>JAHKQU010000008.1:12512500-15012500 GCA_020383195.1 Neomicropteryx cornuta | reverse complement strand
GCTTCGCCAAAGCCGTATAAAATTGCGACAAAATACATGAAGCGAACATTCAGATTATGCAAGGCAATACAAATATTATAGTTATGCCCATTGACAACTTTTTTTGGCCTCTCTTAGAATAGTTATTTTAACTGTCATGTTCTCCCAAAGTTATCACTTATAAAATTATATGCTAGTTCGTTCTGGAAACACATATGTTAAATTGGAGATGTCTATAGTCGGCTTAAGTTGTTATTTAATGTATTTTTATGTAACTTTATTTATGTATAACTGTAAGCATTTCTTGAATTAAATAAAATAAAGTAACAAATCCGAGTCAATAAAGTTGATTCAAAATTGATAGTCATTTGATTGAATCGCGTTTTTTGTTCGGACATCTTCTAAGGCCATTTTATAATAAATAAATAAATAAATGATCCATAACAAAAAAGTAATAATAAATCAATATAACCACAATAAAGAAATGACTAGTCCAAATATTACAACGTCAAAACACACCGACCTACATTTATATAGAAATAGGTACCTACCTATAATACTGCTAACCGAATGAAACAGAATAAACAACGAAAGAGATGCATGTATATCAAATCCTTCATTTAAAAGAAGGTATTGCATGAAAACCAAAGATTACAGCCTCATCTAAAGCCTACATGACAAATGTTGAAATATTCAATGAAAACAAAAGAGAAAATAGCAGGTTATCATAGTCATCTTGACAGAAGCTAACAAAAGGAAATAATAAAGTGAAGACAGAAAGAGAGATGCGTACTATGATATGCGTTATAATAATAATAATAAACACTTCGTTTTGACACTCATAAATACATATTAAAAAGGTGAATTTATTACCGCAAGACCAAATATCTACCAGCTAACAGAATGGTGGTGTAATAATAGGATGTAATTTGAATCGTGATTTCCTATGATAGGTTCTAGAAAGTACTGAGTTAGAAAACAGTGTCATATGTCAAAGGCCTTTTCCTAACATTTGATGCTTGGTTTTTATACCTTTTTTTAGTATAAAAATCCTTGAATGCAATGTTTTCAACCTTAAAAAAATAGAAATCCTTACAGGACTAAGGATGTACCATAGAGGATCACGATTGATTTTGTGTCGGCGAAAGAAAAAACGTCCTAAATAAAAATGAATAGGGAAATATTTTAATATAAAATATCTACTTTACTGTTATAGATTGTATACCCTAAAATTCGTAAGGCCCATAATAGAAGCACACTTTTGGCATTCGGGTTGAATTGGGCTCACCAAAGACATCCCCTATTATGTACACATGATCAGATGTTTCAAACAATATAAGTTTTCCGCGGTGTATCACACATGTCGGGACTATCTGTACATGTTTGTCTATAAGTTTTACCCATATCAATGATTGGATTTGAACCTGCTCATTTAACGCTTCGTTACCACTATCTCCCCTGCCTCTACCGACGCTTGCAAATTTAGCCTAATTGAGTATGGTATGAAAATTTTGTATATAGGTTTAAAAATAACTTTATACACCTTTAATAAGCCAAATTGATTCGTTTAAATTCAAACTATTAATATTAAAGATATAACGCAATATTTAAAATATTCTTTTAGAAGAAAACGCAAACCTAATTAGGCTACATACTATCTCGCCTAATTACGAAAGTCGAGTGATTTGAATCTCTCATTGCGGTTAAAACCAGTTCAGAAGTTGCCCCGTAGCGCACTCACTTGACACTCAGACGTACTTCTCTGCGGAAATTAACCTGCAATGCGCCTGGACCGCGCTACTTTATACAAATTTAGTAAAGAAATATGTAAATTTTATTTAATGTATTTACCAAATAAAAATTAAATCCATTTGAGTGGTCTAGTCTTTAAAATATCACCCCGGGCATACATACAAACAAACTTAACCTCTTTACAATTATAGTAATACTAGGTAACCGCAGTCGCAAAGGTGAAACCTACGCTAGCAGCATATTGGAGCGGAGAAATGCAAACTTCAAATAAATATTTTTTTGCTATAAATGGTGTAACTAACCCGACTTTCTTTTATATGCGAGTATATAGATATGGCATTCACCTACATAAAAATAAATGAACTACGGCTGGTGCGACACGGAGGCAACCACGTGATGTTCTCCGAGAAACGTTGGTCTGTGTTCACCTAATTGCAGTTGCATGATTCTAATATTGTTTCATTACATAAATCCAGCCCAGCAATCCAGTTTTCGAGTCATAAAATTAATAAATTTGGTCATGGATTATTTTCGCATTTTTTATTTGTCCGGTGTTATTTAAATTATGCGTAAAAAAATGGTATAAAATTGTATTCAATATTTCTACAAAATTGTATTGTATGTGTTCATGAATAATTAAGTATACATATAATCGGGTGGTAAAACTTTGTATTTTTTTTGCCAGGATAATTATAATAAATGAAATAAACAAATACAATTACTTACACATAATAGGGAACATAAACACCCCCTAAGTCTTCGGAATGGTCCTGGGACATCCCGTACAAAATAAACTGGTTAATCCGAACCTGTCCCTGTCCTGAAGTTAGCGTCTGTCAATAAGACCAGCCGAACGGAACGAAATTAGAATACAAATATAATATATTAGAGGCATTGAAGTTGGCTTTCTAATAGGTAGCACAAGTTGCGTCTTGCCGCCGGTAATTTTCGAATTAATCATTAACGAGTCCTTAGGTAGAAAGGAAAGGAGCTCAGTGCGCCCGGATAAGCCGTAATCTAAACGATAAATTGGATTAGTGTGTGAGTGTTGGCGACACTGACGGCAACTAGAGCGCAGGCAGTGGGGGAGTTCAGGAGTGGGGAGAGAGAGGGGAGAGGATTTGCACAAAGGTAACGTTTGCAACTTTCAAAGCAACTCATTTTTATGCAAGCGTCATGCTTTGAACGTCATTTTATGCGAATCAATTGTCAGCATAATATATTACATATTCGTTATCACCTTTCTAGTTTCTATACAGTATATCTGTTTGTCTAACTGTCTATGTTTCAACTTGAAAATCGCAAATGCCGGGAAGCTATACATACAGCCATATAGATGCATTCAGAAAAGCCTAATATAGCCCATCAGTCAGGGTCTGATAGTGCAGCGATATAGAAGACTAGAGTGGAAATAATCCTTTAACTATCACATGCCACTAGAACTAACTGAATGTATTCTATTATAAGAAAAACTTGTGAAGACTTTTTATATGAATTAAAAAATAAATAAATCCCCTATCACATGGGTCTTGAAATAGAGTATAAAGGAAAGTATGAACTAAAGGACCTAATAAGATATATAGAAAGGCCGGGACGAACGGTTAAGATGAAAAACATCAACGTTCGTCTGTGAAGGATTGAAAAATAAAATAAGGATTAAACGATATATAAGAAGTATATATACATATATAAAATAAAAAATAAAATAAATTAATGATAAAGAATGATGAAGAATGTATTGATAATTCATTTATTTTGATTACAAGTGCTAAATATCAGTTACTCAGTAAGTGAAGACTAATCTCCCCTTCTATTCCATTATTTTCTTTCTCTATGAGATTACAACTAAGTCGCAATTTACTCAAGCCCCCAAAAAATACAAAAAACACAAAATATGTTATTTTAATAATTTGTTCGTTATAAGGTAAGTGGGTCGGTAATTTTGGGTACATTTAAATTCGATAACAGAAAATATACTTCGGGACAAGGTTAATGTTAATCAAAAACAATGTTAAAAATAAAATGCGCTTTCCTTATCACACGCATCTCTAATAATAACCTTCAATATCTCTAATAATATCTCATTAAAATTATTATTATTATCATGTTATTATTAGACAGTATCTCTAATAATAACCTTCAATAACGAATTGTCACATTACAAAATGAGATCAGTGGGTGGCCGCTGGGTTGGAGGGAGAGGGGTGGCTGATGCAGGCTATGAGGTACTCGGCGGGCGGTTGCCAAAGGAGATTAGTATTATTCAATCAAGTGTGTAGTTGCCGCCCTGCCTGGAGCTGGCAAGCAGCCAGCAATTATGCCCTCGTACGATCCTGGGGCGGCGAAAGTGTGTGACAGCGTTCACTACGAAAAGCGGACAGTGAAAGAAATATTCATATGAAATTTTCCCGGAGACATTTTGAATATTTTCGGAAGCATCTATGTGAATGAAACTAAAGTTTCAAAACGAATAATAATGACTACAATTTTAAAAGGAGAATATGTAGATAGTTACGTCAGTTATGTCCTCATTTTTATTTACTTAAGAGTGCGGTCCCGATATTTATGTATTCACAAAAAGGGCTGCGTCTGGTTCGCTGTTCACGATCCATTGTCCTTTCACCTCCCCACTACCACCAATCGAACCATAATCATAAATAAAATCGACATCTACAAAAAATTCTAGAAATTTTTCCGAAAATATTTCGCAATTATTTCCAATAATTTCTACTTCAAATCGTAGTTTTGACTAAATATTATAACTTTTATATGTTCAGAATACAGTTAAGTAGATTTATTTGAAATTATTATCTATTTAGAATGCAGCAAAGCAGCTGTTTTTGTAAATTATCTATTTAGATTTTATCCTATTTGGTAAATCGGTTTTATGTGGATGGCAAGGTTTTTTACTAGCTACTTAACTCTGGGCTTCGCTCCGGGTTGGCTGCTAGGCTCTGCAGGCGGCTTTGACGGCGCCTTCGCTCGGGATGGGTCGCTTCCCTCCCCATCTCTAGCAACTCCTCGAAGTTTCATCGTAATCGGATGAATGGTTTAGGAATGCATATAAGACGAACAAACGAACAAACATTAATTTATATATATATATGCTGGATGCAGGATTTGCCTATTAACAATCTCACTATACGTTTTGAGCTTAACCCCCCCCCCCACCAGCCCCTCCAACGCCACTTCTTACCTGTGCCACCTTCACTGACATATGCAAGCTTTTATTTAAGTTACAATGTTTGTTAGTCGGTTTAGGTCAAATCTTGCAAGCTGAATGAGAATCACTTCCTCTTATCCTACGGACTTGAAATTTGACATGCTGGTTCAGATCCGGTGACAATGCATTTTTATAATAGGCATTACCTGATTCTACACTTAGGTTTGGCTCTAGACGAAGGAACTCTTCAACGGTCAACAAACCAAATACGAAATTTTGTATACCTATTCAAGCACTTAAATAAAAGCTTGTTTTTAAATATTTTCTTTAATTTAATTTATTTTTAAACAATTCGTGTGGATTTGTGTCCCCAGCAAAACCATTCCAAATTACAATCGCGGACTAAGATATTTTAAGATTTGACTGTAAATCGATATGTTTGCGATTCAGAATGTCTCATAAAGCTTTCTCCGTAACGCGAGGGTGCCGTAAAAATAATAGCTCTACGACCGATCCACTTTTCCACCGGCAAACTAGAGTAGGTTTCATCAAACTCGTATTTTCCGCTTACGCTACAAAGTGGCGGGTCACCCAGTAATGGGGTTAATGGATTCCATGAGTGCAAATAGATCTCCATCAGACTTCAAAATAGTACACGGCATCCACTAACTCCGTTTTAACACGACGGCAAACAAACATCCGACTTGTCAAAGTTTAAAGGCCATTTCAACAGCTTAAATGTGATAATGGAATAGTCCGTAATATATATACTTGGTAGTATATATACTAAATAAAGGCTTTATGCAGCTCAAAAACACTCAGTCTTGATTTAATAATGTTATAAATGCGAAATGCATTATACAGAATGCCCTGAGACCATTCCCGAAGACTTAAAGGGGATGTTATTACTCTTAAACAAGGAAAAATGCAAAAATGATTCATGTCCAAATTTATAATTTTTATTAAAGCACTGGTGTGAATTGCATTTAGCGTGGCGACGATATCCTTTAGCCGTGACCGCGCGCGGCTAATGACCCAGAACGCGCCTTATTACAACGAACGTTTTATTATATCACGTAAAGTTTACAACTTTTTTTTTCTCGGAAACGATGATGAATTTTGATATCCTGATATTTTCCTCTTTACAAATCATATTTGAACAGACAGTCAATCGACTGAATTTAAGTAGATACTTAAGTATTTAATTTACGTAATTTAAGTCAACTGAGTTTAAATTTAATCCAAATTTGTCTGTCATAACTGAAAAATCAATGAAATATGCCTCATTGTGCATCATTATGAACATTGAATAAATCGATTATTGATTATTGTGTATCCCCCTTATAAGACTTATGTGAAAATAGTGACAGCTCGATTCATGGATGACTCTTTAAATCGATATTTAAGCCACCGACTATAACAATTTTGGGACTAATATTTTCATTACTATTTGAAAATATACAATTCTTTAATATATACTCTATCGCAACGTCAATATTTTTTTTTATACCTTCTTTGTCTGAACATAAGGGCTATAAAAAGTGGTAATTTGATTTTAGTATGTAATTTTTGACTTCAAACCTACTTATACTGATAATAACAAAACTTAGGCTTCGGAAACCAACTATTCAATTTATTAAACAATTATCTTAAATTTAATTAAATTTGAACGAGAGCCAATTTATTAAAAAATTGGCGATCCTTAATAGTAGCCCTTCCAAATAATGGGACACGATCCATTTTTTTTTTTGCGGGAGTTTAAAAATACGTCTATCAAAGTAATAACTGTAGCAGGACGTGTTTTTCCGGTGACATAAACGAAGTATTTAATGAAAAAAATATTCCCTTTTAGGCCAGTGTATTATAAAGCGGGCACAATTTATGGTGATAAGGCCGAGAAGGAAAAAATAGGGGAAGAGTAAATTTAATGTTTGTCGTAAAGAAGCGGTGTTTGACTTAGGGTAAGATGAATCGCACATCTGATGCTGACAATGCGAAAAAACGGCAAATCGCCTCCTTCAGAAAATATGAAATGAGAAATTGGAATATTTTTTATTCTAAATGTCATATTACATGAACGCTGGTGAATTATTTTGGAGTCGATTGTCAGATATTCCATAATGACTAAAGCATAAAAACAATGCTGTTAATTTAGCGTGCCTTACAAATATTCCACTTACTCCGTAGTAAATCCCATCTAGTTAAAAACAATGCTAATTGTAATATGCGGACGGTTGCAATGTCATTATGAGTAAATTTAAAAGTAACGATTATCTATTTTTTAAAAGGCACATCTTATTATTCTTGAATATAATAATACCTTTTCTTCACTTTGCACTGAATATTATTTATGAAATTTTTGTAAATTAAGGTAAACTAACTGATTGGAAAAGATTTAAAGGGTTACAAGACAATTTAATTCCCGTGTTTGTTTTTCTATTACGCATATAACAGAAAGTTTTTATCACGCTAAGTCGAAAGCTGTGTTGAAACATTAAAGGGTAAGGTATATTACTTTTAATTCACTTAGTAGAAGCGATAAACTGCGTTTTTATCTATATTTCTTCCCTTAATTTTACTGGTAATAGTTAATTTTATATAATGATCAAAAACTCAGATAATAACATGGTTATAAAAGCTAGTTTCTACCATTCGGTTATTATTAGAAGGAGTTGTATTAAAACTCGTTTGGAGCCGATTCAAAACATGCCTTTGAATATTTGATTAGCAATATATTGAAACGAAATAATTTGCATTTTGAATGTAAAATTCGCGGCGGCACGAAGAAATAATTTCTCCCTATATATTGCAGGAACTCGATATTCCGCAAAAACGTGTATTTTCAATCTTCCCGCTCGGAGGAGATTAATTGGAAACGCTCTGAAGTGAACGGTGCTGAGTCTAGAGAGCTGCGTAAATATTGATTGGCCATCGAGCACAAATATAACATCCCATCTGCTGGCTTTTTGTTAGGAAAATAAAATGACATTTTCCCCTTTCTCTAATAGTCATATAAAGTGACAGACTATCGATTATTAACATACATTTTATCCTTTATTAATCCATGATAAAACGTCGTTTTAATTATGGTTTTGAAGGTAAAAATAGATTTCGATATAGCGTTTCACGAGGAGTTTATGATTACATTTTAATTGAAATTATTTAGGCCGATTTTTTTTTACTATGTGTATTTATTTATTTATTTACATGGACTACACTTCGAAGATCGACTTCGATGGTGTAGTTAAATAGTGGTAGCACCTAACCTCTTTCGTAAAGTATTTGGATGAAAACAGGCAATAGCCTAGTTAGGTATCGTTAATTGTTAATTAAAAATTGTAATTGTAATTGTTAATTATAGTACGTACCTATTGACGAATAAATAAATAAATGGATAAATACCTATATAAATCTTACACAATAACCTAAAATAATATTAATTATATTCAATTAAACATCGCATTAAATTCATATATTGATTGTACTTATCCATCGACAGATTTCACATTTGAAATAAGGAGAAAGTGAAGAAAATTTCTGTGTGGAAATGGCGGCTATAGAATATATTATTTATTATCAGAGATGTGATAATTTTGAGATTTCGAAATACCGTTAATCCTCAGACACAATATCTACGGCGGCAATTTATCAATATTCTGTAGCTTTCGAATTGGCCATACTTATGTAAATTCAATTTAGTTATGATGGTAGCCATTACTGTTGCTATTGAATTGTCGCCTTTGGCGTCAACAAAGGAGCGAAACCGCAGGCGACGGGCGGCGCTGTTTGTTGCCAATCACTTACCATAACAGACCATTAAATTCAGCCGCAGCGGTTTTCAGCAAAAGCCCGCATGAAGGTGACAGACTCGCAAAGAGCTGATTCCGGTGGACATATCATTTTATTAGAATGCTCTAAATCTTGCATGATTATAGTAGTTCAGAGCAAAAGGAAGGTCATGCTATCATTACAGCGATCATAAGTGAATATGTAAATAAGTCAATTTTTATTTATTTATATTTCTTATGGGAAAACAACACACTTATATTACATTTACAAAAAATATTAAAATTAAATTGTTTCAAAATGTTTTCTAACTAAATATAATTATTTAAATACAAACAAATAGGTGAGGATTTCAATATATATAGAGGATGTGCTGGGCGTATAATTGAGTAAGAGAGAGAGATGTTGTGTTTCGTGAAGTTTGATTCACCAGTTTCAATAATAAAGTAACTACAGTAGTTAAAATTATAAGAACACGTATATAAAATTGTAAAACTTAAAAAAATATTTTGTTTAGATTAGAATAAACAATATGGTAGAATAGAGAATCGTGAACAATACTAGAAAAAAACTGGAATTACTTGATCTTGTGTTTCCATTATTTCAGATCTAACAGCTCATATATTATACTTCCGAACAAAGAATTACTCGGATAAGCTTTTGTACTCCGTTACAATACAATAGCAATGGAAGTGGGGGAGAGGGTGACAGGGGGACTCGTGTGATCGATAGAAGGACCGCGGTCGTCGAAAGAGCACATTTAATGCTACAGTGCCGCTTCTACGCATTTACCTGTTCCGTGAAAATTACAATAAAATTATGAATCTATGATACGTTTAATAATTATTATTTATTATTTTAGACTGACTTAAAAAAAGGAGAAGTTCACTCATTACTCTGAAATGTCTACAGCGATTTTTCGGTTTCAGGAAATTTTTAAGGGGTGGTCCCATTTTAGTTTACTAGTGTAAGGCCATCCGCACACGTAGCCATTTTTGGCAACCATTTCAATATAATTAGTATGGTCCCTTTACACACGGAGCGGCCGCCACTCGCCCTATAAAGCACTCGTGGCGGCCACGGTGGCGACCAAAAGTGGTTGCGTGTGCGGCCGGCCTAAGGTAAATCAAAAAGTTTTCCTGTTTTCATGCGATAATTTTTTTTTTTTTGCAAATCATACCGGAATGCTGAGAGTTATTTCCAGCAATGTTTTATTAAAAGTTACTTCCAGTTACTTAAGTAGAAGGCTAGATATTTTAAAATAAAAAAACCTTTAAAACAAATAAAATCGACATCAAAAATACTAGGAAATAATACTGTTACAATGATAATACTAGGGAATAAACGCAGAGGTATGGTTTGTACTGAATTTAATTCAGTGTGTTTTTGCGCCGACTCCAACGTTTTGGTGATTTTATATTAATCTCCTTTCTGCCTTATGTTTATAAGCAATACTGTGTTGCGTTATTTTATTTATTTATTTCTTTACAATTATTGCATTGTATGTTTTTTTAACCATAGGCGTTGAGCAATATATAATATTGTATCTCGGATGCATATTAACCAAATAGTTGGAAAGCCTAGCGTGCAAACAGCAGATATTCGAAACGTATAGTAGGTATTAGTGAAACTTGGCAGGCAACGATTTGAGAGCCCGCGACGGCCTCTGGGTGCTCGCGGGACAGGCGCTCGGGGCCTTCGATCCACGAAGCAGCTCGTAATGTTATCATGAAATGACGTCGCAAAGGAGAGATCGCTTTTCCCCGAGCTGTCGTCTCGTTGGACCGACGCCAACTAAATGAGAATTACATCATACTTTCATTACCACTAATATAGAATTATTTATCGCGTGGTAATTTATAGTAATAAATTTATTCATAAAATACTAGAATCGTAGAAAAGTATTCATTTTTATATTTATAATATGCCGTTACGTTTTCTTTTTTTTTTTTAAATACGAATATGAAAATTATTGATATAATTTTTATTATGGACCAGTAGTTAGGATATAAAAATGCAAATCTGCCAGATGAATGTAAATTTTGAGATTACGGAGCTCCGTCTTGTATTGAACGGTTGTCCGTCTAAGTGATCGTGAATTACATTACAGCTCAGTCAGTATAGATATTTTGCCTTCGTGGCACTGAAATTTATAAAAAAATGAGAATATAGTATTCTGAGAATGTTTCTACAAAATGCTAAAAGGTTGAGGAGATCCAAACGGTTCATGTTAACAGGTATATAGTTTGAAGAATCTATGGACGTAACAATGACATAAGACAAATTTCTTTCAAATGAACGAAACAAGAAATGTTTAATTCGTAAGTTGAGTTACTACCCTAATAAACAGAGCGTAGCTGATTCTGACAAACTCATTATTTCGACTGCATTGGCTGCAAGACAATTGATAATTTTAACAGATTTGGCTTCATTGTCAAGAAAAAACATGGTTTTTTTTTAACCCGGGGAAGGGTAAGTTCGAAAATAATATATATATTTCTTCCAGCTTGCAAGACGAGGCTGTTTCTGAAAGTATTTTGTCGGATGAGCAAAGCGTAGCTCCCATGGATCGACTCCAATAGCGAAATGTTTGTGTTGTCAGATCTCGAAGATTTCACTACCGATTTTAGAATTTCAACATTTTAATCGAATCTACATGAAAAATACTACGTCGTGACTAAGGAATCTTAAAATTCGTAATAATAAAAAAGTTATATTTAAGAATATTTTCTCTATGGGAAGTTAAATTTGTTCGAATTTTAGAAAAAGAACTATTTTTTTGAGGTTTGCATTTCTCCGTTCCAATATGCTGCTAGCATAAGTTTCACCTTTGCGACTGCAGCTATCTAGTTTATACATGCTTTCAGTGGTCGTAAGATAACTTCTGCTCTATATATATGCAAGGTAAAAAAATATCGCATTTTTGAAAAAATAGAAGTTTACAAAAATTCCAATGCCGACCAAAAACAGAGGATTCCATTTTTGCCGCATTATATGGTGGCAGATCATCACGTCGAACCAATTTGCGATGTAAATATTTTGCGAAGTCAATTCATTCGAAATCAAGTCATTTCGAAGTCAACAAGAACTAAATTTAATTTAGCTTGTCTACCACCTTCTGAAGCAGCGGCTAGAGAGCACTCGCGTACATACCATGAAACATGGTTAGGTAATAAAATATCCCCAGAATTATAGGGCTTGAAACAATGTATTACTATGTAAATGTAAAAACTACAAGTGGAAACGACTGCAGACATAACTGCAGCTGTCGAAAATCTGGCTCTAAGTGCATTGTAATTTGCGCACATTGTAATGGAAATGCGTGTAAAAATTCTGAAGAAGTTGCATTTGACGATGACGATGAATCTCTTTGCGTTGTGAACATGCAAGCAAATAGACCAACCTATTTGAAGTTACTTTTACTACTCCAAGCAAGCATATGGCTGTACGTATATAACCATAGGCGTAACTAGCTATCTGACCTGGGGTCATTGCGACTTGGGATCTTTTAAAAAGTAAAACTAAAGTTGATGATAAAAGAGACCAAATTTTTAATCAAAACGTTTAATATCGACGAAATAATAAAACATAACTACTAACATAAAACACAAAGAAAACAAATTAAAACTATATTTTTTTTACATTAAAAGACAAAAAACACTTCGTGGATTTTAAAACATAGACATTAAATAAACTTTATTTTTTTATTCTGTTGTGAGAATAGTTCAGCAACATAAGTCAGCTATTTACTGGGGGGGGGGGAGGCTGAAGGGAGCGTCGCTCTGCCTCCTCATCCTCTATTTACGCCGATGTATGTAAGGTAGGTATCTATATAATAAACGTGTTGTATATTCGCCCGTTATAAATTATTTACCTTAATCATTTTTTAATACTAAACGTATGTGGTAGGGGTAAAAACTTATTAATTCTAAGCTATTTTAGATGTAGATCTAATGCTATTTTATATTAGATTACTTAGTAGCTGTATTTCCATTAGTGATAAGTTAACTAATATATTTTAAATGTTGCAAATACTAAGCATTAGGTTAACCACACATATCATAATTTTTATTTTTCAATATTTTCGTAAAAAAAATATAAATAAGTAATTAAAAAAAGTCTATTCAAAAAGTATCGTAGTAACAATATTATTTAACCGAACACAACACTATTGCTCTATTGCGAAGGACGGTGTGGTTGCCTGTTCGCGTCGTTTCGTGGGGGAAATACCATACAATAATAAATTAAACATTAATTTTTCGGTCATTTTATTTTCCTGAGCTTGCTGAATTGATAAGTTTGCAACAATATCGATATCATGCAGGGTATAAGCCAATTTGACTGGCATATTAAGCACATTTGGGCAATAACAGAAATCTAGAAAAGCATATGAAATCCTTATTTGTTCATTTAATGATATTATAATATTTGAAAAATACAGTATGTATTCTGCGAAAAAGAGGAAAATGTTTTAATAGCGGAAACACATAATATTATATATTATTTAACGATTTTGATTTTATATGACAAAATAAAGTACTTAGATAAGCGTAGAACTTATTACCAAACAGATTTGTATTCGCCATAGTCTCTAAATTAATTATAAGTACCTTAAAATTCTGACACAATGTTTTAAAATATTTTAGTGCGATATATGTTTATTTCAAATACAGTGACATATCTTTAATTTATATTTTTATATATCTAGCTTTGTATAGCAAACCCGCGTAAATTACGTATAAAATACCAGAAATTATATATTACACATTGCATTGTATTCACGTCATTACCTGTAGTATTCCATACGGGCAGCTACATTCAACAATGTTCCCGCGGGCCTATTTACGAATGTGTGTCGCCGAATTAAAACGAATTTACCCGGAAACCGTGTCGCATTAGATTCATTTGCTGACAGGAAATGTGGTGTGTGGTGCGCCTAAAGAAGCTTTACTTTAATAAACCACTAATGCCCATAACTAACAATGAATATACTTATGTAGAATGTATTCCTAGGAACGTCTGCTTCTAATGAAGTAGACCCGTCTCCTAAATGTTCGCATGCATGGAAAATAATGAGATAAATGATTCCCTGCCAGCGGGGAAATTGATTTATGTGCGACGCGACGTCCTTATGGTCTACCAGTCCATTTCTCGCGTTTCGAGCGAGACAGATATATTATTCGCAGTTTGCCGTTCGGAAGAATCCGACATCGACAAACAGGCATGACAAACGAGCGGTCGCATGGCCAGACAGAGACACCAAATGCTACAAGACGCTTAAAAAAGGGAGAAATAAATGTAAGGTAGGCAAAAATATACAAAATATAGTACAAATTCATTATTCATATCTTTGATTATATTGTGGGGGTCACAAGGCCGCATGTCGTCCACACCCAGTTTCTGACATCAACATCGCAACACGCCAGGCGCCCCCAGTCAGCAGATCGAGTATGACGTCAACCGGCTTCGACTAAACTAAAAAGTTCGACTAAACTGCGTGATCTAACCACACACGCTGCTTTGCTGTCTCAAACAAACAATTTGAGAACCGTTTCTCCTTTAATTTTAGGTTCTATCACAATGAATTCTTTAAGATTTTTCACATGGAAATGAAATGAATAAAAAGGAAATAGTTTGTTAAAAAATCCAAAGCTGTTAAAAAACAATTATGGCATCAGAATAAAATAACATGGTTATTAAAGAAGAAATGAAACAGGGAAAAAATCGCTACAAGAAATGAAACATTAAAAAAAATGTAGCGTCTTAAAGTAATATAACTTACAACTTCAACTACCGACGCACAGACCGCGCTGAAAAGATAATGCTTTTCAGAACTCTTGGAAAGCATTAAAGCTCTCATTGCCCCTCACTATATTAGATTACCCTTGAGGCCTGACGATTCCTCCGTGTAATTTCGTCTCTAGGATTGTGTAGACAGACGAGGAAGTGCCTATGCCTAGCCATAAAGCGAAACTATATCAATTTCAACTATTGAATATTTTACCTCATCTAATTTGTGAAACTGGTGGGGCTTGTCTGAAGTTCACTCGCCACTCGCACGGAGACATGACTCCGGTTATCACAGATATAACTTTTACGATTATAAGATTTTACAAAAGCGTAAAAAAAATAGCATTCAGTCCTAGCACATGTCCTAACTATACAACAACATTTATGTGTTCAAAAAATAAATGATAGTCATTCTAATAATTATAGAGATACATAATCACACTGAAATAGTGTATCGGACGCCGGTCGCAGTTTGTTAAATATTTACGCCAGTAGAACAGTTCTGTTTCACCTCGTTGGAGTATCGCCAGGGGATTTTTTCTTCCTGCCCCACGTCTGCTGTTGCACAGCAAATGCAGACTGGTCGATATTGTTTAGCGAGGCATGACCACTGCAGATGAAGTTACGTACTGTGGAACATCGGCCTCTATGTAGTACATACTCTCATATAGATAACTAATATGAATGACTTGATTTCACCGACTTTGCCACATGGTTGGCAGCCAGGCCCTGCGGGCTCCCTCCCTACCCCCTAAATAACTTTCGACACTAATTCATTTAATTTTGAAGGAAAATATGAATATTAACTTTCACATCTGTAACATCTTCGGTTTTTGGGCTTTTTCTCATCTTCACAATCTGTTGAAAAAATAATAAAATTGGTGTTTTTTTTTCGCATTTTTTTGTATCAGTTTTTACTCATAAATAGATTACACAAAACCCCCTGTAAGTCTTCGGGAAAGGTCTTGGGACACCCTGTACGAACCCTGTTGTGATGTTTAAGAAATTGACAAAAAATCTTTGTTTTTAATGATTTAAATATACCAGTATAGTATTTAAATATTTAGTAACCAGTATGTATAGGCTCTGTAGGTAATGATAGTCCAAGCGAGACAGGGACCCACGAAGCTAAGATACCCACGGAAAAGGCACCAGCCTTCGTGGAATAATAAAAAAAAAAAAAAAAAAAAATGTTTACACTAATTTTGAAGTAAAAGTTCGCATTTTTCTAATCCTTTGGTTTACAATATGTTTCTAAAAAATATGGTTTATATTATTATTTTCGTCAGTCATGTTATTGAAATTGTTATCGTCACATGTAATAAATAATTATAGTAAATAGTTTTAAATTTTAAAAAAATGGCAGAAAATCGATGGCAGTAAAATTTGTTTAAATTGTAATAACAGTTCAATTTCAAACAAATTTTTCAAAAAAATCAAGCAAAGAACGTCGAAGTGATTTTTCTGAGGACACGCAATTGAAATTGAAATTCGATTTCCTTGACTGGCAGAGTATAGTCAACATTTCAAAATGACCGTGCATATATTGCGTACTGATCAATAGTGAAATTATTTAGTCACTATTTTTACCTTTAGAAAAGATTCGGATAAAATAAATATTAAATTATTTGATTAATAAAGGATTGATTGCTGATAGTGGTATGTTTACCGTCGTATACGACGCCTTACTAGCTCTTCCGTGACGTCATACCGGTCATATTCCAAAATGTCATAAGCACATACAATGTAAAAGGTAAAAAGCTATATTACTGAAATAAATTAATTTCACTACACGTTCTCACACCAAGTCACCCGTCATGTAATTTTTGATGTCTATTTCTTAAATATCAGAATGATTTGAATGCATGCCTCTGCCATGTCTTCTTCTAAATAAATAAATATTCAATAACTAAAATTATTAGAGCACACTACAGTCAAGATATTGCGATTATTATCATTTCAGAGCTTTCATAAGCATTTACGCTTAATATATCCACACTCAGTGGACACAGGTTAATTTAGGTAGATCGTAAAGTTGCACCGCGACTATAATATGCCACTGATTCACAAGGTAGTTCCGTGTGCATGCATCTGGATATATCCGGCTGAATGGTTCGCTTTAGTTAGACGACACTGGCAACGTGAGGACGACAACGCGATACCTACTATACGGGACGAGCGTTAACACCGCTCATGCATTATACAAAATTTCATCGAGTTTTGCTCGTGCTTCGTTGCTACTACTAAACGTGCGGATGGACTAAATATTTATTCAGCTTTCAGCAATGAAGGGCGTAGAATAATAACGTTGGCATATAATAACGGCTGAAAGCAATGGAAAAACAACCACTCCAAAGAGTGAAATAGAAAGCAAAACAACGAAGTAAAAATATGTACTTTACTTTTCAAATAAATGAATATTAGAGAATAAATTGTGAAAGCATTATATTTGTGTTGTTTTAAGTTGCAATAAATACGACCAACCCCAATCAATATGACACTATCAAATATTGACTAATACCATTGAGTGAACATTAATTTCTGAAAAATTTAGCTGGAATTCTCATGAAAGCAGAAAATTTTAACTGGTAGATTTAGTATATTTTTTTAAGTAAACATCATTTAAAGTTCAGGTATTTATTTTAAAATATGATGAAATTGGAGTTTTTTTTTATGTGGTGAAAAGGTTAATGAAAACACTTTCACTAGAAAAAATGGCGCTGAGCGGTCCGGTCCATCTGAGGTGAATGGATGACATCCGTAGAACTCCAGGGGGCAACATCTGGCTACAATCAGCATCCAATAGATAGGTGCGGATATATGGAAAGAAATAAAGAAGGCCTACATCGAAGAGTGAATGGCGACAGCCTGAGGAAGAAAAAGATTAAAAACGACCTTTATAGTATTGATTTTGTGAAATATGAAGGCCAAGGTTGACATTATTATTCTCACAATAATTAAGTAATTAAGTACCTAATATAGAGCGTGCAATTCTAAAGTTCTATAAACAGTAATTTTAATGTAAAAATGAATAAATTAACTTTCTGAGTGGTCGTTAATAAGTTTTTTGTTATTTGATTTGGTACATTTGTTTTTGTGATTTGGGTCATATGAGCAAAGTACCCATCACACACCGCATCATCGTACGTATCACATGTGTTTTTTTTACATACGAGTATGCTATCAAAATATATTCAGCCGTCTTTAATGATCTTCTGTTTGCCAGACACGCACACAAAGAAATACCGTAATTTCTTTTTTCATTTTGCTGGATTTAGAGAAATCCTTTTGATCTCGCTGGGCCTGTCTTGATCTTCCTGCGTTCATTCTTTTATACAAATAATGAGTTTTATTACCACAGACTAAGGCCTGAGGCGAATTAGTTCCAAAAGCCGCATGAATTTCAATGGATCTTTACGAATACATGTCTAAGGATCTCTCATCAAACTTCGTCAACGTCCAGGTTTCTGAGGCATATGTGAGAATTGGCAGATGAGCATTTTGTATAGCATAATTTTGAATTTTTTTTGAAAATTTTTAGGATTTAAATTAGCTTAGTGTACCTAAAGTAGCACCTATTGGTCGAAAGTATTCGCCGCGATATTGCATAAGTCTTGTTGATTACAGAACCAAGGTTGTGAAATTTTCGACTATTTCGAAATAATAAGTGTCGATTTTCAGGGGTCCTAAAGAGCAATAGGATTCTTTAGAGTTAGCGACCATATATTTTGTTTTCGATTGTTTGTTAATAGCGGCAAATCGCATGAAAAGATGAATCACGCAATCCTTGATAATTTTGAAAAATTTTAAATAGTTTTATTTATTTTTTGATAAAAAGCCAAAACGTTGTTTACATAGCCTTATAGAAAAATAATTGTATAAAATGCCACGCATTAAATATAAATTATAATTATTAAAGAGATCCTGTACTTGAGAGCGCAGGATGTTGGTTTAAACCCGGCGCTGTTTTATTAAAATGCATTTTAACTCTCTCTTTAGCATAACATATTGTGAAATTATTATGTATCTATTTAATTAGATCAAATAAGGATGATATTTTAACAAATATATAAAAATAATAGATATGTGATGAAGATGAAGAATGATTTTAATTAAATGAGATGATTTTTTAAACGTATAAAATGGATAAAAATTAAAATAATGGAAATTTAAAATATGTAAAATTAAAATACAGGATTGCTGTGCGTATTATTAAGATAATTATATAAATTGAGGTGTAAAAGTGAAATTAAAGTTTTACCTTATTGCATGTCATGTACAAATACCTAACTTTTTACTGTGTATTTTTTTAAATATAGCTATAAAATCATTATTACTATTATCATTTTTTAACTTATAGTAAAAGTACTGAAGTACTTGCCTTAATTTTTGCTGTAATTAAATATAGCTTAGTAAGTATAGCTCACCTTTTAACTTGAGGTAGTTCACTTATGTTTACTGTAATATACTTTTCTTATAAACTTAGTATTTTTATTAAAACTATGTACATAGTCATGTAATGTCATTTTTTATAATAAATAAATAATTTGTGGATTCTAATACCAGCAGAGAAAAGAGCTCTTTTGTAAATTGATGGCTCCAGTTTACAAAAGACTCCATTTTGCGCTTTCAGCGTTCTTTTCTCCGCTGGCTTCAGGATCGGTCCACTCGACAGCGTGCCATTTTATCCGTTATATCCGATCCGCATAAGAAGCGCTGGTCGGGAGGTCGACCTACGAATGACTGATTCAGATCAATGTGATATCTCCTATGTAATCAGAAATAAGAACGGGAGGTACAAAATGCCACACATTATTCAATCATCAATCACGATTTCGTTCACCAGAATTCATCAACAAACAGTCGATCGATCGAATCTAAATTACTCCCCGTTCTAAGCTTTATAAAAATGTATTCACTGCGTACTGTTTTTGATATGTAAATATATTTTATATAACATATCAAATTGAGGCATGTATCAGTGACGGTCGGGACGTCAGAAGAAGTCGAACGCGATGCGAGACGATGCGCTCGCACCTATACTTGCACTCCGTGTATTTGAACCGAAACCGCTAGAGAGCACTAGTAATAATAATTGTAGAAATTAACCGATTGATACACTTATACCTACCATGTAGTTATTATATACCTAGATATTAATATATTGATACCCTCACTATTAAATATCAAATATTTCGATTCATACAATTTTTAAAAAAATGCATTTTCTGTTTAATTTTCAAATTTTTGATCCTCCCATTACATTCACAGACGAACGCTGATATTTACACATCCCAACCGTGAGTCTCGGCACTCACACATTATTATAAATAAAGCGTGGATCATAAGCACAAGTGAGCGCCTCCTACTGTGCTTCGCCCGTGTAACTTTCTATTCTGGGGACGCTTCGAGCTTCATTTGTTGTGAATAATTGCGCGTCAAAACGAAAACAGCGCCCCGTTCTTATCCTATCAATCAACCTGATGGAGCATTGGGGGCGGAGGGCCGTTTATTGTACTTTTTAGGGGTCGAGCTACCCCGGGGTTGGCTATTTCCGAAAGCCTGTAGGGCCGCAGACAACCCTATAGCCGATGCTGTGTACACAGCCCCACCTTCGACAAGCGATCGAGCGTTGTTCCAAACTCTGGAATTTTGAGAGAACGTCCTTTCTTTAGCATTTTTGTTAATTTTCACCTGGTATCTAGGCAGAGCACATACAATACGGGCTCACGTCGATTTTAAACAAAGTATATTTTATTGTTTTGTAGTATGAACACATCAAAGATTTTTTAAAGTATGTGTAAACTAAGTAAGGAGAAAACTATGCCGATTCTCACTCTATGGATTGATCAGGTTGCGGGAACTTCTTTTAATGTTATGATTTCTTTGTCTTGATTCTATCTGAATAAAATGTCACAGTTTGGATACTGCTGAAATATAGAGCTAAAAACCTAAAAATCTGCTATTGCGTGGACGTACTAATTCCATAGGCCAAGAACGTAGCGGGTAAACAGTTAACCAAAACCAATTTAGTTTGGTATCTCTCATTACAGTTTTAAAACATGTGCGGTTTTTAAAACTGCCAGTTTAGACGCACTTGCTTTAACCGTACAACGAAAACTACCGAAATTGAACATAGTGTAGCGCCTGCTATACCTACTATAATATTATCGAGACGCACGTCGCATGTCTCGTCTCGAAAGTTAAAATTAGAACAAAAATTTCCAATGTCAGGCAAATTTTATTTTTGAGTTGTTATACCATATACCTTAAATCGCTTTGGTTAAACCCTCCTCCACTTTCGGTATTATTTTTTCTTAATTCGAGTTTCCTAGCTATATAATTTGTTTGAAAAATTTAAATCCTTAGAAATATTAAAAAGAATTCGAGTTTCCTAAATGTCAATATACTGTCAGACACAATATAAAATGTAAATTTACGGCGAACGCCTATTAAAACGTAAAAAAAATATCTAAATACGGTCTCTAAGAAATACAAATACAATTTAGTTGCTGTACAGAATGAGCAGTATTTTTGCGCTATCGCTTGAACTGTACAAGCTTTTGAAAAAGCGTCCCGAAAGCGCGTCTGTCCGCTAACGCCCACGTTAACACAATCTAACGCCCATATAACGCCCGTTCGGAGGGGTCCGTTGACAAGCGACGGGATAAAAAAAACCGGGATCGTCTAGATGTCATTTTCACAATCTGATTATATCTTTCTACAGACCAATTTACGAAATTTCATTTTAAATAGAATTTCGTTAATTTTTTCCAAAAATATTATAACATATTATTTTCACAGTAGCATGTAAATTTTACATATATTTTAAATAAATACATTAGAGATTCAAATTTTAATTTATTTTTCTATTATTTATATAAACAGACTTAATTATTTATCAATTTCAACAGGTCCAATTTATTTGACAAAATATAATGGTTACCAGACCTTTTAACACAGTGAACTAGTTCACATGGCAATATTTTTTTGTCTTAAAAAGAAATTATTTTTCCTTTATAATCGTATGAATAACAGGTTTTTCAACCAAACTTAAGTGCAAGATTTTTGTCAAATTAATTTTAGACATATTTAGTACACAAAATTACTAAAAATAATTACTTAAACATTCACTTTATGGCTGAGTATATATATGTCACATCCATATTTTTGATATGAATCAAACATTAATCAGAAAAAAAATATTCCCAGTCGCCACTCTAAAAGATATAAAGTATGTAACCACATTTTTTTGAGTGTAAAGAGCTGTTTTATTTTTCTTATCTCTCTTAAAACAGAAATAAAACAATTTTATTTTTGATTATTATTTTTAATTGAAATCACTTCATTTTGTGATTTGGTGGAAGTTGGAATTTGACCTAATTAATGCTATAAAACGCTGGTTATCCGAAATGTATGTCATAATGAATATTCAAGCAATATAGTACAACCTAACCATGGAATTTAATCCTCAACCAAAATGACATTTAATAAGATTGTCGTGTAATGGATTTTCAGTTATTAGTATTCAGGAGAGGGCGTCAAATCTCCCAATCTGGTTCGCTCGCCTGAAGCCGACACGTCGATAAATATGAATATTTGAGGTAAGTTTGGAGGGCCGCGAGCACCATAGTATTTTACTAGGGTTGCTCAACGACTGAACGATGCCATGGTGCGATGCAATCTTTTCGATTATTTAAATAATAAATAAATCCATAGCTTTTAATACGATCTGTGATAGCTTTAATCATACGAATCCCAAAGCAATTTTATAACTTCCTAAGTGGATTACTAAACGTCCTTTGTGCACCTCTTCAACTGGAATGGGTATCGTATTGCTCGGAGATTAGTAAGAGATTTCGTTTTGCCTTTGTGACCAATTTCTAATGAAAGTTCTCAACCGGGCGTTTAGTGGTCATATGATCTAATATTTCTAACATAATTAACGTTTCTAAAGATACTACAAATATATTGTCAAACATAAATAACAACCTAGATGTTATCAGGTGCTAGCACACACAACCACAATGCTCACGAGGTTAAAACATCTCATACAAAAATCAATGCAGCAGTCAAATTCAACTCCTTTAGTCTTTCGTTTGTGAACCAAAAAAAAATCTTTTGCTACCAAGGATTACATTTAGCTTAAAGGTAGATCCAGATGTTAAAGAAGATTCGAGAAAATGCAACTGTGTTTGTGTGCTCGTTTGTGCATCTATACCAAAATTTAAAAAATCAATGGTGTTGTTTATTTAATAATCCCTTCAGGTTTTACATACTGAATATATACATTTCGGAAGACCTGTTTACTGTTTATGTTCCCTTTTAGATAAAAAAATGTGAAAATAATTCATCCCTAAATTTATCATTTTTATCAATGCTCTGGTGTAAATTTCTTTTAGCGTACCAACACGCGATCGATTTCGTAGCCTTGACCGGCGGTGGTCATTGATGAAACGATCAGCTTTATATTACAAAAACGGTTTAATTTATCACGTAAAGTTGATAATTTTTTTTCTTAGGAAGCCATGATGAATTGAAACCATTTTTCTATGGACTGAATATTTTTTATTCTATACAATAATATACGTCTATGTATATATACTTTAAAGTAAATATTGATTTAGGTTATTTAGAAACCACAAAGTAAACCTTATGCTTATGCACTCAAGCAATATTTTTTTCCACTCGGTAAAAAAATATTCACGTATTTCTCAATCAGCCCGATAAAACTATACTACGGTTAATTATATGAAGCAGAATTCTAAAGAGGGTGCGAGAATAAGAAAACGTCGAGGAATAACTTTCCAAGTTTGTATGCAGCAGGACGTGACGAATAATAAAACCAAAGTATTTGGTATTCGATAAGGTACGCATCCTTAGCTAGCCTTGTTTCCCCCCAACATGAAAATGAAATTAGCGTCAACCCAGCATCACTTTCCTCTCAGGCCGCTTTCAGCCTCTGCACAGCCTCGGGCCTAAGAGCGGGGTTCGGCGGTGGGGGTGAGGGGAGAGGGGGCGCTATAATTCTCCCTGGAAACATTTTGTGTGAGAAATAACCGGCAAAGCAAAAAACAAAATTTCTTAAGACTTCTTTCTGTCTCAAATTAAATAATATTTTCTACACTTACCAAATATTTTTATTATTACCAAACAATATACATTTTCTTCATTGTTTGATAAAAATGCTTCAAAAGATTTGGTACATAGTATTAAATTGTGCTCTGATTTTAGTATGAAGATGCAAGTAATATTTGTTTTAAAACAACTAATACTAATTACAGAATGTGTGTGATTTGTACAGTATGTAAAACGATTTATGGAAAATTATTGTACCTTCAAATTCAATATTTTTGATTTTCAAAATAACTTTCCAACAAAAAAATATATATATTTAGTGGGTACAAACAGCACTATGTTAAAAAAAGTTTTTTCTGAAAATTAAGAATATCGCCATAAGATCATATGAGGTAAATAGATATTCAAATATTGAGCAAAATGTAACATAATCCAACGATTTTAACTTTGCCCTAATTAGCAAAGATGTTAACTATACATGGCCATTATTTAATTTTAGTATTTTGTTACTTAGTATTAAGAATCGACGTAGTTAACTCTGTTATAAAAAAATAAATAAACACAGTTTATTTGTTTTAATGAAGTAAAACTTCTTTACGCGTACCTTGCACATTTTTCTTAGGCAGTAAGGGCCAAATTCAGTCGTTTTGCATGTTTACTTCGTATGTCCGGACTTACTGGTAAGCAGAAACGTCACTATTTGCATACTTAATGCGCCCCTACACACGAAAGTGTATCTATCCCTCAAGTGTGGTCACCTGCTCACTTAAGGATTTGCTGAGCTGAACCGTTGGTCGAGTTTGTGATTTCGTTTTAAAAAGTTTTGTTTCTATTTTGAAACCAAAAAATATGGGTCTATTAATAGAACGTGACTTTTTAGATTACATTCATTACGTTAACAATCACGAATGATATTTAGTACCTAGAATTTTCATGTTTGAGTGACGCCACATCTGATTTATTGTATTCAAGCCATTCTCTATATTTATTCAACATAAATTCTTTCATTGCCCGCTTTTTTTCGACTCTGCATGTCATATTTTCAGAGTTCATGTTAAATTCAACATTATAAAAAAACAACAAACAATAGAAATCAAAATAAAACCTACAAAACACCTGTCACTGTCAGCTGATGTTTGGTTTGAAACGTCAGACACACGTCATCGTTCAGCTAGCTAGCTTCGTTCGTTCACTCATTTCGTAAGTGCAGGTTAAGTCGAGGGAAGACAAAATATACACTTAGTAAAATGAAAGTGACTACTCTATATGAATCTAGTGCGACACGCTCATTCATCTAAAATTTACTACACAAGATCATTTAAGCGAGACATGTGCACAAATGTTTGTGGAAATATTTGTCAATTGCTCACGCCTTTTTCTTTCAAATTAATGGCCTTCATAATAAATGAATTGAATGAATGTTATTGACTCAGGACATAGTCATTGACACTGGGTTAGAGTCAATAACAAATACAAATATAGAAATGAAATTAGAAGATATCATTAGGATAACAAGTTATTTAAAAGCTAATAAGGAATTATGTAAAGAGCATAAAAAGTAGTTGAGGTTAGATAAAGTACAAAATATGCTCAGTTTCTCATTTCGAATATCCATGAACTCTCTGAACGACTTTAATTACAATCGTTTCATACAAATTTTAGTATAATACGGTTCAAACCACACTAATTTTACGCGGCCGCATTTTCAGTAGACACGGGTAAACGAAAGTAATGTCTACCGAATACCGGAATTCGAATCAAAATTAAGCGCGCCGTCGAAACGCGCCTCATTTAAAAATAAGAATCCCCTCCCGTTCATCCTCTACTTTCCCTCTTCCTTTGGCCTCCTTTAGGTCGCCCGTTTTTCACCTAATTTCTTTTTTACCGCTCGAATATTACTCGCCTCTTCCGAGTGCTGGTTGCTTCATTCCCATTTCGTTGGCATCTTTGAAGGCATGCATAAGAACAGATCGGTTATTTATTTATTGAGATTATTTTAAGTGTTTTTGTGTTTTACATTATATTGCGTAAACATGCATTTAATTTTGCATAAGTGTGCGTCTCTATGACCATTGCTCGTTATTATTTATTAATAATTTTTCTGGGCAGCGTGTAATGCCTTAGAGTGTAGTTGAGATCTCTAATAAATAGGGCTTGCCTTATGCGCAAAAAAGTTGAAACCACATGAAAACGTTTACTGACTCGTGGATGAATCAAATTAAAAAGGGGGTTTTCTCCGAATTGGTTCTTTAGATTGATTGAATCAGGAGTTAATTACAATAAAAAACGATCAACAATAGTCTAATTTACAAAAAAATACGAATTGATACAAAAAAATATTTTATTGGCAGGCAAAATTCTTCGTTTTTTTAACCGACTTCCAAAAAAAGACGAGGTTCTCAAATCGGTATGTTTGTTTTTTGTTTTATTTCATTGGCGTTCACTCATCTCTCATTGGTGGTCCCATATTATTCCGTAAAGTAAGGTACTGATATGTCAAAAAGTATATTTTACAGTATTTGTAACATTCCACCCAGGCCACATATTACTTAGTAGATATAATTGTTAGTGTAATAGTTATAGGTAGAAAAAAATGTATCTTAACGTAAACACCCGAAATCAGTAAGAACGCGTTCTTACTAGTCAATACGCGAAGTATCTAAGAGCATCAGAAATTTTATCGGTGTTTTAACCGAAAATTGCAGTAAAAAGCCGATATAATTATTTTATTCGGTATTTAACTACTGGTAAAAACGAGTAGTTTCTGGTGCTCTTAGATACTTCGCGTAATTACTAGTAAGAACGGGTTCATACTAATTTCGAGTGTTTACGGTAACATATACAATATGTTCTGACAGTAAGACATGTTTTAGTTTTAATATAAGTCAAGGGTTTAGATATGGTTTTGGCAGCGTAATAGTTCAACATAAATTTTATTAGATTTGAATTACCTATATTACGAAGCAATCTAATTTTATTTTTGATTGAATTTTAAATATGGCTGTAGGTACGTATCTAAAACTCATAACCTCAAAAATCATAATATATACTGATGTAGTTTAATTTCTAATGAATAATATTCCTGGTGGAAACTACATTTAATGGACTATTCCTTTGTTCTATGCATTTGTATTACTGAAAAATACACTGACTGATTTTCGCTTTCAATATAGTAGCTGGCGTTCTGGTTTATCGTCGGCAATTAAAAATCAAAAAATAATAATCAGATCATTAAATATTCAGTTATTTGTCAAGAAAGTTCTGCTTTGGCATACGCACTTCCGTTGTCTTAATTTTGTTTGCCAGAATACAAAAAAGCGGACGGAAATAATTGCGACGCGGCGAGATGCGTTTTTTGTCTGAAAGAAGATAATGAAAATGAATGGTCGACACGTTTAGGCTCTGTTAATTATTCGCTTTATCATTAATCCGGGGAATTAAACGCTAAATCATTGTGACGCGGCAGACGTTAGCCATTTCGTTTGTAGCTATTGTATTCCCGCCTACCCCACATTTCTCTTTTCGCTTCCGTAATCCTCGCAAATACTTGGTACCTACTTACTTTTCAACTTTGGTAATTTGATAAAAATGCTAATTCTTACTATTGACTGAGAAAAACGATAGAATATATTATAGTTGATTGATTTTTTTAATAGCGGAAAAACGTCTGAAAAGATAAATGCTACAATCCTTGACAATAATAAAAAATGTAGAAACATTTATTTATTTTTTGATAATGCGTTGGATATGTCATATAGTAAAAATAATGATAAAGGTAATTAAAAATATATTAGAAAGTTATATCGGGCCATATACCATATTTAAACCTAAAAGTTTAAATCATATAAGCGCCTGGAGCTAAAAATAATTTGGAAAAAAAAACAGCTTTTAGGTAGCAGATATAGGAATATATTTTGTAAAAAGATGCGAGAATAGCGTGTAAATATCGTACCTCACATGAAACATAGACGGAAGAAAACTTCAAACTTCAAACAATGTTCCGAGTCGACGTTGTTATTGGCAGGATATTGAAGATAGCTCGGAACAAGTTATAAACAAGTTTGTTATAGTCGCATCTTCTACCAGATCGCTCGTTCGCCAGGCCGACACCTGCATCTGGTGCCAGCAAACTCTCCGGCGATGACAAGATCGCGATTGTGTTTCCGACTCCGACCAGAGTTCCACTTCTCCGTATTGTGTGATCAGGAAAGCCGCGAGTCTTCCGTAATATGTCAACGTTGTAATAACACGTTTTCGTGAATATGTCAAACTCTTTATATTTGAACTGCCAGTGGACTGTTTTGAATCAGAATCGTAATTTTTAACGCTTCATGATTTTTGCTAATACAAGAATGTTGGCTTAATTTGCGCATATTTAAAAACAATCGTGGATTCATTACGTTCAAACATTTTTTTTAATAAACAGAAAGCTACGTACTTTGGTCTCCGTCATTCTCTACTCTTTTTAGACAGGCAGACACAATTTAACTGGAGCCCGTAAGTTATTCGAGTATAATGCTCAGTCTATATTAAATCTCAAATCTCTAGCTATTAAAGTTTTTAAGTTCAGACATTCGGATAGGCAGACAAATAACACAAAACCTGCAACAACTGCACCTGGAATACTGGCGGACAGTTATAAATATCTAAAATTCCAAAAATATGTCTCTAGGAGATTGAAGACCAAAAACCGATTGTTTACCCTCGCCTTAAAGGAAGGACATCATTTTGACTTTTTTAAGATGAACTGTGGAAAATGGACCTTGGAACTCCAGATTTGTGTTTGTATAAATGGAAAAATGTAGATACTTTTAGGCCTCGGTTTACTTACACAATGGTATAATATTTCATCCTTCGGGTGAAGCTTCGTTATGCTACGAAAACTTTACCGTGTAATTAAAAGTATAATTGCCGTTTCTTTTTTCATACCTGAAACAATAGAAAATTATTGAAACAAAAAAAAATGCATATTTATTTTAATCTGACCGCCTAAAGTTGTGTTCTGCAAATGCTCAAAGGATAAAACGGAATTCAGCAGATAATAATTTACATAATAATACTCCAGCCAAATAGCAGATGGCGGTAATAGCGGCCATGGCGACTGTCACCTTCAGGCTTTAATTGACGACACGACATCCTTAATTTAAATTGCCGCGCCATTTAACCAGTTGATGCTGTACTGTCCATGTTAGGAGGGTAAATACGGAGAGACGTAAATATTCTTCGAAATTCAAGAACCAATTTTGACATCAGACATTTCATTCTGTTTTTTTATTACAGTTATTTATAGCTTTCCAAAGGATAAAAGGGGTTGAACGAATAAAACTTGAAAGGTTAACAGCCCAATTGATATAGATTTTTTTTTATTTTTAACCAAATTAGAAAAATATTGACGTACTCAGCTCAACCTATTCGACCTGTAATATTTACCTATTACTTCTTGAACTGACTTGAGCAAATGAAATATTATTATAGGGTTTTGCTCCAAAAATAATGTAGACTTTTTAGCGACATCAAACTAGATATGTATATGTTGTATTGTTTGTCCACTCTGGTTTGCCTTTAGCGATTTTGAGTACAATTTTTTTTTAACATGTGAGAGGAAATTTCTCAGGAGTAATCCAATGCTAGGTACATCTGGTTTAAGGTAGAAAAAATAAATAAAAAACTAAGCTTTCTCTTCAAAAAGTTTGCATATCGGCTTGATGGATATTATAACGATTAATATTATTTAACATTTTGTGCAAGTAAATACTACAATTTTTGTAATAAAACCGACGTCAAAATAAATCTAAAAAATAATTATAATAAACTGTTAGTTTACAAAAAAAACACTGATTCGACATTATTATACTGAAGTTGCATGCGGTGTATTTCTAAATCGACTTCAACGTGTATATTTGTTTCTAGTTTGAATGACAATAATTTAGATTTCACATTTCCTATATCTTGTTAATTAACTCTAGCCATAGTTATACCTGCGTATATAGTAAATAATAATCAATAAATTTAGATATGTAGAATTTTTCATGTATGGCTACCAACCTAGGGACTAAACGACAAGCAATTCCGGCATGTACATGCAGCAGGTAAATATCGCCCTTTAGTTATAAGGCAAGGGAGTGATTTCGAGTAAGCTTGTATTATCTTCTAAGGCAAAGGTGAGGATTAAATCTGCCGGTAATTAAGAAGTTCAAGGCATGCCTTTCATACTCATTTTTGAACTCTTAATGCTTGTTTAACTAAGCCAGAGCCGTAAAAGTTAAGTCTTGCAAACGAGGCTTGTACTTTAAGTCTTAAAACCGTGAGACTAATTAGCTATTGCTATAGCATAGTGCTGTCTCTACGCTGGAAGTCTAGGATTATGACCGACAATCTCTGAGTACACTAACGTTTACAACGTCCTAGGACCTCTTTACTTCAGTTAAATAATAATTTTACCAGTTATTATATATTTATTTTAAAGATAAGCACAGCTATATAGTTAAATAGTAAAATGTATTTCTGAAAAACCGTATTTTAGATGAAACCTTATTAGAGGCGTTCACCGTGAGTTTAAAGGTATGATAATTTGATATTTAAAAATTCAAATAAACTTTTAAATATTGTTAGAGATGGAAGTTTTCAAAATAAATTAAAGAACCAGATATAAATTGAAGTACCTATACATTCCTACACTAGGTTAGCCCAACTGTCTAATAAAGATATGTAGTTAGAGATAAAAAAGAATAAAATTAAACTACATTAGACGAATTTAATTTAAAAAAAGGATTTAAAATATATACCAATATATAAAAAAATAACATAATACACCAATTTAACTGTCCGCGAAATAAGTGTTCAAACGAAAATGACAGATACTAGGCTGAATTTCATCGATAAAAAACCTCCAAAGTGGGGGTCGGGGATATTTTGTGTATTGTATGTTAATTTTGCGTTTGTATATTATTTGTTTGTGCTATGGTGTAGTATTTGTATTATGATATTTTGATACATTATTTTTTTTTTTTTTTTTTGGGTATCGACAATTTTGAAATTATTTATTGTGTTTTTGGCGTAAAAACAGAAGGCTGCGTAAAGCATCTCCTAAAATACTATTCGGCGTAGAAAATTGTACTTTCAAAGGTGTGTTTAATCTGTAAGTCTTTACAAGAAAAATGTAACCTCGGTGTAATATCCGCGAAGAGATATTTGGAAACCCCTAGATGTTATTCCAACTCTGAGACAATCATCTAAAATCTCAAAGTTAGATGTAAATTGGGCTACATATGTAAATAAGCCCAGTATTAATAATAATTGTGATAAATTTTTATGTGTAAGAGAAAATAAGCGAGTTAATTTATGTCACTAAATTTCATCCAGTGGTTTAACATTGAGAACTTTTTAATCCTTGTGCCTGTGCTAAATGGTTTTCGTATTAAAAAAGATTACCGCCTTTTCAAATCGGGTGCGAAGCGACCCATCTCGAGTGCTTCGTGCAATAGTGATGCACGAACTGCCAAACCGGAACGAAACCCAAAGTTGAAGAGCTAATCATTGTAAATGACATCGTTCGTGTATACTTTGTAAAGTTGACATTTTCGGTCTGTTTGGGTAACTCCTAGTATTCTAATTTCAGATTTATTGACATTTCATTTGTGACCGCCTTTTTCGTTTGCGTTTGTGACAGCAAAAATAGAACCAACTCCACGTTTTTCATGCTGACTGCGTTACCCACCACAAACGAAATCGCGTGACTTATACGTAAAAAGGGCTACATATATTATTTCAGTAGGAAATTTTAAAACTTCTAAGCATTTTAATTTGGGGCACTGAAATAAACCTTAAAATACCTATTGACTTCCGAGCGGAGGTCCCAAACAAACTACATATATGACAGAGTTTAATTGCATTAGTTAGATTATCGAAAATCATACCACACAACGAAGTCACTTCATAAGGGCACAAATAGGGGTTTTCTGAATTTGACTATTATGAAATGATACCCAAAAAGTCATTTTATTAATTCACACCCCTTTTATTTTAAAAAGAGTTTTTACAGAAATGATAAAGAAAAATATAAAAAAAATAATAACTGAAAATCTTAAATGAAGAGAAATATCATAGTATATGTACTTGAGGAAAGTCCGTTAATCTCTGCGGTTGGGGTTATTTATGAACTGAATCAAAAATTATAAACTTTAAATTTGTGTTATATAATTTCTTTGAAATTATAATTTTACTTCGGGACTTGAACTTTTTCGGCTCCAGCGTCGAGTGAACCTCAATAAGTTTTGACGCTTCTAAATAGGCAGTTGATGAAAGTTGGATTGAACTTCTGTAAGTAATTAAGATTGTTTAATTTCGCCCCAGCTTCTCTGGCCCGAGAGCAACAACGAGATAGAACGAGACAGAGATAGAGAGAGACGAGTAAATTTAGATCCCATCCACACTTGAGGAATGAACTTTGTCGATGCTCCCCTCACTTTATCTCTATCAGTTTATTCAGCTGCTGGAGTTTTAGTTGTGTTGGATTAACCTGAATAACATTCGCCTTCTAAACTGAAACCTATTAAAATAACAATAACGAACATCTTATGAAATGTCATTGGATCAGCCGCTGTAAACCGAAACTAGAATGTGAAGTTTATTAGACTTTTCATTAATATTTACGCTATGGATCTGGAAAACAAAAAATATATTTTAAGTTGTATGTTAAAATAAAGTTATTATAAATAAACTTTTGGAAATATATTTGTGTCAAGGTACCGTTTTTTTTAAATATATGCAAATAATATTTATTGTTCTTTTTAAATTACGCTTCCTCAAAAAAAAACATTATTTATATCGTATTACCTATCGTAATTTAACCTGTACATTTTACTGTATGTCTAATCAAATTGGTAATGAAAATGTATTTATTTTCATTTATGTAACTTACTTGATTTATACCAAACAAATACCCAATCAAGGTTATTTTAAATTTCCTTATCAAAAAGTTTGATTACCCTATGATGAAGATTGATTTTAGCCAAATAAAGGCTTTTAGATTCAATTATTTTATTGCAAGTTTGACGTTTTATTTTGTGTTAGATAACGTCGTGGTTGTATCAAAGGCGTTGTGTGTGGTATTTTAACATTACCGGAAAAGGCCACGATACGAAATTCGCTTTGTGGCCTTTTTAAACGTGCCACAACGCGTCGTGGGTGCTTTGAAAGGGCCTTGACCTTTCAAAAGCTAATTTCGCATTGCGGTTTAGTATCAAAGGTCAGAACGCGTTGTAGATGTTTTTCATGCTTAGTGGGCGTTTTCGGTCTTTGAGCCTAATATGCATAATAATTGTATCGATTCACCGTCTCGTCTGAGGGACTTCATCTTTGTCGCACGCGCATTAAAACAAAAGAGCGGCTACAGATTGCTACACTTAGAAGAAGTAGAAAAGAATATCCCCGAAATTTCTAGTATTAGAAATTAATTATATGTGGCGAATGTGGTTGCGCCACACCATGGCTTTCATAAGACACCACTTAAGAGTGGTTGCGCCACGTGACGGGTAGGGTTTATAGAGTGCGCTTGTCGTTCTTCATATTGCCAAATATTTGCTCTATGGACACTTGCTTACTTATATGTGGGCTAGGCGTTCATACACGTGTTTATGGTTCATACTTTCATGTTCGCGCTCTTACTTCAAGTGTCTAAATTAATAAGGATCAATACATATGTAATTAAAGAAAGCCTGTGGCGATTTTATTAAAAGTTAAAATGAAAATATTTACATTAAGTCGGCTTATTTTATGACGCCGCATTTTATGCTTGCTAAATTATTCTTCTACACCCGTATATATATTATTTAAGCGTGGCCGAGGGTAGATTATGGCTTGACAATGCTTTGTATGCCAAGGTCCATCCTATTCTAGTGCTAATGAAATAAAAACAAGGTTTCGAAAAAATCCCCGCAATAAACCCTAAAGCGGCTTTCAAAGCGGATTAATCGTTAATTACATTTTTACTGAGCGCACTGTATATGTTACATGGTTACATTTACAAATTTCAGTACATGATAGTCAAACCAATAAAAAAAATAGAAATATTCATATTCGGACAAGCAGACCCGCGGAAGGTTTTGACGGCACTTTTATCGCCCAGATTAGTATCACACGAGTGGCATCGCTCTTGAAATAAACGTTTATGTTGTGCAATGTTAATGATTTAGGACAATATGGATACAGATAGATAGCCTATCTTAGGATAGGTATTTAACACCTAGTTAGGTGGACACAGTGAATATTCTGACATACCACTAAATGCGAACTTAGATGAGCTATGTGATTATGTAATTTTCATTACCTTATTACTACGTTTGTCCATAAATATAGTTTAAAAAGAATATATAAAATGTTGAAAATTATATATAAATTAAAATAAACCCTAACCATCGCAATTATAGAATAACGCAACGCCGTCTAAAGCGCTTTCCTTAAGTTTGGAATATATTGAGTTTATATTATTACAAATTATCAAACAACCATTTGCTAAGAAAATTTGGACGCAGTATACTCGACCATTAATCGGTATCCTAAGCTTTCGTAATTGAAGCCACAGTTTGTACGCGCACACGTGTGTGTATTCAGGTCGTTTACTATAAAGTAATTACTAGAAAATGTCTTCTGCGTGTGAAGCCTGACTTGATAACAATTAGGCTTTCGGAATTCTTGAGGCTTTGGCATAATGACGATATTAGGGCGTTTAATATTCGCTCCGTTTGGATATTTATCCGTCTAACGTCTAAATGCTGTGTGGAGCAATCCATATTAAATTATTTTCGTCATCTTGTGGGCTGCTAGGAAAATTTATTACGTATCTTTACCGAAAACCTACCGTCAGACCGTCGCTTAGCCCTGTCGGTATAGAGTTTCGCAGATTAGATGAAATTAAAATACTACTATATTTTTTAAAAAGAGAGTAAAAAAGAGAACGCACCAGGAATTGAACCTCCGATCTCACGTCTATCGCGGACAGCGCGCTAACCATTGCACCATACGCTAGCTGAAATATTCTACAAAGAAAGCCTAACTAATTTTTAACGCTTCATTTTAAAATGAATACTTGATTTTTTTTACTGATTATTCCATTTAATTGAATGAAATAACGTAACACCGTTTAATGCAAAAATAATAGGTTTTAATAGACACTTATAAATAAACATATTTGCGAAAATCGCCTATTTATATCGACCCTACATTATATAATACTACATAAATATAAGCAATACAAACATACATAAACAAAGTCCTAAGAAATTAGTCTATAATATTTATTTTTGTTATTTTAATACGAGTATTTGCAACATGTATAATAACCTTATTTTCCCTTTATGAATGAATTAAGTAAACAAGTTTAGTAAAATTAAATATTTTCAGACAATTTGTCTTTTTTATATGTTACCATCATTTACTCAAATGACATTATTAAACAATAAATATTACATAATATCACATCAAGTAATCACTAGTCGCTTTAATTTATATTAATCTTAAAAGAATATTTTTTTTATATTACATTATCATGAATGTTTGTTGTATTTTAATAATTTTAATTTAAATCATATTTCTTTATTGAAATATTTAACTGGTCCTCCGCCGACTGCCAACGCCAGATAGTCTGGTAATAAAAGCAATCCTCGGATGCGGTTCGCTAAATTGCCTCCAGTAATACATAGTGAGCTCATAAAAAACCTCCGCCTTACAAAATGTATAAAACTGCATTTAAGATAATACCGTCAAACATTTTATAGGCACTTTATAAAACTGCACTTTATTCTATGCATTTTCGTATATTTTATGATTTATCTATCCTTTTTTCGTATGTAAACGCAAAATACTATATAAATCTGCAAATTTATTTAAAATTTAATAAATAATTATATATTTAATTCATTGATATTGTAGCAGTTTGTTTTTATAAACCGTTGGCAATTTTTTTTTTCCCAAACCTTAAGGCGAATTTTTAGTTTCGAGGTTCTAACATCCCCAAAATGCTGAAATAAAATAAATAAGATTTGAATTATTCTTTTGTTTGTGGAAATTCATAGACCAAATGATTCTTTTTTTTATGAAATGAAAACTAAAAAATAACTTCATTAAACCAGATCCAATTTACAAATGAAAAAATAAAATTAGAAATAATAGCATATTTATTTTATTCCAGCATTTTGGGGTTGCTAGAACCTCGAGGGGTAGGGGAAAAAATAGTTACGGATTATAAAAACCAACTGCTACAATATATGTATATAAATTCCTTGCAAAAATGAACATGACATAAGTTCAAAAATTTTGTGAAAGTGTTTGTTTTGTAAGTATAATTGTAAGTAAATTTTGTAGTATAATATCCTATAACCTCCTTGTGCTATGCCCTAGCTGCCAAGTTTTTATTAAAGTTGTAGTTGTGTGGGCAAATAAATGTTATAGCTACTGATCGAAAAGAGCTGTATTTAGAAAAACCTAATCTTCATAAATATACAAATAGGTGTCTCTAGACCTGTCTCGATAAAAAAATACAGCTAATTGGGTTGCGATTTCAAACTTATGTCTGAAACACGACATATCAAAATTCATCATAGTTTCCGAGCAAAAATTGTATACTTTACGTGATAATATTAAACCGTTCTTGTCATACGGACGCCAACTGATTGTCCGCTCGTAAGTCAAGGCAACGAGACATCGATCGTATTTTGCCACGCCAAAGGCAATTTACACCAGAGCTTTAATAAAATAACAAATTTATTATTACTGACAAATTATTTTTGCATTTTTTTATACATTTTCTTAAACGTTATAATGTACATAAACACCTCTTTAAGTCTTCGGAAATTATCCCAGTACACCCTTTATACAACTTTTACATATCCATTATTTTTATTTTTTCATCAACTTAATACAAAAATCACTCATAATATCATCTCATTTCACCATCATCCTTCATCGTAATCACATATCCATTATTTTTTATATTTTTTGTTAAAATATCATCCTTTCCTTATTTCATCTAATTAGATGGTTACATAATATTTGACAATATTTTACACTAAAGAGGACAGGTGAGAGTTAAAAATGCATTTTTATAAAAGTCAGCGCTGGGTTTAAACCGACATCCTGCGCTCTCAAGTACAGTACCTCTTTAGAACCTTTATAAATATTATGCTATCCAGCACTTTATCAAATTATTAAAAATCAAATTATTAGCGCTCGAATATCGGATGCACTGATTTGATTCCGCAAATTTAACTACCTTTATTCGCGTTGGCGTGGTTTTCATCGTGGTCCTCAACGGTATCCAAATTGAAAATGTTTCAAAATCCTCAAGAAACGAGCTCTGCTCTGTCACATTATGCTCTTTTTTAAAGGTCAACATATTTTAGGTGTAGGCTGGAAATATTTTAGCTTGTAATGAGACTATAACAAACGTGTGGAGAATTAGCCTACAGCGGTTTTACCGACCGACAAAGAAGGAAGGTGATGTCATAGAGTAGATTGGTATCATAGAGGCGTCACGTTTTTGTTATTTATTGAATGCCATCGTCTTATTGTCTCATTCAGGCCCTCAAGCTTTCAGACGAGGACGGAAAGTATTCAGTGAATTGTTTATTTTCTCTTCTCTAAAAATTAGAGTCCCGACTGGGAGCCCTGAAAATTTTATAATCCCGCACTTAAAGGTAGCCGCCCTGTACTACTTTGTTCGAGACGTCAAATGGACCAACCACAGAGGCCTGCCGCATCTAGGATTATCTTATTATTTAATATATGGAAATGAGGCCGAGGGTGTCTAATTACGAGTATATTAGCCGAGTGACGCCACGCGCCGTTCGAAAGAATAATTTAGTGTGTTCGCAGCCATTTTTACTTTACGAATATCTTAAGCAAGGCAAGTATTGCTTGGCGACATCTCAAGTTGGTAATAAAATAGAGTTAGTAAGCGCGGTGTATCAGGTCATAAAAATTTATACGCTTTCGCATATAAGCAAGCGACATATAAACGCTTTTGCAAGGAGGCGATGTCAGGCACTTTCTCACTCATATTATTATTCTATTCTATATAATGCAATTTTGCACTTTGTTTTCATCCAGAAACAATGTTAATATTTGATTATTTATGGTACATTATGAATGTTTATAGATTTTAAGAAGTAATCTCATACGGAGAAAGTATGCAAACACCGTATTATTTACTCGTAATAAACAAAAATGGTTGGCCAAAAGAAATTACTTTCAGCCCATTGTGTAAGGGTCTGTCGACATGTTTAGAAATGTGAACGAGGTGGGACGTGCACGGGACGTCACTTTTGGAAGTAGAGTGTGGGGGGAAGGCCATGACAGAAAGCCGTGATACCGAAATTAAGGAAGTTTCTTTCAAATTGCAGCTAATTGTTGAAAAAATACATTTACTAAAACAATAAATAATTAAGTCCGTGCCGTATCGCATGCGGCAGACACTTCCAGTTTTTTAGGTTTTCTAGTTTTTGATGTACTTATATGTATTTTTATTATAGAGGTACAGTCGCTAGATGGTTGACATACTAATTTTATATTATGAATACTATAAAATTATTAATTTTTCGATGTTTTTGAAAATTAAGTTAAAGGCAAAAGGCTACTGAACCACATTTATTTATTTATTTATTCATTCTTTATTGAAAAATCTAACAGTATTCATTTTTATCATTACAAAAAAAACTTATTACTAGTATACAAAACCAATTATGGATTTCGGACATTTTACAATATTAACATTAGCATAAAAAAAATTGTGATAGTGTTCTTAAAATATACATAGATTATGAATATTATATACGTCGTATACAGTAGAATTTTTTGATGTGTTATGTGTAATTTGTGAGTGATGTTTGTGGTAATTGTGAGTGTGTGTGATTTGTTGTATATGTTCAAATAAAGTAATAAATTAAGTATGGTTTTAGTATGTATAAAAATAATTTATGGTGAAGGTAATATAAATGTAATATGTATGTATATTCTATATGTAATTGCAATAACAAGTACTTATATGTTACTATTAATCATTAACAACATAACAATCTAACAATACAATACAATTAGGTTTTATTTATCTTTACTATTGATGATATCGGAAATCTCTTTTTTGAATGATAATAACGAGGTATTCAATATATCAATTTTTGAAATATCGCTATTGTTATAAAGGAGCAGATACGTGGTATGGTGCTATTGGTCATTGAATTAGTATGATAACGGGGAATACGGAATAATTCTTGCTGCCTAGTTGATCTGTATGGTACATTTAAGTTTATTTTTTGCAGTAATTTTGGACAATCAAAAATACAATTAAAAATTTTGTATAACAATATTAAATCAGCTAATTGTCTACGATCTACAAGAGAATTTAATTTATAAAAAGCTGAAGCGTCTTCAAGGCTTTGAAAACAGCAACGAGATTTAAAGTTTAAAAACCTAATAAATTTATTTTGAATATTTTGGATTCTTGCTATGTAGATATTATAATGAGGATACCAAATATACGAAGCAAATTCTAAATGAGAGCGAACAAAAGAATTATATAATAGTTTTAACAGTAAAATATCATTAAATGGTTTGGATACTCTTATAATAAAACCAAGCATTTTAAAAGCTTTATCTACTATATTATTTATGTGGTTTGCAAAGCTAAGTTTGCTGTCTAATATTACGCCCAAGTCTCTAATGTATGAAACAGTTTTTATCGGAATGTCGTCAAAATTATATTGGTAGTTTATTATGTTTCTATTCCTTGTAAAAGTTATCTGAAAGCATTTTTCAACGTTCATTTTAATTTTATTACGATTACAATAGTCTCTCAGTGCGTTTAAGTCTTCTTGTAATAATACGCAATCGTTTTGAGATTTTATTTCTTTGTAGATTTTAAGATCGTCTGCGTATGACAAAAACATTGAATATTTGAAACACGTAGCGATGTCACTCACATAAATATTGAAAAGAATCGGGCCGAAATGAGACCCCTGTTGTATTCCTGAAGGAATGGTTGTACAGTTTGAACGAGCTGAACCAATACAAACACATTGTGAACGATTTTTAACATAAGAAATCATCCATCTAAAAAGATTACCTCTGATACCAGTTTTGTATATTTTCTCCAATAATATGTCATGATTCACACGGTCGAAAGCTTTTGCAAAATCTGTACATTTGTTATATGTACATTTATACGACCCTAAGTGTCATTCGACCCCATGCTCAACAGTAGTTTGGCATTTATAATAGCTGTTTGGAGTGGCTACATTGTTCGCCTTGGACATTAATTATTTAAGTGGGTGTTCCCTCGTGACGTGAGTTATGAAGCAACTCAATACGTCTTGCCTATCCCGTATGTTGATGGCGGTAGAATTTGTGTTATAATATAATATCACTCGTATAACTATGCGTAATTTCCACCACCTAAAGCTACAAATTCCACGTAAGTTTTTGCAGTTAGTTGCGATTGAATAATCGGCCTCGATATATTTTTACTATTTTTTTGTATTATGCAGCCTTCGACATTAAATTTGATCGACCGTAAAGAGAAAGACGTTTGCCGAAAAAAACTCCCTCTAAATCTTCACCTTATAACACTGAACGATACGGTATTTTTAAAGGGTGTGAAATGGCGGCCTAATATACATAGTCTATTTTTGTCTGCTTTGGTATGTAACAGTAACTTTTTTACAAGATTTAGTGGTGAGTGTGTTTATTATTTGATAAAATGATTATTACATTTTGCACGATTATTAATTTTTGATAATTTATAATATACTGACTTCGTGGGCATTTATTTTATTTTATTTATTTAACAAAACGTAAAAATACTTATATTATATTTACACTAATGATCAACGAAAAAATAATAAATTAAAAAAAAAACAGCCGAGTACCAAAATTCGAACTGACCCCAAAACAGACCTTGTCTAGTGGGGTGATAAAATCCACACCAGCAAATGCATCTGTTTTGCTTTGTACGAGTTAGCTTAAAATACGGTTAGCTATTTTCTTGTATAGTCAATAAGTAATACATAAATGCTATTTCATGTGTATATTTTGGATTTAATAAAGAAAAAAATATATACAAACAAACATATATACCCACATATTGACAAAATTAACCACCGTATAATCAGTTCGGATTTCATTTGTTCGTACAAATTGGAACGAGGCTGCTGCGTGATTGCTGATTATACGCCCGTAACCAACGCGACATCCAATTTTGCATCCTTGATTTGGGCCCACACCACCTACTCCTCACCACCCTCTACTACCCCACCCCAGCACTGTCTATGGTCCTCATCCGTCGGGGTGTGAACGCTATGAGGAGTGGGATGGAGGCTACACGGATCGGTTAACAATGGTCGTGTCATTTAAATTAATATCGGATTAATGCGACATTATTGGAGGCCTTTTGAAATTCATAACTTGACCATTATTCAATTTGTGATTTGTCTAGACCGGAATCCCTCTTGCTTTACGAATTATATATCTAAGAAACGGTTTAAGAAATGAGTGTAATTAATAAGCCCACACGATAAAAATCGAATTTGAATTTCAATAATGGGAATAATATAATGTGTGTGAATTTTGTACGGAAAAAGTGTATATGTGCACGTAAAGGATAAAGGTAATAAAATGTAATTAAATGACAAATTCTGCAGTTAACTTTATTATAAATAAACGCGTACGCAGATCATTCCATCATGACGCTATTATAATCAATGTCAATGCGATGGGCGAATCCAAAAATGAAATGATTTATTACTATGATTTTAACTGAACTTTGGGCGCATCTGTAGGAGCCCTTATTTCGACTTTTGAAGACGAACAAACACGGAAATAAAAGGTAAAATAATGTCGCGTAGCCTTAATTGGACTGCAATTTATGGCAAACTTACGCGAGAATCTGGTATCATAAGCAAAAGATAACATACTACATAACTACATATAACTACATTTATGTACATAGACTTTAATGGTGAACACGGCCGAGAGACATCTCTTTTCAGTTTTCAACAATGAAACATAAATCTCGTACACATTGTTATTAAAAGAATAAATTCATGCTCTTTTTTGATAATGTTTGAATGGCTGCGTTTTAATCAAATTAAAGGTAATTTGGCCGATCAGAGTCCAACGTCGGTTGGAATAAGCATATTTTATATTCATTATCATATAACTACGTGTTTTCAATTAGGTTTACCCAGTTGAGAGCCAGTTCAGTTGGGCTGACCATGTTGCGGTTGAAATGATTCGATAATTTTATAATCTATCATCTCATGCATGCACTCCTATCATGTGTCATTGATATACTATATGTATACGCTCTCGTTCATCGAGGATACTGGAATTAATTAATTAACAATCTCCGTTATTACATAATACACATGAACATGAATCTCACCACGTTATTAGGCATATAGCTAGTTCAAAGATGGCACTCCTTATACACAGTTACTAATTTTAGGGTATTGAGCCTCGTCGACACAAAAATATCCAGGCAAAACGTTTTCCAATGCACACATCCTTCTAAGGGGTTTTTCTAAAATTCAAACCGAAAAAAATTTGTTGAGATCACGAGCCCAGAGTCGCGGGTTCGAATCCGCTCATTATGGTACCTAATGCCATGTTTAACGTGTCGTCAACATTTTCCCCTTCTTCACGCATGCATGCATAGTTGAGTATGGTTCAAAATAATTATATAAAACTTATGCCATAGCAATTATTATAAAAAAAAACAAGTCAGCAATCATCCCAAAATCCTGGTCAAATTTATATTTACCTGTGCAGTATTCACTAATTCTTTTTTTTTTTAATTCAATGTGAGGGCACCCCTCTCACCTTCGTAGAGTCCATAGTTCGCGCGCGCTTACGAACACCAATCACGCGCCGCTAAATGCTTATGCAGAGGTCACGCACGGAGCCTGCAGCCTGGGGCATTGTTCACGGCACGGTTGTCCCTCCGCCGTGCCTTGACAAGTATATAAGCAGTACCCCGGTTGGAGTCGAGAGAGTTCCAAATTATATACTTTTCAGTTTTCTTATCGCTCTATCACAGAGCTACTTTCGATAAATACGCCTCTGGCGCGTTCACTACCACCACCCACCAGTCCATAAAAAGGTAAAAGGTAGTCGCGACCAACGTCTTCGCAGTGCCAGTGCCAGGAGGCAGGCGTTGGCTGAGGAATCTTCCGCGGCCTAATTTCTATGGAGCCTAATATGTAACCTAGTTAATAGTGCATTCATCGTCAACAAAAAAGATCGTTACTTCACATCAACACCATCTCTGCATTATTTATTAACTACGGCCTCGCACTCCTAAAAGGACCATTACATTACTATGACCTACAAACTACACAATTATCACGCTTCCACAATTTTTATTTATTTATTTAAGTTATTATTAAGACCAAATTGCTTTAACTTTTTAAGGTATGTACGGATATATAATGAAGTCATCACCATTCATTCATTCATAATACTATTCAGATCAAACGTATTTTAAAATAGATTTATTAAGGTGGACTCAACTAGTTAAATAATTATGCATATGCTAAACAATAGCTATATTTTTTATAACTAATTTTATATACGTAAAAAAATGAGTTTAGTTATTCCTAAGAATGCACAAAATTAGTATAAACTTTTATACAATTACTTACAAGCAGTAATTTTACATTCATTTTTATTACATTTTTCCACTAGGCACAAGATTTGAATGTTTTTCTAATAATACACACTCTAAAAAAATGTTTTACTATTATTTACGTTAAACATAGTACTTTTCACTTCAATTTTAACTAAATGTACAATCGTTGGTAACGGATCAAAGTTGATTAGGGCTTGTTTAGCTATACCAAAACCTGAAAAGATTCATATATTCCCTTCTCAAAAATATATATTTGGCTTTCGTAACGATGTAAAATCTCTTTTAAACAAATTTCGTTTTTTGCTGCCTTTAGTGGCATGAGCCTGTGTGTGTCTTCCTTTAAGTGTGAATGTGTGTGCCTTTAGTGGCATATACGTGAGTATTAAATATACGCAAAAAGTCGACTTTGGCTCTTTTACCCATTAATTACAATATTGCTTGATTGTCTTTTGCGCAGACATATTCCTAAACGATTTAATGTCAGGCAGCATTCCAGCACAATTCGAGGGGATTTAAAAGTATCAGATGTCCTCTTTACGAGCAATTTCGCCCGGAGGAAAGCTTCAAACTTTTTGAAATATCTCCTAGGATACAGGAACAAGTTTCTCCTGGAACAGTAAAGTTTCATTTACGGAGGCTGCGGATTATGAATTGTTCCGGATTGTGCAAAGCATAATGTCAGTGATATATTTATAGCGTTGATAATAATTTATATTTTCAGTTTTTGCATTTTTTGAACGCTTCCATTTTTAAGATTGCTGAAATTTTAATTTAAAGAGATTCTAAAAGTTACTGGTTCAAATATTCCATAAAAATAAAAAGAGTATATAGGTTTTAACAACTCTTAATTTTATGTAAATCAACCGATAGCAATTTACACGGGCGCGTGATTTCGGGGCGGGTGATGCCGTTAATTATGCCTGTAGACATCAGGACATCAGATTCTGATAGATTAATTTACTACTAAAGGAGCCAGAGAATAGAGAAAACATTTGAAGACGACTTTCGAAGTATGTAAAGTGACTGATTTGACTTTATTTTTATATTGCCAAGGGCGTCTTGATACGTTGTCATCAAAGATGCCATTGCGCCCTGCCCGAAATTCTGTCAAAAAAAACTATTATAAAATTCACCTCATTACGAAAGAATTATTTCAAAAAGGCCCCTCTTCTACGTTTTAGGTATCTGCAAACCCCGTGTGAACAAATAGCTATGTACGTAGAAAAAAAAAACGAATTCTATGGAAGGTTTCCTTAATTACGTAATTATTATTAAGTAATTAAATAAATAAAAGTAATAATAGTTTGTCAAAACATAGTTTTGAAGAAGAAATGTAGGAACTACTCAACCCTTTCTTACGAAATATTTTCATAAACTTTGCTATGATTGTAGTTGTCGAATTTGACTACCATTGTGGGGCGATTAATAGTTGTGGGGAGGGGAAAGAGCAACAAATCATTCAGACGCAGAGAATACTCTTAGAGATATTAATTTTGCTTGTCTTCGAGTAGAGTCATCCCGAGTCTAACACATACATTTCAGGTGGCGGATGTTCAGCGTACATAAAACGTCAAAATTGCTGTCATCCCTCCAGGGATTAGGAAATCCGGCATGTCGGCAAAAGGCTCTCTCGCTGATCCGGACACGTAATACATCATGCGCTGCCGTCAGGAGCCCGCGACTCCAGCCGAGCGGCAGACGGGGCTACGTGCCATGATCGAGTGTCGTCCTGGAGCACCTCGATCACGCTGCCGGCGAGGAATTCGACTTCAGGCCACCGTGACGTTGAGCATACACGTTTCACACCGCCTGTTTCTAAAACAAGTTTTATATGAGCATTATCTGTAAAATTTTAAATTATTCACATTTCTCAGAGTTTGTTTTTCTCAATAATATCAAATTTCAGAGCGCTATAAATGCCTTTACGTCTAAACATTTATAATAGATCTATAATGATTAAATTGAGTGTAAACGTTCTAAATATATCTAATTATAAAACGCTAAAATCTGATTTTTCTCAATATTGTCAAAAATTATGGCATTCATTTTCTTAGGCGGTCGTAAAAAATATCATTTTTATTTTATTGGGGAAACCAGCAGTCATTATAGACCAAAAAAAATATAAAACTACACATTGACCAACTAAAGGTTTCCACAATAAAATATATTTTACATATTAATATGTAAAATAAATAACGGTAAGTAATACCAGAGGATTAATATGAGTGCAGAAGTATATTTTATATGTGTGTGTGTGTGTTTGAGGGTAAGATGGTGTGTAAGTGGGAGGGTATATACATTTTTATGTATGACAAATTGGCAAGTAAATATAGTGGGATATATGTGTAAGGGTGTGTTTGCAAAGTGTTTATTTATCAGTATTTATCATCATTCATAAAACATAATTAAGTCAAATATATGTACAAAAAAAATAGACTCATTTTTATTACTGAAATGTAAGTTGGTACAGATGGTAGAAGAAAAAGAGGCTTACTATTAAATTACCCGACGTTTCGGCGCGAAAGTGCTGCATTTATTGATGGTGAATTATTCTAAGAGACGGCATCGCCAATGTCGATTCTCCAGTCATAGTAGTATTTTATTTTATTTTCAGTTCATTACATTTTACGTATTCAATGTGGCATCTAGAGGGCAACTAAAGGGATCCACCAAACTAGAATTACGCTTTGTTTCGCCTGCATTTTGTAAGTTTGTGAAATTACGCTTTTGCGTGACTAGACGCTTGTTTGCGAAAGGCGTGTATTCGAGTTACGTCGGAGCTCCCATTCAAAAGCGAAATTTAATATTCAACGTATAACTTAGTAGGGGGACGTGACATGTATGACAATTTCGCAAGTTGAAACGTCAAATGTGCGAAATGTTGCCTGCCGTGTTTTGCCAATAATGCCCGCAGAGGAAATTATTTTCGTTCACTGAATTATGCATTGGGATCCTATTGTAATAGATAATCCTACTATTTTAATTATGCAGACCTGTTTAGGGTGTGCAAAAGGTAATGAGATATAATAAATAATTATTGTTTGAGAACTTTGCACACATTATTGTGCTGTTACCCTTTCATGATATATCATTGGTATTTAAAATAATTTAACCAATTCAAAGAAATTAATTGAAATCAAAAACGTTGCATTATGGAAAAACATTATCTTTAAAGATTATAATATTTGAACTTGACCTACCTACTGGATCACAAAAAAAAATATTATTTACGGTTTTGTTTTAAATCAAATAATAATCAGTCAATAAGTCTTATCTTTCCTAATTTATCTATTTTTTTCCATCATACGTCATAATATATAGGTACACAATACGAGTATATTTAAGTAATATTAGTAACGATATCCGTATATCACGGGGTATAGAAACACTGAGAATTTTTATAGGTATTTTTAAGTTCCTCGAAAGGAAGCCGTTCAAAAATCATAAAACCAAAAATATAAAACTCAAAACTAAAACCGAAAAATATTTAAAAAATCTAATATAATAAAAATATTGTAATTTGCATTAATAATTAATAACAACATTAGTTTTTTTTGTTTTTTTATTCCCTGTATATCATTATCCTGTTTCATTTTGGGGTCATATAAAGAAAATATTGGTAATACGTATGAGGTGAGCTTCAAAATTACTAGGTTGGTTTTTGTTTTAATATATAGATATTGGAATATTCCTTAAAATCTTGGGGCGGTTTCAGTAAACAACGGCTCACATTATTTACAGAAGTAATATTGTATTACAATTGCCACTATAGCATAAAAGGTCATGTCTTTTGAAAATTTAATACGTTTGTTTACGCAATTTTGATGCTTTGGAGTTGATTTTATAAATTCAAATTTTAATCTTTTTTCCGTTTAGTAACATTTTACTAACTTTTGTTGGATGGCTAATTTAATGTTTATTAGCTTGTTTTCGTTTTTGTTATTTGAGCTAAATTTAGTTCAAGTATAAGAATATCAGAAATATTACGACAATTGCTTTTGTTTTGCTATAGATTCCTGAATTTGATTGCAATCATATTTTTTTATTTTCAACTACATTTTACGGTTTTAATAACACAACAACTATCTCAAGATAACTGATACTAAGTATCAGTGTCAGATAACAAAGTACTTGTGTGAAGTATATGTAATTTTAAATAAATAAATAAGTCATAACTCGAAAACCAAAAACTATTTCGTGTGCAAATAAATGTCAAGGACATTTGCTATAATCGGTATCTGGAAAAGTGAAGCTATCTATTCCATTACAAGATATGATGGTCGGGTAAGGATGTCAATATATTATAATATATTCTTTCCTATAATAATTATTTTTGCTTCATTATTTTATTCTATACATTTTGTGGTTCTAGCATTTTAATAGCATAATTTAAAAAAGGAATTCTCACGACCTATTGTTGTATTAAGAAAGAAGGTTAGTGATAGCTGAGTTTTTGAAAATGGAAACCAATCATTAGTATCTGAAGTTTGCGAGTGCCACTCTTAGAATACAACGGTGAGACCCGATACAACAGATCTGAAATGCTAATGATTTTTAAATATGCCTTGGCAAAAATACACTATAAGCTAAGTTTGGGTAAACTAAGATATTGCAAAGCAGTTTTACTATCGTAAAATAATCATTTTTTACATTTTAAGCTCGCCAAGCACATGATATCTCACATTCAATAAAAACAATCCATAATATATATGGCACATGTAGGTATCTACAACACAAAAGCGCCGAAAGCGTAACTTTTTCGTTTATTTGTGACGTTCGTCTGCGAGATTGCTTCAATATTAAAGTCAGCCTGAGAGAATTGAATCACAAGTTACATAGTAAATAAACACGTGAAGACTCACGAAAAAATAAACTCATTTTGGTATGATTTCAGTCCTATTATGGAAAAGTTTTTAAAACATTATTAAGCGTTTCGTTTTGTTTAAATATAGTAAAATTATTTTTCTTCTTGACGTGACAAATTTTATTTTTTGCATATAAAAGACAATTTTTGCCTTCTTATAAGGCAGCCTTTATATAATTCGAGCTTTTTGTGAAAAATATATTATTTATTGTACATAGTCACCCTCACCATAATCGCATAAAAAAAATGCAAAAATTCTCAAGTGTTTTCGTAAATTTCCATCGACAAATACTTCGTTGAATCATACTAATTAAATATTAATGGTAGATATTAAAATAGTTTATGGAAATTAGATGTAGGTTGTAAAAAGTACCAAAATTACCTTAATAGGAAAGATCGGAGCGGAAAAAAGTAAAATCACGTAAAAGTCATCCGATAACAAAGGAAAGTCGGAAATATGATTTATTGGGCGGAAGTTCACTTTGCGTTCGGGCGTCGCCTTCAAAATGGCCGCTTCCGGTTGCTCGCTCGCGGATGGGAAGGGAGGCGCGCGTATCGCGACACTCCCAATAAAATTTACATGCGTTGCATTTTTGCATGCTTTTTGAAACGTCTCTCGCGGACAAAAATATACAGGGTGCCCCAAGACCAGTCGCGATAACAGACCCAGGTCATAGACCCTGCGATTACAGGTAGATTTTGTTAAGACGATATATAAACAATCATAACAGTTTAAAAATATATATAACTATTCAAAAGTAACTATGGGTAAAAATCATATATACATTACAGTTTATACAAAAAAGCAATAAAAAAATCTCAACAATAATAACTCTATTTACCGAGTAAATCTAAAGTGTATGCGATATAAAGCAGATATACCACATCCATATTTAGAAACGATTCCATACCAATTGGTCTACTCTCTACAGTCATTCCTCATTTTAAGTACATTCGTCAGTAGACACAGTAACACCCTACTTTCGGGCGGAGCGACTTTACTTTTTGGAAGTTTCAAACGATGCTTAAGTATAAAATCTCGAGAAGACTTCCTTTGACTACTTTGCAAGCAAAATTGTAAGTTTCAACTTGAAGCCAAGATTCAAAAGTTGTCCTTCAAACTTTATGTTATTTTGATAATATTAAAACGAAATGAAAATAACTACAAAACAAGCTTATATACAAATATATAAGTGGAATAAAAACTGACTTAAGTACCAACTTGCCAACGAGTGTGTCAAAATCTTTAGAATTTATTAATGTTTAAAATAATTTTATATTAAAATAAAAAATTAGTTCTTCTACCTAACAGCCGTAAAAAAATACCTTTATGGTGTCAATCTATATATGCATCTATCAGCTGCAAATTTTAATCATTAGAAAGTGAAAATTTCGCGTGCATCTAACCGATATGCACTGCAAATCAATAAATAATCGCTTTTACCACAGAGCTACTATTACTAGTTTAACATATAAGGATAATAAATAATTTTAAAATTATTTATTGATGTGTAAACATTAAACGCGGACCCATTAGTTGGAGAGCATTTCGATTTGGTTCGGAGCTGTCAGTGACGCTTTCTATCAGTGAAATCGCTCCCGAATGACATTTCAGATTTAAAATTAAGATCGCTCTTAGAATACGCGATGAAACCCCCAACTAACATTTGGTAAAAAGTACTAAAAGTAATATTCGGCGTACTTATTTCTTGAAAGGTAATATCTACCTGTTCACCAATTTTAGATATGAATATATCAACTATGTTTTGTGAAACTTTACCTAAATTAAATTATATTCACGATTAAACAGTGCATCGCAAATTAATTAATATGATTTAAATGCGTAAATGCTGTAAATGCGTTTCGGATCCTATTATTATTTTTTTTTATATATAATATAATTAAATGTTTCGTCATAGAAACTCACAAAAAACTTCAAAAGCATCTCGAATTATCTCGAAACAAGGATTTCGCTGATGCCTATACGTGTATGCTTAGGACGGCGTTAAGAGTACTACTTTTATAAGGTAAATGTACCTAGTATTATCGTATACCCGCATTTGAATATTAGAAACACTATATATAGCGGAGGCTTGATCAAAAGCGATTGCTGCTTCGCCACCTTTTCAATGCCATCTCAGCATGGCTTCTTTATGCCCCTCCGCCCTACCCTGCTATGGGATTAATTTCAACATTTCCCATTGAAATGAGACATTTTCAAAAGAGCAATTCTTGCTTTAGAATTCGTTCATTGTCCACTTTCTTCTCCCAGTTACGGGACATGTTTTCGCATGAAACACCGGAATGTGAATGTGTGTGTGTATGAGAGAGAGAGACAGAGCGAGGGTTTTTACTCGTATGTGTGTGTATTTGAGAAAAAGACTGCATGAGGGCAAGAGGTGTGTGCGTGTGAGTGCGGTTGCAAACATACTTAGGGAAAAATTAATCAAGGAGTCTTGTATCGTATTTATAAATATTAAACGAATTGTCGGCTCCCATGGATTGACTCCAATGGCGAAATGTTTGTGATGTTAGATCTCAATGATTTCATCATAGATTTTACAATTTTAAAGTTTAATCGAATCTACATGAAAAATACTAGGTCGTTACGGAGAGAAAATATAAAAAAATAGAGAAGTTATGGTTAAAAATATATTATCTATGGAGAATCCCATGTTAAATTTTTCGATTTGAAGTTTGCATTTCTCCGCTCCAATATTCAATATGTCGCAAAGGTTTACTTTGCTACTGCGGCTAAGTAGTTTATGACAACTAGATAAGCACGCAAAATCACTTATGAGATTATATATATACCTGAATGACTTTGAGAAATCCTAAAAGGCTTGGGGCAAAAATAAATATAAATAATTGATTTATTATGAGACAAGAAAAATTAAATTGAGCTATAGATCACAGTTCGTATATACCGGGATGCTAAAAATGCGCAGGATGATCGATATTTCAGTGCCTACTAGGTATGTAGCTATTACATACCAGCTGAATCTGAAAAAAACTCTCGTTGATTAAAACTCTCATCGCGCTGAGGCAATGATTTTGTGAATTAAATGAACACAAACTGGCTTTGTGAATTTGTACATTCGCCCATCCATATAGTTATTACAAAACGATACATCCGTGCATCATTCTAAGTAATAAAACACGAGCAGAGTCTTAAAGCTTGTGTGTACTCGTATAGAACATCTGTTAGAAAGCAAATGGTTTTAATTTTCCTACTTAAAAATGGTCCACTAAAAACTTTACCACATTTAACTTTGTAATATTGCTCTAGAAGTATTGTAGGTGGGTACAAAATCGCTTATTAGACTGATCGATTATTTAGTTGGCACGACTTGGTCAGGAATTTCTTAAATATTAGGCTATTGATGTTTTCGATGAGTATGCGTATAGGAATGAATCAGCTTGCATCAGATTGCTTGTTATTGAAATTCGATTTTAATAAATCAATATTTTTTCCACTATCTGTTGGTGTAAATATCCCTTTTATCGCACTTGCATCATGACGCACGTCGGTTATTCGTTTGGCAGTGCAGTATTTTCTGCCCTGCTTTATTATCCTCAATAAAAATGAATAATTAAAATACATTTTTAAAAACAATCAGTTTAACAATTTAAGTGCTTGAATGCGTTACAAAATTTCGTGTCTGTGCTGTTGACCGTCGAGGATTTCAGTCGTCTGGAGAAATTCCTGGGAGTAGAATCAGGTGTGCTTACCATAAAAATGCATTGTCATTGAATCTGAACCAACAGGTCAAATTTCAACCCCGATAAGAAGAAGTCCTCCGGGAAGAGGGAGAGTGATAAGAGGAAGTGGTTCTAAGATTTGACCTAAACAGACAACGAGCATTGTAAGCTAAATAAAAGCTTTTAAAATAGTTTCTAATGGCTACTATGGCAATACCTCGCTGTACCTTTGAGTTTTAATTCTTAAGGTCGGTTCGCCGGTATTTATTTTGTTGCCATTAAATACGCATTATTAAATAGTACAGTTACCAAAAAATATAGTCAATAAAAATAATTGGTGCTTCTATAACTAAAGAATAATCTCACCCAATGTAAACGTGCCTTTATTACAATAGATGAACATATTTTTAAAATCTCCCAGTGCCTAATTAGTCTGTATATCTTTTATCTTATAAATGCATCAGTACTTATATATTCAAAAAATATTTAAATCAAACCCTAATTAAATGATTTTACATACGTATCTTTTACTTAATGTTTCGTTAGTTAAGCGTATAAATTAACTTAAACACAGCATCTTAAATGTGAAAATAAATGCTTTTAACGTTCATATTCATACTAAATATATAATTTTCAATTGAAAATGCAGTTTTCGAATTTTCAAAAGTTGTATTTTAAACATGATTTTATAATATGTTCTCTTATAACAAACACTTATATTCTGAGGTAGTCGAAAGCTTATATAATTAATCATCAAATATGTATTTATACTTCTACATATTTAACTATAATAATACATAATTTACTACATAAACCTTTACTATATACGTAAACCTACTATACTATAGTAATATACTAGTATTATAAATGTGAAAGTCTGTCTCTATATTACGTTTTCACGGCTAAGCTGATGAACCGATTTTGATGAAATTTGGTATGGACATAGCTTCAATTCCGAGGGAAGGACATGGGCTACTTTTTAAAAAAAGAACATCCCTTAAGACGGTGAAATTAGGTATGGGGATTATTTAGGTACCATGCTGGGATGGGGTTTTTGGGCATTTTGGAAAGATCTCAGAATTTCTATGTTAACCCGGGGCGAAGCTTGAAACGCGGGGAAGCTTGAAACGCGGGGAAGGGGCATAGGATACTTTTCGTACCGACTTCAAAATGTTGGTGGATGTATTTTCTATTATTTACTAGCAATGAAATGATAATTGTATTATTTTTTAGTTTTTTTAGTTGTTGATAAATTTTGAAGTCCGTTTTATATTATATTATGTTATCAAGACAATGGAGGAAAACGCCATGAATATCCACTACGCTAGCCCTCTCCATCTTCGCATGTTTCCTCCTCTACTTAATATATGCGCATATAGTTATGCGATATCTACGCACGCCGAACACACGAAATGGCTGTAGGAGAAGAGGCTTAGCCCAGCTGTCCGATATGATAACGTTTTGTAGGTAGGGCTTATAAAAAGGGTTCCGCGACGCGGGATGCCGTAGAGAGCCTCTTTGGAAGAAACCCCCTTTTTCAGTACGTTTTCACGCAGCACGCTCCTTGGATTTATTTTATTATAGTAACCCAAAGGGAGGCGCGAAATTAAAGAGACTTTCTCCTGTCACGCCTTCTTCAAATATCGCTCAATACTTAAAAACAATAATCCATTACTTTCCTATAGTCATTTGCCGATTTTTTGCTTTTCCAATTTCAGGTTCTATTTGTTAGGGCGTTTGACTATTGATCCAGAGGTCGCAAGTTCGAATCTGCTTATTATACATAGTCATACCATGTCTAACGATTTATCACAACCCCTTGTAGTTTAGTGCAGTAAGGCCCGAAATAATTTGATATCACTTAGGCTATAGCAATTATTTACGAAATAAACTATTTAACAATGATCGATTTTATTATGAATAATGAATAATTCAATAATTATAACCATTTTTATTATCTATTACCATTGTGATATGGACATTGTTAAATATGATATTTTTTCCTCCACTAAACCCTCTATCTTCATAATTCATTAGATAAAAAAAAAACACAACTCATTAAATCATCCTTCGGCAGCTAAGAAATTAATAACAAGCGCCTTCTCCCCTCACTATTCCTTAGACACGTACCCTCACTACACACTAGTTCGGCGGAGAAGCAACACACACTTTGTCCAATTACACCTTTAAATAATTCATGATGTTTACACATCGTTTGAGTCGTTCGTAACATAAAATATCCAGAGTAAAAAAATATACTATACATGGCAAATGCATTTTTTTGAGCACGTTCTAGTGGACCAGATGGCATAATTAATGGCTTTTAAACCGACGCGCGAATTGACGCCGAATATTTTGTCGTGAATATTAAAGGGCATTTCGTAAAATTTACAGTCGGCTATACATCAGTCGCAATTGCAGACAGTCGAGATAAATTAGCTGACGCGAGCGAACGACGCGATTCGATGGCCCGAAGAGCTTTTAATATTGGCCGGTCGATTGACTGATGGCGCGATAAATATCCTATAATGGGGGAGGATTTCACCGCATCCCGTAGCGTAGGATTAAACTGGCAATTTCGAGGCAAAATCGTAGCAAACAAAAACCAACATATTATAACAGTAGAAACTCCCAGAACCCTTTAACTTAACCCATTAAAATACGCAAAATGAATACCTACTTTTTAAAGCTTAAAACTTGTGAACACAAAATTCACTAATTCAAAAAGAAAGTTTTGGCCCAAATTTAATAAACTCTATCGTCAAGTCAATTTAACCACACTACAGACATGATACAAATCGTTTCAAAAACGGTAGAATGGCCGATGCAACCAACTTAACGGTGCAAATAAAATGCTAGCAATTGTTTTGAGTTTCACTCTTGTAATTTTTGATGCAATATCGTACCATGAAACGTAATACGTATATTTATTTATTTATTTTTGTATTCAGTACTCTAACAATATATTGAACAAATAACACGTTTACATTAATTTTAGAGACTTAAGTAAGAAAAACCTTATCAATATTTAAATAAAAAGAGAACAGAAACAACATATAAACAGAGAACATATAAAAGATAAAATACAGATTATACTAAATAGACATTATATAATCATAAAATTATATACATACACTAAATACGGATATTATATGATTACATACAATTAAATATATATTTGTGTGTAAATTATTTATATAAATATATATTAAGATATATTTATATATATACATATATAAATAAAATGTATGAACATAAATATGTACTTTTATATTTTTATAGTCAATTCAAAAATATGCCTTTTGAATTGACTAAGGCTATCATGGAAAATGTCAATGCGACTATCTCTATGAAAGGTATTATAAAGACGACAAGGTCTCTATGTAAGGTACATATTTTATAAATATGTTGTTATGTGATATATGGTTTCTAAACAGATCAGAGGCTCTTAAATTATGCGACGTCCTATTAAATGATATTTTTCCTAAACACGTTATTTCTACCTTATAATGAATGTAGGGCACTTACAATAAAGTAAAAACAGTAATCAAATCTACTGCGCGAAGTGTTTTAAGCCAATAATGTCAGATAATACACGATAGTCAGCAAAATTTTGTTAGAACAATTGTAACGTTTCCTTCTGCATCTGCCCTCGCCTTAGGTCGGACAGGGCAGCACTCGGGCGCCCAATGTGGCCCTGTCCGACCTAAGGCGAGGGCGGGGGCGATAGGAAACTATAAGAAATTATTCTGTCGGTGTCGCACTTGTACCTTATTTCTTACGTTGCAGGGGCGGCCGAGTGATTTGAGGGTGCTTAGATCTCGTTTTAGTTTAATCACACGTTTTATTATCGTTATAAATCCATAAACAAATGGAAAAGTGTTACGAAAACAATAATAAAAAACATACACATTCCCGGCGGAATCCGTACTTCTGGGATTGAAATGTATGGCCCTCCATCTCCGGTCAACTTCAAAAGAGGTATTTATCTCTATAAATATTTAACCATACTCAATTGCCATCCCCTTCATTTATTCATTGCATTCATTTACATAGTACATACCTATCGTCTGTTTTAAAACTGAATAACATATACGTGAAAGACTTTGCATTTTTAATATTGAGGTCATTGTTTTCCAACTTTTTCCAGAAGTCTCCATTCTTAACAATTCAAAGTTTACGGAGTATCAACTCAATCACATATTTTCCTTTTCGCCCATATTTCCATTTCAGAAATTTACATATGTTATTAAATTAAATTATGTTAATAGTATTGTTTATTTAAGCTTTTAGAGCTTTACGAAAATTCGCGTTAGAAAGTCTTCATAGTATGATGGCGCATTAATTTTGTTCTGATTAGTTGTCACTTTTAAGCTTTTTGTTATTTTGGACGCTCAAAATAACAAAGTAACCTTTTTCTAACCACTACACTCGTTCAGAAGACCTCTTAGACATTATTAAATTTAAAAGTAATTAAATTAAAAAATATACGAGTAATATGGGTGATTATTCGTCGGGCATTTTACAGCTAAATTTGTTATTATTTGTAACAGTATCGATGTTACAAATACCATTACTTTAACTTATAAAATGTGATATATAATATGCATTTACTTATTTGCATAAATTATCAATAAACTAATTATTTAAATATTTTTTATCTATTCAAAATAAATGCAGATGATGTAACCACTGTTTATTTTTGCATTCTTTACTAAATGTGTACCCGTGTTTTGTTATAACTGTATGTATGTATCCTGATAAAGAAAATAAAAATGAATATTGTACAATTGTATGTACCATTTTTTCATATTATACTGTTGGTTTTTCAAATAAACGATAAATAAATAAATAAATAAATATTCATAATGTCAGTTGTAGGCATACAACTTGCCTCCCGTAAAAATAATAAATATGCCGTATCATAAACACCTAATACGACATGTTGATGACAGGCTACTCACTAAGCGAACTGTGTCAAAGTGCGCCTAACATTGAGCTAATTAGGCATTAACACGCCTGACCTTAACATGTGTGTTTTTTTGTAATTATTATCATCGCAGTTATTAATATGATGGATCATGTTCAATTAAAACTGACCTTTTATCTCTTTAATATTATTGACTGTAAATGACATCATAAAATCATTGAAAACAACGCAAAACCCACTTTAAATGAAAGTCGCATGTCGTCATATCAATAAAATAATATTATGCTCTTTTCAAACTGCAACAGTTTTCCTTAACTTAAATGTTTATACCCTTGAATACGATGGGAACAAATAAAAACAAAATATTTTTTTATAATTAAAAAAATATTTTTTTAGTTAATCTTATCTTATGTTTTTTTTTAACTGACCCAGCTGAGATACATTTACAGCTTAATTTAAAAAATGACAGAAAAATGAATTGAAATTTTAGGAAAAAATGTCTTACAATAAAAACAGCTAAAATCTATCTGTTTGTTTTTCGTAAGGATTACGTCAATTTGGCAAGGAACTCCCTCTCCCATTTTTGAATGATGTTAATATATGGATGACCCCTAATTTACTTGACTTTTTTCCTGTAAAAAATCTTTTTTTATTAGTTTCATTTCGTTATTAGTTACAAGTATTTAGGCCACGGCTTATAAAATGTAAGTTCTACAACAAAACACTGACTCTAATTTATTGTTTTTTGACCAAGGTCATTTTAAACTTCTTTGGACTCTGCTTAACTAAGCATAGTCCAAGGAGGGTGAAATAGCAGCTTAAGATAAGCATATTATATCCAATAACTATTCTTTTTTTAAAAAAAATCTGAGCTTTTGTCATTAGAATATATAAAAGACATCGCAGCATTCTATGATCTTTAATCAAATCTGTCTATTTTAGGTATCTACAGAAAAGTGCTGAGAATCTAGTCTGGGTGCCAATCGATAATCGACTCTTTCATTCGCTGCCGACGGTCGAAAGAAAAACGGATGGCGCGTACATTTGAGTCGATTTTCAAGTGTCGATCGTCAACCAACATTGTATCGTCGAATGCCAAACGGGGAGGCTTGTGACATATCGGCGAATCGCGACAGTCCATATAAACAATATAAATTAAGAGTACTGTATAATAATAGTGTTTACAAATTATATTTATAAGACCGAAAAAAAATGATATAAATATGATTATTTTAGGTAGACCTGTCAACATCTTTAAAAAGTATATTCGTTAGCGCGGTGTATATGTCAGGTGGAACGGTAGTAACTATAATAATAATATGATGTGTAAACGCGAATTCTAACCCGCTTTAAGTCAGTAGTCGAAAACCTCAACAACTAGACGACCATGATCTGTTATCGTTTTGTGATATTTAATCGACTTTTAACCGTTTAACGATTATAACATCAACGAATTTTAAACTTTTTTTTTAAAATATCTTTCTGTTATAAAGGCAAAAAATAACGAATGAGGTTAATTGGGTTTCATGAATGCCCACGCGGGGCGCTATGGGTCCGTCGCTTGTTTAAGGCTGGTCGTGAACCATAAACAAGCATAGCATAAACTAATTAGAGCGCCCGTCCGAGCAAAAAGCTATGGAGCAACGAAGCCGTGGAAAAACGCAACATCGCCAGCCACAGCCTTTGTGAAACGCTTTCAATTAATTTCAGTGAAAAGCATTTTAGCGAGTCATTTTAATTATCTTTTCAATGATACACTACTTTTTCATATAAAACACATCATTATACACAGAGCATATTTTTAATAGATCAATTTTAACCTTAAGAGTGACGTCGACATGGTATAGCCTACTGTAATAATCATTGCCATAGAAAGAGCGCAGTGGTATAATAATAAACAGTGCTTTTGGCGTAGTGGTGATTGGTGCGATAAATCCTGAAATTAAGTAGCTCTTGCATAGTGGTTATAGCATACTTAACGATTATAAGAATAATGTTTTGGACATTTCTGTATAATGAATGTAATAAATGTAAATAAATATAAAAATCTTCATAAATAGGTTTTGAAAGTTAAGAAAGTTGAAAGTTAAAGTTGGTAGTGAAAAAGTGAAAAACTAAAACGACGAACCAAAGACGCAACATGAGACTTTAAGATCTAACCCCGGTTCGTTGTAAAATATTTTTGAGTGCTAAGGTACATGTCATGATTTTTGTTTATTTATTCATTTGTTCTATTAAATGTTTTTTTTAAAAAAAAAACAGAGGGTGTGTAGTTGAATTTACCAAAGATGGGTAATGATTTTGCTTTTTTTTAGAAGTGGAATAATTTTTCATTCAATTAATGCTAAAATACTAAAAATTGTAACTTTGCCATGAAGGCAAGGTCGGTTTAAATAAAAGAATTTAGATGGGAATATGTCGATCGTTTTAGAGAAACAATGTTGTGCAAATTGTGAATCCTGATACTATGCAGTCTCGGGATTTCGATTGCAAAGTTCTGGGACTCCTCTGGCAAACTAAATAGGGACACAAATATCACAAATATCAATGTACATAAATTTGAAACTTGAGGACGTGAGGGCGGACAGATTAAAAAGTTGTCCTTACTGTAAAAGAAATATTTAAGACGGAATTACATAATTCGTCGGGTTTTTTTTTTTATAATACCTGTTATAATACATTTATATTTTTATTGCCATGAACATAACTTTGTTGTTATTTTTATTTTATTCTTCATAAATTTAATGATTAACGAATCTTTTTTGCAACGATTGTTGCAACCTTTTCATAACGATTTATGAAAGAAGAAGCATTCTTAAGAAGGCATCATTGTCAAGGAAACAACGTCTATTTTTCGCAAAAAAATAAAATATGGCTGTCATAGCAAAAACCAACCACTATAGTTGCAAAACTTAACTTAATCTGGTAAGTCGTAAAAAATAATTCCTTATGATTGAAGTACTGATATCGACTGATCGATCTGACTGACTAATCGTAATGAGTGTGTCGATATTGGGAATGTGACCTGCTATCCGGTGAAGTAGCATGAGTCAACAATGCAGCTCAAGTCGTGATGGCGAACAAGTAAGTCTTCGCAACTTCTCTTCACAAATCAGTCAGGCATTATGTGCCGCTCTGCCGAATGGCTTATTGGAATTCGGCCTTCTCAACGATCCAACGTTCAGCAGCTCCCTCCCTTCTTATGAGTCAAGTTGACATAACCTAATTTAGCAGACTTTGTGAAAATGGCAAGCCGCTGAAAGTTCGCCGCAGCATGACGTGGGCGACCAACGCGTTGCAGACCTAACTATGAGGTTGTCGCATTATGCCTATAATATCGCCAATGCGCCTGTTCTTTAGTTGAAACATTGAAACTAAATTCACACGCGGATAATAAAAATAGCGAATATGTTTTCACTTGTGTTAAAAATAATTTTAAAAAACCGGTCAAGAGCGAACCGAAATTTAACTTCAAGTTTACTTAGCGGGAACATTCTTTACATCATACTTCAATTTCAAAATAGGTACCCATATTTGATACCTATCTGAACATAAGTCCTACAATACATTCTACATATTTTGTTTTATTTGGTATGATAAAACTATAAAAAATCTCGTTTGTCCGATGTAATTAATTTGTTGGCCGTAGTTAAAAAATATTCGCCAGCTCCCAAAGTATTTTTATACATGTATGGCTTGGTGTAATGATATAATTGGTCTAATAATTAGTTATATAAGATATCAGCAGTACTCATATCTTATAAATAATCCAATTCGCGTGTTTGTCGCCCGGCACAACAACGTAGAGGTGGATAAGGAAGCGACCCATATCGAGAGGAGCAGTAATAATTAATTGTCCGGACACCGGAGTAGCCATCAGCAGTAATCAGCACCGCCCCGGGGGCTAGCTGCCGGCGACCGAAACCCAGCGGTAAACAGCCTCATATGTACTCATCGTTCCAGATGTTCACTCAAAAGTTTCTACCTGCAAATACTATTTCGCCGTTTTGCCCGGAGGTAACACGGCCGCAAGCCATTGTGTTTCACTTATAACACACACTAATTAATTTCAAAACGTGCACCACAACTTTGTGTTGAGTTGAAAATCAAAAATAAATCCTTTAAACTACAATAGAATATAACCAAACGGTTTTTGTTTTTGTCTAGAATTAAAAACTGAAAGATTTTTTAACATCTTTTCGTCTTAAGCCAATCTTAATTACCTTTCTTTTGCAGAACAGTTTTTTAATCAGAGCGAAGATAAATTTCTATTAGTAAATCATGAACAATTACCAGTCTTTTTAATGACGTTCCCTTTAATATATTTTAACATTTCGTTAGATCTTTTACAAATACTCGTTCACTATATTTTAAAGAAAATTTTAAATTCAATTTCAAATGTTTTATTTAATACGTTTTATTTACACCCGTTTCATTTTTAATATTTTGTTTCGATTTTACCAATTGAATCAGGCTTTTGAATAAGTTTTAACTGAATTAGTTAAAACTTAAAACTAGAAGTAAAACTCTGCTGAATAGATAGGTGCCGTCAATGCCGCTCTCAGAGACCGAACACAAATACTCGTATGGTTACAGAGATTAGAATATTAGTACACCGCTTCGACGTTTTACTGAAATACAATTATGGCTCACTTCAAACATTTCTTGGCACTTCAAGCTTCAGACAGCCTACTGTCAAATGATGTCAATTACTTAGATCTAAAACCAACTTTCATGAGCTGTTCATTTTTAACACTTTTTTCGAAGAGGTGAAATTGGCATACTTTGGGTTCATTTTAAATAATAAAAAGAGTTTTAAAAATATTTTTCTTTTATAAAATAAACCTATATAAGGATATGAAAGAAAGGACTGATTCATATTACAAGGTATATTTTTTTAGAATCCAATTACTAACCAACACTGCCAAAATAAACAAGTTAATTATTTACTAATCAGGTAGTAGCAAACTAATTGTATCGCTTAGAATCACGCACAAAAACCACTACCGCTAAGAGCGAACATATCGATTGGAAATACTAAGGTTTCCGTGAGCATATAAATCAGCCAATAGTGCTATAAATACACATATGTGTATATGATACATATATGTATATATGTGTACTTAATACATACATTTTTCATAATTTTGCAATTAATAATATAATTTATCTTGTGATAACAAATTAAATAGTTACTAATTATCTTCTTTAGCTCTTTTAAAATAAAATTTATTTACAGACGTCTTGTAAGAAGTCTACAATGTAAGTTTTTTAATACGCGAATGCCATTATTAAATAACTACCATATTTCAAAACTAGAACTAGTGTAAACAAAATATCTACATCAAAACTCCATTACGTAAAGAAATAAAAAATTTAAAATTTTATGAAAATGTTGAAAAATAAAAAAAAGACATACCTTTAATAAATCCAGTGTACCGACTTTTTGATAAGGTAAAAAATAACACTTTGAACAAAGCCGCTAATGAAAATTCAAAATAAAAACAAACACACGCTACTAATCACATCACGACGGCGGGAGTCGGTCGGCCGAAGGCAATCGCGACGTGCTCTTCGTTAGGCGCTTTGTTGACAGCCCTCCAATCGCTGAAACGGTGGAAAGTTCGCGACTTCCGCTGCTAACTGCTGAAGCGGAGCGAGGAAAGGCGTCGGTGCGAGGCGCGCGTCCGTTCCACACTGTCCCGTCCCGTCGGCCGCGGCGACGCCACATGCTTTGCGGGAGAGGGCGGCAAACGCGACATAAACATGACAGTTATGTATTATAAAATTCAGGGTTTTTACACTTTATCTTTCAAATTAAATATTTGTATATCGTACCTGTACTATAACGGTGCTGGTGATTTTTTGGATATTATTTTGAAATAAACTACTTTAGCACCTTACACATACCTGGGCAGTGAACGGATTTAAGGCGACACGCTATTCGGGTACAATGTTCTTCGGCTAATGTCGTAAGTCGTTGCGCCTAGCGACAGCACGACAGCGTGGCAAACATTAATTCAACAACATGGCGACGTTCATTTTGTTATTATTTAAATAAATAGGCGTCCGGAATCACTGTTAAATATAGATATCAGCATGGGGTAATATGTTAAAATATTAACTTCCTGTTTTACTACCAAAACGTCTGTTGTAACCACGGACAGTTTTTTTTTTACTTCTTCATTATAAAATTTGGTATGAACAAATTGAGCAAATTGTGGGATTCTTAATACTTATAAAACCTATTTTACTCACAGTTAAACAATAAATTTGACATTGCTGTTTTATTTTCGTAATTTTAAAAATTAAAATTATCTACAAATTAAAGAAAAAAATATGAAGCCGAAAGGCTATAACTGAGGTTAAAATTGTATCGTAACTCCGGAAGGTTTTTATTTTTTTTTTATTTAAAAAAAAAAATAAGGGCGCCAATGTGGACTCAAAACCTAGAAAAAAAATAAAAGAAAAACATTATAAACCTAATGGTATCGCCAACCAGAGCTCCAGGATAAGCAAAGAATCTCCCTCAGGATCAAATTAAAAATCAAATCTGGTAATCTAATATGAAATTTAAATAAAAAAAATCGAAAGCATTAATTAAAAAAAACGAAAAAACAATACAGGTAACCATACAGGTAAAACAATACAATAACCCAAATTTGTTAATATTAAATCATAAAACATATCTGGAAAAGGTTCAGGCCGCTCGGTTGATGACATTAGATCAGGGGATTCCATAAATTTCCTGAAACGCTACAGAGTACTCGAAAGCGGGAGGGACCTTCCCAAATCAAAGGTATGTTTTTATTAGAAAAAAAAACCCACAATATAGTACCCTGAAATACGAGTAAAAAAAGAATTAAACTCGACATCCAAAAGTCAATACTAAATCAAAAGTAATCGGAATAACTACTTACCGTTTCCATCTGGAAAACTGGTTTACTGATATGATAGCTCAATCCTGGTTGACTAACTTTGGTTTTTTTTTAATAAATTTTTCAATAGCACAGCAAAATTGGCACTAATCCTGCGGCCACCATTCAAGAAATGTCCCAAATCAAGTCAAAAACAAACATCAGAAAACTACCTCTCGGTGACCGAAACTGTCAGAAAACAAGTTTGCGTTACAGCTAGGATTGCAAACCAATCTAAAGCCATTGATAATGATCTATATAAACGACAGATGGTATATTTGTGGTTCATTCGAAGGTATAATTCGCGATTTCGTTTACAAGTCTCTCTGCGGAATACACGAGGACCCAACCCGGCCATTTCTACTTACAAACGTAGTGTTGTGATTCTCATATTTGTAAATATATAAGAAAAAAATACTTTATATCGTTTTAACTCCTAATTTTCTGGGCATATATAATATTAACTAGTAAAATTTATATACATTTTATCAAAACTTTAGACCTAAATATCTTATAGACTGATTAAAATAACGAAGAAAATTATTACTACAGAGGCATAGCAATTTCGTACAGATGCAAATTCTTTTGCAAGTTTTTTTAAAATAAATACACTGACTCTATTTTTCAAGGTTATCCTTTAACGTCACAGCGTGTTTCTCTTTCTAAAAAGAATTAGATGAGATAGAGTTATACATATATGACACACGCAAGGCACAGAAGAGGGCACTTTAGGAAAGAGGTACCTTATGGTAGTATCATACGCAACGAACGTATTAATAATAGGAGTATTCAAGGCTTTATAAAGTCTAAATTTAAAAAAAAAATACATACGTAATAGGTAGGTGTAATGGACAGCTATTTATGTAAAAATGAATGTAAGTATATTTCTTTGACCCGTACGGTCTCCTATAGGTACTATTCATCAGATTGCGAATGAAACGTTAGTGAATGGTTTACCGTTTTAATTAGTCTGTGGTTTTCCGCACCTCCGTGAAGGCTTTTTAATTAGTACTTAGAACCATTTTGTTTTGTTCCCGTGACGGAACAGTCAAAAAGTATCATAATTAAGGCCATTTATTATGACAGCGAGTTCGGCTTTGATTTGCCATAAGCAACTTTAATTCAATGAAATATTAAAAAATACAAGGAAAATATTCTACGAAGTCATTATATTTCCTGCTCTCATATTTAAAAATATTTTTGGGACGCTTTTCCGCGTAAGTACTAAAATCTGTCAAAATGTCTCGCTTCTCAGTTATCGCTCTCGCTAGGTTGTCTCCATACACGGTCATGGAATTCCCGCGAGACTCCGCTGGAATTCTAAGCCACATTATCCAATAGTTATTTGGGACATTTAATAGAAACGGATTAACATTTACATCCCCTGCCAAGCAAATCTAAGGGTTATTCAAGAGCTTAGAGTTTATTTATTTATTATTATTAAGATACATTATTATATTATAATGATTGAAATTGATTTATGACATTATAATAATTTACTAAAATACTTCGACAAAAATACAGTCTAGGCTGTCAGAAACACTGTAATCACGTCAGGTTATTACTTGATTATTTATTTTATTAGCATGATGACATTTTACAATTTTATACATTTATAAGCCTAGTGAGCAGGTGTAAATTATTAGATATACATAATATTAGTAACTTCATTATTTACTATCAAAATTGATTACCCAAGTTAGTAAATAAATATACATTTATAGTTCCTTCTACTTAATGAACCCGGTAATTAAACGTTTACTATACTCGACAAACAATGTGTTATTTTGTAGAGTTGTTCTATAATACCGTTGTTGTTGTTTTAGAAATGTTACCGTTAATGTGAGATAGACGATAATGGACACATTAACTAGTTAATCTGCGGAATACCGGGTGTGCTCCGTTAAAGTACGAAAATTCTTTTTAAATAGTATGTATCTGAACTCTACACAATTAATCTGCGCAGAAACATATTCTAAACCGTTAAAGTGCGAAAAAATATTTAAGTAACGAGACAAAACGCGTTATTCTAATTCGTTTCTTTTCTATCGTCGCGTCGCGCGCACAGAACAACTTGATTTCTGTTGTTTTTGAGGTCATTACCATTGAGGTGCATTGAGGTTTGAAAGTGTTGTAAATATTCTATAAATAGGTGTGCTTATCGCAAAAAACAATTTTCTATGAGTAAATGTCAACAATCTTTAGATTGCACCAATAAGTAATCAATTTAGTGTCGTAATTTTAAAAATATTTATACTACAGATTTAGTTTAAATTAAATTAATTTCATTAGGTTAAAGTCCTAAAACTAACTACTTAACTTAATATTGTGAAAATTAACGAACGAAAATTGTAACTACCAAATTAAAGTTAATTTTAACAATTAAGTCATATTACGGAAAATAACATTAACATAATTATCTTTACATTAACTTATGCTTGGTCGTTTAATCTGTAGATTATCTAGCTAGGGCATCTGCAATATAACTAGGTAATCTTCGATGAAAAACCATTTTTCGCACTTTTACGTACCCGCGTAGTTAAACTGTAGAGTAACTAGATAATCCACGCATTAACTTTTTTACGAACATTAACAGTAACATATATTTTATTTATAAGACGTTAGATTTATTAAAAAATAACACAAAATAACATCGGAATATGCCGTCAAAAATGACTTGTTTTACTTTGTTTGTTTTACTCGCTCTGAAATCGGTTGTGGGTTAGAGAATATGAGGTTTTATTTCTTTTGTTCATTATTTTTTCTTAGTTGTTTTCATTATTGTGGAAAAAACTACATACATATTAAATAAAATAAAATACACCTTCCTTACAGTAATTGAACGTTACAGAAGACTACAAATGGAAAATAGATTTTACGTTACTGGAATCTCTTTATTATTTTTTTATTTTTTGAGTAAAGATTGATAGAACCTCAATAAAATTATGGTTTTGACAAAAACTTGTGCTCATTATTTACGAACTAGGACCAAATAATTATTACAAAGTAAAGACTAATATTAGCTTATTCTTAATTAAAGAAAATACAAGTTACCATAAAAAAAACATAAGCAAAACAAATTAAGAATAAAAATATGCGTTAATTATATAAAACAGACGGACAGACACTTATCCACAGTACATATTTAATTAAAATTACTAATGACATATCAGGAGTTTGATCTATATCAGCAATCAGACATTAATAAATAAAAATATTTGAAAAATGTTTCTCAATTACGAGAAAAATAAATTTAAAATTTTATCAAACGCTAACCAAAGTTTTTAAATGCGTCGCGTGAGTCCATAAGTCCGAAACATAACAAACCTGACCAGATCGCGTCAAGTTCAGTTGAGCGGTACGCATCGCGGAGCAGAGGAGTCGCTTCAGCGTGATGTTTAAACTAATTTCAGAATCGTTTTCAAAATTAATCAACATTTTTTTTCGAAATTAAATATTTTTTCATGAGACTGATTTCGTTTTCGATATAGATAAAGGACAGTAGTTATTTTAAATACTCCTGTATGTGTGGCGTAGCTGCAGTGAGGGGAGTGTAAAGCCGACACTTTCAGTAATCCGTATATGCGAGTATTCGAATAACCTTTAATGTGCAATTCGAATTGAGGTTGGCTAATGCAATTAATGGTTTTTCAGCAATGGATATCGTTTAACCCACTTATTATGCGCCCTGGGGCGGGAGGGTTGAATATATACATTTACTATATATATCTTTACACATCTTTACATTATCCGAGGGTAACCATACGTCCAGTGGCGTATTTTTGATTTTTCACTTTTTGGTACCCGACCAGCAAACCCAAATCACGCCTGAATTTAACCGGAGTTATCGATACTTTTACGAAAACTAAAGCCAGGAAAAGATTGTAATATAAATTGTTATTAATAGTTAAAATTGTATAATAAACGCTTTACACTTCATCCCTCAATCCCGTCTCTGTAATCTACTTGGTCAATGTTTTATTTTTATTAAATATTATCTTACACATATATTTACACATATACTTAGTAAGTAGCATTGTTTTGTTATGCCTTGCAGTGGGCGATAAAGGGATGACGATGTTTGCACCTTTAAAGTATATATATTTTTACATGACGAAATGTAACCAGTTTAGACGCCCTAATTTCATTTTTGCTTGGGGCATTTGGAAACGTAGCTTCGCCACTGAATACGTCCGAAAAAATCAGTATGTGTCTATGGTTTTATTATTCTTTTCGGGTATTTTACGCGAAAGATGAAGAAGGACTTGATCTATAACGACAATCAAGCATTTATCACTCAAAAATACTGAAGAATGTGTTTCACAAATTACGAGAAAAGCGAATTCAAAATTTAATCAAAATCGTTTTATTTTTTAAGAACGCTGTTAATCACAGACGACGCCGCCACGTTTCAAAACAAAGCTAACCTTCACCCAGCTACGCACCTGGTCGCGTAGTGGCGCGGACCAGGAAAAACTGCCCAACCAATGTATTTCGAAATGAAACTGTTTAAGATATTTATAAATGTTAATAAACTGGGTTTATTTTTATTTATTTATTTCAATGAATAATTTAATACATAGAAATGGCCTTATATTTTTAAAATAATATATCTACATTTACATTTTATACTGCAGTACAACATTTTATTCTTCACATTTAAATTACCTACACTAAATAAAATAATTTAAATAAACACAGTTAAATAAATTAATTTAACAGAAAGAAGCATTTAATACAATATATAAATATAAGTTCATTTTGGACAACACCCTTTTTCCATATTATAATGTAATCATAAAACTATTATCCAACATATTTATGTTTATGCTATATTTGTAGTTTTGTAGTTGAAACATCTACACACAGAAAAAGAAAAAGGGGCATGTGAAAGAACAGAAAAACGCCCGAATGACGTATAGTATGTAGGAATTTTCCCATATTTTGGAAATATTGGTTGCTCTACGTAATTTATGCAATCGAAAGACTTTCATATTATACGCCAGCCGGAGATAATTTATCCCAAACAGATTATTTGTGAAATGGGATCTAATCAAATTTAGCATGTTTTAAAATTTAAAATAATAATATTTTCACAAATCACTTATGTAATTTTACTTATAAAAATCTTATGGCTTAAATTATACAAAATCTAAAAAATATACAAAAAAACAGATTTAAGGTGTTTTCTAATTGGGTTGGTTAAGTTTCAATGCAAAATCACAAATAGTTTGAAAGGTCAAAATAACTGTTTTGAGCGGTTACTAAATTTATTAAATTAAACATTTATAAGAGGAAATGATAGGTATCTTACCCAAAACAGATTATTTTTCAAATTGTAGGTACATGCTAATGTAATCAAAAAGATTTTTGTTGCAGTGTGGACAATTTGTTACTTAGGCCCATTAAAGCGATAAATATTTTGAAACGACCACAGATCAAAGAGCGACGCGACATCTATATATTTTTTAATGGACACCATTATGGTTTGTCTATGATCTTTTTTGACGTTTATTGGTTCCTGACATGTTTCTGAGTTCTGGCCGACTGATTATGCTTGAGAAGGTTTTTCGTTAAGGGAAAATAGTTTTTTCTTTTTAAATTATATCTTCTGTTAAAACTCCAACATGTCGGAAAGAAAAGTTTTAAACGTAAGTAAAGAATCGACATAACATTTTCTGTACTAGGCGGCCAACTTTGCTCTAATTTTTTTATTTATTTTAGAAATACTATCCCCCGGATTTTGATCCATCTAAAATTCCTCGCATGAAATTGGCTCGTAACAGACAATACACAGTTCGTTTAATGGCACCTTTCAATATGCGTTGTGTCACTTGCGGGGAATATATTTATAAGGGCAAGAAGTTCAATGCGAGAAAAGAAGACGTCGAAAATGAAGACTATCTAGGAATACGAATTTATCGATTCTATATCAAGGTCAGTTTGTGATGCATTCTAAACTTTACTTCTAAAATATTATATTAGTCCCCGGTGTGAATGGTGGTGGGTCTGGGCGAAAATCAATGTCTATAACGATAGAATTATCAATGAAATATTTCGATACAATTTGATTGTTTCCGGTAACCTCTCGAGATACTTAATAGTTTCTGTAAATATCTCGAGAGATTCTTGATTTTTAGCAGACAGATTTCTCTCTCATTCTGAATTTGCCAGGGAATGCAAAAGGAATTTGATTGGTGCTTCGCTTCGTTCAATCGGCATATAAAAAAACAGTTTACATTCCGTACTCTATTTATAGTATACAAAAAAATAATAAATATTAACTTAATTACGGGCCACATAATACAAAAGCCACACAATCTCAAAAGAATTGAACATTTTTAAAAACAGTCAGGTCATTCCGAACAATCATATGTCTGTGATAACAAAATGTTTATAATTCATTAGTCGAGTAAAATAGGTCTTATGTGATACCTATAATTTGCATAGTTGTGTAAACTTAGCTTTTTCCTCTATAAATGCGCTGCACCTCCTGGAGCTATCACTCGACTACCAAAATTTATCGATTTAATTTAATCAATAATAGCAAAATTAGTCAAAATAGCGTATCTCTTTCATCCTAATTTTGTTGACGAGCAGTCGTGCCGTTGCTGCTTTTAGTTTTAATGACGCTAATGACTGCCAATCGTTAAATTTATGTGACATAAGTATAAATCATAAGCATAATCTATGTTTTCAAGACATCGAGGGTTAATTGCCTAAAAAACCTTATAGTTTTTAATTTTATAATTTTTAACTACCTTAAGAAACCCTAGAAATAGCTTATAACATTTTGATGCAATCAACTCCAACATTCCAGTAGCTGTATACAATTTACAAAAATAATCAAAATCGCTTAAATCAATTAATTCAACGTTATTTATTTATAAAATAAAATTATGTTATGCTAATTTACACTTAATGAAACTAAAATAGAACCACCCCTGAGAAATTCTCTTATCATATCCAAAAAAAACACCAAACATCCGTTTCGGAGTAATGAGTGGACAAAAAAAATACAGATCGAATTGAGAACCTCATTGAGAGTATAACGGCATTAAGGCAAGGGTTATCAAAAATCGGCCATGAATGAAGAAGTGCAATGTCAGCTATTGTCGTATTGCATATGAAAGTTGCCTAAACCTTCATAATAAGCATCCAATTGATGCTCCGTGGTCTGCCAGTCTGGTTGGGCAAGGCTCGACATACTAATATAATTTCTGGGACTGTGGAGTAGGTTCATCAGAGACAACTGGTCCCATTCACAATTCACATTACTAGTGTCTGTGTGCTTATTAATATAATCGCACTACATGGCAGCTATAACTAGTTACACGCCCGGTCGGACGGGTGCCAGAAAGTAAGGTCGGTCACGCCCAGCAGCGTGATGAGACCGACGCGCGTGCACAGAACAGTTAATCAGATGCGCAGTGCCGCCATGCTACGTTATGCACCGCCAGTAGACACTGCAATGTAACCTTCAAAATAGATTGTTTTTTTTAATCTAATAAACTTCTCTTTATTATTTTTTTTCTTAAGCTACTACTAATATATTTTTTTGTATAATCTAGGCCATTAACAAATATGGTAATCTGGTAAAAATGGTATGGTAATATTTAAGAAATAATATCATTTCTGAAAACAATGGAAACTTAATAATACTATTGAAATTTTATCTTGCCTTTAGATAAATAACATACTTTCTTTTTAATTTAACTAAAATTAAAATTTTAGATTTTATGTAATTTATACTATTCAACTAGCAATTTAATAGTAACACTTTTTATCCATTGCCAAATTAAAATTTAACTCGTTGAGAAATACTCGTAATTTAGTAAATGTTAATTTGAAATATTTTTTAGCTTGATAAAGTAAGGTAAACCCTAAAGTTAAGGTCTAAAGTAGTTTCCTTCAGATTTTTTTGTGATAATAGCTTAGCTAACATGGAAATCACACGCAAACCATCATGAGAGGAAAGAGGAGATAAATTGTTTTAGTTTATTGCTAAACTTAAGTGATTTATCATACTAAACGCATTCACCGTCAATTTAATCGGTTGCTAAATTGACATGCATAATGCATATGCCTGTTATTAATTTCAAATCTATGAGCGCGGTTTCTGCATTGAGGTTTGCCCATGCACACAGAACAAGAATATTGTACTATATTAACTTGTTTACATAATATGAAATTCTATTGTTTTTTTTTTATATTGATTCTATAGTTATATTCTTAATTTTGAATGTTTCAGTGTACGCGTTGTTTACAAGAGATATCATTCAAAACGGATCCCAAAAATACAGACTATGAAATAGAAGCCGGGGCCACGAGGAACTTTATGGCACTCAAGTTAGCCGAGGAACAGGCGAAAAGAGAAGAGGATCAATTAAAGGAAGAAGAGGCTAACAACCCTATGAAGCTTCTGGGTAAAGCCGTATTCTAAGGAAGCTTTTGCAACTCTAATCTGTAGAATTTTAACCTTGCTTCGCCAAAATTATATTGGTTTGATATCTACTATCCCTCGCATTTAGGGGAAGTATGTATTAGATATAGAAAAAATAAACACCTACATAGGATAGCCTTATAATTAATCTTTATAGAATCTCTATGATCCATTCTCCTCGTGTAGGATTAGAAATTATTTTATTAAATCAGTAGAAACACAACTATCACTCTTTTTTTGTATCTTTTTCTTTTTTAGTATTTTTTCTTTATCTTTTAAAAGATTACAAGTTCATTCAACTCTTAGAGACTCCGTCATCTGCCTATGTAGATATCACAGGCGTGTAACATCTGAACATTTAGTCTTATTAGGTTGAAATTTGTCATGCACATACTTGTGACCTCAACAGCAATATTCACATACAATACTGTACTAATTATATAAATATATAAATATTTTCTTGTACATGGTAGGTAACTCATTCATCATAAAATCTGTCTGAATTCTGTCAATGTGGTTTACGGGTTTACTTTAGTGGATAATAACTAAATATAAATACATAAATGTGTAATTTGGTTAGACATTTAAAATTAAAATTAGTTTAAAATTGGAACCCTTGTGGTGAGATTTTTCTGTCTATCTGTCCTGTAACTTCTGAGCGGTTAGTCGTAGGAAGTAAGTTCTGTAATGAAAATAACCCTTTCTTCTGAGAAAATATTTATTTTTATTTTTGAACAAAAATGACTAACTTCAAAACGCTGTTGGATATTTTGCACTCTCTCTGAGTCTCTGTAATCCAAACTCGGGAAATTCATTTGCGGCATGAAGTGACATACAAACCCGTCTGTTTCATAAAATTAAAACGGTCCTTTGCATAATCCACTTAGTAACCAACTAAACTGACAGTGTATGCATTTTAGTATTTTTAGTGGTCATTCTTAAGCTAAGCTGTGAACTATCACTACTATGCGTTAGGTTAAGGTATTTCAAGAGGATTTTGTTTTTCCGAAGGTCAGTTCCACCGTACCTCGAAACCTGCTCTTAAAATTTGGTACATTTTTCCATTTAATGGATTAACTCCCATACAAATGTTAGGCTTGTTTGTTTGGATCTGCGCTGAGTGACTGTACTAACTGATAGGGCTTTGTTCTTTAATATAGTCAGTTTGGCCAGTGTCGTGAGCCCACAGTCTTTAATATTATTTTTTTGTTTTTTTTTTTTTAGAAAACCGAACGGAACAGTCAAAAAATGAAATAGCTCTATTGGAATCATTGGAGGAACTAAAAGATTTGAATAGGCGTCAACAGGATATCGACTACGAAACAATGTTGCAACAATACCACACTAATGAAACTGAAAAAGAGAGAAAGGAGAGGGAAGAGCGCGAAGATGAAGAATTTATCAGGTAATTCTATTTACATTTCTTTTTTTTATGATTTATTTATATACATTGTTAATCCTCTGAACTCAGAACTAATGTCAGACTCCTTCCAACTAATAATCTCACGTTTCAACTTCGTTATTGTATTTGTTCCGGGTGCTCCGACCATTATTGACACATAAGGCATGTTTATTTGAATTTAATTTTGAACTACTCGAACCATCACTAATAAATAAACAATGCTGCAAGTCACATGCTGAAATGGTTTTAGCCTTCTAAAATGTGTTTTTTTTTTAACATTTACATCTCTCTCGTATACTTCCAAAATTTTCTCAGATGCTTTGATAGAATTTTTGGGAATTAAATTGAAATAGTATGGTGCACTCATATTTATAAGTTTATTTGTATAAACAAATAATTAACAATCATGATTTTCAATCGATTCCAGTCAAGACACTATAATTTTATCTGGCTTGTACGATTGAATTTGTTACGAGATGTTTCTGCTGCAGCAATATGCCTGAGAACATAATATAATGAAGTGATTCTGAATTATCTAGTAAATTTGTTATTTGAAATTGTTCCAAAAACGATGTTATTTACGGCCTCTAAGAAACATAAATTAAGAATACCTCTGAGATAGACATATGCAATCTTACCAGAAATGCATCAATCTAAGCTTTGTGTGTGAAGTGTTCTGAATGATCCATTGCCATTTTTTATATTGCTATTTTTATTTTTATCTATTGTTTTAGGTTTTTTTTAATGGCATGATTTTTCAAACATATTTTTTAATACATTCTGTCATACACCACCAAAAAAACAAAACATTCCACACCTCACTCTCTCTCTTTTTACACGTACGATATACATATTACATTACACAGGCCCGGCCCTGTGCATTATTTTTTTCTTCTGACCTAATTCGGTCCTATTGTGGTGACAAACGTGGTACCTTGCTCTCCTTTTCGGACTCATTGTTGAGAGTGAATCACTTTTATTTTATTCAAGCTGTACTGCACCTTAAATTTAAGAAGGCGCGTTTTCCTTGACTTGACAGTTGGTTGCAAAATGGCAAATGGATCATGCAGTACTGACAATTATCCTCCATTATATTGTGGTATAGGTCGCTGTTGGTAAATTTTTTGCCGAATAGCCGTTTGAATTTTTAATATTTGGTTTCATGCCAAAATCGAAGGTCAGGATATTGTGTTCCTTAACCCCCTGAGGGCGTACGACGCGAGGGGACGTCATGCCGCGCGGACATTTCTGTGTCCGTTGAGAGCGTACGACGTGAGTAGACGTCATGAATACCTGCTTGATTTTGATTATTTTTGGTATTATTTCAGTATTATTCATTAACTTGACGTTTTTTTCATTGAAAATCTTAACGAAATAATTTTGTTTTTTTTTTGTTTTCATTTTAATGTAGTTTCTACTACTATTTATAAATGTGTATTTTCAATACACTAATGTACTACCGTTCCAATATCTATAACTTTTTTTTAACTTTTTTCTTTTTTCCGAAAAATGTACATATTTTGGAAGACTTTTAAATTGTAATGTATAGTTATAAATATATGAAAATGTAAAAAAAAGTGTTGATTTTGTTTATTTCGTTATTTAAAAAAAAAAAAAAAAAAAAAAATGGCAACATTTTTATTTTTTTCTTCTTTAATTTACGAGACAAACATAATCAAAGTGATATGGTGTAATAGAAAATTTTACGGTGAATCCGATGATACCAGATTTGTAAAAATTGAACGACTCATGCCTGCACTATGGATTTTATAGTAGTGAGTGATTTTTCAAGGTCAATAACTACAGTCTCAGCGGGTTTTGGCGCCAAAATAAACTACACTGTCTAAGGGTTAAAGGGAGTTTTATGAAAATTACTAATTTATTGCATTACTAATTGTCTAAAACCTAGCCAACAATCTATGATATTTAACAGTAAAAAACCCCATTAATATCCGTTTCTGCAGTTCTAGAGAAGAGTAACAATGTGAAAAGCAACTCTCATTTATAAGTAGTAGTAATTGTAATGATGCTAAAACATTTTTAACCAAATAGCCAAGGGATGTCCAATACACCCCTCCACACAAATATTCACCTTAATTCATAATATTCATCTCTTATAATAAAAACATGATTTTTCACATTTTTTTTTATGACAATTTATGTTTTTATAATGTATAACGACTGTGAAAGTAAAATAAAATCACTTATCTCTCTCATACACTATTACCTAAATAATTAAAAATAATAACATTTTAAATCATTTTAATTATGTGTAAGAATTATCAAGGCATTAAAATGTTACTTTTTTTTTATTTCTTCAAACGCTGCATTTTTGTCAAATAAAATACAATACCATAATTTAATAAATAATTTGGATTTTTATTTTTTGCGTATCGTCAATTTCAGATCAGTCAAGTTCAAAAACCCCGCAATATCAACAAGTCAGGTCAGAGTGGGAGAGGAAGAAGTAGTGGAGTTGCAAAATGAACAATCTTGTTCAAAACTCCCAAGTGTTGGAATAACAGCGGACGTCGCCAGTGGGTCCAGCGCACCGAAAGAGCTTATCAGTCGACTAAAGCCCACAGCTAAACGTGAACCGTCTTGGAACAAGAGCATAGGTGTACTCTCCAAAAAAAGTGGTTTGTCTGGTCTGGTAAATGTAAATAAAAGAGTACTACCCGCGGCCAATCCAAGTGATACTATACCTAAAAATAATAGTACTAATGTCACTATAGACAGTAAACCATGTCAAGTAGTGGTGCATAGCACAGGTAATGGATTATCGCTTCTTGCCGGATATTCAGGCAGTGATAGCAATAATAGTGATTAGTATCTCCATCATTGCTTATAATTAGATTCAAATAGATTTTTTTTTATTAAATGAATATAATTGCTTTTGGAAACCTGTGAAGCTTATATTTTGATTTTAAAAGTGTTTTATTTTGTGAAATTTTAAAGAATGGTCTGTTTTACATACAAACAATCATGAATGAGATAGTGGTAGGTAGTCAAGTTGTTGACCCAGCGCACAATCTAGTGGAACATTACTGCCTTGCAGTAGATAACAGTCACTTATTTAATAAATTTAAATACCTTGAATTAGAAAAAAATGTATATCACAAGTTTAAGATCATATTTGGACAATATTTACTTTTTTATCTATAGACAGGTTGGCCCAAGACCATTCTCGAAAACTTGGTTGGATGTTTATGTTCCCTATTGCTAGTAAGAAATTATATAAAAAAATGCAAAAATACTTCATCAAATTTATTAATTTTACTAAAGTAATGGTGCGAATTCCCTTAAGCGTCTCAAACCGCCTTCGATATCTAGTTTTGCTATGCTACGGCCTTGACCAAAAGGGGTCATTGACATGCATCACAGCTGGCGAACGCATGACGAGGAATGGTTTATTATTATCACGAATAGTTTACTTTTTTTTCTCAGAAACCATGAGGAATTTCAATATGACCTCCATGTAAATCATTTTTAAAACCACAGGACTTCTTTTATCGGGAATTATCTTGGGACACTGTGTATTTAAAAGAAAACACTTCTGGTAGATATTTTCGTTGGTGTGGGTTGGTCAGTTTCACAGGTCACACTTCTGCACTCATGACACGTATATGGGCCGACAAGTACTTGTAGCGTTGCGCGAGAGCAAAGGGGTTCAAACAACCGCACCGTTCAATTGCTGAAACATCTCTGTTGGTTCGGTGCGGAAGAGTGAGACAGGAGAATATTTGTGGGAAGGAAAAAGACGAGACAGGTATATCCTAGCCACGAATAGTAAATTACTTAGTTTGAACGCATTTTAATAATGGCTCAAACAACTTCAGTTTGTAAACTAAAGAACTCATGTTGATTCTAGACGGATTTAGGTGTGAATTTTATCATTTTAAGATGATCCATATCGCCAGGCAATAGTGATTTTTCAAAGTTAATTTTTTCAAAGTTGGTAAATCAGTTTTTTATTTACTAACGCAACTCTAGCATCTTGCTCAATATTTTCAGCGGATTTTGTATCACATGCCTCATGTGATAATTTGGGTTCGACCGCTTGAAGTTTTGTATTCTAATTATAAATTCCTTTTATTTTTTTTTACATTTTTTACCCACATTTCTTCGTCTTTTCTGTGGTTTCTTTTTCCTCGGATGATTAGATACACTGACAAACTTTTAAATATTACCATGTTCCTGGCGGTCAATGGTAGAAGTAATATTTAAATTATGTTCAGAAGATGTAGTTGAATTATTCAAATTTCATTTATACTCCGGATCTTTATCTGAATTGATGGTTGATGGCAAGGTTTAATCTAATAAACCATAATTAATATCTTTCGGAGTTGAAAATTTCCTTCATATTTCTTCAAACTGTTAGTATTCAAAATACATGGCTGTGTTTCAACTTCACTGTCATCTTATCGAATGTTTTCTGCATAAAGAAAGAATTTTTGCAGACCTGGATATAATTCTTTTTAAAATAAATCACTAACAAAACACTTGAATAAGGCAATCAATCACATTCTACTACCTAATTAAGAAACAGTCTGAAACAACTAACAGCCGAAACAGCTGATGTCACTATTGTCATATTTTAAATTAATTACTGACTTAACATTACCCTTTATTATTCGGAGCATTCAAGTATAAAATAAAAATTTTAAGATATAAATATGATAATTATATTGTTTTTACACAACTTGTCTTCATATACACATAATTTACATCTATACGCCCTTTTACAACTAGCCAAATATTTATCAAACATTTGTGTGCATTTATGCAAAAAGTGTGAATAGTTTTTCGGCCTACTGGCATGTTAGAATTATTCACTTAATGCAATACGCCTAAATGGCACAAGGCTATATTTTAGTAATTATGCGTCAAATCGGTGCGCCGTTTCGGCACGGTATGGCCGCATATAAAATATGTATTATCCTCACAAAAAAAATAAATCGAGCAAAAGTACTGATTCGCCCTTTTGGCATGATGCCCTTGATATCATGTATCATAGCATTCCTAACAAAAGGTGAGCCTCAACGAACTAAATTTTTCATTTTGGTTCTTGATCGTGCTCCGTTTAAGAATAGCATCATCGGGCCGCCAGGAGCCGAAGATGTCAGTTGAAGCACGATGCTCTTATTTACCTCTTTGCTGGTCGTTTCTACTCTTCTCCAGCGGAGAGCTTGAGTTTTAATAGCGTTAACCGTTCTTCTATCCAACTGCCTTTCAATGGCACTATGAATAAAATCCACCTCCATTTGGATGTGGCCTACTACCAAATATTTTTATCCATTGCTAGTTCCAATAAAGCATTGGAAACATTAGTTTCCTTTGCTTCCCACTTCCTTTATACCATAAGGAACAAAACATTCAAATTCTTAAAGTTGAGAAATTCACCTACAATTTTGTTTTGTAATAAATAGGTGATGTTTGAACGCTCGGACTCTGCAAGACAGCTTGATAAACCAGTAAATCCGAAGAATTCAGGCAATCACTTTTGTTTTCTTTACGTGCTTCACTCTTTCTTTATAAATGATAGTCAAATCCTTTTTAATAAGATGCACATTTGACACATTAGTCCTTTTTCAGAGTGAATTTATCAATTTTTTGAGATTGAATATTTACAAGAAAGTTCTCCGGGAGCAGTATTTGTATTATTGTTATTTTGATAATAATGTTCATGTTATCTAACTCATTTCTCTCGAACCCAGTGTTAGCGATGTACCCAAAAGATCGTTTCAAAAAAGGAAAAAAAAATAATAATTGTAAAAGTGACCTTCCGCATGTGCACACATGGGAGACCGTCGGATTTCGGCAGGAAGCGGAGACAAAGGGTCCCACTTTCGAAAGTCGAAAAGAAAAAGACCACTCGGCCGTCGACATCACAAGCTCTGCTATGGGACGTTAATTAGGAAAAACACCATCGGTGATCGGTTATATGGTTGCCTAGCTTCGAGCTTTAAAGTCATAATTATCTGATTATAACGATAATTGTTAAGCTTACTGTAACATTAGAATATAAGGTCCTAAAACATAGACTGTATAATAATAATAAGTGTTATAACTGCTCTATTTGTCAATATTGTGTATTTAAATTATGCTACGCAAAAATAAACATTCTTGTGCTCAACTCAAGCGTTTCAGTCTTTGAAAAATACCTACCTAAACCAAAAGTATTTACTAGGCGATCTGTCGCATTTCTTAGGGGTGATCTCTCTGGCGTTCTGTTCAGGAATCATTTCAAAGCCGCAGTAGTGCTTACATTGGTTGGCGAAAACTGTCGTCAACACCCAGTTTACTCAAGACCGCGGAGTCTGGCATTTTTATTTTTCTGTCTTTGCCTTTGAGAGGGCTCACTTTGGCCCCTTCATCTTCTTTTCCTTTTTCTTTCATCAGTTATAGTAGTTTCTTGCAACAGTGTTATTCCACCATGCATGTCTGAAGTGGAAATGAATGAAGAAGCTAAGAAGTCACTTAATCTATATTCAGAGTCTATAAAAATCCATTTCTGAATCGGAAACAATATTATCTTCATTTTCTAGATCTGAAAATAATAAATAAAACTATGCACAATACCGAAGGATGTCAAATAGAGTAAGGTCAGGGATTATGAAATAGCAAAATATGTACTTACAATATCACTAAAAATAAATAAATAAATATGAAATAATTGTAAATGTTTTTGCTTATTATCCAAAAAACCGTAACATGATATTTTAATTTCAAAACAGATATGTTTAATTATCTGTTTATTATCAGAACTTGTGAAAACAAAATGTTCTGTGGAAAAACAAATATATTGACTTAGTCATATATGCTCACAATCTGCAATGTAAAATTATAATCGGATTACTTGAAAGTTAAAGTATATTCTTACTTCCGAATAAAAAATATTATTAATCTAACACATGTTAGGATATTCTATTATTTTCCTTAACATTTAAACTTGTCCGAAAACCTACATTAATGCTACTGGAAATTTTACATACATTAAATTTATATAAATTTACAGATCGACAGTTATATTTTTAATATGTTATTAATTTAACTTATTCATTGCCCCTGACTGACCGACCGCCCGAGCCCACGCAGACAATCGCTCTGGCACCGCGTTAACAACTTCTATTTGTTCTGGCGTATTTATAAATGTATTCCTGATAATATAGTAGTTCGGAAACACATCAAAACATATAACTAAAGTAAAGTATAAGTAAATTTTGGCTAATAAATAAATAAACCCTATATGTTATAAAAATCACGTGCGATTTACGCTGCCAGCTCTGTGTCTAATAGCATTTGTGCATGTGCACAAATATTTGCGCACATGTCTGGAACCGGCTTTAGGTTATGTGAACAAAATTTGTCATCGGAAATGACACTCGAATTATATAGAAAAATTCTCGCCCTTTTCGAATCCTATCTTAATGGCCTCTTCATTGAGGGATGACCATGTTTCCCCCGGAATTTGGAAAATGTTGGTTTTTGGTATCTTTTGTCCAATATGATTTCTCTAACAAATCACTAATTTCTGATCCCATGCCACCTTTAATGGTCGAAATACAGCCGAGTTCAGCAGCTGTAAAGAGATGGGGCTAGTATGCGGTGGAAGTTTTAAAATAGCTGTATTGGAGTCCATCACCATAGAAATTACAGCAGTAATTTCTTATATGGGTGCTATAGCCGCCATAAATGACTAAAGCCGGTTTGAAATCTGCAAGTTGTGGGACAATGGTTTTCTTAAAATAATTTGCAAAAATCTCCGTATCCATCCAGCCATTCTTGCTGACTGCATATACAGTCTCAGGATATCCATCTGGAGTGATCCACTGGTTTCACATATTCTTAACCTTAAAAATTACTAATGAAGGTCATTTTATAACTACAGCACTGACTAATTGCGCATGCCCTTGCAGGCGCATGCCCAACCACGTTCATCTTTCATGGGTCTACGGATATACTAGTCTCGTCTAAATTAAATATATGTTTAGGTTTATTTAACAAACAAAATTATTTAAGGGTATTTATTTATCTTTATTGGAGAAACCAACAATTTTACACAGGACATACAACAAAAAAAAATACATTTGATTGATCGATAAAAAACTATGTAAAACTAAAAATAGGTTTCTACTAACAAAAAGTATTAAAGTTAATAACAAAAAGACAACAACAACAATGTATGTTTCAACAATTCAAAATAACCGTAGATACGAGTAGTAAATGGGTTTGTGACACGTTTTCTGGTATATTCAGGTATAGTTTATATCAGATTGTCTCTTTTTATACCCTAAAAACCAATCTTCTCTTTGCATACCCTACAAACCAAAGTTCTCTTTTTATGCCCTAAAAACCAATCTCTTTTAACCTCAAAAAATCAATCTCTTTTAATACCCTAAAAACAATCTCCTGGTACACCATTTTTCAATGGTGTTAATATTTTGTTTCGATTTACATATAAGCCAATGATCTCCATAATATCCTTTCGCGATACACCTAATCTCCACTTAGAAAACATTCTAAAGACTGTTGTTAATTTATTTTCCACCTTTATTTTAAAAAAAAAACATAAAAAAAATGATTTTGAATAAATATAGATTTAAGGTTTTTTACTAATAATCCTTTTTTGCTTGATTGGTAATAATAGTTGTTATTTTGGAATATTTTACACTTCCTATAAAAAGTCAAAATCTTTCAGTTATTGAAAATCAGTTTTGGGTTACCTATTATTTATATTTTTTTATTGCCCAATCTCATTTTAATTATTCTACATAATAACTAGCTTATCAATTATAAAAACAAACACATGTGTACTCTTACTTACCTGCATGATGAGTAAAATTCTTTTGTATTATTTAATTAATTTATTGTTTTTAATATGATTATGAATCTAATGGTAATAAAATATAAAGTGAAAATATCAGATTTTTTAATCAAAACTAACTAAGTTCTACGAAACTTCTTAGTTTTTAGCTTTATGAACTTTACTTAGGTCATAAAATAAGTTATTTTATTTCATTTATTCATAAAATGAACAGTTACATAGAGTTGTAATGGTTGTAATATTCATATTTTATTCAAGATTTTCACATTACAAAAGACTAATGCAGATTTTATCATGACCACCTTCTTCTATCTGCCCTCATTCCTCAATAGTACCAGGGCTGCCTATCAGGTGACAGCGGTCAGCTCTCCAACCGTGGCTTTAAAACACCTGGATCGAACAAATCCCCTTTTCTCTAATGTAAATAGTCATCTATAAGGGTTAACCTATTTCAATTGTCAATTTTATCAATTTAAGGTAGTTTTATTAAAATTGCTAATAGCGTTAGATATGAAGCCTGGATAAACCCATTAAAGCTGAAGCTGGGTTCAGGCAGCAAATTATAAAATATATTTTATTATATTCTATTATAAATGAACGTCATTAAAATAAAAAGCTAACAAATACCAAACAATAGTTAAAAACCTGACGAGGCAAGTATATTTAGCGGCCTCGACGCCTTTTGTTCTTTCTTTTCTAAATGCTGGTAGCGCCGACCTTTTTTTCAAATGCCACGATAATCTCCATTAAATTCTACTTCACTTTTTAGGAAGAAAAAAGTTTCTCTTTGTTTTTAAATGTCAAAATAATTCTCAAACATTTTCCATTAGTCTCGTAGGTATGCGATACGGAGTTGTCTAATTGCGGTTTGCCGCGTTTTATTTTGGTCTGTGTTTTCGATGGTATTTTAGCGTTTATGAGTGATTAAAAGCTGTTATTTCCATATAATATTACATAGATATAGTGGTTTTATGTTTAAAAAGTGTTTTTGTGCAACAAAGTATCACAGAATAGCAAAAATAAATATATTGTTTGTGCCTAACCCCGACTGCGCCATCCGCCACGTTTTAACAGAGGTAAATGAAAACATTTAGACATTTTCTATCTTATAAAATATCTATATATATAAAAATAAAATGCTGTCTATTGGTAAGTGCATAATTCGGGAACTGCTGGATGGATTTGGTTATTTATTTTTTTTAGATAGTTCGAATGAGATTTTCAAAAAAATATATACGAGTAGGTACATACGTTGTCGGAAAATTCGGAAAAAACTGAAAGTGGATTTCGTTTCGGAATATTCTATACTTAAATTTTGTGTCATTTAAATTCATAATCGTCAACGTCGATGTACATAAACTGACAATTGACACTGCACCTTATCGCGAGCCGAAGGCGCCTTCGGAGCCGCCCGCAGGCTTAGCTGAAACCCTGGGCTAAGCCCCGGGGTTAGCAGCAAGTTTGTATATAAAAACATTTGGATATAGTATTCTGTATAAAATTTTATTGTGTATACAATTTATATGAAATTTATAGGTATTCTAAAATGTAAATATTCCAAGATGCTGATGTTTTGCAGCGGTTGGTGGTTTGTTTACTCTGAAATTATGACTTGTTGACAAAAATTGTTTTTTTAGGTAAATTTCATTAGGAAAAATACCTGTTGCAATGGGTACCATATTATGACTTCCGGAAATATCTTCGCGTTTCACATCCCCTAGAACCCAAAACCACCCTCCATTTAAAAAATTATATAAATATATTTTTATAATCTATCTATATCACTTTCTTGTGGACACGATAACTGTTGTAATTTTACACCAATTACTTGATTGATACATACAATTTAAGGGCACAAAATCTCGATCAAGTTCGTTCTTAGGAAAAATAAGATCAGGGGGGCGGGAATGAAAGGGTTTTTTCGAAAAAGCGACATTTAAGGCTATAACCTTCTTAGTATACGAGAAAAAGTTGTTGTATAGTTTGGTAATAAAACCATATTCTAGAACATTTCATAAGCTATTCATTTATTTCTTTTTATGCATTTTCTTTTTGAAAAATCTCCGGGGCGATCGGCGGCCATTTTGCACCTAACCTAGAAATATTGCTGACCTGTTCATTCGAAGCTTCAATTCGAAACTGGCATTACTCCGGCTGGCCGAGCATCACTCGTAGGGCCTAGCTGTAAGATCCGTTTTCGGGTGTCACATACATACATACTCGGTACATAATCATTCATGTGCATTATTTGAATAGTTCCTAGTATTATTCCTTGAACTACCCAGTGAACTTTCAAGGACAGCGAAAAGATGTTTTATTTCCAAATGTTTAACGTAGTTTTTCTCAGCACTGCCCATTCATTCAGTTGCTGGAGGGCAACGCGGTCGGAACGACGCTACCTTTAAAGGCACCTCCCCGACAACAAAACGCCAATAATAATAATTGGTTTAATTTATTCTCACGCTTCTCCCGTCGAACGTCGCGGATCGTTGAACAGAAGATGGCCATCGATGGAATCCGCCATGTTGTGATTTCGTCCGCGACGCGCGCTTTTTGCGTCGATCGACTCGGACGGACCCTTTGAGCCGAAGATAACAGAGAGGTACTTACTGTACGAGAGGTCTCTGAAATTGAGATCAGCATTTATCGTATTGAACCTACAAATAAATTTCTAAAATCCTTTTCAACCACTGAAATACTGATACAGGATAACCAAGGCTTAATTGAGTGTTTGTGTTTTTGAGTAAGAAATTATTTTGAAAAATTCGAAAATAATTAATTCCCAAATTAATTATGTTTTTTTAACAGATCGTTAGTCTAACCTATTCTGTGCGACAGCACAGCTAGTCCCTCACAACAAAAACGATATAACAAAAAATACATTTTTTTTCTCGAAAACCATGAATTTTGATTAATATTTTAAATCGCAATATTTAATAGGGTTTAAAATATTGTGAACCCTATTAATTATGGGTTTGACCTCTTTCATAAGGGCTTAATAGTTTCAAAGAAGGGCGTGTGAGCCTGTGCGTAGGATGTAAATATTTATTTATTTTGATTACATTTGGCAAAAAAATATCTTTTATAACAGCATTTGTACACAAACTTCATCTTAACACAATAACTAAATTTATAATACCATGATATTTTTTACACATATACCTAGTTGAAATCGTATGTGTTAAAGAGAACAATTGTTAATAGAATTATTACAAATCGAAATTAAGCTGGAGAAAATTATTCATCGACATTTGTTTTTTTTAAAAGGTCTGCCTTTTCAAAAACCGATTTACTCATAACAAAACATATCCAGTCTATCTTATTTCTTGTTTTATGTATCCATAAGACTGTAATTGTTGTTATTTTTATATTTAATATAAAAATAAAGGAAATTATTTTTTTCAATATGCGAAAGGGAAAATATATAGGAAAATATTACAACATATTATTTATTTTGGTTAAATGCCATGTCTCAAGGCCATGCCGCGGCCGCGACTTACAGGAACGAAAGAAAACAACCATTGAGACGAATGCTTGCCTTGCATGTGCAACTTATCGCTTTGTCCGAAATTCGAAGTGCAGCCCGCATGACCCAAAGGAGTGTACTTACTCCTCATCTCACATTAAGCGTTTTACTGTTTGCGGTTTTTCGAAATCAATGAAGTATCACTTGCACTGATTGTTGTGCGGATTTTTTAGAGCTTTCCACCCGAACGATGCGTTTTATTATCGCTCATAAAGGACACGCCTTTCCCTTTCCTTAAGTACGAGCATATCCAAAAGTGGAGCACCAAGTTTCTACATAATATGTGCCGCGTTGGTTAAAAATTTATTTTCATCTCGACGTGTGCTCTGGTTTTTGAAGTGTAAACATATACGAAGGCGCTTTCCCAGGCAGAGTCACTTGGTGACCGGATCCTCGTGCAGTGACGCACCATTTCGTGCTAATAGCTACATCGACTACCTAACCCATAAGTTGTCATGGAAGTCTTAAGACCCCACTGACCCCTCTCTGCCCTATTACACACACCCTAAACACATATTCCTTATATAAAATTGAAAATACACCCTCCTTTAAAGCTCTCTTCAGCGGCCAAGTAATATATACATATAATTTCTCCCACTAACGCTTAAAAGTCCCCCATAGGACCTACGCCGCTATTCGTAAATTTAAAAAACACATACCTATAATAATTTTGTAACTTTTGTAATTTTGATAACTATTAAGTTATCCTTTAGTTCATCGACCCTTTCTAAACCTCTAGAATGCAATGCATGACTTTAATTGACTCGACCATCATTCGCCTGCTATTTTAGTTATGTTTTTGACATTCGTTGGTCAGTGCACTTTTCATTTTTTAAATTTACTCTAAATGTGGTCTTAACAAAAAAAAATGGGATATTGTAACACAGGTTGCTAGGTAGAGTGAAAATCGTAAATATCTACCAGCATTTTTTACTGGCAACACTAATATAGCAACATACGCACGTATACAGATAATTTATTCTGGAGAGACATACCAGCTGGTAGTTACTATTTTTTAGATCACAAATTTTACTCATCTTAGATTAAATATGTATTCCATTAATTACTATAAATTAAATGGGTAAAATGGGTTATGCTGTGTCTCAGGTAATAAAATCGACATGCTCTAGTTCCTGTTTTCCAATAACTGACTGAGAGAACGCTACTTCGGACAGAGAAAAGTATATCTCGCCATTCTCTTTGCCACCTTATCACACACAACGGGTAAACTTGCGGCTGAACCACGATTACAAACAAACAAATAGAATGAGAGGGTTTTCTGGTGATAAGATGATAAGATGATACTACCGAGAGATATACTCGTAGAATCATTCAAGTGGGTCCAATGTTCAGTCACCCTCGAGGGCACGGGCAGATGATAATATCTCCGAAACACCGAAGAACCTATCATAAACGTGAGGTTAGTTCTCGGCACAAACGTCGAAAAACTGAATTTTAATATAACCCAATGTTAGGTACAGATATTTTACCAGATCATCTTAAATTTTCAAGATATTCTGATACAAGAAACGTTTTTATCATGCACCAAGCATACTTTAACTTATTCCATATTTTGTGTTTTATTGCTTTTTTTCGTTGGTTTCGTGGTTACGCCAACACCGGCCCGGCATAATATGAAGGACTTCGGCCGATGAAATTCCAAGAGGTGCCATCGCACCCAACAAACCCGTTCTACTCGCAGCGGGAGATCTTAAAACTCTACGCCAAGACTGAGAACTCAGACGCCAAGATCTATCAAATCTTCTGAAATAGATTGTTACCCCAAATGGTCGCTTGATACGTTAATTGAATGGGAGGGTTTGCGATTTGCGATATTGTTATTTGTAACAGGTTTAACAATATAAATAAATGAAATTTTAATATGAACTACACAATTACTCTTATGTATAACCAATTTATTTCCTTGCGCATAAGAGAATGTTCATTTGGGCTTTCAAAATGATATCGAAATTCTTACTAAAATATAATGTTGTTACAACTTTTTTACTAATTTTGTTAGTATGATATCTTCGTTCAAATATGATATATATTTATATTATAATGTATACAAATTTGGACATAATATTAGTAAATTTGAACATAATATATATTGTTTTTGTTATTGGACTAAAATGTTCAATCGCCTCAATTAAACAGCCAAAAAATTCAATTCAAAAAACTTTCTCACTCGGACGCTTTGTATTTCATATGATATTTAAGTACAGCGTTTAAGAATATTTTATTATTTTAGCCGTTTCTAAAGATTTTGGCCAAAATGTATAGGTCAGTTAAATAAATATTTCTTTTTATTTTATTTTATTTTTATATAAAAATACGCAATTATATTCTATCATTACGAATATTTCAAGATATTTAGTGTGTGTTGCAATATTTTATACATGAATGTAAACCTATCAAGCACAGCTATGGTTGGTTCTGAGACGTACCCCCTATTTATTTATGTTGGAAATCAATAATTGCACACATTTACAAGTTCAAAAACATACATGGATATAAAGCAATGAATATCTGCCAATCTATAAAACTATATAAAATAGATTTCTACTTAACAAGTAGATTCTTTCGTGGTAAAAATAATGCTATCATTTTTGACTATATTCTAAAAACCAAAGACAAACAATAAGTTATAAAATATAATTTCTTATAAGTTATTTAAACTTTTTTCAAAATTCTTTTATGCCATTTAGCGCATCTTTCTTGAAAACGTACTTACCAAGTTTTAGAGTGGCGTGACAATTAATACGAGGTAATAATGGTGAAAACCAGGTGTTATTTGTGGACAATGTGGGGTACGGAAGACATATAGGAGTGCGGTGCTTCGATGGAACATTAGAACCAAACAGCCAAGCAATTCAGGGCAGTCTAACCTGTGCGTAAACGAAGAATTTATAAGACTCAAATCAATTAATACACGCCTGTTACTTAAATATTCACAATTATAAAACTTAAGCATTGAATCGTAGTCACTGAGCTCAATTCTGTTGAATAATCTATGGGTAATTGATTTTAGTAGCAGTTTTTGAATTTTTTAAATTTGATTATTGTAAATTGAATAAAAAGGATTGCAGAAACGCATCCATATTCCAATTTACTCCTAAGAGATCGTTATGAAAGATTTAAAATTAGAAAATGGTTTTGTTATTCCCCAAATAAACCTCATAGCATAGCATATAGCTCATAGCATTTTGTATATGGTGCTGTGAATATGCAAATTAAATCTTAACTTTGTATCAAATATCTTTGTATCAAACCTAACAAAATTTAATGTAAATGATACCTTATATGTATATAATAAATTAATTATTTTTTGTTTAGGTGCGGTGAAATAAATTTGTCTCAAAATACACTCGTATTTTGGAGACTAATTTATTAAATACAACAATTAAACGAAACGAAAACGAAACGAAACGAAATTAAACGAAATTATTATGATTTGATATTTTTCCATAATGTTGTAGCCACTCTCGCAATATTTCCATAATAAAATTGTGATTTCATTGGTAGATTTTTTCTTTAAGTAAATACTTAATTAGGGGTAGAGGTATAATTTAAAAAAAAAATCTAAGATATTTTTAGTTAGTTTTGTGGCATTCTCATTATTGCTATATGTAACGTAAGGTTTTTTTTTAATTTTAATCCTTTACAACTTGACGACTCACATATGACCTAAATTATCTTTATTTTTTCTCAAGCCAGAAGAAACAACTACCTATGTATTTAGTGTATTTCCTAACTATTTCGATATGCGATGCTATCTACCGCGTGGTAAATAATTAAGTCATTAAAAGTAAAAGTACCGTATGTGCAATGAGCAACTGACATATTAGTCGTATTCTTATGTTTCATATAAAAAAAAGGATAATTCTTAAATACAAATGACACAGATGCGTATAGAAAGCTATTTTCATAATTATAAGCTCAAATATTTAGTGCCTACCTACTTACAAAGAACTTACAGTACTGTAAGATCGACCGCTGTAAATATTGTTGTCGGTACTGCCGCCGCGTACATTCCTGTGGATAGACGGATGTTGAAAAAAGCAGCAGTTATCACACCAGTGACTAGCGAGGCGCTTTCAGATTTCCTTGCAGAATTATGGCAAATTCTCCGAATGGAAGAAAGTGGCCACAGGGCGAGTTGATTTTTTCTATTTCTATTTCTCATGGCCCAGGGTTCCTGGCCGACGGCTGGCGCCAACGCACCGGCTATCGGCAAAGTCGCCGCTCAAAGAGACCCTGCGACCGGCCGAAAAAACTGCCCATTTTTCCCCTGGGAATAACGCGCTGTCGCTGTCGCACCGACGGCGAGCGCCCTTAAGCCGTCACTCTCTCGCACGTTTTTCTCGGTATGAGAGCGATGTTGGGACATATCGTCTTTGGTTTGATTTTTTTCCGTTGGCCAAATTGCTCGTGACTTCGATGTCTATTATGAATCGGTCCGTGTAAAAATAGAATAAGATTCGTGGAAATCGATTCAGGGTGATTTCCAGGGGCGAATTAAAACTACCTTCTAAAGTTATAATTAAAGTCATAGACGGACCAGAGCAAAGTGTCTAATGCATTGCATCACTCACGATGCCTAAAGGTTAACATAATGAAAATGAAGGTCAAGCACCAAACGCTGACATATTGATTAGTTTTCTTCCAAAACAAAATTTAACACACCTATTTATCATCAAAATATCCTTGTAAGAAAACTTTTGTGCTGAACTGTGTGTGATTCAAAGATAAATGTTGCACAAAACAGTAAACATAGATTTTTCTAAATTGCTTTGTATGCAATATTTGTCCAATAACAATTTTATCAAATATGGATAATTAAACCGTGAAGGTTCTATAACAGCATCCAAGAAGAACAATTGACTCACTAGGCAATGAATGTTCTTGATCTCGACTGTTCTGACTTACTAGACAATGTTCTCGCGTGACCCATTAAAACAATGTTCTTAACTCAGTAGTTCTTGCATGATATTGTAAGTATGTAGTCACACTTTACTACCGTAGTTAACACCATTTAGATAGGTAGATGACATACGGTGCTCTAAACGACACCCTTTGATTGACACTACAAAATCAATCTTTTTATAAAAAAAATCTATTTAAGTGTATATATCTTTTTTGTAATATCTTTCCCTTTCGGATAACTCGCTCGCTAAAAGTATGTTCATACTAATCTCGGAAACCAATCGATGAATTTCAATTAAGTTTTCACTATTTTATAAAGCATCGTTTTTCTTTTATTAAAAAAATATGCCTCCGTGCGAAACCAGATCGGATAGCTAGTTTTAATACATTTATACTACTTTCTTAAGCTGTACAAGTCCAGGGAACGGAACTCAGCTGCCTGTATTTCTTTGGATTCTGGATTTATTGTAAATCATTGGAAATTTTAAACTATGTACTTCAAACTAACCTACCATTTCATATACTTAGCGAGAATTTAAAGGCTCTATGTATAGATATTTTTAATTAGATTACAACATAGGTTCTTAATATCTTATGAAACCCTCTGTACTTGAACGACCTTTATGCTTAAATGCACATAAATATTAAATTACATCATATGATTAAAAAACTTAAACTTAAAAGAGCTGTATTAATTAATGTTTTTAATTTTCGGTATTGAATGCGGCTCTGTACATTCTTTCGTTAGAAGTGTCAAGTTTCTTAATCGACTGTTAGGCAGGTGAAAATAAATTCTCAGCCCATTTAAGACAAATAAATGGATTCCAACGTGGACAAAATTCCGAAATTGTGGAATCTACACCACGCGTGAACAAAAATTAATTTCTTAGAAAGATTTTCTGGTGAGAAAACTAAATCTCACCCCCCACCCTCCTTTATCTGAAGAAATAAATGAGGAGAGATAAAGGGGGTGGGGTTACTTTGAATTAAAATGTGCTTTGATTTAAATTTGCTTTGAAGTACAATGTGATTTTATTTCAATGCAAATTTTAACTGTCGTTTATTATCATATAAATATTATGTAAAATGTGAACTTTAAATATACTTAGATATTCCAATAAAAAACCAAATTCTGCCACAGAACGAGGTTATAAAACGTTAAAAAAATCTCTGACTATCATTCAGATAAGCTTTACAACTTGTGTAGCGATTTTGATGAAACGTTATTTGTTTGCGACACTATCCTCTAAACCAGGTGAATAGTCCTTCAAAATTTAGGCTTAGTCTAGTAGTAACAATCATATATGTAATAATTATGTAATCAAAAAGTAATCTAAATAATAATGTATTGAAAAAAATAACAACTCATAATTGGACGTACAAGATTCGGCTAAATTAATTAACGAAAATTTTACATACCTACTTATTTATTTATTCATTTATCTTTATTGGAAAAACCAACAATTTTACACAGTAACATAAAAAAATACATTAGATTGAACAATAAAAATCAATGTAAAACTAAAAATACAAACAAACAACAAAAAACAAACATTACAATACCATTATTTATATCTATATTCACATATCTACTTACACGAATTTAGAAAAACTAATTTACCTGTTTATTTTTTACACAATAAATCGTTGCTAAATACTTTAAATAGCGACTTATTCAGAGTCAATTTATCGAAGCAGTTAATAGTACCTTTATAATAATTTTGCAACCGTGGTATCGGTGAATGTAGAGCGTTATTTGTAGAGCTTGAAGGTATTTTAAAAACATTCATAAATATATTTTATTTACAAAATAATATTATTCACAATTATGAATGATACATCTATATCATTATTATTTATGTTATAACTTATTTATTTAAATAAACTTATAGATATTCAAAGATTTTTTTATTTATTTTCACCTATATTTTCCTGTTTTTTTTTTCAGGTAAGCCAAATATATATATTACATATAAATTGGTAATTTTATATGAGCATGGCGTGCACTTTGACTCTAAGGATAAGAAACCATATATTATAAGGTATTTTCAGAAAAAATACTACTTTGGTGGTTTTTCAAATTAGTGATTTAATTATATTATTAAACTTCGAAATGCAGTACTAATTAAATTGACAGACTGTAATACATAAAATCACTCTTCATATTTCCGAGAAGGTCCGATATCTCCAGGGGTGGCGAAAATTCCAAAGTATTTTTTTGAAGCGCCTCTTTGCGGATACTATTTGTCAAGCGGGCCGACGTTGATTGCAGGTCTGGATTTCTTCAAATAGATTCTGACCACAGGATCTATGGACGAGGGCCATTATGTCGGCCACGGGATGCGCTTTCATAATATATCTACCATATTAATATTTTCAGACAGGAAGAATGGTTTTTCACAACGACCGCTGTGCTAAATGCGATACCAGCAACGCCCTCTTCATGCGTATGCGGCGATGTTAGCATTTTTCAATTCGGAAGGCTGTATAAACGCCACTCATTAAACAATTCTGATTTAATATTTCCCCGTCTGTTTTTTCTAAGTATAAAAATATACATCAATGAGAATTAAAGTAAATGAGAATGGAAAATGGACCTTCGGGCACCGACGCACTTTACATATCGAAATACAGCGTAAAAAAGATATTAATTATGAAAAATATAAGTAGTAGGTGAAACATTACGTTTAGAAACATTTTGCCAGTGGTTTCTTCAGGATATGATAAGTATTCTTTAACTTATCCTAGTTTGTTTTAATGTAACCTTAATAGTTAGGTCCGTAAATTGAGATTGCATTTTTCTTTACAAGATATGTGAAAATACCTAAAGTCTGTAAAAGTATTATCAAAATCGATGGACTCCAGTACTCGTATAATTTATACATTCAAGCGCACTAATTTGTTTGATAATTTATAGCTGATAGCTATAGCTGAAAACTATTCTCATTGATAAATTTCGTTCTCGTAATGTTGTTAGTTAAATAGAATTAATTTAGTAGAAAACAAATATCTATTTCTTCGGTCTAACTTGAATAGAAATTGTTGTCAATTAGTCGATATTCACATGAGAAGACACAAAGCATTGTCATATTTAGAGCATTGAAGGCTTCCGAATCGCATTCAGTTGTCCATTTGGGGTGTACTAAAGAGGGCTCGGGTGCGTGCGACCTTTTCCTTGCCGCCAAAATAGGCATCGAATTAATCGATGTTTTCCAAACATCGATAGCGATGTTAAGTCTCGAGACATTGGCGGACGCGGAGAGAACTACGCTGACGAGCACATGGCTTCGATCTCGCGGCCATGCGTCGTACATATACCTCTGCTCTGTGGTAGTACTAAGATAGTATTCTATGATCTATGGAGATGTTATTTTATTAGATGAACAAACACTGTATTAAAATAGATCTGACATTCGTTGTCGTTGTAACAAGAGAACATACTCGAAATCCTGATTCTTTTGCGATACGCAAAAAGTATCTATCGTGCCCATTAATTTAGTTCATTGTTCCAGTTTTAGTATTCAATATACATATTTATTTTTAATTTTACTAGTATTACCGGGATTGTGTTTAAAACTGTAAATAGGAATAAATCGAGTTTTCTATCGATAAAGCGTATCGAACAAGGCATCGACATTACACCTTCAGCGCAACTTATGCGAAGGGATCGCTGTCTTCGCTCTCACACCCGATTCCCTTCACACGAGAAACTGCCCTATATACACCTTCCTTAGTGCTCCAAATTGACAAAGGAGAAGAATGAAAATGCTATTCTAATAAACTCTGTCAGTGCAGAACAGCGGAAGAGAATCGTTGGTTACGCTTTTACATAGACTTTCCCAAATAGTTACCTATGTATATATTTTTAGGAAATAATTTAAAAAATGTAAATTTATATCTTAAGTACCTACGTAAAAACATACAAATTCAAAAAATAAGAACTCACTTATTTGGTCTTTATTTACTTTAAAAAGAAAAGATAGGCATCTACCTAAATTAAATGTAAAATTATGGATGCGTGAAACTTTTTAGAAACAAAAAACGAATTGTACCTATATACAATTGTGGTGTCCATGCGCGTTAATGAAAAGGAGAGATGCCATGCTTGAAAAAAATATTAGATAAAAAAAAATGTTTTTAAAGATACATTTTTATACACACGCGTATCATTTGTAGACATTAATTTTAAACAAATTTATTTTGCGCAATTGAAAATAAATAGACACTCTGTTAGTTTCGATGTTTTGTTTCTATTCTATAGTGTATACAAATAAACAGTGCATTGTTACCGTAAATCATAATAGGTATTTATTTAAATTTGGAAACAAATAACACAGTTTAGATTTAGAATAGTAGTCCACTGGCCCCCGGTTCAAATCCGCGTAATCTCTGCAGTTGTAAAGCTTCATCATTACTCTCCCCCTAACTCGATTACAAGCAAATTACCGTAGGTAGTTGAACTGGTGTTGCAAATGAATTAAACTAGTAAATAGCGTATAATAAATACATATATCTAATAATAGGCATTATTTGGTGTCTACTTCTAACAAAACTGGAAAATTTCATAATATTATTTGGCATCAAGGACACCGAAATTAATGATTTCGTTTTAATTTTTATTCTTTTCTTGAAACGTAGATATTTTCATGCACTTTAAAAGGGACGATCGTTTTTGAAAAATTATAATATAACGTCAATAACGCTTGTTAGCAGTCATAATGCATATTCCCTTAAAACGATATACTTTTTTGGAATATTAAAAAAATAATATTACTTACACAAAAAATAAAATGAAACTTGGTTTCTTATTTATAAACGGCATAATTATATTCATCAATAACTTATATATTATGTACTAATATATATATATTAGTTTTCGTCTTCAATTTGTAGTCAAACTTTTTAGTATTTTATCAGTAAATGTCCTTCAAAAAATAATTATTATAATAATGGTTCAACTAAAATAAAATAAATACAGAAAATAGATTGATGTGACGACCATAAAAAAAGGTTGTCGACCCGTGTCCGCGTCTCTGAACTCTTTTAATACAGAATAGTTGTCTTAGAAGTTGCCGTTTAAAAGCTGTAATGGGGCTGCTGCTGCTACTGCCTCCCTTCAGAATTGTGATAAATATATTGTGAGAAACGCTTCCTGGTCGGGCTTTCTTGCAAATTGGCCTCTAAACAGATGCCACCCTAATTCGGGTGCTCGACAACTCGGGGGAGATTTTGTCAATGGGCAGAAACTCGCAGACAAGCAAAAAAGTCGAAGCTCGTATGACGCTTTAGCTTCAGAAATAAGGTTAATAAATTTTTGAACGCTTTGATGAGGTTAATAAATTTGGGCATGAAATATTTTCCCATTATTTTATCCAATTTCTCACGCGTAAAAGGGAAGTTGCCTAGTAATTATTTTACAACTAACTACCTCAGGTTGACCGAGTTGCTTAATTATATAATACAGTAAACAGCTTTTAGTGAAAGTTTGTCTAATATCCAAAACCTTGAATTCTTGAAAGAGCTCATCTGATAATATTTTTAAACTAGCGGATTCGACCATGCATCTCTCCGCTAGGCCCTGCGGGTGGCAATCGGCGGAAAAGCTTGTTCTCAGACTAACTCTCATTTATTGATTTTGGGATATCATAAGGTTCTTTTTAACCACCCGTTATTGGTTGCAGTTATTATTATTTTTTTTAATTCGTTTTAGCTCTTAATATCCTACACACGATGAACAATATTATTTGTACGAGTATACGCATACATTACAATAATATGTAAATGTGTATCAGGTATTTTAAAGGTATAAAGTGTTAGCGGAATTGCGCAGACCTTCAATGATTTTTCGTAATTTTTGATAATGTCATAATATTTTATCCCTTTTATTTACATTATCTAATGTAGCGTTATCTTTTAACATTTCTTAGGTAAGGGTTTCTGAGGAAATACCGTTACCGTTAGCAACCATATCCTTTGTCGGACCATCCAGTGCGACGGCAACCCAAATTCCGAGAGCCTATAAAGCGTGTTTAAAAAAAAGGGTTTCCCATCAGATATCAAATCACTTATGTTTTAATAAATAGTGCTCAAGTAACCGCCATTCTTCCTGAATATAAATTGAGGTTTTAAGGAGTCGTTCCGCTCAGCATTATGAGCCCATTAATTCTCTGTTTATTTAGGATATATTCTGTGAAAGTAAAGTGAGGCTATGCATTTTTTTTTTTGTTTTAAAATACTCTCGATAGTAAAGTTATCAAAAAATCAAGAATTCAAAAATAATGTTTACATGACAGTAATATAAATTACCTATACATAAATAACAAAATACAATTAATGCACTTCTTAATATTTATTTAGATACATATTCATATAGGCTCTGCAGCGTTTCGAGCCTTTGACGCCTCACTCTTCAGACTTCAGGCATTAACTCCATAACATCACCCCTTTAGCTTTGTTTGTTTGATCGATACCAGAGAAGATTTTTTTCACCCGATAAACGATAAAAGGGGTAAACTATGTGTTTTTTTTATTTCTGCCAGTTGATCAATAAATAAATTTAACGTAACTTTTTATTAGGACAGATCGTAAGTCGAAATTAACGGTTATGATATCATTCAAATATTTAAATTTGGGACCCACAACATGAAAAAAAAAACGGTTTTTATGACACATCAAACATTGAAATCTCACGATTAAATGTTTATTTATAGTACCTTTGGCTACAAATATAATTATTTTAAAGAACAAACGCGACATCTCTGACTTTTTATTGTCTTGTTTGCGTATGTAATTCAAAGCTATTTCAGTTTAACTTTCAAAACGTTATTACGAACGGACACTGCAACATTTCTGTAGCCATTTCTATCAATTTCAGTATTTGAATTAGTGCATAAATTTTATTTGAACACATTACTGCTATAGAATAGTGAAGAAAACGAGTGATGTTCAATCGTGAGATTATGGTAGGTATACACTATGTCGACCAAAACTTCTAGAGAAAGGCGGATCTGCAGGTCTTCGTAAAGATCACTGCCATTATTCTTATTTCGGAGCTACGGTATCTTGAAAGACTTTTTTTATTACAGCCTTGTTTCAGTTTTCTTTATCTTTCCGAGTTTTCCGTTTATATTTTATCTTACAAGACTTTTAAATCATTTTAATTTTATTCGAAAGTTAATTATATTAAAAGGTGAACCAAATAAGAAGACATTAACGTACTTGCCCTTATAAAAATACAACTAATTACGTAAAACGTATCTATAGGTAAATATAAGATAATCAAAGTTGTAATTATAATGGGAATTGGCGCTACCTGTCGCGACGCGGCGGCAAATTTTGCCGCCAAAATGACAGGGCTGCCACGTTCCGAATCGAAAGTAAGGGATGCTTTTTTTCCACATTTGAATAATGTTAGATCGGAATTTTTCACACACCTTTATCGGGGCATCATCGCAGACCCACACAAGATTACTCGCCCAGACGAAATTATTATGGTACGATCAAGACGGTTCGATTTTATTTGTTATTTTATCGATTTTAAATTTAATATTTAGTAAAGTAAAACTAAAAAAATGCTATTCAGAATATCTTCATTGGACACATAATGTTCCGAAGTCACCCTATAAATTATATTTGCTGGCAATCTTTTTTATTGTGTCAGTTTTGAAGGAAATTACGCTTCCCTGTTAATCGCGAGTGCAAGCGATTCGCCTTTAGCCGCGAACGGATTGTGCAATCCGCGCACAAACGAAGTAATTCCCATGATCCTCGATTTATCTTTACCCGCGCTCGTGAAAAACAACTCTAAAACTACCTGCCAAAGAACGGTAAGAAAACGGTAAAAAGCAGCCGAACCATTCATCACAGAACAGCTTCCCTAATCCGCGTACAAAAATACACATAATAAAATTATTATATTATTAGATTTAAAAATATTAACTTCTTGGCATGCTTCTATACGATATTTATTATTTTATTTTTTATAAGTGATTACAGCTATATTAAATGTTAATTATAAAAAAGATAAACATTGTCACCAACCAAAGGCATCTCCAATGAAAAGCATATTTGAATGAAAAAGTAAACTAACTTATTATCAAACTGGTATTCCATTAAGCATAGAGCAAACAGTGGTACTAGATTGAGTGTAAACACGAGCTTATGAATGAGTAGAGGAGCTCAGTATGATAAGCTCGAATAGGCTAAGCAGTTCTAAGAATACATAATACTGTTTAGTTTTGCGGACTGTGATTATTAAACAATATCATAGATTAATTTATGTTAGTTATTATTGCGTACGCCGAGGTTTAACATAGCATTACATAAACTTGAGATATATAGTATTTGAAGAAGATATATGAAGCAGAATGTTTCGAAAGATATAAAAAAAAAAAAATTTACGAGTGTGAGTGAGAATCTCGCCTTCACTTTGTTTTTCATTCATCCTCAAAATATTTAATCTATGGAAATTAAAAAATATATATTTTAAATATGACGCACTTGATACTTTTAGAGATAAGGGCGAATAGCATACATTTTGGGTAGGTCATGATAAAAAATACCACAAACCTTTTTGTAACTTAAAAGTTCATGAGCTGTTGTTTTTAACAAAAGTGATTAATACGAATTAAAAAAATACTTTAAGGCAGTGATTCCCAAACTTATTTGACCTATCGCCCCCTTTCCAGAAAAAATATTACCCAACGCCCCCTGATTTTTTTTTATTTTAATAGCAATTAATAAGGGATATAAATATTATTGTATCTGTGAGAAGAGGAATTAACGAGTAAGAAACCAATTTTGATGGAGTGCACTATTTTAATAAATCATAAAACATAAAACGGAAATGCAATCAACAATTTTTGAATGACAGCCCAAATTTGTGGATAAGCCTTAGGGATCTCCTTTTGCAGCCAGAATTGTTGGTAGCCACTTTTGAATTTAAATTTCAATTCATCATTTGTAGTTACTTCCATCAGTTCTTCTTGTAACTGTGGAGAATCTTCTGTATTTGCACTTAAAAAAGGTGGTTGATATATTTTAAACTACTTCTTCATCTTGTTTCAAAGTTGTGATATCTTCTATCATATATAAATTTATGAAAATAATATTTACATTAAAATTTTACATTTTATAATTTAGTCATCTTGTCTTCAAATGCAACAGGTATTTTTTACGTATTAATTTTTTCTGTTCTGTTTTATTATTATTATTACTACCATATATATAGGTCGATTTATAAATTGGTTAGGTTAGAATAAGTTAAAATAAATTAAGTGAAGAAAAAATAACACCAAAACCATGTTAACAAATGAACACATTTATAAATCTTAACTTAACTTACATTATTTTATTTTATTTATAAATGTGTTATAGTGTTAGCATTTTTCTAATTATTTTCTTTTTTCTTTTATGCTTTCACCGCCCCCCTGGTTTCCTGCAGCGCCCCCCAGGGGGCGGTTGCGCCCACTTTGGGAATCACTGCTTTAAGGCATTTAAAATTACACTTTTTACACCTCACTATCTCAGTGACAGTTCCCGATACTATTTTGGTACGGAACCCTAAAAATTAAATAAATGTGTATCGCGCACGATCGGTCGGACCATAGCATCCCCGCCCAGACGGGCAAAAAAAATGCTAACTGAAAAAATACGGTTCATTTGTTAGTTTTTTGGGTGCCGCTCAAACCGGATTCGTTCGGTCCGAGCGGAACCGCGCGACGTGTCGTCGTCTCGCTCGCGCGCGCGGCGCGGTGCGCCCCGACGGCGCGTGCGTCCCTCTCGCACCGGCGCCGATTGAGCTTTCGAATGTTATGAATGAAACGACTTCCACGAATTTGTAAAGTGATAACACTTGACTGGGGAGGCAGTTGTTTGTGCCGGCGAATTCCACGCCGGGTTGGGCCCACAATGTGAGGCCGAGAGCGTGTGCCTGCGGGCCTTTCTAAACATCGGCCTCAGCGAGAATAGTCTGAGAAAACGCCGCAATAAACACACATAGAGCTGAGACACGAACTCTAATAAACTTCCGTTGTGCTCGCAACATACAAATAAGCAAAAAAAATGACGCATATTTACTTCAAAATCCTGAGAAGTAATTAATGTTCCCAGGATTTTTAACTAAACACTTTTCTATTGATACGAAGTTATTTTTTTTTTAAAACTTTATTATTATTTTTTTTACAAAACACCTTTACATTTCCCCACAAAGACGGTGCCTTTTCTGAGGGTGAAAAAAAAAACATTCTATATTGCAGTATAAAAGTTTCAATAGGGTTACATCAATAAGAAAAAGGAAAAACAAAAAACAATATAATAAAATGCAAAAGCAATAAACTAGATAACAACCAAAAGTAAAAACCTATCAAAAAGTTAAAGAAAAAAATAAAAATAGACAAACCATATATTTTTATATTTATATATATATATATGTGTGTTTTCGTAGATCTATAGCCTATACTTACTTAACTAACCTACTCTCTTTCCATCTCAAGCAGATAGAGAGGGAGCAAGTATCACCTTTTATATACCTTTTTCTGATTTTTTTCTATTATATTTATCTTTATCTTCTCTTTAACCTTATATTTAGGTACATTGGAAAGATTCTTATTAATATATTCGTTAAAAAGAGTAGGTATAAGAAAACCAAGAGTGCGTTTGCCGTAATAATTTTTATACCTAGGTACCACTAACAAGCCTCTACTTTTTTGTCGGGTGGTCAACTGGTGCCCTATGGGTACCTTGAAAGATTCGCTATGTAAGTGATCGAGTAATATTTTATAATGAGCTAGATATTTAGCAGGTAACACCTTGCAGTGCGCAAATAGCAACGACGGATTTCTTCTACTTTTAGCCCTAATATTAGCGGGTACCACTAGTCTCAATATTCGTCGCTGTAAATCGTGTACTCTGTCCATATAGCTGTGTTATATTTTGCTTAATAATCATAGACGACCCACATATTCGATTTCACTACATTGGTGTAATGGCAAGTTAATTAATAATAGCGCTATTTACTACCCATACCTAATATTGATATGGCTCACCTTGGGTAGACATGAGAATGCAACTGTGAAGTAAAACCGTAATAGTCAATAACAGTATAATAGCTATTCCCAGCCATACTGTATAAGAATGACAGCTCACTGATGCATCACCGATCAATGGCGCTTTTATAGATCGCTAAATTGAATTATATTTGAAAAAATAGTTAGTTTATGATATTGTTAAAAATAAAATAATTGATAGAAATAATTAATTTTATTTAGAAAAATAAAGGCTGTCCGTTTCTGTATTGTGCTGCTTTGATTGATAAATCGGTTAAATTATAGGGTTTTTTTTTTATCAAAGCTGCCCACCTACCTTCAATTTCGTGTTTTCTATTTCTATTACTAATTTGGGCCGATAGCAGCGGTCGGCCTCGTGTGTCTCTACAGTTATTAAAGTTAGATAATCTAGACTCTAGATTATATGCTCTAGATTCTAGAGCATATTAGGCTAGAGCTCTGTTTTATTGAGGATAAAGGAACATCCTGCTTCGCTAGGAAAACTAAAATGTCGTCTTTAAAATTCAAATTAGGCTAGTGGAACCAACTACCTTATAAATCACATACTTAGATAATATTGAACCATGCTAATGTTGGTGTTAAAATTCGACACCAGCGGTACAGAGGAGAGAGACCGCAATTGCTAACTGCTATGGCCGCCTCCACACGACCATAAGCGAGCAGCATGATCGATGCGAATCGGCATGATTCGCTTGGCGCGTGTTTTGCGATCGGTTGATTGGAATATAATATGGACGCCCAGAATCGATAAGAGCAGATTAGACAGGCGTAACAATCCAACATGCCAAAATATGCCCAGCGAAAGAATGCAGAAAGTCGATATCGCTGTGGCGACAAAGCCGTCGCATGCGCCTGTGCGGTGGCGAAACCTCATCGGGCTCTCGCAAAATTTAAATTATGGACTCACACGGCGAGTGTTCATTCAAGGTGGCGATACAAGCTGTACGCACAAATGGTCAGATTTCCGCTGTGAATATTGTCATCGCTGTCGAATGAGTTAAGCAACAAGACATTATACACAAATACGCATTCAAATACAGAATTGCGAGATGTTGGCTGTTGCCATTAACGGCCTGGCACCATAAAGCCAACAAGGCAATCCCTGCGTTAAAATATCGGATCTTATCAATAATAAATAATGTCAAAATCATTTTTTTAGTGTTAAAGCATACTACCATAATAAATGGTTAATGTGTGGCTTTTGAAACATAGTTCAATATTTTACAGTAAGGATTATTGATCGACTTGGGCAGGGTTGAATTACGAATAAATTCTGGTATACCAAAGGAGTTCATCTTAGCTGTTTTTAAATTATCTTGCATAAAGACCCATATCGAGTACGTGGACCAGTTCTGAAATATGAACAGTATCTTTACAATTACCGGAGAAACGGTGAAAATTATCAACTGACCACAATGTGAGACTCTACAGCATACTCTCGATGGTCAATGTCGAATTTACCCTATTACCAAGCAATGTCAAAATGTACTTTCAGCAGAGTTTTTTTGAATAGCTACCATTGCAATCTATTTCTTACGGAAGAGAATCAAGCATCCCCAAAATCAATTAGAAGACCGTTCTTTGGCTGGTGGAACCCTCAGGACCATACAAAAGTTTGACTTCTAACGCGCGTGGTGTAAAAAATTACACTCTGTAATTATTTTATTTATTGACAACATGCATATTAAAGATTTCAATACATTTTTTTCTAAAATTCAATAGTACTACATATTCCTACAATTTAAAAAAAAATGTATTGTGACTAGGTTTTGTTGAGAAAGCAAAAACTGTTTTTACTGTTGTTATGTAATGTGTATGTCAGTACTTATAATAAGGTCCGAGAAAGTATCCACTTAAAACTATGAGTGTGTATAAATAAATACTTACAGATGTAATATAATATGACACATAAAAACATGTAATAAATCATGCTTTCTACATACAACGTGTGTGAGTGTGTGTGCTGTGAATGTTGATTGCGTGGTTTTGTAAAGAGGTATAGTGTGTTTAGCGTGTGGTGTGGTGTGGGTGATGTCGGTGTTTGTGAAAACCAGCATGAAAAGTTAAGCGCCATTGTGTTGCGAGTAGAACAGAAATAAATGGTTTCAAAAATAATTATTAATTTTCACTGATTTTTACAAAATCTCGATCAAGTTCGTTAATGAGCAAAATGGCTAGGATTTTACGAAAAAGTAAAATTTTACTATAACTTTCTTAGTATATAAGATATCGAATTTATTAAAAAAATATTTTATTCCTTAGATAAGGGCCTAAAACTTATATAAGCAAACTTTTTTGATACCGTTGGTAGTAGGGGTGGGAAAAATTGGTTTTTCAAAATTCAAAAAATCATACCTTTCTTAATAGGCACAAAATCAAGTCCATTCAAAATGTTAATTGTAGGCTTTTTATTTTCCTATAAATTTTGTTTGAAACAATTTTTGATATGAGCAACGCTTACGGCACAGTGTAATGAGGGATTCAGTATACGTACTCTCGCTGCGCAAGGGGACGGCTACAATTGGAGTTTGTCTACTTTGATCCGGTGAAATCTACCTCCGCCTTCCGGCGTGCCGAAAGGGATTTTTTTGTTTTGTTATTTTTACGCATAGGGCTATATCAGCTGTTTCGGGACTAGGGAAAGCAAGAAAAAGGTGATCATCATTTCGTTAGGTATTTGAACCCGTACGAATTACAGTGACCACCCAGCGGTTTAGTCCAATGGCATTGTTCGCAAACAATGTACTTATGATCCGCGGATTGGTTCGCCCGCCCGAGGCTTTATTTACAGAAATGGAAAAACAAAAAAAGGGAAATAATCCGAGATGGCCGCACACCTGAAGCTGGGTCGTCGGCATGCGGGACCATTCATCCGTCAGCTTAATAATTATATTGCTCGCCTTTCCTCCTTCTTTCTGCTCGGCTCACAATCAATACTTCCAGGTCACGTCACTACCCTGGAATTTCATAACATTTGCAAGCGAATTATATTTCCATATGTTCCTATATAACATAATGTGTGAAAGCACAGATTGCGAAGGTGTACTTGAAAACTGTCGTAACTCGAAAATTTATGTATGTATCCTTAAGCACATGAGTAAATAAGTAAAAAAGTAAAAAAAAACTGTATTAATCAGTATCAAATACCGGATCAAAGTGGGTGATGGGCAAACTCCAATTGTACGAGCTTGTATTTACTCCCAGCGCGTCAGCTCGCGCACCTCAACCCGCCGCTGCGGGAGAGCGAATAAGCTGAATCTCTCTTTAAACTGTGCCGTAAGGGTTGCTCAAATCAAAAATTGTTTTAAAAAACAATTGTAGGGAAATCATAGACTTGCAATTTACATTTTAAAACTGATTTTAATCCGGTACCTATTCTGGGTATGATTTTTTGAATTTTGAAAAACCAATTTTTTCCACCCCAAGGACCCGATCAAAAAAGTTAACTTAGATATGTTTTAGGCCCTTATCTAAGGAAAAATAAAAAAATTAAATGAACTTGATATCTTATATACTAAGAAAGTTATGCAAAATTTTACTTTTTCATTAAAAACCCTCCCATTTCCGCCCCCTGGTCTTATTTTGCCCATTAATGAACTTGATTGAGATTTTGGCCTTTAATTCTATGTATTAATTTGAAAGTGATTGCTGTAAAATTACGGCAGTTACCGTGTCCACAAGAAAGTGATATAGATAGATAAATAGATAAAACTTATATATAAACTTTTAAACTGAGGGTGGTTTTGGGTTCTAGGGAATGTGAAACGTCGATATGTCGAAATTTTTCGGAAGTCATAACATGGTAACCATTGCAACAGGTAGCTTTCCTAAAGAAATTTACCTAATACATGCTATTGCAATAGATATATAATGTGTCCATACATACTAAAAAATATACAAATAAATATAACGAACACAGAATATAATATGTCGAGATATATGTATATATTATGTGATATATGTGTTTAGGTCAAAATTGATGTAAGTTGATTTTCACATAAAAAATATAGATTGATTTTCAAATATAATGTTAACCCAATTTCATTTCAATTCGGTGAATTATTTCAAGAAACTAAGATTTGACGGTGTTATTAAAACCATTTACAGATATAAAATTACGGAACACGCTGTTTATTTACAAAAAAAAAAACAAAAATTGCTATGATCTATCACATACAATTTGTTTGGGCTCGCTGAACTCGGTTAAATTCGCTTCTAGGTCAGTGGAGATGGTGGTTGTGAATCGTTGATTAATGTTGTCTATTTGTGCGTAATAATCATCAGCTGTTTCGTAGGTAATACTTCTATTTTTAAAAGTGAAATTAATGTTTAATGCCAGTTAATTTAATAGATTTAAATATTGATATGAAACTACAACTTACATACCTTTACTAGTCAATGGAGGAATATAAAAAAAAATGAATTGATTATAATTATTAAAAGTTATTTTATTAATATTTACTAAGGATAAACTATTTAAAATATCGCCATTAGTTTTAACGCGTTTCAAACAATTTTCTAATAATCTCTTTCAAATAACTCGTTCAAATAACTATTGTTGTGTGAATTTTAATAAAATTATAGAACTGTTATTATACATATGGATTCAAGTTACGATGCTTGTCTTTATTTCTAAGTCCATGAACTCACCCAAACAAAAGAAGTGTCGAAGTAGATGTGTATTGTTAGATATATGCCGTGATAGGAAAAGTGAAATGCCGTGTTCCTAGTCGCCTTCATCCCGACAGCTCGTTAGCTACGGACCAATCGATATTAATTACACGAGAATTTATAATGACTAACCTAACCTAAAAATTCTTTAGAAGAAACAAATTTATTTTAGTTTAATAGGATGAAAGGAATACTTACAAATTTACAAATAGCTAAACGTTTAGAAATTTATTGTAAACATATATTAGGTATCCGCGTAGTAATCTGACGTGAATGGTGCACGTAAATTATATCAATAAATTATTTATTATTTACGGGCAATATCTGATTATGGAAATTATTAAAGTGTTGCAAATACGGTAGTTACTCTAGGCTCTAAGATTTTTATTTACCTATTTAGTAAATAATATCGGCATTACGGTGGAATTTAGTGTTTTTCTAATACCTAAAAAAAAATGAAAAATAATGATAAAATAGTGAATATGATTAATATTTTTTATAGCATTGTAATCGTAAACAAAACTATCTAGGTATACGCTTGTTTGTATGTGGCATTTTAATGGTTATCAACGTGTTTTGTTTTGCTTACGGTTGGGTACCTACGTGAGTTTTGATCTTATATTAATAAAATCTACTACTCTCGTAGTGTTCATTATGTTAACTTTAATATATTTTATATTGATTGTATATCTCAGCTATTTATTTTTCTCATTAAATATTATTATTGTTATTTCTATAATTTTTTCAAGACTCTAAATCCTTAGTGTGTAAGTTTGATCGTTCCGTACGAACTTGACTAGGTACCGTATATTATAGCTAGTCAGGTCAGTATATTATGCTGTTAGGTATGCCATTTATATTCTGCTGTTTACCGGCACATTGTGCTGTTTGAGTTGCTCACCACACCACATTCACTCACGTCCGCCGAGAATGACATAAAAGTCCCTAAGTGCGTAAAACTTGCCGGGTTCGCTCGGCGATTATGCCCTTTACAGCACCGGCTCCAGCGTCGATTATCACTAATCATTAATCACGCCTCGGAATAAGCAGAAAATATGCTGATTGTTGCGATTTGCTACCAGTCTAAAGACTTCCTCGAAGAGCCGCCAGAATATGAAATATTTGCATGCAATTTTCTTCAAATTGTATTTTGTAAAATGCAAAACTAACTATTTGCAACCTCAGCTGTTAGTCTTGACGTCAACATGACGTCTAGAAGTTCACCCGAGCACTGGGTGCAACGTTTGCATAAAATACCTTTGAATAATTCAAAAACGATTGAAATAACTGATAAATCAATCCATCATCCCGAAATGAAGAATTTTTTAAAGCTGCCTTGTCGATTTTTATTACACGTCGATACCTAATTTTTGTTTGTAATGCATTTAATATTAATAATATTTTTGATAACTTTTGTGAAGTATCAGAATATGCGATCCACTTATTGGCATAAAGCATTCCAAAAACGGGGCGATGATGGGAGGAACACGCGATAAATCATATGAGCGCCTTCTATTTAGGGTTGTGTAAGATGGCCGTCGATAGTATTTATCGATATACACTGAATATAGTATTATTATATATATATGACAACAGTTCGTGCTAAGCTTACCGGTCCTTAAAATTCATAAAATAACATTTATTTATTAGCATTCTGTTCTAGCCCCCCCCCCCCCCAAAACCTTTTGTATAATGATAAAAAACATTTTCTTCTATGCAAGACGCTGCAACTATGTACGCTACAAGTGAGCCAGAATATTACCTTAAGACAACTTTTCGAGCAAATCCGAAGAGAGGATATAAAAATACATATTGGCCTATCGCAAAATAAGCTTTAAATTAAAATTAATAACAAAATCAAGTACCGATCTCAGCCAACAAAAATATTAAATATAAAACCTCGGCAAAAGTTTCGCAACACTGTCTTATAATAGTATACCAATTCACAAAAAACGTGGATTAACTACGAGTTTAGTTCTGTATTATATAAGTTTTTTTTTGTTTCTGTATATATAAATAATTGAAATGTAATATATTTTAAAATGTTTTTTATTTTTATTATTGTTATCGATCGTTTGCCCTAGGTTAAAGAATTTATACTTTAATTTATAATGTATTTATATCACCTGTATTCTGTACAAATTCTTTTGGGTAACCATCATAAATAAACACGGTCATAATATTTCAGTTTATAATATTGTGACACTTTTTGTGCTATTTGTGCACACTATTTGTGCACACAGATGACTATGTATTATTAATTCTAACTGGCCACTAATAAATAATAGGTCCCAAAATCCGTGCTATCATATTTTTGATATTAGAATATGATAACTCTTTCGCATTTATACTCTTCTAGTATACGGACGGACGGATAGACAAAAGGTCAAAGGGCGGGGATAGTAGCTTCTTATACATGAATGTATAGAAGCTAAAACCAAAAACTGCACACTTCATTAAAATGATCAGAGCCCATGCGGGGTCATCCGGGAATATTTTTTATTTTTACGGGTTCAAACCATAACGGCATCGTGTCTGCCAATATCGATGAATTTAATATCGATGAAAGCGCATCCCTTCCGGCGGTCCGAACGACCCATATGATCCTGTGGGATCCATTGTCGGCTATAATAAGCGAAATGACGCGGCGAATTTCGTCGGCAAAAATTGGAAACGAAACGCATTCGGCGCCTTTATATTTGTACACATTGTGCGTCGGCGATTTTGTTCTTCTGCGGAATGTTTCCTTTGTTGCCATTAGTGGTCCGGAGATCGTTAATTGGTGTCAGAAGTAAAAGGACGCCATAACGGACAGGATAGCAGGGCCCATCCCTGGGAACACGTATTTACTATCAACGTCTAACAAGATTGATACTAAATAAGATTTGTATGAGTTTTTTTTGAGATAATACCACTATTTATTTCCTTATTTAGGAAATCAACAGGATCCCAAAAATACAGGTTCAGTAGGTACACAAAATAATAATAAAGAAATCTATTAAATATTTCAGCAAATTAAATAGTATAAAATATTAAAATATTTTTTCTAGCAGGGAATGGCAGTGGGACGATAGGAGGAACATAAATATATCGTCGCTATACAAGCAAAACCCGCTAAGTTGGTGAAAGTAAGTTTTGAGATAAATGCATTTAAAGGTTTTGAAGTAATATATCTCAGTATGTGTAAAAAATATTATAAATAGGTATAAAATTTATCGGGAAATTATGTTTATGGTTATTTATTTTTCAAAAAGTTAATCAAAGCTTTAGCTTTGTTTAACTTTTTACTTTTAAACTAAATAATTGAAATTTAAATAAGTCTTACATCGTTTAAGTTAGTGTTCATTTAATTACCTCTTTAATGTTAATTTTGGTTGCGTTTTTAAGCCCATTATTAGATTAAATAAACAACATTACTATTTTAAAGGTGATTTTTTATTAAAGTATCTACATAAAAGTTAAAGTTTACTCTTGATTTGGTTTATTTTGTTATGTTTTACTACAGGCAAAGCCCGTTAACATACTTGAAAACAGCCCCACATATTTAATTTATTATAAATAATAATTATTAATCAATAATAATGATTAGTCAAATAAAATGTTATCAAAACCAGCAAATAAAAATCTAACTAAATATATCCAAAAAATTATTACATTTAAGAAATTTTCAATAAATTATTAAAATTAAATTATTCTTCCTCCGAATCATCTTTGGCTGCTTCTAGCACATAATCTTTAATATTCATAGAAGTCTCCAATTCATAACGCCACACGCTTACATACAACACTTCATATAATATACCGTTGCGCTATGTTGTCTTCTTGCAATAAAAAGTTTCTCATCATGATAACAACAAAGGTGTCAGAACTAATTTTAACTTCCGGATCTTTAACTTTACGATCAAATAAGAAATTGTAGGTATTTAATGCAACATATTTTAATTCTACATGCTAGAAATTTTTCATATACACAATATTACCCCCCATAATGATCCCCTTAAGTTTTGCGTGGGCCTTAATTGGTGACAGTTATTTCAGATGGGTCATTTATATGGTTTCGGCAATATAAATTGATGACCATACCTATATTACGCTATTCTCCGTTTGTGAGGGTGCCACGTGGCAAACGTTTGCACCATAAAATGGTGCATTAGTGGCAAAATAACATTATTATTAAGTCAATGTACGGTTTCGCAAATAACTGACACGTTGAATGGTCCCTTCATTTTAGAATGACAGTTTTAAATCGGTTTTTTGGCATTCTGTCGACTGAATACTGAAAAGCTATGTAGATATATATAGTAAAATTGCATAATGTATTTCTCAAAACCCCTATTTAGATGATTCCTTACGTTATAATAGACATTCGCCGTTAGTTTACATTACTTATATAAAAGTCTGACAGTATTGACATTTGAAAAATTCGAAAGCTTTTTAATATTTTTACAGATTGAAAATTTTCAAACAAATTATATAGCCAGAATGTTCAAAGAAAAATTAATACCGAACGCACAGATAGTTGCATTGCTTGAGGTAATGCACGCTGTATTTTATGAAAGCTTTTCACTCTCACCTATGTATCTGTACGCTTATGGAATACAGTCAAACTTTCAATAAAGTAGTAAAAAAATGATTTAAAAAATAAACAATAATTATGAAAAACGGTGAAAATGAATATATATATGCGGATTATAATTGTCTGTTTAATTAACTTAATTATATTATTTCCGTTTTTATGTTTGTCAACGATTGATTTTGATTTGAGTATTTTCACGTAATTTTTATTCTGATTAAATGACGCTAGGTGTGCTACTTTAGATCTTACTACGGTCACCATGGATGGGATAAACTGTGGTTTGGTGGTTCGGATTTTTGTTATTGGTTTATTTATGAAATGCAAAAACTACGTTTATTCCTATAACTTTGTAGAAATAAATCGTTCTTACCTGACGCTAACATTATTAGTCTTTTTATGTTTATTTAACATCATTTATAGTTTTATGCTTAATTATTATTATTTTGGTTTATAATTTTCTTAATATTTACTAACATCTATACTGGGATAATAGCGTATTGTTTTAATTAAATAGGTATTATACTGTATGTATTTTATATCAAATCCCACCTCCTCGCTACGACCACTAACAGGTATACCAATGTGTAGGTACTTCAGGTGACAGATGATGTACCTAGACCAGTCTTCGTTTAGCTGTTGAAGAAGGGGCCACGGAGCTCCGAAACGTCCAGCAGAGGTACTCACCTAATCTCTATCTTCTTCTACTTTTTCTCCATCTGTTTACTAACAATAACAAATCCATTATTTTTTGTTAAAATATCATCCTTTCCTTATTTCATCTAATTAGATGGTTACATAATATTTGACAATATTTTAATGCATTTTTATAAAACTCAGCGCTGGGTTTAAACCGACATCCTGCGCTCTCAAATACAGGACCTCTTTAGAACCTTTATAAATATTATGCTATCCAGCACTTTATCAAAAAATTAAAAAAATATTATAAATTTTTCAATATTGTCAAAGATTGTGTCATTTATCTTTTCAGGCGATTTGCCGCTATTAAAAAACGATCATCAAATATAAGTCAAATAACTTTACAACTCAGTTATATATATATATTAAATTTAAATGAGTGCCGGACGTTTCGGTGCTCCTTGGTCGGTGATCCCTTCATCAAACAGCTAAATGAAGACCATCCCTTCCATCTGCTCCTGAGGTACCTTCTTGTTATTTAAATCAATTGTCTTAATCATAGGTGGGAGGGTAACAGGGTTAATACTGGGGTGGGGGGTGGGAGGATAATACATTTTTTTGTTTCGAATTGAATCCGAGGGAATGCAATTCTTCGCTTATTGCTTTGATATTGCAATTAACCCTGTAAGACGAACTTGACCTGTCCTGACATTGAACTTGTGTACGAAGTTAGTCGATCAAGCAGTGACTAATTGAAAGTTGCCATGGTCACAAAAATGCACATAAATTATTTTTAAAAACTTAAAAAATGGTATCAAGTAACGGCATCTCTTTTATTACACAAAATAAATGGTATTTTTAGATTTAACCACACCTAACTTTATCCTGTCAACAAGGGTTACTTCTACAAAATATTCACTTAAATTTCAATTGTCTAATTTTTTCACAGCTTTTACTTTTAGGTTAGGTTAAATAAAATAGAGATAGTCAAAACGGAGCAAAGCGTAGCTCCCATGGATCGACTCCAACAGCGAAATGTTTGTGATGTCAGATCTCAATGACTTTACCACCAATTATGATATTTTAAAGTTTTAATCGAATCTACATGAGAAATACTAGCTCGTGACTCAGTTTTATTTTAAAATACAAGTTATGTTTAAAAATATTTTCTCTATGGGAAATCCCCAGTTATTTTTTTTTACACGCTTATTGTTCGAATTTTAGCAAAATAAATGTTTACTTGAAGTTTGCATTTCTCCGCTCAAATATGCTGCTAGCATAGGTTTCATCTTTGCGACTACGGCGACCTAGTTTATAACAGTAGCTAACTGAATATTCTAGAAGTCACATTATATTCAATAATAAATCGTTGAACAGTTATTGTAATATTATTAATATGGATATTAAAGAATTGTAATAAATTTCTGAAATTGAGATTATATGTGTATTATGTGTTATTTATTTCCATGTTTGTAGTGCTCGTTTGATATGTATTTATTATATATTAAATAAATTGTAGAGAAAACGTTTGTTGTAATCTATATAAAATGTCTCGCAATCGTGTGGGAAAATCGACCAAGGGATGCAACCACTTGGAGGATTCTTAAATAAATCATAAGAATCGAGACACATCTTCCAGCTCTGATGGTTCTCTATTCATCCAATCTGTATTGGTTTCTCGGAAGACGTAGATTTGTCGGGACCTTTGCAGCCGCCCGCTCGCATGGCAAATGAAAAAAAACAAGGTTTGTTGTCGACGTCCATTTTTTGGCAATTCAAAAATGTTATCACGAGCTTTTGAATATCTGACACATTTGTTTCACGTTTTATTCAACAGTTCCAACCGTTTTATTCACTAAACGGCTTAAGGTTTCTAGTAAAGACTAAAACATGTTTTTAAAAATTAAAATTATCTTTCAATGTTTCAGACCTAAGGTGTTTTCAATTTAATTTACACCTAACAAACGTTTACTCAGTAGATCCGTTTATTAAGTAAGGATTTATGTAACGCATTCTATTCGTTGTTTGTAAAGAAATAAATTCAACGCTCTTCTTCCTAAAAAGTTGAGTTAGCTTAGTAAGAGAAATAGCCCAAGAATACCTTTGAGTTGGTTTTCTCTGATTTGCAATATTAATGGTTGATAGCACTAGAAATCTGTAATGTGAACATCTTTGTCACCAATGCGGACCCCCGTGAACAGAACCTGATGATAATATTAAGTAATAACATAACGAGTAGAAGTAATTTTGGATTCCGTGCGGACGAACTTAATCGAGCAGCGCAACAAACTTCCTCCCCGCCGCTCCTCAGGGTTCCTTATTTAGGGCCTTGGCGTTTGATAGGTTTTCAGTCGGACGACCTATCCTAAGAGTAAAGACGGTCGCTCCTCGCTGGCGCCTCCCGCGCCCTCTACAGACGCGAACGCGATAAGCCCTTTAATCGGTAATCGTGCGGAGGAAGTTTGTACTGTCGAGTGCCCGATGGCGGCTCGCTCTCTCACCGATTATCGCCGCCTGAATTTATTTCGTATTTGTCAATGAAAGTATTTGCCCTTAGCAAATATTTTACGAGCAGGCTGATAAACTCCACTTCTCACTATTTCATTCATGAATTCTCACATTTTATCTTTGAGGATTTTTTTCTCGTCTTCTCCGAAAGAAGCCAGTATATCTATTATATATGTGTCTCTTTTATTGGTATGCTGGTCTCAGCTGTCGCTAGGGTTATTAAAAAATGAAGCCTCTATAAGAATAAATATGTGTGTTTCAATTAAAAAAATAATACTTTCGAAATTGTCAATAAGGACCGATTGAAGAATATATACTTATTATAAAATACAAGAATATGTATATAAATAAAAAAAAAAATAACAGAGTATGCGATTATTGCGACAAAAAAGATAAAGATAATTTATATAATAAAATATATTTTACTATCATATATTTTTAACACAAAGATTTTAGTTATAAATAGCCATTGTTCAGTGTTTTACATTGTAACTTAGTATTAGGAATAGGCGTATTTAACTTTGTAATAATTATGCCTAAGCATACCTAATTATACACAGTTATTCGTATGCATGAAAAGAGATAGCAAGTAAAAGAGCGTAAATCTTGTATAAACTAAATAGTATAATCATATAATAAAATTAATAAAACAATAACAAACATAATTATTACACAATCACAAATAATGTCCACCTTCTATGTCTCTATAGAGATACTCTCCCAGTAAGATATGTACTATGTAGCGTTACTATATCAAAACTAGGGCCGGAGTTGTACTTGAGATGAAAATGCAAAGTTAGTAGGTGTTTTAGAACCTACTTTGAGGACTGCTAGCATAATAATATTTATTGATTTATGCATACATATACAAAAAATATGATAATAAAAAATATGCTTAACCTAACTGAGCCATGCCCGTAATACGGTAGTTATTATTTGTGATTGTGTAATAATAATTATGTTATTAATTTAGAGCACTGTGGTGAAAATTGATATTTTATATTTTTTTTTTTTTGTAAGTAAATGCTTTCAAATCAGCTAATAACCGATATAATATGTACAAAAATTAAATAAAAAATATATTTTCCCAATCAAACATTTTAATAAATACGTACAGTATTACTAATACATACATTTTGGTGATACTAAAAGTATAAACAATATAATATACGCAATGACTAAATATCCTAATCGTAATAAAAGCATTAGATAATAAATAAATTTTATTTATCTAATTATAAATAAATGAAATGTTATTTTTTTAATAATTAGATTTCTATTTGAATAAATGCTAACATAATGTCCTCATTGACAACATTGCCAAAAAGCGAAAATCTATTTGAGATTTTTAAATTTTGTTTACATATTTTTTTTTTTATACAGAAGTATATATTATGTTGTATTCTAAAACAGGCAGATAAGTGAACAAATAAGTAAGTTGTCATACCACTACCATTTTACAGCTTTGAATCTGCAACAAAAATGTGCACCTGCAAACTCAAATCAAATACGGTATTTTCAGGGTTATTGATCTGCGAGACGCTCAAAAAACTTTGATAATGCTAAGCTTATTCAAAGTTCAGAGTCGTAATCTTTGTCAAATGCCGTGCTAGCTGCTAAATATATGATTTTTAACTTTTGGAGATAAGATCGTTTGAGTTCTGCTTTCAATGCTTATCTAGATTTAAGTGTACTTATTTATTTAGATAAAGATATAGGTACTTTGGGTTCTTTGGTATTATAGTAAAAATAAGTATTAAATACGTCAACCCGGTACGCCGGCACGGACCGTGGAATACGAAAATCTGTCATTATTAAACATTTAATTCTTTTAATATTTTTTTATAGATTTCTATTATAAAGTTAGAAAGTTTGTAATAACAAACATACTTAAAGCAACGAACAACATACGTAATCTTAAAAACCAATAAAGTGATTCAGATAAAAAAAACACTTTTAGGTAGGATTAGACAAAGTTTAGAGATTAGAGATTACACAAAAATACAAAACCAAGTCAGTAAATGTTCACTTAAACATAAGAAGTTAAGATACCCTAAAATACCCTACCTAGTCATACCCTGAAATGAATTTACGCCGGCATGTCTCTAAAAGTAACTAAATTTAAAAAAAAAACGAGACCCAGAGGGCCAATATAAACATCGAAGGCACCGACCAAGCCGAGAGCCGAAGGGCTGACACAAGAGGAGCTGAAGGCGACCAACGCTGCTCCGAGGGCACAGCTGTCTCAGACCATGTGTGTTATAAGTAGTATACATCACAAAAATACAATAGTATAAAACAATCTAGAACATACTGTAGCTATCATACAATATCTACTGCTTCTATACATTGTTTAGTAGTAGTAAATTATTTAACCAGAACCTGACGTCTACAGGGTGTCATAGCCATTCTTATTTGCAAAACAAGCGCCGATCAAGCAGGCCTTTCTCATCCTTCCAGACTATCGAATTCTTCCTAATTTTTTTTGTTCCTTAAATCTGTATGCCATAAAAGGGTTATTTGATTGCAAAACAAACACATACACATGTTGATTGCAACATATACATACTCTGAAATAAACTAATATTAATATTACTTAAATAAATTGTTTTCTGTAAAGTTGCAATAGGCTTAAATATTCCTTTGAGTAGCAAAATTTGTTTCATTGAGTAAAATTCTCCAGCAGGACTAGAGAATAGTTACAAAGCTATTTAGTTAAAGCATTATGGCAACCCCACAAGAGCGAGCACCCTAATCCTTCAATTGCAAAGCAAGTCAGTCAGAAGCGACCCTACCGCGAAACGTCTGCGGACTGCGGACGGGTGTCGCGGTCTTGTTTCTGCTCCGACCACACGTTTCATGCGAAAATCTTTTCGAAGACGTCCAGGGTCTTTGTGGGCCTTTTCCGGAATGTGCGCCCCTATTTATGAAGGTTTTTTTGACATCCGGGCCTGAATTTGGACCCGCCGCGGTTCTCTGATCTCCGTGGCGCCTCTGTTTGTGTGATTATTAGTGATACATAAATGGATCGTCCGCTGGCCTGGCCGATCGCATTCTTGACACGGCCCCTAATAAAGCGTTTATTCCGAAGATCCTCTTTATAACTGCCGAATGTATTTCGCCTCTTTTTAAGAAAAACAATAAATCATCAATCTTGCAGTCATTATTTAATTATGGTTTTCGCGATTTCAAAATATTGGAACGAAAAAGATCATTGCCATTATAATTTTTTTTCACTAGCTCGCCTATCAGAAGGCGTTATACTACTTCGACGATCATTAATTTTACATAATAATCTAATCTTATTTTTATAATTTGTGGTCTTTAGTTGTTGCTGTAGATTAATCCACTATAGTATTTTTAGTTTTAATAGTCTGTTTTGCTAAGTTCCCTTCAATATGTTGAGTTTCGTTTAATTATTTAATGTATTTTTTTTTAATTTTTGTAATCAATTTGTGCATTATGATGTTCTTTTTACTTTACCATCAGTTCTTATCTAATAATGACTTCCTTCCAAGATTGTATATTTTTTTTATTTTAATAAACTAATTTCTTCAATCTTGATCACATTCTATCCTCAACCTCAACTAAGCTAAATTTACTTTTACTAAAGTCAGGAGAAAGGTATAAATGCACACATACATAGGTACAGATTCGAACGCCATCAAATATAAATACGCGATACAGGGGTGTGACTCTGCTCTGACCCAGAGATATTTATGTCAATTCTGCAATTTTTTTATCATTAAAGAAATGACAGACAGAATCACATATATTCAGGATAATTAATAAAATGATTTAGCAAAATAAACGGGCAGCACGTAGTACAGCAGCTCAAAATAAGCACATGGGTAACTACATATTTGTTATTGTTTTAAGTTTTCATTGTTTAAAAAAAACAGTTTAATTCAAATGGATTTTTTTTACAGTTAAATCATCGTTTCGATTATTTTCTGTAATAAACCTATTTTTCCTGTGATAAACGTACAGGCATACCAACTGACGTTTCTGTTTTTGGCTTTTTTGGTTCGAAACCATAAAAAGTCTTTTATTTATAAATGCATTCATTCATTCATTTTTAAAACGTCCCAGCAGGGTTTTAATTTTGTCGTGTGTTGTCGCCATACATAGTTATTGTATAGCCGGGCGGCCATATTTTCTGTTGAAAAACCATGATTTCCCCTATTGAAGGTAGGTACGTGCCTAACATGACAACTATATTGTGTCAAATAGGCCATGTCCGATGCCGCAGTTGTATTTTAGTGATTTATAGCTGTCCTTTTTCTCAAGAAAGTCGCCGCTAATGTTCACAAAATACCCTAACTTCCTTTCCTCCTCAGCTAACCGAAGCATCGTCAGTCGCTGCGTGCTCTTGGCCTTCAACATGTGGTACGCGTGCCATTTGCATTTTGCCCTCTCTCTCTAGGGTCTAGAGTAGGACAGAAACCTCTAGAAGCGATCAACCGATGCCAGAAATACGAAAACTAAAGTCTCTACACGGATACAAACGAATCGACCCTTAGCTACTCGAGATCCAGAAATTGTCTGCGAACCTATTGGTAAGTTTTATTCTCTCAAATTAAGGTGTTGGTGTTTAAGAGCGTCCAATGACAATTAAATGTGAAATTATTTTATTATTTATAATAAAAAGTATGAAAAGTGAAGGCAAAAAAAATATATTTCTAATAAAATGATCCCTGACTTCACAAAATTCTAACTGTATAGTAACTTACAACCTTTTTTATGACCAACCGTTTATAAATTACAAGCCTGGGGACACGCTGATGGTCAAACGGACTGTTTTTGACCATTTTGGTCCGGAACCATAAAAACATTTTTGAAATTTCACATCAAAATGTTGAGATCACTGCTTCTGTATTTCGAGTTTCTTCAGTATGCAGGGTTTGTGTTCCGGGAAGCACGCCGGAAGTACCCATCTACTGTCTCAAGGGCGGTTCAGGCGGCCACTGTGGCCTGCGCGGCACCACGGTCGCCCTGTCACTTAGGCGACCGACATACTATATGCACAGTATATATGTATCTAAGTAACTCGTCAAAGAAACTTTCAGACGAACACTTGCTTATTAGCATAGCGGATGACAAGTGTCGCCTTAAGGAGGGAGCTTCACTGCTTTTAATTTGTATATATTTTTTATAACATATTATTTTATTAATTTCTGTTATTTAATGTTAGTATCCATCAAGTCTCCACTTCGGGAGACAGAGGAAAAAATATGTTAAATAAATATTAATGTGACCACCGTAAAATATGGGTAAATATGGTTTTTTTACACAAATACAAAAGGTGTTTATTAAGTGGTATAGTTGTAGCTGTATGAACTACATACATGTAACTAGGTACAGGAAATAAATATTCTATGAAGCATTGGTATGTTTGACTTCTACCTTAGCTTTAATGTACCCCGTATCAGACGAATCGCGTCATCGCTTTCAGTCGCATAGCGCGCATTGTTGTGTCCAAGAATTATACTTATTCCGCAATTATGCGGGACGAAAAGGGTACTAAACATTGAGGGGATTAATGTAAAATGTCATAAGAGTTTAATGTAGGTTAGCGATGTATTTTATTAGAATAATAAATATTGAGGAAACTATAATCTAATAAATTATAAGAATATCACACATATTCGATGTAGGTAGTCGTGGATACGGTGCGTTTGAAAGTTAATAGCTTGTGTTGGTAGACTCATAAACCATTGAGCAATATTTTAATGTCTGAACCTTCCGTTGTTCTTACGAGTACAGTTGATGAACTAAATTGCGATATGCCCTAGAAGATGCTGTAAAGATACATATTTAGCTAATCAGTGGTCTACTTTCACTTTTTACATTGGAGGTTCCGGTCGTTAAGTAGATTAATTTGTTGGTTATTTGTTATTTGCTTTGTTTATTATATCCTGGTTTCTTAGCATATATTGCACAGCTTAGTTTATTAGAATTGTTAAAACTGTTAGTCTTTTCTACGAGAATGATTAAATTATACCGTTTGCGGATTACTGGTACTTAGCTTTTAATCTTTGGTCTGGTCCAGCCTCTTAGTGCTTTTAGATACATCACCGATAGTTTCGGAACAGCCATAGGCATGCTAACTAATCGCTTATTTTTTTATTTGGTAAAATGTTTTGAATTTTTGCACACAAATTTGCTCGTATTTAGTTTCCAACAGCTTCCACGCTTATAAGTTTTTTTTATAACATACAGCTAATTAAACGTTTTTGTAGTAATATAACTAACATTGAGAGTTATCGCTCCTAATTTTCCCTATTCTACAAGGATGTTCTGAAACAGTTCTGAAAAGTTTACACTAAACGCACAGGGTACGCACTTATATAATTTCTTTGTGTACGGGTTTCACTCCATCTAGTTAAATATTCCTTTTATTATTCCACCATTTTTAGGAAGGTAGATCAACGCAACTACCTTAGAGAGAACTTCCTATTGAAATCACCAAAATCCATATAAAGTGCGATCATCGTTAGGATCAGTGATAATATTCTAACCACGATTATTTTTATTCTGAGCTCTATTAACTGGAGTGCCCGATCTATACTTCTTACTATATAAGTTAATTGCCTCGACTGTACCTATGTCGCGTCACCGCGTCGTCATCCAGACTCTGACATCACAAACAAAAGGCGAATGTTTATTTTGGCTTAAGGCAAATGCCATATTGCAATTTTGGCGGGCATTCGCCGACTTTTAACTCGAAGGGCAATAATTACTTCCGCCTTCTCGCTTCAGACTTCCAAGAAGATCAAACCATCAGCTGCTTCCATCCACTTGACTCCGACATGCTCTCTTGACAGGTTCAATTGTATTTATCTCATATACGGTACATACTATCTAAGAATAGGTATAGTAAACAAGATCCCTAATTTAGCATATGTATTTTTTATCACGACTGCATGCATACTACACAGTTAACACTGGATATACATACATACACACTTTCCCCCGTAAAAAGGGGGAATATATATATACCCCGTTGTAAAGACAATCTTGAAAATTACAGATGCACTTTTGCTCTGCTTGCGACATACAATACCAAGCCCTAGGGCTGAATAAAGTTTTCCAAAATAACACGTAAGCCTTATCACTTTCTCGAAAACCGCAAAAATCCATTGAAATAATGTTACCCTATTGCTACAAGTCATAAAAAACATTTACATTTATTTATGTTGTATTTCCGACCGGTACAGCCACGACATCTGAAGAACATTCGTGTTCTAGAATTGAATGACGAATTTATATTAAATGTTAATTAATTGAAAAAAATTCGTTCAAAAATCACAAGCTCACATCTCACAAATATGAGAGAAAAAAATAATGTATGAAAAAAGCGTTTCATTACACATACGAAAATTAGCACATAATATATAAATATTCTTTTAAAAATACATATTAAAATTTAAAGTTTTCATCATGTAGATTATAAGATATAAAGTAGATTATAAAATATTGTTATAAATAGATACACTGGCTTATTATACATAAATATATTGCTTCATTTTATTGTGGTAACTTTAGAGGAATATTACTTTTGGTGTAGGAAATAAAGGAAAAATCACAAAATATTTTTAAGCTAACCTAGCTTGAATTGAAATAGTTTTTTAAAAGTATTATTTACATTATTATTATGTAATAATACATTATTTACTCTATTTACATTATCTTCTATACATTAAATACGGTAATGGCGTTAATATCTTTTTGTATATTATATATTTCAATTTATTTTCAAAATTACTATTGTTTTTGGTTCAAATTTTCAACTTTGCAACTTTTGAATTTATGTTATTTATTTTTCTTCACTTTAGTTTAACCTAAGTAAGTTTTAGTAATTTTCCCTTTTCACCTTTATATAATATTAAGCGAAAAGCGACTTCGGTTTCTTTATTTTGTTAAATTTAATGGCAATCATTTTAAATTAACTATTCGTTACTTTACATATTTTAGTTTAATTACTTTTATTTGGGTTTGAATCCACTTAAAAAGGTGTAAAATGGCATTCAGGTTTAGACAAATGCTTAACGGATAAGGAGCTAAATGTCGGCTAGAGAAGAAAAACAGAGAAAAACGTCCTTCTAGTTATCTTTTGTTGAAAAGTTTCCTTAAATACAAATTAGTCGTTTCGCTTCGTTGGCCCCTATTGGCATGAGGATTAACTTTTCGATTGTCCTTTAACCTTATCCTCGCCGGAGGGAGACTTTGCCCTGATTAGTTCGAGCGTCATCATTTATGTTCTGTCATGTCTGATGTGTCCGATAATTAAAACTAAATTTAGGATTTCGGCAATAACAAACGTCCATCTCAGTGTTTACCCTGACAACGTTCTGCTCGGGGGATCGCTAAACTATATGGGGGTCGAGGGTTCATATTGTTATTATGGGAACGGACCATCGCACGAGGACCTATTTTGTAATCCATTCGAAGTATGCTTTTAATATTTCCATCAAGAAACATTTGCTGGACCCATGAAGCTGTGAACTGCTGGCGGCTGGATCACACCGGGAATCGAACAATATTTATTTTTAAGAATTGCAATGACCTGGGTCATACATAATTATTTTGGGCTTTAAAAGCTAATTTTTGCGCTAGAGTCAGAAGAGATGCGGTGGTATTAAATATGGCCTGACTATAATGCATTGTTTTACCAGATAGAGATATTTGTCTAGAAAGCTTTGAGTAAATTCCGCTAAATATGCCGCTAAATAACGATCATATAGGCACTCATCAGACATGAGTGCCTATATGATCGATGAGTATTTCCATAAATATCCATAACAAGAATTTAAAGAAATAAAAAAAGTAAAATGCTTCAGGAAGGTATTATAGTGCTACGCCACTAAAATAATTGTGCCTTATAGTTGTCTGTATATTTAATTTAATTAATCCGTTTTGCTAGGTTTCCTTGAATATTCTCAGTTTCAGTAAATATCTACATAAACATATTAACATTTGGTCATGTGATTCATTCATTTTTTTGACGTTAATATGTTTCTGAGTGCATACACTTATGTATAAGAAGCTACTATCCCCGTCCTTTGGCCGTCAGCTATCCGGTCAGTGTGTGTAGATTGATGCTCTTGAAATCAAGCATAGCCGTTTAGATCACATCGGAGGTTGGTCGGTTAATAATATAACATTAAGTTAAATGAGTTGAAACCTAAAATAATATTCGAATTTCAAAAATATGACAGCACGACTGTTAGAAAATTGAGAACGTTTTATATATTACTGGCCAGTTAAAATTAATACAAACTCATCTATTTGTGTAAATAGAAACATTTAAAAGAACCATTGTATGTTCTTTATCGTTGAATTTCCAGTGCTTAAAGAAAATTTTCTTAATTAATTGTAAACTTGTGAGAAACTGGTGCAATTTCTGTACAAAATGTGGATACCGTTTTTTTTCACGTTCACAGTTTTATATGCATTTTTACGCGGTAACCAAAAAAAAATTTACAATTTACGCGGTAACTAAAATTCCATTAAAATAAAACTGGGCGCTATCATGCTTGATAGCGTTACAATTTACGAAATTTAATAATAAACATTTGGGGTCTACTTACAGAATATGCCTGCCTGAATTATGTTTTCCAGGGCTATCAGATTAGTAGAAGTAGGTATTTGATTAGACACCGATTGATGTATCTTGTTACGAATATGGACAGACACACGATATTATTAAGTGTCGTGTGGGCTTCTGCCTCTGTCCGGTGGGGTTGTGGCAACCCTTATTTCTAGGGGTAGTTGCTACCGTTATAATTAGGTCAATTAGTTCGAAAGACAGCTTGCTATGATTTTTGTGATTGGAAACTTTCCCGAGCTGGATAACATTAATAAAAAATCTACATAATTTATTATTATTTGATAGTATTTACTATTATTTTCGGGTAATTTCTAGTAATTAGACTATATAACATTATTGATTCGATTACATAATGTATTTGTGATTTTAAGTTTAATAATAGATAGTTTTTTTTTAGTTTTGAAGCTATTACAACAAAAACGACAGACTGAGATAGGTCAAAATGTTTTTAACAACAAAATCTAACATTAATAGATTTAATTAAAAGAATTTTTATTGTAGACGTAAAACGTAAGTATGTAAGACCATTTTTAACCTATAAAATGTGTTATAATTAATATTAATCTATTATATTTTTATTACAATCATTAAAAATATAGCAAATGATGTAAAATTTTCTTCGTTATTGTTAAACTTAGAAACTGTAAAATTCATGTGAAGCTAAAACATGATTATTTTTACTGTTTATTATTATTGTTATATTGTTGTGAGATTAGTTATTCGTAAAAAAAACCACAAGTATGTTGAAAGTAGATAATTGTAAAAAAATGTATTATGTGTGTACGACATTAATTGTTATATAATTTTGAGTTTATGGTAGCCAATTAATTAATAAATAAATGAAAAGGGACAGTAGTTATGAAAGATGGACAGATTATCAGAGGATTATCATTACTGAAACGCTTTTATTACTAAAATAACAATATTGTTTGATTTAGGAAATTACATGACGTTTTGATGCAACGGGACACCCTTATTCCCTTACAACAAGCGTCTCGAATTTCTCTGAAAATTCGCAGTCCTCAATTCATGGATACTTTCCCGTGGCAATCGATTTTTCGGCATTCCGAACAAAGTGGCCTAACTTAGCTGTCTTGTCACAATATTCGATACCATAACAATAATAAAGCCACCGACTCAAAGACTCACTCGAATAAAAACATTCCCAAATCATGTAATGCGGTAGGTTAACCAACATTTTATTTTATACATTGGAATCACTCGGGTAACCGTCAGTCGCTTACAGACTCTAAGGTTTGTTGCGTTTTGGGTCTTAATACCTTCAACGTAATAAAATCAAAATTATGCCACCCTTCACATTGCTTGGATTTTCCAATCATCAATTTAATAATAAACACACATATCTATAAAAAAAATCTATTAGTCGAACACGAATACAAACAAATAAACATCGTTTTATACATTTACAATATATTACAATATACTCTCTAATATATTTTAATTATATGTATATTATATTATATTTCTGTGGCTTGGTAAAAGAAGTGCCCATGTATTTTTTTTTCATTATTGAGTATTATGATGCAATATACTTAAAAATCCCAAAATTTTAATTTTTTTTTTTTTTGTTTTTTAATCTTTAAATTAGGAATAGGAATTTTGACATGGGCACTTGTACTGAAAATTTGGAGATTTTTAAGTATATTGCATCATAATACTCAATAATGAAAAAAATGTGGGGCACTTCTTTTACCAAGCCACAGATTTATAATAATATATATTAATGTAAACATGTTATGTATTCAATATTTTGTTGGATTACCGTATAAAAATAAAATTAAAAAATAAAATAAAACATCACTTCCGTCATATATTAGAGAGGTCCGGTGAATTCCATTAGGAAAACCTTTTTTATTATTTTTCCAATATTGGCGTAGGTCTTTATAATCACGTGGTTGCTCGTATGTAAATAACCTTTTTTAAAAATGATTACTTTTACCTATTTAGAAATGTATAAATGTGTAATTTTTCCTATTTTAAAAATATTTCTAGATAAATAAATTTTATAGTATCCACACACATCCTGCGCTCTTTTAAGGTGCGGATCTCTTTAGTACCGTTATAATTAATTTGCTACATCATGGTTTTATATCCAACGCGTTATAAAAACATAAATAACACTTTTCTAATTTCATCTTTTTCTTATTTTATCTAAGATACACAAAACATTTGTCAATCATTTATACTAAAGAGAATAGGATTTTTTTTAATATTTGTGATTTTAATCGTAACAAAATATTTGTAATAAACTGTAAGATATACAAATCATATATTCTGCACTTAATATAGTACACACAAATCATAATCCCTCTACCCCTCTTCCTCTCTTTCTCTACCTTTGCCGGGTCTGTAGTTGACCTGAAATGACCGGGACGGCAAAAGATTCTTCTCCGACCACTGAGGAAGACGTCCGTGACGTCGTAACTAAGTTTTCTACCATCTCTCTTAAGTTTCTTTTTTATAACGAATAACTATGACCTGGTCATATAAAATTATTTAGGACCTTACTAAACTAGAGCAAATGTGCCTGTGCATAGTCAGGGGAGATGGTGGTAATAAAGTGTTAAAATAGCGCAAGCCTTAACCACTACACTACGACGATCTATACATGGTTATATGGAGGCATATACTTACCAGAGTTTATGCTAAAAATAGTAACATTTTATTATAGTTACAGTCGGCGAATTCAGTGCCAAATTTCAAACATAAAAACAGCATCTCGCGCCGATTATTAATATTACAACATTTAATTAGTTAATATTAATAAATGTATGTCCCACCTCCTGGCACCGATATGGCGGTCACCCCTCGTCGCGTTGAATTATCAATGAATCGCAAACCCCCATGAACACGGCACACCGCCGGCCGCTGTTCCCGAGCGTTCCCGAGCGCTCCCGAGCGTTCCCGAGCGCTCCCGTGTGGGAACGCCGAGCGGCGGGCACTTACACGGCCGGCCGTCTTGTCTCCTTTCATCCCCCACAAAGCGAAAGCGGGACGCTGATAAACAAAACTATCGCAGAAGTGATTACGGGTTGTCTTTTAATTCCCAAGGCCTGACCGCCGCTCCCCGTGCGAATCTCATTCAGTACATTCCATGCGTCGCCGCATCTCAAATAACCAACTAACAATCACTTTTGTATTATTTATTTTAAATTCAACGGAATCTTGATACACCCATTAGCTAGGGCAAACTAAATATCTCCAAGTGTCATACTATTACATTTGTAGACATGCCACCAGGAATAATTACTCCATTAACGATATAAATATTACAAGAGTGAACCGTAAAGAGACCTTATTGAACTTCAAATAATTGATTACATTGTTAAGTGACTAATATAATCACAACACGCTGAAAAATATCCAGGTCAGGTTTTCTACTTTTTCATACCATGCTATTATTTGTTTTTTTTAACCGGTAATACTTATTTTACCTGAATGATGACATCATTACAATACAATAATTACAATTTTAAAATTATCATTTATTTATTTAGTTTATTCATCAAATTTACATTTATTTTATTTTATGTACCAGCTAAGTCCAAGGCTTATCTGCTGGAAACCAGGTGTGTAAAATACAGATATTATTAATTGTGAAATATTTATTTACAATGGCACAATAAGAGGTCAAACAATAAATGTTAACTCAGTGTAACTAAATTTTTCAGTGATAATAACAATGAACAAAAAATATTATATGGAAAAATGAAATATAAGTGATTTATTGTTTTTTGAAGTAATATGGCCACTCTAACTAGGTTAAAAAAACCTGTTCTAAGAACAGCCAGAAGAAGGTTGCAAATATAATAAATACTTATTATGTACGCGAGACGTTACTTATAAGAAGGATCATTGGATAAATATCATATCATACTGCACGTATTGAATTTTCATACATGTATTTGAGAAGTAGGCCTGTATTAGTAAAGATTGTCAAGATTCTCCGCAGTTATATATAATTTATAAGTACTGCCGCACTATTTTTCACAATTTTGCAGTTTTATCGGATAGTTATTAAAGAATCTAGAAGAAATTACTTTATTTTAAGAAGCAACCAACAAAACATTCCTTTCGGGGATTATTTACGGATAACACCTACCGCGAGTGGTGTGGTTTTTTGCTTTGCTTAATTGCTCTCACTAGGCCAGAAAATCATCTAGAATTATTACCTTCTGCTAATTTTTCCTAAATATAAATATAGTTTTTTTCTATAAATATAGTTAATTTATTCTATATAATTCCTTTAATATAAATATCCACAAACAAATAGGTCAGATTGGTTTTAAGATAATCTTTAATTGTAATATTTTGTAATGTGTACCTGTAATTTATTTGTCGCTCATAAGGTAATGATTTTCTTATTTTCAAAAGATACCAATAAATAAATTAAAATAAAATAAAAAAATACACATCCGATATTTCGTAAACCTTTCACAAAGTGGCATGCGTAGTGGTTACCATTTTGTATGTTTGACAGACCTTGATTTGAACTTGGTCACCAATCCCGAATAGCGATCGCTCGAGTAGCTTTTTTTGATTGCACAACAGATTGGCCGTCAGTCATCATGTTTTCTCAGCCAACGCAGTCGTTTGCAATTCCCGGATTCCATGAGACGTGTATGGAATCCTAGAAAAGTCCTGCATAAATATAGAAGCATGGGAGGAACTAGCCATCTGACCTGGAGGGGGGGGGAGTACTAGGTTGGACCTGTCATTGCGATTTGGAATCTTTTAAAAAATAAAATAAATGTTGATGTTATAACAAACCAATTTTATGATCAGAACATTTAATATCGACGAAACAAAACAAAACTACAAAATAATTTTTATTATACTTACAACGTAAATTATATTTTTTTTTACATAAACTGAAAATCTATTAAACAAAGGACAAAAAAATACCGCGAGAATTTTAAAAAATAGACTTTTTTTCTGTTGTGAGAATAATTCAGGTATATATAAGTCAGGGAGGGGGCTAACGAGGTCTGGGAGGTGCCCGGCACCCCGTGTAGTTACGTCGGTGTATAGAAACCTACTGTATAATCAAATTTATGTATGTAGTTTAGTTCAATGTGTTAGTGGGTTGACGACAATCGGACATTTAAAAAAAAAATACAATATTTTTTAATTGTTTCAATCTTATCCAAAAGTTAAAAATCTCAAGGACAATAGTTTTATTGTATATGTACACGGCTTTAAACACACGCATAACATAATGTATTAGGATTTGTATTTATCGCCAATTATACTTTTCATCAACATGTCCATTATTGAACCTACTCATCCGCTTAAGTAAGCTGACGCCGATAAATTAACAATAGCCAAAAGCAATAAAATAATAATAACGGTTTATTATGGTACTCGGCTATTCCTACCAGATATGTATTAAACCAATACATTCAAAAGAAACTCTAGAAATGATTTCTACTATATTGGGTACGTCGAGAGTATTTTTCTCCATTCCGCAGTTTGCTTGCATTCGATTACGGCTGACAACGTTTGGCTATTACGTATGTGGAAGACGGCAAATGATTTGCAAAATAATCAATGTAGCCACTCAGTATATTGTTTTAAATATGCACGACACATTGCAATCCAACTTCCTTTGTTATCATTACGTAGGAAACAATAAAATAATAAGCACATATTATTACATAAAGACATGTGTGCGAGGAGCACGCATGACGCGACGCGCTCGCGAGCGAGAAGGCACTCGGCCGAGCGAGACGGAGCGCCGGCCACACAGGCCCGAATTCTGAGAATCGTGCGCGCGATTCTGGGCGGTTTCATTCAAAAACCCCGCCAGAGCGGGACGCCGCATAGCGCTCACCTGCGCAATAGACAGGGTCAGATGTAATAACAGACGAGCCTAACTGTTTGAGGTCTTATCCATTCTCGCATACTTTCGACGGGTTTGAAAACAGGGCCGCATTCGATTGATTATAGACATTTTTTTTTTTAAAAAAAAGGGCAGCTTTCTATGCAAGTTGATAGTGTTTCGCAGTGATCTTTTAAGGAAATCAATTTTTGTTCGTTTTTTTTTTTTTGTTTAATTACCATGACTAAGAAGTACTCATATAAGCTAATTTTGATGGAGAGTCATAGAAGATGGTAGTAATAGAACGTTAAAAAATCTATGGCTGTTGTACAGATTCGAATTAAAGACCACGCGACCTTTAGGTCAATAGTTTATTTATTTATTTTTACAAAAACAATACATTTAATTTTACTAATGTAAATTTAAATGTATTGCAACGCCATAGAAATCGTTTTGTTTCTTGGTGATTCACACGCACCAAGAAATTTAACCTTCAAATATTCGTAATTATCGAATTCAAATAAGCATCCACGAAGGATAGTAGTGTCATACCCATTAATAGTATAAAGAGTGTCCCAAGACCACTCCCAAAGACTACAAAGGAAGTGTTTATGTTCCCCATTACGTGTAAGAAATTGTATAAAAAAATACGAAAAAATAGCATGCCCAAATTTATTAACTTTATCAAAGTGCTGGTATAAATTCCCTTTACTCTTTCGTTCACTCGAACGCGCTCGGCCAAGGTCAATTAATGATTTAATGCTAGATTAAATCATTATTATTTACCACTAACTTCTCCCAAACTGATCTTTTTTAATAACTCGTCGAAAGATTCGCAACGCAGTTAAAAATAGAAAACCACAGTCAAAATTTCTAGTTTATTTCTGTAATCAATTAGTTTTTGTTTTGTGAAATTTTATAGCTTAAATTGTTGTATTTCGGTTTAAATTTAAAATGTTTTTTTTTTTTTTTAAGTCTTTTAATATTATTCTTTTTTATCTCTAACTACCTTTATTAGGTAGTTAAGCTACCCTAGTTTAGGAATGTATAGGTACTTTATTTTATATTGTTTTAACGTACTTACGCGTTTTATGTACAATTTCTATTGGGTAACTTGGTAACAATCAATAAATAAACACGGATATATTTTTTCAATTTATAGTCATTATTATAATTTATAATCATTTTATTTAGTATTAAAATTATGTATTAGTATTTAACGGTACATGTATGTATTTATTTATTTATTTAATCACGGAAAAACAACAGATACAAGAGATGAGAAGAAAACTTAAAAAAACTTATGATATAGGTTAGTCTTGTATCCTTACAAGTTTTTCACATATAGAGTGATTTATTTCATGTCTAATGTTAGTTATATAAGTTTACTGACAATACTACTATTACTACTATTAGTTTACTATTGTTATTTATATATATATAGTATGTGGTATTATATATTATTATTATTATTATTTATATATTATGTATTATTGCATACAATTCAATACAAATAATTGTAATTGTATGTTGCGCAGTGAGACGGTTATGAGTGCAGTGAGAACGATGCTTCTAATAAAGTCTACTTTAGTACGGGTATCGCCTATTTAGGTAGTACTTTGCATGATGTGAAATAATGTTTAAGTTACTGTCAATAAATAAATTATAAAATAATAGATGAGTTTATATTAATTTTAACTGTCAGTAATAAATAAAACGCCAATAAATAAATTATAAAATAATGGATGAGTTTATATTAATTTTAACTGTCAGTAATAAATAAAACGTTCCAACGGCCATCATATTTTTGCAATTCGAATATGATATTTGAGCGCTGTATCAAACTGTCAAAGCTACATATAAAAGTACTAGTTTTTTTTTACTTTAATGTTATGTATCTAAATTATTCCGACATTTCCCATGTGATTATTATTTTCAAGAGTATCAATCTGCACACAAAAATTCAACTCTTTCGCATTTGTACTTTTCGAGTTGAAAGATTCAACACAGACGGCCAAAGGACGGGGATAATAACTTCTTAAACATGAATGTATAGGAGGAGGACACCTTTGGGACATGTGCAACCTTTCGATGTTCCATCATTAAAAGATTACGAGATGGGATTTACGGTTAAGTAGCTTGATTATAACAAGCCATGATCAGAGCTAAAGCAAATCTAAATCGTGAAGAGAGCCGCTTCATTTTGAAAAAAAAGAATATAAAAAGGGGTTTAAAGGTCGAATCGAAACGGGTTCAAACTCGAGTTCGGCCCTGGCGCGGTCGCCGCGCGGGTGAGACCAAACGAATCTGCCCGTCTTTATATTGGTTAGTCGTTTTCGTGTCGATACCAACAGGTAGGTTATTTTTTTTACCACATTTTCGAAATATATAAATATTTCTGTCATGTGAATATAAATTTAAATACAAATTTATAAATATATAGGTATAGGCACTCGAACATTGGAGCGCACGATTGTCGCGAAAGAAATTGTCATAAATTTCAAAATATTTAAAAAAAAATATCCCTCGTCCATAAAAATCAAAAAGAATGTATTAAGATTTTTCGGTAGTTTTTAGTAATTTGGGTTACTTCCCTGTGCATTGTCAATTACTGCCGATCAAAGCCACATTTATTTATTTTTTTATATTATAAATTTCTTCTATAAATGCCTGTAAATTTCTTTTGTTTTTTTCGTTTAGGTACATAAGTTTTTAAAGGGAAGAGAGGGTTCAAAATACACTCTATGTCAGACAGACGAACCTAGCATCACTATAGTCTCCTCCCTAATTCTAGTGGTCCTAAATGCAGTTGTGTCTTAGCTCACTTCATGCGTTTAAAAGGTCGAATCTTATAAAATGTAATTTTTATAAATCGAAATTCGTAGAAATCGCCTAGAGCTCGTTCAGGAAGGCAACTAATTAGTAGGCAAACAAACGGTTACCTTTATTGCCCGCCCTATTTCGTATGGCCAACCCGTGACATTCCGGACGAATTATTTTGTGTGTGCTAGGCGTGCTCACATTCAGAAACAAAACTCTAATTGAATCCAGGTTTTTTTCCGATTATTATTGACTTATACAGAGGACATTTATTTTTGATGAGTAGGTAATCGTCTACGGCTGTACTTTCCCAGGTAGAGCAACTCGGCGACTGAATGTTTAACTCCTGACGCCGATCTGTCATATACCCTTCTGTAACATAATTATGGTCCATATACTAGCATTTCCTGATGCTACCTATATTTTCCAGATGTGCACCTATTCAAAAAGTTCTGAAATTTACACATAAGCAGTCCAACTCCCAAAACCCCATTTTTTTTTTTTGTTTTATTTCACTCTTGCTTATAGCTGCATTTACCAAACGCGTTCCGTAACATAACAGACTCATTTAATTATAATACTTTATTTTATTGCTTAATATAACAATTAAGATGATGCTCTGGATATAACAGGGTTATGGATACAAGGTGTTGTAAGTGTTACGGAATTAGAACACAGGAATATGTCTTTTCTTTTGTCGCCGTCCAACTTTGTTTCCCAAAGACATTCCTCATTTCATTGATAATAATAGGCTAATATTTGGGAAACCGAACAGAATGCGTTTGAATTCATATCGAACCGTTATATCCATCTCTGTTTTACCAGTGCACCTAAAACTGTCATAATATTTTGATCAATTCAAACACAGTTTTATTATTACCTATGCATGTATGAAGCTTGTGTATTTATTTATTGATCATGTCTTTATGGGTGAAATACATTAGTTGTTTTTACACATAAATCAGCGCTACGTTATTTCCTCTCATCAATGCAGAATGAGCCAGGAATGGAACCTCAGATCTCATGGACAGCAGCGCGCTAAGCCATTGCATTATACGCTAGGAAGTAAAACCGATTGAATACTTCAGAACTTGCTAAAATCTCTCGTTTCTTATGGGCATATAATAAGTTTCGTTTTATTAAAAGACAAAGATATTTTACTTTGATTTGGTCAGTTTGACAATGACTCAAAAACGATTGTTTTAAAATTTGAGACGTGGGTATTGAAGTCTCTGTTAACTTCACTACCAAAGGGATCAACTCCCGGCGTTTATATCTAAGTTCAGGCGTAACCTGAAACCAAAATCATAAATAATATGTGTATACAGTCAAAAACTGCTTCTTTGTATATAGACGCACAATATTCTCTTTTAAGGTTAACTTACCTAATTTCTACAAAGGAAAAACCTCCCAAACAATAACTTAACCGTGCTCTATTCTCTAGTAGCCATTGTGACGAAATGACTGTGCGCTTCGCACTTGACAAATTTCTTTAAATGGCCGATCCAAACATGACGCCATCAACTGGAAGAACTACTTTCCAGGATAATGAGATTTCTTAAGTGTCCCGGCACAGCGGTGACAATGAATAGCTGTCAAACCCATCGCTGGCCCTCGGCTGCGGCGCGGCGCCAGTGAGTCGTTATCGCCACTCGGGGCGGGGAATGGTCTCTTCTGGGCACGTCGGCCGCAGGAGACCAGGCCAACGCCACAGCACATACAGCTCTAACACATTAACAGGTTAACAGCTCGACCGCCTCTTCTTGGCCCCAGCATTTATTTAATATAATTAAATAAAACTTGTTTATGGCCATGTTGATAAAGGCGACTTTAGCGCCTAGCTTTACGCGTTCCACTCGTATTAAGTAGTGTTTTTTTTTTATTTCTTGTGTGAGAGTTCGAAGCTGAAATCACCTCATTTATTATAACAAAATATTTCGAAATACCGAACATTTTTATCTGATTATTATAAATTATATTATTATGAACATTCCAGTAAAAAACGAATTTTCGCAAATCGAAAATGGGTATCCATGACATTTTATCCCCCCCCCCCCCACACTTATGTGTATTGTACAAAAAAATATTTTTAACGATATCTTTATTTATATATTCGCTTGAGCTGTTTTCTAAACGTGGAAAGCAGCTCAAATGGAAAGTGAATATCGGTGTTAAAATAATGATCATTGCATGTTAAAATATGTTGTTATGGTGTTAAAATAATGATTAATGATCATTGCAGCATCCCCGAATGTTCTCGAAGCATCTTTGTACGTTTCAAATTAGTTATATTATTACAGTAATTAGTATTGCACAATTTATAGCTAAAATTGTAGTACTGTCATTTATTGCATAATAAAAATGCTTATTACTCTTTTTAAATTGAGGTGACAAACATTTTACTTTGAAGCCTTTGGGCCTTAAAAAATTGTGAGGGGCCTCAAACAGTGTAATTATGCCACTGCACACGTTAAGTTTCAAATCATTAGGTTCTACTTTTCATCACCTCGAGGACCTTGGCCTGCTCAAGTATATTCATCAATTTGTTCCTCTCAGGATAGATGGTTTTGCCAACGATGTTCATCTTTTTCAGCAGTTATTTTTTTCGTGACCATCGCAAAGCGATGTTTCGGAAGAATTTTTGCACAGAGCACTTTTCCAGATTGCCCTCAACCGTAACACGCTCTTAAAAAACGCTTATTTATTATCGTTCGCCATAGACGTCGAAATGTTTTCAGGTAGATTGTGCCGAGATTTATCGGCTGCATCATAGCAATCGTTTTGTAAGTAAATATATCAACTAAGTACCCATTTCATTGTGTACAAGTTTCAGCGAAAAGTCATTCAAACGCCCTTTTCATGAATGAAATTTGTCTCATCTACAATAAACTGTTTTTTTTTTAAACCACAGCTTCCTGCGAAATTTTTGAAACCTGAAAAGAAGTGCAGTGGAATTACCGAATTCACAGGGTCCAAAATAATTGAGATAATAAAATTACTATCTGTCTTTTGTGATAATGATGCTGAAATATGTATTCCAGACTGACAAAAAAAAAACTGGTCATTAAAGACTCGGGCTTTTTTTGACTCGATTAAAAAACGTGATATTTCTTTACTATACCGAGAAAAACAACTACAAATACATAGTGTCCCTTATTTTTAGATGCTTAACTTAAATTGTAACTGCTGCACATTTGTCATAGACCTTTTAAAGATCTTCAATTCTCTAGAGTATCAAAGGAGGGAGAAAGGAATAAACGTTTTTTTTGCACATTTGGAGAGCTCTATATACATTATACATATCAAACCATTTTAACCAAAACTTATTTGTGGCTTACGATTGGTTAGAACGGAATATGAATCTCAAGTCTGGTCAGCGCGCTACAAAGATTACGTCGATCGTATTCAGAATTAATTTCTTAAGAATTTAAATTTCCGGTATTATTTGAAATTTCCTCCCGTAAAATTCCCGGACTCCAGAGTCTTGAGCTCAGAACATCGCGAGCTGATATGTTGCTTTTATATAAAATCATCCATGCTCACATCGACTGCTCTGATCTTCTGGGGCTCATAGATTTCCGGGTTCCATCTAGACCCACTCGCCAGTGTGAGACATTCCATCTGTCACGGTTGAATACGAATTATGCACAGAGTTCATATATACATCGAGCATGTAAGATTTACAACAGCATGTTAAGTGACATCGATATATTCAACATTACCTTCCCGGAATTCAAGATAGTGCCTACTCTAGCTCTAACCTTAGAGTAGTACTCGTATATATATATATATATATATATAAAATCGGTTATTTTTAAGGAGTTATTCTGTATTTTATATTTTGGCAATTCTATAAATTCCCCAACCCCTCCTATCTCCTAATCCCAATCTCGCTCCCGAATGTATTTTTCTACTTTATTAAGTTTGGAGGAAACTCTTATTGGCTTTATGTTTAATTGTTTTTTATTGGAATTTTATTTCTATATCAGCTGCCACTGTATTATGCTACCAACTGTATTTTATTGAATTATATGAATACATTGCAGTCGCAGCAAAACAGCTGATTTTGTTAATTATCTTTGACCCTGCTTGAAGCATTTCGTTTTATCTTTTACAGTTTTTTTATTGAAGTACATTGAAGTGATAACCCGCTATCTACTTTGTTGTATGCCCGTATAGAGTGAACGAAAAGTTACATTAATAACTTTAATTATGTAATTCTTGAGACAATCAATATTTGATTTCAAACTATAACGTTCGTCGTTTATTATAAAACATAAAGGTTTTTTAGGATTTTACATACCGAGTGTACAAGAAAGAACTATATACCTCAGAAAAAGTGGAGTTTACAAAAGAAGCGACTCAATGAAACACCCCACCCCCCAACCCACCCTTCATCTACACAACATTACTACTAAGTAGTAAGAAAGAAGGTACTAAATTTACAACTAGGCTAGGTTATGTTAGTGATCCATCAGAGTGGCTTTTCTCAGAATTTGAACAATTACATATAAACCGATTGTTTATCAAATATATTTCGGTATTAACACATAAACTTCAGCAGCAACATACTAAAGTCGTCATCGTCTTCATACTACTAGGGCAATTTCATACAAATTTTCAGATAACACTAGCATATCCCATGCAACTTCCTAGAAAATGGTTTCCTGGTGTGAATGATGAGACCTAATAATCTTTTTTTTTTGTGTTAAAAATTACACCGAACTCTTTTGTAGAGGTTTAACCAATAATTAAATATTATAGGATTTTTATTTCTTTAATGCTTTACAAAGAAAGGGTAATTACGTAATTTAAAAAAATAAAATTCCCACAATTCTTGGGCTATCGTTTTATTGACAGTGAAATAGGATTTAGGGACGGCAGGTAGGCAGGGGGATGGGGGTCAGAATCTTAGGGACATCGCGCATTGACCGCGTGTTTTACTTTTATGTACTGTCTTACTTAATATGTACTGTCTCGGTGGTAGTTTATTTGACAAATATATTGTCGTTACAGTAATATAATTTTATGATTTGGTAGGAATAAATTTGTAGTAAACGTTAATAAAGATTTTTTAAAAACTCCCGAGATAAGATAAAAATCATAAAATACTATAATTTAAAAACTAACCATTTCATATTTAAATATAAACCAACTTGCATAGCTAATATAAATGATAGATCTCTACTGTATAGACGTGTTTATCAAATTCACTCTATAAAGTCACGTGCCGCGGGACAAAGTAAGACGCACACTAATGACGCAAATTCGGACCAAGTTTGGTCAAGTCGTGGTTTTTTTTTTATATAATTTATTTTACAAAGTGTAAATATAAATGTATTATTTTGCAACACTCTATACAAGATACGCTAGAATGCAAAAAATTGGCTTTCAGGTCAAGTTAGCAATCTTGCAACAGGGAAATTACAAAACCGAAATAATTTGCAACGGCGCACATTGGATCAGAGCAGCTTATAAGCCGGTATTAATTCAAAAATAAAATTTATGTGAAAACATCCTTTACTACCACAACATTCGGGCGCATTTATGATAGGGAATATCTCGAGTCGGGCCACTCGCTCTTTGAGAGATCAAGGAACCGGGAGAGATCAAGGAACTGGGAGACTGCGCGCGTTTGTTTTGCGTTTGCTCCTTACAAGTTGTGCTGTTCCATCATGGATCCATCAACTTCAGGTATTTGCCGTATTTTTAACAGTTATTTTTTATACTAAATAAATATAAACATGATTTTTAAGATACGTAAATTTTAATAATTTTTCCTTTTTTATTTTAGAAATGAGTTCTAATGTGATCATCGTGAAAAGAAAAGAACTTTTACTAATTTTGAAAAGTTCCAGGCAGGAAATAAATTACGAGCAGCCAATTTTTTTAACGGAGCACCTCCAAGTACAGTCTTGGTCTCCTGGTCGTTTGAAGAACCTATACGTGTATATTGTGTAAAAAATAAACTTTGTAAATTATTTTTATAAATGAGAATAATTTAGTAGAAACTTTAGCTTTTCATATGTTAAATTGTTAAATTAAATATATTATTTTATAAATTTCTTAGTAAAAGGTTTGGTTTTTCAATAATGATAAATGTACTATCTACTATATGTATGTATAAAAATGAATATTTGTTTGTTTGTTCGTCTTCTATGCATTTCTAAACCATTCATCCGATTACGATGAAACTTTGTTGAATAGTTGTGCAGACGTCCGCGAAGGCCTAAAGATTGGGAGCGAAGCGATCCATCCCGAATGCCGCAGGCACGAGTTGTTGCGCGCCTTACGCGCCGTTAAAGCCGCCTGCAGGGCCTAGATGCTAACCCAGGGCGAAGCTCGGGGTCGAACAACTAGTCAATTTAATAAAAATTACACTTCCCTAATATCCTCCTTCAGTGGCCAAGGAATTAAAAAAAAAATAACTCTTTATCTCCTTCTCCTTCGGATACTGTGTAATTTGGTTAGGACATCATACGTGAAAACCGCCTCCTCCCCCCCCCCCCCCCCCACCGTGAGGTAATCCTTCCTCAAGTACGTTATGAAGTGTATGTTTCCATTTAAAACTGCCCAAAACTATGTAAAACTGCACGAGGACACAAATTTGTGTTTTTCTTTTTACTGTGCGGATCCCTAAAGCGCATTAATATTTGTAATCCGTTAAATTCTTTTTATCAGAAACGCCAATAAACTTAATCTATACTTGGGTTGCACCCATCTTTGCAATCTCTTCCGTAAAATTAGCAAGATTTATTGCATTGCAAACTTCCTTTCCAATATTTCGGATTTGATAACAAACACTATGTGATAACCTAAATGTGTTTTTCATCTTCTAATGAGAAACACATTTAGCCCACTAAGGCAACGTTTATGATAACAATTTTTTACCTTATCCATAAACAAGATTTGGATTACTGAACTTTTAGTCATTTAAATCAATTCCTATTTCCCGTTTTGAAAATGAAGAACAATTTACTGTGCCTAAACAATAATCTTTTAATAAAATGATCAAAATGGGGGGGGGGGAAGATGTACTTTACCTTTTCCTTGATTAATTATGGCCCATATAAAATTTAGACTATACAGTGTGTGAGTTTCTGCGACGACTTCGAAATTTAGTTTTTATATTCGGGTCCTTTTTTTTATATAGGGTTTTTTCCAGGTTTTAGCCTATTTACAAGTACCCTTAATCTCTACCACCCGATTTAGTGTTCTGTTGCCGTCAAGCCCTGCAGGCGTAACCTAATTGATGAGAGAGGAGTATAGAATAGGTCAATATCGGGCAGCAGCTCATGGTCGAGGTAGTTCCGTTACCCCAATCCCCGGCCCGTCAATATCGAGTACGCAGTTATTAATATTTTGTTTTGATTGTATTGGTGCGTAAGTGCACATACCCAAATGTTATAAAAAGTCAATTAATTTTTAATTTAGTTCATGGTAGCCTGTTTAAAGAAGGAAGCTAATTGAGTTTTGATAAATTTTTATCGCCTAATACGAGAAAATAAATGACGTATTTAATAATATTGAAATGGTGTCGAATATTGGTAATAGTACATAATTTTTACTCTTTGTAATCGCCATAGTTTTATGGTACAAGCTTTATTCGTATACAATATGACCAACTTATATTCTACGCTTTGATCAGCTTCCACTCCTTGACGTTAGACAAAAAAAAAATATTCTTACACGATTTTATGATATACCAACTAACTTAATGTTATAATCAATTACGCGCATAGTTAATAGTGTCAGTATGAAGTGCTGACATTATTAACCGATATCGAATAGTAATTCGGATGTTTATCAAGTTTAATTTTATTATGTTTATTATACTTATAAAAAGAACTAACCTAAAAAAACTGAATCGAATCTAATTATATTATTTTAGGAAAAAGAAACTTTTCGCGCGCTATCTTCGCGTCGCGGCGCAGGCGACTCATTAAAAAGCGCGCGCATATTATCGATATCAAAGCAAACATTGTTGCCACAGTGCGTTCAGGAAGGCGAAGCGCTTATCGAAAACCATACACTATTTGTATTTGTTAACACGATCCCTTTCACTGCTCTGTAACACTGAGAAGCAGTAACTGCTCCCTTACAGCATTATTTGTTTAACTGAAGTGATAATAATAACATAACTTTTAAATAAAACAACCATTTATTCAGACACTTTTAGAGGGGTTTTTTTTATTTAAATAAAATACGGTTAATAGCGAGTAGGGCTCGCGCAATCAGGGTTCTGTACTTCAACTTTATGAACAAATATTTGACCATTTAAACGAATCACTAAATGAATTATAGCTCGAAAGTGGCTGACGGCGAGGCGCTTGCTCGACGAATGTAATTATAAACATGCTCCAGTATTTATTTAAATGACATGGTAAATAAGACAAATTTGATCTAAACTTATTCCTTAGGGTAACTAACAATTTTACTTTGATAAAGATTATTACAGTGTTGTTTAACGAGACTAACGAGTATTTTTAATTACTATGTTGTTTAACGAGTATTTTTAATCAATATTTAGAAGACAAAACTATGGGATAAGATAAACGTGTTTGGATATTTTTGTAGATCTTTTTAAACAAACAAAGAATACAATTGTAAACAATTCAGTAGTATATCTATTTAATGTATCTCTTAAAGCGTAAGCCAGAAGGCGGTGTTCTGACTTTAAATTTTTCAGCAACATTTCATTCATTTTTTAACTTTCAAAAAACCGGTAGTGTTTAGGTATATATGACTCAATACCTACTTACCCTGATAATATTAAAATCTTAAAATGCAAGGGGTACTCTAAATTTTAAGACTTCATAAATATATTTTTTAGTATATATTTTTATGACAGTTTCACCATTTTTTTTTAAATCGCTATAAATAGACTCTCCAATTGATACTCATTTTTCTTCAAAATTTTTTTTCAAGGTTTTTTAATTGACCCTCAAAAAAATAAATAGAAATATTTTATAAACTTTCACTATATAACATTCTACGTAAATATGAACGCGTCAGTATGACCTATATTGCGTCAAATTTCAAATTCTTACGTCACGTCATTTTCGAGTAAAATGTATGCGACAGACAAACGCTCAGACTCAAGGTGATCTTCTAATGGTTTCGTTTTCTACCTTTTGATTTACGGAACGATAAAAATAAAATGGCCTAAAGCCATTGTAGCTATCCGGAGGTTTGAAGTTTTTAAATGGTAATAACTATACATACCTATGTAAACCTCAATCGATATTTTTCATCAGACTGAGTTTCAGTTTTGTAAGATTGGGGGGGTTTGTAATGACAAAGAAATTCAAATATTTATACGATCTGTAATATGTTTAAAATATATTGTTTCCTTTTATAGATTTTATTATTCGGCCACCAGCTTTTCTTGATAAAAAACTTTCAACACAAATATAATTTAATGAATTGGCATTTAATTTTGTAGGTTTTTATTTGAATTATGCACCCTTAATGACGTCAGGACGTACCAATAGATAGAGATAGTACTGGAGCATCATATTCATTTAGTAGATATAGTGTAGTATGTGTATAAGTTGCGGGCTGAGCTTTGGTGAGGTGGTATTTTTTCTGCCTGTTTTTCTTTGTCCAATTTATAAAATTATATTTAATGAAATAATTTATACATTACTTTACTTAACTTTTTTTAAATCGAATTCCACAGTTTTATAAATATAGATAAATTTAAACTTAATATTCAGTTATCTGTTAAATAGGAGCAGTAAGTTTCTTAGATCTATCATAATGATTATTTTATTAGAAACCATATTATACAAATATGAGAATCGAAAAAAATATGAGAAATATTTATAAAAATAAATATAATATGCAGGTATAATAAAATAAATTAAAGTCAAGGCATCTAATAGAGTAGCTATGCTTGTGTAAACACTCGCATGTTTTTTTTTTAAATATTGTTCCCCGCCTTTGTCAATTCTTCCCGTGAAATCGATAGACGAAATCGCATCATTCGCTTCAAATATTTGAACAACCGCGTTTGCGCGGGTTTCTTTTCAATTCAACTGTCATTTTGAATCAAATTCTAGTAGCTAACCATTACACATATATTTATATAATGTTTTATTTATTTAGATCGGAATGATTAACCTACTAGAAAAGTATTTTATCTTTTGCAAATATATAAATAGACATAGCTAATAATTGTTTGAATGACTGGGTGATTTGTAGTTTAAGTAGCTAGATCTCGATCTTATTTTTATAAGATCGAGATCTAGTAAAATGTAAATTTAATCCCAGAAATTCGTTTTGACCATTGACATAACATTTTATTTTTTACAATGTTACTAAATAGCTCTTTAAATATTTTTAACATAGCTGGTCTGTTAAATTGATTTGTAAATATTAAGTTATACTAGTATTCTATAATATTACTGAAACTAAACCACAGCGAATGATGCACGATTCCGCATAAAATACTATGGGGTAGATACCTGGTTAGTTAGTCTAGTGAATGAGCTTTTGACTATTGACTTAGCGGTTGCGGGTTCAATACCATTTTAATGTTTCGTTACCACTTACCATCATCTACCCTGTTGTAATGATACTTTGACTTTAGACGATGGCTTAATCTTTCTACGAGAAGATACAAAAATATCAAAAGTTTTTATTATTTATATGGGCTAATCTAAAAAAATAACCTCCCCAATTTGCATGTTCTAGAGCGCGAGTTTATGAGTTGGTATTTCAAACTCTATAAAGTCATTCATTTTGAGATTTATTCCATAAGACACCATTGTTTATTGATTATTATTATTATTTTTAATTTATCATCTTATCCTGCGTGAAAAAGTAAGATAAAAATAGGCACGTTGAACATTATTATAATTCAATATTTACAACAACACAATTTAGCAAAAATGGAAATAAACTCGGAACTTTTATACTTATAAATTAAAATTCTATACAACGTGTCCCACGAGTTTTTACTAAAACTTAAAAGGGTGTTCCAATTTACTAAGTATGACTTTGAATAAAAAACGTTAAAATAATTTATAACCGAATTTGATTCGGTACTTTTTTTTTAAATAGTGTATATTACCCTATGTTTATTTCGGTGAAAGGGAACCTTAACCTATGTTTTAAATTGAGCAAGATTACTTTAAAAGCATAATTTGGGGGGTTTTTTATTAACTGAACTCATGTTCGCAACCATGTGTGACATGATGATTTCATTATAATTACGTAAAGTATAAATTAATTTATCTAAAAACATGATGAATTTTGACATATTTTCTTCACAAATGGTACTGAAAATCGCAAGCATATTATATATATATAATATATTAAAGTACCTAGTTATCAATAATTTTCAATTTCAAAACTGCAAATCTTACTAAGATTTTCAAGACCTACGGCAGCTACCATAGGTTCAAAGACATTCTCCCGTGAATCTGTACCTACCTACCGGGATTGGAGTCATATTTGAAAACAAATTTGAAATGATTAAATATGATATTGATTGATGGTGGCGTTCATCTTAATTTTGCTATCCATCAAATTAGCATCATGGAATTCTCATAAAATGTTTGTTTTGTTAAGATTACATTCATGGAATCTCTTCGCGTAAACCTGATATTTCTTCTTTTTGTCCTCAATCACATTCGTGACTAAAACAAGTAAGACAACAATTGATTTATATATGTTACAGGTATAGCCCTTTTAATTCAAAAGCAATTTAATAGTGTATTTGACAGAAATCTGTTCACGAAGAGTACGAGTACATAATAGACTAAATATATCACCATTTTGCCCCGATATTAATAAATGTTTGAATGTAAATAACATTTTGAATAATAAATTAAAAAAAAAAAATATATATATATATATAACCGCTGAGACTCGAAGCTAAATCTTTAAATCATCGAGCCGCCTCGCTGTAGACCGCTTACCGAGTTCTGAACACATTTTTTGTTTATTATAAATCTGACAGTTGTCACACTGTTTATTGATTAACAAATTGATATCAAAAATGAATTTAAAATCAAATTAAAATGTCATAGTGACTAAATGAAACTAAATAAATGACAAAAACATATTTTTTCGATGTGGCTATTTTTTACGAACATGCATGCAGCGGCGTGTAGCATTACTGATAAAGTGACACCTTTCGGGTCACCCACGACACTGACATTTGATTCTGTGTGGGAGAATTAACGCGATATTCACTGAGTGCGTTTGCGTAGATAAGTATCCTTATATAATATATAAAAATGAATGTGTGTCTATCTGAAGCTATCTGCCCTTGCTAAACAGCTGGTATCATATAAATTATTATAATATTAAAACAAATTTTCCGCTCGCATGATGACAAATGAGTGGCATTCAAATAAAAATATAAAACCTAATATTTATGTAAGTAACGTTTCATGATTGACATCCAAAATAATTGCATTCATTAAATCAAAATTAAACTCAAGAAATTAAATTGCCGTTAGTCAAGGTTAAAAACCTCATATAAGTTAAGTACACATTAAATATCTACATTGTAATCATAAGACCTATAATAATTCTTTAGTATATTGATATAAAAATATATTTTATAATAAATGACTTGTAATAAACACATTTTTAATTATGTGAATAAAAAACTCTTAGGAGTTATGTTTATGATCTCCGTACAAAAATCTTCGTACAAAAGTTAAATTATTTTTTCTAAATTAAACAATAGGATAATGCTACTCTGTGTTTTAGGTTTTATTTTACCTATAAAGTTGTATGATCTAAAATGTATTTTTTTTTGTTTTTGTTAGTCTTTTTATACTTACTAGAATTCTTTTCGCCCTAAAAACCAAAACAATATTTAACAACGACGGTCAAAATAATTTAGAATTAAAAAAATAATGTTAAAAACTTTAAAGCTATTAAAAACTTCTTCAATATTCAGAACGAACTATTTTTTACCGATAATAATTGTACCAGCGTTGAAATAGAAAAAAGCTGAGACAGAATGTTTTAAATATAGTGTGTAATTTTTGTATTATCGTAATGTTAATGTTCAGCAAAAATTAAAAGGACAAAATAACAAAATATAGTGATGGTAACCCTATAAAAACTTATGGATATTTTTTTAAGCGGCAAGGTTAGGTGCAACCCTCTTTACCTATACATATAATATATAATCACTGCACCTTTAGTTGCCGAGTTCGCCTCTGACGACATTTTTGTTTTTTGTAAAGATGATAATAAAACTAATACACTCAACCGCGACGTGCGTAGTTGCACCACGCATGCATGTGTTGGACTGTTTCCTATAACTATTATCTCATTGTTTTTTTTCTCTTTTCTCTTTGTGTGTATGTGTGTTTGTACGTATGAATTCGATTCATTGATAATTCGGCCGCATTCATGAGAGCTGATAATAAAAATAAAATCCAGGACACAAAACTAAATTGGAACTATTACAGATGTTAATTAAAATAACAAAAATATAATGTGAGCTACTTATTCATTATAAAAACCCATATTATGACTTTAAAATGAGTATAGATACCTATTTTGTAACTAAACGAGTAGATCGCTATATATTACATGCCGACTTACATGGAAAAGTGCAGCATCTGCAAATATCATAGTATTGAGTTATGCCCAAAAAGTATGTCGGTATTTGATATTTCATAGACATACCAAATAATAAGTACTATTTTAGTATTTGTAAGGATAGATAAAAATTTTAACAAAAATATATTTTTTTGCATAATGTAGAAATTGTGGGAAAAAAGTAGATGCCCTTACCTTCTGACACTATGAGAAAAGGTTTCATTAGATTTTTCAAGATGCCGCCAGTCTCTTTCGATCAAAATCAACCTACCGCCGCATTTAATAGGCAAGTCAGTGCAAGTCAAGACTCAAAACCTCTAGAATGAACCTAATTCCGTTTTAGTCGAATGAAATCCTTCATTATATTTCCTAGGTATATACTTTTTTTTTTATTTACGTTTTTATTATCAAAAACTGAACTCAATGTAAGGCAGGCGTTTTTTTTTTAATTTTCATGGGTAAACATTTATACGTGGACCCCAAGTGGAGTTAATTTTGGTTTAGTTTGGCTAAGTTTGGCTAAGCTAACTGACTAAGTTTTGGATTAAACTTGTTTGTCTAACGTTTTCTATTGTGCTTCAAATTCTATAGCTTCCAGTAGAATTAGCAAATATGACCCATGAACCAAAAACCGTTCATGTTTGCAAAAAAAAAAAAAATCCGTTAAAGTAAGGGTCGTTCCAAAATCTAAACACGGAAAGTCATTGAATATGCACATATTCGTAAATCGTCGAAGGTATAGCATACTTTTATCTTTATATATATATAAATATTTTTTTGATTGTTTATTTGTTATGATTAGCATAAATTTAAATGTATATATGCAAAAGATTATTTTTAAAAAACTATTTATTAAATATTATACTAAATTAAAATTATTTATAACTATTAAATCATTTATGTTATTTTTCATACGTTAATAATATATCTAATATTATTATATTAAAATGTCTATGAAATAGCGAATAAAACTTTAAGAGGTGGTACAAGGCGTCATTTTCAACAATAAAGTTTCAGTTAAAATTCGATTCTCAACCATTTTGAAGTAATGTTTTATTTTTATATATTTCTAGATGATACTCTTCGGTGATTATGCTAATTATACTGGCAACACCACTTTATATTTTGTTTATTTTTAATATTTTCTGTCTTGCCGGATACATTTAATTATAAGTGAATTTTCAATTAATGAAAATTAGCATAAAACCGAGCGCAAGTAACATACATTTTTTTTTTGTATATTGTCTTATTTTTAGGATAAGCTCTTTAATAGCTTGTGTGTGGTTTTTGTGTGTTTTTTTAGTGTGCGTAATATCTCAATAAGTTCCTTATTTAAAAATATTTAATTTATGAGAGTTCAATATAAAATATATGTTTTAGGAAATTTTCCACGAATAGATACCATATGATTCATTAAAAATAATTTCAAAGTGATTTCATAAAAAAAAATCTTGTAGCAATCGTCATTATAACCTATTTTACAAAAAGTTTATTTTAAAAGTATGTATTTAAGGTACAAAAAATAATTTATAAAGTTTGAAATATTATCGGTAAAATCTCGGCGCAAAAATAATTATAAAAACTCGCTTGCTTTTGAAAGAAACCGTACACTTTTCCAACAACTTTTATTTTCAATTTATTGTTCATGCCTGTAGATATAGAAGGCATCGAATGATAGTGCGCGCTAATTTCAACACCAGCGCGCCACCTGTTGGTCAATTTACAAACCATCCGAACAATGTAGATGCCATTATACAATATTAGCACGGTTAATGCAATACTACCTTGATTGAATTTAAATATTAAATTTAAACACACTACGGAAATGATACAATTAGACAATTTGTGTATAATTATTTAAATAGATATGTATATTATACATAGTATTTAATTGGATCGTTGTCTTTTAAGCAATCTACCTACTCTTTTACATTGGTTAAAAATGCAATAGTTTCTAGGACTAAAATATATTTACTTGATACTTTAAAAAAATAAGTTGAATTCATAGTTTGATTAATTGGGATTATTGATTTTTAGGATTTTTTTGTATAGGTACACAATTTCGCTAATTTATAATTTTTCGTTTTTTATTTTAACTACATAATCATGTCATTGCTAGTTTAAAGGTGAATATGTATATATTTAACTATATTGCCCATCGTTGAAAAGGGGTTAAGTGTGAACTTAGGAGTATGTACCTATCTTAAAAACTAACAACACGAACGACATAGCTACTTACCACTATTTAACTTAAGTGTAAAAATAAAACTCTTTCTATTTATTGCTTGTAATGATTATACACTAAGTTAATATATTTTTCGTATTGAAATTAGACTTAATTGAGATGTTTGAGATTAAGATACAGTTAGCGATTATTTTGAAAGTTTTTTCGACCTTCCTCATTATAAAGACACTACCAAAAAAAAAGAAACTACCAAATACAATAATAATCCTAGTTTAAAATTCCTAGTTACATAAAAATAAAAAAACTCAACGCATGCGTTTATCCTCATTTATAAATAAACCCATGGTTACAAACAAAAGGTATTTTATCTTTAGGTTTCAGGCCCATATAATAACACAATAATATAGGTATTGTAAAATTGAAGGATTTTAAAGGTTAGCTGCTTAGTACGGAGGATGCTATGATATGGAGGTTTCGGGAAAATATACATACCCAACAATCCGCGTAAATCGACATAATAATAATAAGACATTTTTAATAACAAAAACCGCGTACCTTGTATGACATTATAATAAAATTTATCATTTTAGGTTATGTAGGTAATTTCGATATTTAAAATTTTAGCGCATAATGTTGTCTAACTCTTAGATTATAGGGGATGTCTGCTGTCTTGGAATCCGTCAAACGCATTGAGTTCAAACGATTTTTGCAGTGGATAGCCGAGCTGCTTGGAGGGTGCGAGGGTTCCGTCAGACACCAGCCCCCCCTCCCCATGGCGGCATATAATTGCAAACGTATTCCCTTTTGTCATCATTTCTGTCGCTTACGAAGTCGCTATTGAGCGAAACGAGGTTGGCAATAATTCCTGTAGCCGCGCCGTGCGTTGAACCCGAGACGCCAAGCTCTATCTAGTCTGACATTATTCAATTAATGCGAAAATGTTATTACATAGAACAGCTCCTTGCTTCCAAACGTGCTCGCAATCCAACAAACTAAATCACTATAGATTTAGCGGCTATAGTTATAGTAAGGCTAAAATAGTAAACTTTATACAGAATAATATTTTAACACATCTTAAATTTTGAACTTGCAGAGTATGCTCACTCCTTCAGAACATAATAGTTATGAATGTTACCCGTTATTACAATTATTAGAAGGTACCAATAATCTGCGGTAGACTATATGCTATTATTTTGAGCAGCTATTACGAGCACACCGAATATATGCATACGCTTATATAGAGTGTCGCACGACCATTCGCAATGACTCTAGGGGGTTTTTGGTCTAACCTGTTATGAGTAAGAAATGATATAAAAAAATACCTCTCCAAATTTATTATATTTTTTAACAGGCTGTGTCCATCCGGCCAGCGCTCGAATTCCGAACCCGCGAGCATTCACACAATGACATTATTACATGATCCTTTGACTATTTTCCCGTAAAGTTTATTTTTTTTTTTTCTCGGTAACCATGATGATTTTTATATTTCTTAACAAATAAATAATACTACAAATCGCAGAACCTTTTAACTGTTTTTTTTTTTATCGGGAATGGTCTTGCAACACAGTGTATGTGTGGCCTGCTAAGCACGTATTGCAAGGAAGGAGCGAGCAATATGGAACTTTGAAACATTGTACTGTTTTACGTGTTAACAGGCAATAAAAGTCATCGTTATCGCTTTTCACGGAGGCCTGCCGACGCCCCTGCAGACAATGTTTATGCAAAGCAGATTCACACGTCGTTCAATTACCAAATGTGACAGAAAAGGATCGTCCACTTAGCGCTGGGCGCTAGCGTTCCCTCGGAGACATAAACAGGGGCGGACGAGGGTTGCGGGGCGGCGAAATGCGCGCGTTTATGGCTTTCCCACGAACGAGATGACGCGAAACGCCGATGACATTTGTGTCATTTCGTTTATGTCAGTGCCGCGTTCGATGTAATTAACAATCTCAAAAAGATAATTAACTAACAAAATGCCACCAAACCAACTACAACCAAGTTTAGCTCGACCTTTTCCTAAAAATACAATCAAACCGTCACATTTCTAAATCGAGTCAGCAAGTAAAACGAACCTTCGTACAATAACCGTGAATAATTTTACCAATAGTCGTGCCGTAGGTTAGAGTCATTGATGAAGAGTATTTTCACGTTCTGCATGATTGCAGGCGGTAAAAAATTGAAAATCCAAATAACTTTGGTCCAACCAAAGTTTGTGGAATATTTTAAAGGCAGATTTAAGTTTAAGGTCTCAAATGATAATACCTAATAGGAAGAGTAAACCATAACATTTTATCAGTAAGTAGTAAAGTGACATCGATATATTTAACACTACTTTTCCGGCATTCAAGAGAGTGTCTACTTTAGCCCTTGAGTAGTATATTTATATGAGTATGTAGAATTGATTATATTTTATATTATATTCTGGTGATTGTCTGGATTTCCCAACCCCTCCTACTTCCTGGTCCCGGCCTCACTCCCGATTGTGTTTTCTATTTTTTTAAGTTTGGAGGAAACTGTTATCGGCTTTGTGTTTTAATTGTTTTTTTTTTGTTTATGGTAATTTTACTCTGTAAGCTGTTGTTTCCTGAAAAAAATAAAAAGTAGTATGTCTTCACATCATCAAAGAAAAGCAACGATTGGTTCTTAAGCACTTTATATAAGTAAACTAAAAGAGATCAATTATGTCTGTGTCATCTAATATAACTGACTCGTTACTGTTCTATCGAACTGTCAAATAACCTGAAAAAGGTACAATGCTGCTATTTGCAAAACAAATGCATGCTGATTGCAATTGCAAAATATATCACAATGGGATAATCCCCTCCCCAGCCCCCTCGCCACTCACTGTGCGCGCATGAATGCAAGCAAGATCTTCGAACGGACAACACGCGTTTCCAACGGTTCTTCCGGGACTTGCAAACATAGCACAGTACAATTTCGCGTGAATGGATTTTTTCTTGCCCTCCGGCACATGCCAAATTTTCCCACTATTGGCCGGATTCACAGAAGGGTGGATGGATGTGCATATCCACATTCTGCTCCCCTAAGTTCGTCTCAAGAAACTAGATAATACTCGCATTGACGTCTTCACTTTTACAAACAATAAACATACTAAGACGAGCTGTAGATCCTTATCTGTATATTTTATAAGAAATGGACATAGTATTTGAATACAAAGACGGAAAACGTGAAACTTACTTCTTAAACCTAAAACCATTTCTCATTTATGACAATAAGAATAAAATATATGTCTTAATTATCATTTACAGAAACCTATGTATAACAAATACTTTATACTTAAATTCCTCATTTATTATGACTACACATTTTAAGACAAATCTGAATAATTGAATCAGTTTATTTATTTACTTATAAAAATTTTGACAATAAAAAAGAAAATAATGGTACAGCAAATTCGTACAAGCGTACTAGACTCTCGTCTGTTAAAAGAAGAAAGTATTCCGCCCTGTTCAAGTTAATAATGTTACGCGATATACAAGCTACCGTTTTAGTTTATTGAAAGTTTTTTTAAGCAGTTTTAATAGTATTAGTAATTTTCGCAGGAATTTTTGACAATATTTAAATATTAAGAAAAGTTTTGTTTTTGATAAAGCGTAGGATATAAAGCCATATAGCAAAATAATTATAAAGGCACTAAAAAGGTACTGCACGTGAGAACGCAGGATGTCAGTTTAAATCCAGTGCTAAGTTTAATAAAATTGCATTTTTAACTCTCATCTGTTTTTTTAACATAAAATATTGTCAAATATTAGATAAACTATCTAGACTATCTAATTAGATGAAAAAAAGAAAACGATGATGTTACCAAAAAAAAATATAAAAGTAATTGACATGAAATGTAATTGACATTTATCAAGATGAAGGATAATGTTAAAATGAGATACATAAATCACTCAAAAATCGTCTTGCTGAAAATAAAAATGATACAAATGAAAACTTTACTTGTTATGCAAGACCCCTCATCATAAAAAAAAGTATCCATAGAGCGTCCGAACGGGACCCGTCGATATTAGGTACCAGCCATTAGTTTTTTTTTTTATAATTGGCAGTATCGTTCTTTATTTTTTCTAACGCCGTGTATATCTCCATTAAATTCTACATCCGATTATTAAAAAAACAGTTTACAACGTTTTGAAATGTCAAATCATTTAGTATTTCCGAATCGGTTGTTTATCGTGTCGGTGCCGTGTATTCTAGTATATGTTTTTGGTGATTTTTTAGCGTTTATAATCTATTTATATGATCTATTATTTTTTATAATATTGTGTAAACGTAGTGAGATTGTGTTTGACGAGTGTTTTTTTTTGCATAAGCGTGTTACAAATTGAAAAACTAATGTGTTCATTTTGTGTTATCCACGAAAGTGTCCGCCATGTTGGAGTTTTTTGACAAGGTAAGAACTTTGAATCTTTTGATTATTTGTATACAAAAACATTTCGAAAAAATATTTTGGATAAAATTATATTGCGAATCACATACGTATTATAAAATGTATGTACTCTAAGATGCTGGACTTCGATTTTTTTTTTAAATACATTTTGTATACTTCGAAATAAAAACTAATTTAGAGAATTTCATAAACTATTCAAAGTAGTGCAGGTTGTTGACATACATAAATAGTTTTTTCTAAAACAAGCGTTTATTAAGCGCCCGTACTTACGCCATTTTTAAAAATCTCGCTGGCAATCGGCGGTTGTAGGATAATATAATATATATATTTTTGAATTATTATCGATATAGATCAACCCCTTGAAAGAACATCAGTAATATAAATACCCTCTGTACATATCCCTCCTTGTCATTCCTGTTTGTCCGTCACATCGGATTCAATAGTAAGCACGAAATCACAGCAAAATCCGTTCGCCGCTTTGTTATCAGTTTTGTCAAATTGAGTGCACTTGATTGGAGTTTGTTGGCAAGACTCGGCCCAGTGACGCGGTGGCGCAAGAACAAGTGCATTCCCGGATGACCGATAAGTGCTGGCCTTTATTCCACTCGATAAGCACATTTCGGCTGGATTAAGTACGCGAATGCAGGGCTTCTAATTAATGATTAATTCAAAGTACGACTTTTGGTGATTAGTAATTAAACGCTTTTTTTGAACTAGTTTGTAAAGCCTTCTTCTTATTAATGGGTTATTAAGGGTTCTAATTAATGATTAATTGAAAGTACGACTTTTGGTGATGAGTAATTAAACGCCTTTTTCGAACTAGTTCGTAAAGCCGTTTTTGAAAACGTTTTAATAAATGTTGGCTCGCTAATATTTGAACCGAAATAAAAACAAGTATATTGATCTAGATCTAGTATTGATATGCCAAATACGGTTGACATGCGAGCATTTAATTACTAATCAACATGATTTCGATTAAATAGAAATGGACATGGACAGAGGTCAGCAGGATAGGTTAGACCAAAATATCAGATATAGCTGTAACGGAGTTTGGTAAAAAGCTAAATGGTATCTCAATCTGACACGATGGCACGCGAATCTCGCCATTATAGTTGCATCGAGAAAACCTCGAGTATTATCATGAACAAGAACTCACATACTGTTATCACATGAACAAGAACTCACATACTGTTATCACATGAACAAGACCTCACATACTGTTATCACATGAACAAGAACTCGCATACTGTTATCACATGAACAAGAACTCGCATGTTATTTCGTCAATAGTCAATCAAACCAGAATATTTTTACTGCTTGTAGAAGCTACCAATGCAGCACTATAGTGTCATATTCATTTTATTTTATTTGACTCGGGAAACTTACAGTATTACATAATATACACAGAAATAAAATCAACGATCGACCAATATGTTTTAAAAAAGAAAAAATATATTGGTTTACTTAAATTGCGTTAAGGTTTAATGAAGTTCAGCAACTTCTGCAGTATTTAATGTATTTATGATCCGAATAAATATTTTAGTTTCGTACCCTTAGTTCCCATGTTATACTTTTTTCTAACCATAGCATCGGTGGCGTGCCCCACGTTTGCACGTATCATCTTTTACGTCGCTGTTGAAAAATAAATATTTGAGTGTGATCGTAACAAATAAATAAATAAACAAAACTAATATTTTTTTTATATCAGAATCGATTAATATTAAATCCATTGCACAATTTGTAATATTTGTATATATACATTTTTACAGCGCCAGCCCTGAAACGTGGGTATGTGCGACACGTGTATTTGATCGTTCCCAGGAGAACTTATTGCATTAGATCTTCCAGCTAGATAGGTAGCTGGAATGAGCATGTACTTGTTTAATATATATTTGATGATAGTATTTTAATAGCCGCAAAACGCGTGTTAAAATGAGTGACGAATAAAAATTTCGTAAATTGTTTAAAATGCATGGGATAATAAGCCAATCAAGAAAATATATAAAAAGGTTCCTGGACTCGAAGAGATCATATGAGTACAATTGGAGTACTTTAGGTATTAAGGCGTTCGACTTTAGACTCAGAAGTTGCGGGCTCGAATTCACACATAATCACATTTCTTTTAATTCATCGTCACACCATTTCAATTCTAGTTTAAGGAATTTTAGTTTATTTAAGGCAAGTATACAACATTGGCAATTATTTTATAGAAAATTTTATCGAATAGGAAACTATTAGTGCAAAGCCTTCTTAAATTATTATTACCTATTATTCTAATTATTATGCCTATTATATAATTAGGTACTTACTTAGTTTTTTATGATATGCAAACCTCAAATTCCTAGTAGTAGTAACCTGTTCTAAATATATAGATAAATAAATATAAGAGGCTAAAAAGTATACTCTTTGATGGACGATTTGAATCAATCAGAATTTATCTGAGAAATAATTACAATCAAAATTATCACATTTGGTAATGCATTTGTGTTTCTATACAGTTAACCTTCGTAGGAAATCTAATTTGAACTCGGTCGGTAAGTATATTATTGCCACGATGTTCGTTGAAATTGCCCCATAAACTTTCAACTCGTAACGACCTCTGCGCAGGTAAATTTTTGCAACCGTTAAGTTTTTGCCCGGCGAAATACCGTATAAACGATTTTATTATACCTGTCAAAGGGTCCATTATTTTGTTCTAAGGTACAAGTAGAAGAAATGATGAGAGGGATAAATGCCTTAGCATATTGTTGTCTGCCATTATATTCAAAAGACAAGGGTCACGATTGGAAGGGTCTTACCTAGATTTTGCCGGTAATGTCACACGTGCTTTGTCGGTCAGGTCAAAAAAATATTTCAATTAGAATGTTTTAATATTTTCAACTGGTAGTAAATGGCTCTTAACCATTTAATAAAATGTACCAGTTCTGTAAGGACAAGTGTAACTTCCCTTCATATTAACATATGCTTTGTGTAATCCATGAATGACACAGCTATAAAATACGTTCAAAAGTTATAATGTTTTAAAATTCGTCTTAATGCTGATTCTATGACGTATAGATAATTTTAATTTGAATATCCGTTCCCAATGAATACCAATAATCGAAAATTATTTTAGTTAATTTAGATACATTTGGTTTTTTATACAAACAACTTTGTGTAATATTCATTCTAAATTAGAAGACATCCCAAATACTTTATTTATTTTGCTCTGTGACTTACAAATTATAAAAACATCACATATTCACAACATACAATGTTTTTATATAAAAAAATTATTTACATAAAAAAATATAATAATCTAAACTAAAATATTATTAACAAGTAGATAGTAAAAAATAATCCTGAGCATGTTAGGCTAGAATATTTTTTTACAAGCTTTTATTTAGCTTGCAATGTTTGTAGGCAAATGTTTTTAGGGCAAATCTTGAAAGCTGAATTAAACCACTTCCTCTTATCCTACAAAGTTGAAATTTGACATGACGGTTCAGTTTAGATGACATTAAATATTTATACCTGATTCTACACCCAGTAATGGCTTCTGACGTAGGAACTCCTCGATGGTCAACAGCATACACGAAATTTTGTATACTAATAAAAGTTTTTTTTTTTAATATGTATTTTTACTATTATTTTTTTTTATAAATGGGTTATGGAATAACTTAAAATTTAATCCTGGCCTAGTTATTGCGTCTTTAAAAAAATGTATACCTATATATCCTGTTCATACAACATAAATAGATTACATGCTACGGTGATAATGAACCGTGACCTGTGAGATGACCTAGATCGACCTATATAGTAAAACACAGGACAGATTTTAAGCTGTGTCCTGTCCTGATCACCGTGGCATTGATCTTAAATAAGAACCGCCCCGCTAAGAGATGCCAGAATTGACGGACGCCACAAATCATCGCTTCTGTCACATAAATCAATTTAACCTAAAAATGATGTCTTAGCAGTCGCCGAATGTCGATGGCATTTGGTGTTTTCGAGATTGTTAATTGTTATCTCGTTAGTTATTGTGTCATTGAAATTTATGGCTTCACTGTAAGTATGTTAGGACACAAGTATGATATTTTTTTCACAGTGGAAGTTTTTGTACTTGTGAGGATATTTTGTAATCATAATATAATATAAAGTATACATTCCTTAACCTAGGGTAGCCCAATTAACTAATTAAGATAATTAGAAGAAAAAAAGAAAATAGTATTAAAATATAAGTAATATAAACGATTTTAAATTTAAATAAAAATACAAAAACTAACATGAATTACACCAATTTTATCTTTGGTTATTTATATATACGAGAACATAGAACAAAAATCAAAATAATATATAATTAAACTAGGAATTTGGTCGTGGTTTTGTGCATTTGTACTTTAAAACAGCGTTGCCTAACTTTTGCTAAAGGTATTAAAAAAAGATCGATTTAGGAGAAGTTACTATTAAATAAATCACAAATTTGGTAAATAGGGGAAGCTAATGCCGAATTTGTGATCATTTTTTTCAGATAGAACATATAGTTAGTTCTTGTGGCTCTGCTTGGAATTCGTAAAGGAATCGACTGCAAAAGGGCTCAGATTTTTTATGGAAGTCGTCATACTAAGTATGTCTACACGAATTTATTTTGAACCGCAATTAAATCACGACTTATCTGTTAAGGTTTTCTTTAAGTTGTGAGAAGTATAGTGGTTACCTTAAAATCGGTAATAATTTCAGCTACAGCTGTTTGCTCCACAATCAAAGTAATATGCACATATTAAAGCGCACAAATATTGTTCTAACCTAAATACGTAGACATTTCTTAAATCTATTTAATATGGCTTCGAATTGTGTGCCTAGTGGATTCTATACTTTGGAATTATTTTTTGTAATTTGGCACAGAACTCATTATACAATAATAAACCTTATTGTTTTAATAAGGTCTTTTATTTATCTATATTAGCTATATAGTCTATATCGTCCATCGTTTGCGAATTGTGTAGCGAGTCCGTTTATTTTAAAGCAGTTTTCTAAAGAAAATATTAAAATTTGGTTGAAATCGCCTCAATGGAGACCATCTATAAATGAATACTTCCATTAAATTAATTTCGTTTTATTTTCACTATCAATTGGCATTAATTCAAGAATCTAGTCAAAGAGATTAATTATATATAAAAAAAATATATTTTCTGATGACACCGAATGGCGAAAGCTAAAAAATATTTTATCATCAAATCTATATATAAAAAAAAATCAATACAAAAGTATTTAGGTAATTAATTCGAAAATTACATATAAGTATGAGTGTATTACAGATAACTATTCTTTTTATTGTATATATGTTCCTTATTACTTGTAAGAAATTGTCTAAAAAATGCGAAAATAATTCATACCCAAATTTATTAACATTATCAAACCGCTAGTGTAAATTCCCTTTGCTCTTTCGTACGCTCGCTAGTGCTGGGCCAAGGCCGATCATTGACTCGGTCCGGCGCGGCCTCGCGAGCAAACGAACTTATGACAAGAATGATTTAATATTATCACGTAAAGTTTACCTTTTTTTTTCTCTCGAACCATTTGAACGTCAATACAAATCATGTGTAAAATCTCATGGCTAATTAGCTTTTTTTTATCGGGAATGGTTTTGTGACACGGTGTATATATATATATATATATATATATATATATATATATATATTCGGTTTTAAAATACTTAAAATTAATTTTATATAAATCAATATGTTTACAAGTTATATTTTTTGCGATGTGTATTTAGTTATATTAGGCACGCGATGCAGCAACACCAAATTAGGTTTCAAATTACCTCTCTCGCGAATTATGGTGATTCGCCTTCGAGCCTGGCGCCTACTATAATAATTGGCTCTGCGCGTGCGCGGCGCAAACCCAAAGAGAATAGATCGAAATGGTCTGCCCTTTTTTTATTTTTTCGCCTGACATGCGTTATGTTAAACATGATTCTACACTTAAACATTATTTAAAAGATGCTTTCTCGGATTTTGAGATATGGTACTTCGGCTTCAAACATTTGTCATGCAATTGGTCAAAGCCAAGGTATCTCCTCCCTCCCTTCCCCAAATTATGCTTGTTCCGTGACATATAACACTGAAACGGTACGATATTGAAATCACTTCAGTACCCATTGTCCATCTCTTCGGCATAGACTTTTTTAGGCTGTATCAACCACATTCAGTATGCGTTATTCTGTGATCTCAATACCAGCAACCCTCTACCCCTCCTATGACGTGACGAATGTAGGATTAGGCAAATTTGCAGATGTAATAATCCTGGGACACCCTGTGTCAGGATTATATAAGCGTGCGTCCGGAGGCAAAAACCGAGTTAACCTTTGTGCGATCAACATTGAAAGCGGTGTTTGGTTCGAAGTGTAAACAGCTTCGACGCAAGGACTGCCTTATCAGCTCTTTCTCATGGCTCTACCCGAAGAGCGACCCAACCTGATGACCATAAATCAATGGAGCTGCATCAATACCGCTCGACATCTATCTTGAACACATTTTGGTCTGCATGTGGGACACTGCAAATCAACAGTAACTCATATCGTGGGCGTGAATACCAGAATCGGGTCAGAGGCTCAATTCCTGTCATAATCGTCAGCTTAATTAAACAGCGTCTAAGCAAACCATATTACCCTAGACTCTTATTACTGAATAGGATAAAAAAATGTTTATGTAGCAATAATATTTAAAATTCACATTCACAAATTAGTATTAGTAGACAAATTTTGCAAAAATCTCGCGAATTTAACAAACAAAACCTTAATTTTATAAAACAACAATTTAATTGAAATAAAGAACATGTAAAGTTGATCTTTTACCATAAAAAAAGTATAGTTTTTTATAACCAACATATTTTATTTAGTTTTAGACTATTTGTTAAAATTTACAGCGTCGGAAATTTTTCCTAAGTTTTTATTTTGTTTTAGTTTGGAATCTGATCGCTTGAAATCTGTGGTTGTTATTTAAACAAAAAACACTGAAATTTACTTCTCAATATTATGCATTTTTTGACGCTATTATAATTTCTAAGCTTTTATAAATATTTGGCTAATGAACTTCATTCAGAGAGGATAGAATTAAATAATGGTTTTTTTTAAATTTTAAAAATATTCCTTCTAAAGGATTTTCTTTCGGGCTACATACGATTTAATGGACATTACTTGATCACCTTTAACTGTCTCATTTGTGATGCAGCTTCAAATACAATCATGGTATCATGACTCCGCGTCATGGTATCATGGTTCAACCACCTCCTCAAACATTAAAATAAAATCTTTTTAATTTCGAATTCGTTTTTCTCGTAATTGGGACACATTTTTCCAATAATTTTTGCTCATTAATGTTTGATTGGTGATCTATATCAACCCCCTAAAAGGAAATCAGTGAATATAATATAAATGCATCCTATATACTCTCTGATATCACACGCTTGTATGGGGCCGCTGTATCTTTATTTGGGAAATAAAACAGTTACGCAACAAAGAAATCTTATACACAATAATAAAATAATAAGAACACAGTGATATCCACAAACAAGCATAAAATAAAACCAATTAAATATTTCCATCGAGTGAGTATAAAATTAGTGTTTAACCTAAAAAATGCAAACGAACTCCTATTTATAAATATAGACGACAAATATTAATGGAAATTGACAGATTTTTACTTTGTGTAAAAATGAAGAGCCTCGAAAAGTTTGTATTTTTCCATGCATTTTTTATTAATTTATTTAAAATTAATATACTTTAAAGGTATCTATTCCTCTGTGGTATAGCTGATTGGTAGGTGGTAGGTTTTTTAACCAAATTTTTAATTCTTTTTCTTAGGGAAAGGTTTGAAGATGCCGCAAGAAAACGTAGACTTAGGTATCTTATCGACTGAATGCAAGAATCGTGTGTATAAAACTGTAAAGATGAAAATGGAATATTTTTTTTAAAATACACTACTTCTGTTTTTCGTGATTAACCGCACACACACTACGATTTAAGAAGAGCGCTTTCGGGAAGGGCCCCTTAAGCGCAACTAACGTAAGCGGATATCGCTCCGCTTGGGACTCGATTCCGTTCAAAGGCGAGCCCGACTGGCGGAGCGAACAAATCGAATTTCGCCGCCCAAAACGATATAAAATTACGAGCCGCCCGCCGCACGATCTGGTTACTCTCCGCCGCGCCGACGAGCCTTCGACAGATTAGGATATTTTCGTGTATTAAGTCGAGCAAAAGGAAAACCGTCAGCTTTCTGACCGTCTGCACTTTGTCTCTGAAACAATGCTATGTTAGGTTATTTTATATTTTAATTATGCTCACTATGAAATAGAATTACTTATGGACGGAAATTGCGCTAGACAAAACCTGGCTATTTCTGGAATTGTTATTTAAACCAACCACTGTTGCAGCTATTTTAACTGCTCGAAAACAAAGGTAGGCCATCGCTTATTCATAACGCAAAACAAATCATAAAACTAGTAACATTGATTATTTATTTCTAAGATACTCGTACGTATTATATTTTTTATTAAACAATCAAATTTCTTCAATCTAAAAAAAAACAGAATGATCATACTAAGACTGATAGATAAACCAATATTAATCGATTACCAGAATGTGGCTAATCTATAGACTGCAATGGAAAAGTTCAAAGCACCCCCGGAAAGGGAAACCAATCCCAAAATATATATGGTGTGTATCAGTCACTACACAACCACTTAACTTTGCAGGCCAATTCATAACAAGTAAACAAGTAGATGTCGTCACCCAGAGATGGTCACATCCCTATGTGACTTATCCCAAGTGCCGAAGCAATGCCAATGTCGAACTTTTAAATTAAATTTAAGTGCAGCAATTCCGATTACGAAAACTATTATCAAAATACGCTAATGTCGCCTGAAAATATTTGGAGTCATGTCAACTTGTCGCGATCGGAATATATTTAACGGAAAACCACCTAGGCGTTTTAGGAGGCGGGCGGCTTTTGGTTAATTAGCATTGAAATCCGCAACAATGGGTGACAAATGTCACGGATTAGTCTGAGAATGTGAACGTCGGATTTCACGCCGGCAACGTGATAGGCCGCACTGCCTTCGTTTTGTTGTAGTCATTTTCCCGAACTGACATATTATATTCACACGCTATTTCGCATTCATATTTTTACCTATAGTTCTGAATTACGAGCGGCGTTGACGGCGCCTTCGGTGCCAGATAAATCACTTTTGAATTTCGTCTTGAGTTCCTTCTTCATACCTCTTTTTTGCCCCTTTTCACTCACCCTCATGCTATTTTATCATTCGAGCAATTAAGCAGCTACAATTATCCGCACTCTTTGTCTCTCAATATTTACCATCTGTACACACAATATATTACGACCATGTGCATAGAAATCACAAACATGTTAGGTATAACCTACATAATAATACGATATATTCAATGACAATACATTAAGGATACATAATACGGTAATATCTATATAGATATGGAGACCACGAGGTCTGCGCGCTTCTTCCTTGAGGTCTTCTTTAAGAGGTAAAAAATAATTCTTCAATTTTAACGATTCATAATTTACTTTCATGAAAAGTCGTCAGCTTCACAACTAGTATAACCATAAATACTATTTCTTTATTAAAATAATATTAATACTAATTAACTTAATAAAATATGGTTTTTAATATTATCACCTTAGAGCAGCATTTTAAGTCCAAAAAATATATACTGACTTATGTAAAAAAAAGTATAAATAAAATAAAATAGATATAAGTAACCCGGCCGTGTGTCGCAGGTTTAGCTAATCATATCAAAGCGTCGTCGTTGCAGTTATAATAGGATTACTGTGCCAAACTCTTATCCTTGATGGATAATCTTACCACTGAAAGTGTGAGTCAACGTACTTAAACAAAGTACGTACCCCACTCATAAAGTTTTGGCTGCACCAACTAAGTTGCATCACATATCAAGTTAGCCATTTTCCAGACGCTACAACTTCATATCTCCACATGCAACAGATGCTATAATAATTGTTTTCATTGGTGCCGAACCATCGATAACAATTACGAGTACCTATATGAAAATGGAAATTTACATGGATAATTTAAATTGAAGAAACAAAAAAGGTTATGACACCCTGTAGCTATCATATAATATCAGGTACCAACTTTTGATGGGTTGCGGTACTTTTCCTCGCATTCGTTTTGGATGGTCATAGAGGCAGTGGGTTATTTTTTAGGTCTGAGAAGATTTAAATAAAAAAACATACATTTCATCATAAATTTTAACACTATCATTTTTTTTTTTTAAATTTTTACAAACATAATATTTCAATTTAAAATAATTACATTGCACTGAACATTCTTTTACATGCTTGTTTGTGAACATAGATTTTGAATGGCTAGTAATAAATAATACGTCTTCGAGTTTCCAACAGCTGTGCTGTTATATTTTTTATATTTGAGCTCTCTATCGAACTGGCAATGTTTCATTTATCAGTACTAAAAATTTGTTGACTTTAATGTTATATATCTATATTATCTAAAAGCCTCAAATGTGACCGAAACGACTATGGTTGTTTTTCAACAGCATCAATCTACACTCAAAAACTCTTTCCCAAATCCCAACCCCAATTCCCAACTGGTCAACAAGAGCTGATGACATGCTATATCTGGACAAAATGCGCATAAATTCGGGATTGGCTTCCCCCATCTATCGAATTTGTGACTTATTTAATAACAACTTCCCCAAATTTACTTTTTTCAATACCTCAGTAAAAGTATCACAAGGCTGTTTTACAATTTATACTATTGCACAAAACCGCTGAGAAAATTCCTAGTTTGTTTCTTTGTATATTATGTCGTTTTATATAATCAAAGCTCAAATACATATTTTTATTATTACTACATATTTTTTTTACGTTTTTAATCTTTACTTTTTGTTTAAATTAGTTCATTGAAACTTTTTATAACACTAAAAAATATTTTACCTACATTATTCTTTGCCTTAAAAAGCAACTAAATTTACATTATCTCTGTAGTGTTTAATTTTTGTTGGGCAACATAAAAAATAAATAAATCCCTAATACAATAAATACAAGCGTCATGTGGCTTCCTTGACGTAAATATACCAAGCGACGCCGCAAGGGATAATATCGGACGATATAGCCTTTCTCGGCACCTGAGATAATCACATCTCGCTTCAAAGATGCCCCCATAGAGACTTTAAGTTTATTCAAGAAGACAGGGAACAGGGGTTGCAGTAGTACCAAATGTCCACCATATATAGGTTGATGATTTAAAAGGCGTGGTTTTCAAGAAGAGATAAACCGCATATAATTTGATGTTATGGCTAAGAATTTAGTTTTATTATAAAGATAAGGGTTTGCCATTATGTTTTAAAAATGATTTCGGGTAAGTGGCCGCCGCGGCTGACTCGAACAAATTCCAGCCGAGAGGCCCAATTTTCAACCACTTTTTGCAGCAAGTTGGGCCGTATGTCAGCAATAACCCGCCGAATATTCTCTTCCAAGGCGTTAATCGTGTCCGGCTTATCTGCGTAAACAAGCGACTTCACATAACCCCACAAAAAATAGTCCAGCGGTGTTAAATCGCACGATCTTGGAGGTCTCGCCACAGGCCCAAGACGCGATTTTTACTTTATTTTAGAGTGATTTTAAAAAAATTTAGAGTGATTTTTTCTAAATTTGCACTATTTGCAAACGTTGTTCAGTAGTAGGTAAGTCTATTCATTATGAAATGGCAAACCAAACTGAGCATAAATCAAGTGACAGCTGTCAAAAACACCAACTACGAAAAAAGTAGTGCCAGATTGAAAACCACGCCTCTAAAAAAAACATCCTTATATAAATATTTATTTTGTTACAAATTATTATCACCACAAATTGGTCAACGATCAAATGGCAATGAAAATAGATTAATTCATAAAATAAATATATGTAGGTTCATATTTTAATCATCCAAATATATTTATCAAACCCTAAATTGTTATTATGTTGTTAGAAAATACCGTTCAGCGTGGTCGATAAGTATATTATACATAAATGTTGATCTATTAGATATTTAAAATATTTTTACATATTTCATATATTATTCAAGAGTAAATAAACAGGTATTTTTAGTTTTATTATTTATTTTCAGTCTCGATAGTATAAAACGGTCGTATAAATATAGCGATATAAGAAAATGGTAGGTACATATGAAATGGTAAGTGATTAAACATCATTCAAGCGTTCCTTGAAGTATTCCGGCCCCATCTGAAGTAGGTAGAAGCTAATTTCGTAACAAACAAAAGAGTTAGAACATGTAGCGGTTTTCTGATTATTTAATTAAATTTCAACAAAATTTAAAACATGTTATACTTTGAAGATTAAAATATAGTGCATTATTATGCTCCTGAGCTTGAAAGAGTCGATTAGCCATTCTAAAAATCGTTTATTTGGCAAATGTGAATTTGGAAAATGAGTTACCATTTTGTTCTCGGCAGATCATTTGCCATGCTCAATACACAAGCGTGTCAAACATTTGTCAAACTGAACTGATGGAGAAAAATACGCTCAAAGTATTTTGATTTCTAATGAATAATTCGTTCACCAGACTCCTATTTATGTGTCGGTCTCATATAGGTTCGACCTGATAAAATTAAAGGAATTCTACTAATAATTATTAACGTATTCTTTATTTTATCTTATGCTCTTTCCCGTTCTCTCTTTTCTTGTGGGTATTTTTTTTTTTATTTATGTTTTAAAAATCGGATTTGATTCAAATACTGTATATTTAACAAAACAATTAAGAACATAAAATTGACCCTTTATATGCCCATATATTTATTCAACACAGACTACAATTCATGAATATTAATAAAAAAAATTGGCTTTGAGATCAAAAGCCCATTCAAAAGTACAAACAGGTTGTTAGCCCCTCCCGTATGCGCCATCTAATTTTATATATGAAGTCTGCAAGCGGAAAAAAGTGATCGCGAGCATAGAATAATATATATTATTTTTATTGCTATAAAGGTCGTTATGCGAAATTGGAAAATACATAGTTACACTTTGACTACTTGGATTTTCGTTCTTTAATTTTTATGTGGTTTCTTTTTTTACTTTTATTTTTGCCTTAACATATACTCGTATGTGTAATATTCCCTTTGTTGGACAAACGTTTTATTAATGCAAATAAAGTTTGAGAAGCTTCTGATTGAAGTCGTGTATGCTTCTCCCAGTGTCAAGTAGTTTCGTGAACTGGAGACACTTTTAGAGTATATATAATTCTTCACATACCAATCATTGTGGGTGACTTCAACACATAACATAGCAGCATATACAACGATATTACAGCAAAAACCCTTCGAAGTTTGACTTTCTCTGTAAATTTGTCTTGACCTATTCTAGAACACTTTCATCATGAAGAAAACGCTATTAAATTTAATTATAACGTTATCCGTAGACTCTATTAACACTCATGGGTAGTCTGCTTCTTGGGTTTTCTAAACATGTTCTAATTTATATTTTATTTAACATCTGCTGTCATTTAGATCCCTTGAAGATTCTAGCAGATACTCATCAATTTGACTGGTCCTATATATATGTAAATAATTTAATTGATGTCAAAATTGACCCTTTTAATTCTATTATCCTAAAGATATTTGACACGCATGCTATCGAAGCCAAACGTGTAGTTCTCTCCAAAACCGTGGCTAGCTGAGGGTGCACATCACGGTCTATTTATAGCTCGCCAAGATAGAGCCAGACTAAAATGCAAACAGATTCCCAAACCGGAAAACTTTCAAGCTTATCGGATTATGAGGAACCTGTTTAACGCAGTTGTGATGCGTGTCGAAAAAGGATTTCAATACATTACCTAAAAAATATGTGACGATTTCTAAATACGGTAGGAATAGGTACACATCGATGCAAGATTTTAATGACACTGCTAACTTACCAAAAAAAAAATCAGCAAAGATATTAAAAATTGTTCACCCTAGTCGACACCAATTTGAATTTAAGACGATTCCCATAGGTGTATTGGATACATGACTAAAAATAAATAAGAATGACTTCGTCCATCAACCGGTTTGAAGCTGAAGTATAATCCATCGCTTATGGAAATTGCTCGTCGCTATGTTAAACGCTGTTTTCGCCGACATGCAAAATTAGACGCATTAAATTAGTGCACGACCTCTCTGGGTTAGCTGGTAGAGAAAGCCTTGCGGCAATAAGCTCGCCCTAACGTATTTATGCGTTTCTAATAAAATAGTTAAACCAAATTAAACCTAGGTTACCACGATCCGTAAATGTAGTTTAAGTAAGTCTGTTATATAACTTAAATATTGTACTACTATCGCTTCAGCGAGGGACGGACGCGACGTATCTTCCGTTAGAGCAATCGAACGCCAGTGGGTCATGCCAACATCTTGGATCACCCTTACCACGTGGCAGTAATTTCTTGGGGTCACCAACGCCCTCTGGCGGGGTCCTCTTCGGATGCCAGGCGCGGCGGCGCTCGGCGATGCGGACAATTCAACATCCGTTGAAAAATAAAACAACCAGCACGAAGCTTGCGATTCAAGCCGCGGCCGAAACAACTTAATTCGTATACCCAATCGACGAAAATTTTAAATATGTGTTTAATTAGGTTTTAGCTAATTTGTAAAACTTATAATTAATTTAATGCATAAAAAAATATCATAATAAAATCATTTTATTCACAATAAGAGTATAAATAGGAAAAACTTAAGTATTTTTTTTTTATTATTATTTTGTTAGCAGCTTGCAAGCAAGTGAGAATGCATATCCAAAACAAATAACACATTAAATTCTACCTTTAACAGAATGGGTTCAACCTAGTTAGATATGAGATGCCGTAATATAGCGTCTTATATAAGAATAAATAAAATTCTCGCTGTGACAAGTTCGAATGGCCCCTTTAGCATTCGGCCGTCGCGACAATTCGTAAATTATTTATTGCCGTTTTAATCATGCGGGAGACGGGCGAAATTGAACGAAAATATGCCCGCGCGCGACAATTAAACAAAACTCGCAGACATTGAGTCACCAAGTGACATTTAATCCAGGCAGGAAACTGAACTATTCTTCTCACGCCCTGCGATTCTCAAGAGCAACGCGACCTGTGGCCGGACCAACGTTGCACCTTCGAACGACTGGTCCTTGACCTGTTGGGGTTCGTTCACAGAACGGTTGCAATAATCTTGGGTAAAGTTTAGAAGTTTAGGGGCGCTCTAGTGCTATGTTGTTATCACTGCAGGCAAAGTGGGCTTAGCAGACACGGAGAATCTTCGGGTACTCTCGAAAGAGTTATTTAACAAAGGTGAATGCGGGCGTTCGTCGTACTAAACCCCTGCCTTGCCCTATCCTTCCTTTTTGTTCTTGTCCTTTCCTCGCGGAAGAGTTACTTCTGTCGTTCCTATGCCTCATATAAGTGTATGTCCGTCTCTATGAGATTAATGTTCGCTTGTATTTATTCAATCACTCTTTCTATTTTTGAACATACCGTATGCAACTTCAGTATCCTCGTAAACCATGTCTGCGCTAACTTCAAAGTTTTAGTGGATGGATTATTTTATTGTTTACTGTAGTTTTTTCCATTTTATTTTGAAGAGTAAACTTGGTTTTTATTTATTGTTCCAACCTTACACGAGTCCTAGCATAACTGAGAAATTCCCTAATTATTCGAAATCGTTTAAGCCAATCAAATTAATCAAATCAATCGGAGTAATAAGTGAACATGTGCGTACTGACAGTCTCCTCATTTTTTTGAAGTAACAGTATAATAGGGTAAACTAGGAACTGTACTCGTATATAGTATATAGTGACATTTTTTAATTAATGAATAAAGATAATCATAAAGAGAACTCTTGAACCGCCTTGGCAGTTTCATGTCTCCGCGTAGGCTTTGAATCGGTCCAACATTTTTTTCATCTACACCTGGTTGAATATACCTAATGTGTGAACGTTCTCATTAGAAGAAGCGAAAGTAGCAGCTGTTCCGAGGTGGATTCACCCACTCGGAACCTCCTTTGAGTCATCTGTATGGAGTGCGGATTTCGTCATCTCCTTGAATACCTATATTTAATCCGGCATAGATTGGCAACTGCTTCATACGAATTACACGTATTACGACTAATATTGAAGAAATTATTATAATATTTTGTTTGTGTTGACGAGTTAATAAGATTTATCAGAGAAAATTGCTATGAAAAAAAATCTTCACTAAAACTCTCAAAAAAGACTGCTAAAAACGAATTAAATGAAATATTACTGTTAAAGTTACGTATTTACTATGTTTGGATGATAGAATGTAATAAGGTGTAATAAGAAAAAATAAATAAATGAACAGTGGTTATAAATTAAAAAAACGTTGCTTTATTCCGTATTTAAAATTAATAGCAAACATTACATACCTACAATGGTTTGGTCAGTAATAACAATCTATGAAGGTAAAATAAGCTTTCTTTTCTTGTCTTAATGAAGGTTTTAAAGATTTACGTTTTGTCATTGACTTTGTTAAAAGTTTGATGTCCGGGACGAAGTCAGTAAGTGATCGTGGTAAACCGTTTTTAGATGGTTATTACCTAATCACCTTTAAATGTTATATTTTCAAAATTGCCCGCAGGAAACAGTAAACTCGAAGGGTTTTTCACATTTTTTAAGTTTTTCATAATATTAAACAGCCCGAATTAATTGTATAATTTTATTTCGTTATTTTTAGATATATTTTATGTTAATTGACGATGACAATGCAAAAACAGATTGTATTGTCAAAAATGGCGCACAAATCGAGTGCTAAAAACCTCTGTAATAAACATGGCGAGGCGCTTTTTCCTATTTCTGTTACTAGTCTAGTCAATATGGAGATACAATGTATGAAGACACCTGTAATAATTCGTCGTTCTTTGAAACTTTCCAGTATTATTTAGTATCTTAACCTAATAATACTAATGACTACATATTCAATAAAAAAATAGTGGAATTAAGTTCTTTTTTACCTAAAAGTGCAAATTGTTAATGAAAAAAATACTTCATCTAGAATTTATTAACATAACGTAGTTTACATTACACATCTAGAAAACCAATATTTTTTTTCTTTTGGAACTGGCTTATTTTCGATAAATCGTGTCCATTGGCCATTATTTCTGAGGGGTAATTTGTTTAATTTCTTCGCTAGTGCGTTCCTGTATTGCTATTTTCCTAGTTCAAAATAAAAATCTAAAAAATAAATCATTTTTCATATCATTGTTATGAAAAATTGCTCCGTCATTTTTTCATTTTTGTTTTTTTTTTAATTTTCATAATGCAGATGCAAAACAGCGTAAGAACAACATCCTAATAAAAAAATATGACAGATCATTTTTTTCATAGTATGGAAAACTTATTTACTAAATATTGACTTTTTCCAATTGAAACATAGATTATATAAAAACAAAACACAATAATAATTCAACTTTGGGTGGAGCACAATATTTTCAAGTAAAGAATACTTTATACTTTTTAGTAATAATACCTAACTTATTTTATTTTATTTGTATGAGAAATGCTTACAGCTTATACATTATGACAGTTATAAAAAAATAGATTAATAACAACTTAAGCCGACTACAGGCATCTCCAATTTAACAAAAGACCATTTAACAGAACGAACTAGGATAATATATATTGCACCACCAGAAACGTTGTATATCAGCTTCTATGTAAGTTTTGTGATGCGTTCTATGTTGGTGAGACTACGACGCCATGAAACATTAGAATTAATAATCATAGATTATCCTGTACCAAATTACTTTCCGCTTTACCCGTTCCAATTCACGCGAGAACTCACGGCAGGGATTTCGATGCTTGCTTTAATGTAAAAGTTTTGAAGTCTTTGCCCGCGAAATTGATTTAAAGACATGGGAACTCTCTCACATTTGGGTCTTGGGCGCTTGCAGATCTGTAGGTCTAAATAGACAAAATTAAACTAACTTAACAGCATTTAACGCATGATGCTTGATATATTCTTTTAAGAAATTAGTTTCATTTCATAATACTGATCGATTTATCTAGCAAAACTGCAATTATATAATAATAATTGTAGTGGCTGGATATATTTATCTTTTAGTTGAAAATGCGATTTTCGAATTTATGAAGGTTGCATTTTAAACGTCATCTTTCACATATTTTCTGACGACGCCGAATGGCGAAAGCTTAAATATCGTATCATCCAATCTATATATATATATATATATATATATATAGTAAAATAGTAAAATGTATTGTTTAAATACCGTTAATTAGATGATTTCTATGTTAAAATAGGTAAACACCTTTAGTTTAACATATATAAAAGTTTGACAGTACTGACATTTGGAAAATACGAATGCTTTTTAATATTTTAAGGATTGAAATTTTTTGCAAATAAAATATATAGCCAGAATACAGAATATAAGATATAGTAAAATAGTAAAATGTATTCTGGCTATATATTTTATTTGCAAAAAATTTCAATCCTTAAAATATTAAAAAGCATTCGTATTTTCCAAATGCCAGTACTGTCAAACTTTTATATATGTTAAACTAAAGGTGTTTACCTATTTTAACATAGAAATCATCTAATTAACGGTATTTAAACAATACATTTTACTATTTTACTATATCTTAACGATTTGCACGTAATGTGCATATATTTTACACTTTTCTTTTTATTTTTAACCATAACGATTCATTTTCAGATAAACTACGTTGAACGTAAGTTATTCTTGTAAATATCCATTAAACCATTCACTTCTCATTCATTATACGTCATATTCGTTACATTTTCACACTTTTTTTCATAATTATTGTTTAATTTTTAAATCATTTATTCACTACTTTAATGAAAGTTTGACCGTATTGCATATCGCACAGATAGGTAGGTGAGAGTGAAAGACTTTCATAAAATACAGGCCTGTATTTAAACCAGCGTGCATTACCTCAAGCGATGCAACTATCTGTGCTTTCGGTATTAATTTTTCTTTGAACATTCTGGCTATATATTTTATTTGCAAAAAATTTCAATCCTTAAAATATTAAAAAGCATTCGTATTTTCCAAATGCCAGTACTGTCAAACTTTTATATATGTTAAACTAAAGGTGTTTACCTATTTTAACATAGAAATCATCTAATTAACGGTATTTAAACAATACATTTTACTATTTTACTATATCTTAACGATTTGCACGTAATGTGCATATATTTTACACTTTTCTTTTTATTTTTAACCATAACGATTCATTTTCAGATAAACTACGTTGAACGTAAGTTATTCTTGTAAATATCCATTAAACCATTCACTTCTCATTCATTATACGTCATATTCGTTACATTTTCACACTTTTTTTCATAATTATTGTTTAATTTTTAAATCATTTATTCACTACTTTAATGAAAGTTTGACCGTATTGCATATCGCACAGATAGGTAGGTGAGAGTGAAAGACTTTCATAAAATACAGGCCTGTATTTAAACCAGCGTGCATTACCTCAAGCGATGCAACTATCTGTGCTTTCGGTATTAATTTTTCTTTGAACATTCTGGCTATATATTTTATTTGCAAAAAATTTCAATCCTTAAAATATTAAAAAGCATTCGTATTTTCCAAATGCCAGTACTGTCAAACTTTTATATATGTTAAACTAAAGGTGTTTACCTATTTTAACATAGAAATCATCTAATTAACGGTATTTAAACAATACATTTTACTATTTTACTATATATATATATATATATATATATATATATATATAAGTGTGTGTGTGTGTGTGTGTGTGGCGCATGCGTGTGTGTGGTGACGAGAATACTATTACTGATATTATGTATGTTCAAAGAAAGTTTCTTCCGATAAAAAAATATTGGATATCTTGTAATTTACAATTTAAATTAATGCGTACCCTCAATTCTTTGTTGACTGGACTATACTGCTAGCAAGAGCCAAGGACAAGTAAACACTCTGACGTGATGGGTCAACGGCCGCCGCTCGTGATTTCATACCAAACTGAACCTAGCCATAGACGTTAGACGCAAACGGGGCCCAGGCCCAGGCCCAGGGCAAGCGCCGAGCGCTATACCGCCGCTCACGATGTTTGCATAATAGAGCGCGCGGTAACAGTATTGTAATCATGTCGCCACATACTGTCAGAAGGCGGGATTCCGGAAGCCTAGGTCGAGGCATTGAGCCCTTGATTTTTGTCTTTTTCTCGGTCAAGGGCTCACAAACTCTTCGAGTTCATCCCATAAAACTGGAGCGGCATGGACGACCGAAGTGACGGCACTTACAGAGTTACAAAAAAATAAAAGATGCAAACGCAAAATGTAAGAAACCAAGTATCGCTGCGTCAATATTATTCAGATTAAACTTTTTCGGCTGAAAAAATCGTTTCGGAAGTAATTGTTTTAAGATACAAGATACAATCCAAGCTAATCGTAAATATAATAAAAAATCATATTTATTCATACTTGCCTAAAAAGTTGCAATTACTAGGAATATAAATACTTATTAAGATTGGCTTCCTTTTCTTTTATATTTACGCCCAATTTAATTGTACCATTATTTAAAAAGTAAATTATATGTATTCATAATATAGTTAGATATTTGAGTTACCTTACCTAACCTCCGTATTAAAATTAGAAATCCCCTTTTAATATTTTTGTTTATAACATGCTATAGGAAAATACTTTCAAATGAATAATGTTTTAAAAAAAATATTGTTATATTATTTGTGTTTTTAGCTGTAAGTATTGCTGTGATTTTAAAATAAAATAAAATATATAGTTACTACTTTGCCTTGGTTAACTTTCAATCTTTAATTCTTACCTAGCTAGAAAGGTAACGTACCTTATCATATCGGCGAATCATGGTAATCGATATTTGTATTTTATTAAGTAAAATAAAATACATCCGTATTAGGAATTATAATGAAGAACTCAAATACTTAAATAGAAAATAAATCAACACTATGCGTGGCGTAGTATCTAGTGTTAAAGGTTTAATAAATATATATTTTACAGAGTACCACTATCTCATATAAATAAGGCTACTATTGATATACCTTCACGCTTACCCTATTAACCCTCCCCCCCCCCCCCTCTTGAACCCCACATTATTGATTGTTGTGTATGTACACAACAATCAAAACTCATACTACAGACTGATATATTATATAAAACGCAGATAAAACATCGCGTGCAAAAAATATTAATTGTATGCCACAAAAGCTTCGATTTTTTTATTGGAAGTCGTGCTAAAAGCACAGAATAAAAAATAGTTACTAAAGGTTTGTTCGCGTCGCGTCACGGTCATTGCCGAGCAATTCGAGAGATTGCGGCCCAGACGCGGCGCGCTTTTATAATAGTACAAAATGAACTATGCCTTGATGACGCTGTGGTAGCCTAGATTCCCGCGCATGGACCGATCGACGAGACTTTGAGAGCCAGCAACATATCTACAAAAATGTTTAATTTTGCCCGTGTTAAGTTGACCTCGTGACGATCTATAGTGATTAATAGTACTATTATGGCATTCTGGATGTTAGAACGTTTCGTCCAATATTGACATGTTTAACCACATTTAAATGTTATTGTGTCACGCTTACGAAGGGAGTAGAGGGTCCACAAAGTGTGACGTGGTGTGACAGAGGGAGAAGGATTAACAAGCTTAGTGACGCCAAATCTACGCGTAACCTAACCTTCTACGTAATATTTTTAAGTCTAATACCGTTTGTATCGACAATTTTCGCTAACTGTCATTTTATTTGTTTTTGAGTACCTACCTACCTACAAATTGTTAATTTGAAAGTATTTTTTAACAATATTTATAGAACCTATAACAAGGACAAGAGGAGGTTAAAAAACATGAAGGAATCCAGCATATTATTTTTTTTTTGCTGCACTTACGACAGCCAATCAGCTTGCACGGTTCGCGTGTCGATTTCGCTATAGCAGTATTGATTGCATTCAATTTTATTTTAAGATTGTAAGGGCTGCGTATTAAACGGCTCGCTAAATTCTTATACAATTTATTAGTATCCGCCTGAGCACGCCTGCTCTCGGGCGACTGTTTGAAACAATAGCACGGCGACAAATGACCGAAGAAAGGGCGTTCCCTTTCTATAACAATGCATGTTTTGTATATTCTTTTTATAATTTATTACCTACCTCTCACACAGTCTTTAACACACAGTTTTGTCCGCATACATTATTCTATACACCGTCACAAAAAACTAACACAATGCACTTCTAACTCTCACTCTGGTATGGTATACCATCTGGCATGGTATGCCATTGAGCTTAAATATGTATGATGCAAGCGAATTCTAATCAATTATTCAATTTTTGTAATAAAACTATTTTTTTTTCTTTTGTTTAATCTATTAATTTAAAGGGAAACACATTTAATTTCATAGAGAGTGAGAGTTAAGACATTTTTTTTTTTTATGTATCTGTACATTTAAATCTAAGTATTTTTAATTTATCGTATTGTTAATTTATGTAAGTATAGACTCCTCACCTCACCTTATGACAGTTGGCTAGTAAAAACAAGTAGAAGTAAAGTAGTAGTAGAAGTAAATACAATAGTTATATTTGTTTTATTTTTAGAGTGAATGTTGCTATTTTATCAGGTTAAAAGATTTGCTTATTGATCCTATATTATAAAATGTTATAGCATTAACTATAAAATAAATAAATAAAATATTCTATTATGGCACTGGTCCTTTGACTTGACTTTATTACCGTCTCATCTAGTTCGCCTATCCGCCGCCGCGCCGCGCTGTGTCGATTCGAAATCATTGTCAAGACCACGCGTCCGTGACGCAATTCATCATGGCGCCTCATTTTCGTGTAAATACGTTTGTAATTTATTTTAATTGCACATTAAATGGCAACATTACAGACGGAGAATTAAATATCTCTGTGTCTGCAAATAGTGAAAAATCGATTGTAATTCTTTTCTGAGATACAACCCTTTCGTCAGTGGCCGCAAGCATTTCATAGAGCAATTAGCAGGGACGGTAAATAAAATATATATTCCATTATAATTAATAATTAAATTATTTAATATTATCTTATTTTGTAAAACCATGGTAGTAGTACATTTACGAATAAAATTATAAATATTAACTGAAAATAAATTCTAAGAGTCAAAGTACAAGTATAGACGAATCTGTAACCTTAAAAATGAGTATGTAATTGTATCAATAGATAAATAAAAATAAAATAAATAAGTAATAAGTAAAGTAAGTAATGTCATTCGAATTTATAACATTGCAATCAATACCTTGAGTGTTGCCCGCGGAGGACCGGAAGGGCCCAGAGATAAGCGAAGAGGCGCATGTACTGTTTATGGTATAGTGCACCTACAATTGCAACGTTATTACTTTCATGCCTATTCAAAATTCTTTGCTTACCTGCTTGTTACCCGCCGTTGTAAACTATTTTGCGGCGTTACTTGAGCTCATAAAAATAAATATTTAAAAATGATTAAGTGAACAAACTCAGACAATTTCTTCCGTTTAGAAGAGAGGGGGGGGGGGCTACGGCTCAGAAGTTTTAAATGTTTGTTTCAGGCTTAGTCTAGAGATGAGACACGAAGCAACTAATTCCGAGTTCCGTAATGAGCACGGGGTTGACCTATCGCGGGTCTGTAATATATTTTTTGGTTAATGTGAGTTCGTTTTATTTCTTGTTCTATGTATGTATATAGAATGTATCAAACAAACAGTAATCAGCAAAAATATCGGGACTATATTTCTCAATTCCATGAAAACCGAATTCAAATTTTAATCGAAATCTATTTAATGTCCGAAAACGTTGTAAACACAAATGTTTCAAAACAAACCTTACCCCCGGAAAGATTCAAAGTGAATTAAAATAGACCTGTGTAAAAAGTAAATTTTATTGATTTATGAAATTATACATTTATTTAAACATTTTTTTTTATCAAAAGGTTCTTATAATGTAAGTAGGTACTGTACTAATTAGAAAACTATTGTATTTTCTGAATATAAATCACATAAAATGTAGACATCCTTTTTTAAGATGCTCTACCTGGAAGGAATCTGCAGAGATGTTTGAAAAAACACTAAAAGGACGGCATCGACTCCCACCGAGCAAAGTCCATTGTGGTGCTAATAAAGATGGGGGCAAGATTTTGTCAGGTCAAACTTCTTACGGGTAAAGTAGCCCCTAATCAGTATTAGACAGACAGGCCTGACTCCAAATGCCACTCAGCCATTACGGGGTTGCTAGATGTTTGCAATGCGTTTGTGTTTTGGAATGGCTCAAGAGTAAGTCGACGCGAAACGCTTAGCGCAGAACATGACTAGCAGTGTAGTCATATTAATTATATCTGGAGGTTCCGTGGAATGTGTCTGTGTGTGTACTCGGTATAGTTGACGAAAAAAAAACAATATTTTAAATAGTTATGATATGCACTTCTTAGCATTTTTGCACTTACCCAAAAAAAAGTTCTCAAACTCAAGGACAATATAGCTTTATTAAGTGAGTCACTTTCTGTATTTATTGCTAATTATAATTTTCACCATAATTTTGACTGTGCTGATTGACTGTACTCATCCAATCGAGTAATATACAATGTTTAAATAAATGAATAAAAATAAAAAAAGCTATAGCCGATTAATTAATGGGCAAAAGCAATTAAGTAATTATGATTGAGTCATCCTAATAGCAGTCCTTCCGATATATTTATGATACTCGGGGCTACCTACCAAATATTATTATGTATTAAGCCAATATATTCAAAACAAACTCCAGAAATTATTTTACTATAAAGGTCGAGAACAGATTTAAAATATGTACCCAAGGCCTTTTGCACAGTTGCGTTAGTACGCTGCTAACCTATAAAGTAAGCACTAATCGTAGAAAATGCACGGTCATTTTACAGCGAACAAATGCGACTATGCATAATGCTGGTAGACTTGATGCGATATTGAGGTCAATACCAGTCAAGTGTAAGCGTGAGTGTTAATCTTATCATTCGTCGGACTATAGTAACATGCATTTAAAACCGTTTTACATTAAGTTGGAAAAATAAAATGAATGAATAAATCTTTTCGATTTTCTGCATAATTATTAAGAAAAGTTTCATAAAAATTAGTTTGGTAGTGAACGTCCTTTATAAAAGCTTAAGTATTGCAGTAAGCCTTTTAGTAAAATGGTAAAGTATCTGGCAGAGAGTTGGCACTTTTAATCTGCTTTCAAAGATTTTTTTGCAGTAATTGTAGAATTTCAAAGAATTATAGGTTTTCGATATGCAAAGAAATATTTTAAAAGAAAGGTAAAAGAGACCATTTCGCGAAAGCCATTAAAATATATTTGTTCAAAATAATACCTTCGCTGGCGAAATTACCGTTATCATGAGCGTTAACAATCTGTTGGTGATAACTCTAATCCAGGAAAATATTTTGAATCCTGATAGGTAAAGTTTGGTTTTTTTGAAGTAGAAATAAAATGAGTGCGCTTATTATCCTTTAAAATTAATACACTTAAAGGAAAAACAACAAAAAAAAATGTTTAAAGAAAAAACAATTCCTGATATAAAATTAATTTTTCAGACACTGAATAAATTTTGAGTTATTTCTGTTTAACTAATCAATTCAAAATAAAAAAAAACAAACTAAAATTATTTTTTCTTGGTAAATTTCACAATGACCAAATTCCCCTTACGATTTTTAATCGCCTATTCAGATCGCCTTCTGAATTACCTCACTAAAGTTTTTAGTCTTGAGGGATTTTCTCCCACTCCTCCAGTACTGCAGTTTTCAAGTCCCGAATGTTTACATGTACACGTTGACGATTTCTTACGCGTCTCTTCAGGTTGTCCCAACGCAGCAAGCTCCATCGTATTTAGATTAAGACTCCGAGCTGGCCAGTCCATGGCCTTTACTCCAACTTCTTAAATGTAATCCGTTGGCAAACGAGCAGCATGAGGTCTGCCATTATCCTGCAAGCCTAAAATTTGTGCCAGTAACGTGTGAAAATGGAACCACATGATCTCCTAAAATCTCCGCTATGTGTCTCTGGGCAGTTAGTGCTCAGTTTTCAATGAAAACCAGCTTAAAACATCACTGACCCTTTACCATATGAGGCGCATCAGCAATTAAGACTGCGTATTACCGCTCTCCAGGTCTCCGGTGACACGGTGACGTCCATCAACACCAAAAAATGTCATTTTGCTCTCCTTTCTCAGTTAGTGCTGATGACAACCGACTAGGAACACCTCCGTGGGGAAAATACAAACAAAAACAGCAGGTCTTCAGGGTGAAGAAGACCGAAAGATTGCTCGCGGAAGACTCCCGTGGGGAAGGAAAGATATGGCGCTTACCGTTTGGGTCCGTATTTTCGAGCGAGCCTGCTAGTTCCTTGAGTTGGATTCGATCTTTAGCAACGCCCTTGTAGATTAAGATTAATAATATACTTATTAGTAAATTTAGATAGTACAATAGCCATTGCTCAAACGTATAACGTATTCTTCGTGCTGGATTTTGCCTCTGCGATGTAAAGGTCAGGCAATAATGACAATGTGACATTATAATTTATACGTATTTTCGTGCGGCACGAATCAAACTGAGGTGGCCATCATGGCTAAAATAAAGGCGAACTATCACGTTCCATGTTCATTCATGGCACAACGGCTCCGCGCTTATTATCTTGAAAACCAAACCATGTAAATGGTATCGAACGATTACAGGAATATGTTGGCAGAGTTTTTATGTAGCAAAGTTTTTTTTAATTTTGGGTATTTAATGTATTAATGCTGACATTTAACATCATCTGTTGGGCTTTATAAGCCTCCTTCGCGTCGAGCGCCATCAACAGCTATTTTTTGCAGTTTTGAGGTTAGTTTGAAAGCATTGCCATTATACATACATAAAATACTTTCATACTTTTTTTTATATATTTATAATAATTTAAGTATTTTTGTTATCTTGAACCATTGCAACCATTAGTGCTTCAAAAATCTCTAAATACCTGTTTACGTCCATTTAAATATAGATGCTAGTTAGATTCTCATGTTCTTTTAATCATTTACAGAGTGAACTTTTTCTCATGCACATACTTTTATGGGGTCATTCTATACTTCAGACTGATAACTTTGGTTCTACAGCAATTGTTCAATGTATCGAAATTGTAAAAACAAAATCCTATAAACGTATAGTTGTTCCTCCTGACTAGGTCGGACGGTGCAGGGCGCCATCCGACCCACACCTTGACACAAATTGCAATGTTGAAAGTTAAACAATGCGATTCCACTTTGGAATGGCTCAACGGTAGAGCAGTAACTTCGAAGATGTTTGTTCCACTTATTAACCGATTTAAAAAAAATCGGAGGAGGTTCTCAATTCGAGCTGTATGTTTTTTTAGCGTATGTTCACTCATAACCCCTGAAACTTCACAATACTTTAAGAATTTAACCTATTATTAACCTGAAATATTAACCGTTCCTGGGAAACTGGTAAGAGACATTATAATTCTTATTGTACATTTCTTATAATATAATTACATTTATGTTAGCTATCGACTCATGCTTAATGTACGCACAAAATGATATAATATATTTATTATAAATTTAGGAGATCTAAACTGACTAAGATGTATGGAACACTCCAACCAGACAATGCATGTCTGTATATGTCAGAAAACTGACGACGCCACACTATTAAATCCATACCCATACTCTTTATACTCAGCCAAGGCGAGGCTTGCCAACCCGTCTTGTTCCCATACCCCTACTACATATGTTATGGTGCTTGGGGTGATTTTGTCATCGGTCTATATACCACAGTTTTTAAAATAATATAAAGTAAATAATCAAATCGTGGTCATCGTGGTCGTCATGGTAGTCTAGTGGTTAGGGCGTTGGATTATTGACCCAAAGGCCGCGGGTTCGAATCCGTACATGGTAATACCATTTTTAACGGTTCATTAGCACCATCTCTTCTGACTCTACTACAGGCACACCTTAGTTGATTAGGGCCCAGATTAATTGTATATGACTGAGGTTATAGCAATTATTTTATATATAAGCAAGACATATTTTTAGGCATTAGGGCGTTTGAACATAAACCCAACGATTGGTGATTCGAACATCTACGCTGACCCTAGTACAAGCACATTTATGTTGTTTGAGCAGGGCCCAAAATGTCTCTAAAACATAAAAAAATGGAAACAGTATTGTTTTAATTAAATCGATGTTGGTTGGATGTTGTAATTCAATTGATTAATTAAATAACTTCAAAAAAATGAGGAGGTACTTAATTTCGACGTGGAGGTTTTTTTTTTAAGTTCGCTTTAGTTGATCGCTAAATAAAACAAAACTAATTTAAATTTCCAAACATAACCATTAGTTGCGTAGCGTGTCATTTTGTCTTAAGATTTAAATCCTCGTAATAATTTACATTTCATTAAATATTTTTTTAAGCCCAAAAGATAACAGCTCAATAATATAACAAAATAGTCACATTATACCTAAAATGAGACGTTAAAAATCACAAACCGACCCGGTGAACAGATCCGATCTTGACAACGAAAATTCCAACCAGATCTTAGCCATTTTGATCATGAGCAATAAAAGACATTGAGATTTCACTAGAAATATGTGTTTTGAATTTCCTTGAATTCATTACTAACTTAATTAGGTTCATGTATTAACGTGTATAGGTATTAAACTTTGTCTTTGCTAATCACCAAGTGATGATAAATAACAGTAAAATGACATATACTTGCATTATACTTATGCTCACTCATAAACCGCTTATGATTTTATCAAACTTGTCAGGAATTTGTCTAGAATCAGCTGATTGGCGGCCATAGAGAAGATGTTGTCACGGCAGTCGGGTTTTTATTTCAAGTCAAGTCTGACGGAACATTCAAATATTTAACGGCTTTTTGATGCACACGAAGATTTTTAAACGAAAAACTTTAACGGCCATTTTTTTATGTTAAATGGTGGTAACTATGAACGGTCATTTGATGTTTGATAAAATTTGAAACCGTACTTAAATGAGTCAATTTTACGTAATATTTATATATCCTTGGTTGAATCTATTATTTTGTATGGTTTACAATTTGGGGTCTACATATGAAACATAGATACAGCGAATTTATATTCTATAAATTCGTATTTTAAAAATAATTATTTCAAAAAGTAAAAAAGGCAAGGCGACTACTCTAAGTTCACTGACTTCAAAGTTAAAGTTGACTACCGGTACGTCAACTTTGTTATTATAGAATTGCAATCAACCACTTTTCAGATGAAACATGGAAAAATCATGTTACTAATTAGTACTCTACTAGACAAATGTAGAATGAAAAGTAATTGTCTGAAGATGTGTAATTTGTGTGTAACGTGTAAGGGTATCGAAAATTAAAATATATAATACCCAGCCTATTTAATAAAATACCTCTAGAAGTTAGACAGCTTAAAAGAAGATCTTTAATAAAACTCAAACTAAAAGAATTTATGGAAAAAACCAACTAAAAATTATTAGGTATATTAATTAAATTAACTCGTACATTCTTGCTGTATCCTCTTTTTAAATCACACGAGTTATGTTAATTTGATTTGTAAGTATTTTGTTTTTTGTTTTATTTAATTTTGTGTGTAATAAATTGTTTTTAGTTAAGATTAAGAAACGAGCAGAAAAGACAATGTCTTAGCTGGATTTATTTACAATGTATTTGTAAATATTTGATCAATAAAAGTTCCTTCTGGCAATTTTGAAATTAAAAAAAAATATTTATTTGCTTTTTTAACATACTTTTATTGCATAATTTTTGAAATTTTGACCTAAAGGTCTGACTGAAATACCTTTACATATTACTAGTGACTATTACCACCTCGGTGGAATTTACTTTGGCTTTTAATAAAGTACATCTAAATCCCAGGACATTTATTGAATTTTCTAAATTAGAAATCTATCGTTTGAGGACGATGACTCTATTAAGTACCTGTTCGAATGCTAAAAATTTGTCCGGTCCGAAGCAAGGACGATAAGATAAGGGCTTTTGACTAAATTATTTATCAGTTTAGCTTTATGTTTTTTTTTATTTATTTAATTCTGACAAATGTTATAAAAATCATCTTATTATGCAAAATATTTTACCTAACTTGGTTATCGCCAGTTCTAAGGAAGACATTCTGTCTATTAATTAAAAAGTCTTGTTGCCGCGTCGAAACATTATAATTATAAACTAACAATAAGCAAACAAACTAATACAAACTAATATAAGAAATAAATATTATATATAATAATTATATACGAACATATTCATTCGAATACTTACTAAAATAATTACTTAAACTTACTTACTTATTCTTTTATAAATTTACTGAATACTTTAACTCAGTTTATGCCAACAATAGATCTCTCATAATAACCTTTGTCTCAGAGAATTAGCAATTTTATCAAAAGTTTTTTGAATTGGTTTCCTTTTGCAGTCTTTATCTTTGTATCTCGGCCAAGAGTTGTCTATTGTCTGGGAGTTACGAATTTTAGGTTATTTGTTTTCTGGTATGTACTCTTTTTTGCGTTCTTTTACTTTCGTCTGTTCTTTTCTATACTCGAATTATAGCATTGTGTGCTTTTTTAAAGAGTCTATAATTTTTTCAGCGCACCCACGCCACCCAACTATGCCGTAACACCAAATAGATTGTGCTAACGCATAGTACACATTTTTAAATGTTTTTAAGTCCAATATACTATATCTCATGTTGAATTTTAAATGAATTTTTAATGATGATGATTTGATTAGTCTTCGTGACCGAGTTTTTAGCAATTCGACACGCGGTTGCCATCTTAACTATCCGAGATACTTTCATGTTATTTTTGTTATTATTTATACAATTTTTGTTCTTGTGAATTACTAAATTTAGATTCAAATTAGGTTGGCCGGTGTCGGTAATGCTATGGGACATTCTATAATTACATTGTAGAACATTTTATTTTTTTCTGTATTATCAACTAGCCAAGTTTTTATTAACTTTAAAGTATTGTTTGCCTTTTCGAAGATGTTGTACCGCTAAAAAATATGACTGTATCATCTGCAAACGATGTAATTTTTCCATCAATTAGCTGTCATTATTTTAGTAGGTTATAAATATAATATTATGCTGTCATAAAATGTGTTAATCTTGATAAGATTGTCGTGCAAATGGTCAAATCGCGTGACGCAATTCCGCCGGCCTGGCGCGGGCGTCCGGCATACTTAGTTAGCTAAATGCCTAAACTGACCCAGCGTCAAAAGAGCCGCACGTCCATTTAATGGTAAACTTCAGTGCGGCTGCGTATTGTTTGAATGCACTGCGTTTCATTTCACTTTCATACAATATGCATACAAATGCGATTACCGACGCCATCGTGACGATCACAAATGCGTTAAATTAAAAAAAAAACTTAATACAAAATAAACCTACCCCCGAAAAATAATACAACAAATTGATATAGTGATCAAAACGAAACCCTATCTATGCCTGGCATGCATGGCTTTGTATAACATGCTGTATCTATATGTTTTAAAAGATCGTTGGAACCAGGCCATCCATGCTTACCATAAAAATGCATCGTGATCCAACATATCAAATTTTAACTCTGTAGCGGTAACTCGCATAATGTTTGATACAAGTTCGTAGAATTGCAGTTTGTGTTTTCCCTACTTTGATCCCGCCTTTTAATTCTCTCTTTTTGATTGTCTCTTTGTTAGAAGAAGGCTGTCTTCAATAAAGAACTACTTTCCTAGACTTACGCTTTTAGGAAAAAAGATGGATTAAGAGGGCGTCTATCGCTTTATTTCAGTGTAATTAGGTGACAATTTAGTGCTAAGAATCATTATATTTCTTGTAAAGCAATAAAAACAGCAGAAGCTTCTTTGAAAATCTATTATTACACATTACGTAGATAGAACTAAAACTCAGTAATACGAGATCCGCACAGATAAGAACGTTTAGGAAAGAGGCCGCCCCTCGCGTGTGCTGGAGTATTATGACCTGTGACGCTTTCTACCCGGAGACTGTTTGCCCCCTCCCCCCCGCCCCCTTGAGAGGTGCGAATCTAGAATAAGCGATGATCAGTCCGACGGGCGGACGAGCGCAGTTCATCGCCATGCCGTGCACGAATTAAACCAGGAGCCAGCGGCCAGTTCGAAATAGACACTATAATAAGACAGTAACGAGTGGACGGCAACTGCAAATTCGGGGGCCGCGCGAACGCTCTAGAGTCTAGACTATAGCGATTGTGGACGACCACACACACTTGTTGCTATGAGCGTAATTTCTATAGTTGCCACATTTTGCAAATCCATATTTTTTAAGTGATACTACTTCACACACAGAAGTGTGACCTGAATTCATGGTAACGAAACGCTGCACCTCACTCGTCTGCACCCTTCAGCTAGAGTAAGGCGTTGAGAAGGCATAATTGCAACAGGCATCCTAAAGTATGAATAAGTATACCTTTCTAAAAACATTGTAGAAGCATCACATCTTATAAACTTCCATGTACTTATAATTAACATAGGTTCATGTTCAGCACTCCCTTCACCATCACTTTAAAGAAAACTTACCAGCAAGCCTAGGCTCGCTGGTAGCAGTTTCAGTTTAATTATTTATTTTATTTTTTTATTCGGTACTCTAACAAAATATTGAACATATAACATGTTTATGTTACCATTTACGAATAAGAAATTATTTAAAAAAAAAACGAAAGTATTTAATCTGCAAATTTATTTATTTTATTAAATTCCCGAGTCGCAAAGCGCGATCGATATTACGTTTTGCCACGTTCGTTCGCACTCGGCACTGATAGCGGTCAATCACCCGGTGCGATCAGCTTGCAAACGCATGACAGCGAAAGTTTTAATAATATCGAGTAAAGTTTACATTTTCCTTCTCGGAAATAATGATGAATTTCACACATTTCAAGTTGCAGGGCCAATTAACTAGATTTTAACCGTAAATAGTCTTGATACAGCGTGTTCCAAGACCGCTCCCGATAAAAAAACCAGCTTATTGGCCCGGCGATTTCAAACATAATTTGTTTTTACCTCATATCAAAATTCATCATGGTTTCCGAGTAAAAAATTGTAATTACCTGATAGTATGAAATCGCTCTTGTCATAAGTTCGGTCGCTAGCGAGACCGCGTCGCGCCGGGTCATTGAACGGCCTGGGCCGAACTCCTGCGAGCAAAAAGGCAATTTACACGACCGGTTTGATAAAATTAATTAATTTGGGAATGGATTATTTTCGCATTCTTTTTATATAATTTATTACACGTAATATGGGAACATAACCACCCCCTTAAATACCCTGTACACCTCCTAAATTTCTCATACAATATTATGTTTTATAGTTGCATAAATGTACACAATATGATTTTATTAAAATATGAAACAAACCATCTATTAATCCTCCAAAACTGTAAATAACTATAAAACGCGATGTCTACTTTCGAAATAGCATTTATTTACGAAATAAATAAACAAGGTTTAGGCATTTAGGCATGTAGATTGAACCACGAACCACCCGACATATGTGAATGCAATTTGGCTGTGTTTAGTGGCGCCAAATGATAGTAATGAGATAGTCCTCTTAGCTCCTTTTAGTCGCCACTCCCTCCTGCTTCATAGGCAGTTCACTATTCATAAGTATTTTATATTTAATCACCTTAATAATTTTAGACAATAATCTTAATAAAGTTATAACATTTATTTTTTATTAATCCCAAAAATATAAGAAAAACTTTTTTCAATGCAGACATTAAATAGTTTGGCTATTTAAATGTACGAGATTGTTGAATTACCATGCACGTAAGTACTATAGCATAAATAAATACTGTTAAAATGAATACTGTTGGATTTTTCAATAAAGAATAAATAAATAAATAAATAAATAGTAAAGAAATAACTTTATTAAATTGCTCGAATGCGTAAACAAAATTTCAACTCCGCAGGATAGAGGTAGTGGTTCCAATTCAGCATGCAAGATTTGAGCTAAACCGGCATACAAACATTGCAAGCTAAATTATTAAAGCTTGTAAAAAGAAGAATTCGAGGAATAATAAGATTTATATATAAATTAATTTAATTTAAAAGTGTGATTTGATTGATTTAATAATGTTGATTTATTATTTGCTGTTTATATATTTTTTAATGTTCTTTTGGTTGTGTCAAAATTTTGGAAATATTTTATTTATTTATTAATTTTTTTATTTAGGGAAACAACAGCTATTGCATAAATAAAATTACAATAAAACAATCAAAACTAAAGCCAAAAATAGTTTTCTCCATAATCAGTAATATGGTAAAATCATTTGGGAACGATGTTGGGATTAGGAAGCAGGATGAGTCGGGGAATTTAAATATCAAGACTATGAAATTTAGTGTAGTCTTTACAAATAATAAGGCTTATAAGATAAAAAAATCTAGATAACCATCTCATCGAGCCAGAAGAGATTAGAACTATCGCACCCAAAAAGATACTTAACTTTATTTATTTATTTATTTATTCAACAGGTTTCCCCATGTACACTTTATGTTTAAAGTAAAACAAATTAAACTACTAAAAGAAAAACAAACAAATCAAAAACAATAACTATTAAAAAATTATAATAATGCTTCCCGGCACACATTAACAAATAAATAATTCACGCTGATCTTATATACAACGGTGTAATATAAAGCAGATTGTATCTACAGTACGGGACTAGAGGGTGAACTATAAATGGATTTAAAAGTACAAGAGTTCTAAAAAGGATTGTGAAAAAGCTTATTTGTGTTGGTTCTTAAACCACATACATTTTAGCAATACAAGCTCCCAATAAGGCGCTAAAGGGTTTAATAGTGGATAAAAACCGAATACTACCAGTATGATGATGTGGCCTGGAATTAATTATCTGCATATATAGCGGACTGTAGGTTTTTGTACCAGATGACTTGGCGTACTTCATGCCAACAATAGTATAGGTATTAATGTAATTTGCGAGGATTGATAATAGGTAAAAAAAATAGGCAGGTACTTACGGTTTGTATCTTTCTTGTTTGCAGTCTGTGCAATGCACTAGCATTGTTGGGTTGATTTCTATGGAACTGGTTGCGGAGTTTTGCGGGTGAAAATATGCGGGTTTTTGGCGTTCGTCAACACGACCCGACCGATTAAAAACTGCACTGTTTTGCTACCCTCCTGATATAGTCAGGTCATAGGTGTGAACAGGTCAGTTTTTATTTAAACTCGTCTATAACGCACACATAGTCATGTCATTGATAAATACATTAAATATCAAAGTGCCTTTTTCTATTTCAGAAAAGCCTTTATTTATTTCGTAGAAAATGTTCATTGTATTTATTTTAAGAGCAAGTTCATTTGATTAATCTATTAAATAGCTTTTAAAAATAGCCTACCTTAGTACGGGCAATGTCCGGTTAGATATGGTTGCTGTTCATCATCTAAGAAATATGTAAATAACATTAATTTCAAATTACACTTTAATAAACAGTAGGTAGGTAGGACCATTCACTATATTAATGGTATGACTAAACTAAACATGCTGGCATGATTAAATTTGAATCATTTTATAGTATATCTACCTACCGGTTAAAAACTAGATTTGTTTATATTCGTAGGTAGTTTGACTCAGGATCGTTTTTAATTGTCTTTTTTTAACTTTTAAAGTTGTATAATCATTATAAATATTGTAATGTGTCATTTAAAAAAAATGGAAATGATGCTTTTACTTCAAATAAGCAGGAGTAAGTATAGTTATGGAATGATTGCCGTAACTATTAAACTCATTGCAAATTTAGTAAGTAGGTACGTATGTTTAAATGATTTCTTAAGAATATCAGGTAAGAAAATATACAGTTGAAATCGTTTTTGCAACATTAAAGCGGTGCCTTAAAACAACCTTATTATATTTACTATGTTTATCGTTTTCGTGTTTGGTTTTTCCTTTAACTATATACTTTATACCTTAGACTCATATATAACTATAACCTACGTAGATATTTATTTAATTTAATGATTTAATTATCATAATATTTTAATAATGGCAAATCTCACAATAATTTTAAATTATTATAATGTAAAAGACTACATTTATGTAAAATGTAAGTCAAAGGATTCTACTTTAATAAGATGATTTTATGAATGACTTGCGCACGAAGTATATCAAAATAAAAATAAATAAAAAAATAATAATCAAAATGATTATTATTTTTTTGTCAGGCTGTTTTAAATATTATAATAAAATATAATTACATCAATAACATTTATATTATATGTTTAGATATAGTAAAATTGTATAATGTATTGCTTAAATACCGTATTTAGATGATTCCTTAGGTTATAATAGCCGTTCGCCGTAAGTTTACAATACTTTACAAAAGTTTGACAGTATATTGACATTTGGAATATTCAAATTCTTTTTAATATTTTTACAAAATGAAAATTTTCAAACAAATTATATAGGGAGAATGTTTAAAGAAAAATTAATATCGAACGCACAGATAGTTGCATTGCTTGAGGTAATGCACGCTGTATTTTATGAAAGCTTTTCACTCTCACCTATCTATCTGTGCGCTTATGCAATACGGTTAAATTTTCATTAAAGTAGTAAAAATTTATATATGTTTGGGTATATAAGTGTTATACGATAACTGACTACCTAATTTGTAACTAGAAAAGCATTCAATATTTTCTTCTTAACCCTTCATGAGTCAAAAATAGTAAACCCCAAATTAAATCTTAGGACAGGTGTTCAGCACCTAGTTAGATGGACACGGTGAAGATTCTGACATGCCACTAAGTGCGAAATAAGATGATAGGAGATGTATATCATTTTCTCTTTGTATGTATAGATAAAATGTTTTTTTTTAATAATAATTGTATGTCTAGCTGTAAGTTTTTTCTGTGAAAACAATAAATAAATAAATAAATAAAACATAGCCCTTAAATCGTTAAAAGGTACGTTTTTTTTATCTAGTATTTTTAATCTCTGGAAATTAATAGTCAAATGGTAATTATTACAGTAACATTAAAAAAGGCAGGGGGAATCTTGTTTTCTTTTTTCAATAAAATTTTATATTCGAACATACTATTTGGAAATAAATATATTTACCATTCTTATGTAGCATTTGTAAATTTTTACTTATGTAAATACCTATTATATCCATATTTTATTATTTATTTATATTTAATTTCGAATCCCTTTTTACTCGAGTACTACAGTGTTTAAGTTAATCCTAAGGTGTTTATAATAAATAAAGTAACTACTTAATAATATCAATAATATATTATTAAACTGTCTATATTATGTATGCATTGTCAAAGACGAAAAACGTCCATCGCCAAAATAAATAAATAAAACAAATGAAACGCAGCCGCCCGCCCAGGCGGCCGCCGTCGCCGACCGCCGACCGCCGAGTGGAGAAACCTTGGTGCGGGCCTCCCGCGCTGCGCGTGTGTGCGTGCGGCCGTCCGTGTGCAATGTTGTCAGCGGCCTGCGTCTGTGTGCGCACTCAGCTGCTCCGCAGACGGTCGCGGCTGGTTTACGCTGGACGTCTAGTGGCGATCATATGTTCGCCGGGGTGGGGGCACCGCTGGGGGCTCCGCTGGCCGACGACTCCGCTCCGCTATTGCGGCCTGGTATCTCGCCAGAGTCACACGCATAAACGGGGGCGAATACGCTTATTTCATATACATATTTAGCTTATTTCATATACGTAAGTTTCGTCTTTTGAGGAAGTCGGTTTATATATCGCGGCGGAACCGATCGGTAAACAAAAGAACATTAAATATTTTATAGTTACATAACATACCCGCGATCCGAGTTCCGCAATAGCAATATCGCACTCGAAGGGTCTTCGCCGTCGCGGAAGTTATTAATTCATGTTTAGAGTTTGAACGAAGATCGCCATGGACCTGCGGTGTTCGGAGACCGTCGCCGAGGAGTCGGCTGCCGGCCGGGGCCGACAGTCCCAGCGGCCGACCCAAGCGATGCCGGATCCGGTGCTCATGCAGCAGCGAGTCCTCGACAATCTCCTCAGGACCGAGGAGAGACATTCGTCGGCCTGCACGTACTTCGGCACCGTCCAGCGGGAGATCACGCCCCACATGAGGAGAATCGTCGCCGAGTGGATGCTCGAGGTAGGTCCGCCGATTTCGAAAATTATTCCTTCGACGTTCAAATGACATGTGCCAAAAACAGCTGATTGTCAACCAAAGAAAAGACAGTTCACCGACTGCCGTCGGGTCAGTAACCATTCAATGGAGGCATGAAACGTTGCCTAACGCGATTATAATTTATATTTGACGTATTTTGCATTGTGTTTTGCGTAAATTGCGGCTTTTTAAACTGGTCGGCGCATCCGCCATCTTGCCTTGCCAAATTCCTGTTTTGCATCGCAAATGACAGCTCTTTCGCGGAACTCGCCGACCGTTGGATTTGAAAATCGCCCAACAGAATTGGGGTTTGGCCTTTGAGATTGTCCCCTTGTTGCATACGTAGATTGCGCAGGTGATGGGATCGATTGCCGTCAGACATCCAACGGATTTCGGCTTCCAAACTGGAAATTGAGCGTTTTCGTCAGCTCGCGTTGCGCAACGCGTTACCTACCACCTCGCATCCAGGGCCCACCCAGATGCTCTAATTTATTGCAAATCTGCAATCCTCCCCCTTGGCTGAAAATAAGTCACGGATGCCAACGTTTCGACGAATGTTAATTTCTGGTAGGTATTTAAACTATTTTAACATTGTGTGTGTACCTAATCATATCTATTAAGATAATTACTTTTATCGTATTTTGGTGGTAATAATTATAACGTTTAAAAAGTATGAAGGTTTTTAAAATGTAACAAATCAGAACATGCAAACCATCTATGGTATCTGTTTACCACTTATGGTAAACAGGACCCTCAAAATTTGTCTTGCAAAGAATCTTTGACATTGTACTTTTATTAAATAGATCAAACTTTTGTTAATATATCAGTAGTCGACTGTCACAGCAGGACTATCAAAATGAAGCAATCAGATCAGGTTTTTCTCTTGTTTGAATCCATGGGATGAGTGATAATAAATATACATCTCATTCCACAACAGTGCTTTCTTTTTATCAAGTCCATTTAAAATGTTAAAAATAATATTTCGGGATTTGGTTTTTATTGGGTTGTCAAGTATCAATAAGGGATCACAGTGCGTTCGACTGCCTACTGGCCGACGGCTACAAGTTCGAATCCGCAAGCTGTGTCATCTTCCTTACCTCTATTACAAGCAAATTTCACTCAGCCTAGGTTCGAAATAATTTAACTAAGACAATTATTTCAAAATATGAAACACTATGCTTATAAAAACTAAACTTTGAAAACTGAATTGAAGACATTGTAATGTTTGACTGTCCTTTTCGAGGATATTCTAATACTACATAATAACTATTAATTCCGACGCACCCTCGCTTTCCCCAGTGATGTTGTCAACATTGTTCTTGATTCCCCAAACAAATAATATATATATATATATATATATATATATAGTAAAATAGTAAAATGTATTGTTTAAATACCGTTAATTAGATGATTTCTATGTTAAAATAGGTAAACATATATGTATGTTTACCTATGTAAAAATATATAACATATATATATGTTAAACTAAAGGTGTTTACCTATTTTAACATAGAAATCATCTAATTATATATATATATATATATATATATAAATAAATAATTGACATGACCTAGGTCATATACAATTAATTATAATAATAATTATTAATAGCTAATTATTTATTATTAATTTAAATTTAAAACAATTTAATCTGGCCTTCCTAAGGTACTAATGAAAATACCGTGAAAGGAAATTTCAAAAGTATGATGGACGCTACACGAGAACCTTAAGTTTCTGGTCGAAATCTTGGCACATTATAGCTGCTCGCAAATGGACCCGCTAGCACTGGGGAGATTTTAATTTTGATAAACTCAAAATCGCACTCGCCGCGAACATGTAGAATGTCCGGCCGTGAAAACCGTGAAAACCGCGAAAAGCGTCGGTCGTTGCACCGCCGCGCTGAAAAGAAAACTCTCAAACGAAAATAAAATGCGCGAACAGCGGCGCGGCGGCGGCGGCCCCTCTATTTTGGTCATCAGCTGATTTTGACGGCTCGAATCGGCTGCGCGTGATGCGACGATGTCGTCTCGAATCTAGGACATTATTGCGATATCTGTAATTTGTCAGTGCTAATTAATGCCTCGTAAAAACGTAGGTTCTGCGCGAGCGCGCACATTATAGTATGGCCACTTTTAGCAGTACCATGGATCACATTTTCAATGCATCGCATGTTGTGATGAAACAAATTTAGCGCCTTCAGTTAAAATAAAACACTCCGGATTAGCAATCAAGCCCTAGAATTATTGAGCACCATTCAAGGGGGTGAACGGCCTCAAATACATGCAGTCCAACTATCAGTTTTTTTATAGTATATTTAATCTTCAGTGGTAATCGTTGTCCAGGGTTATTTTCATTCATCAACGTATTTAGTGTTTTTTTTTCTCAATATACATCGATTTAAAATGATTTTGGAATGTGTTTTCGCTATAAAAGTTTTTTTAGATAGTTCTGGTTAAAATACACGCAATTAGAAGTCCTACCTCAGCCAGATCTATTTAAATCTAATAAATATTTTTCCAAACACCGCTCACAGCGCTCATTTTTTTTTAATTATACAATAACTCAATGTTTTAATATGGCACAAATCTCCGTGGATTATTTGCTCTTACAGACGGTTTCTGACGCAAATGATGCTGCGGCGTTTGGACCGAAATTATTGCGGATTTAGAATGCGGCACGTCGCTAGATTGCCTTAGTTTATAGTTCTGCCTGAAAGAAATAATTCTTAATTTAAATAACGAGCAAACTCTATCCTGACCGCGGAGCCCAGTTATATGTTATTATTTTTAATTTCAATTCGGTGTGGGGTATAATTTTCTACTCTTGGTAAAATATTTTTGCTTACAGTTTTGTACGAGTTCTTTCAGTTTTATTTTTTTTTCATTTAAGTTTTCTTCCTGTGGAATTCTGTTAAAAAACTATATATGCTTTCCTAGCAATTTATTTAATCGAAATTACGGTGTAATGGTTTAAAATAGTGTCCGCCAAACTTCACACCGATCAGTGCAAAAGTATGAACGAGATTCATTTTTTAATCGTTTGTAAAGTGCTTATCATCAAAAGTTTTCATGAATATCTAGTTATATTAAAAATTATTCGATACAAAAGAATCGACAACCTGCAATGAGCCTCACCTCACTAGGTATTTAATCTTTTCGCCGAAATGAAAACGTCAATTAAGCACATTCTCACGCTATTTGCTTTCGGTATTGGACTGAGGGCGAACCGATAAATCTAGTTTATTCAATTTTTTTTTTTGTAGTATTTATTATCCGTGATCTCGTCAGTACATTACACTCCAGTTTCTTTATTTTTTCAATTATAAAATGAAAAACTATTTAAAATAATATTCCATAAAGTTTATTCTATTTTTATGGTTTTTCTTTGCGTAAAAAATGGTTTGGTATTTTTTAGGCCTAAGGTCACAGTTATTACTGTGACCTTAGGCCTTGTTACTGTGTGAAGTAGATATTTTTGATAACCTCATTAAACTATTTAAGAGGCTGATTTATGGTTGTTGACAGATAATATTACATACAAACCAGGTTTTCCATTACCTACGATCGGATAATGGATAAAACGTTAAAGCACTTTCCGTGGTTTTCTGTTTGTTATACTATAAGTACTAATGTATGAAAATATTAAAAAAAAAAAAAAGAAATATTGAAAATATTAAAATTATTTATCGCCTGATCTTCGGGAATTCGATAGTTTATGTTCACAGACGTAGTGAATATGTGAGCGAAAGAAGAAAATCAGAAAAGGGGCCGTTCATGCAAAATATACGAGTTGGAGAAGGAAGGCAATCGCTGAAAGAGCGACTAACAATGTCACTTCTACGTATTTCTTTGTTCTGCGCTGAAAAGGGATTAACTCGCTTCTCGGCTCTCACTTGCACACAACGTGTAAGATTAATTCATAGGTATCTTATTTCATTAATTGTTTTTAGATTTAATAGTCATATAAATCACGTTTACTCTGTCAAAGAAATAAAAAAAAATAACTAAATAACGATAAATATATATAACTTATGAATAAAAACTATAATATGTGATAAAATACTATTATTAAAAAACAATATAATAAATAAATGTTTATTAACAATATGTATTCATATTTAACTTAGCAACTCTTCGCGTGGAGAAAACGAGAAAGCCTTGATTTTCGTGCCTATTTTAGCTAGTTACTTCCTAATGAAGTAGCCTATAGAAGGCTTCCTATAGTAGTATTATTATAGTAGGCACCGGAATTTCTACTGTTTTCTTCGTCTACTACTCGGCTTATTTTTATATTTATTTAAATGGAGTGTCTGATAAACCTGTTTAATATTATTTTCAACAGCTGACACGAGAATTTTTTTAGATAATTTGTTATACATAATAATATATGGCGCAGCATCCATTTTGGCGTTATCTTGTTAACCTGCCGGCCGAGCTAGCGATTTTGCATTTTTCCAAAATTACTTACCTTTCGTGTTAAACGCCACCTTTTGTCATCATCGAGGATAAAATTCAATGGAGCCTATTCTTGGGATGGATCGTGTTTGTTGAAAGCAACTTTGCATAATTGCTCGTCGTTTGACGTTTATCTATTGGAAGATGCCGCCAAGCCATGTTTTGGGTTCTGTACCAGTAAGTCCAGATGAAACTTAAATCATGGGCTTTTAGTCAACCGCTGTGGACTTTAAATTTACATGTATTCGTGACCATTGTGTATGACTTTTGACTCTTAATTACAATTTTAATTTCAGTGGACTCCCATTATGTACATACAACATAAATGAGATAAATTGTATTATTTTCTAGTAAATATTTTAGTATTGTTTTTTAAAGAAGGTAGTTACATTTCTCACAAAAAAATGTTTACATATTACCAACTCTTTGAAAGAGATAAATTTTATGTAAGACTTGAAATCTGTGCCCGTATTTTTTTTTATAATTATTAAAAAAACATGAAAAATGTATAAAATCACCTCGGTATTTATTAATTGTTTGATACTATAAAATGTAATAATATACGTTTTATATGAATTTCTCACACTCAACCCGGTTAATTTTTATGAAATAATTCATACATTTTTGAGCATTTAAATTTATGTGCTCGATTTAGTGTCGCGTACAATTAAACCATTAACAATACATTCTTACATCGTCGACTTTGCATAGAATACGACAAAACGACGCAACAGCTGATCCGGGCAAGCAGGCGCAGTTCGTTCCTAAATAAAAGTCTCGGTAACATTATAACACCGTTAATGAAGAATTGCATTCTCGGGATGTTTTCGTTGGTGTGATGCGACATTAAAATATCTACATTGACGATACGGCCAGTGTCGCGTTCGACCGTGCGAACGCCACGCGGAATGCGTCATTACATCCATGCGAAGGTTACCTATCTGTCATGGGATCGTCCGGTAGCCAGGCAGCGAATCCACAGCTGCTACTCTACTGAGCCCTGCTCTAACTCTCCTAATGTTTACTTAACCTATTGCATCAAAGGAAATCAACCTGTGCTCCCAGTTAGGACATTTCGAACGGAGACCAGGTGTTTTTAATTACTAAATCGTATACAAATATTTTGAGCCCTACTCAACTTGCTTATGACTATAATTCGCATGGAGAGAGTGTTAAGGCAGTGTCCGGGGAAATCTATCAATCTATAAAAAAATCTGCTTGTTTTTGTATAAAAATATATTTTCTCGTGCATTTTCTTATGGTCAGTGGTCACTTTTAGGTTGGGTACTGCGATTATGTATTTAAGTATGAGCGGCAATGACCTAACTTACTTCATTCATCGAAAGATTTTTTTCTGGAAAGTCAGCTGGTGACTACGACACGTCTGAAGCGATAACTCAAGGAAAAAATGCTCCCAGACCAGTGGTTGTCATAATATTAATCACCTTCAATTAAATGTTCATCCACATAAACTTCAGAGAACGTGAATTTCTTGTTTAGGAACGACATTATTTGGGCGTGCGGTGTCTAGTATTTAAACGTAATCTGGAAAAAAATATTAAGGAATCCAACCGCCGAAGCACCCATCCATCCATTAATGACCGCTTTTTTGTAGGTTGACTTGTTTCGTGAGAATGATACATTTTGTTCGCCGGGCATTTGGGGTTTTTTTTAATATATTAATTCAACTCAACTCTTTACTTTTACATAAAAGAAGCCGCTGAAAACTTTTATTGGTTTTTTTATATTATTTATGTACAAGGATGTTTCTGCATTTGCAGTAAATATTCGTAAAATGGCCTCTATTCTTATCATATACCTTACAATAAATATATTTTGGTTATAAAAATTGCCTGACGATATTGGTTTTGTAGCAGAGGTCTTTGAGTAACCTATTCTCGGTTTTAATTAAACTGTAGATTCGAAGCCTTATCCGAGCCTTTAATTGAAAAGTAAACTATTAAGCTTTCAAACTGGAGAGGCCTTTTTCAAACCCCCGTGTCTGTTTAATTTTGTCATTTTTAACTAAAATTTGATTAGTCGAGCAAATAACAACATTAAGCAAAAATATGTAATTGCAGTTATGTTTAACTGTAAGCTAAGAATTAAACGAATAAATAAATCTTAAGGAAACCCAAAGACTTGAACTGAGGTATATTTTATTTATAAGATATAAACCTGACAATGATATTGAACGTGTATCTGAACCAACAACAAGAGTTTATTTATAATTTGAACATATTTATTTGTTTTTTGTAAATACGTCCTTAATATTAAGCATCAGCTTTTATAATATTTTAAAATAAAGAATAGTAAACCAAATTACACACTACCGTATTGATTTATACAGTTTATATGTTAAAATTGTATTTTTTTATTTAACAGCCGTTAAAAAATATCACAACCTTCTAAAAATGATAAAATTACTACCTCTACGGAAAATAATTTTGCATATTTTATTTTTTGTTTTATACGGTACTCCAATAAAATATTGAATATATAACATGTTTACATTAATTTTAGATACTTCAGTAAGAAAAACCTTATCAATATTTAAATAAAAAGAGAACCACATGCATATAAAAGATAAAACACAGATATTATTATATGATTACATACAAATAAATATATAATTGTGTATATACTATTTATATAAATACATAAACATAAACATGAACATAAATATATATTTTTATTATCTCGGACGCAATTCAAAAATGTGCCTTGAATTGACTAAGGCTATCATGGAAAATGTCAATGCGACTACCTCTATGAACAACTATATTTTCAATTATATTGTTGCAGTCAATCTGTACTCTATGTTTTAGTGCTTCTTAAGAGCCTACATAAATGTATGTAGGCTCACATAACAGACATAACCTCGTCACGATTTGCCCTTTATTCTGCTTAATATACAGAACCCTCGTTTCGGTTTAGGTCGTTAGAAATGTCCGAAATGACTATGGTATGTCCTTTCCTCGTTTTCATTTTCTTGTCGCCGTTAGATTCATGCAAAAGATAGCCTAAAACGCGACGTCTTTTTGTGGACCCTCGAGCAGGTCCCCCTTTACGGATGCTGCATCCTAATCTCCGACGAATCTTCTCTGGGCTAAACTCAATTAGTGCGTCCTGCGGTTTGCTGTGTTCTTCCAGGAGGTGAGATACTGTCGATTTTTCTAAAGAAAAATAGACGAACCTAAGGAGTAATTGTAATATCTATCCCTTTCTAATTCTCACTCGGAGGTTTTGGATAGAAACAAGTTTAATTTCCATCGACATTCCTAAAATTACTAAAGATCAAAACAAATGAGGCCTCATCAATTTTATAGAATGTGAAAATGCCTAAGCTATGTGCTCAAAGAAGATCCATAAAAGAGGTTGGAAATCATAACACAATTTAGCTGAAACGAGTTTATCTCAGCAAATTAAGAAGTCTGTTTTGTATTCGCATTATATTAATTATCGCGATTTGGCCATTCAGTTAATTGCCGTAACCACAAAGTGTGCTGACTTCCTGGGCTTCGTTTGATGTACGCCATTGTAATTTTAAGTATGATAAATTACACAATTTGATATGATATTTCAAGTTTCTCTTCAAACAGAGCTGTTAACAGAAGTAACAAATGCAATAGTTATTTTTTTATCGGTGGACTTGGCTGCTTCACATTATAAAACGTTTTATTTGATTTTAGTGTATAATGAAATAACTTCAGTTATTTTACTTTTTAATAATAATAAAATATTTATTTTCTTTAAAATAAATAAATAACATATAGGTACGTATATTATATAAATGAATATAAATAAATATTAATTATTTTCAATACATATGGAATGTATCTAAAATCACTACTGTCCTTTTAGGGGTTTGATCTACATATATCGACAACTAAACCGGTCTCTCGAAAAAACATATTAAGTATATGATCGATGCGCCACGCCGCACTGACCATATTTAGTACTAGCCAAAGTGTGGAAAAGGTCGGGAACAGTTAGTCAGTACTCAGCACCGCTCACTTCTATTCTCTCTTAATTACAAAATATTTCTCCGACGTATTTTTGCTAATTTGATGGTTGAAATAGATTAACCACCCGCAAGAATAGTAGTGATATAACCTTTTTACCTATGTACGTAAGTAATAAATGTTTATTCTTGTACGGACTGAACATTTTAATGATTCCTTCCTATCCTTGAAAATCTTAACCTTAGTATACTTAGATACGTATTTAATAGCCATGGTCTTGTTCGTAAGGCCATCGCCATATTTGCCTACCAAGGCCACACCGCACGAATAGCTATTTATAAAAGTCTTCTCTAATGCGGAGTTTATATAATATGGGTACAACTTTTGATAATTTGATTTGGTGTCATCGACACGATAATAACTCGATACGGTGGCGGTTCTGAATACGTAGTGTCGCTGGGTTTCTTGAATGACAACCGTATTCTACCTATCGGATATTGTCTCGACGCTAGTCAAGGTTAATCTCGTCACTCATGTATCACGATTCGTGTGGGACACTGAAATTGATGTTAAACATGCGGTAATGGCTCTTTCAATCCTGGTCGGTAACCTGCTAGTAACAACAAACGCGTACATATGTGCAAAAACTCTGCAGGTATCTCGAGATAATCGTGTCACCGCATTGTTAGGGGGCACTATAAAAGTCATCATATTGAGAAATGTATGTGAGAATGAGTATGAAGCCGGGACACCACCAAGACGATGAAGCTGTTGTTATTGGCTCTGTTCATGTCATCGCTAACAATTGCTTCATTGTTGCCGTCGAGTGAGTCGTCTTCTAAAACCCTTTCCACGAAATTGATCTATTTGGCCGTTTGTGGTGGGCTCCAATATCACTTTTTCTAGTAACACGAACTCAATAGCTAATACACAACGAGACCAATAATTGTGCACCGCCCTTTTTCACTCGATAGGCCCACCGGCGAGTGCCATTCATGATTCACCGTGTACTTCCGGTCCTGACCTATTTACCAGCCCCGACGTTCACAAAAGAACCTGTCATTCATCCGCACGACAGACTTATTCTCGTCTTCAGACACGTGCCCAGCGACGATTTCGACTTGGCAATGTTATCCACGACCGTTTAACCCGCATCGATGTACAATTTTCACTTTTTTTTTTATCCCACAGGTGTGCGACGAGCAAGAATGCCAAGAGGAGGTGTTTCCCCTGGCCATGACGTACCTGGACAGATTTCTGGGCACGTGCAGCATAGGAAAGAATCAGCTGCAGCTCTTAGGCACCGCCTGCCTCCTGCTCGCCTCAAAACTGAGAGAACCCAGCTCGCGGGGTTTACCCGCCGAGATGTTAGTCTTCTATACCGACAATAGTATCACCCTGACCGATTTATGCGTAAGTGCTCATTTTCTTCAATTGCTTTACTTATAATAACAAATACCTTTTAAGATTCAAGGTGCATGTGGTGTCGACATTAGAGCAAACGCTTCTATAGATTGCTAATTTTATCTCCGATGGATTATTGTTGGTCGGTTCTGGCCTGGCCCTAAGTCTCGCTTCCATTCCCGAGCTGACGAGGTCGCGACAGTGCGAGCGGCGTCATTGTGGCCTCGCGTCCGCGTAGACTGACTACCTACCCTGCAGGCCCCATGGCTGGGCCGAGCGGGCGTCCGCGTCGCGTTCGGCGCTACTTACCTGCCTACGGCGGGTCGTTAGCCCCTCGTTTCGGGAACACTTTTCGTCTATTTTGATCATTTTGCCTAATTTGAATTTTCGTTACGGTCCACCCACTTTTATGAGCTCGGCGCCCCGCTTGGATTGTTTGTTTTCGGATTTTTCTTCTGCATACGATTTCTAGTAATTCCATTCATGAATTCACCAGCACCGCTGAAACATAGTTAATGTCATAGTACTGATTTGACTAATCGAAATAATACAGTGATTCTTATTTACATACCATTAAAAAATATATACTATTCGTCATGAGAGGCGATGAAAGTAGTTTTAAGTTAATGAAAATACACGACTATGCAATTAAAATAAGTTTAGGAAAATACCATAAATTTCAACAAGAACGTTATCTTATGAACGTGTTGTTTATACCATTATATTTTTTAAAATTTCAAAAACACTGCACAAGGAAAGTTTTACTGCGAATACTCAACAATTATTCTAAACTTATCCATTTAATAAAATATTTTTAGGGACGACTACCCATTTATAAGGTTTTTTGTTTATAGTCTTATTTGCATAATTATTTAAGTAAACATTTCATAACAGAATCTTATATACTTTAGGAAATGTTCGGCAATCATTTTTAACTTACCATACATTTATGAGTGCATATATTTGAAATGTAATATCTATCTTCCATCACAATGTTTTTATTCTGTATTTTTCGTAACTGAACTGAATTTTTCGATTTTCGTTGAAAACCGAATAGCATTTCAGAAATCTGTCAAATAAAACGTAGAACTAAAATTTGACAACTCTTAGTCACTGACGCTGGTCTCTGTTACCATCACGAATCACGACGTTTTTTAACGAAAATCATTCGATAGTTAAAAATTTTCCATATTTTTTGTTTTTAATTTAGTGTTTAGTCCGACGTTATGAGCGATTAAAATTTATCAGGCCTTATGCATATTCGCTTTAGTTTACTGCTAAAATTACAGCCCAAGCGTTTCCTTTTAAGTTTAGCAGCGTTTAACGCATTTGTGTATAAGGCCGATGGTGATTGCGAGACGCCGGTCCACTTATCTGTTGCTTGTAGGCGAAAACACAAACGTACTTTTACTTTTGCATTGTTTTATTTATCCAGAATCCGTTATTTAAAAATTGTCATATTAATTTTAATTCTCTGCTAGATTTAATAACGATATCCTGTTACTATACACATAATCATTACTATGGGAATACGCCCTCATCAATATTTAGCTGCTTATACTGATTACAAGTAGATCGTTATCTAATTGAAAACAGTTACTAAGGCGGTACATTGACCGCGCCGGTCGGCGGGCGGGCGGGCGGTTGAAACGAGTCCAAAGCCGAGCCGCGCCGAAGGGCGGACCCAAATTGCAATTGTCTGCAGATAGGTGAGACGCTGCCCTGGCGATTATCTTCGAGCCGAGAGGGGCCGAGAGGGGCCGACGGACACCGAACCAATTTTACTGGCCGCCGCCGACGGCGTTTCTCCGGACATGAGAGGAAGCCGACTTGGTTATACTTGGCGCATACTTATTATACGCGATCGTTTCCATTCGAAAATTGCGATTTTCCTGGCGCGTATGCACACTGTTTACATTCCCGCAGACGCCATTGCTGTGGGTGAAATTTAGGCGATTAATATATGAAAGCGTTGCCTACCAAGATGTAATTGATGAATTATCTCACTGACTCCTTCCGCTGCCTTTAAAGTATTTAGCATGTACTCGCTGTTACGTCAACCACATAGTAAACAACAATGAGCAGCGGCCATACTTGACTTCCCGTTGTTATAGGCGAGGGTGTTCCTTGTATGGCGCAATAGCTGCATAAAGTCAGCGATTGTGTTTCTTTGAAACAAGACAGTTTACGTCCTGCGCCGATTCGCATTACAAAATAATTTGCTAAGTAGTTTCTATTGTTATGTACGCGTCCCGTGACCAGTCGATATATTTTATCTGATACCATGGTTCAGTTTTTACCAAGTTTTAGTTTCAATACGCAAACACCCTTGTTAATTTTTTCTGTTTTTGTGAATGGACTGACTGTTCATTCAAGTCTCACTGTGTCTCAATAAGTTGATCGATTTACGAGCATAGGCATTGTGATATTGTTTCACATAATTTGCTCGTGCTAGGCGCGCCGCCCGCCGAAAAACCCGGGGCCTCCAACGAGAGCAAAAGTTTAAAGTTCGCTTTCAACAAATTACCCGCGGCCTGGTGGAGCGCAGTGGTATAAACGCTTGCTTTCAATCCAGCGGTCTCGGCATCGAAACATTTCACTGCCGAGATTTTTTAATAGTGCACCCGTGTCGCTATATAAGCTTATTAATCTGTAATGAATTTGTCCCGGGAAGTTCTATCCTCATATTCTATCCATAGAATATCATCTCGCCGTTTAGCCGGTTTTAAGAAATTGTACGCTAGTTAACGACCTCGAGGATCACAAAACAAGATCTTTTTCTCCAAAATGTCTCTGAAATGTCCGCCTTTTTACCATTTTGAACGTTGCCATTGTTAAGGTCCTCCTTTAAAATAGACGCTTTGAAATTTTAAATGGCAGACACGTGATAATATGATGTTTACATGCGATATCCTGGCGCATTCATTAGGTAAGAGAATTGTAAAGGCCGCGGCGTCCGCAGTGTCTTTTGGCCTCTTAGTTCATTAGCCGGTCTGAAGCGAAGTGCGAGCCGGTCGCCGTATTAGATGTCTCAAGGTTGCCAACTTAGATGAGCACATATTTGAGGCATTCTTCATGGAAGGAGGCGACATCCGGTACGATTCGCTCTTCCTCGTATTCAAAAGCCGAGCGCCAACGATCCTCTATTCGTATTCCTGGGCGCGTCTCTCTGCGCCTCGCCTCGCCGTCGGAGAGAGACGGACAAACGCACTTTTCGCTCTGTTTCGTTTTTATACCTCTTAATTATTGCATGGTTGCATTATCTGTGGAACTCATCTAGTCATCATCTATTTGTACAATATCTATTATTATGTTTTAGATATGTATAACCTATGATATGTTATTGGCTATTTTAGCCTTGTTACGCTCATACATTTTATAAACAAAGACAATCATCAAATTATTATTATGCGCTTATTTTAAGCCACCATTTCAGCTCATTTAGTTTATGCTAAATTTATATGCCAAGTGCTGTTTTCGAGGAAAATAAAAGAGCGTTTACATTTAATGTATTGTTTGCTAAATATATATTCAACTTCAAAATATTTAAATCTTTTAACCAAATATGACACTTGTCGTAGATCACTGACATCGTCAAAACTCTATTATTTTTCTAACGGCTAATTTGAAATCATTGAAATTCTGAAAGTTATGGTCGGGTCTGGCGCCAAGGCTCAGATATGCTTTGAACATTACCAATGACTTATTGGCAGTATTTTTTCCGTTCGACGCGAGACCGTTGCACGCCCGTCGCTTTATTTTAACTAAGTTAGCAGTCCGAGCACTCCGTTGAATTTTACTACTCGAGACGGAAATGACGCAATCCTGTAAAAATATCGACCGCCATGCGGCTGTCGCGTCCTCCCAGTAAAGGGTTCCATAGATTGTCTTTAATAGGTCATCAGCCTACAATCGAGCACCTATCGCATAAAGTATATCCAAAATTTTAGTTAATGAATATATTGGACTCTATTTTTCGATTTTATAATGTAGTCGTATTGTGTATATTTATTAAATGAATACTATCGTCATTATTGTAGTACCAAGGTATTAAAATTATTTAAAAATCTGGTTTTATGAAAACTCATTTTTAGAGAGAAACTATATTTTAAAACGCTTTAACGTAACCTGGAGTTAAATTAAAAGCAAGCGTCGTTAAATGATTAAAAATATTGTACCCTTTAGTTGTCACATTAAAAAAAATATCGGACTTACGCGTAAAAAACTGTGTAGGCAGAAATATCGTGTGACGGCGTCCTAGGAACGTAAGCTAAGAGCGGAACCCTCTGGACATAAACAACGCAAGACCGTAATATAGCTATTCTCTTTTGAAAAGGAGTCGAGTTGACATAGGCGCAATGCCAACTGGGTGTTCCGAGCTGAGAGTTCGCCGTCGTCCGGGCGCTCCGGCGTAGAAGCCGGGGCCTATGCCCCTAGACCATAAGTCAACATACAGAGCCCCATCCGGGTTTTGGCGCGAGTCTCGCGGGTGTCCTTCGTCGCTCGGCGCGATCTAGAATTCGTTGGCAGTCCGCGCGAGGGAATTCGTCGCGGAGTTCGTCGCCGCGGCCGTTGAACTGCGGCGCGCCGCTCGCCGCGCCGCGGGGCCCCGCGCATAATCGAAGCGTCATCGACTTAATTGTAGCGCGCTCACGCCAAGCGAATTGCGCCCCTGACGGTGAAGATGTGCGCCTCGTCTCATCGCCTCACCTGATGAGTCGCCCGTCAATCCGCGTACCTTCATTTCATGTTCCGTCACTTTCAAAGGACGAATTGCCTATATTGATATTTCATATAAATCTACATTGTATGTTAGACACACCTACATTTTTCTGAAACCCCCACAGCGATGTGTTACCCGACCTTGATTTTGGTAATTTGGGACCAGTACGAAGGCGAGCCGGTTCCGAACGTGACGATGTATTCAGATTTGGTGGAATACTTACACGTGTTTTGAATCGATTTGAATATCCAGTCACGCACTTCCGATGTCCCATCCCTGACAACAATCGATTTAAATAAGGATTCGTATTTCGGACGTCTGCGAACATCATTCGTGTCAAGTTATCGATACTTACAATGTCTAAACATTATCTACGATCTGTACTACTAAAACATACGTTTCAACTTGTGTATTTTAAATATCTTGACAACACATCCAACATAAGCCAACTTGACGAAAACAAATTAGTTGCCAGTACCTAACTGTGCTGGCGGTTACTGGCTTAATGTTATGCGCGGACGCAAACTTCGCGTCCACTTTTATTGGAACCGTCGAGCGAAAAAAAAGCTACGTTTCGCATCCATCCGCTCGGGAGGCAAATGAATCAAGTCATTATTTCATTGACCGCGTGGTCAATAAATAAAACGAACGGGGCGTCCCATTCCACTAAAGGTCATCCGTCAGAGCGCAGAGTGATGGTGGTGGGAAGAGTTCTGCCAAGAGGCCGACACTCGCATGTCCTCTTCGCACTGGCGCGCCCGGAGCCTGAGTCCCGATTCTGACGTGACGTCTCGCAAATGTATTCATGCGACAAGCATTTGACGCATGTCCGCTGTCGGCCGCGTAGCGGATGATAACATCAACGCCTTCCTCTCCTGACGCATTCTAAAAAACATCTTGCTTATCCTAGACATAATGGAAACCATCGAGGTTCATCGCAAAATATTCTCATCAAGAGAATACTATTTTTTTCTATTCTTGAATCTAGGTAAGATATAATTACTATTGTTATTCAAATTATTAAATGTTCAACAATTGAATAATATTTTAATATGTCATTATCAATAATAATTCTAAACATATTTTTTCCCTTGGACTTGGACTGAAGAAAGGCAGTTTTAAGGTATCTGTCTGTAGCTCCACATTCCTTAGGTTTGAATACAGTGATACGGTTTGTAGGATGCATAGAACAGTATAAAATTTGTAGGATGTGTACGGTTTGGAGGATTCAACTACAAAATATTATCCTGTCGAAAGACTATGAATAATAATCATTACTTTATTTCTTTCAATTAGTTACTAAAATACTGTACTTTTAAGGAAGGTTCACCCAATGTGCCACCTTAATGTCACAACTTAAATGATAAAACCATAATAAAATAAATTAAAAAATATTTACAATAAATATGTCTGCAAAGATGTGATTTATTGTATGGAATGTATAGTTTGAAATATATTTTATATTTGCTACTGTACAGTATGCAATACTGCATGGAAGAGTTAGTTCCATTCCGAGACTTCGTTGTGTAGCGGGGCTACAGAACGAAGTCTTCGCTGTCTTCCTAGTCAATAAAGAGACATGACATACGGAACGTGAACAAAGCGAGAGAGCATCCAGGCCATTGGCATTGTGGCTGGTTCTTGTCTTGTGGCGACGAGTTCAGCTCTTACATTCTGTGACCATCGCCTAGACGGTAAATAAAGATGGAATTGGCATTTGCGTTGACTTTGTATGCTTCATTAACAGAAATGAACTTCTGACGGCTTCCTTATAAGCCAACACTGAGTGTTGCATACCGAAGCTGGATATTTTATAAATTACGGGTTCGCAATATTCTGTCGTCCATCCCCGCATAACCCGTCACGCAAATTGACTTTAAGTTCTGTATATATTTCAAATCACAACCTTATAAATGTAAATGTAAATTCAAAATCAAAGGCAAAGACATCAAACGTTTTAAGATAGATGCTCTTATATTTGTAAAATATTTCAGTCTCGATTACATATTATCCTTTTCGCCGAATCGATTCGAACTATATCGATTCGATGTGCTGCGAACTCGCCGTTTTGGTGCAACGCTCTGACGTCTGACAGCCGAGCCCAAACCGGCCTATCTCTCACGCACTCTTCGAATTCCGGAGGTCCGGAAAAATCCTGTCCCGGCCAGGGATTTTTTTCGCCGGGCCCAAGACCGGCCTGCCTGTTAGGAGAGCCGAATGACCACGAAGCGACCGAAGAAATTCCTCTGCTTGGTTTCGTTAAAGATGTCCGCCACCAGCAGTCCCATTGCCGTAGTACCAATCCCATTATTTTCATAATCTTTAATCAGCTGTTATCGTGGTTATATTGGGCTCTTCATATATTATTTCCTCGTATCGACAGCGCATACCTCTTCAAATAATTACATACAAATCGTAGGTGATAAAACGAAATTGAAAGTGAGGTTATGATATTCACTGATATTCAGTACATCTTTTAAGTGAATCACAACATGAAAATAATTTTGAATATTTCAATGCGCGACCTAATGAATCATCCGCCATTGCTAATGTGTCGAATGGTACTTGTCACCGATCGATAAATATACGATATAACCTTACTGTCTCTCGTAATATTTCTATCGTTGTGTACGACTATACCAACTTGTATACCGAGGGCAGTGAAGGGGTTTTCTTGATAGTTATAAGATTTGAGAAATGTAAGTTTTGATTTATGTTAATTAGACTTTTGACGAAAGTACATAGATGTTGTATGCATTTTGTCGTTTCACTGCTCTAATTATGTATCCCTCCCTATGTATAGTATTTCTGTAGTTTCCTTGTTTTGTATATTTTGTCTGCAATCGAAATCCTTAAATTGTGCAATGTCCCACTCAGGATTCCTATGAACCGGTCAGCGAGTGAGTGGAATAGGTTCGATAAACCCGAAATGCAGCGGCTGATGTCGGGATTTTTGACCGATGTCTGCGCCCGACGTTACTACCAATTATAACTCGTTCTGCCCTTTAGCGGTAACTTCGGCAACTCTTCGCCGATCGCCTTTTTTCCGATTCGCTGACGTGAAACAATCTCACTGTCGTTTGATAAGCACTTAATTGTTTCTCATCTACATTAATTTCGGAATATTTCGCATCGAGTACGAACGCCATTTGTAGCGATGTGGCAACTGCTGACATGGTTGTACCCCTGCTATCAACTCAAGCTGTTATAAAGCAGACCTCAAATATGTCAATTATTATAATAATTGTAAAAATCCGCTAATGCAGCGATCAATTAGAAAAGTGATTAACTCATCCATTTCTGTTTCTACCCTGGTGAACATTAAATAAGTAGCTACCCACTCTAACACAGCTTTCATTTAAATGTAATAAATGTTTAAGAACCTTAGAATACCTACAGCTAAGTTGATATACTAGATAAACTTAGACATCAACAAAAGTAGTAATAAGGCAATAAAAATTACATAATAACACAGCTCAACTAAATTCGCATTTAGTGGCATGTCAGAATCTTCACCGTGTCCATCTAACTAAATAGATGCTAAACACCTGTCCTAAGAAGGACTATCTGTTTCTATTAAAAATGTGTTTGAATGCGAAGTATACGGAGCAGAGAGGACAGAAAATCAGCTTTTTTCTTCCTCAAAATTTATTGTTTAAATATAAAATTTGAATCAAATCAGAACAGTCGTTTTGGTCAAATCATGGCCACATTGATAGCATTGTACCACTTACCTACACACAGAGGTGTAATTCAAATGACTCAAATTTCCGATAAAGTCCTAATAAATTTTACGAGCGTAGAAAGCATAATGCTTCTTTTAAGTAGCATTTAAGATAAGTCTCAAAAATGAAATCTACGGGTGAAACGACGAAGAGTGACGGTCCAATTGCCCGACACGATTGTATGGTAAATAATAGTTGTAAAATACCGATAGAGCCACGGACCAACATGCGCCTAATTGACACTAATTTGAAGAACTTCAGGCGTTGGTCTTATCGCCACGCCGGCGCAATCAGCTGATAATGACAACTGCGGGCTCCGAAATATGTCAAAATTAGCGTGCCTCATCCGGGCAGTCAGCTGTTCGGGCCTCTCGATAAGGCGAGGTGCACGCGTTCGCCGATTAGGTACTTTCTGCGGTGTGCCAAATTTGGGCGCGGGTGCTGCGGTTGCCAAGGACAAGTCGCGGCTGATACGGATGTAAAATTTTCATTAACTTTATTTGTCTTTGGATTGAGTACCTAAGTTAGCTGTTGCCAAGAGTGAAATAAATACTCATAGCACATTCCAAACAAAAGTTCACAAATCTGATATTGAAATTCCTACATTGATTTATATTATGCGTTTCAAGTATAGCCAGTGCAGGCTTCTAAGGAGCAAAGTTTGACATAAAAGAAGGGAATGCTCTTTAAAGCAATACAGAATATTACGTTGTTATATACGAGTGTAAACTCATTATATACTTAGTAGAATCGCACTACGTAAGCTGCCAAGGACAACCCAGGATATCAGCTGCATAGCGATTGGTCACTCACACATTTATTTATTTACATAAATGCAACAGTAGATATATACATTTTTATTCCAGTTTATTCCCTCAATTGTGACATTAACAAAGAGAATGAGATGATCTTTGATAAGCTTTGAGATGACCACATTGATGTGCGCCATATTTTCATCCTTCTATATAACATTATAGTAATAAATAATTTTACCTAAAATATTCCTTTGTTTTCGTGCAGATTGCCGTCTTTTTGGCATGGAGTTTCGTGCATTGATATTTTATCAGCATTTGTTGTGCTTCCATTGTGACCCTGTCGCTTCCTCCGCTTATCGCAGCCCACTCGCCGTCAGCCAGCAAAGCCATTCATTCCTCAGAATCGGGTCACACACTCCATTCATCATCTCCATCCGGCGAAAGGTCGAAGGCGACGCGATGTTGCTCGAAAAATGCCCGTTTCGCGAAATGTAACTTTGTTATCGCCTAAATAATAGACCGTTCATCGACCCGAGCGCAGAAAACCGAGCTGATAATGGCCGGGGCCACATGATAAACCTTGCCAAATGTCATAATACGAATGCCAGTGAGACCGTGACGATTGTATGCCACGAGAACTATCCGGAAGAAACGATCCGCTGCTGATTTTATAACGTTCGATATAGACCCACATGATAGTGAATTATTATGGCAAAATAAAACAAAATTTGTATATAAGGATCCACGATTTTTCTTTTTCGTTGTCTTTCATTGATCTCCCCCCCCCCCCTTCTATTAAAGAACAAAGTACGGCGACGCTTCAGTGTTTCTGTGTGTTTTTTTTTTACAAAATTTGTGTTTTACAATTGGGTTTACGATGGCATCACATATTAGCTTGCCTCGTGTGTAAGTTTCATTTTGACAATGCAGGCACGCCGCGTCCTAACTGTAACCCCTGAAGTCGGCGTGCGAACGCCGTGCGGCGAGACTAGACACCATACTCGTTCATACACTTGAACAAATAGAGCGCCTGTCCAAACATAAGTTCTTCATTGTTCTTCATTACTGCCATTCCAGTATATTGCATAATAATATGGATATAATGCACTGCAAAGCGGGCGCCAATGCGTTTTGATTTATATAACGGTTAAAGAAACATCAAATTGCCACACTCTGCTCAATTGTTTGGTTTTCGTGTTTGTTAACGCGTACAATGCGGTTGATAGCACTGTCACCTGAAGATACAAAAATCTAGTAGTGGCAACATCTGTAACTTATGCAGCGTTTTAGTCTCATAGTGTTTAGCAAAACCATCAACTTCTTAAGTGAAATAAATTAAACTTTTGTCAGGAACTACTGACGTTATATTGAATCGATTTCGAGACAAATAAAACTCCTTAAACCCCTTAAAGGTCTCAGTTAATGGTGGATTTATAATGGTAGCGAATTGATGTAACAACTTGGTATAGATTCCTAGCTGTCGAGTCAAATTTCGTGTTTAACGACACGGCTGAGTTAAATAATTATACACAACACACATTCGTTCAATTGTAGACTTTGAGAAATACTGTTAACATGTGAATTTTAGGATAAGGGAAAATTTGTTAAATTACTTATTATTAAGCTACTTATTGTATAATCTGTATTGTTTTGTTTTAATTATAAGTTTATAAATTGTCCGAAAAATAAACGATGGCTATTTGTTGGTAAGACAGATGTAAAGATTATTATCTTTGGAACTTCCCGCTCAACGGCTAGTCTAGAAGTGTATAAAGCTATGTCATGGTACTGCGGGCATACATATGTATAATATTTATGGTGTATCTGGTATTTAACTTATACCATTTGTACGGCTGCAAAATATCATAAATGTTCCTATTTGAAGGTTGACTTAACATTTATTTCTAAATTTTGTACCTCAACCTTTTTATCCTTACTTTAATTAGGTTGTATTTTTTTTATAATAATAACTAATAATCCAGCATGCTTCCGTGAAATTTATCAAAAATATCTATTGACTAAAGAGTGGAAAACTCTTATTTATATCCGTTGCGCGTTGTTTCCTGCTTGGAGCGAAACGTGCAAATAATAGAGGTAAGCGATGTGGCATATTGTTTGCATTATCATGTTTGATAATTTCGTCATTGGCGCCACCCCGTATCTAAGCAGCTGACGGACGATAGCGCAAAGTCACATTTCATATTTCGTTCTTTTTCATGCTTGTAAACCAAACATAGCGCACTTGAGCGATTAAATATTAAATATTAACCTCACGATTCTGACCATGACCCCTATACACGAAATACGATATACATTTTTCTATCTGGTAAGTACCCCTTCTATTTAATCTTTATAATAACTAGCCAAATATTTAAGAATCGAATTGGCAGCAAAAGGTTCAACCCAGGCATTTCTCCGTACAAACGGAGATATAGAAGAAAATTAATTTTACGCCATTAAATTTTAATAAATTTATAGGTTGCTCATTTCAAATTTCATTTATTTATTTCACGCATCGACGCAATTTGTTACTTAAAATACCTGATGGATATTCGCTATTATTAGGTGTCAAACATCCGATGATCTATGCAAAATCAAACTAATCAATCTTCTTACGTAAAATATAAAATTAAATTATGAACCTTAACTATTATTTATTTATTTGGTTTATACATTTATTTTATTTGATGCACCATCCAAGCTTAAGGCTTATTCTCCATGAATGTGAATTTCTCAATCGAGCATCGATATAATTTGATATATGATCGTAGTTTATTTGAGCGCGGGGCGTTTATCTCCGCTGGCGGTATTATCGATTTGATGATACGAGGCCGGCGTCACTTTTCTCTTGCTTTATTTGAATAATTTGTGCGTACATCCTGTTTGAGGAGCGAACCCAGCCAAACCCCGCCGCGCTCAATAGTCCTTTGGCCGGCCATCCGACTTGGATAGGGCTAAATAAATAAACGTACTAATAAGACGCTTGCCTCCCAACGGATGGATGACTGGACCCGAAAGCATGCGACGCGACCGCTCGAGAGAGACGGAGGCATTTCCATGTCTTTATAATATCCCATCGAAAAATGTTGTAATCAGACCACCTTTTAGGTCTTGTTGACCTGTTAGCGATTGCCGTAGATTAAGTACCTAGTTTGTTATGGCCATTCAATTTTCTCTGTAAAACCCACTCATCTACCACGAACTCCTATCTTTTATCGTCCATTTCGAAGATGTCCAGTCGTTGAAGATCTTTCATGGGCATAGCCGCCCCAACCATATTTGCAGTATTGACTATTAACCTAATATATTTAAACGGAGTCTTCCAATTATGCTACATTACATTTAATCCCAATTACATTTTCAGCTACGAAAAAACAAAACTTCAAAACTTAAAATGTAGGTGGATAGAACAGATTCTAAAAAAAATTGCAATGACATCCTGTAGTTATCAATAATATTAACTGCTTCTATACATTGTTTAGTAGTAGTAAATTATTTAACCAGAATCTGACGTCTTACAGCAGGTCTTACGCTTATACGAGGTGGGAGATGCCTCTAATGACGCCCTCATTAAAAGCATCTCCCACCCAGATTACTTGTGATGGGTTGCTTCATTACCTATCTGTAAATGTGCCTGCGGAACTTTTATCCATTCGATGTGTATTTTGAATGGCTCTAGAGGAACAGTATTTTTTAGGAGTAAATTAAAATAATCATAAATTTTAACACCATTTTAGTTTTTTTTTTATAAATTTTGACGCACGGCTAGTAATAAAACAAGACGGACATAATAGTTTAATGTATAATAATTATAATTTAGCACTGAACATTCTTTTACATGTTACTATTAATTTTAACTGGCCAGTGATAAATAATACGTTCCAATAGCTGTGCTGTCATATTTTTTAAATTCGAATAGGATATTTGAGCGTTCTATCGAACTATTAAGGTTTTTAATTATGTAATACTAAAAAATTGTTGACTTTAATGTTAAATATCTAAATTACTTGACCAGCCTTCGATGTGATCTAAACGGCTATGGTTGTTTTTCAATAGTTACAATCTACTCGCATTTGTATTTTTCGAGTTGAAAGATGAAACAGACGGCGGACGAACAGATGACCATAAGTTGTGGAGAGAAGGTTCTTACATGAATGTATAGGAGTTTAAATATATAGTAAGGGAGAAACGTAGCAGGCGTAAATTTAAAGTTATATTAACGATATAGTTACGTCCAGGTGTATTGGATGTGGTACAATAATATTATTAGGTTAACCCTAACTGCGGAATAATTAGCCGTATCGTAGCACTTCGACTAGTCACTTCACAGGACATGCGATCATACAATACGATATAGGAGACTCGAAGGGCAAAGGCAACTCGAATTGAGGAGGTCGTCGGCTGGTCGGCGACGCTTTAGGCTTAAATATAAGAGAGAGATTTTATCGTAGCTATTTTTTATAGCTGTCATTTTAGATAAGGATAATTAAAGTTGTCCCTAAAACGAGCGAACAAATCATTCCCTAATATGTTAAAATTTCATGATTATTGTTGAATATGTTTTTTATATACAACTTTACATAAAATAGTAGTTATACCACAAATTTTAATGTGAGACTATAATGCCTATTGCTATTGGTCCTCATACTTCCATTTACGTAGAGGTTATAAAACTATAAAACATCATTCTGAGCGCCAAAGATTTTAAAGTTAAAGGACGGACAAAGTATTTTAATTGGATTGAAATGTTAAATTTAGTGTATCAGGCTATAAATATTAATATCTCTGGTGATACGTCTGAATATTTAAATAATGCCGACGCGTTATCTTGACGCCGAAATCCCAGACATCCGGATTTCAACTGCGACCATCGCCTTAAACAGATATATCGAAATTTCCAGGAGTTGTGTAGTTATATTATAATCATCCTGGTATAGTGCTAGACCGCTTAAAATGTTGTTGGCGCACCTTAATTTCACTAGCCCATCAGCTAGTCAACTAGGTCCTGCGGCCAGGCGACTCTTAGGTCCTTCAGCTAAATGACTCAAAGCCAAAACATTTGTATGAAATCAGACTAATAGCAAATGACTAGTTAGGAAAAAAGTCTTTTATTATTTTTTTTTCTTGTTTCATTTAGACTCTAATAAACCTAAGAACAAATAAAAACTTTAATATTTAAAAGCTCCACTCACATTTTTACTTGGTACCGTACCGCAAATCTTATTTTTTTCAATATTGTTATCGCTGTTATTTTAATTTGTAATTTTAGTTCTCTTTTATAAGTACCTCCTTTTTTAAATCATTCTTAAGTAATCATTTTATCCTTCGTTTCGGAGAAGTTTTGAAAACGTTGATCGTAAACACCTTAAATGGTCGCCTATAAGATATAACCGATAACACTAAACGAAAATATTCACAGAGGTTTTTTCATCCGATAAAATGTGTGTGACCGATACACTTTTCTAAATCGCGTATTTTTTGCTAAAGCTAAAACAGTCTTTGACTCATAAAATTATTTATTCCTATAATTTGCAGTCTTTGTTATTTTGTGTAATGTTTGATCATTTTATAAATGCGTCTTATCATTATTATTCAACGCAAATAATAATAATTATGAATGACGTCAACGTCTGTGGCGGTCTTCAGCTGTTTCGACTGATGTCAGCTGTTGCACTTTTCATGAATTGATCATTCGACATTCGTTTGCCTCTTCGGGCCTGGGAACTAACCGCGAAGGAATTTCCTTTATTAACTTCGCGGAATACGATTACACCGTTATAGCGATCATTTCCACTGATGCTATAATAATGATAGGAATGATAGGAATACAAACCATCAATTATAGTTTTATGTACGTCATTGAAGGTTATAGAAACTTCGAGACCTTAAGAATGACCTAAATATTTGGACCGAAGCCGACATTTTCTACTATCGACAATTGTTTTAAAAAATATAATGTTTTAATATAACCTATCCAGAGTGTTGCATTAAAATTTATATTATCTGCGAGCACACACAATCCACCGCCTGTTTTCGCATCTTTCCATCCGACAACAAAAAATGCTTAAAAAAATATTCAAACTCACTTGATGGTAATCGAAAATAATCACACTATTGTTATGACATTCTTCTAGATAAATGCTAATTTATTGTTTGATATAATCTACAAAGCTCACACATACATTTCGAAATTTATAATTTAGACATGCATTATATCGAAATTGTATTGTAGCTTTTCGTTATTTTAAGCAGTTCGTTAGTTTAAGTGAAGTAAAGATACACACAAAATGTGGATTTCGCCGAGGTGACAACAAGAGTTAACCATACTTGCGCCGCCCGCCATAGAAATCCCTCGGTAATTGGGTCAGTAGTTAAACGGGATTACAACGCAGAACAATAATATTGGCCGCTTGATAGGAGCGAGTTTGTTGCAGTTCCTTTATCGATCTAGGCCAACGCATTTCTGATAGCCGAGACTGTAGTACCTACGCGTATAAGCTGCCAAATGGATATTAGCGATAAAGCTAAGTACAATCGTACTGCGTACATTATTTCCTTTGTATTCTTGATTTTTTAAAGCTCAACATTAAATTAAACGCGTTGTATGTTTTGCGAAATTCGATTAACAACTAGACTTTATTTAATATCCGGGTAATGTGTAAAATAATTTCACACTTCCGCTAATGAAAAATCGACAACATATTGCAGCAACTCGCCTGTAGGGCGTAAAGCATGGCAGAGAAAGGTACTTTGTAGTGATATTTTTAATCTACTTAGTTAATATTAAACTTCCCTTTTCCGCCTATGGTCAAACCGCAAAGCCCAGCGCAGAATGTAATTAACTTTCCAACGCGTTGGTTCCCGAAAATGCTTACCGCGTTTTTTATGAGGGCCGTGCGTTCACTTCGGACCAGGAACTTAGGAATCATCTATAAAGTTGCCTTCATTTGCTCAATTACGATATAAAGAAAAACTGCTATTCTTGCGATACGCATTTGAATTGGCCATACTAAAAAGGGGGTGCTAAAAAACGGATAGCAGAACTAATCACACCATTCAATCCACCAAGTGTTACGGGGAGTGCCTGGCGAACGAGTGCTGTCCGAGATGCCATGTCAGACATTTCCCACCTTCTGAAGGTAGATGTTTCACTTATATGGTATGTTCCACAAACGAAGCCGTCGCAATGATGAGTGCCAATCACATTGGATCCTTGATCCAACCAGCAGCGACAAGCAGTTTATTATTCTTAGATTCATTGTTCAGGTTGATGTTGCTGATCGCTGACTGAACATAACTTAGATTATATTTTTTTTTATTTTAAACAATCTATTTTTTTAAAAAACACAGTCGAACACTAAATACATTCCCGACGACTTAAGGGGGTGTTTGTGCTACGTATGCCCGAAATTATTAATTTTATCAAAGCACTCGTGTAAATTCCCTTTTTGCTCGCGGCGCGGCGCGGCCTCGCTAACGAACGAACTAATGACGAGCGATTTCATATTTCCGCGAAAATTTTAGTTTTTTTTTTCTTGGAAACGACGATGATATGGGGTCAAAACGAATCATGTTTGAAATCGCAGGGGTAATAAGTAGGATTTTTATGTAGGAATGATCTTGAAGAATGAAAGCAAAAATTTTAAATAGATGAGGATGGTAAGGAAGGGAGGATGAGGAAAGCCACATAAGGTGCACGTCTTTTACAACCCATCATACAAACATTAAAGTTATTACTTCTGGGTATACAGGCATTGTGCCGCGGACTAAACGAATCGGTCGCCGCGCCGTGTGGCCGTTCTGACGCTGGTGCCTCCCTACTCCCTACTCCCTACCACCTACCCGCCCTCCTACGCGCTCTTAGACCGTTTCCTCTCGTTCGTTCGGCTGGGCAGTACAGCATCATTGCTCGTTTGAATGCACCTAATGGTTCGCATGCATCGGCTCGGCTCTCTGCCGGCCGCCGCCATCTTGCTCTGCTCGTTTTTCGGCGCTCGCGTGCGGACGACCGCAGCCTCCGCAGCCTCCACAGCCTCCACAGCCTCCGCATTCTCTCTGCCTTTATTGCCGGTTACAATTTTTATCTGATTGTGGACGACTCAGGCGGCTTATCCCTTTCGCTGTTCTCAAACCCCTCCCGGACATTCGACTTCAAAGTATTTTACTTTCATGGTTTTTCTTTTTTACAAAACGATAATGTAAGGTCGTGCTGTTCGTATATCGACGACCGCGTGAAATTGTGTAACATAAACCTACATTTTGGCCAACCTTTTCTTACTATTAAAACCCTGTGTCGTTTTAGCAAATGCCAAGAAACTGGGCTTGTACTTATTTGTCTGCCCAAAATTTAAATACATGAATTGGTAAAATATTCTTTGCATTTGTCTGTTATTGAAACTCGGTAGTCAAAAACTCAGCTTTATTTTCTACTAATTTAATAGCCTCCAATACTTAAAAAATAGTAGGTATGTTTTCAAAAAATAAATGTTTAAAAAGATACGCTTCCCATAGGAGAATTGAAGATCATTTTAAAAAGGGTATATATTTATTTTTAAAATTTTAAAAGAACCCGGAACTCTTCTGTCTATAAATAAAGTTAATTCAATTTGGTCATTTCAATTTTGTATATAATGCAATATCTTAACTAGCCCAAAAATACCGAATTAGAAAAATAGGGTTATTTTGTACCGAATGTGTAAAATTCACAATTCTTTTAAAATATTTTATCATTTACCTTTGTTCCCCGCATCTCGTTGGTGTCAGACTTAGAAGAGGTGAGGTCTGACTGGCATCAAGTATTCAGCTTCGGTCGTTAAAGAAATGCCAGATAACTCCCGCTATCATTTTCGTTATCTTGAACTGCTGTAGGTCGTCAATCCGCACTTTCGTTCCTCCCACTTGCACTTTCGTCTCCAGGCGTAGTCGTCGCGGTCTACGCACGCGCAGATCGCACGCGTAGATCGCACGCGTAGATCAAAATGGCGGCGCGGCGTCGCCGATGCGAAGAAGAGCTCTCTTGCGATTAAATGCAAATTTTCAAACGTCCATTCACTGTTTCAGACAGTTTTCATTCTGCGTCAAAAGATCGTTATTTTTCACGACAGTTCTTTTTAATTCCTGCCTACACCAGTAAAAATATGGTAAATTAATCATTTCATGTCATGAAAAAAAAATGCTAATTATACACGATTCTTATCGTAATATTTTTTTTTGTTCAGCTCATTGCACCGAATATTAACCCCACTTAATTTCGGGATTAAAAGCAACCAAAAACATTATCCTTAAATTTGTACTTTTTTAAAATTTCCAGGTTACCCACGAGCGAAGCAATTACTACGCTGAAAAATATTAACGAGCGGTTAAAACTTCAATTTTAAGTCATTTTAGCGTTTTAAAATAAACCATAATTTTTTGCTAACTCTGACTCTGTATAGTATATTTTATGCTAACTTATAATATCTAAGTTCCTATGCGTATTTATTCGATTTGGTGCCCGTATTTTTTTTTTTCCTGTATATGGGGAGCGATGTCGCCCATTCTGAGTACCGCAGGAACGAGTAGTATATATAGCTGAAGACGATGTTAATGTTGCTCGCAGGCCGAGCCCTGGCGATAATACAGCTATTATAATATATTAAATATCAAATTAAATACATTAAATTGTCTGACAACTAGATTTTCTAATGAACACACTATCAGAAAAAAAAACATTATAGTTGATATCATCCATCAATTTAGCGATTTGATATTCCGGTTTAATCAATTAATTGACATCTTTTGATGATTATATATTTAATGACTACTTATTCGTCGGTTTAACATATTCAATGAAAAGACTGTATTTATGAAACTCAAAACCCTTAAGCCGGTCCGAGATATGTTCGCAAATATTTGCAAAGATGCACAAATGCTGTGGAAGGTCATTTTTGCAATAATATTTCTTCTCTTCTTTAAGAAAAGACAAAATATATGTGCAAATATTTACAAATGACCTCCCATACATAGATAGCATTTGCTCACATGTCTGGGACCGGCGTTAGAATGTAAATTTTAAACAAGACATCCGTAAACAAGTTAAATATCCTTTAATAATTCGAGATTTATAAAAAATATCCTAAAATGTATGTTTTGCCATAAAACCTACTACGCGGACAAGGACCCTGCAATATTAAAAAATATATATAATTAAATAATGTCTAACTTTTATATTTATTGCATATATATTAATATATACATTTTTTATTCATTTAATTTGTTTGATACCTATCCACTAATTACAAATTTATAATGTTGTTCAGTAAAAACATTTAATTAAATGGTTAGCGAGCGGCATGATAAAGTAAGCCTAATCCGGTAATTAACAAATCAAAATTAAAAAATCCATTTACAGTTTAATTGACATCGTGTTTACTGTGTGCTACGAATAACACTTATAACAGTCATGAACGGAGTTTTATTAATCTATACATAAGTACCTTGAGGCGGACGGCATTCGAAACGTCGCAGGGCTTTAACAATGGCGGGCGATGCCAGATACGCTCGTCTCTGGCGTCGCGTCGCCGCCGAGCGGAGGAAAAAGGTTTGACGATTCGCAAACGAAGTTCATATCAACAGATCTTAACCTTAGTGAACAATGAATGGATACGCAGGGTTCCGTACCTATCTCTCGAACTCACGCTGGCAGTAGAATCAAAGAAACTTCCAGTATGTACAGTCAAAGGCACTCGGAGCTTTACCCCGAGCGTTTTAAGTTGAACTGAAACGCGTAAAAAAAGAGATAGTTCGCGCGTGTGTGTGTGTGTAACTATGAGAACCATGCTATCGCACACATATACTCGTATATACGTACACCCTGTCGAATCGTATATTATAAGGTGAAGCTTTATTCGCCTCGACTCTACATTTATTTATTTATTTATTTATCCATAGTACAATACAGCTACAATACAAAGTCCATACATCTTTCCTTTGTTTTTAAATATATAAATTTCTAGGTCTTAAATATAATTAGCTATAGAAAAGAGGTTCACGAATATTGGATTATAATCACCTCACTAGGCGTAATGCCTGTATCGAAGTAATAAATATTCGAGGCACTCAATATTTTATTTGGAGGGTGCTCTTGTACATATGTACACATATTTATATACATATAAATATATATATAAATACATATTAATTAATTGCGTTAATGTTGTATTACTATTAGATACACAGAAATTATAGCAGATAAACGTGAAAAACATAAAACTATTTCTATTTCAGATAAAGTATTTGTACATATAGAGGGTGTAGTGTGCTGGAAGCGAAAAAGGTTCTAAGGGTTTAATTATAAAACAATGCAAATCTGGAGGGCAAATGACACAAAATTCTAAGCTTTAAATATATTGATATAGGCGGCGGGAAAATTAACTTCCCTCTTAATAATCGCGTGAGATATCAAAACATAGATATTCATTCAAGGCGAGAAACTAAAACTATAAAAAAACTTATGGTTATGGAAAATTCGGTATCCGTCACTGCATCGAATGGGGCCTTAAGTGAGATAAGAAAATCTACGGTTCTCTTTACCGAAAGTTCAAAGATTTGTCTCAGTTGAATCGCATAAAACCGAGGCATTTTCTCGGTCCGCGGCTGAGAACGGCGCCCTCGCCCGACCCGAGGAGCCTCGCACCTTCGGGTGCTCTCGTCTCTCCTCGTCTCTCCTCGCCACTCCTCGCCACTCCTCGCCACTCCTCGCCACTCCTCGGGTCCTTTCATTTCCTTTGACTCGTATGGCCGACTGGTGGCGGCCGAAGGCACGATTGAATTATAACTATTACGATGCACTTTTATGTTTCGCGTTTCGACATTCCTTTCAGGCCATCCCTTTCTCCGCAGCGTCTTTCTCTCTCGGCCGCGGCCGCGCGCGTGTGTGTGTGCTGTGTGTGTCGCACCGCACGCACACCACGGCGAATGCACGCGCTCGTGTGCGAGTTCGACTCGGAATGCGCGCGCGCAATGTTTGAGTGTTTCTTTTGTTTTTGTTTCGCGAGAAGCCTTCGTAGCGCGCCTCTCCGACAACAAACCGCCGATTAGCATTTTCTATGATACGAAATATGAGAAAGAATCGTTATTTCCTATGCAAACCCTATGACAAAGCCCTGCGTCTGAGACGCGGGTCCACGACATATATTTGGTTGATCAGGATTTGAATATTATATTGGCAGGACTTCGTAATTCAGATAGATCTGGATTAAGAGTGCAAAAACAATTCCAATTTAAGAATTAAAATTCGTTAATAAAATCGTTCGGGGTTGCCGCAAACGGCGGTCCGAGGCGTTTCATCACCACCATTCAAATCTAGATTAACTTGATTAGGAGCAGGAAAAAAAAATAAATGTCTAATGTTTTAGAATTTCGTTAAAAACATTGGTGTTTTATTTATTTACTAAAATAAACTTTAAACAAATTCGGTTCGGTGATTTATATTATTATAAATATTATATTTTCAACACAGTGAAACATCGCTTCTTTCGCTAACCCGTTTTACTGCATACGACATTCTTGCGATGTGTCTGCAAAATAATGCAATTATTACAAATGTTTTGCAATGTCCACGCGACGGCGCGACGGACATTTGAAATTTGAAATAAATACAAATAAAATAAATAATATATATGTGTGTTTGTATTTACTTCAAATTTCAAAAGTGTCGCCGTCGCGTCGTCCCGCGGCCACGAGTTGGACATTCAAAACGTAGCCATTGTTTCAAACGCAATATGTTGAGCCGGACATATTTCTTGGTATGGACATAGTAATATGAATGTGCCTTCAAACACACCCTTTTTGCGACCGCTTTCTCGCCCCGGTCATTAGTGCTTTGTTCGGAATCCGATCGTTTGATTGTCGAGGAAATACACGTTTTAAATCGTCTCTTTTTGGTAATTCATCGTCCGAGTAATTAATGAACGGGCTTTTCTCCTGATATATTATCACAGCGCTGCGGGTCTCGCTCCTCGCTATCAGGCTCGCTTCTCCGGAATCCATTGGAAGCTGACCTGCCGCTTCCGCTACTCTAATCAGACAATAAGAGACGTGCCTATCTCGCATTGTGGCCTGGACCTCCGTGGATGCTGTTTAACGTTTCCTCGCACCTTGTTTGTTTAAGTATTCGCGAAATGTATAAATAACCGATGACGCAGCAAGTGTGATAATGGCACTAAACACGGTCGCTTATGCATTTTCTTTGTTCAAAACAAAATAAATCGCGTGGGAACTTTTTTTTTTCGATTTTGAGTTTTTTTGATTTGAAAGCCTGAACGTAATCTCAAAATGTGTCCAGGCGATGATAAAAACACTAATTTATTTATCTTCGCAAATAAAACGTGCCAAGTCTAAAACTTTCAGCGCCTTCTTAGTAAATGGATCCTCAGATATGTTATTTACAAAGAAACTTACAGCGTGACGTGTATATATATATACAATTCGAAAAAGTAAAATAAAGGTCATGTAACGTTTCCCAATATTAAAGATATGAACAAAAAAAAATAATGCGTTAACATTACCCGTGTACAAAAACATAAATAAATGTGATATATCATACTGTTTTTTTTTTTATCTAAAACGTATTCTTATACATAAATACTTAGTAGCTATTATTTTGTTTTCTGGAAGTGCTGATTGTTTAGGGTTTGGAGTATTCGTGTGGCATTTTATAGATTTTTTTATGGAATATATATATATATATATACACATTGGTAAGAATTAAAGATATCAATTATGTTAAAAAATATTTAAAAACTCAATCATACTATTTAGTAGATACTATTTGAAACAATCCGATTTATTTGAACCGAAGTCATTTTGGTTCGACTCCTTCCGGCAATGTGTTAAATCTAACACTATATAATAAACCGGACATTATGAAAATATGAATAATTACCGTGAATGTTTAGATTCAATATTTTTCCTTTATTAGCAAAAACTTAATTCAAAAAAAAAAAATAGTTAACCACATCAAACAAACACCCGCTATTTCAACGCGTCTAAAGATTTATTTTGTTCTCACGCCTTGAACGCGGCGACGATCAGCTGATTTCTGCATTAATGGAGCCCATATACGATACCCGCACGCACACAGCCACCCACGCGACGTGCGCTCTATACACACGCACACTCAACGACGACACATGCACGAGGCATTTATCGACAACCTTTTTAACTTTTGTATTCGTCTATTAAATGTATTCGTTTTTTTTCTGTTATAACGATTGATTTATTTAGCTACATACGTAAACAGTAATATTTTTGTATTGGTATAATTTTATGTTGAAAATTTAGCTGAAAATGATTTATTTATTTATTGTTTATTCGGAAAACCAACAGTATAATTTAAGAAGAAAGAATGGTACATACAGTTATTTGTAAAATTAACTGATGACATGTTTTCGCAAAAGTACAGAGATACATGTAAAGATTAAAATTAAATTAAATTACACTCACATTAGCACTCTAAATACATTTTAATTATGAAACAATATTTTGAAATAATGGTATGTTTTAAAAATAGTCAGAGGCCAAAGAAAAAAAACTGAAAATGATGTCAAAAGATTACTATTTCATTATTATTATAATAATTATTTATTTTTTTTGTTTTGCTCTTTTAGTCTGTTTTTTGCATTTAAGGTTTTTCGCAACTCGCATAGAAAAGGATATTTGTTTAATAGAAATATATATGTCGAGGAGAATAGGTCATCGTATTGCCGACACAATCGAGCGACCGCCGCTATAGCGTTTGTTTTGTATCGCGGGAGTGAAAAAAGACGGTATTCTCGCGTTCTATGTGAAGGGACGTTGAATGAAACATTTTGAAAAAAATCGATGTTATCGATATTATTATTAATTGTATCGTATAAAAATATGGTATCTCTTATAATTCGTCGATCATTTAGTGGTTCAATAGCATATTCTAAAGTCGCAGCCTTATAATTGTGTACATATTTATATTATGCATATTATGCGGAAATGAAAAAAAATACAGGCTTAGTATGTCGTTGGTGTATTACAGAAAAACACAAATTTATCTAGATTATTGTTTATTATTATAAAAAAAGTTTCTAATGAAACACTTGTTAGTAAATCTCATAGGCATACGGATACATCACAGACTAGTGCGATTGCTTTAGAGGCTGTATCGCAATGTCCCTTCTGAGATTCTTAAGAATCGCCAAACTTGAAACAAGTCCGCTGTATCAAAGGAGGTCGTAAATCTTCGTGGTCTGGTCGTTTTTCCAAGCTGTCAGCTTATAACGCAAATGTAATAACATCATCATCTCGGAATTATCATTAGTCCTTGGGTTTGTCATTCAAAAATGCACACTATTAAATACAATACTGTTTCCTAACGCCGAGTAAATATACCCAACGCAATATATAAACGCGAATATTCTTGTCACAGATTTGTTAAATAATTCAGATGAGCCAATAATATGATATATTACATATTTACGTTGTAATCTTACTGCTATTACAGTTTATTTTTAAAATGCAACGATAAACCCACCGCCTGTTGCCGACCGCTGTCGGGCTTTTTAACCTCCAAAAAGTCCGAACTCCGGCGACATGCCATTCACAAAGATGATTTGGAGCATTCCAACACATGTGCATAATGTTGGAGGCGGCGTCTCGCAATAATAGCCTTAATGTCGGCTGAGCACAAGGGTCAGATTGCCGGACTCCCCCTCGCCATTGCACATTGACTTGTGCCATGTTTAAACGATTCCTGCAGAAATATTTTGTTACACCTTAATATAATAATAAATTAAATATATATATATTTTTATTGTTTATTGTTAGTGAAGTAATAAAGTCAGAAATACGGCGTATAAATAATAGTTGGGCTATCAAAGTTATAACACTACAACATTCCATTACATTGCAATGAAGTAACAATATAAATAACTTTAACTTTATTCCTTTATTATGTCGAAATGCTTTCTTTGTTAAATTTCTTTAATGATAACATTTTTAACCTCTAGTTAGGAATCGAAATTGTTATTGTATTTTTTTATTACCACTATTTATTTACTAAACGAACTAAGGTATTTTAAAAAAAATATCAACGTGCGTTTTAGATAAGTAGAATGGTTTTGTAAATATTTGTTTTTTTTCTCGTTTTATCAAGCATATACGGACATGTCATTGTGTTATCGACGAAAACATGCAATCGCACATTCTGAATAATTTCTTGCATTCTATGTTGATATACCTAATTTTATTGCCTTATATTATTTTTTATTTTTATATTCATTTCATTTGACTGTTTTGTTACTAAAATATTGTAGTGTTTATATTATCATATTTTTTTTATAAATAATATAATCACGGGAACCAACCAACGTCATAATATTTTAGTGTTCCGATTAGGTACAAAGTTTGGAAATATATGACACGTCCCGTCCTCGGGGTAGTGTGTCCATCACGAACTAATGATGCACTGTTTCGCGTGGACACTCTTTCAAAATCTCGCCTGAGAACGCGATGTGCGATCATCTCCGAAACGTCAGGATCAAACAGTCTTGAAGGCACGGTTGTACAAAAAATCGTAAAATTTATTTTTATAATGAATAACGACCGTTAAGGATTAAAATCAGTTATGGCCTAGGTACGGTATAGTACTAGACTAGCCGCCGACCGAGCACTTTCAAAGACCAAAGTCCAACCAATGAATAGCCATCATTTATTTAGAAGTATTAGGTACATTCATGTGGTTCATATATAAACAAAACAATGTAGAATTACAATGATGGTGCAAATACGACTACACAATACAGATGGAACAATTATTTATCTTAATTTATACATTTTTCGATAGAGTATGCAGTTTATCAGCGACCGGGGAAGCCAGAGTGTTAGAGAAGCTATTTCCCCTAAAAGGGGAAGAGGGACGATACACAAGAGTGTTGTTTTCCCGTGCGAAATAGGGAACCCAAAATCAGCTGGTCCCTCGAGAGGGGCGCCCGGTCCTTCGAGAGCTGAACAGGTCGGTATAGTAAAACAAACGCCGCGTCGTCTGATTGTAGCGGATATGGGAGTTTTGCACAACGCGACGATAGAGTAGAGTGTCCCAACTCCCTTACAGGGATCACCCTGTGGGTGCCTTCCTGCGTCACGAGCATATCGAACTTATTCCAGTTCGTTTAGAAGATATGCTCGATCCTCGAAGAAATAAATTTCCATCTGCAATTCGGGCAATCTGACGTGAACGAAACAATTTCTTCATTTTCTAGTTGCTGAACAATTAACGCCTACATACAATGGTATTAAATTACACCTACGCTACATATCCATTTTTTCATTTTTTAATTCACACATATACATTTCCCTAATTAGCGCAACATTAAAGAAACAAAACTGGCATATGAATTATTTTTATTTTTGAAAATAAAACAATAAATAGTCAGGCACAATAGAAGGCGCCGCGGTCGAGCGCTGGGCCACAGGGCCGGGGCCAGGGCTTTATGATATATCGGCTCGATATGAGCGCGCTCCGGATTCGAATTCGGTCCTGATCCCGAGCCGAGGGCCGAGACCTTCTCGGAAGAGGCTCTGGCTGTTGAGCGCCTCTCCGATCCTTGAAAATGCCAGCTTTTTTCTGGTCTGAAAGCGAAGGCAGTCGGCAGCCGATCGACCGCGAAGCCTCGCCTCGGACCTCGCCTCGGACCTCGCCCCGGACCGCCTCCAACCGGACGAGACGAATCGCGGACCCGTTCCTGCAAACATTCGTTTTAGCGGTACCTAAAAATGCCTTTTACGTAGTTTCATTTACACTACCGCCGGTTTTACTTTCTTCAACAGTGTGTGCATAAATCGACAAATAGTTTGAACATCGCACCGAAACATATCTACGACGCACCGCTCATCTGAACTGACGTAACTTAGGTCGCGGTTTGTTTATGTTTGGGACAGATCGAATGCTCGCACGATGGCGTCTAAACTTTCGTTAGATTTTGATATTTTTGCTGGTCCTGGAAGGACAGTGGTGATTTTAATATTGTAAAGTAGCCGGCATTTTTTTAATGAATGAATATGACATTTTATTCATAACAATTCTTTTGTATCTATAATGTAGGTAGGAGGCGAAACATGATTCGGTATCCATTTGAAGCATTTGGACATTGTATTTTCCACCTGTTATTTTCCGGCGGACGACTCGTTTTAACCTCATTATCTCGTTGACACCACCACAAATTCCTCAGCGCTTAAGGGCTCAATGTTCTCATGTCAATTACACAAAGGCCCTAAGCGGACAAAGGAGCCCGGCCCCGAAATGGGGCCTCGCAGAGATTGGCCCGCCGACAAGGGCCTCGCGAGACCGTATCGAATGTATGGCAGGCAGGCCTGGCGCCGCGCGGGGCCTTTTAAACGCGGAGCCAGCTACTTAAGTTTTCTTTTATTTAAATATACCAATCGATTAACAATAACTGAAGTTGTTTGAATTTAATATTAAACTAAATAAAAAGCAAACATCTATTTTAGAAATAAAATATGAAATATAATCTAAATATTATTATTATGGTTGAAAGCCAATATTCACAATTGCCAGGGTGTAAAAGTTTAAATGAGCGTAAATGTGTGCGAGCTAGTGTGTGTGTGGTTTATTTATTTAATTTTTGCAAATGCTATAAAAATGTAGGAAATATAATGCAAAAAAGCTTACCCAATAATAATCACAAATATATATATATATATATATATATATATATATATATATATATATGGGTTACACATAGAATATGTCTGAATTTATACAAACAAACATACGTAATATAACATATATTATATATACTAATCCACTATAATAAAAAATATAATACATATTAAACTTAAATACTTAAACACTTACTAAAATTACTACCTAAACTTCTTACTTATTCTTTTATTAATCTACTTAAAATTCCCTAAAATCAGTTGTAATATATGATTATGTGATAGTGTTTTATATTATTTTTTTTAAATAATATAAAAACCGTTGCGGTGTATAAAATTACCGTCTTTACTAAAAAAATACTACGGATTCGAACATACTGTGTTTTATTTTAATTCTAATATCTAATAGAATGCAATGGCTTTTGAACCAGATAGTTAGAAAGGGCCCTGCCTGTCTATAACTATGTATGTAGTTCGACGGGGCGCGGCGGCTGTTCTGTCAGCGCAAAGGGCCGGGGCCCTGCCGCGCGAGGGGGCCCTGTGATCAATGCCCAGCGATAACAAAGGAAGCTGCCAAACTACAAGTGGACGTGCGTTTTTTCGGATGGCCCGGCCCTTTTCTCGCTCTTCGGGGTGTCAACCCCCCCCCCCCCCCGTTGTGTCAAATGGTAATCATTTCGATTTCCCGATCTTTATACGGCGACCAAATCTTAATTCAGTGTTGCCTTAAACGGGTTTTAAATTTCCAACAATATGTTCAATAAAACGGCGCTGAGTCGATCATTCGAAATGGGTTGTATGAAGTTATTCTGTTTTTATATAATTTATAAAATATAATATTATGTACGCACACTTCTATTATAATATAAAAGTGCTGACATTACGTTTAAAATTCAGAGTTTAAGCGAACTTAACGTTTCGGCCAAACTAGTAATAACGTCTATTGTCACGAGTACTAGATTGACAATTTATTTGGTGCAACGATATCATTTAAATACATTGACGTTTATCACACATCTAGAAATGTATCATTGATAATTTTCGTTAAGGGAAACCACCCCTTCTTTCTCTCTATGAAACAGCATTCAAAGCATCTTCGCCATTATTGATTCTGTACACTATGGCGAAATCGGCGAACACGGTGAACTTTGAACACCTAAAATACATTCTTGGCCCCTCAGATGTATCCCTTTATTAGGCGCGCTAACACTTGGCTTATGAATGTGACAAACTGGTTTCGCTTGTACGCATCCTTGTGAAAGACAAAAAAAAACCCCATAAGTATATATAATTTATTTGCTTGTGATGTTGCACTTTACGTGTTACTTCTATTCAAGCAATTTCTTACAACCAAATTAGCAGTTTTTTTAGTCGAATCGCAAGAAAGTTAGTTTTACAATTTCTAAGGACACAGCAGGCCGTAAACAATCCGCCCTGCCGTTGCGTTCCATTCACGAGTACTGCAGTTGCAATGGAAATCGAAGAAACAACCGACGACACGTCCGTCTGTCCGTGGAAGGACACGAACCTGCCATCATTATCCTCCGTCAGGTCAGCTTGAAAGAGTCCCGTTCGCCACGGAGCGGCAGCGGCTCTCTTGACGGCCACTTCTCGGAAAGAGGGTAGACTTCTTTCAAACATTCCACAGGACAAGGGATGCTTCCATGCCTCGCTCTAACGCGTGCGCCACTGCAGACAAAGCGACTATACACAATCAAATTTTTAATATTTTATAAGCACTTATACCGATTACATTATAAGTAATCTGTAAGGCATATGACATCATGTCAACAATCACAGAAAAACCATTTTTTTACGTTTATGTAATTTTATTGCTTAATCTTTTACACATGCATTAAAATTTAAATTTAAATAATTTGAATCTATGACAACATACTAGGTAGTATTTTTTTATGTTGGATATGACATGTCCATTATTACATAAAAATAAAGAAATCCGATGATGAAATAAACAAACCTTTTCTCAATTATTTTTCAAGCACAATTAGTAACTTTAGTGTAATATAAATAATATTTATCATAAAATGATAACAATTATAAAAGTATTATTGCAGACAGTTTTGCTAGATAATCACGGATATCTACAAATTCGTACAGCTAAATTATGAAAACTTTACTTTTTCATTTGACATTTTTTGACATATAAATGAAAATCGAGGATTTTCATGAACAATCATGTATTCCGAAAAGATAGATTTATATAATATACTGATTTTACCGTTGATACAAAAGCATTTTTTCTTTCTTAAATGCACTTTAATGCCAATTTTATGGAATCAAAACTAACTCTGACCGCGTTATATTTTTTAATAATTTTATATTAATTTTCAGTTCAATGCCGTCAACAACGGCGTCTTTTTATCATAGTTTTTTTATTACAATTAAATGAGCAAGGACCCATTAGTCAGAGACTGTCGACAGGTCCTTTTAATAAGTTTCTTAACTAATAATATTTCATACATAATTAAGCCCAATCACTACGACGATTAACCGCCACCTTAATAGTTTAAAAAACATATCAGTCGACAAACGGCAAATCTAAATTACACACAATATTTTCATCTACATGCACCTAATGATACAAATTAGGCGATACAGTACGTAGATATTTATACTTATTACTTTTGTGTTTTACACTAGTACGTGTTAAGATTCAATTATTATCGTGTTATTTTATAATAGGCTATGTTTCTGTATGGGGTTTGTTTGTTTCTGTATGGGGTTCCTAATACTTTTTTCTTCTTGCTTGGTCACTATCGCCGAAATCCTTCAAAAGGGCCCGCGAAATCGTGTGTAGCGACCGTCGCTCTGCTGACGTGGGCTCGGAACAAATCTCGCGGCACTTCGGAAAGAAGACACACATTTGTGAACTTATCATTATTTGCCTTATAAAATGGGGAAACATATCGTTTTGTGGGGCGTTCCCACGATCGCAGGGCGCTATCCGAACAAACGTCTTAAATCTTATTACATTACAATAATAATGAAGTGCGCACGCGTTTAAGCGAACTTCAACCTAACCTCAAAAAGATGCAACGATATCCCGAAGTAATTTTCTTCTACATCTACAAGTAACCACTACAACGTTTGTTTGGAGAAATTACCGGGTAGAGTCCGCTCAATTCAATTCTTCCCCGAACTTTCAACAAAAATCAATGTTTGCCATCTTTTCCAAAAATGCACAAACATAAAGAATCCTCCGCCAAACAATGTCAATATTCATGAATATTTTAATAAAATATATTCACTTTGAGTAACTATCTCGAGAGGACCACCGCTTCCGTTTCCTTGGCATTTATTTGGTCGGTAAAAAGTTTGATAAGAAAGCAGTCGCTGACAAGATCACGCGCTGCGCGGTGGCGTATCTGCGGTAAGCGTTACTAGCGGGCACCTACAACTATTTCTACTTACTTTATTAATATATTTTACTAATAAAGATTAATATATAAAAACATAAATTATATTATTATATAAGTTAATGTAAAATTATTATTTACTTTCTGACGTCAGATAAGTCAATAACGTCGTACAAAATGTGTCGAATCGAATGATATTTCGAATTGAAAATAGAGTTTATTTTTATTTCATTATTTTTTGACAATATTTAAAGTTTAATTTATTTTTCTAAAGAGCTAGTGAAGTCAATTCAAAAAATAATTATTAATGGTGCTAAGGAATTCCTGCAGTATATAAGATCGCAGGATATCGGTTTAAAACTAGCGCTGGGTTTTTAAAAAATGCATTTTGCAAACGCATTCAAATATAAAGTTTATCTTTAATTTCCATTAATATATAAATATTAATGGAAAAACTTCAGAAATATGTCAACTAACGCAATAGACGGGATGGGGCGGGGGGGATGGAAGTTTTATATGGTTAAGCCAATGCTGTAAATTTAATTAATTAAATAAATAAATTAATTAATTAATTGATTAAATTAATTAATTTAAGTGAATTTAATTAATTACATTTTATAATTAATGATAGTCTACCAAAGTCCTAATGTACTTAACTTTAAAATTACACGTTTAAAACTAACATAACGTCAACCGAAAGATAATCCTAAACCTCCCATTTTATATTTATAATTTATTATAATCCTTATATAAGACTTATTTATAATACTAATATATATTATTAATCTTAATAAGATACACTTCACCATAAATATTATTGACTAGTAAGGGTAGGGATATAGAATGATTTCTTATGAAACGCATTAAAAGAAATAAAGTTGTTTGTTTATTTAATCCGACCTTATTTGCGGGCTGTTTAAACGATTCACAACGCTGTTGCCTAGGTCAGTCAGTATTTTTAAATAATAATTCCTAAAACAATTAAAAAAAAAATAATTTGAACAATCTTAATTTTAAAGCGGTCCTAGAGTACTAGAGGTACTAGAAAGTATCAAACAAAAATAATATTTAAAGAGGTGGACGGCCAAATAATTCAGATCGATGGACCAAACCTATATTTCAGAACCCCGCGGAGAAAACCCTTAAAACGTGATACGAGCACTAAAGCGCCGAGGAATGAAAGGCAAATAAAGGTATTATAATTGTTTTTGTGTTTTTTTTTCTGTCGAGTGAAAATTTGGCGCCTAATTTGCGCAAATCCCCTCCCCTCTTTCATCCCCCGGCCGCCGCCTGAAACCTCCGTCCAATCCGCGCGGCCGTCCGCCGGATTGGAATGTTACCTGACCTGTTGATATATTTATCTTCCGCCCGCGCGGCGCAGGCGCAGCGCACAGGTATTGCCTGCGCGGCCAGCCGACCGACTATATGCACATATCGATGTTTTTCCGCAACGCTATGTCTACAAAAAGTCGATATAATCGAGTGCATCCACGGTCCACAAATATGGTGAAGAAACGTCGATTTGTTATCGTATATCACACCTCGGATCGTATCTTCAACGGCGCTTTTTTTAACATCGTAGACTGAATTAAATAACGAGACTTACACATAGTTCATTCAATTAATAACGGCTTTCTCTGTCAAAAAGCTACACACCTAACATAAACAGATTATTGAAATAATTCAGACAGAAATATATATTTTTTAATTTGGCATCTAATCAATATTTACATAAAACGAGTTATTTGTTCGAAAATTCAAGTAATTCAAATAGTTTGCCCAATGGCGGTTATGAAAAAGGGAATATAAGAATATGCTTTATAATCCCGATTCTAATCGAGGTCTACAATGATAAATTTATTTCCTAAACATAATATTTTTCAAAATATGTACAAAGTGACGTTATACATACTATTATAAATATTTATTTAATGTAGATATATACTATAAATTTAATATTAAATCATTTTCCTTTTAGTAGTAAATTTAATTAAAAGTGAGAGTATTGTTTTTTTTTTATTTTTTACTTTTTGAGCACTGCATAGGAATATCTACTAAAATTCATCTGGATCATAATAATGTTACTTTATCGTATGTTGTATGCGTACATCCCACATCCCACATCCCTAACCGCGAGCAAGTAAAAACAGCGAGGAGTCCGCTACAGGCGCGATGACGCGATGGCTGTCGCGTTTCTTCTCTCGGAAGGTCTGCAAATAGCTAAAAATAGACCACCACCTTCGGAACAGAACAGCTCTTAAAATACGAAACGTTTCGACCGACCCTGTTGACGTTTCCAAGCCGACCGCAACATTCACACCCCGGTCAACCGCAACGAAAATTTAACCTAATTCCATTATACACATTAGCATGACGTCATCGCTTTCCATTAAGGACACCGGAAGATGTATTAGGTTATTGATTTAAAAATAAATCCCGAAATGTTTTTTTTATATTGTTCAACTATAATTTATTTTTATTTATTTTATTTATTATTATATCCATAAAAAATTATATCATTACATGTATATTAATATATCGCATGTTATTGATATTCCATAAAAGAAAAGTACAGTTTGTGTGGATTAGTAACACCTCACTAGGCAAATGCCTGTGTCGAGGTGTTACCTATTTGAAATATATAAATAGAGTGATAATAGGGGCGCGAGGTCTATATTAGAGATCCGTGATAAATATATATATATATAGATAAAACATTTTATATATATATATATACACATACACACAATAAATATATAACATTTACACACACACACACACATATATATATATATACGTAAATACATACATTAGAAACATACTTTAATTCAAATAAACTTATCGTTTTTAGTTAGCTATAATAATACAATATTTATCTGTAGCGTTTGTTAATGAATGTGAAATTTCTAAATACCTACAATTAACATCAGAATTATTATTCTGATGTTTCTGTTGTATATATAATGTATAAAAAGTAAATGAACAATAATATGTGTACTCAAGCAATAGTTTGAATAAGTTGCTTTTCGCATTCTTGCCTTGTTTTGTTCATTAGCCAAAGCGTCACCGTCCTTTTAAAGTTTGAGTCAGTCACTATTTGTTATTTTTTAGTTACACAGTTATTTTGCTAAATAATTACACTTGAAAACTTGTCCATCGATCAAGCATTTCAAAATCAGTTGAATATTAATTTGTGTTTTTCCTTAAAAAAAATAATAATTTAACATCGTTCAACTTACAATTTTTCCCCGCCGTAGCAAACTCGTGTTTACTTATTTTACAAGTAAGATTCCTAATATAAATACTACAAGTATGTAGTTATAAAGAATTCTAAAAAATATATGTGTGGTTGGATAGTTATAATTCCTCAAATCAATATTATTAGTTAGCTATTTTTTATTCAATGGTTGCTGGAAGAAGACATTTCCGTGATTGTGACAGTGCATTAACTCGTAAAGTTATTTCACTGAATCGTTTCAGTCGCAATATTCCCCGCGGATTTTGTGGGCAAAGTTACATTCGTTTGGAGCTGGTCTTTGCAGCACTCCGGGGTTTGTCGCACGATCAATCTCGTGTTCAATTAGCCATTACAGTCCATTTGATTAATCCGCATTGTGGTGTTATGTCCCGTAATGGAATCGCCAACGACGCGCCCAGCGGCATGCGGCGGTACGACTGGCTGATCGCACGTCCCTTTTGCACGCATGGTGACTGATTGTCCTTTTCATTTTCTGGCATAGTTTTCGTAATTTAAACCTGCATTATTTACGAAAATTCATTATAAGTATTAATGCTTAAGTTATGATAAAAATAAAAAAAAAATCCGCGTTATTGTTTCAAAATCGAGCACACAAATCACACAACTGGTCCATACCCTTTGTTATCTCTTGTACTTATAACATATATTCCTTTAATGTCATATATACCTTTTATTATGCAAATGTTTTACAAATTTGCAATGTTTATTCTTATAATTTATTTACTCGTGTAACTTTTTGGAAAGTTTTCCTTTTAGTTTAATACCGAAATAATGTCAGTTAACAAAAATCGTCGGTCACTGCCTTCTTTGGTACAGACGGCGTCTAGTTAAGAAGGCAGGAAACAACAGTGCAGTATGTGTTGGTTACATTAAATAGGCATTGAACTATTACTACTGCTTTGTACATATATGTATTTTGGTTTATACGAATAAATAAATACGTTGCGAAGGGACCGGAGACATGAGTAAGGCAGGTGTGACATCATCACCTAACGTTCAATAAAAAACATCGTTTTTTTTAAATGCCCAACTTTGTTCAATTTTAAGATATCGAAAAAATGATATCACGTTTGTTGTAATTTTTGGAAGATTTTTTGTTGATTATATAGTGGTATTAGATTACTCAACTGCTAACGAGAAATTGGAAACCACACATTAGTAACTAGAAAACGATGCAGATATCGCTACAAGTCTCAAAAATCCATAATTATCGTATTTTTTGGAAAAAGTACACAGTTTCGTGATTTTCATAACAGATGGTAGCATATTATTTAGTTTTAAATTGAAAATTATTTATAAAACACTGCACCGTCTGCGAATTGGCAAGATAAGTTTTTTTACAATGAAAATATTTAGGCTTCGGTTTCGTTGGCAAAAAAATAGTACCATTCATATCTCGAAGGCGTGTTTTGGGCGCCAACCGGATCCAAGTTTTCTGATATTAGTGGTTCAGTAACATGTGAAATAGCGAGGTCATGTCAGGCGTACATCCTGTCATGAAATAACTAATCCTGCATAGATGAGCGGCGTCGTAGCGCGCCGTAGCCATGCGCTTGCTTCCCTACGTCCGAAGGAGACACGTGTAAGGGCCGCCTTTTAAATTATCCAAACCACATCCGTTAAATTGGCCGTATAAGAAGGGCGAATTGACCCCGCGCTGCGTGCGTCGATTTGCGCAACGTGCGATCAGGCAATTCTGACGGACGTGCACTCAAAAACTGTTCAATCTGCCGCGCCGACCGCACGAATGAAAACATCAACCCATTTTAACATTTTAGTAGAGATGTGCGTTATAAGGCAAACCGTTTAAATCACCCTATTATTCAAGCGCAACGAATAACCGCGTTACTGAAGCTGGCTCATAGCGACGCGTTCAACGATGTCGCTTCGCTTGCCTGTTATTGCCCATTGCCTGGCTTGCACATTTCACAAGTTCACACCGTATGGTGCATTCAGGTTAATTAATTTGCCAGTCGCCCTATTATTATTTAGCCAGACACGGCAATCTCGTTGCAAGGCAGTTTTTTATTTATTTTGTAGCCATTTTAGTAATACGTTATTTTGAAATCGCGTACAACGCTAACGCGTTAACCCCCACTGCTAATCTATAGGCCGCGCCCCATTTTACTTGTAAAATATGCTTCAGTGGTAAACAGTTTTAAAAAGCATTCTCTATATATCATATTTTAGGTGATTAGTCACTTACTCACCCGGGCCGTTAGAATATTATCATGAAGCTAGAAACATTTTCTTTCTAGATAAATATTACATAATAAAATAAATATTATAGAACCCGAAAACCAAGAAAATTCAAAATTCGTCAAAAAGCCGCAATTTATTCAAACCAACGCGCTAAATTTCAAATGCCTGCCTTATTAATTGATTTCCCGCTGCCGTTATTAAATGGAAACGCGTATATTTTTTAATCATAATTGACTCGTATGGTATCAAGTGTATGTAAGTGTAAAAAAAGCACTATGAATGTGAATCGAACACAATTAGTCGCCGGTTCAAGTGACTATTTTCACTTAATCAATTCGTGTAAGTATCAATATTGCACTGTCCGCTTTTGGGCTGGTAGTGCTTTTGAATGTACTCGTAATTCGAGATCGAAATAAAGCTCAGCTTATTTTATCTCGATACCTGCTGCATCTCGTCCACCAAATCAGTTTAATAAATACGCAAGACCGCCCATAATTTATCTATAAGCAATTTTATTTTTGACGTAAAACTTCTTTACGCACACTTCACACGATTTTTCCTCGGCAGTAAATTAATCTAATTCGATGCGCTTATTCGGCTCAAATCGTGAGGATCGCCCAGCATCATGTTGATTTTCTTCTTACTTAAATAGGTGTACGGATACATTGTTGAATATAGAAATGCCAGTGGTGATAATTTTGAAATATAGATTATTGCAGTTGATGAAATATTTACATACTTTTTTTTTTGAAAAAAACAAAGGTTTTTATACGAATAGATCCGCCGAAATGTATGGTGCGTCCCTTCCCAGCATACCGATGCACGAGTGCATGGCTCGTCCCTGTAATTTTGTTGTCTTCATTCTCGACTAAATTCTGATCGTTTTATGAGTTTGATGAGAGTTGCGATAACCGGTGGCGTCGTGCGCGGCGCCGATCGCCGCTGGAGGTAGCCATTGAAAATTCCTCGGGACCGAGGAGTGTGTTGATTGCTTCATCGGCGGCTCCTTTCAGCGGTAGGGTGACACGATAACGTCCTCGAGAAACTTCCGGCCAAATCTGCCTAACGAAGATGACTTGACACTTTTGCAATATTTAGGTATGCAGTTGAAGTTCACTCGACGTATATATTATTTCATTAAATTATGTGGATTTTCAAATCGTCATTATTTTGAATTTCCTAAATTTAGCCCCTTTGTGTGGTTAAAATTTCTCTTTTTAAACGAGAGCATTCCGAATGCCAATTACGGTATACTCGTCCGTATAGTCGAACGTCTCAACGGCGCAACCAATGGGCCCGTCCATTCTACATGCAGAATGCAGAATGCAGAATGCAGCCTTCATTTAAAGCGTCCCTCGATTGGCCATCGAAATAATTCATTCAAGACTCACACGGGGGCCTGCTGCTGAGTTTATCGTCTCCGATCTCGGCCCGACGAGGAGCGCTAATAAAGGCCGCTTCGAGAGTCGTGACGATGTCGGAACGGCACATTTGCCGTGATATCCACGCGTGCGCAGATCGACAGGGCGAGAGGATCAAGATGTCAAGTTGTCAAGTTACTTCGTTGTTATCTATCATTTCTCCGAGAAATTTTAAAGCGTCACGATATCAACTGCAATAATTTATTATGGTTATAAAAACGCTGGAGGTTTGAACACTTCGCCTAATCTATGGAGTCCCTCCGCGACGATATTTTCCTACTCTTTTTTATTGTAGTCACATTGCAAGCATATTATAAAACAACTTCTTACGTTTGGCAACAAGAGGAACGACTCAATGGAAGAACTCTTAGAACCAAATAGTTAAATTTAAAATAAGTATTTGTGAGAAAGAGGATGAACATTTGTTTAGTCTGTGGGTTATCTGAATTGATAGCCACGGCGTTTTCATACTTCATTATAGTATAGTACCTGCGCGAAATGTCAGCATCGCGTTTGCATTCGTTGAAATGCCGTTCGGTCCATCTGCAGTGCAACCTGCGACAATGGGTGAGAATCCTCGACGGCCTTGCCCCCACCGCTCGCTGCTGCCCGCCGTGCCGTGCCGTGCCGTTGACGCCCATCGGCGACGTCCGCAACATTCCCCACTTAGGCCGAAACTTCGTTGCCCATAATGCACTTGCACTTTTGAAGCTCCGCCTCCTTCCGTAACGTAAAAGCAGTTGTCCTCGATTTTGAAACTGAATGCTTATATTTTGAATTCTGCATCGTATTTTCATTAGGTCTTCTCATTGCATTGAAAATTTACAAAGCATTATATTCAAAATACGCTGTAAATTAAATAATTGCCATAAATTCATATAGCTGAAGTCAGATTCTAATAAATGCCCTAGAATAACGTCAAAAAACGAAAATTAAATTCGTAAACTAATTAAAATTTAGGCCAATTAAAAGATTTTCAAAGATTAAACAACGGTTCAACATTACAAATCGAAGGCTTTGTTTGCTCTTCGCCCTCGACATAACTAGTCGTATCAGTAATAATTGATAGCTCACGTGTGGCAAATAGGCCACTGTGACATGCAATATATCGCGCAAGCGCATACGTGTGAGAATCCCAGCCGTGCTCTCGCTGATCGCATGCCCACAATTATTTTTAATACCCTACTTCATGAATGCCGCAATTATATGGTAAATTGCTATAGTTTTGCCAGGCGCCAATGATTAATAATTTGCGGTTTCATTGCTTCGACTGACGATTCCATAGCGATGTGACAGGACGTTTAAACCATAATTTATACTCCAATCCACATAATATATGTTGAATGACATTTAATTTGAATTTACGTAACATAAATCGTTGTGCATTAACCACTACAACGGCCTCTTATTTTTATTGATTGGGTCTCTTCAATAGGGCCACGCGAATCCACGAGGTACATCAATTAGTACGAAAGACAAAAGTATAACATAAAGAAAACAGCTGTTAACCTATTTTTCGAATCGTCTAAATAGTTTGTCTATGTTTTCACCTTTCACCCCATTATTTCATAGGTTTGCGCATTTTTCCAACTCATTGTCGGTGTGTTTACTATATGGTACTCTTTCTTTTTGCCACAGAAGTGGGAACTCCTAGTGTTATCGAAATTGAAATGGAACATGGCAGCGGTGACTCCTCACGACTTCCTCCAATTGCTGGTGGCGAGGCTACCCCTCCAGGGTCTGGTCGACGTTGAAATGGTCACGAGGCATGCCCAAACCTTCATTGCCCTAGCAGCGAGAGGTATGTTAACCTTATGTTTCCTTTCTAGACTTTATTTCCTGATATTCAAGTTCAAGTCCACGTAACGGTTACCCAATTCAATTGTTTGTACATAATAAGTTCAATATTAGAATTATATTATACATATTATTATGTAGCTAGTGGCACTACCGCACTGGGGATCCCTGTGTCCCTAACTGCAGAATAATAGTCTCTATAAAAAAGGCAGTTCCGTTTTGTTTTTGAAAAAATGAGCTTAACTATGCGGATATGATTAGAGAAATTAAACTACAAACTTAGATTATATACAAGTATAAATAATAAATAAATACACGTAAATAGTTATAATCATTTTATATAAAAGTAAGAAGTTATGAGAATGTATAGAAGTTGCATCAGTTCCTTAGTATATTTCCTTTCTATTTCCAAACTGTATACCGGATTTAGTAATCATAGAAATTGTAAAAATACACATGTCCAATTAGAATTGCTAGTATCACATTTACACATTGTTAAAACAGATCCAACAATAAAACACGATGAGTTTGTATTCGCTAGATTTGTTTAACGAAGTTATTTTCATATTTCTCATAGGTTTATCATAGATCCGAATCAGGGACACCTTCGAACAAAGGAGCGCTTGCGCCGGTGACACCGATTGTCTCCAGTTTCCGAATAAACAATAAAATCCAGTTGGAAGTCGCGGGCCGCGACCGAAACGACCCCATTTTCAGATATAGCGAAATCCTCGAATTTCCGATGCAACGTTGAATTTATTATCTCTCCGTTCTTGAATACAAAATGGCGTATTTGGTGACATTTGTATCGTGGAAATGCATTCTTCGGTCCGACAGCGTTTCGTTGTCGTTGGCCGCGGACTTGGCTGTCTTCGGATGAGGGCTCGTTATGCAGACTTCGTTGCGGATTTTAGTAGTAGTAGTCTGATATTCATATATGGCTGGTTTGATGTGGAGTCGAAATTAGGCCCTATTGTTTGTCGGCAATGCCGTTAATTTTAAAGTTACCACATTAATGACTGCCCTGCAGTCCAGCTCAAACACTGCCGAAACATGCCTTCGGGCTGCTTCCACAACAGTCCCGTCCAGCTCGCCTTCTCTTTCCATTCGTAATTCAATTTTTCGGCATACCCTCTTTTCGCTTACTTTATAATTACCAGTGATAATATCGCATGATTTACTGAACGGACGATATTGTGCTGTAGCGATCACGACAATGCCATTTACATACAATTACACGCCTATCAGAGGGTTGTACGCGTTCATCGAACTTTTCGTCTTCTCCTACCCGCATTATTATGAATCGACCGATTTGGCGCAACGTGATTGGCTGTATATCAACTTTTCTCGATCGAATGTCGTCACTCCCTATGGACTCTGCATCAAACTGATGTTACTATAGACTCATAGTTACAATTGCTTCGCATAATAATTTAGTGTTTTAATATTAGAACTGGAATTGGAAAGTCTCTTGAATCGAATGAGCTCGCTTCATCTTCGAGGTCTCGAAAACGTGTTCGGGGTGTGTCGTCCAGGAGAGGTCGATCGCCCGGAAGACGCATTCCGGCACAGCCGCTCGGGGAGCTATCTGCCACAAATGGCTGTTGGCCAGCGTCGGGGAAATTGGCGCCTCGTGACAAAATTCCTCCTCGCTTATTTCTCTAAAATAACCAACGCTTAAGCATCCTCTGCGACACTCCATTTTGGTCAAAAAGACTACTTGTATACTTCATAAAGGTGCAGCTAGTAGGACCTCAATCGCTCACAACAGCTCGATTTAGTTCCGCTTATTTTTTTTTATATGACGCAACTAAAAAATCTAAAAAAATATTTAAATTAAATATAACTACCTGTCGTGTCTATAATGCGTATTTAAAGGTAAATTTTCAGCTGCACATTTTATTTTATTTTTTTTAATATGAAATGTTTTGTCTTCTTTAGTTTATGAATTGTCAGCTGATAACATCGCCTTAGAACGCCTAGAACACACTGTAAAGATGATGTATACTTAAATGTATTGATTTTTATAAAAATGGGTTAGTGATATCCTTCTCAAAAACTTGTACCTAGTACATGATTTTAAATAACTACCTTGTATGTTTAATGAAATTACTCTGACAAGAAGTGATGTACCGGGAGTGCCAGAGACAGTATAATATATTCGTTAGAATAGCTGCAATCCGATTAATAGTCAGGCTTAATTTTCCACATTGCTAACAAAATTGAAGATTGTTGCCGATTAAAACTATTAAAACTAAAAATATATTATTTAATATGATTTTAATAAAATTCTTTTGCTTTTCAATCTATTTAAATCCCAACGACAGAACGCTTCTTAGCATCACACCCTGTCGGACGATATCTAATGTGAAAACGAAAGAAATTTCCTGAAAATTCTTCTTCCGAAAAGAATAATAATTCTGTTAGTTATTCGCTGCGGCGACTGTACGCCGGTCGAAAAATCACACACGCGTGAAAGTGAAAACGCAACCGAGGCTCTGAAGAGAGGAGCGGCGGTATTGGGCGAGGGCTATGGGGGGCGGGCGGGGGAGGCCAGGGGCGGCCGTGATAGAATGCGGCCAGCGATCGCGTGGGAGGCTTCGACTCGCCGCCCTAGAACACAAACGTTGAGAAACACAAATTAATTTGAGGACATTGTCAAATTTAATTTAGAATGAAGGAATTAACCAACTCAATTTATACTTATTCACATTTTCATTACCTTTAGCATACTACGCATACTTTTTTATGTTTACAGCTACAAAATATGCTCACATTCACATAATTCATTTGTTTATAAAATATAACGGTCAAGACCAGTAGTTCTGCAAAGTACCTAGACGGGGGGCGCATAGCACCTTATACCCACTACCATCTAGCTAGCTAAATTTATTGTCTATTGAGACAAGAGACAAGAACTAACCCAACGACCGATTTATTCAGGCATAATCTAGGCTAGGACGATGGTCAGAGTGGGCTTAAAGTGACTGTATGACTGAATCATATTTACTAACCCATCTTCGAAATTCGTTCGACTAACCCCGAACATAGAAAAATGTTATATTAGACTATCCGGAAGTTAAAAAGATTAAAATCTTTGTCTGCCATCATTTATTAAATTCAACTAAATTGACATTTCTTATAACTATTGCTTATTCTAAAACTTAATACTATTAACTGCTGACGATACCAGCGGACCAGAACCATTGAAATCGGTTTCCCCTAAAAGGGAAGAGGGACGGTGGAAACAAAAGTGGTGCTGTTTCTAGGGGCGAAGAAGACACGCACACACGCGAACTTTATTTACGCGCCTCCGGCAAGCTCTTCGGAAGGGACACCCGGCCCCGCTTTTGTCACCCAGCTCTTCACGAACGTCTTAAGGAAGCAAAATTTGCCGGGGATGATACATAGCGGGTCTGGTCGTCGCGTCAAGGCTGTCCAAAAGTATGTCCCGTTCGTCGGTCAGGTGAGTCGCAATTCCAAACAATGTGTTCCGCCGTTTGAACACCTCGACCACATACGCACCAGGGGTGCTCGCTGAGCCCAAATATTATAACAGTTTAGCTCCTTAGGGTACTGGCATCCAATAGTAATTTACAATCATTTTGTAATCCTTCGTGGTCAGGGCGGGCCGAAAGCTGCTATCGGCCGCTTTCGGCGAATGATGCCTCATCAAGACGTCATCCATAAATTAAAGGTTGATCAAGCGATGTATGGCCCGATAATTGATGGAGTGGCAAGGCTGCCGGTGCTTTGGTGGGGAAGGGGTCGGTCTTCGCGGGAGGGCGTAATCACGTATGGAGGGAGAGCTTCAAAACCGCGACAGGGGTATTAAACTGACGGATGATGACCGAAAAGAAATCTGCGTTTATACCGTTTCTTCGTCGAGAGAATGACAAATACGTGTTTATTCTTCAAAATATATTTTGGCATAGGTATTATTAAAATACAATCAGTAATTCTGTAAATCAGCCTGTATATTCTTTGGATGATCACATCTCCAAGAAGACTCTAAGAAACGCTTCGATATCGCACAATTCGCTTTAGATCGGATGGTATCACCAAAAAACTGCTTACCGTTTCGTACCTATGCACCAATTTTGCACTGGTTGCTATGTTTTCTACTAAGTGCCTTTGAATTTAATAACCAAAAGTTTCATCTATTTGCTATACATATTTTTTTTCTATTACTCGTATGCAGAATCGTTTCTAAAGTGAACGCAGTTCTTAGTTTTCAGAGGATCGATTCCTTACTCTTCAATATTGGCATTCCGCCATTATGTTCTCCTGTAACCTCTCAATTAAACAGCTAAACTGATGAGTTTTCCTTCTAATATCCGCCCTTATTAAGACTCGTCTCTACAAGCCAAAATTTTGTGATTATTCATGAATGACATCTTAAGTGAACGCTTAATTTAAGGAAATAAATACCTAAGTTTTGACATTTGTTGAGTAAAGAGTTATAGTTTTTCAATGAAACTTTCAAATTAGGTTTGCACCTTCCTCGAGGAAAAGTAAAGAAACGACTTTGCATACGGGTGTATGTTTCAAACAACATTTCATGATGACATAACAAATTAAGGCCCAACGACAGTTATGCCAAATTATATTTCCCACAGTCCCACAGACTGTACTGTGAGACTCTGTCTGCTTAAGAAGTTCTGGCTGTAAATACAACTTAGCCAAATCATATAGATTGTCTTGGTTGGAATAATCATCCCGTCAAAAGGTACGTCATAAACTAGACGTCTGCAACTCCCAGCCTCTGCTTTGGCATTTCCGCTAAGAGTAGCTTCGACGTTCTTGGACGGCACTTCAATTAATTTTACTACTCATCTTAGAGATGCATTTTCTGTTTGTTGAACATAACATAAATGTCGGAGTAGTACAATATTGGTCTATTATTTAAAATGCTCATCACATTGGATCGACCCGTCCCGATGGTTATCCACCGGCGTGAAGGTCGCTCGGATTGGCGGCTCTGAATAGCGAGATTACATTGTCGGAGTGCGGCGCGGGCGGCCGACCTGCTCACTTCGTGCTTCGGGTTATTCTCACCATCAATCAACGCCAACTCCTCAAATACAGCACTGACTACCAGATAGGTTGTACCATATCGGGATGTAAACTTTTTCGTAGGCTTGGGCTTCACGCACATCATCCCTTTCATTGTCATGTCACTCGGGTAGGGGGACAAAATCGATGGGGCGGGGGTTTTTCATAATTGTTATATGTTTATTTATTTATTTGTTGTTGTTTATTTGTTTGTTATTTGTTTATTTGTTTTATATATTACCTCATTTGTTGTCAAAATTAGTTGATCATTTTTAGGCATACTCACTCGTGTACCTAGTCACAAGATATGAATGAAGAATATGGGTTATTAAAAATATTAGTTCGACTAAGTATATATATTCTAAGAGAGCGTAACAGGTCCGGGCATTCATTTAATCTGAATGACAGGCGATTTGTTGTAAACCAGTTATTGAATGGGCTTCCCGTAACGAACGAAACAGGGACGAACTACTGATATATATATATACTCATATATCTTTGCGCGTGTACCTTCTAAAGGCAGTAGGAATGTAAATCATACACGCTGTGTTATAAAACTGAAAACATTTATACGCGGACCCGAATTGATTCGGATCTGTCAGCGCCGCTCTGACGTCATAGTTGATCGATAGTATCGTACGAAATGTGCCAAATCAAATTCGCGCCCTGCTGACCTTTAGGACATTTGCATTCACAGACGAACGCTGATGTTTTTACATACTGACCGTGAGATACTGTGCCGCGGGTCTCGGCACTCACACATATTTTATTTAAAAAATGCATATTAATATGTTCTTCGCAATCGGAACCATTTTCAATAGTAAAAAAAAGATCGTCCATCTTAGGACAGGTAAAGTTAGATGGACACTGTGATGTGTGCTTGCGTTACCCTTCACTCCAAAATTCGTTTAAATTTTCAAAATATTTCGTTTTTGATGTAAAAGTACCCATGACTTAAGTACAATATTTTATTAAATATTGTAATAGATAATAATCATGTGTACCTGAATAAATAAATAAATGTATGTAGTAATCGCGAAAGCCAACCGTACATACCTTAATAATGACTTCACAATGAAAGTAAGCCGCCGCGCCTGGTGGTACGAATGCATCCGAGTAGTGCCTTGTGCATCTGCACGTGTGCGTGTGTGCATCAATCAAGACGGTGTTACCAGGACCACAAAGGCTGGCCATTTTTAAAAGAGATCATAAAATCGTATTTATATCTTTCGCAACGACACGGGCACTAGGCTTGCTTTCGCGCCGAGATGTGTTCTGCGCACACCGCGACTATACCGACCTACCTACCCAAATGTCCTTCGGTGCGCATTCCATCACTATGCTCGTAGTGCAGCGTAAATCAAAAATTGACGGTAATCCGTCTCGATCGTTTTTCATAGCTTCGCATATCGCCTCGAGTCTTCTCGGCAGCGGGGAAACATACTCTTTGCCTAATCCCTTTACAAGATAATCACGAAAAATCTATCCAACTACGTTGAAAAGTATTCACAACCTCACTGGACATTTTGCTTGCGTTCCCATGCGCGATCGAAAGTGACCCTGATCTACGCTCACTTGTACGGTTGCTCGGACCTCCGCGAGAGGACCCTGCGGTCACAGATCCGCGACTTGAAAACCTTCGCATATGAAACCTTGAAACGACGGTATTATGGCTCGATGGGTTTATTTGGAACTTTATCACGCCCTAGCTATAATCGCCGATCGTATCCGCCGATGATCGTAATAATAATCTTCAGCGCGAATTCGTGTCACGACATCATAATCCCAATAACCTATTGTTTTATGCATGAGCCCCTGTATTTAATAATTTATTTATTAATCTACCCAACTAAGCCATGACCGTACTAAGGTAGACCTTTGTAAATAATATGTAATACCTACGAAACTGATAATATTCATTATTATGAAAAATGAATATTGTCTGTAACAATAATATCAATTCATGTAATTAATCAATTTATCGATAAGATGATAAATACCTGAATAATATAATAAAAAAAAGTATTAATAGTACTGAGCTTTTGATTTTACGAGTATGTCTAACTAAATACGGTTTCTTTTTCATTGAATTTTGATTTTGGGGTTTTTAGTTTTTCATCTATATTTTTTTTAATTCATTCGTAACTTTTAATCGGCCTTGTAATTGGTAATATTATACATACTATGTATGTTTGTAACCTAAGAAAAAAAATATTACCAAAAAATGTATTTTTCGATCTACTGACAACTTTTGCTCATTTTTTACGTGATCATCATTTAAGTATACTTAATCACAAAATCGTAGATGTCAATGTCGATGTTACAACTTCGTCAAAACAAAACTTTACTTTACTTTGTAAACCAGCGTTGGTATTCTAGGCGTGGTGGGCGCAGGTTTATGGTTAGCGAGGCAGTTTCGTTAGGTTTTATGGTGATCGCCGCGGGTGAAGGAGAATCCTGCATCGAATGCACGATGAGATACAGGCTACAGCGGCTTTACAACAGAATTGGCCTTTCTAAGGCCGGCGACCGCGTAATAATGAGTGAGTGAGCGTTTCATTTATTTATTCTCCCTGGCGGCTGCTAATTTCGCGCACTCGCACGGCGCCATCTTGCCCGCTCGCATGTCCGACTCGCACGGCGCCATCTTGCCCGCTCGCATGTTCGACTCGCACGGCGCCATCTTGCCCGCTCGCATGTCCGACTCGCACGGCGCCATCTTGCCCGCTCGCATGTCCGACTCGCACGGCGCCATCTTGCCCGCTCGCATGTTCGACTCGCACGGCGCCATCTTGCCCGCTCGCATGTCCGACTCGCACGGCGCCATCTTGCCCGCTCGCATGTCCGACTCGGCGTCGTCCACGCCATCAATATATGCATCGACTTGCAGCGTTTATATTGTTGACGAGACGCCCTTCGTAGCGAAACAAGCATTTTCGTGATTTCAACATCTGTTCGAATCTTCTAATTCATAATTGTTATAGATATTTACGTCTCAATGATAATTTACAACTGAAACAACACATTTGAACCCCCAGGTTGTGTTTTGGGATTATTAATAAACGCGTTGTCACAATAATTAAACATACTAATGCGTTGGCTTTGCTTCCTTCCTACATAACAGCAAGCAAAGGAAGCCAACTACCTAGCAGGACGTGGAACGTGGCCATTTAATAACTTGAAAGCTTTTGCTAAGACGGGGTTGTATGAATCTAATTGTAAATACGAGCATATATTTTGCTTTTGTATAAAAGAACTCCGCTGTAATTTAGACCTCCTAATTACCTTTCAATATTTCTTTTCCTTCGATCCTAATTGACTCTTATTTTTTTTTTTTTTTTTTTTTGTTTTTTGCGTGCCTATCTGCTATCAGTCCTTTGGACTATAATCAGATGTGTTGAGCGATAGATGGCGTGCAGGTTAACTCCTTCAACAAAGAGTCGACCTTCATATGGAGCCTGTCTGCTATTGTCTGCTGGCCAAGTCTGAAATGTCAAAACGCTTCAATCGCCTAACATTTCCAGTGACATTTGTGAGGTTAGATGCTAGTGCATTAATATGTTTTTGTAGTTTGATATTGTAGTTCTCACTGTATTTTTTAACTTCATATTTCACAAATGGCATTTCAATGTACTCATGGATCTCGATGTTTTTTGTAAACCATGGGGCGTTGACGATTGATCTCAGGACATTGTTCTGGAAGCGTTGAAGTATTTCAATATTGGAGTTACTGGCCGTACCCCATAGTTGAATGCCATATGTCCAGATCGGTTTGAGGATTGTTTTATAAACGAGCACTTTATTTTCGAGTGAAAGGTATTTTCACTTTATTTATTTTTCAAAAAATTGACTCTTATGATATAGAATTTGCCACTACTATCATATCTTGGCTTGCATAAGACAAAAGATATATTTTTATAAAAAAACACTCACTTAATAAATATTTACCAATTGACAGCTACCTAAAAATTTATAAAAGAGCAACGAAATCGATATTTCTCTTCAGGTTTCGCCTTAAGAACGTTTGATTATTAATATTGATGGCCAAAGGACCGAACAAAAACAAATGATCGATATTAAACCATAATGTAAATTGTCACACCTGCCTAGATTAATTATTTTGATTGAGCGCTTCGTGGTTCATCCGTCGTTTATTTTCGGCTCACTTCGTGGGAAGGCGAAAGGCCCGAGCGAGAGAGAGGCAGCGATCGACTTCTCTTTCGCACGGCGCCTCCGTCGGAGGTCGTAGCGCGACGCGGGCGGCTTCGATTAGTTCTCCCTTTATTTTCTAATGCGACACGCTCATTCGGCTAAACTCGGGAGGACGCTCGGAGATGATATGATCATTCGGCTTAAGCCAGTGCGCCTAGCTATCACGTTGATTTTCTTGTTACATAAATAGGCGCGCTGAAACATTGTTGTAAACGCCAGTATGGGCCAGTATTAAATTAATACATTTTTAAGCAGCCGATGACAAGTTTAATCAATGTTTTTTAATATTTATCTATAAAAAACTTAATTTTTCATCGCTTTTGACGAACGTACAAATTTTCACGCTGAATTACTAAGTCTAAGTATTAAAAGTAAATCTAAGTGTCTGACTAAATCAAATATCTTGTATTCGTTTTTACTCTATCATAGAAAATATATTTAGTTACTTTATGATAAGTGCGAACATTTGAAAAAAAAATATGAAGTGTAAATAACCAAAAAAAAAAATATTTAAACCATCGAATCTCTATAACTGTAGAAAAGTTAGTATCGAGTCAAGTTTTTATATTAAAAAAAAACCTTTCATTTATATATTTTACTTAAGTATGTTCAGGGTTGGAAATATGCAGGGGAATTGCGACGTCCTGAATCCCAGACACATAATAGTTAGTTACTATGGCACGCCTGACGCGCAGGCGCAGGAGGCGAGAGTTCGTTCCCGAAAGATAATTAACGGCGCGTATTGTCGATGTCAAATAAGGAGGAGGCGGGCTCGTTAACCCTGCGCCCGTCTGAGGATCCGACGGGATCCGACGGGAGCCGACGGGAGCCGAGATCGCACGAGGAATGCGGCCAAATTCGGAAATCTTTCCCCGCCATTTGACAACGCTTCGATCGACACTCCTCAATGTCCTTCTTGACTGCTATTCACTCTTCGAATATTTGCAATTGCAATATGCACGAGACACATATACGCGTATAGTACGGGACGACTGTTTGAACAGACATTTATGTAACTTAAACTTTAAATTTAACTTTTACCTTTACATATTTTAGTGATACGCCATTACTCGATCCCCACTCGCGTATTGAGATGGTTAACTGTACCATTCCAGAATGTGTACCATGTTCACCCGAGATGGTGATCATTCTGAACAAAAAAAAACTATCGGAAAGCCAAAGTTTCAGCCCAAGTATGTTATGATTAATTTACTAAAATTACTGACTATATATATTTATTTATTGTTGGTTTAATAAGTCCCATAAGTCTTCCCTATGATTCAAATTAATTTACTCGGTCATGACAGTTCCTATGATTAAAAAGAGAAAAACTTCTGTTTAAAAGCATGTGTTTTCTATTTCTAACTACGTCTGTTTCTATCTCCTTTATTGAATTTACATCGCATCCATAAAGTTTGGGTTAGGTTTCATGTTCCGTGCCTGATGGAAGCTTCTTTGGTAGGTGGCATTATTGATAATTCCCGATTGCAGATTTTTTAGCTTTCCTTAGAAATTTACTATGTAATTCAATACATTGTAGGAACGATGGCTGACATCATTCATAAACTGCGGTTATTTGTGGATATCATAACTCCGTTGCCTATTATAATACCTACTAAGATTGCTCTGCTCAGTACGGCCAAGATTGGCCATTGACACTCAATTAACTTCTAAGTATTTCGCAGTCGTCGATTCTACAGACCGCGACCGAAAGGATACATCAAGTAGTAAAGTGTCTTTTTTTCTACTTTTTATTGCTGGCTAACAATGTGTCATCCCGCACATGCGGACCCCATGCCAAGCAGATTCCGTTGACATTGACAATATGGCGACCGCCATGTTTTTTTGCACATTCCCGTTTCCGATCACATGTTTTCGAATTTATGATCCGTCGCCGGAAACGACGGTTCCCGAACTGTCCAGAAGTACTCCTTCAGCGGTTCGGGTTAAATTTACTAACTTTATACAAAGATTATTCTGCTCGGTAAACCGAGCGATTAAATAAAAGAATTGTTTTCTTTCTAGGTTTGTTATAATTTCACCTTGTTGGATGTGGTCACAAAGAAACTCATGGTTTATATACAGCATACGAGGTCATTCGATCTATTAATCTATGTAAACGGATCGTCGTTTTAATCGTGCAAAATTTTGGCGATGTGTTAAACTGGTAACACTAATATTGTTGTCTCACGCATTGGCAAGGTCAGCGAACTTCTGATATTAAAATTCGAATCTTCGTTTATTTTCAGAGAAACATGCGGTCTGAACTCATGTTCAAGGACCTCGACAAATTATGTGACGATAGACATACATTTTTTGTTACTAATCTAGCTACATATCTTCTGGTTACTGTAATTATTGACGTCTTCCAACCGAATTTATACTTTAGGAACGGGCGAAAGAAACACATAAAGAAGCGTTTATCGCTGATGTCCAAGTTCCTTTAGAGTTTAGACGATAGCTGGCTGGCTATAGCCGATATGTCACGAAATGAGATATATGAGTATATTCATCGTGCATCACTCACAAATCTATTTCCTGTGCATGGCATACAATCTGCATAATGCTTTTTATCTAGCTTGCGAACTTTGCAATGTTTTTATAATTAAAATCTGTGAAATGTACCTATTACTTTAGAATTATAGAAATTGTTTTAGAAGATTCAAACCCTGAGAAATAAAGTCCGCAATCAGAAAAAAAAATATTACCTGAAAATTCACGGATAGTAGAAAAGAAAGATTTTTTCGCAAAACGTCACAAATGAATATCCGTCTCTGTCATGTGCGTGTGCTCATGACAAAAGCAGCCACATTCGCCAGCGCCAGCTTGCTTTCGTTCTCACCTGAAACTTAAGGCTAATTGCTAAGGAAGGACGTAGTTTATATACGAGATCCACACTCCACGAAATTTCTGTTTTGTGAGGAGCATCCATTTATTATTCAACTGGCTGAAAACAGTATTAATTTAGAGTAATTTAAAAATGCATATTATCAAATAATTACAAACAATTCACCTAATTATTTTTAATTAATTTATTTTATTGGTTTCTATCGGACGATCTTAGTCGGACACTTTAAATGGTGACTCGTTGCGCACGCGCAATGATAATATTAATCGTAGATAATCCCCATCTTGAAAGTCTTGCTTGAAGCAATCCAGCGCGTGGAGGTAGGAACTCGCCCCACGATCATGAATAATAATGTGTGTTCCTGTGTTCGGCGAGTTTACTATATCGGCAGTGCGTCGGCCGGCATTTAAATTTGTGATACTTTATTTTTGCCACTCGCCTTATAATAAGGGCGTTTCGTGCCGCGAAAGGCTGACACGAAAAACGTTTCCAGGTATGGGAAACCGCACCAGCAAGGCGTGCAATGCAACAAACACAACACAAACGAATTCGTATCAAAACACACGATAAACAACGCGTGTTTGCGCCCGTCACTTTCAAATCCATCCATCTCTCTTTAATTATTAGAAACTGAAATGCTGCGCTACTTACTCTTAAAACGCTCAGCTGTCAAATCTGACTCATTAATACAAACATTTCGAGATTTGACTACGCGAGTATCAATAAGCTTTATATTACCACTGTAACAAATAATATCGGCGCCATCTTGTCTACCGTAGACCCGTAGACCCGTAGAGCCGTCGCACGCCGCAGGGCGTAGACAGTGAAAGCGTGCTCTGATAGTCCGCTGTTTTGAGTCGCCCGCGGGCGGCGTCGAAGGTGTCGAGGCGGCCATCGGGCGCAGGAGGCGCTTCACGGGCGAGGGCGCGGGGCGCGGCGCAAAAACGTCGCCGGCGAAGCGCCGCGCCAAACTTGGTCCGTGAGAAATATTCGCAGACAGCGGGCCCCCGGCCGCGGAATGCGCCGATGCGAGGGGGCCCCTCCGCGCGGGGCCGAGGGGGCCCCTTCGCGCGGGGCCGAGGGGGCCGATTTGAGGCCCCGCCGGGACCGTCCAATGCGCACTGCGCATTACCGTGGCCTGACTGAAAGCGAATGCGCACCGCAGCTTTTTCTTCTATTCTCGCATTCCGCTCCGATTGTTCTAGATTGCAACTCTATAATATTTATTTATGTATAAATTTACAAAACAGCGATACAAGAAGACAATTATCTAATACTACATATATATAGTCAGAAAAATGTACCAAATATAAAAATGGTGGAAAAACACCAAATTAATAAATCACTTAGACAATGTGTTCATTTTCAAAACAGTTTGAAATTCACACGTTTTACTGATATTGATCTGACTTTGAAACAATGAATCGCGAACGCGCACTTGCTTTGAAGTCACATACTATACTATCGTGATATGTCCCGTAAATAATTTAGGGAGATAGTCGTCATGGAAACAAAAAATATTTAACGACTTATACTATATGTATGCGTGGCGTCTCATCATACTCGGTGGCAACGCCGGCAAACATTTATACCGGCACCATTGAAATGTTTCACTAGAAAAGCTACTTCGTTGGAATTCGCCGGTCAAAACGTGACCTAAAACCAGAGACGCCAGGCATATCTTTAAGCGATGGCTATGACGATGACGAACTCCGTCGTCATATTTGCTAGTCAGCTGTAAATAGTCGACTAAACCCATTGCCGACAAACGACCGCAAGCAACTGATGGGACATAATTTGAACGCTCAATGGCGACTCCAGTGAAACATGACCTCAATGACCGAGGATTTTTCGGGGTTAGAGTGAATTGCGATTTGGTAACGATAGTAAGGGCCATCTCATAGAAAGATAGAGTACTGAACTGCAGGGACGTAACTGACATTTGTTAATTGAGATCAAAATAAATAAATTATCAATATTTTTTTATTTAAATTTTCACTCCCCCATAACAGATTAACGCCCATGTTACACATCTAAACTGTAACTCACTTTTTTTATTGTTACCATTTGGATATGTGATTAATCAGGAAACTCTGTTTTTTACTTATTTAATAATCTAATTATGACTAAGAGCCATTAAAAGAGAAATATTTTTTTTGTTTGCTAACACATTTTTTTTAAAAAATATATTTAACCTACTTACCTATTCACATACCTTAGGCGTCGCAACACTAAATTGTCAACGTGTATCTTTATTATAAGAGTCCAGAGTGCCTCAGCTTAACTGAATTGGTCCATGTTGAGCGGCACATCCTGTCTGCTTGCTATCAGCTCAGCCAGCTGAGCTGATAAGCGGTGCCCTTCGGCCCTGTCGGCCTGTCGCCTGACGGCGTTCAAGGGCACGACGGACCAGTCAAAGCTATAATATATCTACTCACGTTCCGCTATAACTGCACACATGACTAATGTCACTACGGCCAACGCGAATCATGCCGCACTTTTTTAAATCTGTATTTTTACCATTAGGTAATTTTCGAACCCCATAGGTAAGGAATTGTTAGACAAAAGTCGATCCCCACTTTTTCCATAGCTGATGCACGTTTCAAGCTATTTTGACCATTTTTCGAATGACATCTCAATATCTGACAACCAATCTTGATAAAATAAATTGCACATGACGATTTATCCTTCATTCGAAGACACCTGAAATTTATTTAGGATAGTATAATATCGATTTTGGCCATGCATTCAAGCATTTCGATGTAGTTGGTATTATGGTATTATGCCAGTTGGTTTTAATCAACATTCTAGTGGTTAGTTTTACCATGCTCCTCAGAGCATGCTCATCATATCATAATGGAATTCCGACTGTTACAACATGAACATCATGCCATCTGAAATTAAGGGCGTCTTTCAGCGGCTACCCAATGTTCAGTCAACTCAGCCTCATCTACTGTTTTTTTTTTAATAATTTTAACTATGTGTTAACCCACAATAGTTAATTTTATTGCTTTTTATCATAAATACATTAATAAAATCTTCTTGCCTGCAAGCATATTAATAAAATCTTCTTGCCTGCAAGCATCTGTTACATTTTGTGCAGACACGACATTACAATGTCATCGGTCGCTTGAACCACATTAAATGGTCTGAGCAATTCGCTCCTCAAACAACAGGAACATATTGCTTCATTTAGCTACCTTCATAATTATATACAGACGGCAGTGTAAACCTTTTCTCTAGAAATATATTTTATAAATACACATTTTATAGATATCATAATTAAATAAATATTCCTAATAAGCAAAATTAATAATATGTTTTTTTTGCCATCAGATTACGAGTTCACGATGTACACAGCCAGCACCCTGGCGGCTGCGAGCGTAGCCGCCGCCCTCCAGGGCTTGGACTGGCCCTCCAGAGCCAACTGCACCCAAAGCGAACTTCTCACGAGACTTCAGACCCTGACGGGTGTCGACCAGGTAAAAACTTCAACTGACCACAAATTTACAAAAGGATTTTTCTCAAAATTACTATACTGTATTTGAACAGTTACAGCGATAAATAATTAGCATTTTATAACCCTTTAATTCATCTTTTTAGTTATTAACCACGAATGAATATGAAAATGTTTTCCATGGAAAAATAAAAACCATGAGCAGTTAACATTTTTTTTTAAATATAAATGGAAAAAAGTTGTTGAAAGACTGCAATTAAAAAAAGAGATGCTTTTTTATAATGTTAGTGCATTAAATGTATCATTAATGATGATATTATGTTGTACAAATATAGTAATAGATATACTTAGGTGTAATATGAATACATTATTGTTTAATATTTTAGTCAATTAAAAAATATAAAATGACTTTTAAAAAACAGGCACAAGTTACTGGAATTGATGTTTTATTAGGGGAGGTACCTTTCAAGGTTTGTCAATTATGATGGTTTGTTGATTTCTAATTTTATAGGTCAGCCTAGATAACCATGTAATACTATTATAACAAGTCTAGACTATGGCCCATTGCATAAGCACAAAAACGTGTTAGAAAATTTCGAAATATTATATAGGCCTGCAATATATTGAAAAAGTATGCAACTAATTCTCTTTCCTTATTCCAGGACTACTTGCAAACTTGTCTGGAGCAAATCGAAGCCATGGTCCAGAAGACGATCGAGGACACAGCCAATGGCAGCCCAAACGGCCAGCCGGCGCCGCAGATGGCGTGCACTGACTGGCCCGTCCAACCCTCGGCTGACAAGTCGCACGATAAGGCCGGCACGCCGACGGACGTGCGCGACGTCCACTTCTAACCCGCGGGAGACGGTTCCACTTCCACTTCCACTTCCAGCTCCAAGCAGTGATGACCTGCCGTGCAGTTCTCTCATCGCTACACTATTCAGTATTAAACTACTTCTCGATGCGTTGACTCGCCGTGCCTCCGATGGTGGAAGTGCAACCGATGAACTATTGCCCATGGCTCTCGTGACCATTATATTTTAAATTATGTATGATCATAAATTCGATGATTATTTCCTATGGAAGTGACAATAAATTAAGATTATTGAGTAGGTACGTAAAACTGAAGTGAGAGCAATACTGCGTTTCGGGGACCAAACATTTATATTACTAAGTTAGTCATAAAAGATTATCAGGATATGAATATATTATAAGTATCCGTGATTAAAGTCGTTTAAAATTATAATTTCGATAAACTTGCAGTTTACGGACGAGCAAATTATGTTGTGTTGATTTTGTTGAGTGATGTTATTTGTAGCATTTTTTATAAGTGTTGGATTCTGTAGCATATTATAGGAATCGGGGGAAGGCAATGCAATACGCTTCGTAACTAAAGTAGACTAAGCACCACTTATCCGTTTAGTGTCCGTTGCTCTCGCAGGGATCGGCAAATCTTCATTCAGGAGAGTACATTTTTAGTCATAACCTCTGAATGATAGTGAAACGTGAAGGTAGGTAAACGTTAATATAGGTTAGGTTAGGGTAATGGATGGGAGGATGCTTGCTGGGGGATAAGCTGTGATATACTGAACAGTGCGTGTCAATTAGGGGAATGTCATTCTGTAATAATTATTATTTAAGGAACCGAGGTCGGTATATGTTTCAGGAAATCTGAGCAATTATTTTAATCTGACTTTGTTTCACATCGCTCTCTGTACCTTAAAATCCATAACGTTAAAATAAAAAAAAAAGAAAAAGTAAAAGTTGTTGTTACTTACCTCAAAAAATATTTTATATAATTAAAACTATGACTATATAAGTGCCTTCTGATCGAAAGAAATGATAATATAATAATTGAATAATTATTTCAAGATACTAAATATTCTAAAAAGTCAAGAATGTGATCAGGATTATAGATAGCTGTACAATATAGTAATTAGTGGAGTGGTGCATGAAAGTTTGTAGTCTATATCAAGTCATAATATTTGTCACTAGCTTTACCGTGTATATAGAATGCAGGTGATTTTTTATTTAGTTTCACTTTAAATATTATGTGTATTTGATTTGTAGGTTATATTCGGTTCCTATCCTAGCTGATGTTACAATTATATTGCAATGTATGATATTGTTGATAGCTGAATAAGTACATACCAACCACCTCTTTTTTTTCACTGCCTTTTTGTACTCTCTAAATTCAACTATTTATCTTTGTTGATTTTCACAATGATTTTGAACAGTTTTTAAATGTGAAAATGTCGTCAAAATACTGCCAAAATGTCCGAAATTCTTTACAAACATTTACATACACTTACCTAATAATAACTCACAATACAATTCGTAAGTTAACACCAATTTTTGTGGTGGTAAAATATGTCCCTATAAAATATGTAGTTATTATTCATTCGGTTGAATTTTTTAATATGCATTCAAAATCCTCAGTCTACCTAGTAGAAAGTACGGGCACTGCCTAGATAGGAAGATATTTGATAAAAACATATGCTGTTAAACTTTAAATATTACTTATTTATTAAAATCGATTGCAAATTAAATAAGTTAGTTGAAACCAATTTTTTCTTTAAAATTTCATTTGATCGTTAACGATACTAAACAAATAAAAAAAAAATGATATCAACATTAAAATACCTCTGGTAACACTAAACCATATTTATTATTTAGCAGTAAAAAAATATTACATTGCGTTAGAGTTTCGATCATTTGGCAGTCTTTAAAAGCATGATTACTTTCAAGGTCATACTAAAAATTTACTGTTTTTCATTGGATTTTGTATAAAATATGCAAGAACTTAGTTTTTAGTTAACTTTTACTATGTGTATATCACCATGAACGGCCAGTTGAACTTATGGAAATGGGCAGTTAAATAAGAATGTTATAATAATTATAAAAGAATAGTTTGTAAGTTTGGTGCCATTTATTTATAGGCAAATATTGAAAGTAACATTGACTCTGTACTTATTGATTTATACATATTATAACTTCTGCTATATTAGCTGAAAGGATATCTCATCCATAAATAAAATTAATAGGTGTGGCACATTCAGAAATTTACTATTTAAACATACAAAGAGAATATTTATATAGTTATCATATAATTTAATTTTGTAATTGGTGCATGTAAATTGCGCTTTATTATAAATGGTTATTTTGTAGAACAAAATCCAAATCAAACTTTAAATATGCATAGTTGTAAAACAATCTAGATTTGAGTTTCTAGTATTTCTAGTATATTTTTTATATTTTACAATTATATAATTACCATAACGAGATGCCATAGTAAGAATATTGAGATATTAAAAAATAAACTTAATAAATATTAGTTGAACTATATTATGTGGATATTTTAAGGCAATAATGGTCTAAATTGACCGAAACTGTACACAAGCCTAATATGTTAATGCAAAAAGTTTCATGTTTAGTGCTTAGACCATTATTGCATAAGATGAAATTACATACACATCTTAAATTTTTATGCTTGGTAGTTTTTTTTTTACTATATTTTATGATTTTCGATTAATCAGCCAAATTCTAAAATTAGAAAAGGCGCAAGTGTACAAAACTCAAATTTCTAATATTGCACAAAATTAGTGTAGCCATGTAATTGTTCTCAGAATTTGACCATCCCACACAAGCTACCAAGAATATATAATTTTTAGTTATGAAAAAAGTATGTGAAATTTTATGAGAAAATGTATAAATGTATTTTTTTTCTTTGTCATCACAATTGCATTTTCTATAGATAGACGGGTCCAGTTTCGGTGGGTTAATATAGTGTATTATTTTAATATGATTTCATAAGATGAAGAAATACTTATGTCACTCAATCAAGCGGGAAACTTCGTTTTATTCCTGTAATTGGATACCTAAAAATTAATCAATATATTTTGAGCATTTAGACAAGTTAATGAAACGATAGACATAGTATAATGAACATTAATAGTAGATGTGCAAGGCTGGTTGCGAGGCGCATGAGTGTACTGGTCGGCCTCGTTACCGGCAAAGTCCACAATTCACAATTAAAGTATATAGCGTTTGAGTGACAAGTCTCAGGCAAGTTCACATTTGCCCATCACAACGTTTTATTTAATTGGAGGTTGTGGGTCCACTAAGAAATTTCTTTATACTGTGCCATATATCAGAGGAGAAAAACGCAAGGAGTGTGGTAGATATGAAGAGGCATTCGCACCTTCATTTAGTAGGGGAGTTTCAATATGTCCTCTTTGTCACATGTTATGCTGTTTGTGTGTCAGCGGTCAAGATATAATTATGTAATTATGATCTGCAGACAGAAAAATGCAAAACATTGGTTCTAGTTAGTGCCGAGTGCTGTCTTTATGAACTGTCTCCTGTAGCTGTTGATGTTCCCCTATTAAGCGAAGTGTGTGGATACTTATACTGGGAATCCTTACTAATTGAGCTTACTGTAACAATCTTGTTTTATGGATAGAATACCTAATTTGCATTACATTAAAAAGTGGTGTTGTACCAAAGATGAACCATAAATCAACAATAAAGAAAGTCAATACTGCAAATTTTAGGATTCAATTGCTACCACTTCTTGTGCATTTCTGTATATATATTATTAGTAAATACACGTATACCTCAGATACCTACATATTTTTGATACCGCTGTATAAAACCATCGAGAAACCACGAATACTAAAAATCATTTTAGGTAATTTTATAATAGCACTGTAAATTGTATTCATTTGTTAATAGTAACTAACGTTAAGGTTTATTAAGGATAGTTTTTGTTGATAAAAAATATGGAAGTCAATTCACAAGAGAGAGGTATTGTAAATAGTTTGCAAGAGTTAATAAAAGTATTAAAACTAAACAACTTTTTTGAATTTTGAAAACATTTGATTTGATGTTTTGATGCAAAATGAATAAGTGTATGTTATATTATTATCTATATTACTGTGTCATATAAACAAAAGCAAAACGCTTCTCATAGGCCTGATTTACACAGCACATCTGTAAATGGTCAAAAATAACTCACGGCACGAAGCGAAGCTGTCAAAAAGCTGATATGTGAAACATCTCCTCAAGGGGCTACTTTGACAACCCCACTCTTCCATGATATTTTTGAAGATATGAATGGGGAAAGTGTACTAGCAGTGTTGCCTAATCTTTTTAGAGTAGTTTGGGTTCTGGTCGCTCTTTTATAATTATAGCCACATTTAACTTACAAGTAAAAAATACACATTAAAAATAATATCCCAACATCTGAATGAGAGATCTCTAGCAACCTACCTATGGAGTAGGTGTTCTTTATTTTCAGTGCCAATTGTATAAAAGGCCGTGCAATTGCATTGCAAAGGGAAGTGCACGGAAGGGAAGGGAATGTTTTTTTCCTAAAGTAAGCTTGATTTTAAATTTTCATTTTATGTTCTTTTTTAGGGTTCTGTACCACAATAGTAACAACTGAAACTCTTTTAGTGAGACTCGGTTGTCGATCCATTTGTAGCAGGCCTGTAATTACGTAATATCCACTGCTTCTATACATCGTTTCAAAGTAGTAAATTATTTAACCAAACTGACATTGCAACAGCTAGGTCATATACGAGTACTTGGGGCGACAGTGCGTTATTTTTTAGGTCTGAGTAGATTCAAATAAAAAAAATGGTATGTCATTCTTTTAATTCATCATAAATTTTTAACACCATTTTAGTAAATTTTTAACATGCAACTACAAGGACATAATTCAATTTATAACAATTATAATGTGGCACTAAACTTTCTTTAACATGTTTCTATTTGCCACCATAGATAAGTTTGTATTATTTTAACTGGCCGGTAATAATAATAATAATACATCCTCAAGTTTCCAACGCCTCCAACGATATTTGGGCTTTTATGGAATTTCAATGTTTGATCAGTACTAAAAAATTGTTGACATGTTATATATGTATGTTATCCGATCAACCTCCATATAAGCTAAACCGCTATGATTGTTTTTCAAGAGCAACACACAAAAAATTCAACTATTCCGCATTTGTACTTTTCCAGTTAAAAGATGAAATGGAGGGACGGACAGACAGATGGCCAAAGGACGGATATAGTACCTTCTTATACATGAATGTTTGTATAGAAACAAAAATAAACACAATGTGATATGCATAAATATGATATAAGATTGCAGTAATGCAATTTCAACCAGCTAACCCAAAGACGGTTGTGTAATGATTGTGAGGTCGGCAAAATAGTTAATATTCCTTATGAAGGATATGCTTAAAAAGAAGCAAGAATGGCAACTTTTCTAAAAATTAAATTATATTATAATTTGTAATATAAATCAGTTACATTCAAATCACATAAAATACAGGTAGGGAGCTGCAAGCGTCTTCAACATATATTTTTTTTATATTAGTTTCCTAAAAAAAAGTTATGTGGGCTACTTGATGTAAAACTGTTATTAAATGATATTAATGTTTAGTTCTATTGCGCAGACATGTATTTAGGAATAGCAAGATCTGAATTATGGAGAGTATAAATATAGTCCTGAATGTTCGTGCTGAGAAAGGGATTGTTGCCTAATAATTGGAAAGGCAATGCTAATATGAAACCCTAAGATTATCAGGTGCAGCTTTCTCAGAAGTTCTTAAAATAAAATACTTTCAAAATGTTTCAGAATTAGACTTTTATTTTACAGACATTATATATACAGGTTATTTTAAAAATTAGGATTTATAGAAAATTTCAATACGCAATATAAAGATGCATTAGGAATGACAGTAGATATTACATAGTAGCTTTACAAATCTATGTACAATGTTAAAGAATATTAATAAATGTTAAAGAACATAATTGGAGAAAATCAAATGCTACATATCGTGAACTATTTTTGGAGTACTTTTCCCCAACAACCAATTCATGAAGACCTCTGATGTACTCTGTGTGTTACGATCTGAAAAAAATAAAAGTTTAAATATTTACTCATGTGTAAGATAACAAATTAAAATTGAATGTCGAGAGCCAAATGGTTGGCTTTCACCTATAACCGGCCGATTGCTCTTGTTTATGACCAACGATTAAATAAATGTACTGTAAATGAACGCATTCCATTTAAAATGAACTAATTAATCACTGTGATTTTTGACAAGTCAATTGATATACTGCAAATATTTTATTTTGCCCTCCAAAGTTTCTTTGTTTTCGGTCACTTCGACTGGCCTTCCTGACATTTTTGAAAAAGTATTTTTTTTTTCACAATTGTGTTAGAAAAAAATGTTAGATATTTTAAAAATATGAACAAGTATCCTTTATTGATATTAGTGCATAAAATCGCCAAAAAATTTACAATAGGTATCAAAAGTGAATAAAAGAATGCAAATTTCTTTATTTCTTTGAACTTTGGCGATTTTTAATAAATATATAATTACTATATATAAAAACCAAAACTAATTCAGTGCATTGCGAATTTCACGGAGATTACGACACCAAAATTGGATTTTTTGGATAAAAAATACCTTCAAAACGGCTTCTTCAATGAATCGGTGAGTTTTTGATTTTTTATCTCATTTTGCTCTACACTGGGCGGCAATTTTGAAATTTTGACCTTCGAAATTCGACAGGTGACAAGTTAACAATCGCTATTTTTATTAAAATATTACTATTGATTCAAAGTAAATTGTATGAAGATATAAAAAACACGTTTTCGACATATTCTTTACGGTTTCTTCATAAAAAAGAAAATCCTAAGGTAGCAATTATGTGCCTCTTGATTTTGTGCTTACTATGTTTTTGTCTCATCCGCACATGTTTGTCACGAGTCTCCGTCTCATGAAATAGCACGCTTTTTATGGCACTTGCGCCTGACAACAGCGTTCTTAAGATGTTCAGATACAATGGATCAATAAAGAAAATATTTAAAATGGTACAGATGCAAAAATTTACAAATAATCACTAATTTTAGATACGGTTTGGTAAACGTGGTCAAATGCACCTTCATCATTTTTCAGCGATGAATTTATATTTAATGTTGCTTTTATCAACACTGTCGATGAGTTAACTAAGTAATGGTGTTTATCATAAAGTCAACCATAAAAAGCCTCCCTGATTACACAAACCATAACATAAATAAATAAAGTTCAGTTACACTTGGTTCATTCAGTTACAGTTGCAGATGGTTATATTATGTGTTAAATTTGTAACAATAACTTTAAAAATAGGTAAAAACGAAAGTAAAATAAAACGTCTAAATAGATATTTACTTTTATTTCTAGATATTTAAATAAATATCTCATGGCAAACTAAATTTAAGAAAAACATCTGAAATACTTTCTAAATCTCTGCATAGTATATAATAAAGTCCTCAGTAGGCATATGATTGTTTCTGGGAACCAGTGAATGGATTTCAATGGGGTTTACCATAATTTATAGAGAATTGTTTGTGGCGGGTAATTTGATGGTATATTTTATATAATTTCCTTAGCTATTAAAAATAAAAAAACTTACATAGTTCCTAAAAAACAAATTTTTAGCTTATATAATTACAATAAATTGCTCAAAACTGACACAAAAGTTAACAACAAATATTTGTTTAAAATTATTCAATACCATGTTATCTATCTGCTGCATTTTCATAAAGTATAATATATTTTTTTTATCTTTTTTTAAAAATGAATTGCTATAATCACAATGCAATTATTTTGGGCCCTAATCAACTAGGCCAAATGGGCCTGTGCTATAGTTAGGGGAGATGGTGGTAATGAATATTAAAAATGGTATAACCATGTGTGAATTTCAACCCGCGACCTTTGGGTAAATAGTCCAACGCCTTAACCACTAGCTGCCACAATCTCTATAAACAAGACAAAACATACTTAGTGTATAATGGGCGTCCCTCAATTTTATAGCCGCTTCTTCGGGAAGGTTGGCAATATCATTTTGCATAAGTTCAAGTTCCCGATGCCTCTGTTCCTGTTCGTCACGTAGCCTTACATCTTTTTGATACCGGACAGTCTTCAACTCTGTCAATCTGTCAATGAAATTAATTATTGAATATTTAACAAGTATTTGGAAGCTGATTAAAGAAATGACTGCTGATAACGAACAATATAAGCGCAGTACAATGACTAAATATTATTATCATCTATTACAATGTAATAGATTTTATATAAAAGAGCTCTCTTCAAAGTTATTAAATGTTAAATAACTTTGAAATGGGTTTTTTTTATTTTTTTCTCATATCGTACATCAAATACAACAAAATATAGCCAACCAGAAAGAAATAAAGGAAACAGGGTTTATCTGGAACGGGTCGAGACAGTTGCCAAAAATGGCATCAAATTATTATACTATGTAGGGTTTAGATAGGTGCCTATGGTCTTCTGCCAAAATCCCTCCACCATCTATCTCTCAACCAGGAGTACACAAGTACGTTCCAAGAACTGCTCCTGTCAGCCCTTTTCCACACAGAGATATTATGAAAACATACAAGTCATTGTTGGCCAGTAAAGAATAGTTGCTGGGATTTGGAATATTGTAAATCCTCCAGCTATTCTGTAACTGTATCCCGCATCAAATTTTAGGATCTTTTCATTGTTCCTATCTCCCCACATTAAGTTTTTGGCAATTGGTAAGTAATCTATTAAGTTTAATCTAAGTTAGGGTCTATAAAATGTGATTTTATTTCCTGAAGCTATTAAAAAGAGTTTATAAACATACTCAATATGCTTTAGTCAGACAAAAGTACCTGGTATGACAAATAATAAAATACATTGGTTTTAAGTAATGTTGAATTATAACAATATAGTTTAAAATATACATATATGTAGTAAAAAAAGATGCCTTTACATTAAGTAGGCTTTCAAGATAATGAAAAATATTAATATAACCCAATACAATAACCTGTAATCCGAACTCAAGGAATTCTAGGCAACAAGCGGTTAGTGCGTGTAAGTTTATGCAATAATTTGTTTACATAACACGTCTGAAACAACTTGCACACTACACAGTCAAATACAAGGATGTTATATCAAGCTTTAACACTTGTATTGAGTAGGCAGTAGAGATCGGCTGCGTGGAACCTCATCAAATTATGCTTTTACATATATTAAATAATAAGGCTTATGAGAAACAAGCAAAAGAGTTTGAAAGAAAACTATTTATGATATTTTTCATAACATGTGATGGAAACATAATACAAATTAAAAATTACATTACATTATAGTTATCCGTTATTTTTTTTAAACCTAACGAAGTTTTTTTTTAATAGTTCGGATTATAGACTTTACTGTATGTACATTTTATTAGTTTTTTTTTTTAAATTAAATCTAGACAATTTAATATGATTTTATTTAATATTAACACTGCTAAATATTTTATATCCAATACAAATTGTCCGAGAAAACACCTACCTACCATGATATGATCCAAGAATGACTTTCGGCATTTGATACTAAACTTTTGTCTACAAATGAGGATGAGGGTGGAGTGAGGGTGAGTGGGGTTTCCTTAGTTTCTTTAAAAATAAAGGAACTGATTATATTATTATATGGTAAGAACGTAGTTGCCGAAGAAATGTCATATCATTGTCAGAAAGTAATGTCAGGTCTATCGTGAAAGGTTAGAGGGAACTCAAACTTACCTTACTTCAAGATCTCTAAATTGAGAAATTACTATATTATATAAAAAAATATGATTCCCCGCAAAAAAAAATACCCACCTGTTCTTACAACTTTATATCAGTGTATAGAACAGTAATAAATCTGACCATAATTGGTGCAGAATTTCAGTAATATCATTTTATATAATAGAAACTAAAATTACAGAATAATAATAGTAAAAATAAGCATACAGTTTATGAACTAAAAAATAATAAAAACAAAAATAGAAACTTACTTATTTTTCAGTTCATCGGAAGGTGAAGAGTCAATGTCAGAACTTCCAGAAATGTTTGATGGTATTTCCCCAATATTTTCAGGTTTGACCTCAGAGGCAGCTGGGCTGTATCTACTTCTCATACTTTCATTTAACCTCAATGCATCGGAAAGTCTTAGTTGCAATGTATCCCTTTCCTCAAGGAGAGACGAAAGTTCATGTGTTAATTCCTCACATTTGACAGTTCGCTGGTGCAGTAAATACAGAGCAAAATCTAACTCAGGTGTATTTGAATTGCTATTTCTAGCGATCGCCGAAAGTTTACTTTCGATTATATCTTTAGAAGGAGTGAGAGTTATTTGAGTATTTGCAAGAGTTTCTTTAAGAGAGACTATTTCAATTTCTTGGCTTTCCATGGCTGTTTTCATGTCTGAGATTTTATTATTTAAAATAATCTCAATGTTATCTCTCTCTTTCTGTAATTTATCATATTCAGCATCTGACTGAATCTTACCATCGTAAGCTTTTAATCTCATCTCAGCAATCTCTGCGTCTTTTTCAAAAACTGCCTCAGACATTTTTTTCTCCAGAATCGAATAACGATTTGCATATTCTTCAATGTCTCTCTCTTTTCTTGACAAATTAGTATTTAAATCGTCTATACAAATTAAAGACAGCTTTAGCTTATTTTCCTTCTCATTTAACAATATTTCATACTCATTCAATCTTTGATTTAGCTCATCATGAGGTACAATAACTTCTTGTTGATCCTCAACGGGCTTCTTAAATTCTGTTGAAAATTCTTCATGTTCATTTAAACGTTGAAGGAGAAGAGCTTCCTGATTCTGAAGTAATTCTATTTTTAAAATGGCATTGTTCAAATCACTTTTTAAAGTGCTATATTCTTCTTGTAATGAGAGATTAGACTTCCTTATTTTCTCGGTCGCCTCTAGTGAAATATTGTAACTTTCCAAGAGACTATCTTTTTCTTGCTGCGCAGTTACACATTTTTCACGTAATATGTCATTCTCCTGTTTAAATAAATATACTTTATCCCTCATTTCAGTCAAATCTTTCATGCTGTCATTAATCTTGCTTAGTAAGTCATCTCTTTCCTTTTGTAAGACTATCTCTACTTCAGATTTATCATTAGACAAACGAACTAAATTTTCTTGAAGATCATTATAGTTTTTCAAAAGATGCTGATGCTGTTCATTTAAAATATTTAGCTGAGAATTAATTACTTCTTTATCTTGTAATATTTTTGAAATATCCTCAGAGTAGCCTCGTTGAATTGAGTATTCTAATCTTTCTTTTTCATTTGTTAAACTCTGAAAGTCATTCTGGAGAATAGATATTTTTTCAAACAAGGACCTATTTTCATTTTCTATTTTTTGCAGCCCTTGGATCAAGTTTGTATTTTCTTTCGATGCTGTTTCAAGTCTAAGTAACAGTTCAGTATTTGAATGATTAAGTCGTTCTACTGTTTTACCACATTCATTAGCCATAGTTTCAGCTGCAATTCTATTAGCTTCAGATTCATCATATTGCTTTTTTAAGCTGGATATTATTTTGTCACTTTCGTCTATATGATTCTGAAGATATACTATTTTGCTTTCTAGGACTGTAATGTTTTTGGAAAAATGCTCATTTTGGGAGCGCAATACCTTGATATCATCACTCTCACTGATAGTGTGAGTTGTTTGTCGAGCCAACTGCTTTTCTAATTCATTTTTTCCATGTCTTAATTCCTCAAGTAATGCTTGCAGTTCATCATTATCAGCTGTAAGATCATTAACAGTGGTCATAAGCTCTTGTATTTCTGTTCTATTCTCAAGAACTTTTGACGTTGAACTTGCTTTTAAATTAGAAGATGATGGAACCTCTGTAAATGATTCAAACTGTGATAATCTGTTGCTCAGTTCTTTATGTCTTTGTTTCCACATTGCTATTTCATAATCCATTGCTTCTTTCGCTTCAACAAGTCGTTCATTACCTACTGTTAAGACATCAATTTGTTTATTGAGAGAATCTTTCTCGATTTGACTTTTACTGAACTGTGACCCCATTGTATTTATAATTTCCTCTAAATTTTTAACTTGTGATAATAATTCGTCTTGTATGGCTAAGTCCAAATCACTCGCTCTGTTTTCACCGAGAGACTTTAGTTTTGATTCTAATCCGTCATTTAAAATCTTTGTCTCTTTTAATTTTTTTAGGGCTTTCGATAGTTTCACGTTCGTTTCAGACAATTCGTTAATCAGTTTTTCATTTTCTTTCGTAAGATAATCAATTTGTTGATTTAACTTTTTAAAATCGTCAGAACTTTGAAAGGCTAAAGCTTGCACTTGGTAATGCTGTTCTTCTAAATGAGCGTCCTCTCCCCAATTAGTTTCAAAATCATCAAATGCTTGAGCTTCATTTGAAACTTCCAGTGGTGGGTTATTTATTTCACAGGAATAACTTTTTTTAGGTATTATTACATCTTCCTTCACCTCTACTTTCAAACTGGATGCTACATCAGACGACTGCGGCAATCCAAAATTGACAACTTTATAGGAAGTTTGTGTACAATGATCAATATTTGGAAGTGCCTGGGTGTTACGTTCAATTTCTTGTGGAGAAATAATTTGGTCTAAAATATCAAATGACAATTCCGATGGCGCAGAAAAGTAGTCTGATAATGAAACTTTTTTGTCAGAAATATCATCTGAATTAATGGGTTTGGATATTTCAGTAGGTAAAGTGATGCCCTTATTTATTTGACTGTCTCTTTCTGTCATAATTGCTTCTAAATTTGCCACTTTGTTACAAGCTTCTTTATATTTACGTTCATATTGATCTGAATTCTCTTTAAATACTTTTGCGTCAGTAAAATTCATTAACAGGATATCATATTCTGATTTTAACCAATTATGTTTCTGTCGTTCATCTTCCAGTTGGTATTGTAAAGCCGATACCACTTCTAAACTTTTTTCAAACTCTTCAAAGAGGTTTTTTTTCTCAGAGGTCATTTTTTCCAATTCCAGTTGCAAATCATATTCCAAGGAATCAAATTCTTCTTTTCTTTCTTTTAATAAGTTTTCGAATTGAATGGTATTTTTTTTTAGTTCATTTTGCGCTTTATCTAATTCTACGGATAATAACTGTTTGTCTTCTTCAAGCATACTGATGTTACTCATTTCCTGTCTCTGTTTTTCAGCCATATTCTGTATATTGCTCAATTCCTCCGTTTGTTGTTGATTAACATGTAACATCATGCGAATCTTTGCATGCAATTGATCAATTTCAGCACGACTATCTTCCAACTGCTTTTCTATTACTTCGTCATGAGCAATTAGAGCAGCCATACGTTGTTCTAAGGCATCTTCATACTGTGCATGTTCTGAAACAGACTTCTGTTTTTCAATTAATTCCTGAATTTGAAATCCTAGTTGACTAGCATTACGTTCCAGAGAAAATCGCCTTTCCTCCATTGCAGAAATACTTTCTTCTAATTTTACTACACGATCTTTGTATTTTATTATGTCGTTTTCTAATGTTTCTATGTATAAATCCCTTTCTTGCAATTTTGCGTCGTGCCCAAATTTAAAACTGTCATAGGCACTCTGAACATTTGCGATGTTGTCCAAAAGATTCTTAATTTCTGTTTTTTTAGATGCCATATCATTTTCCAGACTCTCCAATTTACTAGACAGTTGAAGGGAAGATTCGTGTTTTATTTTATTTAATATTTCGTTTTCGGATCGGAGTTCCTCAATATTTATTAGTTCGTTATTAATTTGTGTATTTAAAGTCTCATTTTCTATTCGAAGTTTGTCTATTTGATTAACTGAAATGCCAAATTTCAACTTGATATCATTGCTTTCAGATATCACACTTTCAACAACTTCTTCTAGTTCTAATTTTTCTTTTTGTAAAACTGCAATTCTATCAACATCAATCTCGGTTTGTTGAGCATTTAATTCTATCTCTGTACACTTTAAAGTTAAAGATGATATTTCTCTTTGAAGATTTTCAATAGTAATATTTGCTTTGGCAGCTGCGGTAAATTCATTTTCTAACTGGGCTGTTAACTCTTGCACTTTTACTTCAAGTTCTGTGCATGAGGTGTGTTTCTTTTTTAAATTAAATGCAAATTTCTTTAACTTCTCCAAGAGTTCTTTATTTTTTATTTCAGAGGCAGAATATTTTTCAGCAATTTTATTAAATTGTTCAGTAATTTGTTGATTATTTTCTTGTAACATATTAATTTTCTCTTCATATGATGATCTAATTTCATTTAAATTCGGCATGGTAATACTGAATTGCTTTATTTCTTCAGATTGAGCTGAAAACTTTAGGCTAATTTCCTTTAAGGCATCATCTTTTACTCTACATTCGTGTTGCAGCCTATTAAGTTCCTTTGAATTAAAATCTCTTTCCTTAATAAGATTATTTATTTCATTTTCATTTTCGTCTAAGGCATGATTTAAAGAGAGCAACTCATTTTCCACAACTTTCAACTTATCGGATGCAGTGGTATTGCTTTGTTCACTTATTTGTAACTTATGCTGAAGGCTTTCTAAAAGCTCTTCTTTGTGTGTAATGTCCTTGTTTAATTCTAATATAGTATTTTTAATTTCAGTTACTTCAGCAGACAGACCATTTGACTTAACGTTCTCAATTTTAAGAAGTTCATTCAAATTGCTAACTTCTGCCTCAAGCTGAGAAATGAAAAAGCGCAGTTCGACAATTGAAATTTCCTTCATTTTTAACTGATCGTCTAGTTGATCATTGATTTTTTGAATGTCGAGATATGTAGATTTTTCTTCAATTAGATTTTTATTTTCAATAGACAAATTATTATTTGTTTCTAAAAGTGATGCAAGTTTGTAGTTTATAGCATCTTTTTCTTCTTTAATTGAGATGTTTTCCGTTTTTATATTATTCAATTCTTCCTTTATAGATTGCAGTTGTATTTCAAATTTGTCGGTTTCAATATTCTTTTCCTTTATGCTATTTTTTAATTTTAATATTTCTTTTGTTAGCTTTTTAATTGACTTAGCATTTGCATCATATGTTTCTGCATTTATTATATCAACTTGTGTTTCAGAATTAATCGAAGCAACTATTCTTTCTGTATTTGGTGTTACTGGTAACGCATCGGTTTTCAAATATTTTTCTTTTTCTGTATTTATTTCTGCCCCCAAATCTTTTACCTTTAATTCCAAACTGATTTTATCCCTTAATACTATAGCAGTCTGTGCTTTAATAGCTTTATTTTCTAAATCCAATGCGACTATAGTGTCTCTCAAAGTAACAGTTTCAACTTTCAGGGCTTCTAATTCGGTTTCTAATTGGAGTTTTACACCAATAAGTTCTTCAATATTATTAGTTAAAATCAAATTTTCATTTCTAAGTAAATCCATTTTTTCCATTACTTCCCTTCGTTCCTGAGTAAACAATTCAATCTTATTGTGGAGTTCTACACTGTCCTGAGATAACTTCAAGATGTCTTCATTGAGCTCTGGGCTTAAATAATCATTTGTAGGTAGTGGTACAGTTGTGCCTGCATTTGTAATACCTTCATTAAATTGCTCGATTTCAAGTTTTTCTTGAATAGTTAACGACTCGACTATTTCGATGGACTCTGCAGAGCTAACTTTTTCAGCACTAAGCTTTTCTAGCTTTTCAGTTAACACTATATTTTCTTTCATATATGACTCCAACTTATGAGCCAAGTCCTCCTTTTCCTCTATTAATTTTTGGATATTGTCACTAAGATCATTATTTTTAGTTTGCATTTCATTTAATTGATTACTGAGGGATTTACACTCTATGCTAAATTTGTCTAGCTGCTCCTCTAATTGCACAGAATTAATTTGAGAGCTAACATGATCATTTTCTAACTGACTTAGTTCATCAATCTTTTCTTCCAATTTTAACGTTTTCTGATTTGTAGCATGTAATTCTAAAAAGAAAAATAATTTACAAATAAAAATTAAATTAAATAAGCAGTAACTTTAAAAAATATGGAAAATATAAATATGTTAATTTATTATTTATAAAATAACAAAAAAAAACTATAAAATTGACATTAGGCAATTACCATTTGACAATTTCTTTCAAATAAGGTATTAGTAGATATTGGACATCCACTATCGTACAAAGGTGCAATAGTATGTTTTAGCCGTGAGCTGTTTAAAGCTCTTGATTGTTTAAGTCATATACATAACTCATAACTCTTTTAACTCATAAGACCAATAACTAGAAAGTTTTATCTTAATATACCTAATATATTAAGCTGAGGATTATATGTAAATATATAATTCATGGCATGTTTAGAAATGTTTCAGTGTGGCGTTAAATCAATATTTATTATTATTGGATAGTTACAGATCTTAAAAACATCTTAATAGCCAATGACGTATTTTTATAGAAAAAAAACTTAAAAGCAACAATGCAACCTTAGAATGATTCAATTAAGATCATAGTTAAAAAAATCCCCAAATTAAAACAAAGTGACTAATTTACGGATCCCAGGAATATTGCTTTCTTTCTGCCTTTCAACTAAAAAACTATAATAGCTACATTTGAGATTTGGATGACCCATTAAGAAAATAAGAAGAAAATGACAATCGCTCAGCTTTATACACACTGGATCGTGTTTAGACATTGCCACCTGCATATTTCCATCTAAAACATGGCGTTATTACACATCACGTTCCGAAAATTACGCAGAACATAAAGAATAGAATTAAAACATTCAACAATTGATACCTTGAACTAAATCAAATTTCTGCATTTCCAACTCAGATATAGCCTTCAATCTTGCTTCAGCTATTTGTTCCAATTCATTTGCAGTTACAGTTTCACCCTGATCTGAAACTAATATTAAACCATATTGAATGTACGTTATTTCTTTACAAAATATACGAGGTGTGTTCAAAAAGTAAGATGACTTTTCAAATTTCGCGGGCAACGTATTTTTGATTATCGATTTTTTTTGTTTTGTTATGTTGGTACACTCTTCCCGAACATCTGTACCAAATTTCAAGTGAATGGCATTTTTTGTTTGGTTGTGAGAGGCGTAAAGGTTATAAGTGTTTTGCGTGCTCGGCGATTTTTTGCTATCGAAAAATATGGTTCAAAGGATTTGCATCAAATTTTGTGTAAAAAATAAAATTAAGTGCTCCGTAACACTTGAAAAGTTGACAGTGGCTTACGGTGAAACTTTTCTGAGTAATAAAAATGTTTACAAGTGGTACAAACTCTTTCAAGATGGCCGGGAAGATGCCAATGACGAGCCTCGCTCTGGACGCCCAAGCACGTCAACAACTGATGAAAACGTTCAAGCAGTGAAGAAATTTGTTTTGGAAAATCGTCGAATCACTATCAGAGAAGTTGCTGAGGATGTCGGTATATCGCTTGGCTCGTGCCATGAAATTTTTTCTAACGTTTTGGGCATGAGACGTGTGTCAGTGAAGTTTGTTTCGAAATTGCTAAATTTTGACCAAAAGAACCGTCGCATGAGCATCGGTCAAGAACTGTTGAATGACGTCAACGTCGACCCAGATTTACTCAAAAGGGTCATAACTGGTGACGAATCATGGGTATATGGTTATGATATCGAAACCAAAGCCCGATCGTCCCAATGGAAGCGGCCAGAAAAGCCAAGATCGAAAAAAGCACGCCAAGTTCGATCAAATGTCAAAGTTTTTTGCTCACTGTTTTCTTCGATTACCATGGCGTGGTGCATCAGGAGTTCTTACCATATGGTCGTACGGTCAATAAACAGTATTATCTGGAAGTTATGCGCCGTTTGCGAGAAGCAATACGAAGAAAACGTCCAGAATTGTGGAAAAACAATTCATGGCTTTTGCATCACGATAATGCCCCTGCTCACTCATCTTTGCTTGTGAGAGATTTTTTGGCCAAAAACAACACCACAATCATGCCTCAGTCACCATATTCACCAGATTTGGCCCCATGTGACCTTGTTCCCAAAACTAAAAAGACCTATGAAAGGACGGAGATTTGCAACGATTGAAGAGATAAAGACTGCATCGCTGGAAGAGCTGAAGGCTATACCGAAAAGTGCTTTGAGGATTGGAAAAACCGTTGGCATAAGTGTATTGTATCCGAGGGGGATTACTTTGAAGGGGACAACATAAATATTGATGAATAAATAAATATTTTTTCTTAACAATACAAAGTCACCTTACTTTTTGAGCACACGATGTATATCAACATTGCATTGCTTTTAAACAACACTTGCATTCAAGATGTAAACTGAAAACATTGGAAACATAAAAGCAAAAATATCACACCACCAGAAATTGATTTATTGATTCCTGCTGGTGGAAATTTTGGACCTTTTTATCCTCTGATTGATCCTCTGGTTGTTTTAATTGTCATAAATCACATAAACACAGTATTAAGCGTAAAACATTATCTGAAAATACAATAAATTAAGTATAATATTTAGGTTTCATTGAACACTTTAATCATGAATCTAGATTCAGCCCGCAATCTTCAGAATAACACTAGATTACCTATTTAGGATGTATCGAGATCGAAACTATAGATATGTCTCCAGGTATGGCATTCTTTTTCTTCCGTTTGCGGACCTCAATATTTGCAAATAGTTATTTAGCCTTGTGGCTTGAATTCAAAAGAAAAAGGTTTTTTTAGCCTATAAAAGAGACTAAAATACTGGTAAACAAGACAAGCTAGTTTTGGCACATTGAAGTCGAATTGGGCGAACTTATCGTTTCCCCCATTTGGTAATTCTCTCAAGGGTGGCATTCAAGTCCTTACTTATATCTTTTCTGGCATTGTCAATGGATTATCCATAATCTACTTACTTTATAAACAACAGTGAATGACAGAAACAATGAATATTGCCATATACCGGCATTTTGACATGAATATCATTCCTTTCTGGAGTTTTTTCAGCAGTGCTACAAAACATATCTGCAATTTTTTCAATTTGAATATTGTATTTTTAATTTAATCCATTTAAATTATTTGCAATGCAGCATAAATTTGAACAAAAGATAAATAAAAAGTATACTTTGCAATAATTGACCGAAGAAACACTTTATTACATCATACTTATGTATACCTATTAGTTTTTAACTAGATCCACATCATCTTTAACCATTAAGACCTTCACTTTGAAGTGGTTTGCAAAAAGCAGGAAAGCGTTATACTCAGTTTAGAACCAAACTAACTTATAAAAATTGGGGAAAATGAATTAAGAATGCCATGATGATCAACTTCATTTGCATTTTTGGCTATTCTCGCATACTGATTACTTAACATAACTAGTATTGCATACATCTTGCCCGAATAAATATAAAAAGTTACAAATGGAATACACTAAACGGCTTAGAAAATGATTCTCCATTTCGACATGCCAAATATGCTAATGAATTGATCATCATGGCATTCTTAACTTATTTTCCCCAATTTTTATGATAAGTTAGTTTGGTTCTAAACTGACTATATTGTAGAAAGCATTGGTTTCACTCTGGAAAATATTACATTTTATATAATATTTACATTAAATTTAAATATAATAAAGAATATAAAAAAAGAAACCTTTTACGCTATCATAATCTACAAGGTGAAGTTGTAAGTTTCCTTTGTCTTCCTCCAACTCAGCAACCTTCTGTATAAGAGCGGCAACTTCATTATTAAGTCGAATTACTTCCGAATTGGCATCTGACATTTTACTAAAGCTATCTATTGTCTTTTGCATTTGTTTGATTTTGGATTTGTGAGAGGCCTTTGTCTTTATCATATTTTTATTAGCGTCGTCGAGTTGTTTAGAAAGATCTTCTATTTGTTTTTGAGATTCTTCTAGTTTCAGCTCTAATAATTCAATATTTACTTCGACTGATTCATCTATAATATTTTCATCAGACCCAGTCAACGGTTCAACTTGCCAAAGATCCCCAGGGCCGGATTCCACGTTTATTTCAGATTCAACTGTAATCTTGCCACTGGCTAAAGCCTTATTTTGAGAATCTTTATAAATTTCATCATATTTAGCAGTTAATTGTTTGATTTCATCTTCTTTCTCAGTAAGTACTTTCTCTATGTATGATATTTGTTGGTCTCTTTCGCTAATTGTACTTTCATATGCGCTCATCTTTTGATTCAGCTCCGAGAGAGAGTTTTCCAAATCTACATTCCTACACATTGTGCTACTTGAAGACTCTTCAGTTTTAATTGGTTTAACATCTTTTGATGCTTTTAAACAATCTTGTTTCGTTGGTGTGACCGATGCCCAGGGCGATTTTGGTTTGGTATTTTTACCCCTCTGTTGGCTTTTGCTTCTCTTGGGCACCTTCTGAAGATTTTCTTTTGTCGGAGTTGAGCTACCAGAATCTTTATCTTTGGTTGATCTGCTTTCTAAATCTCTATTTACATTTTGGAGAGTAATTATTTCAATTTCAATAGCACTCATTTTCGATTCCAACTTCTCAAAATTAAATGTCTCATTATCGTTTGATATTTGTAAAATGTTACCAATATTTATGATCTTCTCCATACATGTTTCTAATACTAAATGCAATTTAGTAATTTCTTTCTCCTTAGAAGAATTTCTTTCTTCTAATGTTAATTTATCATCCGTCAGGGAATTTATAGTCTCTTTTAGAAACTCAATTTTTTCATTTTTTGATTCCAACTCACTTATAAAATTTGAATTGTCTATGGTATTTTCTGTGGGAGGTACGGTATTTATTTTTGTCAATTTAAACTCCTCGTTTGCGTGAGTCAATTTTTCAATCTTTAACTGTAAGGATCTTATAACTTTGCTTTTGTCCTCAACATCTTTCTGAAGCATTTCCTTTTCTGAATCAACGGGCAAATGTATCTATTAAAGAAAAAAAATATCAAATTGATAGAAAAACAAACGTAGATCCACAGTTGTCATTCAATTTAGAAATCGTGGTAGTCTATTTAAGGTGTTGAACTATTGACCCTTAAACCTATTAAACTATTGAATTGTATATGACATTGTTTCAAAAACATCTAAATTTCACAGTGATTCCAAAAAGATAAATGTAATTAAGTTCCAGGTATTAGAACAGTATTAACTTGGCAAATTTTGCATATTATGTATGGAAAACTAAAAATTTAACATAAAAAATGTTTTTCATTTTTTTTGGTATTTATTTATGTGTTCAAGATGCATTCCCTACACTCTTATGCAAATCGACATCTTCTCATTAAATTTCTTCTGAAGTTTCTTAAAGCTCGTTTATTATTTTTCACTCTCTCAACCACGAGGTTTAATTTCTGTCTCAATTTTTAGCAATACTCTAAAACTACTCGACCTAGGTCAATAAAATTTAGTGGGTACGACAAGCTAATTGACAGAACAGGAACTAATACTTAAAAAATATTTTATTTTAAAAAATACATAAAAAAAATTTTTTACTTCAAAACTGTTTCCGCCCGGGATCGAACTTGGGAGCAAACGTGACAATTGCTAGATTATGGCAATCGATACGAGTGACTACAGGAATAGGGTATTAATATTATTACTGAGCCAAAAGTGTTCGCTGGCTCCCAGACTATTTTCTAGATGGCAGTTGTAAAATGAGTATAAGCCAAAAGTATTGACTGGCTCCCCGACTGCATGTCGGTGATGCAAACTTATTACATTTTCCCCGTACAAAATTCAGCCGACCCCTGCATATAGAAATTTTCAGTATTATTATTATTAAACCATTACAATATTTAGGAGCTAGCTCGGGTGATACTGTTGAGTTTAGAAGGTGAGGAAAAAATGAAACAACTCGCAGCCTACGCTTAAAAACAGCCGTAGAATAAGGAAAAGGGTCAAACCATTTCACTGGCGAATTATTCTGGAAAGAAAATAATTCAACACAATGTTCCGTTTTCTCAATATAGGTTTTATCTTGGAAGGATGGTCATTAAGACCAATATACGAAGGCTTAGAGAGTTAGAAGCTTAAAGCATATCTGCTTGCTTTTCTCTGAACTGCTTCTAGTTCGTTTTCAAGGCATTGGGTGTGAGGATCCCATACTGACGAGCTACTCAAAAGTGGGACGAACCAACATTTTATATGCCAATGCTCGCACTTTAAAATCAGCACCTTTAAGACTTTGCATAACAAACCGTAATTGTCTTGTCGCCAGTTTACTCAATCGTGTTGTCGTTTAGATGAAATAAAAGTAGGTACAAACCGGTTCTAAGAGGCTTTTATAGCCTTCCGATTTTGATATGTCTGCTTTCTCAAAATCTTTTTGCGCTTTTGCAATTAAATTTTGATACTCCATAAACTGATGTTTCTTCTCCTCGAGGACCTCCAAAGCGACTTTTGTTTTTTGACTACATTCATCTCGATCTCTTAGGATCTTAGCAACATTATCTGTAAAGATTATTAAAATTAATTGAATTTTAATCCTAATATTTTGTCCTTAAAAGACTCTGACTTGTTGCGCTCCTACAAGGGTACGTAATAAACATGTTTGGGTTGGTTGTCTTCGATTTGTTTCATTTGCATTGTCGTTAGCTCTCAATACATAAGGAGTATATCAACAGTCTAGATTAGTATTCAACTGAATTTTTCATACTATTACATAGATTCTAATACAGTGCAAAAGTAAGTATATATATGTGGCTGAATTTAAACCTTGATTGGTGATACCTGACACTAACGATCTTTTAAAACATTTCGATACGGTAACTGAGGGTGAAAAACGTACCACGCAAAGTAGCCACTTTCTCTAATCTATTCTCAGATTATATATACATAGTATGAAAAGTATTGTATGAAGATTTTTTTGCATTAGAATGTGGTAAATTTAAAGAATGATTACACTAACAAAACATGGTGGTTTCTTGTCCCCTTTATCACAATTTTTTCGTTGTTATTTTTTTTTTTTTTGAATCTTGAGTATCAAAAATAATAGAAATAGGCAGAAAAATGATTTTTATTAAGTAATATTGAACATAACATCAGGTAATTGTCAGGTAATTCTGGTGGCACGATTAAATGATTCCAAAAAATGTAAGACAGCATTTCATTTTTATTTTATGTTCATGGTACTATATAAAAAACTTATAAATAGTTTTGTATGATATGTAGAAATATAATTACAAAATAAGAAACAGGTTGCATAACTTTAGGTTTTTACTTACATTATTTTTTATTTATTATATTTAATAACTTGAAAAATTGATTTTGTAATTTTGTAAATTTTTTCTTATATTTATAAATTTTGAGGAATTCAAAATAGAGAATATTTTAAATACAATTTTAAAATGAAGTATTTTAGAAAATTTATTAAGCTATATTTTTACATACATAGTTTACATACAACCTAACCTAACCTACTAAGTTGGTTAAGAATATCCCTTTATGAAAACAATGACAGTGACTATGGAAAAAATCTACCACAAATTTATGGTAAAGTTTATGGTCATACCCAAAATTACTGTCTTAGTAGGCATCCAAAAAATTATTCCAAGATGATAGATGTTGCTATTTTTTGTCTTTATCTTTAATTAATATTTTGTTAGCATATAGCGTAGACGCAAACCATATAGAAACATAAAATATGTGTTACCTTTAATGTGAGATAGACGATAATGTGCATAATGTGCATGTGTTAATCTACAGATTACCAGGTGTGTTCCGTTAAAGTATGAAATTTCCAGTAAAATAGTACGTACATACGTACGTACGATACGTACAATACGTATGTACGTATCTGCACTTTAATGTATTCTAAACAGTTAAAAGTGCGAAAAGATATTTAAGAGAGCAAGACAAAAATGTTATTCTAATTTGTTTCTTTTTCTCGCCCTCCACTTTCCCCAACGCGTCCTGTGCATAGGACAAGTTGATTCAAGTTGTAAATGTTCCACAAATACAAATTTCTATGTAATTCTAAATGGCACCAATAAGTAATCAATTTAATGTCGTAGTTTTTAAAATATTATTTAATTTAAGTTAATTTTATTACGGCAAAGTCTGAAAACTATTTAACTACTTAACTTAATATTATGAAAATTAACGAACGAAAATTGTAACTACCAAATTAAAGTTAATTTTAACAATCAAGTCATGTTTTATTAAAGAAAAGAACCTATTATCTTCACATTAATTATAAGTGCTTGGTCGTTAATCTGTAGACTATCTAGGGCATCTGCAGAATAATTAAGTAATCTGCGAAGTAAAACCATTTTTCATACTTTAACGTACTTGCGTAGTTAGTAGTTGCATAGTAACTAGATAATTAATTGTTTTACGAACATTAACAGTAGCATTTGCATAGTTTATAAAAATTCATCTTGCCAATTCACAGGTGGCACACTGTTTCGTAAATTATATTCAGTTTAAACCTAAATACTATATTGCTGTCATTAAAATTATCAAACTTCATGCGTTTTCCAATAAATTACGATGTTTTATGCTTGGTGTGACATCTGCGTCGTGTTTTAGTTACTAAAGAGTGGTTTCCAATTTCTTGTTAGCAGTTGAGCAATCTAAAACCACTATATATTCAATTGTAAAAAGGAAGCCTACAGGACTTTACAGCATTGTGATGATGATTATTTGGAGTCAAGCACATACTACTTATATTAAAAATATTTAAAAGTGAGTACCCGATTCATCCGTTGAAGTAGTAGCAATGGCATGAAAGGGTTTTGCTTCTTGGATCTGAATTGTACGCTGAGCAGTCAATGTTTCTTCTGCCACCTTTGTTACCTCCAAGGTCGATTCTAAACCAAAATTCAATTATAAAGGCATATGAATAAGTTTAAATGACACAAAGGTCTGATTCAACATATTTTATATGATATTATTTAATCATTATGCCATTATTTTCATCACAGATATACAACTATGCCACACTTACTGTATGTTTCTCAATGAGCCTTTTTACAAAAAAAAAATATTTTTTCAGTATTTAAATTTAAATAATACATATTCTCGTACAGACAGATGTATTTTAGGATTTTTATTAGGCAATTCATTACCTTCAGAGCCTCTTTCAGATTTGGGTAATTTTCCTTTAAGAACAGCAAATCGCTCTTGGAACTCTTTGAACTTTTCCCTATTTTGTTTTTCGGCATTTTTGAATTTGGAAGATAAATCCTATGAAATTAAAGAACATTATAAATACCTATATAGAATTATAAAAAAGATAGTTTATCATTCTGTCAAAATCCACATTGAATAGTAACGCTGTTAAGAGCAAGAGGTCACAAAAAACGCAACTAGTTGTGACCATGACCAAGAGGATCAGTGGCTGTGTGAAGATTAAAAAAATATTACTACCTTCCACTCTATTACTTCTAACATAACATCTTACGAGCAGCAATTTGTGATGCAGTTTTGGGACTGCGCAAAAGCAGAACATGTTTAGTATGATCGCCATACTAGAAACCTATACGGATTCAGCTTTCTGATGAAACCAACGGAGTAGAATATGCCAAATGGATAAGCAAAAAAGACGTTGATTTTAATAGCAACGATGAAGCCTTGCTTGTTAATGCAAACTCGTCATAAGGTCTGAAGAAATAGGGAAGAAGTTTCTGTGGACATGTCATTTTAATAAATAATCTAAGTTTCTAAAAATCAAACAAAAACTATGCAGAACATTTTTATATTCTGTTATTGAAATAGGTATTGCAAAAAAATATGATTTTTTGTATTTTAAAAGAAGGCTTTTCTTTTTATAAAATGAAATTGCAGGATATTGACATATTTTTTAGGAAGTTGGGGATACAGACTGTGATGAGGATGGAGGGAGCCAGGGATCAGATTCACAATGTCACTAGGTAGTTATATGCTCCGTGACTTCTTCATATAATCAAAATCAAGTTCTCAATAAATACCAAAATATTAACTAAAGAATATGGGCGGAAGCTATAATGTAACAACTTTACCCCCCCCCCCCACGACTTTTAGAACGTGAAAAATTAAAAACAATTTTCTCGAAGACCTTGAAAAAACCACGGAGCATAAACATATGGCACGAACAAAACAATAATAAAAAGCCTGTAATTTTCAGTTCGACCAATAAAATGAATCATTTACCTTATCTTCGCCACGAAAACGTCTGACCTTTGAGTTTGGTGAAAATACTGTTGCTAAATCCTCTCCTTCGGGCTGATTCCCCGAAGGATGATCTTTGGACATGGTTTAGTAAATGTCCACGAACATGAACAAGCACTGATTTCATAATAATTTTAGCAATTAGAATTTAAACATAATATTTGATGCAATTATAGTATGCAAATAATATATACTTAACAAATATGATATCTGCAATATTTTTGAGACTAAATAAACACGAAATTAATTATGACAGCAGCTGAGCAAAAAGGTAGTACACGTCATATGTTGTTATTTTTTTCTGAATGGTACAAAGGCAATGGCAAAGTGATAGAAATGACTCATGTTTTTATTTGGTGGTTCAACAATTTCATTAATTTATTTATAATATAAACTAATTAATTTTTAAAAAGAATTAAAAAACGAAGGTAAAAAATAGACTAACTTCACAATCCGTTCATTTAATGGATTAACATCGTGAAGCTTTGAGCCAATAATACCTTATAATAGGTATTTACATGTGGTTTAGATTGAACCATTCAAAAAGTCTCAAAACTTGAGTTAGGGCCATTTCACTAACGTCATTTTGAACACACACTAAATTAGCGCGAATTTAGTACAAAAATGAGTACAAATAAAATTTAAAAAAAACACATATAAATTAAGTTTTGTAGCAAATATATATGCCTTTAAAGTATTTTTAAAGTTGGTGAAAGTGTCCACCTTCAGTCATTACAAAACATCGTTTGTCAAAAATATTAATACAAAATTCTCATAAATGTTTGTTCGTAAGGTCCGTAGTGGAGCAGAAAGATATGAACTTATTGAAAGTAAGACAAACACCGACTTTATTACTGCTGCATACTATGAGTAATATTACTATTAACATTATATATTTTTATTTTATTTATTTATTCATTTTTAGTTTTACATATTTCTTAGATGATTAATAAAATAACCATACCTAACTGGACATTGCCTGTACTGCGGTAGGCTAATTTTAATAGTAATTTAATAGATTGATTAAATGCAATTGCGCTGAGCTTTTTTGAAAATATAGATAAAATTAAAACGATGAAAACAAACATTGACATACATACATGTAATACGAATACATAAAAATATACATGTATATTTATCGGAGATTAAGATATATACAATAAGTTGAGAAATAGAAAAGATCAATATTATATTTCACAAAAATATACTTAACCAGAGTCTCAGTGGCCAAGATCAATTAACCAGTCAACCAAATACAACTATGCTTGCTTCAGTTTGTCATTAAATTTTAAAAACTCGCAAAGTCCGCTTCAATCTCAAACTCATTAATTACTCATTCTGTGAGTAGTCTCAACCATACTTTCATCATGCAACTACCTCATTAAAAAAATAGAATGCATATACACTCAGAGCTAATCTCAAACATTGAGGTATTATTTATGTTTGGCTTAGATAGAAGACAGCAGCGACGCTTGTGGGTGCCGTACTGTTAATTTATCGTAGGTAAAATGGTAAAATTAAAAATTCCAAAAAAAAAAAAAAACTTTTGTAGCTTAGTTGTGAGTGCGCGTGTAATAATTACAAATCATACAAATAATCAGTATTATTTTTTATTTGTATAGTTTATTGATACAATAATACATTAACTTTTTCTTTGTAATTTAATGTTTTTTTTAAGTAAACACGCAACATTTTTTTTCATATGGTAGCAAGCAACCATAGATAATTACTTTGACAGTTGTTTTTTTTCAGTTTACCTTTTTGCTTTACAAGTTGCCTGCCAAAGTTAGGTTAGGAAATTTAGACGTATGATATTGGTGTATTTTTATTAATTTCAACTACCACCTTACCGGCTAAACCATAAAATCGAAATGGCATCCATTATTCCTAAAGTAAGTATGATTTATCCATATTTATGACAATAATCAACCATCCCAATTATCGATCAGCATCAGCACTCAGAAAGTGTTTTTCGTAAGATAAACAGTATTTACTTATGCGATATATTTTAATGAATATAACTAATGCACACATAAAACTACATATATAAATAAACACTTCATATATTAACATAATTTAAGAGTTACACCGGTTATTTCCGACTTCGAAATATCCGGAGTTTGGTATGCGGGGAAAAATTAATGTTTACGAGCTTGTAGTCTACAATTAAAAAAGAGCATACATCAATATCTAATAATTACAAAATAGAACGTGACTCCTAACTATCCAATTATCCCAACAATACTCCTACACATAAAAGTCATGATAGTCATCCCAGTAAAGTTCATGAAAGTCATCCCTGCACAGCGCTCGGCTGTTAGTTTCAGCTTCATAGTCATAACTCTACCTAACAAGACAATGCCCTTACTTATGGTATTTATTTTATGTCACTCGGTTTAAATTTTGAGACCCCTAATCTCAATCATGATTATAAAAGTTAGAGAAATATATGTTGAAAGGGTAGTAAAGATAAGATTAGCATAAATGAAATAGCCCGGAATTCTCCCTGTACTCCCGGCCGAGTAATTTGAAGCTTAAGATGGCGGGTGCTTCACCCTGAATATCATTATTTAGACGTATATATTACTAGCTTCCTGCCCGTCTTCATACGAGAATGATTTCCTGTTTAATTAGTCCCGTTGAATGTATCAATCGCAGCCACTTCTCTTGCTGAAGTTTAGCTACGCAATTACTATCATCACCCTATGTTCACATTACACAAATGTAATGTGTAATGTTGTTCCAATTTTATTTAATAACCTGCCAAGTAATGTAAAGGAAACAAATAAACTATCAAAATACGTTTTAAAAAAAAGAATTAAAAAAATATATTCTAAATAGTATTTTTGTAGATGAATGTACTCAAAGCGAGCGGTGTGAGATACCCGTATCGACTGTATAATAAGACCGACGCGATTGGAAGTGACAGTTATAAACAAACATAATAAAGACAGGCTGGATAGATACCGTCATGTGGGAGCGATCAAATATAACCTGTATGTTTTATTTATAAATAAAGAATATTAAAAAAAAAATGACATTTCACCTTATTATTCAAATAACCATACTTTTATAACCAAATTTTAGTGCTATCCAACGGCGAAATAATTATTTACATTGATTACCTATTCTTCAAGCAAAATGATAAGACAGCGAATAAGATACGAATATAAAATAATAATATAAGTGAACGAATTTAAGAACAGACTGGACAAGTTTATCAGAGACGATACAAGTGCAGATTTAGGCTTATCAGCATAAACTGCCTGCCTAAAACTAATAATAATAATAAATTCCTTTGACTTGACGGTTAACCGCAAATGGCAAATGGATCACCCACTCAATGGTTCCATAAAACACCTTTCTATAAAAAAACAAAAATTGTTTTTTTCCGTCTAATGTTACAGTTTGTCTATAAAGACTATCAGGTTTAAGTAACGTCATACTATTACATAATAGAACTTGAGGCCAAGCATAATAATTATTGCAAGCGCAAGCAACATGGTTATTTAATCCCGATCTTCATTTAGCCGTCAGTGTCAGGTTGTTTTGTATTTCAATTTTATAAGGCTTCATACAATAATACTATAAAATACTGCTAAGCTAAGTCATCTTCATTTTGCAGATAATTTTGTAATATTTGTAGGAAATCTAAAAGAACTACAAAGAGTTGTGTGGTGCCATTGTCTGCGAAGACTGTCTGTAAATAAAAATTTCACTCAAGTGGTGTAACGAGCACTCAAATCGCCAAACAGCCTAGCAAAACGACCCATTATTAAAAAAATTCACTAGCTATATACATTTCAGCTCTCTTGGATATAAGGAAGCTGGTTAAAACAACCAAGCGTCTCAGGTATCAGCAGCTTGATATAGGAAAGATAGGTTATAAAGGAACTTTTTACGATTACCATAGGATTAGGCAACCGCTCATGAAGAAATTTTCTTTTGACCCTTATGGTCGACTGATAAGTTGCAAGCGACCCTTCCAAGTGCCACAGTCATGAGTCCTCCAGCAAGACAGATGGGTAGCTACATGATGCAAGTGCACTTTGTACATACATAAACTATTATCATTAGGGGCGTACTCTACTTTGAAAATAACTCAAACCCCTTTCAAAAATTGCAAATTTTTTAAATATTTTTATTACATTCCATGTAACATTTTAGATTTATGAAAGAAAAGGTATTAATAAGTGATTGTTTTTGTTTAATAATTAAACTTAACATTTGTTATATTAAACTATTGAAATATCAAAACTTAATAGTAAAAGTTTACAGCACAAAACATTGATTACATCCGAAAATATTAACTCCACGTACCAACTTTACGAACTTAACGCACTTCCATCTACGTCATGGTGCCCTCAGGGTTTTATTTCTTTACAGCTTCAGGATGTGATACCCAGGGAGGCACAGATTAGAATCGTGCCAAAATCATCTTATATTGTCATTTTAATCTCACCAATATCCACACTCTAGATTAATTTCAATTTATTATATCTTCAGGTTGATCGCATGTTGGGGAAATTTCAACGTAAGAACCGTTTCTCTGCCGGTTTAGGTGCAGAACTTCCTCAAGCTTATAGGAAGTTCTGGATGGAATGGCATCATCAGCAGCCTGCCGCTGTGCATTATGTTCCACAGCCTGGCAAATGGAAGCGAAACCCATTGACGGGTGTCACTACTCCCAATCAGAATATCCCTATTCCCCTTAGATATCCCAAGGAAATAAACTACGGAATTTGGGGAGGGGAGACTGTTGTGCAAGGTATGTATAGATTGATATTTTTTTAATTAGGCAATAGACAATTTTTAAAATAATTGTTACAAAAACTGGTAACCACTTGCTAACTGTCAACTCTGGCTGGTGCGGTTATCGATGGCAGACTGAATGAACAGACGTGAGAGACCGGAGGCGATATGTGGGGCATTGTCTTGTGTGTGTATCGTGGGAAGAACAACTCTGTGCTTTGGGCTGATAGTTTATGCTGCTGTTATTTTGGTATTATTGTAATTGAGTGAATAAACTGTTGTCTGAACACCTGTCACCTATCTAATAAACATTCATAAAAGATGATAATAGTTGATAGAATTGCCATGCTCATAATAGTATCACATGTGTGCATGTGTTATTTTATGAAATGAAGCGCCATTAATTTTTAAATAATAAGAATAAGAAAGAATAAAAGAAACCGCAGAAGTCTCAAGGTTTCTTGATTGAGGTTTCTCAGTTGACTGTCATCCTATAAAATCTCGGAACGCCGATGATGATATCCACCCAAACATAATATTATATCGTTTGATGATGCAAAAATTATAAAATATGGTAGAACAATACTGCCAAAGAAAGAATCGGTATAATGGTGCAACGTGCAATGAGGAAATTATTCCCCTTTTGATCCGGATAATCGAGATTGTAATGTTAGTTATCGGTTGACAAAAATCCATCAGTTGGTTCACGTTGGTTGTTGGTTGGTTGGGCTGGGATGATTTTACGAAATCCTTTGGGTCATGGCAACCTGAAGCCTCAGAGTTAAATTACGAGAATGCAAACTCCTTTGATGCCCAAAATAATTTAATACGAACAAGGTTCCTCTGTTGATGAAATTTCAAATTTTATGGAAACACGACCTCGTGATTTCAATGCGTCAGTCTCGGCCTTTTTTTATTTACCTATTTAAGAAATTAAAGAAATCGAATTCAGTCAGCAATGGCATGCAATCTGATGTAACGAAAACACTGACAGCTTGTGCAAAATGTGTATCCTTACAACACTTAGTCAATGTGTTTTTTTTATTAATTTTTGTCTGTAAATGTGTGCAAATAATAACTGCTGGTTTCCTTAATAAAATTGAACAGCTTATAATCATGATATTAAATCGAATTAAAGTTGTATTTGTATTTATATTTGTGCGACTAATGCTTACATTTTCTTGCCCTCATACATATTTTTTTATTTGAAAGGTTTTGAGAAAAAAGGATATATGCGCCGGAGAAATCCACATTTTTGGACACCAATTTTGAAGAGGTCCGTGGTTCATTCTGAAGTATTGGATGCATATTTGTCTGTTATAGTGACAGAACGCACAATCAAATTAATCAATGACCATTACGGCTTCGACCACTATCTACTGAAGACGCCCGCTTGCGATTTGCAATCACTGCTAGCGCTTAAATTGAAACGTAAAATACTTCATGCTTTGCGGGACAATTGCCCAGCACATTCTGCAAATCCTGAAAAGCAGACGGAAATTATGAATAAATACAAGAATTACCTTAAACCGGTGGGATATTTTTCTTTATTTATCCTTTTGATTGCCACTGTGGCAATATTGCGACACGATAATGTTTGCGCATGTAAATTAAGCAATGTCTTTCTGACAGAAATGTGATAATATTTTGAGAAAATATTGTTAGGTTTATCATTATATCCTATAAACTTGCAAGCAGTTAAAAGCCATTCACCTGTAGCGTGAAGCCAGCATGCAAGGAGATATTATCACAGTATAAGGGTGATGAACTTTCAGTGTACAATATTGATTGATTATAAAATTTGAAAAATATCTACATCAAATTATAAATTTTAATGTGAATGTATTCAATGTACTTATAATTTTTAAATTTCCTGATAATTTTATATAATATCTAATTATTAATTTCTCAAAAATATACAACACAAAGAAACAAAATTGGTTAAAATTTGCATAAATTTATAAATTTAGGTATTTGTGCAAAATTTCATAAATTCCGAAGTCATTTAATTTATTCCGAAAATAATCAATTATTAAACTTTTGGAGATCTTCCAAATCATCTAATCTTACCTATTGATATGGATAAAAAGCACAATCTAGAAAAATAATACCTTTCTATGACAAATTCAACACTGGCAGATAGTTTGGTTTATTTGGATTTTAATTATTTTTTTTACTGTCCAGTATACTACTGAAGAACTTGAATGGTACGGACTTTCATTCCAAGAGGCCCTCACTAAAATAAAACATATTATAGACGAGAAAAATGCACCAACTCCATTAAAACATATTTATAGAGCTAAACTGATCGAGAAACTTAAAGCTGCTGGCATCAATCAGGCCAAACCCGAAGTATCGTAAGTTATCGATCTTTTATTGACAATCACTAATATTATCACAAAACTATAGAATTTCATCTTTCCTTGTAACTTATTCAAGTATAATTTTTAAAACACCTGGAAGGGAATCATGTGTTTACCTTTCCATTTTGCAAGTTGCAAGTTCACAAACAAAACTGAGAGTTTTTGAATTTTTATAGTTTTAAATTAAAGTTTTATAGGAAGGTAAAACCCCACTAGAATTGAAATTAATGTTTGGGAAGTTTATTTTTAAATATGGTTGTTATTATTACCATAAAAGAATTCTGAAAGATCTATTAATAATATAATAAATTAGTAAAAAAAAACATTTTTAATACAAGCTTTTAAATGTGTATACAAAATTTTGTGTCTCTGCTGTTGACTACTGAGGAGTTCCGTCGTCTGGAGCTAATCCTGGGTGTAGAATCAGGTCATGCTTATCATAAAATTGCATTGTCATCGGAACTGAACCAACGTGTCAAATTTCAATTCCGCAGAATAAGAGAAAGTGGTTTGTCCTAGCAAAGATTTTAGAAAACTATACGTTATATGTTTTTCACTATACGTTATGTTGTAGTTTTAGGCGAATCTGCATTATACAGTAGAACCTCAATTCCGTGATATGATCAACCGTGCACTCGGTTAACCGTGCTGCCTGATTATACCTACAAGCCACTAGTTGGGTCAAGAATAATTCCGTTTGCGACACAAGGAGCGGGTGTGGTGCCTGTTTTTGCGCTTCTAAAAAAGCTCTTTTTAGGGATGACCGTAAATTAGTCTGGTTAAGCCTTCAAGGCCAATTGGACAATAAATAGCATAATATAATAAAAGTTTTCCAATAAGGTCGAGTGGTGAGATGTACAGATGTAAACACGAACAAAATAGTCTCTATCGCTTACAGTCGTGTGCATATTTTTTTGTTTAATGAGCCGTTTACACGTAAATATGTTGAAACCCGCAGAAAAAGGAAACGTAGAAGCCAAGTTAAAAATTATTGAGAGAATGCCCTTCTTGTCCAGAAACTTTATTAGCATACTGTGAGCAACAAAAACACATTAATTATAGTGACTTAGGAAAATTCACATGTCCTATAAAAATATATATATATAAGAACAAGCGTCGGTCCCTTCAGATTGAATATTTTTTTATAATAGAATTTGTAATAACATAGCACATTTAACTGAAATATTCTACAAATTTATTTAGGTATTTTTTATTTGCAGTAAGAAAAATATTGAAACATGTACAAAATACTATATTTGGTCGTTTGTGTATGTATTTTTAAATTTTAATAGCTAATTTAATTATTCATGTTTTTTGATTATTTGGCAGTACCACCCCCCTGATTAGTATGGACTATCAAGGGTCTAATGTATTGTGGTTTACTATACCACATACATGGTGTGTATTGTGGTTTACTACACAATGTATATAAAAATTGGCTTACTTACCTACTTGTCGCAACATGATATCAAAATTTTTCACAACCAAATGTTAAGCAATTTACCTATTAGTAGGCTAAATCAATGGGGTTTATAATCTAAACACAATATAATTCCAAAGTAGCTTTTAGTTTATTTGGCCTCCACGAGTATTAAATCAACAGGTATTATCTGTTGAAGGATTTAAAAAAAAAACCATAGAAAACAGTCTCCTCTATTTTCTTCCAACCTTTTCTATCTACTACCAAAATATCTCAGTTTTGACACAATTCCTTTAATGCGGTTTTCTTTTTTTTTTGAGTTTACATACTTAATTAGGATTTTAATATAATTTTATTATTTTCAGTGGTTCCTGGCTATCCAAAGTGAATCCTTTCGCGAATAAGGAAACATAGGTCATTTGAATGTACGTAGTTAATCTTTTTTCCATAGTAAATACACTTTCCTTTTGGACATATTGAGACATTTACTTTTGAAATGTAAATCATATAAGTAGTATTTTCCTGACTATATTTGGATATATTGTTTGTATTTAAGATGTTAGCAAAATTCTTGCAACCGCAATTAAATATCAAAACAATGAATATATTGGCAAATTAATTATTAATTACTTTTCCTATAAAACAATCCCATCCTTATTATTGATATTATTAAGGTTTTCAAGGCAACTATGAATAAGGCATGTGACACTTTTAATTTCTATAAATACATTTATAGGAAACTATACTATTTTTGTCCTTTGGCCATTGGTACAAATGAAAGAGTTGAATTTTTGTGTAAATTGATGCTCTTGAAAACCAACCATAATCGTTTAGATCACATCGGAGGCTAATAAAATTAACCCGTTCGATGCACAAGCTGTGTCTACGAAACTGTCCGTCGATTGTCAAAAATATTTTTGAAAAAATGGTCTAATTACGGGCACTTACTACAATGCTTATATTAGAAAAACTACGTACGTCATCTCGATAAAATGCACTATTTTGAATAGCTTGTGAAATTCTCTAGAATATGGTTTTATATTACCAACTAAAAACCATCACCATGTAAAAAAAAACAAAAAAAAGTGTCAAAGTAACATTTTTTTTTGCAAAATTTTATTTTTGATTCTCAATAAAAGAAAATTTAAAGCGATGTCACCTATTTCTTATTTATCTTCCTATATATCATATAAAACTATTTATAAATAATATATATTTATTACCATAAACAGAAAATAAAAAAAAATTACCCATAGATACCAAAAGCTGCCATCACTGGGTGCTGTATTATTTTTTTGTTAAATAATTTTTATGATAAAAAATATATCTTTTTTTTATTGTCGCTTTATAAGTTATACGTCTACTTATTATTTTTTTTCGCGGAATTATGCAATGTATTCAAAATATAACAAATTAACTAAAGTAGGGTAAAAAAAAAAATTTTTTTTTTCTATTTTTTTTTCAATAAAGAATGACATTTACAAAAGAAATTAGTTAGAAAGATGTTAAAATTTATATAAAATGTTGATTGTTATTATTATTATTTGCTGAGCAAGCAGATATTTAGCTAATATGCTCATGTGTTTGTCAATAGTCGCCCAAAACACACGTCAACAAACTGACAAGCGCTCCGAAACGCCAAATTTACGACATCACTATTAATCAATATTATCAATATTAGAGAATACCTATGTAATTCGCAATAAAATTTCACATGGAATACTTTATCTAAATGCTTATAAATACAAATGAATAATAAGATAGAAATTACCTTTGTTCATTGTCTTGTTGACATGTAACGATGGCCGCCGTGATTGTGTAAAATAAAAACATTCATTTTTACAATCCTCCGACACTTTGTTGCACGAAAACACTTTAGAATACTATTTGTAAATAATATTTACACAAAAAATGGGTTATAATCACATAAAAACACTAAAAAACCATTGTAAACACGGGACCAAACGCATGTCAACAAACGAAAAACAGTTTGTAATGGCGTCAACTAACTTTGCTAAATTCATAAAACAAACTTCACTATGCAAGTCGACTGTGTTTCTTATTGAATTGTATGTCCAATCTCATAAAGAAACGAACAGCAATAGGAAACCATAAACCCCAGAATTGCCACTATTCAAAACGCTGCGAGAGACTGCTTATGGGCGGTGTATGCAAAATGCAAGCGTTATGAGGACACTGCCGTTGGTGGTGTATGCAACAGACGGGTTAAAGTCAACAAATTTTTAGTGCTAAATGAAGTATTCACAGTTAGCTAAAAAGCGCAAATATCATATTAGAATGTCAAAAATATGACAGCACGGCTGTTGGGAAACTTAAGGACGTATTTTTTTTATTACTGGCCAGTTAAAATTAATACAAACTCATTTATGTGTGCAAATGGAAACATGCAAAATAATTATTATAAATTGAAATATGTCAATATACAATTTAATTGTCAAAAATTACATTTAAAAATTACAAAAAAAAAACTAAAATAGTGTTAAAATTTATGATGAATGATATACCATTGTATGATTTAAGTTATGAATACCATTGTAAATTTTTATTTATTTTAATCTACTCAGAACTAAAATATAAGCCACTGTCACCTCTATGACAAAAGTGCCAAAGGCGCAAGTGGAGATAGAAAACGAAGCAACCCATCACAATTTGGTACTAAAGGCACTTTGCCAGTAGTCTGGGTAGGAGATGCCTTTAATGACGCTTGTAGGGCATAGCTGTAAGACGTAAGGTTCTGGACAAATAATATACTACAGAAGCAGCTGATATTATATAATGGCTACAGGGTGTTATAGCCATTCTTGTTTATAATTATCCAGTACCAAACTATGTTATTCCATCTGAAGTGCCTGAAGTATATTTAAACAAATTTCCTAAATGAAGGCTCTCATGCAATACACCATACGTTTAAGGTGAGAGAGCACAGCTACCAAGGATAACTTCAAAACTGGTGGTAGATTGAGGTGATAGCTGTCTCCCTTTTTTCATATCCAGATGTGGAAAGAGGCTGTCAGGGTGGTTTTCGACGCTCATTCAAGGAACGTAATTATATTTTTTCATGTCAGCCAAAAATCTAGATTTCCCCTTCTTCATTAGTTGACGTCAATGTTTTTGCGGCACAGGGTAAAAAATAATTTGATAAATTTTAACACATATGTAACTTTTTATCGGGTTTCGCTCATTTTAAGCCCTCCCGCATTTTAAGCCTATACTCAGCTCTCCAAATGTTTGTAAGAACACCCCTTGAGGCCTAGCAATTATAAAGTAATAATGGAAACTTAATAATAAAGTAATAATGAATAAAGGAAACTTACCGATTCATAAAAAAATTGTTTTAAAAGTGTTTTACATCCTGTCAGGACAGTTTTACTATCCCCGTAATCTCCATGAAATTTGCAATGCAATAAATTTTAATTTTCAATGAATTGCAATGAATTTTTATTTTGATATATAGTTATTATATATTTATAAAAAATAGTCAAATTTGGATATAAAGAAATTTTCATTCATTACACAAACTTTTATTCACTTTGGATAACTTTTATTATAATTTTGGACAATTTTCTATACTAATGTCAATAAAAACTACTTTTCACACATTTTAAGAACATATAACAATTGTTTTCTTGCACAATTGTGAAAAAAAAAATTAAAAAAGGCCAAAAAACTTGACTATCCATACTATCACACATTTGGTTGATGACGATGATAAATGTTTATATAGTTTTATTCTCCGAAAAATTCTACATCGATTTCTTATTTTTTGTTAGTTCATAAATATTGTATATTTTTTAAAATCATGATGTAACATTATAAAAATGCAGTTTCATATATTTTATCAGATTCAAACTGCAGAAATGCATTATGACGATGAAAAGGTTATTTCTTCATATATTGGTATAATCGCTATGAAATTCTACGTCGAATACACATTTTAATCATGCTATAAATATTGTGATTTTGTTGTTGGAGTCATAATTTTTGGTGCATAGCTATCAATTTGACGTGTGTATATTAGCCGCCATTGTTACGCGGCGAGCGCGGTAAAAACGAGAAAGAATGAGGTCGGTAAAAACGGCGATAACGTAGCCGCCATCTACACAGCAGAATCGGCGGGAAAAAATAATATTGCCAATCCATCGATTGACATGTAAAAATTCACAGCTGCAACTTGGTTTAATTAGATTCAGTACATATGTTTTTCGGAGATGCCAACCGCATCGTTAATTGATAGTAGAACAAAAACTTTGAAGGAGCAGACGGACGGATGTATCCACTTGGGCACTCTATAGGGGGTTGAGTTTATTAGTTTGAACCTCGAGATGGCAAGCAAAGTGAACCATCTCAAGTGCCGCATGAATGTGTCATCTGCCATGATACTAGAATCTCAAACGAGATATTAAACAATTCTTCAGATTATTATTATTATTAATTTTAGGCAAGCAGCTTATGCTGATAAGCCAAAATCTGCACTTGTATAGTCTCTGATAAACTTGACCACCCATTTATTTTTAAATTTAACAATAACTTGTTATCATTGGTGAATAATAAGTAAAAAAATTATAAAAACGTTTGTTTTTATATTTAATTATCTGTTTAACCCAGGTTTCGCCTCGGGTCGAACAGCTGCAGGCGGCTCTGTAGGCACCTTCGGCGTGCAACAACTCATGGCTGTGGCACTCGGGATGAGTAGCTTTGTGACTCATCTTTAGGTCCTGCAGGCGGATTTAACCGCGCATTCGGCGCGCGACGACTCATGCCTCTGGCGCTCGGGAAACTGAATATTGTTTAGCATTGACCTAGAAATTCCGAGAGGTTTCCAAAATGCCCAAAAAGCACCTTCCTAGCATGTTACCATTTCTCCGTTCCCTTATTTGTGAAGAAACTTTAATAGAGAAAACATTTTGGAACACCATTTTGATAAAATTGTATACGGAATAATGTATTCAAATGTATTTATATACAAATATATCAAAAGATACTAATTATCTTATTTACCTTTGTTAAAACATGGCAGATGGCACAGTCGAGATTAGGCATAAACAAAATATTTATTTAGTCAATTGTGTGACAGTGTTGCACAAAAACACTTTTAAATAGTTTTTTATTTAATATAATAAAGAAATAATAGCTTCTAACCATCCTAAACGTAGCACACCGCCTAAGCAAACAAAAGAAATTGCAAACTAAATAGATCTGACATTTGACATTTTATTTTTGAATGTTTCAAAATGGTAATCCATGTTGTTTTTCTTGTAATCAGGTAAAAATGCAAATAAAAAGAAAACGAAATTGCAAGTATTATAAATTAATTGAATTTAATACCCTATGCCCGCATCCGCATTATGCATATTGCGTGTATGTATGCAAATGTGGTGGCCGTCGTGGAATTTATAAGACAGCACTTGTGTATACTTGCGCCACGTGTCGGATTGTTATAGTAATTAAAAAAAAATTATTTTGACTTTTTTGATTAACTCAAAATGGTATTTTGTAATTAAAATAGTGGTTAGTAAAAAATATATGATTTTTTCTTAGTGAATTGGACTTTTATTTTACCGTAAATTAATCTATAAAATAACTAGGATTTTTTGAAAAGGTGCTAAAAACGTAATGTTTACAAGGACCAGTAGTGTCGTCATGATGGGCTGAAAGTGTTAATTCCAAGTCCATTGATAAAACAACTTTTTGACAATATTTAACATATTAAAAAGGTATTGTATATTAAATAAATCTATATTATGTATTCATTTTTAATATATTTTTTTATTAAATTGGAACAAATGGCACATTGTGACGTAAAATCAAATTCAAAAGAAAAACGACAAATGAAATACATCATTAATTAATTGCAAACCGATAGGTAAGTTTGGTAAAAGACTGAAAATGCTGATCAAATCATTGATATATCTAAACAAATTATTTCAGTGGGCATGTAACTGTCTTTCTTATACACATGTTTTTTTTTTCCACAAATGCATATAGAATATAGACACATCCATAGAAAGCCTCACCATCGAGTATAAATGTATGCCTCTTGTTCCTTCCTAGTCATTTTAACAATATGAGAAGCATATTCACACAAATTCCTGGTTCACAGCATATTCACAAATTCACCTTTAGCGCTACTACAGACCAGAAATACTAATCTTTCATCAGACTTCTGTGGTGTTTAACAAACACCAAAATACCGAAAAACGTTATCCATAAGTCGTACTTTCATTTCTAAAATTCAGTAATGAAATCTGAATTTTATCAACTTATAGTGCATTCAATTTCTTCATTCTGGGGTAGAATGTCCGAGAGTAGGAAAGAGACGGCTCTTGTGATATATGTCATTGTGCCGTAGCTGCCGCTGGGTGCGCTGTCGTAGAAATGCTGGCAAATGTGAGCAGCTCCACCGCATAAAAGTCCGGATTCCCTTTGATTGACTTTCGCGCAACATAGCGTAGCATCACCATCGCATTTATTCTGCAGAGAAAACCAAAAAAATAATAGGTATTTCTTAATTGCCATTGATCTACATTTCCGTTGAAGTTCATTTAATTTAAAAATGAAACTTTGAATATTTTTAACCTGGGATACACAACGCTTTCGACACATAACTAGTCAGTGACACTTTTTGTCGGTTGCGACTTCACTTAATTCGAGTGCGGCTATTTCTACCCAATATTTATTTCTTTTTCGTCGTATATCTTGTGTTGTACGTGGAGAGGTCCTGCTAAGCCCAGTTCCAACTGACTTCAAAATGCAAAACCATCAAAGGAAGACAATGCCTTGCGCTCTCAGCCACGGCAATAAAATAGCAAATGTAGATTAAAGAAGCTATAAATTATTCCTAAACAGAACATTTACTTATTGATTCAACATTTTGCTATGCCAGCTATTTTTTAATGTATTCTGCGTAGAATTTATTGTTTTGGCATTATTTTTTGGAAATGGTTATCATAGGTTCCAAAAGTAAATCTAAAAAAAAGGATCTTCGGGAATTTGTTTTCACCGGTAAATGTCATTTACTATCAATTTCCAAAAATAAAATACATGAGCTTCTTCTTTAATCTTCTCCATTCAATCGTCTTGCAGGATCTCACAATACTAAGAAGGCAGTATTATATCACATTCTTAGACACAACAATGCGTGCTATGCAATATTGGACACGTTGAAATCTGCAAGTCGTGGGCATACTTATTATTTACTACTTATTTTATTTGTCTATTTATGCCTTGTTTTAATTTAGTTTAGAGATAAGGGATACACACATTTTATGGTACTTTTTTGAATAAAAAAGAAGAGAAAATCACTAAACCAATAAAATCTCACTAAAAATATTTTGACCATTTTAGTCAGAATCCTAAAAATAGAATTATATTTTAACTACTATATAAATCTCCCTATTATATTATTACTAATTTGTACTCGCAAATACTTTCTTATATAGCAAGATATGTTTTTTTAATTGTGTGTAATAAGAGTTTAAGCCCTCAGAGTAGGTACGATGAATTGGGCCATTAACAGATTGATCTGTTCAAGGCCGTGTGAATTTTGCACTTAAAGTTCCCTTCTGTCTTTTCGCTAGAAAAAAAAACTATTATGGTGGAATTCTGTCCTCTTAACATATAAAACACTTTCAAATAAGTGAATAAAATGGACACAAAAGCACATTACATGTAAAAATTAACAGCCATGTGCATGGTAGCATTAGTTCATAGCGCTTGTATTTTCTTATGGTTGATGCGACTATGCACAAGGCCGACAGTGTGCATATTAAACAAACCTGATCTTCTAAAAATATCTGATTAGCCTTGTGCACCAGATTTTCCACTGCTATGACTCCGCCCAAGTTAAGGGTGACTTTGTGTTCGACGACAAGTGTCAGCACCATTAATGCTTCCACTACCAGTTGCCGGTATTCAGGTTGGGGAATCGAGTTCAGCACCGTTTCAACAGCTAAAGCGAACTTTAGTTCACCCGACGTCATCTCCTGAGTCAAATGCTGCGGCAACACTTTCCCTGATATGGCTAAGCCTTGACACTGAAATTTAATATCAGTTAGTGTAATTCTTGAGACTTCAACTAGAATGCAGGCCATAAGATGTTACATATTAGTACTATAACGAAAAAGCCAAAGATGCTCACGCAAGCTGCGGCCAAGATGTGAATGGGCCTTCAAATCCTGGTCAGATGAATTACCTGGACTGGAACTGTAAGAACTGGAACTTATCAACATCATTGATTAGCAGAGACTAATACTATGGCCATGTCATCAAGATCCAGAAGTACATATCATCATTGAAATGGAACATTGTTAAATGCCTTCTGAAATCTAGATTGACAATGTCAAAAGAGACAATCCCAGCTGATAGTTATCCCATTCTTGGGTTCAGTGATCAAAGCATAAGGTAAGGAAGCAACTCTTTTGTGTAAAACTATGTTATTACAAAACTAGAAATTTTCATGGTTCTATTGTTTATTTTTTCCATGCACTTGCATAATAGGCTCGTGGTAATGTGTTAAAGCCATAATGTTGATTCTTTTTCTGTCATTGAGTGTAACTAAAGCAACTTTCAAATTGAGGGTGAGTAATGAAGACTACTGCTTTGTTTGTGCTATTATGCTCAGGACTAAAAAATATTTTTAGCATTAGGGACGGCATAATGTGTCCCCAGATAATGGCCCCATTTTTTTATTTTATGTTTAATTTGAGATTTGAGCCACAATAGGGTTCCACAAAGGTTTCTAGATATATTTATTATTGAAAGTAAGAGATTACGCTATAAAGTGTTATTGTGCCACAGTTGTTTAATTTCATTTGTTAATTTTAACATTTTTTTTGTTGTCCACGATTCTTTATTAGTTTTATTGTGGTTTGGTAGAGGTCTTTCTATTACTTCAAAAGGTTGGTTTAGAAATTTGCTCTATTTATCTCCACAGACTCAATGAAGTAAATTTTAGAGATCATGCCCATAGGTTAATATGAAAAAGTGTAACCGTAGTAAATAACAGTTCTGTAGATAAAAAATAAACAAGTAATTCACCAACTTTCTCTAAAACACTCCAGACTTTGGGATAAAAATCGCCAGGCACTCTGTTCAAGGCACCATCTAGCCGGCGCCGTCTCAACCATTGTCCCTGCCTGTCTGGCTCAACATGATCTGAAACAATAAATATTATTGGTTAAACATTAATTCATAAACCTATGTTGTAATATGCGAAAGGCGCATTATTAAATTTCCACAAGCGAAATACACCGTTTCTCGTGAAGGCTAAATACGAAGGTCGTCACGTAGGCCACGAGTACACGTGTTCGGATTCGTCCAACCAAAATGTTCATTTCATTCCCACTCAGCCAATAGCGCGAAATTAGCAAGGAAAAACACTCCGTCGAGTAGGTAGGTACGTGAACCCGCTCCGACTAATGGTGCATCAGTCGTCGCCCAGAAATTGCCAAAGATAGTAGCCGCCGAGAAGTTGCTACTGAGAGTCGACACCTAATTCGCACGCGACATCTTATAATAGCTAAAATAGTAAAATTGTGCCAGCGAATAAGTTCAATAATCGTGGATCGCATATACGGTCGCATCGTCTACAATCTTAGTCAATTCTATCAAGAGACGATTCGGACCTCTATATATCATACCACTAGACCAACGAAGGCATAATAAGAGGGAATCATATATTCTCTATTGGCGGCTACTTAAGCGCAACCTGGGGTCAACAAGCCATTTAATCTCACTATCACTAAAGTAAGTAAACAGCTATCAAATATATATTACAGGTACCATTTATTTTTAATATCACAATGTTTGCCTAATAATAACATAATATATTAAAGGTTATAGCGCATGTATTTTGCCTTATGGTGACACTCGGGGAAACAGAGTTAATTTGTGCATAGTTAAGAGTTCAGTGCCCATCTGGCACACGTTGCAAGACTCAGCAGTCAGCTGGGGTTCAACAACCGATGCCTTCGATTTCCTTTGTCTTCAAATCACTACGCAAATTTATAGAGAAATCGGTTTGGACTTCAAACTGATGCTACGAGGGAACGCTTTGAGATAGAGACCCTTGGGCCTTAAATGCTAAATGTGGTCTCTAGAACAACAATAAAACTGAATCTTTTGAATAAACATGGTAAGCTGTTTTAGAGTATTTTTCTCTTACAGACAATTTTTGTACTGTTTCAAGCTATACTGTAATATGTTTATATATCCAATATATGATAGGCAAGTGGAATGAAAAAGCAAAGGACAGGGCAAAATGAAGGAATATCATAAGAAGGTCAAGGATCACCCTGGACTGTAGTACCAATGATGATATGATTGAAAAATAGCTATAATACTCATATATATATTTAATTAGTATTAATAAATTAATCATAGGCACAGTAGAATCTCAACTATTCATAAGACCATGAGTGTGATGGAAAATAAAAATTTAGTATGAATAAAAGATGTAGTTTAAATTGTGCTTATTTATTTACATAAGTTTAATATTCATTACTATGTAATTAGGTATAAAACTTCTAAATATATATATATATATCTTTTGTTGAAAGTAAAACAATCAAGCTGTGTAGTTTGACAAATTGTGACCAATCTTTGCAACAATACCTTATATTTGTCTATTTAAGCATTTTTGATTCATGATAGAAATGCCTCATAAGGCCTTGCCTCTTGAGACAATACCTATCGATACCTATCTTTGGTTAATGTTAAAAAAAAAGTATTATTTTAATGATTGTATGTATAACTGTATTACTGTGACTAAAAAAAACTAACATCTACAAAAGTGTATGCGTATGTTGCGTTGGGCTAGGTCGAAGCTGACTAGCCACTCACTCGCTGTCAGTTTAACGTTCGTATAATGCAATAAAAACATTCAAAGTAACAATTCCTCTCGCTTGCACTGACTGGCACTGGGGTTGCTGACCTGCCAATTTGGATGATACAAGCATATATATATATATATATATATATATATATATATGTAAGACTTCAATGTCAATTAAACAGTCCATTAAAAAAAGCCAAAATGCGAACAAAAAATGAGGAAAACTCCACCTTCATCAATATTTCCTCGTATAGATGGTTCGGCAGCCAATACAATGCCTATTTGAGACTTCTTGCTTACTCGATGGGACTTTTGGCTTACAACCGAGAAATTTCCTCTTCCAACTGCAAATTAAGAAGAAATATGATTATAAAATAAGCATTCATAGAAGTGGGTCGGGGAGACTGACTTATATTTTTTAAGGTTCCGGGGGTAACTTCTATAAATATAACCCACTGGAGCTGAATTAAATAAACCATGTTTAGCTCCACAATCTAACACCAGAGAAAGTGGCGAAAGTAAATGTGCATGATTTTGGCTGAATTCTTTTGAAAATTGTTTAGAATTAATAGCAAAAAATTTTTTCTAAACAATTTTCACTGTGAAAAATTTTAGTTTAGTTTTACCCTCTCGTCGTTACTCAAAAACAAAAGTTTTCCAAAATGTTCTCTATTAATAAATTGTGCTAAATCATGAATTTATTGTTTTTGTCATGTATTTAATATTGTTTTATTCTTTCAAAGAACTTAGCTGGCAGTGCTCGAAATAAAAGGCAGTATTTTTTTTAAGTGGCAATTATTTACATTATCAGTTTTGCATTGTATGTAGGATTGCATCAATTAAAATTATCAATTTTATTAACATTTAGATTTTTCTTTATTTTCATAGCTTCCGTAGTCCAGGAGTGTGTATTCATTGTGGAAAAGTATAAATTATAGAAATATCTAATGTGCTAATTCAATAATAGTTTACTATTTCTTATGGTTTGTGTTGGCAGAAAGGCATACTTATGACTTGTTTTCATGATACAAAGCCAATCAGGGCCATATTTTTGGGCAGGCTATCTAAACTGCAGCCTATGAACCAGCACCACAAAAAAACTGTCAAATAATTTTAATTTTGAATAGACTAAAATAAAATAAAGCTAAATAAAGGAATTTATTTTATAACTGTGGTGTCTCATGAAAGACATTGGAGCAGTTATTTCACGCATTGTAAATTCTGTAAAATGACTAATGCTTGTCAATTTACGCCTATTGTAAACAAAAACAAACCGTGCGTCATTGGTGTCAGGTATTGTTTTTATTGCTGCATAATATATTTTATGGAACGAATAAAAGCTGCACCTACCGACACTTTTTAGGTTTTTAGTAAAATGTCTAAAATGCAATTTTTTAAATTTAATTTTAAAAAAATCTCGTCTAGTAAGGCTTTTACCACAGGTTCAAATTAGGACTCTACAAATCCTAAATACTATAGTCATTATAAATAACATAGTCTTATAATATCTATCCTATACTACGAGGGTTATTCGATAATTACTTAGCCTCACTGCCCGATGGCGCCACTATCGCAAGAGAAATTTACTATCGTGTAGTACATTCTCGTAGATGGCTCAAAATTTCAACGGACGTGTCAGCGGATTTTAGAAAAATGGAAAAAGAGCAATATCGGTCGGTGATTCCATTCTTGTTTCTGGTAGTGAAATCGCGCAGCGAAATCAAAGAGCGTTTGGATGCTGTGTACGGTGTCTCTTCGTCTTCGATGGCGACCATCAAAAAATGGTTTAACGAGTTTCAACGTGGTTGCACAACGGTTTTTGATGAACCACGCCGAGGAGCCCCGAAAACGGCTACCACGGAGGATAACATAACACAAATCTACGATCTCGTGTTGGCAGTCCGCCGACTGAAGGTGCGTGAGATGGCAGACATTAGGCATCTCAAAAGACCGCGTGGTTCATATCCTGCATGAAATTTTGGACTCACATTGTGAAAAGTGCTGTCATATAAGTAATGTAATAAGTAATAAAAGATATTATATCAATTTTATTAAATAAGTAAAAAATGGGAACGAACTAGTTCATATAAAAACCCGCAAGTGTTTAGTGAACAATCAAATAAAACCTGTATATTTTGTTTATAAATAAATATTTAAAAAAAAAAGTGTATCGAGCTAAGAGGAGACTATATTGAGAAATAAAACGCCACTTTTCCAAAATTTTCGTTTTTCTTTTTCAGGCTATGTACTTATCGGACAACCCTTGTATATCTAATACTGAAAGCATATGTTGGCAGAAGGACCAAGAGGTGAAACCTCTAAGATAGTTGCGACAACACAGACAGAAGCTGCCAACATCAAATTATGATGTCCTGTAGATGCCCTAAACTCCACACAGGAGCTACAAAAATTAAACAAGTAGATTAGTTTGTATGTATATAGTTTTACTTTGAGAGATCTAACCACACAAAACAGATGCATGAGCTTTTTTAAACTTTTGAATGGCTTGTATTATTAATTCCTGGATCTATTAATTAAAAAATTGTAAAGTTATTTATATTTTTCATTACAATTTTCATTACTTTACAATTTAATTTCAGTAGCAGGAATGTCAAAAATTTGATATAAATCAGCCATTTTACTAGATTATATTCTATAAGTTCTAAGCATTGTTGAAGGCTCTTTCTACGACTTTTTGAATGTTTCCATTATTTTTATCAAAGGCAGTTTTTTGTTGGAACATTGATTAATTTTCAGGTTATATTGTCTTATATATGATTAGCACCTTTAAGCTTTTATTATTTGAGGACTAAAAAAAAAACACTCACTCTATCCATTGCTGCTCAATAAAAAGTTAAAAGTATTAAAAAAATATGTCAAAAACACCAATTGAAACACCATACACACACACACACACCCCCTGGTACCTGATATCCCTCTTTCAGATATTGGTAACACATCAAAAAAATCCATTAGTTAACAAACTTAGCAAAATGTTATAATCTTCATTATAGCTCATTTAAAACAAATAGCATCAATAGTAGAAAACAACAAACGAAAAACATACATGCATCTTTTAAAATGTAAATTTGATTTCAATCTGCACGAAATATACATACTTCTAAATAAAAAAGCTTCTTTGTAATATGTATATGTCATTCTCACTGTAGTAGCAATTTTCAGTTCATACAAAAAATGTGTGAGGTTAGATTAAATAAATATAAAATCAATAAAATTTGCCTTTTAAAAAAACATTAAAAATATTACCTACTCAATATAATAATCTTTCAACTTGTTTATGCTTTCAAAATCATCTTGAAATACGTTCCAAATCCAGGTTTCCAAAGCAATAAGCATGCAATTCAGTATTTATACCTCAAATATAAATATTATTAGAAGCTCCAATGTGAAGTTAAGTAAACTAGACTCTTTCCTATACTCTTTGTTTGAAATCCCGTCTTATCCTGTCTAATTCCGTCTTTTTGCATTATTTTAGAGGTGCTGTTCCGATTTCATATTTAAGGTTACGATAATTGGCAAATATGCCAACACTGAGTTTTTAATAAAATGACAATGAAATTTATTTTCCTTTCTCTGTTATTTTTGTTAACTATTTTATTTAAATGTTATATGAATGCTTTAAGATATACCTTCTTTCTTATTTTGTTTCATGTAATACTTTCTTATTCAGTGGACATTCTCATTCGCTATTTCGGAAAAGTATATTACATAAATACATATTATACTCATCATGTGCATTTTTGCTCACAAGTAAATTTATAATTTTCCTTTAAATTAATAAATGAGCTTATTACAAATTAACAAAAAAAAAAACCCCATGAATATCAAGTTTATTTAATATGTTGATAAGAAGGGAAATGTTAACCTTGTCGAAAGCTTTAGAAAGATCTGTGAAAATTACATCTACTTGTTTACGATTATCCATAGAAGAAGTTATAAAATTAGTATAAGGAAGGAAGTTTGTGTTGACCGAGCGTCCTCTAATAAATCCGTGCTATTGAGGTACAAATATTTTATTAAATATGGATGTAATTCTTTTGGTAACTAGAATTTACTAAATATGCATAATTTTGATATAGCTCTATAATTTGTTACTTCAGACTTTTCCCCTGATTTGTAAATAGGCGTAATATTTGATTGCTTCCATTTTGTAGGAAAAAAACCAGCGGTTAGAGATTGGTTAAATATTAAAAATAGCGGTTCCGCAATTTCAGGTGAACACAGTTTGATAAAAAATGGTGGAATGTCATCAGGGCCGTTTCCCTTATTGACGTCCAGTTGCTTTATCGCTAATATTATATCGTTTAAAGTGACGTCCACAGAAGAGAACTCGGCGGCATCTGCCCGAGCGCCGTTGCCTGCGTCACCGTCCGGCGACGCAAGTGAGGACGACGTGGGTGTCAGCGGCGGCTGCACGCGCTGAGGGGGAGGGGATTAGATGTGTCGTCATTATCATACACCGACATGAAATAATCAGAAAACATGTTACATATCTCTTCGCAATCTGACGACAGTCGCCCGTTGTACAACATTGTACAGGGCAAGCTGTTATTTTTCTTAATACCGTTCACAAATTTCCAAAAATGTTTGATATTATCACATAATGAGGAATCCGCATAATCAACAAATTTACGGTAGCACTCTTTTATTTTTAACTTAACACATTTACGTAAAATCGAAAAATCATTATAATCACATAACCTATTGTATTTTTTCCAGTTGGCGTGATAACGATGCTTCTCTTTAATCATCTTAATTAATGAAGGTACCAAGAAGGGTATTTTAGATTACGCATGCGTTTTTTAGGGACATAATCTGCCATGAGTCTTTTTAAATTCTCATAAAAAATAGTTACTACTTCGTCAACAGATTTATTCAAAAACAATTCGTTCCAATTCAAATTTGAGAGTGCAATTTTAATAGAATTATAATCACCTCGCCTAAAGTTATATATTAAATTACTAATCCGACTATTCAATATTTTATTATTCTGCAAAAAATTGCAATTAATCAAAATAGACTTGTGTGAAAATTAATCTTCGTTAGATAGAACTGACTCGGGTAAGCTAATATCACATGTTATGTTAGACAAAACTAGATCTAGAATCCGCTCGTTTATGTTTATTATACTGATTTAAGCCAATAAAAAATATTTTATTCAAAGCATTTTTGCTAAAGTGGTCTAATGGTTGATTGGGCAAAGTATGTGTAACAGAATTATGTTCGAGCCATTGAATATAAGGAAGATTAAAATCCCTTAATATTATAAAGTCGTCACGGGGATGGTTAGATCTGAGCTCCATTAAATTATCAAAAAACAAATTATATAACTGAAGAGGCGAAGAAGGGGAATATATACACAGCAAATGTGAATAATTTTATTTTGAATATTAAGAGATAACCATAGGTTCTCACATGTCGGAATTTCCCATTGTGATTTACGCGTATGAACAAAAGTATTTTTTAAAGCTAAGAGTACCCCTCCTCCATCCCGCTTATTCCGACCGACACCGTGCAAACGATCGCGGCGGTAAACTGAATAATTACATGATTCATGAAATAGTTTGTTCGTCAAGACACTAGGTTTCAAAGAGGTCTCAGTCAGCGCCACAATCGGATAATCACACACCAAAGTATTTATTAAAAAATCATATGTTCCTCCCCACCCGCATTTCGTCAACGGGTTGCAATCATATGTTCGCAACCCGTTGACATTTTGATAATAGATAGTAAGTTCAAAATATGACATATAATAATTACCAATTTAAAAACAATCAAACTAGAGACAATAATAATGATAAAATAATTTAAATTAAGATTTGCGGATTTTAAATAAATCCTTCTCAGAATTTATTTTAATTATAGGCGACAATTCGTTATTTCTGATTAAAATTTGCACATTGCGAACCCAGACGAACTTTACATTTGTGGACTTAGCCGCAATTTTAACTTCACACAATAATTTCGATTTCTGAGTGGACAGATGATCGTTAGAATAAACGCGATTGTTTTCACCCTTGAATCCTAATGCTGCAGTGGAGGGTTTCAGACGTCGGACGGCTGCAATTAAGTCTTCTTTCTTTTTCTGTGATGATAAACGGAGAAGGATAGGCCGCGGCTGTGGTCTGGTTGATGTGCTATCTTTCTGAGAAGTCCGAATGCGATGACAGACCTCTATCTCCTCCTTATTAATCGGAAAGTTAACAAGTAATGCTATTTTGGCTTGAATAATGCGTTAATAATGCGTTTTCGGCTTGAAGAGTAGTTAAGTTTCCGGCGATCCCAGTGAGTTTGGACTCAAACTCGCGGGAAACAGATTTAATCAAGACTTAAGATTTAAGATGTGTTGACTTAAATACAGCAAACTCCTGAGTTAGACTGCAAATGGCTCTCCAAACGTCAGTTAAATTAATTTCACTGTCACAATCAGATTCCGGAGTTAATTCGGTGGCTGCTGAGTTGAGCAGAGAACGATCCTCGCTGCAATTAGTGCACTTCCAGGATACACCACTACTATCAGTATTTGCCGACACGATTTTATAAATATCAGAGTGAATATTCGCACACTTACAGTGATAATATTTAGCACAGACGCCACCACACTTTAAACCGGGTGCCGAACGGCTGATTCCAACATTACAGGCAATGCACAAATCAGTTGAATTATTATTTGGCATTTTTAAGTCGAAAATAAACAAGAGATGACAAGTGCGGGTAGAATGCGCGTCACGATCGTGCCAATGCCAAACAAGTACTGTTTAGAATGGGTAAATATAAGGATATCTATATTAACTACCAATATGTGTTACTGTCATGGCAAAGTAAACTGCTTGAAAACCATTGCGAACGAAATGAAAAAACTTGCCTTTCTTTTTTGTGTTATTTTCATCATCTATCTTCATATAAAGAGGCTCGGCTGAAATCACAAGCATTGAGTTGATCCTATAGAAATATACTTTAGGTATAAAATTTAACAGTTTACCAAGCCATATACAGAGAGAGTTCTAAGCTTAAGTGGTGACATTCAATAGCGGCATCAATTAAAAAAGTACCAGATATAATATAAACATAAACAATACTACACGCAAAATGATTAATTAGTATTGTAATAAAACATTTCTTCTTCTATCTAAATATATCTCTATAACTGTCAGTGCGACACACGTACACCACCGAGCGGTCTTCATCGCTCGTATAGTGAGCTCGGCATCGGTAGGGTGCGTATATTCTCTGAAGACACTGAAGTACGAAAGCTCAAAATATTTGAATCATCTAATATAACAAATTTAAAAAATAATATTAATAACTTTGATACTAAATAAGATACAGGCTTATCAGCTATGCTGCCTGCCTATTATAAATAATAATAAAAATAATGATAAAATATTTTCAAAGCTATTTTCGTAAAACAAAAATATTTTAAAACTTTATGCTAGATTTATAATTAAATGCTAAAAAACTTACTGCTATTAATAGTAAACTCTTTTCCGCTAAGAATGTGGTGTAATAAATTTTTCATTTCAAAAGGTGATAAATTCAGTAAATGGTCGGAGGCCTCTTCTCCTGTGCATGTCAAGGCTCTAGATAATTCCATTGCCATAACCTGTAAATAAAGTGATTCAAAGAAATTAAATTAGAACACAAATGAGGATCCGGTGACCTTAACCACTTTAGGTTCAACTGTGTTCATTGTTGTTGAAAATCAATTTCAATACTATGTTTGTTACCATCACCAAATTGAGTTGCTATTCCATGAGTTGGATTAATTGAGGCTAAAATAGGAATGGGTTTGTACATCTTTGATGTAAAGGCTTCAGAGATCAGCACACCTCTAAAACTGACAGGACAGGTACAGGTCAGTTTTGGAGTCATATGTCAGTTATTGTATAGTCTATGTGGTCATATAAAATTAACCATATAGATTATATATGTCTCATTTCTTTTAACATATAATGTAACATTTATCTTTAAAGGGTATAGGGATCGCTACCTACCCACCATGTTTCTTAAAATAAACAGAATATTATTATATTAACCTGTCAATAGCCTCAGTCCCACCATCGCGTTATTAGATATGAATCTTGGAGCCCCATTACACACTGGCGCGTCGGCGCTTCTGGCAATGTCGGCTTGCAGTAAATTATGTATTATATCAGTGTTAAATATAGTTTTTAATACTTGCAACACCAATAAATAGGTAAGAAATTGGTATTCATGCAAGGCGGGTGTGGCTAACTGAGCCTGTGTATATTTGAAAAGAATATGATAAGTCATGCCATGTCGGGTGACCAATTTTGCAACATTTTGGCCTGTTTTGTGTAATTTACACGATAATAATAAAGTGGATTTTTGCTATAAAATGTAAGTTACTATAGAATCTATTATAATATTACATATACATACGAGGGTTGTCCGATAAGTACCCACCCAGCCTTCAAATGAAAAACGTAAATTTTGGAAAAGTGGAGATTTATTTCTCAACATAGTCTCCTTTTAGCTCGATACACTTGATCCACCGATGTTCCAACTTCTTTAAGTTTTGAAAAAAAATTTCCTTGAGGTCTGCAAAGTAGGCGCCCGTGGCGGCGATGACCTCCTCATTAGACTCAAATTTCTACCCGGCGAGTGACTTTTTCAAGTTACGAAACAAAAAGAAGTCGCATGGGGCCAAATCTGGAGAATACAGTAGATGGGGCAGCAGTTCGTAGCCCAATTTGGCTGTGGCGATAGCGGAGGTGTGAGCCGGTGCGTTGCCATGGTGAAAGAGCACTTTTTTCATCGCCAAATGGGGTTCTGCAATTCGGCGTCGAATCGGCACAATAATTCGGTATAGTAGAGCCCTGTGACCGTTTTGCCCTTCTCCAGGTAGTCTATGTAGATCACACCTTGTAAATCCCAGAAAACGGTGGCCATCACCTTTCCGGCCGATAGCACAGTCTTCACCTTCTTCGAAGCACGTTCGCCGGGTAAAGTCCTCTGTTTCGACTATTCCTTGGTCTCTGGTGTGTACCAGTAGATCCATGTTTCATTGACGGTCACGAAACGACGCAGAAACTCCTTCGGATTGCGCTTAAACAGCGTCAAACACTGCTCTGAAGTAGTCTCACGGTTGTGCTTGTTGTCCGGAGTGAGCAAATGCGTCACCCTTCATGTCGACAGCTTTCTCATGCCCAAAATTTCATGCAGGATATGACCCACGTGGTCTTTTGAGATGCCTAATGTCTGCCAACCCACCTTCAGTCGGCGGTCTGCCAACACGAGATCGTGGAATTGTGTTATGTTATCTTCCGTGGTAGCCGTTTTCGGGGCTTCTGGGCGTGGTTCATCAAAAACCGAAGTGCGACCACGTTGAAACTCGTTAAACCATTTTTTGATGGTCGCCATCGAAGGGGAAGATTCACCGTACACAGCATCCAAGCGCTCTTTGATTTCGCTGCGCGATTTCCCTACCAGAAACAAGAATCGAATCACCGACCGATATTGCTTTTTTTCCATTTTTCAAAAATCCGCTGACACGTCCGCTTGTCAAAAATGTCAAAATAAAACTACGCGCCCGATTCGGCTAAAATGTTGACAGTAGCCGTCTAGAGAATGTACTACACGATAGTAATTTCTCTTGCGATAGTGGCGCCATCGGACGGTGAGATGAGTACTTATCGGACAGCCCTCGTAGTGTGAAAAGCATTGTACAAGTATTTTATTGCATTGGAATGTCGTAAATTTGAAGAATGCTGTCTGTCAAAATATGGTGGTTTTTAATCCCCTTTTATGACGATTTATTATTATTATTGAGATGACTAAGCAGAAAAATGACTTATCGAGCGATACTAAATATAAAATCAGGTAGTAGTCACATAATTATTTGGTGAAAATAATTCCGGCGGCACGAGTGACCGATTCCCGAAAATGTAAAACATTATATTTTATTTTTAATTTTAATATTATTTCATGTTCATGATACTTAACAAATATAGAATATTTTTAAATAGTTTTTCTATGATATGTAGAAATATGTTTTAAGGATTAAAACCTGTGCCATAACTTTATTTTTTTTTATTATTGAAAGATTGTTTTTGCAATTTTGACATTTTTTTACTTATATTTGTAAACTCTAAATAGTTTATATTTTAGAGAATCTCCTATGCTATATTTTAGATAAAGCAAATTGTTATAAGTTTACATTTTTCTGAGATTAAGCATTATCGCCAATTGACAAAATTTTTGGAAGTTCACGAAAAATCGAAGGGCAATTGACGTTTGTATTTTTAAACAGTTGGGGAAATCGATAAGTTAATTTGGGTTGTTATTTTTCTTTACTTTCTGTTTCTTAAAAATTTTAAAAGTGCTTTTTTTCCATTTCAATATACTCCTCTCTGTAAAATCGGACGATTCGGTTTTGAGGTAATTGTTTGGTGAAGCATTGACAAAGAGGTCTTAAAATATTTATTATATAAAAATTTCCAGATAAAACAGAAGGAAGGACAGATTAGAAACATTATTATAAATGTTTTTATAATAATTCTCAATGAAACTAGATGGAAACTTTATATATATTTCTCTTTGGAAGTCATGTAAGAAAATCCCTCATTATAACTCTTAAGCATAAGCAATTATGTTTCGTGTATATATTCGAAAATTGCAAAATGAATTGGACGTTAATCTGCAATTTGAGTACTTAATAATAATTATATTAATAATAATAATAATAATATTATGATAAAAATAATGTATAAGTACTATTTTAAGCATTGGCAAAAGGTACTTTTACATTCCTACCAGATTATAGTTTCCAGAACAAATTCTGTTGTGGATGGATGGACAGCACGGGCGTGCAATTCTAAAATATATTACATACCTGTATAATAAGTCCGACTCTCAACCTCAGCATTTCCATGAAGAGCTGTGGCTCTGTTCTAATGAACATGGCCAAATAAACTAGAAGTTCTTGCGTGAGCATGGCTGTACTTTCATCATCTCCATAGGCCTGCAAGTGATAAGAAAATAAATATTTATATGTGTAAATAAATTACATTAATATTTAATAATTAATTAAGTAACCAAACAAAAAATAGCAGTAATGCAAAACAAAACAAAACAAAAAAGTTTTCATACTTTCATGGTACTGAATTCTATAAAAATATTTTGAGCATTATATTTTGAGGAATTCTTCTGAAAAATAGAAGCTTTTATCAATTAGTTTATTTTCAAATTACGTGGGATGTTTGGCGTCCACAATACTAGCATCGAACATTGGACCGTGTCTTCACCGTGACTTGTGGGGTACAAGTGGAATGTTATATGAAAAATTACAAAACTATATATAAAAGCTATTGGTAAATAAATCTGACAAGGGTCAACAAAGTAATGATATTTACATTTTATTTTTTGAGCTTTAAATTCCTTTGCTGATCCTAATTCATAAACATAATCTTAGGAACATTCCAATATAAATTGCGCTTTATATTTCAAAGTTCCCAATATAATGCTTATTAATTAAGATCTCGATCCGCAAGGGATTTTAAAGCTCATGAAACATTTGTTTGCATAATTTTATAGTTGTTTATTCTTGGTTAAATAAATGATATATTTAATTATTACACAATGAAGGAGTATAAATAGAAAACAATTTTAAAATATTTTCAAGATATTTTGAAGCTGGTTTGAAATGTTAGGTACCTTATTGTCAATGTTTGTTTTAGTCTCCGGTAATATTGTCAGCATGAAAAAAACATATTATTTTATTTTCACTCAAATCAACTAAATAAAAATATGTACAGAAACAAACGTATCACATATCACTCATACAATAGCAATTTAATAAATGCCTATGCATCTAAATACATGCTCTGAAGAATTATCTTATGTTTAAAGAATACTACTTCAAAATTAATTTATTAAATTTTTAGGTGTATATCGCACAGTACATTTTGTTTATAGGGTTGCTTGTCATTGGAACATATCAGAGAGTTCATTTAAAAACCAGAAAGTACTAAACAAATATAGATATAGAATAACAAAATACGTTCGAAGGATTCACTGTCATATGCGAACAGCTACGACAGACTCAGTTAGTTTTCCTAAATTTTGTTAACAAATGAAATCTTCATAAAATGCTAATTTCCCTCCATTAAATTATGTCTAATAAATGCGTATTCTTGATTTTCATGTGAACAAAGGGGTTGTAAAATACAGAAAACACACATTTTTTGGTTCAATAAAGTATGTACTTACGAGGTGAATCAATTGTCTTAATTCGTTTTCTGGTAGAGGAGCAATGATCGTGTGCTCATTCAAAGGTGGCATCCCAACAGTGATTTGCTTCTGTCGGACTAATAAATCGGTAACTGCTTTTGCCAGATCCTCAACTCTTTTCCCCAATATTCCGGCCGTGTGTCTGACCAGACCCCACAGCTTCTGCTGGCAAGCCTTCTCATAAACGCCCTTCAGGAGCTCTTTTAAAGTGACTACTTTGCCTTGTTCGGACATTCCTGTGGAATATTTGCACTAAGCTGTATAAATTATATCAATATTTTTACACTGAACTACAAGCATTAAATAAAGTAAATTTCAATAATAAAAAAAATATATAGATATGCGATTAATAAAATGTGACTAATATAAGGTCAGGGGCAGTAAGTTCGGTCCTCGGGTAAGATGGATTATCTAGGCAAATTAACTTTATTTATACTTGTATTGGTTTGCCATCTAGTATTCGGTAGTTAAACTACAAATTTAACCTCTCTGTGACAGAGCACACTGCAAATCATGAAACGTCAATTCAGTGGCCATTTTGTTTTCTTTCATCTCAGCTGGGTGCGTCGTCTCGTTATCCAAAATAATGTCATCTTGTTAGTTTGACTGTGATATATGTGGAAAGTTTTTTGTATGATTAACATATTATTAGATGTATTTTTTATTTATTTATTTATTTAAGGCGCCAAAATAAACTACGGTGTTCAGGGGTTAAGATGAGACAATATCTTATAAAATAGTAGGATTTTGTGGGAGCCGAAGTTTCCCTACATTTACCATGTTAGGAGAAGAAGTCCGCCATAAGCATTTGAGTGAGTCCCACATATGTGAAATGAATTGGACTTACCCGATACATCATTTACGTACATTTTATTAAATACTAGCTGTTCCACCCCTGACTTCGCCTTGGGTTGGCAGCTAGGCCCTGACGGCGCCTTCGGTGAGTGACAACTCGTGCCTGTAGCACTCGGTCAGAAACCTTCGCAGGTGTTCGCACAACAACTCACCATTTTTTGTTTCATCGTAATCGGATGAATGGTTTAGGAATACATAAAAGACGAACAAACAAACAAAGAAACAAACATTCATTTTTATATATATATGCTGGATGATGGATAGTTTTTAGGAAAGGAGTTTTAAATCTTTCATTTGTTTTATTTTTGTTGAAAATACATTAGAAATACAATGCCTTCTAACTATAAAAGAAAATACCAGAAACCAACATATTATACCCGGCAACAACATCTTTGTTATGATGAACTTTCCTGACTTAACTCGTAAAGAGCCGTGCCCGTCCATATGCGTGGACCCAGCCGGCAGCCTAAATGTCGTGTAGAGACGGACCCGTAAATATACAGGTGAGCGAGAATGCATTCCCCATTTATTTGATTATTTCTGCTAAAATAACAATTTCATTAATTGACTTGATGTTTGTACCATTGAAATTGCAACGAGCCAATCAGTACCTCAGAATTTATGCAAGTCAATGCAATATTATTTTTAAATTTGTATTCAAAACAAAAATAAAAATCAAAAATAAAAAGTTTTTGGCGAGGGTGAAATGGAAACAATTGTTGTTTGTTGTATACCATATATTGTTTTATATCATATATTTTAAAAGATATCAGAACATACAAAAGAGTATTTATTCGGTGTAGGAAGAAAAACTGAACAAGACTACTGATAACGATTTTTCATAGTCATTATTGAATACTCTATAAAAATTACTTAGGGGAGTAGTGACGTAATTGATATTTTGACATTTGGAAAAAATTTTTTTTTAACTGTACCTATGTTTTGTTGAAAAGTAAATACATAGTAGTGTATAGTGTACGAGGTGTGTTCAAAAAGTAGGGTGACTTTTCAAATTTCGCGGGCTACGTCTGTTCGATCCTCGATTTTTTTTTTTTATGTTGGTACACTTGTTTTTAACATCTGTGAAAAGTTTCAAGAGTATAGCATTTTTGGTTTGTTTCTGAGAGCCATTAAGGTTAGAAGTGTTTTGCGTGCTCGGCGATCTTAACATAACATAACAAAAAAAAAAAAATCGAGGATCGAACGGACGTAGCCCGTGAAATTTGAAGTCACCTTACTTTTTGAACACGCCTCGTATATATATATCTAACAAATATTTGAAATTGTAAAAATGACTAATATTTGACAAAAGTTGTCAAAAATAGTGAAAATTTGGGTGTCCAACAGGAAAAAATCAATAAAACAAGCTTTTTTTTATTTTAAAAGTGTAAGCCCAAAAAAACCAGAGTGATATTTTCTAATAGAGAATTTCGTGGCGAATCAGATGAGACATGATTTGTAATGATTAAACGCTCCATGCTTGCACAATGGATTTTGCAGTAGACGGGTAAGTTCTCTTTATTTTTAATTAGTAATTAATCTGCCCTTAAGCACTTTTAGCTCCAAAACTTTTGGTGGGAAATCTGCCCTTTACGGGTTAAGATAAACTTTTAAAAATATCCCAAACTTATAAACGATATAATCATCTGCTAGTGACCAAAAAATTCGCTAGAAACTGATTTGCAACAATCTCACCCAATGTGCTCTTTCATACAATTCCATATGAAAATTCGAATAGTGATCAGACTTTCACTCCGTACAGTTTGCTTTTGCGGTAAAGTATGCCTACTGCGAGGTTCATTTTGGAAAATTTATTGCAATAATTAAAGTTATATAAATTTAAACGTATTTAAATTTTCTTACATATAAATATAAATATTTCCTAAATCAACTTACGAATATACTTATCATTTTAGTGGTTTATCATTATAATTCGAACTTTTCTGTCGGACTTACCCCTTGACCTTATTTAAGTTTTTGTTAAAATATAACAAATATTTTAACTTCGTTTGTATGATAAATGTAGTATTTAGATATTTGTTAATTTTATTATGTGGTATAAAATACAAATCTGTTTTTAGATTTATCTAGTATTCACTTTTTATATTCTTTGCATGCAAATATTAACCACTATATAAGTCTGTAATTATTCACAGTAAAATATCTAATAAACACATTCTTAATGATTAATTACCGACATACAACAGAAATGAATGTAAATTCAGCAATGATTGTCAACATTTGTAAAAGCCATTGTCTGTATAAGCTATTAGGCTTTGGTTGGGTATATCTTTTATAATTATTTGTATGCTTCATATGATACACGGAAAGTGATGCAAAGCTATATGAAAATATTTTTTAAATTTAAGTAAATTATTTTTACGATTTCACATTAAAATATAAATTAAAAAAATGATAAATTTTGAAAAAAAGAAACAATCTAACCTGTATTAAACTCGAGACCGTGGGAATCAACGAGATACTGCAGAATATCACCTTGCTCATCTAAATTTTCAGTTTCTCTAAGCATCGCAAGCAACTCGTCTGTTTCTTGGTCAGCATAAGCAGAGTTGCCGTGGTGGCTCTCCGACGTGGTGCGATGCCGGAAAATGGTCGGTAATGGAGTTTTTGAAGAGGTTATGCTTTTAACTGAAAACCATAAAATAATAATGTTTCACAAATTTAATTAACAAAAATGTATAAAATTAATACCTATATTATAGACAGACCCGCATATCAAGTTGGCAGTTATAAGCAGTTTGTATGCATATTTTTATATAAAGAATTATATTATTAAGTAAACTCAACTTGAATACGATTACAGAAAAGTGAGGAGCAAAGCCAGGCTGTAGCATAAAGGTATTACGCCGGGCAGTTACAAAATCATGGCACCTTTGTATCGCTTTATATTTTAAAAGAAATTTTTTTCATAGCACCTTTGTATCGCTTTATATTTTAAAAGAATTTTTTTCTATGCAATAGAGGGTTGACCAACTGTAAATAGTATGTACCTTTTTCAGTTTGTCTAATAGGGGAATCAGATTTGGCACGATCCGCCTTCGAGTCTCCTGTTTCATTATTGCTTACATTCTGACCCAAGTTCGTAGTTGAAGTCCCCCTAAAACATAATATAATATTTTTAACCACTGAATTCACCATCTTTAAACTACACTAATGCAAGGAATTCTAACGGCAATTTATGGTGAAAAACTATGAAATCAATGCAGACATAATTTGTATAATACAAGTAATATGTATTATAAAAATTATTTAAGCTACACTGGCTCTACAGGAACATACCTTAGCCAGGGTACTATTCCTGTAATGCTGAATTTATTTACCTTAAACAGTACCTACCATAGAACAGCATCTGTCCAGTGTAACGAAATACTAACCTTGTCAAACGCCCAAAGTGCACCAACAAATGCTGTTTAGTTTAATTATCAGGAACATACATTTATTTTAAAAAAATAATCTTTTGACTGCCATTGTTGTAGTATTACCACACTACAAATATGTTTGTGGCACCACATCATTTTATGAGTATATTTGGAGTAAACGCTTATCTAAATTTAGCAGTATCTTTCTGAAAGCTATATCTACCCTTTATATTACGCTAGCTGAATTTCTGGAAAAATATTCTTAACACAAAAGTTAAAAATATATTTTTTTTTATTAAAATATAACAGCGAACAAAAATCGATTAAGATACTATTTAATTGTTCCTTGCGTTACAAACACCTCTCGAAAATGGAAAGTGGATACTGAGGCGACAGTTAAAGCAACAATTATAATGTTATTATTATTGTTCGTTGAGCAAGCAGTTATTTAGCTGATACGCTCATGTCTCATTCTAAGTTACTAGCGATTTGCCTAGGTTTAAGAAATTTATCAAGGATTGATGCTATTTGAGATTTGGTTGAAATTAATTGTTACGGCAAATGAAATTTATTATTCCCGTTAAAAATATGTAATACTTATGTTTACGAATAAACTAATAAACAGTTCTTTTTTAAAGCTATTTAAAAACATAATATACAGGTTTCATCACTTTAGTATTTAAAATTATAGATACTACCAAAATTAAAATTATGCATTATAAAATAATCTTTTACATTTGGCATTTTTTAAATGAGAATTAGTAGAATTAGTAGAATTCAGAGTAGTAGATTCCAAATTTTATAAAATTTCTTAAGCTTTTTGAAATGGTACCCATCATAATTTTACATACAATATATATAGTTTTTCTGAAAACATAATTTTAGCGATTGCCTGCAACGGCTGTACAATTTGCATTATTATTATTTGTATTATTTGCAACTGTAATTTTTAATATGAGATTAATATATAATAGTTAGCTTACCGATTTACAGCTTTCTTCTTATTTCCATCAGGACTTGGACTTCTGGTTAAGGAAACAGAATGAGCGTTGTCCACATCGAGCAATGTGGTCTTTTTATCGCTTTTTGTTAAGTAATCACCTTCCATACCGAGGGTATCAGCTGAAATTGACATTTAAATAAAACCTCAATTGATGAACTCTTCTACATCCATAATAAAGAGAAAAACTGTGAATAACACAAAAAGAAATTTAAAACGGAAAATTAAGCTGCCGTCCCTTAAAACGCTCGGGTCTGACCATTGATCACAAAATTAATACATAGTTGCAGCCAAAATATAATTATCATATTTGAGAAAAATCTTGTGCAATTATTGTATTTGTGACACATACATATAACTGGTCTATCAAAACCATCATAAGAACAATAGCCTTTTATAATCAGGCACCCTTTAAACCGTCGCCTATTTTTAACCACTTTCAGATTTAAAAAAACATAGTACTAAAAAGTATTTACACATCGGGCAACATACACTCCATCACCCGTCCAATCTCAGTTCTCGACAACCACACATACACATTTTATCCTATGGGCCAGTAATGTTGCTTATGAAAAGTTTATAGAAATTCAAAAGTAATAATATGATATGGCACTTGTAACAATGAAAAAAACAAGTTATAAGAACCTTTAACCCTTGCCGGCATATGGACGCATATATGATCATGCCCGGCCGGCGACCCAAACATCGTGCGTGCATGGCGATGCATATATGCATCAGGTGAGAAAGCATTCCCCACATCGTTTGATCAATTCTGCTATAACAGTATAATTAATTCACTTGATGTTTGCACCATTGGAATCGCAACGGAGCCACTGAGGATATAATAGTTTTAAGTTAACTATTATTATTTCACTATATCCATAATAAAAGAAGACATTGCATATTAGTTATATTTCCGATATAAAAACCTAACAATGGTCATTTAGATTTTTGTTTTTCATATTTATTAGAAAAAATATTACTTATTACCTTAAAAATATCCAAAGTTGGAATAACATTACACAAAATAGGAAACTACACAAAGTGATTAGGGGTCGTCCATTTAATATATCGTACTGTAAAGAGGAGGGGAGGTCATACAAAACTTACCCATGTGCGACAATGGGGTGGGGTGGGGGTAGGATTTATTAGATGTCGTTAGCTGGCCATGCAAGAAAAAGTACATTGAGATTGTCTACTTTCAAATGGAAAGGTACACACAATCGTACACCGTTGTGGTGGTCAACCAGCACCAACGACTACGGCTGCTATGTTGCGATCCCTTCTCACACAAAATAGTTTCTCAACAAGATGATATTTTTTTATTGATATAATTTAATCTACAATACTCTCGTATTGTAGATTATTTTTTGTGTGTGGTAAAAGATGATTTTCGATTAACATGGAAGGAGGGAACGGGTAGCTCAAGCCTTAACGCATTTTTCAGAGGGGCGTCAATATAAAGTCATGAAGTATGATATTCATGACGCCTTGTTACCGAGGGTGGAGGGGTGAAAAATATGTGAAAAAGTGTGTAGTATTAAATGGACGACCCTTTGTAAAATATGCATGTTGCATATTATAATTCAAAGGAGTTGAAATCCCAAATATCCCTAAGCTTCATACCTTATCTGCTAAAGTTCGAACCATAGTTAAGAAGTGGAGTGAGAAGAATACTTACAATCAACATTGATTGAGCGTGTCTTCTTAATTGCCCCTTTCACGGACATTCTCCTCCTCAAGCTTCGAATATTTCGCATGCCAGATGGTCTTGAAAGCACATTTGGTTTGTTGTTAAAAGATTTTAAAAGGTTTTCCTCCAAATACTGCTGCACATGTGAGTTTAATTCTGAAAATAGGTTATATTTATTGCTTCAATTCATTATTATGACGTGCAACCTGTGATAAAATAAAGCCACAATATTATCACATAGAAGTAAGAGTTAAATACAGAAAAGTTATATTTTGTTTTGAGATATCCTAATTTTTTTTTTAAATGTCCGAACCGTAACTTATAGACATTTAAATAATAAAGAAAGTTTGTCAAATACTGGTTGATGCAGAGAGCTTGGGTTTGATTCTATAATCACAAGCAATTTAGCATAGTTCCGCGAGGTAAAAAATAAATGTATTTATTTATATGTTATGTGAGCCACCAGAATGGCAATATTTAAGCAGCATTACCAACACATTAATGTTATAATTAAATAATACAGAATATTTATAACGGCGATTAGCACTGCCTCACATAAGCCCTGTCTTCTTCATTAGACAATGTTTGTGCTAAGGAAAACAGCATATTCATTGTGCCGTATATTAAATATAAAACTTAGTTCATGTATACGTTTGACAAAGTATAAGATTAATTTAATTTTTATTTTTCTACATTTAATAAACTGTAGACAACCAACATTACCGTTTAATACTATTAAATTTTATTAATAATATTAGAATTTAAAGTGGTTAAACTGTCTAGCGCCTGTTCAGCATCCGTGCGGCACAATCAAATTTACTGTCAGGCATCCGTACCGCACCGGTGTGGTTGGACTTGTGTATTTATTTTTTTTTTAATGCTGGCAATATGGTTTTTTTGACTTCCAACGCTATAAAAATTTCCATTAAATTCTACACCCGATTAGAAGAAAATAGAATGTCGCCATTTTTAAAATATAAAAAAAAAATATCAAATGTCTTCCGATCGATCATATATAGTAAGAAATTTTGTTTGTTTACATAGGCAAAAAAAAATAGTGTCTGTAAAAATGCTCTCTTATTTAAAATAAATATGTAAAGCATTTTCATTTTTGGGAATTATGCAGTCTCAATATTATTATTATCTGCGAATTACTGATATTAGGAATATTTTGAAGTACTCAACTTCAGCCAAAAGCAAAATGACCACTCAATTTTATCGTATAAATTACTGCTTTTCCTTCGAGATGCGGTGACAATACCTACGAAATTATATTAACCAAACAACTGTAGAAGAATGAAACATACTATCAGGATGACCATCTTCTTGGCTTCCGAGGAAACTGAGGTTGGTTATAGCAGATGTGCTTAAAAAGTCTCCCAAATTTCCGAGTGTCACTCGTGTTCCATTAATGTAACCAGATTTTAACTTCTTCATTGTCGTAATCATTGCCATAGGAATTTTTCCTTGATCTGAAAAAGATTGTTAGTGAGCTACTACTGTTTTTAAAAAATCGGGAGTTTCTTATGGGTAGTCTTATAACCAATTTCAGTCATTCAAGCACATTTGCGAAGAGTTCAGTAGATTTGCTTTTATAAATCTTCAAACTACATTTACATAAATATGTAAAAATTTTTTTGCAAATTAAAATTGTATCATCAGGATACAATTTCTATCAATTTCAGTGATTGATGGTACCTTACATGAACTACCATGAAGTTATGAACGCTCCCTTTGGGAAGGTGGCGTTAATGTCTGGCATTGCAATGGTAGCTTTTTTTTGGGCTGGTACATTTCTCGCATACCCCACCCCGGCGCATCGGCTAATGGTGGAGGAAGAATACAGCGATATCACACCCATTCGAGAATAAATCTAATTAAATATCTAAATTAGAGCTTATAAACGTCACTTATGGTGGCAATGACCTGAATTGGAAGCATCATGATGCACGTTTAATATAGTGGGATCGTAGACACTAAATAAGAACATCAAACAAAAAACCTATACTAAAAAGTACAAAAAAAGCAGAGCACATGTTCGCCATACAGGACCATGGTTTTTCGTACGACCCGCGTAGAACAACCGATCAAGTAAGGACCAATAAGACAATTTAGGAACATACATACTAGCACAACTCATACTCATACTAGATCATACTAATAATCATACTAGATAATTTAAGAACATACCTTAAAAAGACATTTTTCTAATTAACTCTTTGAAATGGAAAATATTTGAACACAAAACAAACACATGCAACCTGAAACCACATACATTTTTTTAACCAAACCCAAAAATAGACCGTAGATCATAATACTTGATTACAAAAAAAAGTCTGAAGAAGATTCAAGCAATTTAAGGATGGTTAAACTCCCAATAGTAGTGCAATTTTACTGCAAATAATGCATTTAACCACATTTTACTTCTACAACCTTATATTTATGCTTTGCATCAAGTAGTAAAAAGAGGAAAAATGACTAAAAATGTTACATTTCAACTTTTGGGCAGTGTTTATAAATATAACAAAGAGAGAAGTCTTGAATTGGGTGATCAACTGACTGAATCTCAGAATTTTAATACCTGGACTGTAGGTTCCTTTCATGATTAGGTACGCAAAAAAAAAGATTTTTTTAAAAATTTGGTTTCTAAGGGGGTGGAAAGGGGGAGGTGAAGTTTTTTATGACGATACCTATCCTTAGAACCAAAAATGTTACAGTTGTGGAAATAAGTATTTATATTCTCCATCAGAATTAAATAAATATGTATTTTATAATTTTGGAAAAATCCATTTAAGGAGGGTCAAACAGGTTGGATCTTTATTAAATTACATTTAAATTACAAATGCATCTTTTTGAGTTAAATCAAATAAATAACTCACCACAATTTATTAGGATTTGCATTTAAACTATAGATGGGAAGCTTACGATGGATGGGATTACGAGTGCTGTAGGCACGAGTCTTGCACGCCGAAGGAAATGTCAATGCCGCCTGCAGGAATAACTTAAAGCTCTGATCTACGATTATGCGACAAACTATCCATCAGCTTTTTTAACTGATTATAAAGTTCCTTACAATTAATTTTGTGGTATGTAAATCCAAAAGGTAACTAATTTTGAAGTTATAGATGTTGACTTTATTTAATAAAATATTATGTCAAAGCTTAAACTACTTTACCGATAATTAAGTAACAGACAGGCAGCCAATAGCTGATTGTGTCTATATTTATACTAAACTTTGTGAATTCATTTGTGAATATTTTATTTTAGCAGGGAAATAAGCAGAGTTAGTGTTCACGTTTGGTAAGATGTTCATCAAGTCTGTTTTTAAACACACTATAGTAATTTATTATGATATATTTTTGAAATATTATTATGTGTACTCAATTCACCACAAAAAATCAAAAATTAAAACTCAGAACAAGCTACAAGGATAATTATGAAGTCCTAAAATCATTTTTACTTCTTATATCAATAAATTATTACGCTATTTATTAAACTATATATTTTAATGTGATTTCATTGGTTTAGTTCATATTATATACATTATACAAGTATACACGACAGAAAAAGCTTCTAAAAATAACAAAATATACCTGTACACAGGTTGTATGTATATAACCATATTGCATTATTTTATTTTATTAACCATATTAATTTTATTAGTGTTTTATTTGCAATGAAACTATATTTTTAAAATGCACTTATCTATGCATCAGTAAAATTAATTAGACTTTATATGATTAGATTTACAATATGTGCCTTGTTGTGGGTGACATGTGATCGGTGTGAAAAAACAGTTAAATACTTCAATAATACATGCTTGTGCCAATTTTAATGCCAGGGAATATGCTTTTATTTAATGCCAGGGAATATGCTTTTATTTAATGCCAGGGAAAGCGACAAATGCTTTATTTGTATACAGTGAAAGTTATTTGAATTGTTTCATCAAAATAACTTGCAAATCTTCATAAATAATTTTACACGGCTCCGTAAATTAAAATTGTAATGGTACCTAATACGAATATACTTTCTAGACAAAAAAATACACTTTTTATAGAGTAATTTTTTTAATACGAAATTTAAACAATTTGCTTTTTTATAGATTCAAAATATATGAATGTTCCAGTTTATATTTAATTCATATACGAGGCGTAATCAAAAAGTAAGGTGACTTTTTATTTTTATCAAAATATATTTATTCATTCATCAATATTTATTTTGTTCCCTTCAAAGCAACCCCCCTCAGATACAATACACTTGTGCCAACGCTTTTTCCAATCCTCAAAGCCCTTCTGATAAGCACTTTTTGGTATAGCCTTCAGCTCATCCAGCGATGGGGTCTTTATGTCCTCAATCGTTGCAAAACGCCGTCCTTTCATGGGTTTCTTGAGTTTCGGGAACAGGTAAAAGTCACAGAGGGTTAAATCCGGTGAATACGGTGGCTGTGCCATGATTACGGTGTTGTTCTTGGCCAAAAACATACGAACAAGCAATGACGTGTGAGCTGGCGCATTATCGTGGTGCAATAACCATGATTTTTCCACAATTCCGGGCGTTTTTTTCGTATCGCTTCACGCAAACAGCGCATAACCTCAAGGTTATACTCCTTATCAACTGTACGACCTTGTGGTAAGAACTCCTAATGCACTACGCCATGATAATCAAGAGAAAACAGTGAGCAATACCTTGACATTTGAAAGAACTTCGCGTGCTTTTTTCGATCTTGGCTCGTGTGACTGCTTCCACTGGGACGATTGCGCCTTAGTTTTGACGTCATAACCGTATACCCATGTTTCGTCACCTGTTATGACCCTTTCGAGTAAATCTGGGTCGTCGTTGACGTCATTAAACAGCTTTTGAGCGATGCTCATGCGACGGTTCTTTTGGTCAAGATTTAACAATTTGGGAACAAACTTCGCTGCCACACATCTCATGCCCAAAACATCCCTTAAAATTGCTTGGCACGAACCAAATGAAATGCCGATATCATCAGCAACTTCTCTTATGGAAATTCAACGATTCCTCGACACTATTTTCTTCACTTCTTTAACGTTCTCATCAGTTGATGACGTGCTTGGGCATCCAGAGCGAGGTTCATCATTGGTGTCTTCTCGGCCTTCTCGAAGAGTTTATACTACTTGTAAATATTTTTTTTACTTAAAGTAGACTCACCGTATGCTACTGTCAACATTTCAAGAGTTTTAGAGCACTTGATTCCATCTTTTACACAAAATTTAATGATCCTCTTTGATCCATGTTTTTCGACAGTAGAAAATCGCCGAGCACGCAAAACACTTTTAACCTTAATGCTTCACACAAACAAACAAAAAATGCTATACTCTTGAAACTTTTCACAGATGTTAAAAACAAGTGTACCAACATAATAAACAAAAAATCGAAGATTGAACAGTCCGCGAAATTTGAAAAGTCACCTTACTTTTTGATCACACCTCGTACATTTTACCAAAATGATACAGGAAGTTTCTCAAATAAGTAGCTTATATAAACATATACTATTAAGTACAGTTAAAGAAATAAATAAGTACACGGCTTTAGCTGTCTGACTAACAATATATTATGTACATCTTTAAACTATCTTCAAAGATTGCCAGAGGTTAAGGTAGCTTTAACGGCCAAAACAACTCTCAAGTATAATACTGGATACGTATTTATTTTACTGGATGTACAAAGTCAAAATAAAGCGAAATTACCTAAGAGATAATGTGTTGCAAGTAATGAAACTGTGGGTCTGCCAAGCATCTGCTTCCAGTTCATTCCGAGGAAAGCGAGGTTTGTGGTGAAATTGTTTGCAAGCAAGTCGGGGTCACGGGTCATGTAGTATTCTTCGTAATCAAAATTCTGTGTAAATATTCATAAAAAAAGGAAAATTTAAGTATTTTCAAATGTCGATTCAAGAGTTTGGAAATACGAAGATAGCAAAGGCTAAGCTACTTTAAACATTTAGGCCTAAATCGTATACAACTGCTTTTGAATCCTACTCAACTCATGCTAATTGATAGAGATTGATATTATGGCGATAAAGTAATAAAAAAGTGCAAGGATGTGCAAATTTGAACCCGCAATGTTGAATCAATAGACAGACATAATTATCAGACAACCCACAATCTACATAGTCATTATAATTTTATAATTTTAAAATGCTTTTCATTACACAAAAACCCAGCGATATTGTGTGCATATATCACCAATGTTATACTTGCATATATTTGTATTATTTTTCCAAAGTAACAATCGATTTGTACACACCAGGCGTTTTTAGTGGAATGATTTATTTGACGGACTTTGTACTGTAATATTGATACACTGTAACAAACAGTAGGGCCAGGAAATTAATCCCAATAAAAAAATGTGCTAAGCATGAACCTTTAAATATCTCATTAAAATGCAATACAGTATGCATTCATTATGTTTACAGCGTGTTGCAATGTATAACTAAAAAAACGATTATTTAACACACTGATATATGGTAGAATGACAAATCAACAGACTAGATAACTCAAACTGTTCAAAGGATATATTACCCAAGTAATCGGGAAAACGAGTCCAAGCCCAATCCGTCTAGCTAATAGTCATTTCTATAAATAAAACTTATTGAGCTTTAATAAATTAAATAATCGATTTTTCAAGTTATTATTCAAAGCAGTTAGCACTATTTCTATTTGATAAACCTTTAGTTATTCCCGTTTATATGGGAATAATTAAAGGTTAAATGTCATTACATAGGCAAAACACAAAAAATCAGGACAATTTTACAAAACACCCCAGGACGTCATTAAAAGTAACTAAATTAACCTACTTTGGTATAGAAGTTTATTTATAATTTTTTTTTTTTGTTTGAAGTATTTTTTTTTCTGGATTAAACTACAAATTTATTGGATATCATTACTTTAGCATATGTTCTTACCTTTAATTATTAAGGGTAAGAACGTAACTAGTTCATTAAATAATTTATCATAAGGATACATATATCTACTCTAGAGATCAAGATGAGAGGGCTTGAGAATAAAAAGTCTATTAAGAGACCTGATACAACGTCCTATAGTCCTCGAGGTGGACCCAGATCATCAGTCAGCCTCGGGACAGCGATGAGTTAAATGGGTGAATGTAGGGTAGATGGTGAAACGGAAGATTTATTCAAATCTTGCACCTTGTTCCCAAATACATCCACCCTTTCATAATTGGCAATGTTTTTCAGCTGAAGTCTGAACAAAGATAAATTGTCATGGGGGTTTTCGCCAGTAAAAGGTGTAATTTATTTAAGTAAAATTTTCAAGAAACATCTACCGTCTTTAAAGATTGCAGAATATTATTTTTGTTGTCTTATAAAACAATATTTTATAAGACAACAAAAAATGCTATTGTATCCATGTTCCGCACAATGTTTACTTGAAAAAAAGCCACAACACTGTCACGCATTCAACTTTGGAGCTGTCAAGCATTTATGTGTTGGCACCAGCAAAATTATTTACCAGATGTCTGCCAAATGTTTTTTTTTGGGAATAAATCTAGCATGTGCAATAGCAACACTCTTATACCAGATGTGATGTAGACACGACAACGACAATACTTTTTGGGTGTCACTATTTGTATGTCAGAGTCAAAATTAATCTCAAGATATACGAAATATAGAATGCCAGATTTTGTAAATCATATCCCTGATAATAAATGTGCTTAGGGCCGCACAAAAAAGCTAGAAGGGCCGCATGCGCCCCGCGGGCCGCAGGTTAAGTATGGTTGCTCTGGATGTTAAATCATGTGATTGATGCCTTTGACGCAAGATGGCTCGAACCTTCAGCAATCGGGATGGCTTCCCTCCGCATTTATGATGCAAGTCCCATATTATGGGCTGCTATACAGGAAGGATATAAAGACTGACAAACGGAACCCAGTTTGAGATCTCGAATAGTAAATTTTACTCTCAGGCTTATTGTGAGTAAGAAACAAAGTTAGGTTCATGAATATAGTTAGGGTCAAAGAATGTAGAAACTAATCAATGAGGCCTAGATGTGGAATCTCGTTTAACTTATTTTACTTGCAGGATTAAAGTTAGTAAGAAACCAAAGTATGGTCCATATAGGCCAATAGATGTGGACACTAGCAAAGTTTGGCACTTGGGATGGATCTCTTGACTTTCAGTCTCTACCTCGTTCTTGCGGCAGAAGGCGGCTTTAGAGGACCCGAATGTTGCAGTAATAATATGATGGTAGTGTTTATCTTAAAGTATTATAATCTAATATTTAAATTGCAAAAATGACTCACATTATGACATTATCATTTAATTTAAAATTATAACTAGCATAATTAAACTCCTCAATTTAAGTATCATTGAGAATTAAACAAATATATATTTTTTGTGTATTGATAATAAAAAATACTTATATTGTCGACATTTAAATTCAATCAGTGCTCATAATTTGGATATAGTTCACATGACATGACTCCAAAATTACCTATTTACTTTTTACATTGATTTAACACCAGCTCCATACCACAAAGTGATGCTATAAAACATGCTTATTTTAACGGGGACACAACTCAAGCAGTAAACCATGGAGCAAAACAAATGAAAAAAAAAAAAATTAATACCTAAATATAATTGTTTCACTGACAATACAACAAGCGGTCGACCAAGAAGATTTTGCCAGGAAGATTTGAGAAAGTTAATCTCCCCTTTCAAAATGTCTACCATCAGGTCATAATCCGAAGCTATGTAGAATCGGGTCATATCACTGAACTGATGCAAACAATAATATACATTAAAAAAAATATTTTTTAAAACAAAGAAAAATATTTTACTAATATCTACCTGAAGCACTTTTATAAAAAAAATCAACTATAAAAAAAAATGTTACTTAATTGTATTCAGATACATCATTTATTATTTAAATAAAAAAAAATGGCAATGAGATACTTAAACTATTGGGTAAGTGGTTCAGAAGCAAATAGCATACTTGGAGATGCTTGGATAATTTGTCACAATATATGTATTGGCTTCGTGTTTCTGATCTAAGCCAGCCTAAGAATGCCACTGTATGTAACGTTAAATTATATAGTGCTAGAGTATATTAACCTGTGGAGTGAAGGCGAATATTTTATCATTTATTGAATACAGCTTACTCGTACTCAATATGCCCACGTCGCGAGATTTCCTTCCTGATAAACCAAGCTTCTTATTTCTACCTGTAGAACAAATTGAAAATGGTTTAAAAAATTAAAAATCGAGTAAATAAATATGCTGCATACTACATACCCAGATAAGTATAAAGATGGCTTAACACTCTCGCAGGCTGTACTTCAATTGGAGCAACATCACTTATAGTCTGCACGTGGAGGTCTTGCTCGGCTAGTTTAGCTCTAATTATATTATCTTCTGCCAGTATAACGACTTGAACAACAACATCAGGCTTCTTTTCAGAACATAAGCGCCGATTAAGAGGATCTAACTCTCCGACTGCCAAAAATCCTTCCTGTAACAACTTTCCCAAAATATACAGCGACTGACCCCACAGAAAAGGGCATCTGCCTAAAGGAATGCGTTCTTGACTCCTAGGTTCCCTATATTCAGCGTCAACTTTGTTTGATGGCACAGCGTACAATTCCGGTACTAATTTCATTCCGTCTTCACCCTTTATCATAATTCCTTCTAAAAGATCAGTATATTCTGCAATGGCATTTTTATCGCCTAGAAAATAATAGTCAATAATTAAATAACAGTAAAAGAGGGGCCAATCGCATTCGATACTTTCAAACATGCGCAATTCCCAAGGTTCATAATATAGACGATTAGGATCTTCCTTCGGAGTTTTGTGACCATCCCTCAAAAATCTCTTGCATCCATAGCGCCCTTGCAATTTGCTGATTATAGTATCTCTAGTTTTCTGTATTAGCTGAGGGTCGTCCACTGCAAATGCCGGAAAGCTTATTATAGAAAGAAGACCAGAATCAAGCTCTTTACTGTTGGATTCTCTTGGCAACATGGATTGTAAGACAGCCTGACACTTCTGAGCTTCATCGGCCAAGACATGTATAACACTAGACGGTCCACCTCGAGCGCCAAATAAATCTAACTCATTCATGGCCTCTAGTGCTGCTTTGGCCATTCCGATGGAACTGGCATTCAATTCGGGTAGTCCGTGGTTGGTCTTATCGCCTCTTTCCCAAATGCCATAGTCGGGTATACAATATGCAGATTCTATGTAAAAAATAAGATTCTGTATGAAGGCTACCTCATCCAGAGAGAAGACTATTTGAAGGCCCGATGCAGTCATCTGGGCGAGTATTAGCAAATACAGTGAAATGGCATCTATCTGAAGGTGACCCCATTCTTCATCACCGACTACCGTTTGACCACTCGAAGATGAATACTTGGCGTGTAAAGCATCCAATGGATTTTGGCTTGTTTTAAATGTTTCCACTTTATCTTTCTGCTGCATCATTGCCATTAAAAGACCTGCGAAAGAAAAAAAATATTAACGTAACAAATATATATGAACGAAAAAGTAGATGTAAAAACAAAAATTAGAATTTTTAAGCTCCAGGCAAAGGCATATAGGTTAAAAAAAACAAAAAAATTCTGAATTGCAGCGAACAATACTATAATAATAATTACAGTATAATAATAATGACACTTAAAATAATAGTTTTTTTTTCAACTAATTATGGGAAAATATAACAACAATTTGTAAGGTAATGTATTATTTTGTTATCAAACATACTTATATATTGTATTATTTTTCTTAAATTTTATTAATCAGTAGATAACAAAAGTCACAAAGAAATATGTAAGTTACCATATAAAAAAAATACTTTGCCTTGTAAGGACGTCCCTCACAACCTTCACAGAGTACACAGTTCGCTCCCATGTGTACACCAGTGTCGATAATTGCTGAGGCGAAGTAAGCATTTCTCAACATCAGGCCTTATAATTTGGCACAGTGCACTGTCTGACTAAATCTTTTTTACATAAAACTTCTTACCTATTATGTTCTCCGATACTGTACACACTATTGTTAGTAAACCAAAAACTCTCAAAATATCACTATTGAAAAAAGATTAAGTGCTACAGAATAAATGAGCAGAGCACAGAGTACATCGCAATATAAAACAGAATAGGTTGCATGCTATGGCTCCCTTTCCCCTATTTCTTTGCAATTTCACCCATCGAGCAAGTGCAAACAAACCAACAGGGTAAATGCATATATATTCATTGCTATTCTATGAGGTTCATGGATGAATGGATCGAGGTGGATAAATGATGTGGCAAAGGTAGTTCACAATAGTAATATTAGCAGCAATCAACGCTCTTATAAAACATACAGATATGGCATATCATACAAATCGTCCTTGTAAAAGCCCGACACCGACGATTCTCCCCGTCGTTCCGCGCCGAACAACACTCCGCCATGCATGTCTCGCTTGTTCGCTATGCGAGCAAGGGAGACGTATGATTCGCAAGGAGTGTACTCGAAGCAAAGTGGAGTACTTGGGCGTGGTGTGTTTTTCATCCTCAATTGCCATATCTATATGGGCATAAGTCGGGAATGATGTATACACGCCCGATTTTGATGATTTTTTTAAAAAATCGTTGCCAGCAATAGACATTGTCATACAATATAAAATAATGAACTATGAATTAAATGTGAACAGCAATTACCCACCTCTCATTAACTTTACACAGCTTTGTTCAAGTTCATAAGTCTTTGCCCTATCTTCATCTTGATCGGCTATTTTTTTGAAAGCCATCGATAATCCCCACACAGCTAATATGCAATAGACATTGTCTCGGATCCAAGCGTGATCATTATCCGGGCTGGCGGGAAACAACCCAGTGACGGGTTGTTGGTAAGTCATAATCAGCCTTTGAACTACACGCTGATAATAATCAAGCCTTACGCCAGAATTGCTTCTGCTCCTCATTTTGTAATGGGCTGTGCTAGTGTGAATGAATTAATGGCGACGACACGTCGTTTTCGTCTTATATATCTTCAAGAAATATTATATTAATATCTATATACCGTTCAACAAAACTTTATTTGACTAATGTACATTAAATACTATAACAAAACACATCTGGTCCGAAGCAAAATCAGAAGATTCAGAAGTCATTGCAATGTCAGAAACGTCATTATGAAGTAAATAAATTCCGAGTACCTACTGACAGGACAGACATAGCTAAATATTTTTAAAAAATAAAACTAAATAAGGCACATCGTATTCTCAATTGCACCATATTATATACCAAGAGTTTAATTCCCAATTAGTCTTGACTGGATTTAATCTCAGGGTAAATACACGATTTGATGATTACATTTCCTAGGCACCACTATTGACTTCACTTCCCTACCTCACTTCACTTCCCTAGTCGAGTTAGTATTGCTGCGAGCTCATGGTAAACAACCGTATATGAAGTTTAAATTTACCGTATTTTAATATGAGCAATTAATTAGGACACAATTTAAATAATTGAATTATGCTATGTTTTTTTATGTTCATTCACAATACACAGATAAAATACACACTTAACATTAAAACTCGCGATATAAGTCAAGTTCATCAATCAGCATGTCCAAATAAATTCTGAATATTTTCTACAATATCCACTGTTTCAACATTACAGAAAGGGCGATAATATACATTTTTGTGCTTATTTACTTTTTTTGTAACATTTTTGCAGTGGTTGAAAATTCACACAATTACCATCTTTATAACTCAATGTAACAATTTGACTGGCAAGTACTGCTCCATCTACTGCAAGAGTTATCAAAAGATTCCTTGATTTCATCTTTAAGTTGTTAACTCTATTAAAAATACGGTTGCAATCAGCATTTGAATGTGGCAATGAAAGTGTACTAAGTATAAATTTCACCAATTTTGCGCATTCTTTATTTGACATTTTAATTACTTCACTCGAAAATGTGTCTGGTTGTATATTCATTAAACCAGAAGAAGTCATAGACGTGAAAAGATCGGTATTTGGAAAGCGTCTCCATTCATTATCAACAGCCTGTTTTTCTAAATCATCGTACACTAGGCGAGGCAATTTTTCCATTAAAGGTAAAAGGGCTGGGATAGTTTCAAGTACTTGATGAGATATTGCTTTTTCATATTGGACCCATTGCCGTATATTTGCATACGGCCCCGACTGGCCTGCCGTACGCCGTGCTTTCATCCATTTTGATGCTGATTTCCGGACAATACGGTGATTGCCTAACCAGCGGCAGCACTGAGTCAAGTCGACTAGTGAGTGAAGCTCGGAGTCCCGTGGAGTGAACGGTAGCAACTAAAGAAAGAAACGTCAAACGTCACAAAAAAAAAAAAAAAAAATAGGCCACTCCTAGCTGTTTCGGTTAATTCAATGTCATTCATTTATTTATTGTCATATTCAGGTTAATTAGTACTAAAGTCGTATTTCTTTTAATGTACCAGACCGTGAAAACTTAAATATGAATATCAGTTTTCCTTTCTAAATTTATTGGTTACTTAGCACAATGTACTCTGTTTCTTTTCGCACCTTTTGGGTCTGTGTTTTTATTTTCGTTTCGAATGTACACGGTGCCTATGTAAATGTTACAAACGACTACCATAATCTACATGTTGCTTATAATTCTACAAACAATATACCGAGCACCAATGGCAGGGAAGGGATTCTTTCAAGTATGAATGAAGGCGGTGATGTGAAATTGCTTGAGTTAGGCAAAGCTAAAACAGTTATCGACGATCAACAAATAAACATAGTAGACCCCTTTGAAGAATTTGATCTCACCAAAAAAAATGATCAAAAACCTTCCGTTTATTCAAGAAAAATGCCTTTGGATGAAACATCTTCTCTGGATGCTCTTTTAAACATGACAAAACATCAATCAAATACGTCTTTATCTATCGCTAAACATGATAACATGTCGCAAGTCATATCTACCCAAAAACCTCATAAACCATTGGTGACGAGTATAGTCAGTGACAATCAATTGATCATTCCTGCTCTGCCTCCATTGCCAAAAGAGAACATTATAATCAATCAACCCCAGAAAAATGAGCAGTTAAGTTCTAAAGTGTCACAAAATAATTCACTGCCGCAACAAGCTGTTCATAATGAAACTGTTCAGAAGCAAAGCAATCTATCTGAAAGTCAGACAAGTCAACTAATTGATGAACCAGTTTCAGAAAAGTCGAGTAATTTCAGGAAATTCATAGATCCTTTGTCGAAAGCACATCCCAATTACATTGTGCCAATCGTAATAACAATATTTGCTGTGCCAATTTTTGGTATTTTTGGTCTTACGGCAGTGAGAAGAGGCCGTGAAGCTTGGAAGAATCGTCATTACAGGCGAATGGATTTCTTAATTGACGGTATGTACAATGACTGATCAAATCAATGTGATTTTGCAATCAGATACTGATGTTTGTTTGCTGATGTTCAAGTGAATATATTTAAAACGTTAAAATATAAGTACATATTTACACAGATGATCAAATTAAGTGCTTCCAGAATAAAAGTGCCTTTGTTGTTGATATGAATAACTAACATATTATTTATTGTTATATAAAGTTAGCAAAGTTATTTGTTAGTGTGGAGACTGAATTTATATTTATATCTACTTTCTTCTTTTTTATACAGTTATATTACATTTATAATAAACGTTGGAAGTCAAAATAAAAAAGTGTCAATAATCGTAAGATGAAGGTTTTTAAGTTGGAGGTAAGTATATTTTAGGTGAAAATGCAAAAGAAAAGTTTTCCATACGCCATGGTTACAGGTCAGATTATGTTCGTAGATTGTCATTTTAGTTTCCCATCAACACTGCATGGATTGCGCCCAATGGTTGGATTGAAATGCTAATTTACATTTGTATTATTAATCTATTTTCTTAAATACTTTTATTAGGGAAATGTTTTTGAATGAAGGAATTGAACTGTTTATTTTTAATTGGGAATCTTGTAAATCAATGGAATAGATTAAAATAGTTACAGATAATTCCGGTAGCTAAAGAGATTGTAAAAATAACACCCATGTTGAACTATTCAACCATACATGATCTCAATATTATGAAAATTTCAAAATTCAAATGATTTTATTCCTTAAACACAAGATAGGAATTACATTTTAATTTAGGTACAATAATATTTTGAGCTTAGTATGGTGGTGTGGCATCCACGATCATAATAATAACAATACATAGCAATATATATATTTTTATGGGAAACATGCATACATGATCATTAACTTAATTTAAATTGTTGTAAGCTTATGGACCCATTACAGAGGTACAAAAAATATTTATAAAAATGTTAAAAATATAATATTACAATATTATTAAAAAATAAATAAAAACAAACCAATTTATATTTAACTTACCTAGCTAGGCCTTTACATTTACTTTATCGACTGTTTGGGAATGGGCCATTATACTCTCTATTTCTACATTTTCCAATAATTATGCTCTATCGACTGGTGTTCAGTACCACAGTCGCATGCTGGCAAGTCAACTGCTCCCCATTTATGCAGCATATCGGGACACTGACCATGCCTAGTATGAATGTGATTTAGTCTGAACCACAGTTGACGCAGCAGGTCAAAACCAAGTCCTGGCTACCGGACTTGACAGCATTTAACTCAAAATTTTCAGCATTATTTAATATGAAGGTTGTCTTGATATAAGTCATAAAGCACCGGACAGGTGACTCTGCGTGACTTAATTTAAATATTATTTTTTTAAGTTTCTTCTCAAAACTGGAGAGCTCGAAATAGGAGTGGACGTGACCGTTATAAATAAACAACAAAAACAGGCTGGATAGATACCGTCATGTGGGTGTGTATGTATGTATGTAACTCAGCATTGTGAAAAGTGTTGTCATATTATGATAATGAATATGTAATAAAATATATAAATTTTATTAAATAAGTTAAAAGTGGGAACGAACTAGTTCACATAAAAACCCGCAAGGGTTTAGTGAACATTCAAATAGAAAAAAAAATAATAACTTAAAGATCTTTTACTCGCCTGTATTCTAATGTATTTATTCTGAGTAATTTTTACCATTCTTCATATTGAACATTTTTCAATCAACTTGGCATTTTCTTCAGTTGTTTCAAAAAAAGTGGTGCGCTACAATCTCTCTACTATTTATATGAAAGTAATAATTCACCTTTGTTTATTTATCGATAAAGTCACTCGTTTCGCTTCTCCTTATGATGTCATTTGTAAATTATCAATTGCTTTTAACATCATTATTATTTGTTCAGCGCCCATTTAAGTTATAGCCTTCTTGGTTGAATGCATGAACAATTTGATGGAGGACCAACATTTTATTTATTGTGCTGCCATTCTGTGACTTTTCGTTGATTATACTGTATTTTAATACCTAGTATAGTTGTTAAGGCATTCTTAAAGTCTTCACCTATGGATTACTAGTCGTCTTATAAATGTTTTCAATTCCAGCGCTTGTTTGGCCATATTTTTATTGTGTTTTGTTGGGTCGTATGGCTGATTTATTTTAACTCCTTCTGAATATTTGAAAGAAAAGTACACAATGGGTAATTTAAGAGTGCTACGGTATAAAGATTACACTTCGACAAATGAAACTGAGCGGGCATATAAAGACCATACTGTGCGTAATGGAAATGACCTGGCTTTTATCGTAGACTACATACTGTTAGTAATTAAAGTGGGCCAGATTATAAATATTGTAAGGGTTTGCAGTAAAATATGAATACTATTGTTCAAAGCAAAGAATTATTGCTAGATTGATTAAACAAATATAGGGTGATGATTTTAGAGGCGTGGTTTTCAAGAAGAGATAAAACGCATATAATTTGATGTTATGGCTAAGAATTTAGTTTTATTATAAAGATAAGGGTTTGCCATTATGTTTTAAAAATGATTTCGGGTAAGTGGCCGCCGCGGCTGACTCGAACAAATTCCTGCCGAGAGGCCCAATTTTCAACCACTTTTTGCAGCAAGTTGTCCGCAATAAGGCCGTATGTCAGCAATAACGCGCCGATTATTCTCTTCCAAGGCGTTAATCGTGTCCGGCTTATCAGCGTAGACAAGCGACTTCACATAACCCCACAAAACATAGTCCAGTGGTGTTAAATCGCACGATCTTGGAGGCCATGCCACAGGCCCACGACGCGATTTTTACTTTATTTTAGAGTGATTTTAAAAAAATTTAGAGTGATTTTTTTCTAAATTTGCATTATTTGCAAACGTTGTTCAGGAGTAAGTCTATTCATTATGAAATGGCAAACCAAACTGAGCATAAATCAAGTGATAGCTGTCAAAAACATCAACTATGAAAAAAGTAGTGCCAGAGATTGAAAACCACGCCTCTAAAAAAAACACCCTATATAATAAGAATCGATTCAGTTGGGTGGAAAATTTATTCTGGCAACATCAGTTACTATAAAAAATATTCTTCCGTAATGTGTTTTATCAATTTGAATAGCAATAATTTTATATAGCTACTTACTTAAGTACATCAGTCCTTTTTACAGAAAGAAATAGACAAAAGATATTTTGATACATTTATTTATATGCTCCCAATTTTTCAATGTGGAAAATATACAAACTCATTATAATACTATTTGTCTGACTTCCATAGATAAAGAAATTATAATATTGCTAATTTTTAATTTGATGTCAACAAGCATCTTTATAGGTTTTGTTCCTGAAGAATTTGATGAAATTCGCTGGCAACGCTACTACCACAAAGCATCTACGAATCATAATAAGTATGATTCATGTCATCTAATTATCCATGTTAATAATGTAGTGAAAAAAGCTCACATACACCTACAATTTGTAATGTGAAGGCTTAAAACTGAGCGTTGGCGTATAAAATGTATTTCGTCCAACCCTGGAATACTGCTCATCTATCTATATGGCATCTATTTCTAAGCATGCAAAGACACATTATGTTCTGACTTTAATTGTTTAAATTATTTGGAGATCTAACATATGCATTTGGTCTAACCACATTTCTTCCAATATTTTATATATATTTGATATTGTAACGTAAAGTAAGTTTTATACTCGAATGATCTTTAAAATGTTTTAGTTTTTATCACTTAAAATGTATACTTTGATATTGTATAACTAAAAATATTGACGTAAACCACCATATTATCATGACGTTGACCATATTATCTTGTAATTATATGCTTGGTTTAAATAAAATTATTATGACTATACTTTCATTCCTCAAAGCCAATGTTGCATTTCAGTCGATATAAATAATCCTGCAGAATTGATGTCACTAAGGTACTTGTTGGAAACTTTAATGTAGGAGATCCTTCTAAAATAAAATTAGTTTACTTGCAAGTTGGTAACCTTTAATTTTGCTTTACCTACAAAACCCAAAAGTATCACTATAATAGCTCCTAAATATTATAAAAATACATGAACCGTTTGCTTTGACATCTGCTGATATACTAAAAATGATTGTATATCATCGAAGCAATATCAATTAAAGAATTATTTTACTGTGTTATATATACTAATAAGTAATACTCTGTTTTTGTTCTATAATGAAACTTGTTCCTATATTAACTTTCTGTTAACTAAGATTAACGTTTGTAACATCACAGAAAAAAACTTCTAGATATTTTATTAATATTAATATTTAAACACCTTTTTTAAAAATATGTATATTTTAATTTTGTTATTCAAAGGCATCTATGTACCTATACCCTAATGTAAATTTGTTTCCAATATATTTATTATTTATTGGTCTTTAAAAACCCTTCAATAATAAAGGTTAATTATTATTAGCTGGTATTTTAATAAAAAATGTATTAAATATTTGAAAACAAGTCAATTATAAAATTAAAACTAAAAACTAGATTTATTTTTTATAAAAATAAACTAGTAATCATTTCGGCTATAAATTTGTGAAATAACAATATTAGTATATTAGTCAGTCGGCATAACTACACTGTCTGAGGCCCCTGTAATTTTCTAGGGCCTTCAAGCCAAAAAGTACAGTAAAGTAAGTAGTACTTACGCAACTTGGAACTTAAACATAGTGATAAAAAAAAAGTAAAGAAATTTTGATTTTTATATAATGCCCAATATTTCTATGTTAATATACCTATCTAATTTGAAACAGGAAAAACGTACAGTGCGTTCAATTTTAATAATCTATGAATGCGTTAAAATTTTGTTTTGTTGGCTACCACACTATAGTTACACCTACACCTGTCTTTTTTAAAGAGATTCATAGATGGATATTATATTTTACATAAACAGTTTTATATAAAATTAAAATGTAATATTTTTTTTAACTGTTTGTATTCCATCTACAAATATGTCAAGACTAAAATAAATTGTTTGTAAATGTGTAATAATAAATTTATTTTTGAAGACATAATCCAGTTATTACTAATTAAAGCAAAATAAAGTGTATTATAGTTTTTTTAATGACAAATCGAGTACTTCCTTCCACCCTCCATCCCGCCAGTATTTTAATACATAATATCCGATTTTTGTGTATGCCATCATATCAGAATAGATGTTTAATAATAAAATTTTCAATTTTTTATTCTTTCACATCTGGAAAAGCGATTCTGGCTGGAGTTAAGCTCATCATCATAATGTGTCTGACATAAGCCTTACTGGATCTGAACAAGTCATCGGTTCCATGCAACCTGTCCAAAAGGCCTAGTACTCCATAACACTGGTTGAACCTAAAAGTAATAAAATAGCTGTTATAATTATTGCAAACTGTTCTTTAACTGTTAAGTGCATCGATTAGCTATTAAAAATATTTAAAAAAAATCAGTATACAGGTAACGTTTTAAAACTGTACTTTTCAGTAATGAACGGCTATCGGCCGTTGCACTATGGTGGTTGCCGCAACAACTTAAAATGACAAAACCCTGACCCATCAAATATGCTCATTGGCATATCTTTAGTAGCATTAATATGGAAGGGGACAAGTGTATTTATTAGTTTTAAAAAAATCATAGGAATTATGCATGCAAATGCATAAGTGTACAATTTGCGTTATAAAGGTGTTTTTTTTAGAAGCGTGGTTTTCAAGAAGAGATAAACCGCATATAATTTGATGTTATGGCTAATAATTTAGTTTTATGATAAAGATAAGGGTTTGCCATTATGTTTTAAAAATGATTTCGGGTAAGTGGCCGCCGCGGCTGACTCGCCCACAAAGGTGACGTCTTTTCTGTAGGCAATTACTACTCTAATGATTAGGATATTATTTCATCATTATCAAGCCTTGGCCTGCTTAGGGATATTTCGCTATTTTACCCGGTCGTAATATCTATTATCTATTATTTATCTCAGGTCAATACTGATAGTAAAACTATCCAATTCTCGTTCGTCACTCGGGTACCTTTTTTCCACAATGAAAATTGCTCCAACTTTAGTCATATACAACAACAAATACAGTTATCACAAAACAAAACAAACAAATAAACAAAAAAATAGTTTTTTGTTTATTATTTAAGTATACTGAAATAACTCAATCCTAATCAAAGCGCAAAATCCCTACTTTTACCAAGATTCTAAGTATTATTGTACTTACTTTAAATGGTGGAAGTCATGAGCTTCCGGGCTGGAAAAGAAGGGCAAATGATACCCCGAATGTGCATTCAGAGTGTTCAAATGTGCCAAGCAAAACCAAAACCACGCTGTCGTCACGTGACTTTTCATTAGGAAGACTCCTAGAAGTGGTGGCAGAAGATTTGAGACAACGTGTTCAATTGGGTGGCAATAAACGGCGGTGACTGAGATTGGCGCCGTCCATTCATGGTGCTTCTTATGGATAAATTTATAGATGTAGCGATGGTGTAGTAATCTGTAATAATGTCTATCACTTATTTCCAATAGTAAGTAGACAACTAAACCATTAAAGTACAGTAAAAAATATTTTGAATAATGTAATAATTTAAGTACATAAACCAATTTTAATCTTATTTAGTAAAATAATAAAAACATACTAAAATACTGCTTCCTTAATTGTGGTTTGTGAGCAGGGCCAATTCTTAGGTTGGCCCAGCAGCAGGGCCGCAGAGCGCGAGACCTTCATAGCTCACTAGATCATTTCTATATCGATGCCTAGATCATTCCAGCTGCCCTGCAGGGCTAATCGGGACCGCGAGCGCGATCCGCGAGCGAGAGGTTCACGTATCCATATTGTATATTTATGATGGTATTGGTGCCAAACCTCGGCGATTCTAACCAACACCATCAAAGAGCCAGCGAGCGATTCGCGAGTGGATTTGAGACTAGAGCCACTGCTGCTACGTTGCGCGTTTGGGGCAATGTTTTATCAGTTCGGTGGCGACTACCATAAAATATCGTCTAAAGTAGAGTTAAGCTCAACAAAGTTTTAAATATGTACTATTTTATATAGGCTTAAGCATTAATTGGCCTTATTAATTACTCTGAATTTAAAATGTATATGCTACTATTTCGCTGTATGCTTAATAAATGATTAATAAATTAATTAATTAAACAAGTCTGTCGAGGCAGTCTCTTAAATTATTTATTACCTCACTAAAATCTAATTTCAATCTGTTTCCTACTCTTTAACAATTCCAAACCCAAACTAATTAATCATTCCTGAAGCATCATTCCTCTCATGCATTACTAAATGCTCACTCACACCTGCGGCTGTGGTGGGTAAACTGCAAAAAATGCGCAAAATACACTTCTCCAAAGATGATTTTCAAGTGCAACATATAAATTGCATTCAATAATAAATAAAATTTATCCTAATTCAATATTTTTGATGTCATGTATGGCACCCCCTAAAGTCCGAGGTCCGGTACTTTGGAGGACGCCGTTAGCTGTACCTGTGGCCCACAGACCATTGAATTACCATGTCGACCAGCAAAAAAAGGATCCTGTGACAAAATTAGACGTGAATCTCAAGCGCTTTTTACATAGGTTTTATTTTGTTATTTTTCCCCAATTTACTAACTTAATATAAAAAAGAATTACCTGTGAGAATAGTAGAATCCAGCTTCCTCTATCAAGATCAAACATGCTAGCTCAAGTATAGTCCAATGAAGGCTTGGCAGTTCCCTTATTGGTTGAAATCCCCGCCACTTCATTAGAAGAAAAGCCAGGTAAGCTACTGGAAATCCAACAGCTATCTGATTGAATAGTACTTGGAGAATTACCTACATTTTGAAAAAAATGATAATTAACACGCACTATCAACAATATATGCTTTATTTATTAATTTAATTTTTCTCTTTAACTTTTTTTCCCAACTAAGCCCAGGGCTGTTGGATACCGTGTGTGTAAGATGCATTACGCAGGTGTTTAATCGTCTTCCACTTTTATATATATTGCAAAAGTTACGTAATGCACTTTACACTCCATTTACAATATTAAAACTACTAACAATCAGTAACATTTTATATTTACAGTGAAAATACTTCAGCTTATGTAAAGGCACAGAGTATATAAATAGCAAATAAACCTTTTGTTTTACATTTTCATGACCTTTGAATCTGACTGATTTCAAAGCAACACATTTTTAATTTAATTTTTGAGGTCTTGTTCAAGTTACAGTTTTTTAATTCCAAAGGGTATTATTAAAAAACAATGGTATCAAAAACTGCAGTTGCCTTTTGCCATAGAAATTTTTGAAGATGGGTACTAAAAATTTTCGTTCATTATTTGCCTTGTGCTTGTACTAGTAGTACCTTGTATGAGTCCGTATTGAAAAATTGAATAATTATTCTATAAATAAACAATTCTTTTACAGGCAAAATATCGCATTTTTGAATACTTCCAGTTCGTTATTTTTATATAACATTTTTATTTGTTTAGGAACAATTAATTTTATATATCTTAAGTCTTAATTGAATATATCTAATTTTATCGATGTATGTTTTAAATATGTTCGCATCAATTATAACTCCATAGGCTATAATGGATTCAACGAGTTAAAATATAACATTCTCAGCTATGTATATTTTAATATTCAGTTCAAGTTATAAAATTTTGTCATGACTAAACGCAATTTGTTACGTAAATGATCTATCTATGTGTGTGCCCTAATTAAACCGGTTATCAATCGTTAAGCCTAGGTACCTTTCTGTTTCTATCTTCTCTATTGGCGGGCTAGAGCTGTTCTATCGAGGGTTATGTAGGCATCACATTGGGTCTTGAATAGTCGATTGCGATGACCTGATGTGTGTGACTTTAGTTTTTTTACTATTGATGATTAGACCTTTATTATGCGCCCATTCTTGAATGTTGTTAAACTCCCTCTGCAGCATTTGCATTGCCTGATTTATGTCTTCTTGATCACTATCAATGAAGTGATGTAAAAAAAGATCTAAAATTATTCTTCATTTCATTCTTCTCGTTAATGTAATGTTTTTAACAATAGGTTAAGGTGTGTAATCAACAAAAAATTAAGTGACTTGTTGCTAGATAATGTCTATACGAGTGAGTATCTGGTAGACGAGTCGGCAGGCTCTTCCAGGACATGTTAACTGCTTACTTAAAATATATGAAATAAAGGTCGCGAAAGCGACATTGAATTTGAATTTGATCATCTGCATATGTGAATAATTCGCACTCAGCCACACATTCTTCAATATCGTTTGTGTATGTTATATAGGGTGTTTTTTTTAGAGGCGTGGTTTTCAATCTGGCACTACTTTTTTCGTAGTTGGTATTTTTGACAGCTGTCACTTGATTTATGCTCAGTTTGGTTTGCCATTTCATAATGAATAAATAGACTTACTCCTGAATAACGTTTGCAAATAGTGCAAATTTAGAAAAAATCACTCTAAATTTTTTTTAAATCACTCTAAAATAAAGTAAAAATCGCGTCGTGGGCCTGTGGCGTGGCCTCCAAGATCGTGCGATTTAACACCGCTGGACTATTTTTTGTGGGGTTATGTGAAGTCGCTTGTCTACGCAGATAAGCCGGACACGATTAACGCCTTGGAAGAGAATATTCAGCGCGTTATTGCTGACATACGGCCCAACTTGCTGCAAAAAGTGGTTGAAAATTGGGCCTCTCGGCTGGAATTTGTTCGAGTCACTTACCCGAAATCATTTTTAAAACAATGGCAAACCCTTATCTTTATAATAAAACTAAATTTTTAGCTATAACATCAAATTATATGCGTTTTATCTCTTCTTGAAAACCACGCCTCTAAAATCATCATCCTATATATATTACTGTCCCTCAAATACATCCCTGAACTGTTCCGGAGTACATTTTTTGTCTGTCACTCAGTTGACCGTCATATATCTGTCAGTCAGTAAATAGTTTTGCTAAAGTCCCTCTAACGCCTACCTGCTCAAAGGTTTCTGGAAATTTATCATGCACCAGTGTGTCGAATGCTTTTGAAAAATCAATTAAGAGCAGTAAAACGTGTTGTTTATTATTTAAAGCTTTATTTATGCAGTCTGTGAAATTTATTAGCAAAGATGTCGCACTTTTATCTTATAAAAAGCCGTATTGATTGTTCGCTACTACATCTGTGTTTTTGAAATACTCCTTTTTTCCCCCCCAAAATAAGATTCTAATATTTTATCTATCACTGACAAAATTGATATCGGCTTATAATTAGAGCATTCTTTATGACTACTTTTTTTTATATATTGGTCGAATTATTAAAGTTGTTAGGTTATTATACTCACCTGTTTTTAAACACAGATTAATTAGATGCGCGAGTACTACACTAATATCGTTGTTATAGATTTCAGGTCTCTAGGCGATAATGCATTGTGCTAGCTTACAAACTCATTATATGTTCATGCGGTTCATGTTATTGTGATGACAGTAATCTTTCTGCTGTGTTTTATTCAACAATAAAATGTAAAATACATTATACAATTTTACTATATCTAAACGATTTGCACGCAATGTGCATATATTTTACACTTTTCTTTTTATTTTTAGCCATGACGATTTATTTTCACATATCCTACGTTGAACGTAAGTTATTCTTATAAATATCCATTAAACCATTCCTTCTCATTCATTATACGTCATATTCGTTACATTTTCATTATTTTTTATAATTATTGTTATTTTTTTAAATCATTTTTTTTTACTACGTTAATGAAATTTGACCGTATTGCATAAGCGCACAGATAGATAGGTGAGAGTGAAAAGCTTTCATGAAATACAGGCCTGTTTTTAAACCAGCGTGCATTACCTCAAGCGATGCAACTATCTGTGCGTCATTATTGATTTTTCTTTGAACATTATGGTTATAATTATAATTTCTTTGAAAATTTTAAATCTGTAAAAATATTAAGAAGCATTCGAATTTTCCAAATGTCAATACTGTCAGACTTTTATATAAGTAATGGCGAACGGCTATTATAACGTAAGGAATCATCTATTTACCTAAAGAGATATATATTTATGTAAAGAAGACTTCACAGCTTCGTTTCGATACAATTGTGTTCGCGCAGTCATACATTTAAGGGAACGTAAAACTTTAAAAATTGGCCAACTGGCTTCAGGGTTCTTCAAAACAGGAACATCTGTCCAAAAGCGGGGAAAAGCCGTATTTATGATTAAAATGTTATTAGCGAATATAAAAAATTATAGTAAATTACTTGAAATAGTCTCTTACTGTCCACAGGCTCATTAGTTCCAGGTTGAACTTTATATTTTCTGATGAATGCTGGTTTGTTAGTGATATCAAGTATTGTATACAATCCACCGACCGTCCAATACAGGGCTGTGGTCAGAATTAAGGAGCATACAACCATCAGGAAAAACTCATCATCCCCTAAAAAAGAATTAGGTGTTTTAAAAAAGCGGTAAAAAAATTATTAAGTAATAAATGAAAAAATATAGCAAACCTGTAATGCTCAAAAGACTCTCCCATTTTTCCTGCCAAAAGTCTCCGCACGATCTCCAGAAATTTTGCATTTGCCTTGAAACATAACAAAATATGCAAGCTAAAAGGAAATTTAAATTTCAACATATTGCCACGTTACCAAGATGGTCAGAACAAAGAAAGATTATCTATTTTATCTATCCAGTTAGCCATTTTCGAAAGGCGTTGAAATGTGTAAGTTCTGTAATATCGTTTTGCGAAGTTCTGTAATATCGTAAGCCAGTCCAGACATTTGCGCAAATATTTACAAATTTATTTATTTATTAAACAGGTTTCCCCATGTGCACATTACAATTAAAGGAAAAAATTAAACTACTAAAAGAAAATAACAACTTTAAAAACAAAAAACAATAAAAAAAAAATAATTAGAATTAATCAGAAAATATACAACGTTAAAAATTGAAATAATGCCTCCAGGCAAACAACAACAAATACGCAGGCATTCAAGTGGATCTTAGCAAGGTGTAATAGAAAGCAGATGTTTAATCCTATTGGGCGAACAGACAAAGATATCAATCTCCGCGGAAATGGAATTTAATAATTCGACTGCTCTCCCAATCCGACTATACTTGTATTGTCCGATTATTTTCATATTAACTTTATTTTTTATTAACTTTAATTTCGTACAAATAAATATCTTCATATTTCTCTATAGGTGCATTGACGGGTTGACTTTCTTAGTTGTAGAACAATATAACACTGCCTTCCTTAGTACAGACATAGTCTAGTAAAGAAGGCAGGGCACAAAATGTAGCAGTGCTAATCGCTCCCGGTGCATTTATAATATTCATTTGTAACTGTGATTTGTACTACTACAATTCTATTTCTTTGACAAATTAATTATGTCAGAATACAAATAAATTAAATAAATAAATAAATACGTCGGTACGACACGCTAATCGCCTAAATAGTGTGTGCTTCCGCGATCTAGTCAAACGGTCCGGAACAAAGAAACCAATATCTCTGAGTATTGCGGGATTCTCGATGAAACGCGAATAACTTTAAAAAACTAGACCAATGTATGGACTTGTCGCCTAAACTTGAGTATGTTAAAGCCTAACATCCCAATACAAATGCTGATGAATACGTATTAGGAAAAAAATCAGGATAATATCCATACTTACGGAGATAAAGGTATCTTAGGGACCTCCTCTGAGTAACTTCCAGGACATTGCAGTATGTAATTTCATAAGGAGTCCAGATAATGGACTGGCTGGTAATGGTAATAGGCTGGATTGAAGTACGAATCCCAACAATTTATTGGCACGCACAGATATGCTTCGCATGTGCAAATGAAATGTTAGAAGCGAGTCAAATAAAACCCCCAGGTCGCGAATTTCTTCGCATCTGTGAATAATCTCATTGCCCAGAGAGTACTCAATACTGACAAAACATATGCGTCAATGGCCTCCTATGCAAAGTATTCGTACATCTTTGCAAATATTTGCGCACATATCTGAGACCGGCAGTACGTGGGGAGTATAAACATCCCGTATCCACTATCTAACATAATGTATAAGTATCAATTTATATCTGTAAAATTTCAATACATATTTTCACATACTATGTAAATTTAAAATAAATGCTAATTTCTCTCACGATTACAATAATCGTGAAAAAAATTTGCATTATAATTTTACTAAACCTATGACAATTTATCTATACGTTTGAGGTTAACTGGATTAAAGGTTTTCAAAAGTGTGGTATTTTGTACCTGATGTGAAATAGTTTTTCGCTTTGAACTATATTTTTAAAATTAAACTTTTTTTAAAATGTGTCGATGAAATTAATTTGTTTTTTTTTTTGATAAGGTATAAAATAAATGATTACAGGCATATCCGCGCCCTCCACTACTTTACGCCGCTTTCAGGTAGTAAAATAATAATATAATTATTTTGACTTTATTTCATAAAAAAATAAATTGCAATGGTGGATATTATACGACTATATTTTCTATAGGAAAATATCAACACATTGAGTAACAAACTATAATAAATTTAATGCAGGTTACACTGTATGTGTACTTACAATTTTGTGAGCGCGAATACAACAAAGCGTGTATTATTTATAAAACTTATTACACATAAAGTTACAATACTTAGGTTTAGGAGTAACCAAAATTTGCCGTAATTCAGAAAGTGTTGAGAAGCGATCCCCATTTATAGAGGAGCGGCAAAAGTTAATACTCTCACAAACAAAATATCAATGATAACAGGAAACTATTTAATAACTCTTACTTAGGCGACAGGGCGAGGATAGTGAGGTTCATTTCATTTTGTGTTTCTGTTAACTCGAGTACTGCTTAAATAACTTTTGAGTGGATGTGAGCATTATACACAAAAGAAACATTTTACTTAAAGACTGATGTTATAGATTTATTTTGTTTTGAAAACAATCTTTACAAATTACTTATCCTAAGTAGGTACATAGTTTATCCGACCTTATCAGGTGGAATTTTTGGTGAGTCGTTTGTTGTCGCTTGTGAGTCAATTGTCATACTTGGTTAACCAGCTAAGAAAAAGTAAATGGTAATGGTAAAATATAAAAACTTGAATAGCAGTAGTAGTAGAATAAGTAATTCAAATTAGTAAATTTAAACGCTTCGTTAATAATAATTGCATAAGTTAAAAATAATCCTTTTAAAGCCGTTTTGCCTGAATTTTAACTTAAGGCACTGATGTTCATTTCCGATTTTAATAAATAAGTGGGGTATTTTTACATCTAATTGCCTTTGTCTTTAGCTATCTTTGTGCCGAAAATAGCTCTGCTGAGTTACTTCTAGTATCGTTACCATGGCAAATAATTAACCTTTCCTTATCAAATATTCCATTTATTTTACTTTCTTAAGTGGGTATATTTCTTTAAGTTTATAAAAATGTAGATTTTGTATGTTTAATAAAGTATAGTTATGGAATTACATTAAGTATATTAATTGATTCTGGTTTAAAAACAATAAGAAATATGGCATACCATGTAAAGTGATATCGTCCTGCAGAAAAGCTAATCAAAATGAAACCAAAAAGCATTAAAAGTCCATACAAAGTCGAAAAGGCACGGACCACTCCAAAATTGTATTTATTGATAACTTTGCTTGAATCATTTGCATCGTTTTCTTTCTTGCCTTCATTCCCTGATCTGGACTTGTCATTTGAGCGGGTTGTTATGGTACCTAAAACATCATATTATGAATTATTAAACTTTTAATATGAGGTCCATTTGTCAATTATGAATTATTCCATATCGTCAGATTCATTACAAAAAATTGAAAATTCGAAAATGATTTTTTTTAGGTAACTGACATGTATATACAAGCAATTTTTCTAGATTGAAATAATTTATAATATATTTACCACTTTACCATTATCATGTCCAGATTTGCCAGTAAAACTACAAATTCTAGAGATCTAAATTCTACAGTTACTCATACCTAAATCGAATGAATGATGAATTTTACGGAATTCCATGTTATTAAAATGATTTAAACAGATAGATTCAGTTTTTTTAATTTAAATGATTCGCCTGATTGGGCTGTTTTCATTATGTTCCGAATATTTTGAGCACCTTAAAATTAAAAGAGGGATAAATGGCTGAAAAGAAATATGAATCATATGAAAGATCAAATTGCTTTTTTGAAAGATACACCTTTTTTTGTTATCAACTTAAATAAAATCCTCATTAATCTGACAATATAAACTGGTTAATTACGAGCCTATAAACAAGCACCATAGATGCATCTACTACAACTTTGTAGCAAAATCATTGCTCGATCAATTAAGACATTTTATATTGCAAATAATATGCAATAATTATGTTGATACTTGATATATGATGATAGTTTACATTAGCTGTTGTAAATGTTGAACCCAACAAAGATCTCAATTATTCTGATCAACCAACTTTTCTCCATTAGATATTTTACAAGTCTGCTCCAACCAAAATCTTGGATAGAATATACAATCAACTTTGCTCCATTAGCTATCATACATGTCTACCATTACAAAGATCTTTCCTAATCTGAGCAACCTTCAATGATTCAAAAAGATTTTGCCAACCGAGTTAAAACCCATCTTCTTTGGTCCCTATGTTTTCAGTGTATCTACGCACTTTGTAAATATATTAAATAATAATTATGAGAACTCCATTTTTGTAAGTCGGTTAGAAATAAGATAAAAACGTGGTAAATGAGCGGGCCTAATCCGGTTTCCGTATACTACAGACGCTGTAGTGTTGTGACTTTTTGAAGATATAGAAGAAAAATAACGATGTTCAGTATTCTGGATATCGTTTCATCACATAATCATCTGGTCTTTTAAGGAATATAAAAGATAAATTTCTACTTTTCTAAAAGTTATTAGCCGCGAAAAGACTGTGTTTTCCCATACACTTCATTAAAACTTTTGTAGTAATTAGATGAGTACAAGAACCGTGAAAATAAAACTACTTAAGCATAGTTGATTTCATAAAAATGCAATTTAAAAAAGAGGTGTTTCTCTTTCTACAAGATGAGATTGAACCACGTGAAAGACAGAGAAGAACTCTTTTGGGAAGATGGAAAAGTCTGAAATTTAACAGAATATTTAAGAGAATATTTCACACATTATTCTGAGCACTTTTGCCTCACAGACGAACATGAAAATGCCGGAAGTTCATAAATCATGTCATCAAAATGCTCGCCTGGCATCGCGTACAGACACATATCGGACGCTCGGTCAAATGATTCTGTACCGTACTTATACTACAGAATAAATAATACTCTTAAACTGTGACTACCTGATCACAAAGGTAAGCGTCATGAAAGCTACCGGGAAAGAAATGACTAGATGGAGCCCCATTCTACTAATATATAAACTACATTATTAGAATGAGTCTAATACTTAGTAAATTATTCTGATTAAATGTGTGACAAATAAAGATATTAGTAAATTAAAAGTTTACCTACACTACCTAGTAATACTACCTAAAATGTTTAATAAAAAAATACATAATTTTATTTTGTGAAACAAACAGTACCCAAGGAAGTAATTACTCACATTGGTTATCGACCTTAGACAGGAATGTTGTAGTTTGCATTTCTACCGTATTAGTATGTACGCTTAAATTGTCCAATTGGCCACAAACAAAATGTGTTTACAAATCAATGACGTCACATGAAACGAGAAGCTGTGACATGAATGGCCGTCGCGAGCGCAGCGGCTCAAAGTATCCGACCAACTAATAAGCAAGCAAGGCGAAGCCGCGAGTTGTCCCAAAAACACTCGTCGAATAAGTATGGCTACACGCACAGTGCGTTGTATCGTATCGGGCAGTAGTGACACACTGTGTCACCGTGTTTATAAAGTTCCACCACAGAATAGGATACAGATGCAATATATAAGCGCAATAATATTTTCAATGCTGTGCACACACGTGGATACTGGACAAGATAGGTTTAGTTGAAGAGAGGGGTAAATTGATGGAATGAAAAAAAAAATTTTTTTATTAATGGTCAACATGTAGGTAAATGCACCGTGTCCCAAGACCATTCTCGTTCGTTAATGGTTCATAAATAAGTTCATTAATGGGCAAAATCAGATTTGGGGGCGGGAATGGGGAATTTCGTTTTTTTCGAAAAAAAGCGATATTTTGTTATAACTTTCTTAGATACTTTCTTTGTTATAACTTTCTGTCTTTCTTTTTTAAGATATCGAATTCGTTTAAATTCTATAATATTCCTTAGATACGGGCCTAAAACTTATCTGAGTAAACTTTGTTGATAGCTTAAAATTCAAAATTTCGTAACATGCACAGAATCAAATCAGTTTAAAACAATTTTTCATATAAGCAACCCCTTATATGGCTAAATGTTTCCACGTTTAGGTTTCTCATAAGCTTAACATATGAAACGTTTTTAAATTTAAGTAACAACATTGCTGAACTAAGTGAATACAAAGTGTTTATTATCTTACTGATAGAAATAAAGCTTTCAAGAAAATTTCAGGTACTACTAGAAGATTTTAGAATTTTGTAGAATAGCTTCGAAATCTGTCGAGATTCGAGTATTCGAGAAGCATCCAGTTCCTTTCCTAAGTTGCTGAAATGTTTGAAGAACTATACCGAAGTAAATGGAAGTTTCTAGTATATTCATTCCTGGGCAGTTTCAGAAGCTTCTAGAAGGTTCTACAGATTTTTTTTTAAATAAATCTTCTTAAAAACCGTTGTCTTTTTGTATACCTATAGAAATACTTATCCCTAAAACCTCCACTAATACTGATAAGGAAAAATCATAATAATGTCTTAAAATGCTTAATATTGTAACTTGAAATAAAACGTAAAACATCGAAAGGAATGTTTGATAACAATTGGAGTTAGCTTATTCCCTACTTTAATCCGGTGAAATCTACCTCCGCCTTCCGGCGTCCCGAAGGCTTTTTTTTATATCTTTTCTTATTCATAATAAGCTACACAACACCCCCCCCCCCCCATCCCTAGAATGGTCTAGGGACATCACGTTCGTATAGTTATTACGTTAGATTGTGTGATAAAAACCGTGCAATTTATAATAGAAATACATATAGTACCTATGTAATATCTGTTTACGATATGCGTTTCGTCAATTATTGTGACCCCACCCACATATTTGCAAAATGACAAGCGCTACGAGCCGAGGTAGGTATCTAAAATTTCATTATGCTCGAAATTATCTCGAATTAACAAGAATAAATAGTAATTTTCTACGGTGATTGTAATACCTTTTAACTTTATTAGGTCAACTCAATTAGATATTCATGCAGGTTGTTAAAACACATGTGATGCATTTATTTGATACGATGATGGGCCTTGGTGGATATTGAATGATAAAAAAATACCATAATATTTAAGTACCTATGTAAGTGTAATACATCTTTATCACATTAAAATATAGATAATATGTATTAATATTATTTTTTCCAAATATTTATGTTTTATTATATATCAAAACAAGAATGGCTATGACAACCTGTAGCTATGATCAACTGCTTCTATGCATCGGGCCCATAAGGCGTCATTAAACGCATCTTCCACCCAAACTACTACCAGCCTGTGGTATCAACTTGTGACGGGTTGCTTCATTTACTATCTCCATATCTACAAGCGGCACTTTAGCCTATTCGGTGTGAGTTTTGGATGGCCATAGAGGCGAAAGTGAGTTATTTTTTAGGTTTGAATAGATAAAAATTAAAAAAACTGGTACAATGGTATCATAACGTTTTTTTCTATCATTATAAACTTTAACACCATTTTATTCTACGGTAAGCATGACCTGATTCTATACTCAGGATTGGATACTCCAGATCCAGATACTCCAGGATACTCCAGACGAAGAATTTTTTTAACGGTCACGAAATTTTGTATACGCATTCAAGCACTGTTTTTAAAAAAAAATTTTTACTTAAATTTATTTGTAAATTTTGACGCGCGGCTAGTAATGGAATAACTCCCCATCCCCCTCCCATATTTACTGGATTTGTGATTTATTATTTTTTCAATAACTATGCAAAATATTCGCAACGCTGTCCTAAAATATATACCGATGCACAAAACCACGGACAAAATTCCTAGTTTAGTCCTGTATTAAATCAGTTTATTTTTGTTTCTATATACAGGTTGTCCCAAGACAATCCCGAAGACTATGAGGCTGTTTATGTTCCCTATTACATGTAAGAAATTGTATTAAAAATGCGAAAATAATTAATTCCCAAATCAAAGTGCTGGTGTAAATTCGCTCGCACGTTTCATCCTTTGAAATTGCGGGGCCAATTAGCTGGATTTCTTATCGGAAATGGTCTTGGAACACTTTGTATATAAATAATCAAAGTTTAAATTGGTGTATTTCATGTTTTGGTAGATCGCGCTCTGATGATGAGCAGCTCTATAGAACTGTGAGTTTCATCTTTTAGTACTTACTGGAAATTTTTGACTTTTATGTTTTGACAGACGGCCAAAGGACGGGGATAGTAGCTTCTAATACACGAATGAATAGAAGCTAATTAAAAGGTTAGTAATAATAAAACAGAAATGTTGGAAGAATCCAAGATGCATATTTTTGCGGAAACATTACCCACACAGTACACTTCTACTCAATTAGTTGTTTTGAGGAACTTATACTTACGGTACGGCACCCTACCTGCAAATATGTGAACACAAATTGAAATGCAAAATAATTATATATCATTAAAATTATGGCGATGTTGTTAAGCTTAGTAGCTATTGACATTAAGTATTATTACTATCAATTATTATAAAAGTGATGTCAGTCTACACTTTGTCAAAAAAAATAGATTTGTTTTCTGTATTATAATTCATGTGATTCAATGACAGATTAGGTATTCTATTATGGGATGCTCAAACGTGAGTACAATCGTGTAAATAAAATTATTTTTTTATAATTACAAATGGCGCCATAGTTATGTTGCTGGTATTACTCTGCTGTTTCCGATTAAACATTATATAGTAAATATCTATATTTGATATAATATGTGACATATTATATATATAATAGGCAATTTGTGTGTCTGACTGTAGAGCACTTTTCCCTAAGATATTTTATTTATTATCTGAAATTGTTTTTTTTTATAAAAGAATTGCTATGACTTAGGTTATATACAATTAATTTGGGCCCTACTCAATTAAGCCAAAATTACCAATGTGCAATATTTACTTTGAATTCTAATATATACTGGTTTGTGTTTTCAACAATATTGCGTTAACCAAGAAATCTATAGCGTACGGAGTCTTTGCAAAAACTGATTCGTAAACTGACTTTTAACGTGTCTAGTAAACCGCTTTTTGCCAAATATTTTAGTCAACAATTTGACAAATATTTCAATAAACGTTTGTAAAAACATTTACGCACACCTTAGAAGAGTTTAAAGTTTTAAAGCATACATTTCTACAACAATTGAATCGAGTGACTTTAAAGGGCACATAAATGTTAGTACGGAAATCAATTATAGTAGTAAGTAATAAGAGCTTACTTGATTTGATAGCGTTTTCATTCGAAGCATTTTATTCCAAGACAATTATATTTCTTTAAACATTATTTGAAAATGACTATTTAACTCTGCATATTTAAACAAAGGCTGTAGTAGTTTCCGGTTTTACTTACCTCATAAATTACGCACTTATTATTAATTTGTTTAATTAGTATCAGATGTATAATTAAGTACAGAAGACTTGTAGTAGGTAGATTCAATTATTTAATATTGGACTGTAAATGCTGCCAGGCCTCAGATGAAAGAAATACATGTCATTAACCTGGGCGAACACGAGGAGTATGATGTTAAAATCGTATTCGCGAAGAAACGCTAATCAGTCGAAGAATTTTTTACAAATTTTCCGCGAGCAGCGGTCAGGTATTTTAAAAACTATGTTTTGACAAAGGAATGTTTTCAAAAGAATGTAAGTCCGCATTCTCAGGTGGTTAGGTAGATTGTTTCTGTTTCTAACATTGACGTGCTAAGTTTTATGGATTCTGAATCTGTACTATTTTGTTCTTCGAAAATGATGCAGTTCGTTTAACACACTCCCCAACGTAGTTTTAACGTTTTTGCTGAATAGTTTACACACGTTTGACACCAGCATATTGTCGTTTTGAAATAAATACCTACTGCGCCCCATACTTTGTCAACGAAGTCGTGGCATTTGAGAGCTGAATTGAAAATCTAAGTAGATTAAAGAGGACATACCGGAACATATTATAAAATAGTTTTTTTTTGTAAATGGGGTTATAAGCCCTTCTCTTTCATATTTTCTTAGCAAATTGTAGATCGTCGTTCCATTTTTTATCCATTCATATTTTGCTACATTCAAGGCCCTTAAAGTAAAAGCCGGTTTATATCCAAAACAGTTGACGGCCTTCTAAACTTCAAATTCTTAACCACGCATAGAGAGTAAATTAATATCTAGATTACATATCGTAAACGACATTTTACGCAAGCACAATTTATAATTTATATTTAGGTATTACAAAATGTGAGGTTTTAAAACGATTAATAATTTTCAGCTTATTACAATTTCAAATTTATATGATAATAAGAATTATAAGTACTTGCAAAAGAGAATATTTTTAATACGAACGTGGTTTGTTGCGACTGGCTAATTAAAAATAGTGTATAAAACACATTTTTATATTTTTTTTATTAATTCATTTTGGTTGTATTAAAAAATATTTATAAAACTTACGCTGTGGCCGTCTAATAATTCGGCGGATAATATTGAATTTGCTCAAAGCTAAGTTATTTTTTTTAATTGAAAAAATTGTTTTCTTATGACCGCATTCATAACTCAAAACCATAAAAAAGTGAGTTACTTCGTTATTCGTTGGGGGTGTCGATTTACAGATATATTTTTTTTTTTGTTATTTACAATTAGGTTATTTTGTAGCGAGAATACGGTAATTATTCGCACATACATAACATAATATGTAGGTAGGTATAAAATAGTTTTTTTAGATACAAATATTTAATATTTGTAGGTGTCTATATTTAATATCTGTATTGTGTCAACATGATTTAAGTCCCACCTATATTTCCACCTTTATGACAGCCAAACCCGTGTTTTTACGAAGACAATTGCAATGTTATCTAAAAAGAAAAGTAATATATATTTTTTTATGACCCTATTATCGTTTCCTCTCATTTTACTCATCAAATGTATCTACTAGCAAAATTTGATTGAACCTTTTATAACACAAATGTTATTAAGGTATTCTACCGGTCATCTTTATAACTTTTGCATCTTTTTTTTCTTGCTTTATATTCTCGAAGAAAAGGGTTTCGTATCGAAACTGCTGTAAGTATACAAACCTATTTGACTGATTGTGCCTTGTAGAAATATTTTAAAAATGTGTAAATATTTGTGGAGGCTAGAGAAGCACGTACCTTTGTGTGGGTAAGTTACTCGCTCTTGACCTTTCAAATAGAGGACTTGTCGCAAATAGTCGTATGTTTATGCGGATATTTGAGGTGGTCAGTGGCTTTGTTTTTGCACTTGAAATATGAAGGGCACCTATAGATAACCGGCTTGAGACTTTGTAGGAGTACGGACAAAATATGGGCCTAGCTAAGTCATTCCAGTATTCTTGGCAGTTTGGGAATCATGGACTATTATGACTCTAATGTAGGGTCGCCATACGTCCCGGTACACCGGGACATGTCACCGGTTTAGAGCCTCGGTCCCGGTTTCCCGTTTGACCCACCATATGTCCCGATAAACGAATAATCATGGTTTAATATTATTGCTAAAATTATGCGAATAATTCGTGCGACGGCGTTAGATCACGTTGGCTGGCGGTGAAAGTGTGGGGTCGAGGGATGTACTGACATTTTACAAATAATTTTCCATATTTACAGCACGGAATGAAAGACTGAAATTTGTGAGGGGGCTGATGTAATTCATGGTAATTTACAACCTCATTCAAAAACGTATTCTGAAAATGTAGGAACCATTGAAAGATTTCCTTTTTTCACAAACCATATTGCGGCGCTATGGGGAGCAGTAACCCCCCCCCCTCCTCCTATAACTCCCCTATATTTCTACCTATATTGATATCAGTCCCGGTCAGAGCCAAACCATTTATGGCAACCCTACTCTAATGACGTCACCGGTTCTAATATCCCGTATGAGAGGTGGGGGCGTCGGTTCTGGTACAGTTAAAAAAAAGAGTTTGTTAGTTTACTGGTAAACGGGATAAACTGGAAATCGCCGAAGGGAGTCTATACTTTTTGTGAAAACCTACCATGAAACGAGAAGATATGTCGAAGTCTTGTTATGGTACCTAAATAGGTAGCCTAAAGAAATTTACCTAAAATTAGCCGATTGGTAATAGGGAAGGCGATTTCACACCACATAACAACAAGAATGACTATGATATCCTTAGGTATCATATTATACCAACTGCTTGTATACATTGTTTAGTAGTAGTAAAGTAGTATATTTATGACCCTGTTACTGTAGGACCTAGCTGTAAGACGTCAGGTCTGGGGAAATATTTAACTACTACTTAACAATGTATAGAAGCAGTTATGATAGCTAATAATAGTATAGCAACAATTTTGTATCAAAATTAAATGCGTTGGAATAATAGGACACTCAAAACAGTTTGTTATCGTTAACATAAGAATATTAAAACATCTGGAAGTATCAAGGGTTTTATACGGACAGTGACAGTTAGTTACGAGCAATGATCATTTAAAACATATAGATACGACATGTCATATAAATCTTCTTTGTAAAAACCCGACACCGATAGATTCCCCCACCGTTCCTCGCGCCGCAAGACTCCGCCATGCTGGATAGAGACTTATCGTAATGACATATGTGAGCAAACGAGAGTACTCGACGTGCCGTACATGGGCATGGTGCATTTTCCATCCTCAGTCGCAGTAGTTTTTTTTTTCTTAAATGTTCATCTAGATTGTTTTTATATGTTTTAAAAGATTGGTGGTTACGAGTATCAATCAAGGTGAGTTGGCACTGACGGCAATTTCAGACTGAATGGATTCACCAAATAAATTAGAAATATGGTTAATGCGAAACTCAGACCAGAATCCATTTTGCATTTATGGGTTTAGTATTGTATGTATTAATGTAACTAGTTTCTGTGCATTTGCAACAAATTGACGGTCAAATGGCTTTTTATATAGGTATCTAATGTTTTTGATTTATAACGAACTCAGTTTACGTTTATTTTACCTACACGTATAAAAATAGCAATTGAGTCATTTGTCAGGATATATTTTTTTAACGTAATTTGATAATAATACAACTAAAGATAGATTCTTGTTCGCTTTATTAAAAGGCTATGATTTCTGAACTTTTTTGTATGAAATTTGAAACAGGATTTCTCATGCGCATAGAGAGATAATAAAATTCCTTGTTCATATGAAACTTGATGTATGGGCTGTAGGCTTATAGGAAGGCAGACATATTTTTCCTTAAACTGTTTTCGTCCCATTCCATGTTTTATATCGCTTTATAATAGAAGCATCGTAAATAAGTGTAGGTGAGTATGTAAAGTTCCTTTATAAGTGGTATGGAGGTAGCTAACAAAAACATCAATTTTATTGGGGTAATAATATTACCTGTTAAGTTTTTATATAGTAGGTACCTATCGCTAGTGGTATTTATTAGGTGAATATTAAAACATTTTTTTTTTATTTTAATGCGAGGCCAATAAAATAAAATAAAATAAACGCCTGTTTATATGACACTCATAAAGTAACATTACGTTGTCCTTCACTTGAATAGAAGGCATCAATAATAAATAATTACGAAGCATTTTCAGATAGGTTGGTTGGTAAAGTCGAGGTAATATAATTGAAATTGAATGTTATGAATTGTTGGGTAAAAAATAAAGATATACTTACATACATAGAGCGGACAGTTTTGTAATCGAATTTATTACATACTAGCTGTTAAACTGTGACTTGGTAGCTAGGCCATGCAGACGACTCATGACTCACGGCGCGAATCATTTTTAGACTCTTCGGACCATCCACGAGCCTAAATTTGATTTTTCGTATCAACGTCTTCGGCGACCAAGAACTCGTGCCTGCGGCACTCGAGAGGAATGAAAATATTTGAGTTGACCTAGAAATTGCATGAGCCGACCAAAACTCCTTCCTAACATGTTACCTAAATATCTTCCATACCTACTCTATTTTACCTTCTAGAGGTTGTTTTTAAAAAATCTATGTCCTACGGTCCTTCCCAAGTGTTCAAGCTACCTCTATAAACAGTAAACACTCTTGAGATCCCAAATTAGATACTCAAGTAGTTTTGGCGCTTACCTCATATCACTCTATTCTATCCACCTAATTAGAAGGTCTTGTACTCATAATTTTGTTAAGTATAACAAAGGTCACGCTAGCGTTATTGACATATTGTATTTTCGAAAATGATGCTAGATACAGGATAAATACAAATAAACAAAATAAAGTAGGTACGTCCAGTAAACAAAAAAAATACTTATAAAGTTTACTATTACTTAGTACGATAATTTAAAATATAAATGTCCATTACATAAATTTATAAAAATATCTTAACATATTGTAATGAAAACGTATTATTTTATATTGTTTGAATAGCAAAATATAGATTTTTCTAAAATATAACTAAAAAAAGTGTACCTTTACAAAAAAAAAATTGTAATATAAAATTGTTTATTAGGTGGAAGCACATTAGGTGCCAAAATTTACAAAAATGAGTTAAAATTCACCAAGCTATGCAGAATTTGAACTCTATGTTCAAACCTCGCACTCACTTATATATTTCAAATCGGAAACACCTCGATACACGCATTTGCCTAGTGAGGTGTTACTAATCCAAACAAACTGTATTTTTCTTCTCTTGAAAGTCAATAAAATATTAGAAAGTAATACATATATAAATTGTATATTGCATATTTTTATAAGTAAATAATAACTAAAAGATAAAACTCATTAACAGCTGTAATAATAAATGCGGGAGCTATAAGCGATTATAGAACACGTTCTTCTCAGTAGAAATCAACTAAGTAGCAATGCGATAATATACAAAATTTATACAGTGAAAATCTTAAAACTTACCTTAACGAATTTATATACCATAAATAACCAAAAGTAATAACAGTGAAAATCTTCTAACTTAGCTGGATTTTATAATAAGAAAAGTGGAGATAAAATCAAATGAGGATGGTTTCTATTATACAAGAAAGGTGTAATTCTAACAGAGTTCCTTGGATGGTGTCATAACTTACCCATGATGGCAAGTATAATAAAATTAAATGACCGTCCTTCCGAACCAGCTATTGAAATATCTGATGAGGAAGATCGATGTATGGCATAATAACATCATCTCAACATAATTTTATTTATTTAGTTGTTTTAGGTTGAATTTTAAAACTTATATTTTAAATTTTGTATTTTTTTTCCATTTATTGGCATTTCCACCCACATATGGGATGATCATTGCCATTATATTTATGAATAGGACTATTAAATGTCTAGCTAGACTATGCAAGTCGATCAATATAATGATAATTTTAAAAACGTTGAGATTACTGGAAAACAGTAAATAAAGGAAAAGCTAATAATCAATTTTTAATTACTCATAGCTATGGAATCAGTAAAAAAAAACCTTAAAACTTTTTATTTAAAAGAGATTACCCCCTTTTATTAGCCATTGTGTATATTCTTTTACATATATTTTCCCATTACAACAGCCAATCACGTTAACTTTGGATGCAGTGTATCCAGTACCTACCTATTTATAATCAGAAAAAAATATATTCACATAAATAAACTGGTTTTAATAGGATAACAAATAATATACAAGAAATTAACAAAGAATTTGTAATTCATAAATAAATTATTGAAAACGTAATGTCAAAACCAATTAGGAACTGTAAAATAATTTTAAACAATATTTCAAGAAGAAATAAAATTAGTGTCCTTAAATTAAACTGAGTAAATATTTTTTCCTCCAAATAATTAAATAATTGCACCTAAAACCCTCGGTACAATATCAAAAACATTATTATATTATGTAAATTGCCAGCTAGTTCAAAAAATACAAGTTTAAATTTTGCTAATAGAAACAAGCACATAAAAATCTTTCTAGATATATAATAGAAATATATACATGTGTATACACCTGTTAGTTATAATAATCTCTTGGTCCAAATTCTAGCGTAGTATAATAGTCAATTGTAGAGGAATTGTTTTTGAAATAATACTTAAATTTTGGCATTGGATTTCAGCAATGCAAATACAATTTGCCAATTTGTTTATATAATTTTATGTACAAGTTAGATCTTAAAATGTGTACGGTGTGAATTAATTTCCCAAAATTTATAGGAATGTAATGTGAAAAAGACAATAATCTCATTTGTAATGTATTTATAAAATATTAAAATTCAATAGAATACTTACATTAAATGTTGACGATGTTAATGGATGATGCTGATTTTCAGAACATATTAATTAAACAAGTTACAATTTCTGGAGTTATATTGCAGTTACTTTTTGATCAAGTTATTATTAGTGATATTGCAAATTATTGAATGCCTTTAAGCATATGGGGGAGGCCACTGATGATACTTGCAATGAATGATACTTGTGACAATAATGGTAGCATTTTTGTAAGAGAAATGTAACTACAAAGCATTATAATTAACAATCATCACTTTTTAACGTAATGCAATTGACTGATGGACCGGTCAGGGGGTAGGTACATGAAGAAGTTTGCATTTAAATGTTGGTAGATTCTTTTTTTGCTGGTATTTTTATATATTTTTTTTTTTGACCCATTGGAAAACTTGTAAAACAAAAGTTATCCAGTCTATTATCATGACATCCAAGTTAATTTATTACAAACACTTTCAACAGTAGAACTGGTGTATTTTCGGGCAGTTGAGACCATTTGAGTGTCTTTAATCAAGATACAGGGATTATAATATCTAATGACGGTTCTTTCTAATATAAACAATAGAATAAAATCCATAGACAAAGCCATGAATTTTGCTCCAGTTTTAGGCTCCAAAGATTTAAAACAAGAGACGCCCTCCCTTCTTCTAACTAATATTGTCAAAATGTTTGAAATATCAAATCCTTAACTCTCGATTATAAATTCGGCAATTCACTGGTATATTAGTGTCATAATCATTTTAAGACAGTATTTGTTTGTGTTGAATTGGCTTCGAGTTCTCAAACTAGGAATTATGTAACCAAATTTAACATTTTAAAAATAGGTTTATAATGTTTAAATACAGAGAATATCTACGAAAAATGGGTCGGCATGCTGTTATTATGTTGACGATCAACTGGAAATCATTAGGGTCTTTAAAATTTTTAATGATTAATGATTAATGCTAACAAGCAAAGGCTCCCATTTTTTTCTGCGTGTTTAACATCAATATGTTGTCAGATTTTGACAATGTATTTAAATTAAATTTACAATGCTTCGATAAATCAACGATAAGTTTAATATCACAAGTACACACATTGTGCTCAAACAAAAATACTACTATTCTGAAAATCAGCAAGATAGCAATTAATGGAATTACAATTTTTTTATTAGAATATAAATAATGATGTATCATAAAGAAAAGAATGACAAATTGTAAACAAGTCTTTAGTAAAACCATTCAGCTACAGTGATTATTGTGTTCTGATACCATTGCTTGGATAAACTATCATTCAAATTTCATAAGCGATCTTATTATATTGGTCTCATTGCAAGATGTTATATATTATGCAAATGGGAGTAAAACCATTTAATCAAGATACCTCCCTACTAAATTTGAAATCCATCAATACTTTGGATGGTATCTTCGAAATACTGGTTCTTGTTTAGAATGCATAAACAAATATTTTTCAAGTGATTATACACTTATTGCCTACAATTTGTTGGGTTTTCCTCATACTCGCTGTTAATACTAATATTGATTGATTGTGTTATTGGAAAGATACATACTGCCTTGTTGTATTCATTATGTGGGACTGTTAATGAACAGTCCCACATATTTCTGCACATAGTCTGCACTCGTACGAGTGTTTTGTGTTACCTAACTCAGGTCAACAGTGCAAAAAAAAGTGCGTTAGCATAGATATTTGTTATTAGCGTAAATTATTCAAGAAATAAACCTTTATGAGTAGGTTATTGATTAAATAATTTTATCTGTGATCATCCAAACAACTTTCTTGGAGATTGAGATTGAGATATTTTAATATAAATTTAATCAAAGTAGTTATAATGAAAAAAGGAATGTGTGAGAAGATGCAAAAAAAAAAAAAGAACTTATCTTAAGAACAGTTTGAGAGCTAGATTAAGAAAGTGTTTTTTCTTTAAGCGCTTGTCGGATTAGCAATGTAAATGTGGTTGTTATTAAGACAAAAGTAACTCAAACAGTAAACATGTTAGAAAATAAAAAAAAATATATGCAGTAGGGAAAATATAGAAGTTAGAAATATATTGTTTACTAAAACTTGGTTTTCTCTACAATTATGAATTACAGCATCGGCCACTAAGGTATTTATAATAATAATTACATGTTACATATTAATAACAATTATAATAGGTACCTATTTGTATATTGGAAGAAAAGTACAGGTTCTATACTATGGAAAAAACACTATTAAAATCAGTGTGAAGTTTGTGAAACAAGCGAGCAGTTTTAAAGCTGCATTTAAAACGAGCATAGAAAAATGGTAAGCGTCACATTGTTATTAAAATTGTGTAAAAGGTGTTATCAAAATTTCACTTATAATATTAGTAATGGCATGAAAATTAAATATAGGCACTAATAAAAGTAAATGGGCACACACTTAAAGTATGCCAGTATTTAAGTGTTTCGAGACAACTCCATTGAGTTAAATTTGAAAACCAATATTACAAAAGTATTCTATAAAACTTGCTTAATATCAATGCTCATTTGAAAGACATTGAAGAGGCACTACAATAGTATATATATACAGGGTGTCCCAAGGTCAATACAAAAAAATAAACCAGCTAATACGTCCTACGATTCCTAGTGTTATTTGTTAAGAAACTATATCAAAATTCATATGGGTATCAAATATTTTTGCATTTTTTTATATCATTTCTTACTAGTAACAGGGAACATATACACCCCCTTAAATTTACGGGGATGATCTTGGGACATACTGTATATACATACATATATACCTACTCGTATAACTACATTAGTAACTCAAGCATTACTACATGGCTTTCATTTTTCTTTTAAATTCAAAAAATGGATTACACTTTGGTATTGTCCAATATTATGACAAACATACCTCGGTAAGACAAGGCCGCAATACTATCACCTATTTTCTTCATACACATAGATTTGGTATTGCAAAACACTGACAATGTTCCATCGGTATTTAATTGTATGGCGACTACTTCATGCAATCTAAATTCTTGACATTGTGGGATTATTTCACATGTTTTCAATATTTTTTTCAGAATGTCATTTAATTGATTGCAATCTATGGCTCTTATTTAATAAATAATAAGTTTGAATCAGTAATTACGTTATAACAATAAATTGATTTAACATATTATAGGATGAGAGCAAAGACAACATTGCCAAAAATAAAAGTATATCAAAATTTTGAATATTTAAATAATATGGTTGGAAGACATTTATTTACTAGTTTTTTTTTTAAAGTTATAAAGCAATTTTATGGGCATGAGAAACATGGATAAAAAAAATAATAAAAAGTTTTCTAATGAATGCTTAAAAAAAACTTAATTTAAAAACTCCTTCAAAATTGTATCATTATCCCTTTTTATCAGAGCAATTTAACCTTTAGATGAATATTGGAATATATATATTTGCTTCATTTATAGTGGCCTTTTAATTATTATATTGTTCCACTGCCCATATCTAAAACCATGTAACCACAGCCAACGGAGTATATAAAAAAAAATAGGTCCTTTATATTACATTTTTTAAGCTTTTTAAAATAAATACAATAAAGTCAATTTTGGAAAAGATATGAATAAATAAAAGTAGAAAAAACCAAAAGAAATTCAATTGTCTACTGCAATAACTTTTAACTCATGTTTATTGGGAATAACCATAGACTAACTCCATATATTTATAAATTCCACAATCCACAATAGGCAATTATTGAGTTTTAAAAATGTTATAATACTTCAACAGACCTTATATTAATAGTAATATATGTATATATATACTTTAGGCTTCTTTCTTAAAGCTGCTGTTTAAGATATCACCCGGATAATTCAATACATCATACCCTATAAGTTTTTTAATTTGTATTAAATAAACATTGATGAAGCTAAATTCAAATACAAACTTTGCTTGTTCAGATATTTCTACAATAACATTGACATTAATGCTAATGACACATATTTAAATATAAGGGATTTTTTTATTGTTTTCAGTACATTGACATTCATATTAGTATGACACATATTTGAAGAAGTGGGAAACATTTGCTACTACATTAATATTCATACTAGTATGACACATATTTGAAGATATGGGAAACGTTTGCCGTTCCATATTTTTATGTGAAGCAGAAAACACATTTATAGCACAACTGAGCTTTATTAATAATCCGTGAATAATTTTGTAATTTTTCAAACTGTCGAACAATTAAATAATCCCTGGCTAAAGTTTATTTAAAAGTGAATGAAAAAGTACAAAACATTAAAAAATATTCTAATCTAGTCTAAGCAAGCTCACAAGAATACTTAATAAAATTACGATTATTTTTAGTCTTTGTTTTTGATATTGAGTGAATTTCACTATGTTTTATTCCCTCGTATATTTTATTTTCTACATCACACAATTACGTAATTAATACTTGTGTCAAATAAAAATGTGTGAATTAGAAAATACATTTTTAAATATGAAGTCTCATTTTTGTGAACTCAATAGCACAATAAGTACGTACATACAGTTTCCCAAGAACACTCCCGATAAAAAGTCCAACTAATTGGCCTTGTGATTTCAAACATGATTTGTATTGACGTCATACCAAATTCATCATGGTTTCCGATAAAAAAAATTGTAAACTTTATGTGATAATAATATACCGTTTCTTGTCATGTGATCGCCAGCTGCGATGCAGGTGATTAACCCCTTTCGGTCCGTAGCGTAGCAAAATGAGATATCAATCGCGTTTGCGAAGCTTAAGGGAGTTCACATCAGCGCTTTATTAAAATGAATGAATTTGTTTATGAATCATTTTAATATCATTTCTTACTCTTAATCGGGAACATAAACACCCCCTTAAGTCTTTGGGAATGGTCTTGAGACAACCTGTATATCCGTGTTGAGAGCACCAGCTTTTTAGTACCATATAGTAACATCCAAAACTAAGGCATTTTAAGTCTAAATTTAATGTTTTAAGTAATTGAAATTGCTGACTTACAAATCTTGTTTTTAAGGAAAAATAAATTACGAGCTATTACAAAGAATGTGTTGTTTGGATACTAGTTTTTTTAATTTTTGAAAAGTTACAACACAAAGGCAAAATGTCACAAATCAAAGTTGTATTTTAATCATTAATATTTGATGTGTATTTCTAAAATAAAAAAAAATATTGAGCTCATACTAATATCAAATATTAAAATATCTCTAATTGGTCGGACTATACTACAGAAGTTAAAATGATCTGGAGAAAAAAATAACATAAATTAAAAAAAACATATCGCCGGCATCACTTGCAAACCTTCCAGTCCACTTTTATTAAAATATGAGATGTTTGTTTTACTAAAACAGTTTTCTAACCTCATTTTTTTTGTGAAAAACTGGTAAACCCACAAAAATTGTAAATAATGTCAAATGGCGCCAATAAAAGCGCCTAAATCCCTACCGTGTAGAAGATAGCAATCAACCTCCTCCCAACCAATACAAATCGCCATTTTGTACTGAGAACTGTAAGTGCGGTTGTCGTTTTTGTTAAAAATTTCCGAAAATTTGTAAAAGAGATTAATCATTTCAACCACCAAAAAGAAAAAAGAGAAATTGACTCAAAGATCCCGGGTTCGAATCCGTACATGGTCATACCAACGATTCATTACCACCATCTCCCTTAACTCTAGGACAGGCACATTTGACCTAGTTAAGTAGGGCCCAAAATAATTGTATATATATAACTAACTTAAGATTATACACATGCATGTTTTGTAAACATGAAATTGGAGAGCATCAAGTGTTATAAAATATATTAACCTGTGTATAATATGTAAGAATGTTTACGATTACTCTCTGTATGTTTACTTTATAAAATAAATAAATGGCCTATGTCATAGCAATTATTAAAAAAAAAATAGCAAAAGGAATGTCTATGTTGGAAACAGTATTGAAAAGACGGTGTGAATGCAAGCAATCTAAATGTGGCACTGTAAAATGATGTGTAATTTCCGATGATGCTAGAAAAAATACTTTTTAGTAAATTCTGGGAATTGGTCTCGAAAGTTTTCATCATTGCTATGGTAAAACTTGTACCATTTAAGAAACTAGAAGTTGATCTTGTTACTATGCTCTCCTTTGGAAAGTGAAAATTTAAATATGAAGGTATGTTTTGCAACACACTATCTATTGGCGAATGGTCGGTGCAAAAGTGGAAGAAAGACGACAATATAATAAATACGGAGACATGCGAACTAAATCAAAATAGACGCCGGGAAAACTAAAATATAGCACTGAAGTAATTTTTATCAATGTTGCATAAATTAGAATCCCACTATTGTCACATTTCCACTAAAAAGTTATATCTCCTTCCCGAAAAACAGATTTGTATAAATTTTACGAACTGAATGTGAAAATATGGAACCTCTTTCAAAAACATAATTTCTTAATAGTTTGTTTAATCAAAATATATCTCTATTCCAACCCAAGAAGGATGGATTTATCAAAAGCTGTCCAGGAGGAACATCAAATAAAGAAGAGAGATGCAAGGGATGAAAAAACTTTGGATCTAAAAGCACAGGTTCACAATGGTTCTTCAAGTGGTTTTATTAGCCCCAAAATCAGACTATTTCAGTCTATATTAAATTAATTGTACCTAATTTTTACCTCTATAACATGCATACGAAAGAAAGATTTTGTTACTGTTGGAATTAATCAGAAGGAAGTTTAGATGCTGAGCAATTTGCAACAATGGCAACTAAATTTATCTGTGAACAATTAGCACCATCTTTAACAGATGACAATAAAGAAATATTAACTAGTGAAGGTTGCACATATCAGAACAGAAACGCTGTTATATCTAATGCACTATTAAATTGTGCCATGATGCAAGCTAACGATCCAACAGCATTTTTTAGAAAAAGGGCACAACCAAATGGAAATGGACTCTATGCAATAGAACATAATTTGAAAGGCAGAAATATAAATATGCCAGCAGAATATACAGATGTCTGCAGATTTGTCAGGAAATATCTAAAGCCATATTACGTTGAGTATGTAAGGCATAACGATTTTAAGAACTTTGACTTAAAAGGAGACCTTGGATAAAAGGATTTAAAAAGAGGATATTGAACGAAGTCCTATGATAATTTAAATGTATATTCAGATTGACTGAAAATTACGTGTAGGAAATGTGACATCTTCAATAGTCGAAACACCTTCTCACTGCGATCATTACCACTTCAGTGGTATCACTGAATTACCACTGAATAGCCATTTTCCTATATTTTATGTTTTTCATTTAAGCTTGCATTAAATATAAGAAATTGTAATATAGGGTGATGATTTTAGAGGCGTGGTTTACAAGAAGAGATAAAACGCATATAATTTGATGTTATGGCTAAGAATTTAGTTTTATTATAAAGATAAGGGTTTGCCATTATGTTTTAAAAATGATTTCGGGTAAGTGGCCGCCGCGGCTGACTCGAACAAATTCCAGCCGAGAGGCCCAATTTTCAACCACTTTTTGCAGCAAGTTGGGCCGTATGTCAGCAATAACGCGCCGAATATTCTCTTACAAGGCGTTAATCGTGTCCAGCTTATCTGCGTAGACAAGCGACTTCACATAACCCCACAAAAAATAGTCCAGCGGTGTTAAATCGCACGATCTTGGAGGCCACGCCACAGGCCCACGACGCGATTTTTACTTTATTTTAGAGTGTTTTTTTCTAAATTTGCACTATTTGCAAACGTTGTTCAGGAGTAAGTCTATTCATTATGAAATGGCAAACTAAACTGAGCATAAATCAAGTGACAGCTGTCAAAAACACCAACTACGAAAAAAGTAGTGCCAGATTGAAAACCACGCCTCTAAAAAAAACACCCTAAAAGTTGTTTACTTTATTAGGTGTTAATTCATAAAACCAACTAATCTTTTTAAACCACAAATCTGTTATTTTTTTAATATATTGAATATTTAAATGGTCATTATGATATAAAAAGGCTGAATTTATTTTTGAATTGATATTATTTTAAACCCGAGCAAAATATAACAGTTTAAACGTCATCCTTAACAATCATCCTCCTCCTCCTCATCATCATCATCCCTTGTCCTCATTTTGGACATAAGAGGTTCGCAAGTGATGCCGATGATATAATATGCTTACAGCAAATGAGAACAATCATTAGGATAATAAAAGTAAACTAAGAGTTATTTATGGTATAAATAATATTTTTTTACATTATTTTTGGTTATAAAAACCAATTGAAATTCACATGCTTAACATATTATGGTATTTAGGACATTATTACATACACATTTGACAACCCATTAAATCTTTGGCCCTGTCATAACAGCTTTGTAATTAACCTAAAATAAATTAGCATATATCTAAGTCACACATATTTACAGTGGAAAAAACTCAGTTTAAATGTTCACAATCGGGGGTCAATTAAAACAAATCTGTTTATCTACATTTCACTCCATTTTTTTAGCGACTAAAAGATAAACATTCATATTATCCTTGCCTTTCACAAAAACGCTGCCACGAGGTTCAAAATCATACTTGCTACTGAGAACTGACAAACACGCTTCACCAACTTGAATTTTGCCATTGACCCCGGTTGAGTCCATTCGACTGGCTATATTAACAGCATCGCCCCAAATGTCGTAGTACAACTTGCTGGTACCAATAACACCGGCGGTTACATCCCCAAAGTTGTATCCTATTCTTAAAATAAGATTAAATTCTATCAAGTCGCGATTGAAGTCGTCAATCACAAGTTGCATGGCCACAGCAAAGTCCATGAGAGCATATAAGTGCGCATTGGGTTCGTTCATCTCCTTTCTGGCATGCGGATTGAGTCCACTGGCCGCCATGAAAGTGCTGCCAATAGTTTTGATCTTTTCCACAGTGTGGAATTCGGGCTTTTCGAGGAGTTCATCAAAGTCTCCGATTAGCTCATTCAAAACTCTCAAATATTCCTTCCCACCCAAATAGGATTCATCATACATTTCATTGAAATTGACAATGCTCGCAAAGATCACACCAACGTCTTTGTGATTTTCTGAATATTTTGCTGTGTTCTTCAATTGGTCGGCTACGTGCCGGGGAATAATATTGTGTAAAAGCCAGTCCGCTTGGTTGCGCATGTTTTGAACGCGGCTTTTATCACGGTTCGCGACCATATTACCATAGAAACTTAACCGATAGCTTATTTCAAATTCCCTATTTAGGAACCAAACGAGTATCATAAGTAATAGAATATCAATATGTAGTTCTCTAGTATGAATATGATATCTTCTAAAATATAAATCTGATGTATCGGTGCTTGTGGTGTTATGTATGTCTTTAGCTGGTTTGAGACGTCCAAATTCAGATTCATTTTTAGCTTTCAAGATAATGGACTCGTAATGCTTGAAAGAGGAATTTTTCAAAAATGGAGATATTTGTGAGATACCTTCCAGTAAATTATTTCGAACACCAATGTCATGAGCGTTTATAATATTTTCATGGATTTTATTGTAATGAGAGCAATGCATTAAGGTCAAAAGAAAAATTACTGCACAAACAGTCATGACGCAATTTTTTAAAAGCCAATTCATTTGCGTGAAATTACAAAAATGAATAAATGCAACAAACAATAAATAGATATAAATGGATTGTTCACCCTTTGTGATTTTCAATGAAGTTTCACTGCAAGAAAAATTCACCAGAACTGCCAGCGCTGGCAAACTTACAATAACACACCCCAAAATATGCCATGGATACCAACTTGATAAATGGCGGAAATACTTTTCTCCTCTTATAGCATACTCCGTGGATGAAAATTTTTGTTTAGATTTCCTGTATTTAATATAATGTTTATAAATACACAAACCTACGGCCGTTGACTGAATAGCGGAAAATATTATAAATGTCACAATCCACAGGTTGCTAGGAGGAAATATTATAAAAAGTGATAATGAAATTATGAGGTATATTAAAAGCGACACAAATACATCGAAAGAAGTATTGAATCGAGATGACGAGAAAGTCATTAGTTGTTGTTCACTTTCATTTGATCGATGAGCGCGCATTCGATATTCCACTTCGAGATCGGACGTTCGGAAGAACAGCGTAAACGCGGAGAGCGGAGGTTGCACAAAGTAGCTACTTCTAGACTTAACGTTGTCCTGAACGCACCTGATGAGTTGCAGGTCGGATTGTTTGCGGAGCTTCTGCAGGCAAGCCAATTGCTGATCGGTCAAAGGGGCAGGCAGGCGAGCACGATTCACACACTCATTGATGGTTGATTGACTTGAAGTGTAGTAGCCGGATACTCTGTGTTGCAGTATGTCTGGGTGGGATGTACCGATAGCCGTTTGATTCGCCACGAAAATCTGTAAATGAAAATTAAAAAAGGTTTATTTTCACAATAAATAAGCCTAATTGTAATATTTGTACAATTGGAATTCGCTTATCCCCTACTTTGATCCGGCGAAATGTACCTCCGCCTTCCGGCGTGTCGAAAGGGTTTTTGGAGTTCATATCACTTTGCAGCAGATTATTTCTATCTAACTACCTAGGTTTTAGACTATGGGTGTGTCAATTCAAACACTAATTTTTATTCCCTTTCAATTTGAAGCTCTCCCCAGCTTGAATTCTTTACCAGTTTCCAAATTCCGACAAATGAGAAAATCTTGTGGATGTGCCATAGCTCTTTGATTGTATGTGTTAGTATTTTTCTGTTTTCTGAGCCAGTTAGGGGTGAATTGACGGGTGATTAACTCTCGTGATTAGCTGATGAAATGTGAATACTATGTAATTATTTCATATCATGTCAGTTTGTTAAAACTACTTCTTAGTAACGTCATACCATTTATATTCAATATTTAATATTATCTGCTACAAACCTTGAATAATCTTTCTCACTCAAGTTATATCAATTTGCAAACCTTACCCCAAATTCCCTACTTTTCCGAAACACTATTTATTAAAAAAAGTTTAACAATTTTATAATTTACTACTCAGGCTATAGAATTAAGTGTATCTGCCTTTACAAAAATAAAAACTTTTTAATGTAGCTTTCACATTAAATTATGACGTAACCAATGAGCTTTCATCACAGACCTGCTGTTGTATACTGGAACGTCTGCTTGTGCTACGAATGCCTGAATCTTTTCGGCTATTAATTGACGGGCAAAGGCTAACAGCATCATCGGCTGATCGGCGGGATGGCCTCTGTGATGCTATGTCTTGCGAAGGTGACACAAATGCTGTTCGTTGTCTGTGCCTGCCGTGCGACTCATTGCGACATGCTATTGTCGAGCTGCGTGCTCGCATTACTGGGGACGGCTGAAACAATTTTAATACGCGAAATACACTTGTAGACAAGTGAAATTATAATGATAGATATATACTAGTCTGAACTATATTGATTCAATGATGTCAACTACATTAAGTGATAGGTTGTTCCATAGTTATAAAGAACTGAAAACATAATCAAAAGAAAGAAAGATTAGAATGGATTAATAGATATTCTTTGCCCCTCATTGGATATTTTGGCATATTTTAAAAAAGAGGTTAAGAAATTACTTTTAGAAAATAATATATAAAGTTTTGAAGAGTTTTAATAAATAGTATTCTTTTTAGTTTTAATTATATTTCTGTAAATTTTGTTTCTGTTATTTCCTGTGTAGGTACTTTATTAGACCTCTTTAAATATTTATTTATCTGATTTGTTAAATTAAAATTGTTTTTTTTATTTTTAGAAAATCTATGAGTGCTATTTTTCTTTATTTTATTATATTCATCGTGTATTTTTTGTTTCTACATTGTTGTATGTTGTAAGTTACTAAGTCATTCCTATGTACATTTTTGTATATCTCGGATAATAAATCTTATTTTATCTTATCATAAATTGATGACATCATTTTAAAAAAAAAATATAACAATATAAAGTTGTTACCACAAATTCTGGACGTCCATACTGAGATCTATAGCTACTGCTTCTCGTAAAAGGTGTAACATCGTGTCTCGAATGACTCAAATACGAACGAATGTCAATTATTTCATTTTCAAATGCAGCCGTGGGACAAGTAGAGTTGATCCTTTTGTTACTCTTCAGTGCTTCATTTACGCTTCCGTCAACGGTTTCAATAACGATAGGAACTTGTTGATAACCTGTTGATAAGTATTAATAGAAGTAGGAATACAGAATAGAAAAACCCTTAAATTAACTTAATTAGCGCTAGCACATTTTTAGAGTTATTTTGCACTTGACTGTACAATGTACCAGTAATCGTTTTTCGGTTAAAATTACTTCCAATTTTATTAAATATTGTAAATAATATGTTGTGTTTATATGTACTCATTTTACCACCTCTCATATTCATATTAATAATTTAAAATATCAATAATATGTATCCATAAAAAAAATATAATAGTAGATAATAAGTTAAGACTCATAAAATGTAATCTATCAATAATAATCAGAAAGTTAACAAATAAATTAATGACAATATACAAATTACATCAATTATAATTATGGCACAGTCTGGGAAATATACTGTCATATATCAAGTATATTATCAGTGATAATATACTTGTTATCCTTTTACCTCGTTATTGTTAGAAGCATACTTGCATACCTAAATTTCATACAATTATTAGTGTTAATTTGGCAGAGCATTACAGAAAACTGGACTTTTATACATCATTTTACCACCTAATTTCGTGGTAGGAATGATAACTTATCAATTATTTTGTTTTTAATCTATTAAGTGGGACCAACTTATATAATATATGGAAACGACAACAGTTTTACACGTCAAACTAAACAAAAATAAACAAAATCACACTTGATGTTCACAAACACATCCTACTGACATTATCGCCAAAAAGGCAGCGAGCAAATTAATTTAACTATCGAATATGTTGCTCACTGGTTACATTTTTTTATATTATATTCTTTTATATTTTGCTATAGCAATTGTACAGGCAGCTAATTTACTTTAGTGATTGTCTATTTTATAATATAAAAACATATGATTTTCCTATTAACTACTTTAGCTAACATTAAAATTTGAGATGGGACTATAAGACTGTGTTGCCGTTGAAATTCTGCAACAAACGAGGTCGAGGAGGAGGAGATGAGGTTGAGCAGCTAGCAAAACAAAGATCAAAAGGTTGTTTCTTTTTTAATGTAAGCTAGCTTAGGCATATGCAGTGTTTCCATCGAAACAACAGTTTTAGAAAGGCAAAAAAAATTTGTCAAATTATAGTTACTAGAAGACAGAAGTATTGGGAGGGGGGTAGCAGCTTTCTCTCGGAAGCCTCGGAAAACAAGAGTTTTGTTATAACACAGTTTGTAACTAGTAAAACTCGGCAATCGCATCGTAAGAAGCGCTAAATTAATGTAATTTATATAATAATCCTCAAATAGTAAGACAATTGTTCTTAAAACAATTGATTCAATAACTACCTAATTATATCCCTATCTATGTACTCACAAACAGATTAGAAAGTATACTTCTCCGATAATAAGAAGAATAAACTAATTTGAGGTTACCACTTTTACATTTTATCAAAGTATCTTCTCTAGATGTGTGGATGAGCGGAAGCTAGAGATCTCGGATTGGTTGGCATACTCCGTCGCCGACACTTTGAATTAGGAAATGTAAAAATTACCTATTTAGTTTGCAGAGGACATAGGTGAGATTGCAGGCAACCAGCGCGTTCAAATGGGACTACCTACTGCTTTTTGATGAAATTGTAAATTAGGAAAGCATACCACCACATGTCCTTCAAGTAAAACACCTAAATAATTGTATTCCTTATGTCCACCTTGAGACAGCGCTTAAAGCGGTCCCCCACTGATGCACAATAATCTAGGGTTAATCCAACTAACGATTTATAAGTTGATGCGTTTGCTACAAAGTTGGTATCTTTGAGATTGGCCATGAGTCAACATCATGTAGATATCTTCCAGTAAAAAGTTCTGGTAAACAATGAATTACTTAGGCGGTGAAGACTCACGTTTGGGAAGAGTACCCCCCTCTGATTACATACTGGTTATGGCGCTAGAGAAAGAAAATATGCATGCAGTATTTTATTCATGTTGAAACGTAGCTTATTAAGGATTTTTCATAATTTTATTGTCCATAGACAATATGGAGCAACCTTCCATTCTTTACTGTTTTCAATCAACCTTTAAAAGGCCTGTTTAAAATTGTTTTTTTCTTAGAATATTTTTAGGAAGGTAATAAAATTTAAAAAACAATATTTTTTAACATAACATTTCAGTAATATTAAAATAAGTTTTCTGATTGAGTCAAAACAAATTTACAGCATTCACTCAAGAATCTATGAACCCATATAAGTAAATTGTTTGAGATCCATATATGTATGAAATGTTTAATTAGACCAAACATTATTTTCCTGGTGGCATATCTAGGCCTTTCTCTATCGATGGATGAAATAACCACTATTAATTGAATGTAAATAAGTCATGCATTTAATTATGATGAAACGAATGGCATTGATGGAACAGATACAAATCATGCAATATGATAAACGCCTCCTATTTACTATATAGAAACAAATCATGCATTTATTACAATGAAACAACTGCTATTAGCTAAATCATGCTTTTACTAGTCTGCAATAAAATATAAAATAACCGTTGTTAGCGGGAACTGAAATTGTAATCTCGGTTGTCATTTTAACCTCTTGATCACAATTTATGGGAGTGGTAATGGTAAAATCTTCAATCTTACTTGAATCGCCGGACACATCTGACAGTTTTCTTAAAAATTTAGGAACTTTCCAGTTTTTCAGTTTTGTTGCATATTTACCATAGCTTCCTAAAAAAAAATGAAAGAGAATTTAATAGTTGCTCTATAAAGAAAATCTAGTGATACTAGAATAAAATAATTTTGTTTATGTGTAAATTGTACAATCAGTTTTGTTGTTCGTAAAATAAAATAAAAGATTTTTGAGACAATATTAATTTATTAGCTACAATATAGTTTGCCACTGACATAAGACTCGAAATAAATGATAAAGTAAATTCTATTTCTTGGTGCAGGACATATGAAAAAAAGCACACACAAGCTGCTGGAATACTGGCTCAGTCACCAATCTGTTAACAATGGGCGGTGTAAGTCATATGCCGAGCATAGTTAGTGGTTAATCAATATTGTAAACTGTGCAAAGGGATATATGTAATATGTAATTTCTTTTGCAATCACCAAACATTTGTCAGTTACTGTTAGCATCTGACTATTCAGTATTCCTGCAATTATTCACTATTATTATAAACTTTTTATCGTAAGCATGTGTTTTTGGGGACGCATTGTTATTCCAACAGCCTTGTTATAAACTTAGGTCATAAACTGTCAAAAGTGAAAAATTAAAAAAAAAACACTCTTTTTTTACCTATCGACGTAGGGCTTTTTGAAGACTGATCATCAATTTCAATGGAGAAGCCATTCTGCTTGTCCTCCCCTTCATTGTCCGAGTCCAGTATGCTGGGCAAAGAATTTGCCTTCAATCTATAATGGAGAGGATTAGGAGATAGGCGATTGGGATTAGTAGGTTTTGCAACATTCAAATGCTTATCCTTACTGTTAACTGTAATGGGGACATACTGAGGCGAGGATGTATCTAGAGACAAAGAGTTTGGTGTAGAGGGTGGAGATATAATAAGTCTGAGGTTTGTGGGATTGGGTGGGGTCAAATGATGGCTTGTTATATCAGGTGATATACTGCTGTGGCGCTTTTCAATGAAAAGAGTTTTGTGTCCTACAAAAAATAAAATAAAATATTAGAAAAGTTAAGATTAGCATCAGACTGATTCAGTTTCATCAATAACTGTACAACAAGCTAGAGAATGGGTTCCGCACTGAGCCATAAGCATGCTCTCGTTCAGTTGGTCTGCCTATTTGTCACAACTTCTAGATTCGAAACTATAAAAGCTATGAACTTTAAATCAATTATTATTTATGATTGTGAGTCATAACTGTAACTGGTATCACTTTTACATGCCTTATTTAGGGGCTCCCCATCTAACAGACATGACGTGGACGTACTGGAAGTTGACAATTTTGCTATCTTAAAGTATTTTTGATGCTAGCAGCATGCATCTTAGATATCTGCTTCAAAATAAAACCTTCGCTTGATTGAGACAAGAATACTTATAGCAATCGACAATTATATCCGGAGTCCAAAATACCAATTAAACAGGTGGTTTTTGGACATATAAACTTATGAAGAGTTACATACTTATACCTTTGAGAATATTACATTAAGTAGTATACCATCGACATCATTATTATTTTAATAAGCGCGCATTTTAACATGCAGGCAATAAATTATTGTGTAATATTTTACTGATTTGTTTGCAGGTTGGCTAAACTGGTTAGCCAGAAAGTTGTTAATAAAGCTGAAATGCTTAATATCGTTCCTTAACTCACGAAAAGTCTAAACTAGTCTTAAGTAACTCTCCGGGAAGTTGTATGTAAATGTACTGTGCAACATACAACTAAAAGTTTGGTGGTTCATCACTGTAAACTTTTATTGTTCCGTTATAAAGAAATTATACATAAAAAAGGTAATAATGTATTTGTATCATTTTAAAACTGCTTCAAATTTGCCATTGTATTTATTTTAACAGAATGTTTAGCCTAAAATATTATTATACAATCTATTAATATGTTTAAGAATAGACGACTGAAGCCTGCTTAAAAAGATATAGTGTGCAGTGAAATAACCTAACATAAATACACTTAATAATAATAAATAAAAATAAAATACAAACTGTAAGAAAGAATTAAATGTATTTAATATTTAGCTACTAAACTACTAAAAACTAACTTAAAATACTAAAAATACTAAATACTATGAATTTGCTATGAATATGTTTGAATACTATGAAATACTGTGTATTTAAATACTAAAAATATATAATCAGAAAAAGCTCTAATTGATTTAGATTAAGAATTTAATAGATAGAGAATGATAAAAGTAAATAATAATAGAATTACATAGTATTAAGGGTTGGCATGAATAAGTAAAATAAAAAAAAATATTCATATAAACTCACCAAAAACGTCTTCACCCTCCTCTAAAATATAGTCGGTAAGAAATCTGCTCGTCTCTTCTGAAATATGCACCCTGCCTGGCATTCCGGTCGATTCCATCTTATTAGCAAGGGTCACATCGTTGCTCCACACATCAAATTTAAAACGTTTAGTGCCAACAATTCCACATAAAACTGTTCCTGTATGAACTCCAACTCGCATGTTTACTTCTTCGCCCCTGTCTTGGTCAAATTCCTGGATTGCATCAATCATTCCTACAACCATTAGCAATATATTTATTATAAGCCATAATTTCAAAACAAAACTATTTCAGCAGTAAAGTAGTAATAATTACCTAAACCCATTTCAACACAACATTTAGCATGATCTGGTCTCGGTTCTGGACATCCGGATACACAGTAGTAGCAATCCCCTAGAGTTGATATCTTCTCACAACCATTTTTCTCACACAATCCGTCAAATCTTTCAAAAAGATCGTTCAGCAAATTTACAAGTTCTTCGGCGCTCTTGTTGCTAGACATTTTAGTGAATCCGACAATATCAGCAAATAAAATACTCACATTTTCCATGCAGTGCATATTGAATGGCCTAAATAGGGATTTAAGATCGGACGCACCGGGATTAGAATTCCTTGGATACAAACTATTATTTCTTTTCAAACTTGTTTCAGATTCCATTCCGGTTTCGGACATTAGCCAGTTGGCTAGTTTCGGTGGCATCACTGAATGAATCATTTTCTCTTTCAGCTGTTTCTCCATTTCTAGCTGCCTACGAACGAGAAGACTTTGACCGACTTTCATGAACGTTCCACGCATACGAACAAATGTCATTAAATATATATGTACTCCAATAAGATGTACACACAGTTGTAACAGTATCCGCACAGTAGTAGCGGAATATTCAGTTCCGTTGTTTCCGACATTGGCATAAAATGTGAAGCACTCAGTGGCGACTGTGTAAAGCAGTCCAATTCCTGTACAAATGTAAAGCGGTAAGGGAATAACTGTGTACATAAGAAGTAAAATTATAATACAAAGTGTAAAATGTCCAACTTGACTTATGTCATTCAATCCGGCCGGACTCGGCGGGCGAATCAATCCATTTGGCGTTAAAATAACCAACAGTAAGCTCATACAGCACAAAACCATCGTTATCATGATGGATATTTGAAACATGTGGCTTCTATACAAGTCGGTGAAGGTGAGGTAAAGTGTACTTGCCGATATTATAAAAACTGCAGAGAATATAACACATAGAAATGGCCAGTTCACTATTGATCCACTTAGTCCAAAACCAAGAAAATATCCAAACCAAATACTGGAAAATATCAATATGTATAGCAAGGCATACCTGGAAAAAAGAAAAGAAAAATTTTACGGTCTTACCATTTCTGATAAATTATAAAAATATTGTTATTTAGAATGAAAGAGTTTAAGGAGAATTCATGGAACGTACATAATGTTACCTCCTAACATATGTGGTTACAAAGATATTTATTTAAATAAAAAAATCCCTTTCAGCACTGGGTCATAGTAGGGGATAGGCGAACTCTAATTATACGTGTATTATTTTTGTATATAGGCGATGTCTTATTTTGTTGTTGAAAAACACAGTAGGTACCTGCATATACAGTACATGCGTATACAGATGTATTTAAATTCACTGATGTTATTTTAGGGGGTTGATCTATATCGACAGCTAAACCGAATTTAAAAAAATTAAAACATACTAAAATAATTATAATAGTAAATAAGTACTTCGCGAGCCGTGCGCTTGAGCGGCCACTGCTCGACTTCGCGCCATGAGTTCAACTGCATTCTTAAACAATTCAATTTTCTCATAACTGGGAAACATTTTTCCAATATTTTTTGCCTCCTAATAGGACATGAGTGAATTTAAATACACTTTGCATATGTTTGTAATTAAGGATGTTCATTTTTTTTATGGTATGCAACTTTTATAAAAACCACAATGATGATAAAATTAAAAACTTTTCAAGAATTCATTGGTATTCATTCATTTGGTATTTTTCATCTTTCAAAACATGAAAATTACGTAAATCTATAATTTAATTGCCATTTCAAACATTCGCATATAAAATAAATTTAAATATTTAGGCAAAAGTTACAGGTGTCCAGAGACCATTCTGGAAGACTTGAGGGGTGTTTATGTTCCCTATTATGAGTAAGAAATCATATAAAAAAACGCAAACATAATTCATCCCCAAAGTCGGCTGATTTTAGCCCCGCTCTTACATCACCCTTCCCCCTAAACCTAAGCTTGTTCAACTAGTACCATTACTGGGGTACATACGTATACGCCCCTTAAGAGCGGATCGAGAACATCCTTGTTCTAGATCAGAGGCGTCCAAACTTTTTGCTGCGAGGGCCAGTTTGGTATTTAAATTCATTAGCGGGGGCCAAGCATTGTAAATATGTGAATTAAAAAACCTTATTACAAGTAAAGCAGCATTGATTTTTTTTATTGTTGCCACATATATACACTATAAAAAATTTGTTATAGTAAATTACAGATATAACAATACTAAACAAACATGTCTAAATTATATTATTATAAAATTATTTCATGCAATTTTTAATGGGAATGGTGGAACTGGGTTTTTTCCTGGAGAGTTTCTTCAAAGTTGGGATTCAAATCGGAAACACCAATTATTAGCAATGATTGCAAATGATCATCCGATAAATTTGCCCTATATTTAGATTTCAGATACTTCATCCTGGAAAAAGTTTGTTCGCACATATAGGTAGTGCCATACATAGAAATAAATTTACCAGCCAATTGCTTTAACGAAATTTGCAACGAAATTTTTCAAAATCCTTGGCGGGCCGGATAAAATCGCCTGCCGGGCCGGGTTTGGCCCGCGGGCCGTAGTTTGGACACCTTTGTTCTAGATGGATCACGTGACACTGACATAGCAAATTTACTATTAGAATAGAAACTGTTTTTCTTTGAAACAGTGATGATTTTTTATATATCGTCTTAACAAAATGTACCTGAAATCGCAGGGTCTTATCACCTGCCTTAGTTATCGGGAATGTTCTCGGAATACCCTGTATTACTGTGCAAAAAATTAAAATAAACTTAGCTTTTGTTAAAAAAGAATAGACATTTATACATGGTAAAATATATACTAGTTAAGTATATTAACAATATTAATTTTACATTTTGAGCCTCCTAGTTACACAATTTTCGGTAAATGAGGTTTTCTACTTTTTTTGGGAGTTGTTTAGTTAGTAAAAATAACCGTAAACTTGATGTACTCTTCTAACTAAAGAATAGACCTATAAAAACTGTGGTGTAATATAAGCATTTCATATAGTTTTTGAGTAGACGAAATTACCCTCATCACATGAAATGCGCTCACTCAGGAACTTATACTCTTAATGCCGATTGTCTCCTTATTCTGGCTGGTGTTATGAATAATAATATGCGACAAAATTAATACTTATTTATATTTGTTTAGACCTGCTAAAAGCACACCATTAGTTCTTTGTCTCTCCTAAAGTTTTAATTACCTTTTAAAAAAAAGGTGGTTGTGCAAATGAAAATATAGCATCAAAAAATCTGATTAACCTTTACCCCTAACCTTGTAATCGGGTCGATGACCATGACCCAGTTGCTAAGGAGACAAATCTTGATTATTCATAGTAACTGTGGCGGATTTGTTGCATGGAATGTAGTATTTGAAAACTCAGAGTCTCAGGTATTCCTCGAACACATTTTAAGATTGCTAAGTAAATGTTTTCAGTTCTTACTAATTTATTTTTCAATACGTTTGTTTAGATTTTTCAATTATTGTCATATTAACCAACAGCATATTATATTAGTTAAGCAAACATTATTTGTTTAATGAAATACCATATTTGACTTTCATATGATAACTACTGGAAATAGTATTGACTGTACAAATATTGTAAGATAAGGTCTGTATGACGTGTAGATACTCACCGAAATCTAAGTCTTATTTGAGGGAACGAGCTAGCTTGATATTGACCCTCGAGAATGTCAGAATCGAAGCGAGGGTTCCACCAAGTGCCAGGGGCGGCCCTTTCGAAAGCAATGGGTAGGACGAGACCGCAGCAACTTGATCGAGGGCTGGACTGCGCAAGATACGCCTGGATCTGTGGTGCCATATTGATTTGGATCGTTTCGTCGTCCGAGTCTTCATCGTGACCGTCCTTCAGGTTCGGATACCTAGAAAATCCGACCGACGTAGATCTTTCCCTTCCGTCTGACATTTTAAATACTTCACATATTCACAGTATGTGTTGGAACGAACGCAATAAAGTGATAAGGCCGTGAAAGCAGGCGTATTCGGCCTCAGCGCGCGTCCTTTTAGCGCTGTGTTCCATCATTCATATAAAGTCCACTATAAATATATCAATTTCAATAATTAAATAATCCCGAAAGCTCTGCCCGATCACAATCGCGTATTGGAATGAGATTAGGTATCACAGGTGCACTCGAAACTGGGATTATCATCCATCATGATATCGCCTACTCAATTATTTTGATAATAAACGCGACGGAGTGCTGGCGGACAAAACAATGACAGCGCAGTCAGCTGTTTACACTTTACATGGAAATTATAAAATAAACTTTGACAGCAAAAGGAAAGACTGAACAAATTCCATCACAAAACTGCTCTCCGAGTTTAGGAACTAAACTAGCAGTCGTGACATTGGGGAATTCCACTAAGCGCGATAGAAGCACATCACTGCCGTTTAATTTCTTTTCGGTAGAAAACAAAAAAAAAACTGAAATTTGCGTTCTAAGAGAATTTTCAAGTCAACTCAAGATATAAAAATCCGCAATCGCCAACGGCAGCTGTCATTACAAGAACGAAGCCAATGAACGAAAGAAACGTCACGTCAAGTCAAACCCACCATTGGCGCCATGCCGCCATATTGAACTACAGACATATCGAGAAGATAAAAAAATAATAAATGTAACCACTGATAAAAAAGAAATTTCAGCTTCTTTGAAATTATCTAAAATAAATATTATAATGATTAACTAATAATGTAGATTTTACATTTCGTAAAACTAATGTAAATTTCTAATAAAATAACCATTTAAGTAGTTTCTCTAATCAAGATCGTTCGATCCTCTACTTCTGCTGTCTCGATTCTTGTATTCAGATAATAAGATATATACGTCTAAACTGTTGTTAAAATGTATAGAAAAATACAAACTTTTTGACGATCTTAACATTTAGATAAAATAAAAATGTAACTTTTTAATTCAATAGAAACCTAGATATTTGAAAAAATACCTAATATTATTTTTCTTCTACATCTACAAATAAGATTCACAACAGTTGGTATGTAGAAATGACCGGGTTGAGTCCCCTTAATAATTTAAACACAAGCGGTTGAGTCTAGGTAGGATTGGTTTAAATAACAGAACAGATTCAGTGCCCATTTTTCTCAGACATGTTTTTTTGTGCCTTTCTCAAACCATGAAGAACCATGTGATATGCCATTGGAATATCTATTCCAATTATTTTCTCTGAAGTCCTAGAATATGCATAACTCTGATTAAGCTTATATATATGTGATATAGGTATGATATGATATATGAGGCGCTCTTTCTTATACTATTTATTGCCAGCAATGCTAAGTGCTAAAGAGTAGTTATATTTAAAGCGCGCAATAATAATAATTGGGAACAGCTCAAAACGGCGTTGATCTTCTGAATCTTCACGACTTGATCGAAAGGCGGTAAACTCGGAAGTGAATGTTTCTATCCCTAGATGCGTGTTCTGGCAAACCACTGTTGCTTTGACTGCTGCATTTTTAAAAAGTTTCAGACAGGGAGGAGTGTGCCTTCCTCCAATTTTGTAGTAGGTACCTAAATAAGATGATATCTGTAGACCTAACACAAAATTCAAACCAGTCAATGTTATAAGCAATTTCAAAGATTCCTATAGCTGTGTCCGCACAAAACAAAGGTGCCTACCTGTACCCAATCTAAAAATACAAATACAGACGGGCCATTACGATACGCCTCTATATTAATATAATCAATGGTAGAACTTTACATTTTATGTTCATTTCATATTGTAAATATTCTTATCAGTAAATAAATCAGTGACCTCAAATTCAAGAAGCTTTTCTTTGAAATAACTCCAAAATCAAGCTCTCATAAACCGCATTTGGAATCGCGTGGCGGACGAAGGTGCGCCATAAAACTTCAATGAAACGAACTGCGAAAATGCCGTAAGCGACATATCGCCTTCGGGATGAGTCATTTGTACGCACTGCCGGATAGATTAAGCAGATGAAATAATAACCATTTTTCTACAGAAAGCTGGTCTAACTGTTCTCGGTACTCGATAACTGTTCTCGGTATTGGATTGGCGGTTTACCCGCCCGGAATCGCCTGTTATTTTGTTTTTGTCCTTCCCTTAATGTGGGAACCGGATCCGCTACCCGGGCCCCGGCGCGCTGGTGTCATCCATTCCCCTCGGAGTGCCGTGCCTGGTGTTATGGACATGGACCATTCTAGTGTTAAGTTTTTCTGTTTGTATTTATAAGTCCTGTAATTGTTTTATGTTACAGATAAGCTGTCCCCTGCACCGACCTCCTTCCTGACTTTCCTTTCTTTACCGTGCTGTCTCTCTCTTGCCTTGCATGTTAGTTTTAATTAGGCCTTTAAGTGTGTTAGTGTTTTATTCCTGTTTTCTTAAGGCTCGAGAGAGGGAGACAGGGACAGACGCGCGAGGGTCCTTTGTGTGTTCTCTGACCCGCTCCGTAGCGAGGATAGATATAACGACCCCAAGTTGTTGCAACTATCCGGGAATGTGGTGTTCTCGGTACTTTTCACAACTGCTTCAGGGTTAACTCATTTGCAACCATCAACACCAAAAAGACGAGAAAAAGCTCGAAACGAAATGTGTATAGTTTTTAGCCGATCGCTAGCGATTTGTATCATTGTTTTTTACTATGGTCTTTCAAACGAACGTACTTCCTGCAATATTTTGATAGAGGAAAAAAAAGGAAATTAAGAAAGAATTGTAATTAATATAAAAAACTCTCCTTAGTTTTAAAAGCTGTTTATTCAAGGATTTATTAAAGTACTACATATATCATACTACATGTTTACTTTAATTTATATACTTACGTATTTTTTGTGTACAGTTTTGATACAATTACAATAAGCTAAGCAGATTCAAATCTGATTCAATATATGATCATTTAATAAAATACAACTTTCTAAAGCATGTAACATATTGTAGGAATTAGTTATTTATATTGTATATATTAACGTATCCTATAATATTTTGTTATTTATCATTCAATATTATATTATATGTTATATAGGTTTTTTTTAATTAGTATTTATTTTTAGTTAGGTTTAATAATTACAAATTTTCAAAAAAAAGTATTTAAATCAACGACAAAAACCAAAACGCAATTCTTCAAAAAGTCTTCTGTATAGGACCGGCATTGCTCGGGGCAACAAATAAAAAAAAAATAGAATTAATTGTTCTTAAAAAAGGAAATAAATTAAAGTATATTATTATATAATTATGATTTTTTTTATGATTACTTTGATTTGTATTATTATGGTTTTTTTAGAATTAAATTATTATTAAAATATTTAAAAAAAATAGCTATAAATTATATAAACAATATTTTGAATACAAACCCGATGTAAAGTTTTTAAAGTTACATGTCAAGAAGAGAACATCGTCATCCAAGAAACTAGTCAATTATAAATACCTAAATAGTTATTTTGAGTAATTTTATGAGGATTTGTCTTAGCAAATTCTGCTTGCTCATTCAGCATCATTCAGCAGCATCAGTCGATAGGCTGAAATACCTAGATAGGTTGACATTTCTGGTCGTTTAGAATTTAATGACTCAGCGAATGTATGGGATTATCGGTCCACTGGAATTCGGGGTGGTAGGTGGCGTAGACGAACCAGTAAAACAAGTTGAGCATCCCGAAGGATGCGGGGAATAGAACCCTGGCCGCCCGATCGATGTGCGACACACTGTTGATGTGGCGGCTGAATGAGCCGGGTTTGCCGTCACCTGAAACACAAACCATTTTTTATTAAAACCGACTTCCTGCGCTCACAAGTACAGGACCACTTTAGTACCTTTATAAATATTTGGCTATCCTACGCTTTATCAAAACACTACTCTAAATTTTTCAATATTAAAAAAAAATAATCACGAAAAAAAATATTTCATACTCAGGTCACTGCCCGACTTCGAACTGCTTTCTCAGACATTAAAACGATTTCTATTAAATTTCGAATTCGTTTTACTCGTAATTTGGAAATATTTTTTCAATATTTTTTTGCTGATCAACCCTCTAAAAGGTTATCAGTGAATATAAACACACATGTATACAGGGTGTCCCAAGATCATTCCCGTAAATTTAAGGAGGTGTAGATGTTCCCTGTTACGAGTAAGAAATTATATAAAAAAATGCAAAAATATTTGATACCCAAATTAATTATTTTTTAATCTAAATGTGTGTAAAACAATCGTAATATTACGGCAGCGTTCGCCAGGCAGATTACACCCGCTGAAAACACGTCGGGCGCCACATCGTGAATGCAACTCAAGGTCGAGCGGACGTAAACTTGTTTTACACAAATATATTAGGTTTTAAATAGAAACTTCAACATTTTTTTTCTCGAATACCATAATGAATTTTGATATAGTTTCTTAATTAATAACACGAGGAATCGTAGGACCTATTAGCTGATTTTTTTATTGGGATTGACATCCCTGTATATGTTTTCTTTAATTTTGCAGGTTTAATTCTAGGGGTGATACCACGATAACCACACCGGTTGCTACCAGAAGTTGTACTCAGAAAAGTAATAGTTATTATTACTTTTAATAATATTCCTAGCTATCTCTCTGCACGTAATAAAAATCGTGCCGATTTAGTAATAAGTGTGATAAAGCGATAGTGAAGGATCCAATATTCCACGGTACTCACGCAATCGGGGGAAATGTTTAATTTGGAAAAAAGGTTAGAGAGTGGGTTAAAAAAAAAACTAATAACATTCTTTTTAATTATCGACTGAGGGATGTCGTATTAAACGATGGGTTGTCATTTTGTTTAAGGTCAATTATTTATGAAAAAACTTACATTTACATAGGCAATAAAATACTCACAAATGAGCTTTGATTCGCAATAAATAGACTTTCTCTCAAAATGTTTAAAATTGGCGAAGAGTTGAAATTTTATATAATGAGAATTTTTAATGAACTTCACTTTAGCAATAAAAAATTGACACACAAAATGGCCGAGTGAATAAATCTATGAAATATATGTTTTTATTGTATTATATTTATGTTGTACCGAAGTAAACAATAATAATAATATTTATTTATTTTTTCTGAATACATTCCTTACATTGATTTCATTACATTTACATTCATTTACATTTACATTTACATTTCATTTCATTGATTTGATTTCATTTACATTGATTTCATTATACCTATTAAATCAGGACTTTTTATTCATAGCGTACCAGTGTGAGTATAGTGAGTTTTTAAATAATTATGTTTGTTAAACTTAGGTTATCCTAATAATAAGGTGATTTTTTATATTTTTTTATGATTTAGTCTTAACGGTTGATTAAAAAATTGGAGTGTTTCCGTATAAAAAAAACTGTTTTCATTGGAATAAGCTTTTACCTATAGTTATTATAGCAAGCAATAATATGTATTGATGCTTATTATCATATTTAATTCCGATAAGATCCGATGTTTGGTTTCCAGAGTGAAACCATTGTCACTGTAGAAAGCGATCACCTACCGCCCTCCGCAGCCTCGCGCATTCGCTGCCTGCGATACTGGTCATCACCAGCAAGGCAGTAGAGCAACTGTCGCCAGCGCGGCACCCGGCGCTCCGTCTGCGTGGTCCTCTCCATGGTCAGCCGCGGAGGCTCCAACGGGGCGCTCAGGCCGTCGGGGCTTGACGCCGACATACGTCGGTGGACAGATGTGTAGCTCAGGCCAGATTCCTGGGCGATTAAAATATATCTAACTAAAGGCAGCATCTAATATTACTAGGCCAAAATACAAGTTGGTTGACTGGTTTTTGCTCAAACAGAAAATATGCGAAGAAAATGTCTCGCAGCCACGTCATCGTATAAGTTTCCGTCAAACTCGAGGTTTCTCATTCACCGTCATCATTATAATCACTTGGAAGTTATAGTATGGTGACTAAAATTTGGCTAACCGTATTTTTTCGAGGTACCTAGTAATTATGTAGTCAATTAATAAAAAATCTTTCTATAGAAGCCGGGCTTTCCGGCTTCTATAGAAAGTACCGCCACTAAGTGATAGTTCTTTTTGTGTGGCGATTAAACGCATGGGAGGCAGCTTGTGTAAGTCTGTACACATGGCCAAACCTTTATTCGGGCAGATGCATCAGCATCAGCCGCTAATCTAAGTATATGTTTAGCTTGTACACGTCGATGGTACCATCCGGAATACTTTTTTCTCTTACACTGAAATAATTATTCCTAATTTCAGTAATATTTAAATGAATGTAATTAAATAAGAAAGCAAACGCATTGCATTTAATACAAAACCAATTAAATGAAATACAATTTCAATTTCGAAACGTGCACTTATTATACTATTTTATAAGTATATTAGATACGTTATTTTATGTTATCTATAATTATTGTTGTAAATAGAAAACTTTTATAAACATTCCTGTATGTAAACAAACATAAAACCCTCACACACACACGTCCACCACACACATACACACATAGCTTCAAATTATTCAATCTTTCTTATCTCTTGCTCTCTTATAATTATAATTTTGTCTTTTTAGTTTATGAATTGTCAGATAAGAACTTATGATTCTATAAGTTACGCGCTACAAAGCTGATGTAAAAATTAAATGTGTTTTTTTTTATAAAAATTAATAAATAAATGAAATGACAACGTGTATACTCATTACAAGTGTTTTGTGATTTTAATTGAGTTAGGTAATTGAATTTTAAATTACATATTACGTTATTTTTAAATTATTTATTATATCGCTAATAATATGTAAGTTTATAAACACGCACTAAACACACACACAGACACATCAAACACGCGCCGCATATATAGGGTGTTTTTTTTAGAGGCGTGGTTTTCAATCTGGCACTACTTTTTTCGTAGTTGGTGTTTTTGACAGCTGTCACTTGATTTATGCTCAGTTTGGTTTGCCATTTCATAATGAATAGACTTACTCCTGAATAACGTTTGCAAATACATCAAAAAAATCGTGCGATTTAACACCGCTGGACTATTTTTTGTGGGGTTATGTGAAGTCGCTTGTCTACGCAGATAAGCCGGACACGATTAACGCCTTGGAAGAGAATATTCGGCGCGTTATTGCTGACATACGGCCCAACTTGCTGCAAAAAGTGGTTGAAAATTGGGCCTCTCGGCTGGAATTTGTTCGAGTCAGCCGCGGCGGCCACTTACCCGAAATCATTTTTAAAACATAATGGCAAACCCTTATCTTTATAATAAAACTAAATTCTTAGCCATGACATCAAATTATATGCGTTTTATCTCTTCTTGAGAACCACGCCTCTAAAATCATCATCCTATACAAACACACCTTCACCCACACACGCGCGCGCGCTTAAACATGTCCCTGCCACAAATGGCACCACACTCCACACACAGTACACATTATTTAAGTTTGATTTATTAATTTGTTGTTGTCAACCATTTTCATGTTTGGTACATTTTTTTGGCCATGTAAATGTAGTGTTAGAGAATTGTCTTCCTGTATCGCTGTTATGTACTTTCAAAATAAATAAATAAATAAATTCTACTCTTATAAATTATAATTATTTAAGCTTCCTCTGTGCTTTGACCTTAAGGGATTTTTTTACCCTCGTTTAATGTACTCGTATTTAGAGTGTGGTGTGTTCGGGGTGTGGATGACTTACGAACGAGGCGACGGGCCTAACTCCAAGGCAGCTGCTCCTCCGGCGCGCGGCCAATTGCCGCGCCGCAAACGTGTCGCCGCCGGTTTCTTCGATCAGCTCATCCCATTCGTCGTCATTAATAGCGATCTCCCCCGAGCCCACCTACGACACCAGAAGATATTACGTTATTATGGCGTGCATGGTTGGGATCTATTATTAAAGAAGTTAGGGAAGGAACAAGTAGAGGACGCCGAGTTTTAGGCATAACAATATCATAGAAATGACTATGAAGGCAAACAGGTCTAGCTGTGATACGCCAGCGAACCTCATTCCGTCAATAAAACGATGCCGAAAAAGATAACTTAAAGCGGGTGAAAGACGCTTGGGAGTTCAGCTCGTAATAATTACGATTTCAGGCAAAAAGGTTAGGAAATGGCGCTGATGAGACTCATCTGAACCCATAGTAGACTACGACATACTACAAGAGCGGACCCAGAATTCTTAGAATACAAAGGCCGGGGGGGGGGGGGGGGGGTATGAAGTTCTTCTCGCCCCACTTTAAGCGGGAGAGAAGGGGGTCTTCGCCCGAAAAAAATTATAAATAGATGAAGCCTAAAACACATTTTTAGGTTACTTTTGAGTATTTTTAAACCCTAGTCAATGAGCAGTCCGAAGATTACTTTGAAAAAAAAAACGTGCAAATCACTGAAAGCTTTTCAATAGTTCAAAAATGGTCAGGTAAGTTTTTTTTTAATTTATATAAAAATACGCTTATCATTCTTTAACTATATGTATGTGTTTGTATTAGGGTTTCTCTAATATAGCGGGAAATTGTACTAATATACTTTTACTATATACTAGGTTTAGTACTTTAAACATTCTATTTTAATTTTAAATTATAGCTAAACAAACATATATTATTAAAAGTGCGATGTGCAGGTTAGGTTAGTAATAACTAAAATTATATAACTATATATGGCTACATTAACAGAAAGATAACTATATTCGTTCTTTAAATACAATATTATATTCCAGTTAAAAATAATCTAATCTATATGGATTTTCCAATATTACATTATTACATATATTAAGTACATCAGTTAAGATTTAGCCTGTTAAAGATACAATTCGTTTATTTTAAAACGAAACGTGGGTAATGTAATTTTAATAAATGATATAGGATGACATAGGTAATCTTTATATCTCATCTCTGACCTTGGTGAAGTAATGAACCCCGGCGAATTCCAGAAGAGTCGCAATGCAGTAGAAGAAACTCATCAGGAGGAACCAGTCGAGGGCAGTGGCGTAGCGAACCTTCGGCAAATCGGTCCTAGAGTCTAGACTGATGGTCGACAGCGTCAGCACGGTCGTTATACCCAATCCGACCCTGCCGACATTTTAATTTATTTTATTTCTTGTTAGTAAGTTAAGCATATTTTAATTCACTTAAATCAGAGCGCATGACGTATCCTTGCAATTTATTTCTGATTTTAGGGAAAAAGTAAATATTTAAAATATTTATTTTTTGACGTTTGTCAAAAATACAAAAAACACAGAAAATACAATACAGAAAAATTCCGCAAATAGATACACCATGGTTTAATAAAAACAATTTCAAAGTGACTTAATAAAACTTTTATTTATTTATTTATTTTCAGAAAATGTAATTATATTTTTATGTACACAAGTCTATGTATTATTAAAAATGCATATCTTACCGACAAGACAATAAATAAGTTAAAATAAATTAAAATATTGCGGGTATTGGCAGTAAAATAGCATAATCAACGAAGAGTTATCATCTCCAAGAAATATATACGAAGAAAATCGCTACTTAATTAATTAGAACAGAATTTGGAGCAGACCTATCAGAAGTCGCTTCTCTGTGGATCCAGAACGAGACCCAGGATAGGACGACAATGAGGATGCAAGGAACATACACCTGGATCAGAAAATATCCCGTGTGCCGCTGCAGGTTAAACGACACTTGCAGGACAGAGAAATCGCCTGGAAATCGTAAATTTTAAATTACACAATAAGTAAATTTGACACAACAAAACGTTAACGTATTAAAAGCCATTAACTATAACACAAAAGGATGTTGAAATAGATCTTACTCTACACCTTCTCTAAGATCATTTCCGATAAAACAACAACTAATTGATTAAAATGGTAAAAAGTTCATCCAATAATGTCTTTGTTGTGGGCGGGTGAGCGCTCAGCTGTGGCCGTACGCCGTAACGGTGTCAAGGTCATTATCGATCGGCTCGGCATTGAAATTTGTCAATTTCAAAAAATGGGATATATAAAAAATTTGCAGATTATTTCTTTTAGAGTAGTCTTGGGACATCCTTTACATATTGATGTTTTCACTGAGTAAATGTTGTGTCAGTTCTTGACCTAGGTATTAAAAAAATATATTTTATAAAGTTACTAGGTTTGTTTACACATTTATTTTTTTTCTGTGTGTTTAAACTTTGTAGAATAAACTCGTAATGTCGTAAACTTCACCTCTTTTCACGGATTTTATTATGCGACGTATTTTATTACAGAGCGATGGAGAATTTATAAAAAGCTCCAAGAAATAATCCCCAACATTTTCATGTCACATTAGGATCCACTTTCTTTGCAGGTCGTGTAAAAATGGAGAGCATTAAAAAGCTTCAAGGAGGAAAGCGCGGAGGAGGAGGTCCGGGGCAATGTAAGCCCCCGGCGGCTGTCGGAGTGCCGGCAGATGACTTCCGGCCGCGCGTGCTGTAATCTCCTGCAGATGGCGGGTCCGCGTCAAGCCGTACGGCGAGTCGCTAAAACGAAAGGGGCGCTAAAATGGGGCGGTAAAAGGCGGCCGGAGGCGCGGGAGCGTGTCTTCGAGCGTGTCTCCGAGCGTGTCTCCGAGCGTCTGCACGCGGCCCAACGATTCACGAAATATTTGCTGGGGTAACTGACGGACTCGCGTTTTAAAACCAATTTTAAAAACCACGCTAAAAACGAGATATTCAATTATATATAAATGAATGAAATTCCGTTCCATATAAAATGTATGAGAAAATGAATTTTCTTTATATTTTTTTTTGTGATGTATGTTTTACTGGTCTTTCTGCTATTCGGGGCGGAGACAAATCCAACAAATCAAAGATCACAAAACTCGGTCCAACCGTTCTGGTGTAACTAAAACGCCTTTCTTTTATTTGCGTTCCAGAAACCCTGCTAAAAAACATGCTACGATCGTGTAAGATGATGGAATTGGTGAATGCTTTACTGCCTGGGCGGTTAAATCGAAATAAAATGAGCAGACATACCTTCTCTACGAGTGAAAGTGAAGTTTCGGTAAGGAAAGCTCATGAGGTCAAACTGAGACAGCGTCATTCCGGGTACAAACGTGACACTTTCTTGGTTTTGCCACTCGTACACTAGCTGCTGGTTAGTATAAGCGTCTGCAAACAGCGTATACTATATCAAATCAAACTGTACAGTTGCACAGCAACTAATATGCAAAGAGCATATCGGATTAGTTGTTGATACCAACCACCTAAAATTACAGGAGTTATTTTAAATACAGCCTGCATAAGATAGTAAGTTTTTAATTTCCACTGGAAGAAAAACGCGTTGTTATATCTGACCTTAAATTAAACTAGCCATAATCTAAGTATATAGGTATCTAAGTATATATATTATTGTAACGTTTCTCGCCAGGAACCGGAGAGGTGCATGCGAAACTTTCAACAGCTTTCCACGACCCGACGTGACGAGAGTCGAGACGTCATACTAATCTTGCACAGAATGCAACATTGCATAGCTTCATGTGCAGACACGTAGCCAACTTTACTAACCTGAACTTAAGGCGCCACCAGTCCCTAAAACGTGTTTTGTAACGTATTTTGGTGCATTTTGTTGAAGTTATTCCCAACAAATGGCTAAAACTAAAAATACCACAATATTCTACATATATTAATTTAGTACTTTGCTTAAAAAAAAACCGAAATACACCTTATTATAGTAATGAAAATAAATAAATAAGAAAGTGTTGTTTTTTTCTTGCAACGATTTTCTTTTAAGTTGTGTAAGTGACGCGAACCTAATTTTTCTTTCTAAAGATAGACAATATAATAATCTAGGACACTACTTAAAAAAAAACATTTTTTTCAAATGATAATAATTATTTAAATACAAAAAACATGTTTCATCGATTCCAAATGTAACGGTTTTTTAACTTCACCATCTTAATTGTATCTCGACTTTTGTCAAAAAATGACAAATGATTAACAAAAATGGCTATGACAGCCTGTAGCTATCATATAATATCAAATGCTTCTATAGATTGTTTAGTAGCAGTAAATTATTCAACCATAACCTGACGTCCTACAGCTAGGCCCTACAGGCGTCATTAAAGGCATCTTCTCCCCGATTATACGGGCCCGTGGTACCAACCTGCTATGGCGAACATTGTGATTTTTTTATTTTGAACGTGCAGGAGATTTAATCTCGCGTAAAGCAATTTAAATTCTGTCTGATATCGCCTGTACCAATCGTTTACACGAGATAGAAGTCTCATTAGCAGACAGTTCCAATACCAAACCAGGGGATATGATTGATGAGTGAGGAAAGTCAGAAGAGATGTTTTGCTAAGATAATTATCGTGGATTTCTATTTTGGTAATCGATATAGATATTACCTACCTACCAAATCGATTCTTGTCTTATAGGGTCTTCTTAATATTTAGGGTTTCAGATCAAATTCATCAAATCGAGAGCTACTTAATATAAAGATAATTCATCTACCTACATGAACCCACATTTTCGTGTGACTAGGCAAAACAATCTTTTTCGTGAACCACACTGTAATTTTAACTATACCCATAATATATCATGTTCATTTTTTGTATTTTTGATTAAATTTAAACAAGATGAAATGATTTTAAATTTAAAACTCGCTTAAATTCCTTTATTATATTTTGATATTATTCTATTTTATTTTTAATTATCTTTATTAGTCAATTGGTCAATTAGTTATTAGTTTAAGGATTGTATACTTCAATTTATATTGTCTTTACGTCATTACATTTTCTGTGCAATTTCTATTGGGTAACCAGATAATTATGTAATTAGGGTAATTATGTATTGATCAAAGTGTAATCTTTTTAGGAAGTAAATTCATAATTTATAGTTATTTATTTATTTCATACATTATTTTTTCAATACGTATGTCGGTTTCAGAAAAACATTTGGAGTAAAATATGTCAAAAAAAAAATGTATGACTTATCTAAAACTTTGCGACAGTTATCTTTCGGAAATTCTGGCAAGGGATGCCAGCCGTCTGGAAGAACGCTAGAGTTATATTTGTACACAAAATGGAATAAAAAAAATATAGACCAGTACTGTCCCATATCTATAAATTGTTCTCAAAAAGGTTCAAAAAGAAGAATCAAAACTCATATCAAACTAGGTTAGGTTACTATAGAAATTAAAATTACTCTAATTACTATACGTACTATATCTATTCCAATCTGATACATTAATTATTAACGGGCTACCAGTCTTGTAAAAGAGTAAAATAACTTCAAAAGGGACATTGAAGCAAAAAAGAATTGATCTCACATGTTTTTGTTGAAACTGGAAATGATACTTTTACTACCTCTCTCAGTTTCTTCTGCAATTTAAGGAACTTTCTATGATATATAAAAAATATTAAATAATGTACGTATTCAGTCATTAAATAAATAATATTTTTACTTACAACTTCCCAAAATTAGTGGACAGGATTGGCGATCCATTGGAAAGTTTCTGAGCTCCATAGGACACTTCGCTTTAATTGTTAACCTGTTAAAAAATATAAGTTCCATTATTATTTTTCAATTTTTTGTTATTAAAATCTCATGCCCGTATACATTAATAAAATTCAAAGGTCGGGATGGGCAATCATATTCCAAATATATATATATAGTAGAATACAAATAAAATCAATCTTAAAACAATGTCATTATGCGCTTAATTGTGATTATCCATAGAAAGAATGCTTACAAAAAAAATAAATAAAATCCGTAATTTTTCGTATTTATATAGCCTATATTGTCGGCACCTTAGGAGGTGGATAATAAAATAGGAATAAATCACATTTATGAAAAACCAGCGGTACATACAGGTGAACTTAAAGTTATCAGTATCCTTTTGAGGGGTGATTCTGGACAACTTTTGTTCAAAATATTTTCATATAGCTGACAATAAAAGTTCATATAAATATATAAATACTCGATTGAACGTTTCGTGCACGTATTATTGTGTTCCTGACCTATCCAATGTTTGCGCGCGGGAAACTACCCTTCGTTCACTGTCGTCAATATATTTGTAAGTACGGTGCCCCGTGCTGACTTTATGTTCACCCTGTATGCAAGTATTTGCCGACAATTACGAATTTTAGTTTTTAAGGATATATTATGGCTTTACATTTTTTTTTCATAACCCTAAAAGCACAATAGAAATCTTTAATTCGGTTATTTACACGTGTGCCCTACAAAACCCTATGGCTTGTAGGCACTCTTCAATCTGGTCCAACTTCTAACTCATAATAGCTAAGAATCTAAGGCGATTTTACCGCCCCGATGCGCCCCGGACAAAGTTCAAACAAAGTGAACCTTCTCTCCTCTCCTTCGACCTCCTCTCCTTCGGCCAGCCGCACAACTTTGTTGACTCTTCGTCTTTATTAGGCGACGGAAACTCTCGGTCAGTGCAACTTTCACGGTCAATATGTTGTAAAACTTCGTAGGCTTTGAGGCACCTTACAAAAGAGGGTCCCGCCATGACACAACCGCCATTTTGCATATACACGAAATCTTTTGAATGTTGGAATGACTTGTTTCGTAAACAAGGAACCCACTTCTATAAATATGAAGGAGGTAACCGCAACTTCTACGTGTCTTTCGATTTATTAAAACATTAAAAAACCGCAAAGATACAGGTTTCTGTGTTTTTACTTAAACTGAATTATAGTAATTAATAGTATAATTCAAAATGAAGTACATACACAAACCACTCAACGTTTGTTTGGTATATAATAATATACCAAATATATATATTATAATATAAAAAAATATATTTCATAATGAATGACGCCCGATGAATGGCGTTTAAAATCCGTCAAACCTAACATGCTAATTATAATGTTTTTTTCAGAGGTAACTCCTTTCGAAGTATATAATTATCTATGTAGTTCTCGAATCGTTATTGCGTTTGTATTATAATACTGCATATGCACCGCAGTGCAGTTAGTAAAACTGCAAAAGCGTGTTAGATGTGATGTTTGTTTGTAAGTAAATATTGTGTAAATGCAGTCATAATCGCATGCTGATATCGACGTTTTGTCACATTGTCCCAGAGCGTAAACCATTGCAGGGCCGGAATTAGCGAAGAATTCCTTTCGAGTAAATCAATCATAACAGCAGGTATGAGAATTTAGTATTATATATTTATTTATTAAAATGAATTATAAACAGCGAAATAGAACATGATTATTACAATTAATATTATACATAACATATGGCCCACAAGTATAATTCCCATATTAACAGATTATTTTCGTGTAATTGTTATACATTTAAAAAGTCTTGTAATGGGTGTGTGAGAGAAGCTCGAATAGCTGTGAGTGTAAATGAAGTGTGAGAGAAGTGTATAGGTAGGAGGGTGGAACTTGAAACTTTTTATTATACGTATCCTGAATTCCATTAGGCACATTTTGAGCGTAACTTGAGTTTCATTTAGGTAAGGAGCGCTTGAGAGACGAGGGTGCACACGAAAAGAGATTTAACCCAGTAAGAATGGGGAATCAACTTTTGAGTGCACTCCTAAATGAAGTGCACTTTGCAAATTTTCGGAGTGAAATAAAGTTGAATAAATTTAAAAAAAAAAAAACTATATTTTTCACAATAAATTAAGAAAGAAAAAACATAATTGACATTGTTTCGATTTTCAATCGAAACTATTTAAATAGTTTTTTTGATAAGAACGTCTGGGACTAATTAAAACAATTGATTCGTGACTAAACCTAAAAGAAAAATGTTGGAACCGCAATTAATTCTAAACATTGAGGATTAAGTTTGTTTAACATAAATCATTTACGACATAATCAAAAGTTGCAAAAATGAGATTAAAAATACCAGACACCGGGCCATGGTTGATCGTGATAACATCAAAATCGGCCAGCCGTCATGTGCATTCTCTCGTTGATGTTTTTGAGGTTATAAAATGATTACTTGGAGCGTGAAATCGTGCCAAAATCGAAGCGATAAAGATATTCCAAAGTAATATGGTTATTACGTATCATTTCCCGCATTCAAGTACTCGCGCCTACATCAAAAGAATTAGGCCGACTGAGTACGCATCGTTGCTAATGATGACTGCGGCACTGATGGGTCTAGATGCGCTTTTCTGCCTTTCGATATTTTATTTTCCGTATGAAATTAATATTTAGATAACTGCACGATATTTACCAACTATATTTTAGAACATTTAAATAAATGACGAATAAAGTAAATTAATTTAAATATTGAATAAACGGTGGCTATATAATCGGTATGAAATTAAGATTTTAATCGTTAAAACTTCCCGCAGCAGCGGCTAATAATGATAATGATGGGTAAAAGCCTATGCTGTGATTAAAATCCTAAAAAGGTTCATATATTTTGAATAGACTTTGTTAAATGTTGTTATTTAATTAACAAATTCACTTGTTCATATTTTAAATTTACGATTATTTACGTAAATATAAAATAAAAGTCTGATTCGGCACTGTGGATGTGGATTACATTCATGTGTCGTGATGTTCGCGACTAAATCCGCTATACAGGAATTCGGTTTGCAAATCGAGATTAATCATAACAACATGTGCATATCTACTAATTGCAGATATGTAACGCATTTGCGTAACTATAACCGATTAATATGGCATATGTGCTCGCTCTGTGACATAAAGAAGTTAGTATTTTTGAGATTAATGGATTATGAATGCTTAAAAGCACGACTAAAGATAAATTTAAATAGATTGCCTCCGATCATATTGGGATATAAAATACATTTCTGTGATTTTTTGAATTATTTTGAGCCAATTAACTTTAGGGTTTTGTGAAGATTGTAGGTTTTAATAAATAGAGCAAATAAATATTTATTTATGAGATTATTTCCACCACATGTATACATTTGGGTACCTATAGAATATTTTTTTTTTTACTATTTTGTATGTTATCTACAACATTTTGTATGTTATTTGACAATTACATAGAATAATATTGAATTTAGATTTTTTCGGTTAAAACTAAATATATGTGACGCAGAAGACAGGGCTATACTGAATATAATATATTAAAATAAAAAAACCTTTAATTAAAAAATCGGGCTTCAAGGCTGATTTGCATCTTTTCTTGTGTTTAAAATGTCAGACCCTTGCTTACGATAGATTTCACCGTGCATCGTGTACAGACACGCAAACGGCAAAATATAGAATCTAAAAGGGTATAATCATGTATAAGGCTCTAACATCGGCTCTCTGAATACCTTATACCTATTCTAGTCCTGAGTAGCATACCCTCGGTAAGCATTTACTCATAAAAAAGTAAGTTTTATAATAAAAATAATATATTAAGAAATGGCGTTTTCTTTGTGCGATTTGATACAATGATATATTATTTTTGTTTATAAATATGCAAGGTTTAGGTATATATTAGTTTCATTCAAGAACTTGACATCTATTTTTTTTATCGTAATAATAAAATGTCTATTATCAAATTTATTTTCATGTGGCCAAAGTTGCCAACGGACCAAAGGACTGTTAAATTATTCATTTCGGCAGCGAATATTACACGATTATTGCAGGAGCCTTCTCGGATAGGAATTATGCATACAAATTTAAATATTTTAAATACTCACTGTAAAGGGATATATTTTTTTTATATTAGTATTTTTTAATGAGTTGGTTGGGAGTTATTTTTTAAAGAGTGTATTTTAGTAACTTAATTTAATTTAATAATAGCAATTTATATGTGAGTCTCTGAGATTCTCTCTATAACAAAATTTCACTTCGAGATACTGAGGTTTGAATATGACAAATATTTCAAATATAAGCTTACCAGTCATCCCTCAGTCCGACAATCTTCACTCTAAACAGAACATTCCCTTTAATTTTAGATTATTAAAATTAGATTACTCTACTGCTTTTTTAAATATTATCTATTAACAACCGTATGTTTAGTCGATCAAATTAAACTGACAGCTCGTGCATTCTATTATGGTCAGCGGTAACTGCAATGCAATCTTTTATTATTTATATAGAATTGATTTTATATTTTATTAAATGTTAGCATTTTTAAGTATTTGCATCATATAGTATAATCGTGTAAATACAAGAAGGTCAGAATTGATTATTATATTCCCGTATTATATTCTGTATTTTATATTCATAAGTATTTAAATAAAAAAATGTATTTAGCATAACAACTTCCTTAAAAAGATTATTAATAGAAATAACCGTAGTGTTAAGTGCAATTTATTTATTCAAATTATAATTTGATCGTGGATAAAGTAAGGCTGAAAAAGACACATTTAGAAAAAATGGTAAAACAATCTAAATGGTAATAAGCCAAACAAAATTCAAACTGCTGATTTTACAATTTTATTTAAAGACCCTTTCGTAGCGGCTAGAGCAGAGGTGCGTATAATTTGAGTATTTCCAATAAACGTTGTCGATAAAATTCAGAACGGGATAAAATATGTAAGAATTAGTTTTTTGTGAATTTGTTCACAAACCAAAAAAGAAATAGAGACACGAACCTCATAGAATAGAGAATATCCCCGTGTTGGCTAATCCTCAGCAGTTTGTTGGGCACTGTAATGGTGTGTACGTAGGAATGTTTCCCGTTGTAGAAGTAGGTGTCCGGTCGCCAAATGCGCTCCAACATTTTGATGGAAAGTGACAGGGACTTTATGGGTCCACGGAAACTGAGGCGAGTATCGCGCCAGTACTGCCGGAAGTAGCAGTCCATTGAATAGTCCTGTGGATGTATACAAAAGTCAGCCAGTGTGGCCTCAAACCCTGAGCGGTTATATATTTATCGAACTATCCATATAGTATAGATTAGTATATGTATATAGTATAGTATATGTGTGTACTCAATGGCGGTACTTTCATAGAAGCCGAAATGCCGAGCTTGCTTAGATTGCCACCAAAGGGGGGCTTCCACCGCCCCACCGCGTAATAGGGCTTGCCCACTACAAATTCAGTATCAACTGTTTTTCTCTGTATATTTGCCCCACCCTCCTGTAGTTGTAGTATTGAACCAAAACCAGTCAAGCCAAGACTGACTTTTGCTGAAAGTGGTTGACAGTAATACGTAATACGGAATAAAGTACAAAACTAAATAGAGAGCGAGCGATCAAAGTATACAGGTGTCCCAAAACCATTCCTGAAGACCTAATGGGGTGTTTGTTTTCCCTTTTATAATAGGATTTTTTTTATAGCCTTATTCGAAAATAATTCATCCCCATATTTATTTATTTCTGGAGATGGTGTAAATTCGATCAGCGCGTGAGTACCGACGCGCGCGCGGATCGGTAACCTTACCCGAAAAGACGTTATGACAAGATCAAATAAAATTCAAAATTCTTTATTTTTAAAATAAACGGAGGATATATTTTAAAATTCATAGGGATCGATATAAATTATCCTCAATCCTCAATAAGAATTGATGGTTACTCCACTAAACTTTAATCTGTTCTAGAGTAACCATCCGTCCATCCGTCGTTCCGTTTATATTATCACGTAAAGTTTAGATTTTTTTCTCGAAACCCGTAATGAATTTTGATATTGTTTATAAGCTAAGCATGTATTCATAATTTTAATACGCATTCTGTAAATCCACAAATTATATGCAAAGTCATGTCAAATTATACGCAAAGGTTATTTACTTTAGCTTAAATTAAAATAAGCGACAATGAAACATGCGAGAAAATACATTATATACAAATTTACTTTACTTTATTTATTTAAACAACCACCTATATTACTTATTAAATCCGGTAAAATAAAACTCCGCTTAAACAAATCATATCAACTCATAGAAGATGTTTCACACATTATTTAACTAATTAAATACTTTAGCCATAAATACTAGTAACAGTTGATTCTAAACGACTTTTTGCTGATTTCCAGATTTCGAATACAAATGCTTTCTACAGGTAATCAATCGTAAAAATTGCTTTGAAATACAACAATAATAAAAGAGTCCACCACTAAAATAATGACAAAAAATTGCCCCCCTGAAATTCCCCTCTCAGCAGCTCATAACAAAATAAATAGAAACTCCTTCATGTCATCCCCTCTTCCCCCTTTAAAGATGTTTACACATCAGCCGCTAGTACCACCAGCCACTTATAGCTTTTACGTATGTGAAATAATATTATTTTAAGTTTTATTGAAAACATATCTTTACCATGTCGAGTTCTGATACTGGTCCCATACTTCTGATGAGCATGTTAGTTTTCACAACTGTCGCATAACCTGTTAAAGAGAAAAATATGTATATTATAGGTTAAATAACAGTATTGCTGTTATACTACTAAATAATAGTATGATTGCCACTATATCATCGTAACACATGGATTTCGGTGAATATATTGGATTTATCACGGTTACATTTTCAATACCCTTTCGAAAATTCAGAATTAGATCAAAAAAAGCTTACATACTTTAGTAATGTCTAAATGGTGAGTTTACTAGCCAAAAATATTTTAAATCCAACACACAAATAGAAAAATGTTGGGAATTTAATTATGGTATTTACTTAATTAATTAATTTATTTAATATATTCTAGTCTAATCCTATTCTAAAACAATATTCTAATATTCTAGTATTCTAGTCTAAACTATTTAATATATTCGTATATCACGAAACGTTGTGTAACTTTTTAATTAATTATTAGTCAATATTAAAAACGTCGAGTTGCTTTTGATGAGATTTTAACATGAGAAGCAATTAATGGAAAACTTCCGGTCAGATTTAATATACCTGGCTACGAGAATGTTCTCGGCAGTTCGGTTGCTACAAAAAGTTTAAGTTTCATTCGACCATTTTCTTTGTAGAGATATATTATAAAGTCACTCTAAAAGAGGAAATTTTATTTATATTTAACAGAATACGGAATTTGATTAAAAAAAATAATCAAGAAAAATAGAAAAATTCATAATAAATATTATGGCACAAGGGCATATGACCTACATTCACTTGAGTATTATAAATAAAATATATTACTTTTATTTTAATAGCATGAATTCATCAATCTAGTTTCCATAATTAAAGTAGGTAACGGACAGTTCAACATGTGAACAAAAATATAAATATTTAATTTAACCCCTCGCTTCGTCCCTGGCTGGCGGCTAGAAATATTTTTTCTTATAATTATTGCACATTGTTTATTGAGATCAATATTTTATTACCACGGTTCCAATTTCATTACTGTGTAGTTCGCACAAATTCTCACTTTAAACGTAATTATACAAAAAATATTTATCCTAAATTTTTTTTACACAAAAAAAAATATTTTAATTGTACTGTTACTTTCTTTCTAACCACTAAAATGTAAAGTTTAACAAACGTCGTCAAAATACATAAATCCATCTTACGATTTTAGCACATCGTGCATACCTTTTCCGTGTGTCGGCAGCTGCGAGTTTTCGTAATTCTTAAGGAGATTTTCCAGGACCATGGTAATGTTCTTAGAAACGACATCGTTGAGGGATCCTCTCAACATCGACGCCGCCGGAAGCTCGTATTCGTCGTAGATGTCTTCGAGGGTTTTGTTCACATCCTTCCAGGGTCCTCGGCCAGCCAAAAGAATTGGCGTTCCCTCATCCCTAGCAAATGAAATGATTATTTAGGAGCTAGATCCGGTAATACTGTTGAGTTTAGTGAGGAATAAAATGTTTAATAACTTTTTTTTACACCAGATATTCGCTCATATCTTCCATTATGCCTCCAATTAAACGGACGTGAGACACAAAGAAAAAGGAGGAATATATATTCGCGTGAAAGTCGAAATGCTAAAAGGCTAATTGAACATTTAAATAGTGTAAATAGTATTGCAAAATGAAAAAAATATTTTAAGAGACACATATTGAGTGAAGTGCACTGAAAGTCTGCCTAGACTTTCCTAGACTTTCCTAGAACTGCCTAGAAAGCTAAAGCTATGTTGACTTCTAAAATAATCTAAAACATGCATACTTACATTTGATCGTAGTCCCGTGTGTCTAGATTCATATCATGATGTTGTGGGCGGTATTGAGCATTTCTTTCAAAAGAGTATAAACCAATGCCATGCTTCAGAACAGAGTGGTTTTGAGACGCTACAATAGCCTGACTATAAAGTGAAATAAGACTTAATCACTTAAAAAATATTTATAATAATAAATAAACCTTTTAATTTGAATTTCCCACTTTGAAAAACACATCTGATATCGTATATTTAGCATCTGCCTAGAACATTATGTGTTTAATTACAGGGTTAGCTATTTGCCAATGATAATATTCATGTATTCTGCAATCTATCGGAATTTGTCAGTATGTGTTATTCAGCAGGAGTCAGCAGCGCGAATCTTGCCAATGAAAGCTATTGAAAGCCGTATGCAGATGTAATTTTATGCATACGTTTCTTTGAAAGCGCGAACGAATTGTTTTGAAATTCGCTGCATACAAATAACTAATTTGAAAAGGCATGTAACTTTCAAGTGTCGTATGCGAAAAGTTTTATCATGAAGCGGAAAATCAAATTTTCTATTAGCCTTTATTTTACCCGACTGCGCGACGCAAAAAGGGCAGTTCCTACTTTAACGTCTAGAGGTAGTTTTTTTGAAAAACAAATATATCAATTGACATCTATATAATATATAAAAATGGATGTTGGTATATCTGTCTATTGGACGTCAATATATTTCACCATGAAAGTTGGTATACAGTACCTATGTTTATTTTTTCACGGAGAAGGTTCTTATACTATTTCTGACCAATCTCGAGAGCCGCAGGCACGATTTGTCCCACGCCGTAGGCGATGTCAAAAATACTTGCATAGAATAGGACGGTTGGGACGTACCTAAAGTGCCGCAGGCACGAGTTGTCGCGCACCAAAGTCGCCGTCAAAACCACTTACAGGGCCTAGCTGCGAACCCAGGGCAAAGCCCAGGCTTGAACAGAAAGTATGTAATGAAAACATGGAAAAAACAAAGCCGTTTACCGTGATCGTTATTTTAACCAATAATTACGCAAGGTTTGAGATAAATAAAGTGCCTTAATATCCGAATGGTTTGATGAATAATATTTGGAGTGGTGATCATAACATGACTATTGCCCCTTGTCAAATAAGTGGACTTACTTGGGGAAAAAAGATATAAGAAATAAATCGAAATGGCAAATAAAAATTGAATATGATGTAATAATAGGTAATTATTATGTGTAATTTTATATTTAGCATTTTATTTATAATAGCATTCTTTTACAGTTACTATGTAATTTTTTTCACTAAAACAATTTTTTAACTATCGTATTAGTGTGAATATACATAAAAAGGCGGCTTTAATTATTTATTATTAATAAAATTAAAACTACATTATTTTTCCCTTCTTTTTTTACCCATACTTTCCATAGAAACTTACATAATAACTTTGTGGAAATTCCGTGTTTTATAAATATATAAATGGTTTTTTTTGTGATAAAAGGAGACTAGCTGAGGAGCAGTTATTTTTAACTTTTTGCTTAATAAATTGAGTAAAGAGTTTAGTTTTATGTTCTTTATGTATTTATAACATCGTAGGACTAATTATGGACAAAATGATTACGGACACATTTATATGTGTAAATTTGAACAAAAAATGCAACACTAACTTAATAGCGTTCAGGAAACGTAGTAATAACTAATAAACTTTAAGTTGGTAACCGTTATTGTTATTTGTGTTAATTGTTTTTAATTAATATTATTTCTATGGCCTGTTTATGATTTTTCATTAATCTAACTAATTAAATTCCTGAATAAAAATAAATAAATAACGAAGGACATCATTATAGACATACAGTATCTTAGGAATTCGGATGTTTTTCCCAGAGCTTTAACAAAATAACTCTTGTGTTTCAACGAAGTTGGTGATGTGAACTACCTGTAAAAATTATGTAAGTATCAGATACATCAGAAGTTGACGTTGGCAACCCTGCCACTAGTACTGGCTACACGAGTCGAGTGTTTGCATCCGCGCCGCGCCGCTGCGCTCGCAAGGAAATACATTAAATTACGAGGCGGAGCGCTAACACTCGCATGCACCGGATTTTGATTGAAATGCTGCATCTGAAACGTTTCGTGTGGTAAAGCGAGTGACTGTCAATGAGGTACTCTGCCTCATATCCATGTAATCCTCAAAAAAAACACCACGTATCTAATATTCCTATGTATTGCGTAAGCTTTTGCCAGGACCTCGGGATATTTTCATTATTATTTGTGCTTCAACATAATTTAGATATAAACTATGTCTAAATTATGTATAAACTATGTCTAAATTTATAAAATTAAACTATGTCTATATACAATTTAGACACATAAACTTATATTAGGTATTACACATAAACTAACTTTCTCAATATTTACGGCACTAATAGAGATCTATAAACATTAAGTAAATAATTTATTATGTATTTTAATAAATAAATAGTTTAACTTTGATTTTTTTACTAGAGTGTCTAATAAAAAATGCCGCCTTGGTTTGTACACAAAATTGTGTTTGAAGGGTTTGTGTGCCTAGTGTATTATAATTCTATAAGAAATTAATTGGTGTAATACGAACACAATGCTTTTTTTTTAAATATTATAAAAGCCTATTTTACTTATAATTGTTTAGAACTTTTTAAATAATTCTTATAGTTAATGTTTTACTTATCAAAGGAAGAATTTTGATAGAGAAGAGAGTTTTTTGTTTCAAATCAAAGAACAGAAAAACCTCACCTATATACGATTTATAGTGATGTGTTATTCCAATACGAGCATATTTTTTTTTCATTTTTCAATTTCACTCCAGATAGCAAATGAAACGCTCAAATGTTAAATTATGCAATTTTTGTACTAAGAAATTGCAAGATTTGATAGTTGAGCAGTTCGCGATCCGGAATGTCCCAGGAGTAGCACTTAAGCACACGGTCATATAAATCTTAATATATATAAATCTCGTGTCACAATGTTTGTCCTCAATGGACTAATAATAAAATAATGGACTAATAATAAAATTTGAACACCATGTGCAGTTCGATGTGCACTTGAGAGATAGGATAGTTTAAATCTCAAATTATAGTCGCAATTTTAATTTATCGCTAATTTTTTGTCCGTTATTATTTGGCAGTCATAAAACTGACAGATGTCGATACCTTTTTATTTTATGGGCGATTGTGAAGAGCGCGTGACGACTCGGTGCCAGTATAATTTTATTGAACAAGCAGAGGAAAGAGCAATTGTGATATTATTGGAAAATTTTTTAGAAGATCACAATCAACTAATTCAATTGATCAAAAGAGTTTCGCCACGACTGCAAAATGACAATTATCAAATCGTCATAAAAGCCGACAAAGTACCATTAGGTGAACATGCTGGTAGATTCAGTCATAAAACTGACAGATGTCGATACGGAACGGCACGGAACATGCATGCATACAAGATGCGATGACTTACGTACGTCATTACGGCCGACCGGATTTATTTATTACATTCACATGTAATCCGAATTGGGAAGAGATACAAACTTTACTATTGCCAGGACAACAAGCCATTCATCGTCATGATTTAACTGCACGTGTGTTTAAACAAAAATTGAAATCCTTAATTGATTTTATTGTTAAATATACAATTTTTGGTATCACACGTTGTTGGCTGTATACGATAGAGTGGCAAAAGCGAGGTTTGCCTCATGCCCACATTTTGGTTTGGCTTAAAGATAGAATCCGTCCTGAAGAAATCGATCAAATAATTTCAGCCGAAATTCCAGACCCATTAATTGATCAAGAATTATTTGATATTGTCACCAAACACATGATCCATGGGCCATGCGGTGTTTTCAACATGACGTCACCGTGCATGGAAAATGGAAAATGTAAAAAAAACTTCCCAAAGCCGCATACGAATGACACGATCACGGATATTGATGGTTATCCAATGTATCGCCGCAGAAGTACTGAGAATGGTGGCCACACATTTACAATGCGACTGCCGAACTTTCCAAATCAAGTTGAGTTTGATAATCAGTGGGTGGTACCATACTCACCACTACTTTCAAAAACTTACAAAGCTCATATCAATGTTGAGCTTTGCAGTTCTGTTAAATCAATTAAGTATATTTGTAAATATGTAAACAAAGACAGTGATTTGGCCATATTTGAAGTAAAAAACATAAATAAAAATGACGAAATAGCACGATACCAAATGGGCAGATACATTAGCAGCAATGAAGCTATTTGGCATATTCTCAGCTTTCCCATCCACGAAAGAGATCCTGCTGTCCAACATCTGGCAATACATCTTGAAAACGGTCAACGTGTATACTTCACTGAAGAAAATGTTCTCCAAAGAGCGTTCGAAGCTCCGAAAACGACTCTAACTGAATTTTTTACATTGTGTCAAAAACCTGATGTTTTTGGCCAATTCGCGAAGACATTGGTGTATGGTGATGTTCCACGTTATTTCACATGGAACAAATCCAGTAAAAAATGGGAGCCACGGAAACAAGGAAAACCACATCCTTCCATTACAGGCATATTCAAAGCTAAGACATTGGGGAGACTTTACACGGTACATCCAAAGCAACATGAGTGCTTCTATTTACGTTTGTTATTGGTGAATGTTCCCGGACCAACGTCTTTTGAATTTTTACGAACAGCTAATGGTCGAGTATTCAATACATACCAGGATGCATGTCGTGAACTGCAATTGCTAGAAGACGATAACCATTGGGACTTAACGCTTGCTGATGCTGCGTTGACATCAACACCGAATAACATTCGTCAGTTGTTTGCAATTATTTTGGCGACATGTTATCCCTCGCAAGCACAAACTTTGTGGGAAAAATATAAAAATTGTATGACAGAAGACATCTTGCACCGAATTAGACAAACAAATCAATGCCAAAACATAGATTATACACCAGAGATGTACAATGAAGCATTGGTCTTGATCGAGGATTTATGTGTTCTTATTTCAAATTTACCACTTAATCATTATGGTATGCCATCACCTAATCGTCCAGCCACCGACTTAGTCAATACCGATTTACAACGAGAAAATCAATATGACCATGGAAGTTTAGCAACAATTATCATGAACAGTGAACCATTACTGACAGCAGAACAAAAAATTATTTATGATCGGATTATGCTGGCTGTTGCTGCTGAACAAGGCGGTTTTTTTTTCTTGGATGCACCCGGTGGAACAGGTAAGACATTTTTAATATCGTTGATTCTTGCCAAAATACGGTCGCAACAAAAAATCGCATTAGCATTAGCATCGTCAGGCATTGCGGCTACTTTACTGGATGGTGGGCGAACAGCACATTCAACATTCAAGCTGCCATTGGACGTTCATAATAAACCAGATGCAATGTGTAACATCAAAAAGAATAGTGGAATAGCTGCAGTGTTGCGGAAGAGTTCTATAATAATTTGGGATGAGTGCACAATGGCACACAAATATTCACTTGAAGCATTAAACAGAACTATGCAAGATTTAAACAGCAATAATAAACTTTTCGGTGGTGCTATCTTACTTTTGTCTGGTGACTTCCGGCAGACCTTACCGGTTATACCTCGCTCTACTTTCGCGGATGAGATTAATGCATGTTTGAAACAATCATTCTTATGGCGAAGTGTTGAAACACTTCGATTGACCATAAATATGCGAGTACAATTGCAAAATGATCCATCAGCACTAATATTTTCCGAACAACTACTAGATATTGGGAACGGTAAAATAAAACTGCAACCAAATACGCAATGCATTAAACTACCAGACAATTTTTGCACTGTTGTTCAGGATAAAACTGAATTGATTCAGAGTATTTTCCCGGATATACAGAATAATTATTTGAATCATGAATGGCTTAGTCAACGGGCGATTTTGGCAGCCAAAAACGTTGATGTTGACGAAATTAACTTCCAGATACAACAGTTGTTACCAGGCGATCTGATGTCTTTTAAATCAATCGATACTGTTGTTGATGAAAATGAAAGTGTAAATTTTCCGATTGAATTTTTAAATTCATTAGATATCCCTGGAATGCCACCACATAATCTTCGATTAAAGATTGGTTCCCCTATTATTCTCCTCCGTAATTTGAATACACCTCAATTATGTAACGGTACGCGTTTGGTCATCAAAAAGATCACCGGAAACATTCTTGAAGCAACCATTTTGGCTGGGAAGTTTAAAGGAAAAGTGGTCCTGCTGCCACGTATTCCGATGATACCATCAGATTCTACCATACCCTTCAAAAGGCTACAGTTTCCAATTCGTTTAGCTTTCGCCATGTCTATAAATAAATCTCAAGGTCAAACAATGTCCATTTGTGGTTTAGATTTGGAAAATCCATGTTTTTCTCATGGGCAACTATATGTTGCGTGTTCACGTGTTGGGAAACCGTCGAATCTATTTGTGTTAGCTAAAGACAGGTTAACCAAAAACATTGTGCACCGATTGGTGTTAAATTAAATTGAAATTGAAAGTATTTATAATTCAAAAAAAAGATATTAATGTTTAAAAGTTTAAGACTGTCTGCCTTGCCTACCTCATTCATGAGTTTAAGCGTCACATGTTATTTACTGTATTATACTGTAATATACTTATATTTGTTATAAAATTAAATGGAAATAATAAATCTGATAAATTTTTATTTTTTACCTATTGATTTCTGCTTAGTATCAAGTGTAAGAACATTTTAATTAATTGTGTTCAACGTACTTCCCCTTCAAATCTCAATCCAGTGAATTTGTATACCAACATCAACATTTTCGTCTTTGTTCGTAAATAATTTCATTGTACTAAAGGGTTATAGTAGTAGAAAGTCAAATAAGGAGATCAGCATATTTTTTTACAAATACCATCTGTGTGAAAAAGCATAGTGGACTCCGTGACTGATGTTCTCTTATTGTTCCTCTTAGATTGTTTACTATAATGTAATATAACAAAAACTTTAGCCACAGCAACGCGTGGCCGGGTCAGCTAGTAATAATATATGGCGACTGTCAATTTTAATAAACAATAAACGACCAAAAAATAGAACTTCGGACCAATGCGAGCTTAGGTGGCTGTAAATTAGTTACTGCAAATACTTAATATTTAAATAATTATAAGTAGTCCTCGCTGTAGGGTGACCAGTTTGTGATAGTTTTCTATTGAAGTGCGCCATCGATTGTAAGCGGGGGTTTTTTTTTTGTTAGACGAAACGGAAGAATCTCTCAAATGTGAAGACCAATTGACTTGATTGAGTATAGACGCGAAATTACCCTTCCAAAAGTTATGCATGAAAGATAGCCGAAATTTGTTATGGATCTGTCACTGTTATGTTGTTAATGATTAATAGTAACATATAAGTACTTGTAATTGCAATTACATATAGAATATATTATATATTTTACATATTACTATATTTTTATCACATTCATCATAAATTATTTTTAAACATACTAAAACCATACTTAATTTATTACTTTATTTATTTTTATTAACATACAAGTGTCACACACTCACGACTACCACAAACATCACTCGCAAATTACACATAAAACTTAAAAAAAAAATCTACTGTATACGTATATAATATTAATAATCTATATATTTTTTAAGAACACTGTTCAAATTTTTATGCTAATCTTAACATGTAAAATGACCGAAATCCATAATTGGTTTTATATACTAGTAATAAGTTTTGTTTGTAATTGTAAAAATGTAATACTGTGGATTTTTCGCACTCGCAACTCGCAGTTCAAGATCTATTTCGAACGTTATTGGATTGTGCTGTGTTTAGGATTATACGCGTTTCTAAATTCTAGCTTGTGTGTCAAAAACGTGTTAAAACTATTCAACGAAGAAGTTAAAATTAGATGGGCGAACGCGTTTAACCGAACGGATAGTAACTACATCATTTTCGAAGAGTAAAATAGTGTACAAAAACGAATACGTGAATACAACAAGATTTAAGTAATTAAATTTCAACACAAATAATGATTCATTTTATTTAGCATAATATTCATAAGGAGGGCAGTTTTAGTATTTCGGATAATAAAAAAGTATAAATTATTTACCGATTCTTAATTTCCCAAAAACACTACGAAAGGGTTCAGCCTCTCTTTCGCTGAATAGTCTCAATTTAAGCAGCTTATTTACCCTCGATTCCCAGTGCGGTTTTGTGTTTGATGTTATGTTTTCGATTATTTAATTTTTTAACCGATTTTTTAGAACTTAAGTTACGTTTAAAAGTATAGTCAACGCCCAAGGTTCACTAATTTTCCGAGTAAGCGTGAGCTTCTAAAATCGAATGTAAATATGAATCAAAGGAGTGTGAGCGTTGCCGAATAAAGTAAATATGGGAAACTCTCAGGAGGAACGTTACAGTCGATTGCACTCTTCCAACAAGTAAGGCTTGTTAAACGCGCGAGGGAGATAGATGTTTAGGCGCGTGTCGCGCGAGAGTGCGAGGCCACTGCTCGAAGGCTTCAAACGCGTACGTCCTCGCTTGCTTTCATCCTTCAACCTACGCCTGAGCTAATGAAAGTATCTGCCTAATCCAATAGATTAAGTATTCAAACGTATTTGTTGAAAGGTACGGAAAGGCATTCATCAAAAAAGATTTTTTAAAATGCAATTCTTGTAAAAGCTTAAGGCTTTATTTTCAATCCGAACCCTAATCTGCTTTTCGTTAAAGCATTCAATATAACGAAATCAGAGTTATTGTATAACATGTTTGGTTTTTGTACGCTACTAGGTTAACATTAAATATATCAATTTCTGGATATTTTAAATTCAGGGTTGAACACGTTCTACAAATAGGTTTATTTTGCCCATATTTGGTTCTACGACGTGGGATGTCTAGCATGATGCTATAAATTATGCATCTACGCATGATGTTGCAATGAAACGGATTATATTAGAAAAGGATAGATGCGTGTATGTATCGCTAAATAACGAACTGCCTCGAAAGCTAAACTAAAGATAGGCAATTTCGCAGAACGATCTATCTTATGCGTGATTTTATGCCTCGAAAATTTCGTATTTTTCGCCGCATTTTTCTCACTCAGCGCCGCTGAGAATTTATTTATTATTTCATGTACCGTCGCTTTTTATGAGACCTTGCTTTTTCGCTCAACATGAGGTCTAGGGTCATCCTTTAAACCCATTTATTTATTGATTACTTGATATTATATTGAAATATTATTATAACCAGTATGAACAACAATTTTTCGAAACAAATGATAACTTAAAAGGGATCGATCATCTATAATTAAATTGTAATAACTGAGTTTATTTTGAGTCTCTTTCCTTTAAAGCCCCTTTCCCCGCATAAACCTCTATCTCTATCAACTTCAGGTTACTTTATTAAACGGTACAGCTAATAATTGCTTATGGACATGCAAATGTGTTTTTTTTTATATTTTTCGTTCGACCACGTTAAAAAAAGCACCATTAAAATTCTGATGTAGTAACTCCTTACTATGTTATAAAAAAATACTCGTGTTTTAAATTATCCCGTGAAATTGGAAGCTACGTTTCGCTTCCAATTTCACGTGATAATTTAAAATTTCGCGCGTTGTCTCCACATACGAGTATAAACGTAGATCACCTGCTACGACACAGAAAACATAATTCCGTAACATATTCGTACATAATAACCTAAAATGATTTCAAAGAACTCTGATATACTGAATTCAATCGGAATAACCTTATTTTATTTATATGTACCTATCTTAACATATTTGAAGACATGTTTCAAGATATACAATAATAATTATATTACTTAAGAAATTCCGTTTTAGCATTTGTATGTAGTGTAAAAACATTTTACTATAAAGTACCTATCGAAATTTAATTATTTTTTCAGAGATTAATTTTCTTATAGGTGTATAAGTAATTAATTGGAAAATCTGTTTAAAACGTTCGAATTTCTAAAGAAATTTTGACCCAATTTTATAATAATTTTCATCTTAGGCGTTCTTTTCTCCGCTGGCATTCGGAACCACAATTAAAATGCTTTTGTGAGTTTGCAATAAACAAAGGAAATATTATAATTTTACAAATTTGACCCATATCGCACCCTTTAGATAGCGATTTATGCGTTTTTAAGAGCATACACGCTTACACATATCCGCAATGCCACCAGGACATGTTGGTTATTTTCAGACATTTCTGTCTAACTTCATCAATAAATTACGTCACACGTTAAGTAGGAAGAAAGGCGTCAACATAGTGTGACGTTGACGGATGGTGGGGGAGGAGTCACAAGCTTCGTGACGTGGACTATATTTTGCATATAAATTTTTACTGTAAAAGGATTTTAAAATAAAAATACGGAAATATTTTATTTATTTTAATTTGTTCTAGATTTAAAATTGATAATTGTCTGAAGTCACAGCGGAGATGGGGGGTAACACAAATGTGACAACCTATGATAAGGACGAGGGGTAAAAAACCATGAAATTTGAGTTGAATGTCGGAAAGTATAGTCGTCATATTTTAAGAGAACATTGACCACGACGTTTTGCGTGAGTTTGTCTCGGTCTGAAGTGGAGTCAGCTGCTTAGATCGGAACTCCTCTGACGTCTCTAATGAATCGACGGCCATCATGTATGATTTTAACGTCCCGACGTGGACGTGGACTCCACTTCGACCCGAGCGCTAATGGAAAAGTCGCGTGAATGCAGACGATATGTGACACTGGGCTGCTTCACGTTTCACATACATGCATTTTCCTTTTAGGTCGAATTTGAAACAACAACCAGGTCAACACACACACATACTCACACACACACAGACAATATTTTACTATTTATATTTTTTTATTACTGTATATGTTAGGGTCAGGTTAATCAACGCAGAGATGATATTATAATCTCCGGTTATTTTACGATGTTACAGTAATTACCGAATTACCAATAAATTTTGCAATGTAATCAAACAAGCCATATTAATTATTTTAACCATTAGAGTAAATTATGCATACCCTAATGGTCAAACATAATATTTTTTATTTATTTATTTTTTTATTTTTATATTATATTTATTTATTATTTTTTAATTTTATATAATATACACGACTAAATGCCCATTAATAAGGGGTTAGATTAGAATAGATATAAAACGTATAACTTCTCTTTAAAAATAGTTCTTTTGTTATGTAAAACACCAATATTTTTAAAACGTTTAGGAAATACAGTAAGTACGAAACGTGGTTTGTCGCTACGAATTGTGGTTTGTCTCTGAAATTTGAATAAAAGTAGTAATTTTTTTAACGTGAATTATACTATACTTAGAGATAATAATAATCAAAATAATGTAGGTATGTATATAAGTAGATACAAATATAAGTCACATGGTATCAGCAACTTTCGTTTTTTATCATATGACATTTGTTGTTGGTGAGACATTCTTGAACACAATATTTTGACTGCATTACTGTCTTCGCGATGTGAGGCCATATTTATTACATTCATTAAGGAAAACATCTTCGTAGGTATGAAGATTGGTATATTGTATATTTATAAATCATGGTAGTCTAATGATTATGGCATTAGGCTATTAACCTAGCGGTCGCCGGTTCGAATCCGCACTCAGTCATACCATTTTTAACGTTTCATTGCCTGATTCTATCTCCCCAGACTCTAACACAACAACATTTGGCGTATTCGAGTAAGGCCCAAAATAACTGTATATGACCTAGGTAATAGCAATACTTTTTAAAACAACAAAAAATAATGTATTTTGATACCAAACTAAGTCGATGGTGTCGAGAAAACCGCCCGTTGAATAGTTTAGTGGCGAAAAAAGACGTTGATGTGGTGTGACCTCCCGGTGATCGAATTGTTTGTTCGGTGGTGACAAACATCCTGAACGAGAGAAAAAGTTATCTAAAAGTACGGAACCCTAACAAAAGAGAAAATACAAAAGACACCTACCATATTGTTAAAATATTTTTAAGCAGGTTGGTTCAAAACTAAGCGAGTAAGCATTACTCTCATTAAGCCTCGTTTGGCCCGGAGTAAAGGCACCGTCACGAGAAATTCTTTTAATCTCAATTAAGCGCTTTTAATTTGAATGTTTTCTTAGTCAGTTTGCCGTATAATTGGTTTAAGTGCTGCAATGCAAAACGGTGCTATTGTGACCCGGAGACCTGCGCGGAGGATTTTAATTGGTTGTGCACCTGTACTGTACGGATTAAAACAAAGAACTTTTCTATATAGAAAATATATTTAATATTATTTTATGCAATTCCTTATTACGAAATAGCTATAAAATTACACACTGGAGGCACTTTATTTATTTTGTATATAAACTGGTTAATTAAACGTGTCGCTAAAATAAAAATGTAAGCGCCTTTTTACCTTTTCTCCCCTAAATTTTAACGTTCATTTTACTTATTTATTAAAAGAATTATAAACATCAAAATCGAACAAGTTATACATAACATATGGCCAACAAGTGTAATTCCAAGATTGACGGATTTAAAGATTTATGAAATGAGTGTGTGATCTCTCACACACTCATTTCAATTGCCTATATAATTGCCTATATAATTGTGATTTAAGTGAGCGTGTGAATGAAGTGGAATGTTGATATGTTAGAATGAGTGACAAGCACACATCGCAAAGTATTATAGATATTTAATGATTTCAGAATGAAAAGGTGCCATACAGTTTCTAAACAATATCAAAGACACCCTTAATAAATTGTTTACGGCTAAGATGGAATAAATCAATACTTTGGAACATTTTATTATATCCTGTATTTATTGTATCCTGATTTGTATTATGCATAGCATTTTGTGCGTAACCTGAATTACATTTAAATAAATAAAGATAAGGATTAATTTAAGATTTATTTATTAGTTTTAACTAGAATTTTTAATATTTTAAACGAACTTTGTTCTTTAATTTTAAAGATTTGAAGATATGTATTGTTATTTTTTTGTTCACAAGCTACAATTTTCTTGGCCTCTTCAAAAACATACTCAGTGTTTTTCTGTTAGCAATTCTCTAATATATTTCTATTTTCTTCATCCTGTGCATGATTATGAATCTATGAGCTTTCACCAATAAATCTCCCCAATAATTTACAATTTGTTTTGCATTTCCTGTCTCTGCTTTTATCCATAACTTATAAGCGACTTACTGTCATCAAACCCTTATCCCCTCTCCTTCTGAAAATTTAATTCATTCTTGGTTTGTTTGTATCATAATCAGTTTTCATCTACCAGGAGGATTTACCAGGTCCTTCTTGAGATCGTAAATTTGAATCACTGGTAAATGTGTTACAAGGAAGAGATAATCCTCAAATAATGTAAAGATTAAATCTATTTATCCATCCCATCGACTATTAAAATTTTACTGAATCTTTGATTTGAATTTGAGGTACATTAGCCCCCTTCCCCGCCTTTCACAATGCATCGTCTTATATATTTCTTTGTCCTAATATTAAGAGTAGGTATAGCATGCCGAATTACCTTTGTAAAATGTAAAAGTCCTTGTCGGTAATCCGGCAGCCAATATAGGCAACATCTTCAGTGGGCACGTTCTGTCGCTACACGCTCCGGCGGGTAGGCGAAGAGAGCCGGCGAATTCAATATTCGCTGATAATGCTGTGGGATGAATATTTGTCGCTGAAGTGGGCACGGGCCCTTGACCCGATTCGCGAGTGCTAAATGATATAAGATGGGCGTACAAAGGCCTTGAGTGAGGCTTGGTCGGTTCGCTCCGAGAGGGAGGGGGGGGGGAGGTACACCCGGGGAAGGTTTTTTACCTACCCACCAGCGCCAGCCCTCGAGCCGACTCAATCAACCCTCGAGCCTTTGCGTACCTTTATTAACCGCAACCAGAGTCAATTAATTTGAATAATAATTACGAATTTACCTATTTTTTATGTTACTGAGAAATCAGAATGAATATTAACCAAAAAATTATGGAATAGGGAATAAGGGTTGGGTGAAAAATTGGACGACATAAATTATTCTTTGTATTTTTATATACACATGCCATCTAGCGGATATAATGCGAAATTAGTTTGGACTTAAGTGGGTACATAATGAACCAGGATGCATTCTGAAGTTCACGATCCTAGATACCTACCTATAATTATGTTTAGTTGTCCTATTCTTTATTTAATAATTTACTATTTTAGTTAATTATGTTTTAGGTTATACACACATACGCATATTGTATAACCGTGTTCTTAAAATAGCTTTGATCACATCGTCATTTTGCAGTTCTTTTAAATGATTTCCAGATTATTTTATTTATTTCGTTCCTTCATATGGTAAGAACATAATATTTTGTGTATTCTAAAAATCACTCAACAGCTATAGCATTAAAACATTAGCAAGTGGGAGTTTAAAGTAAATAAAAATAATATTAATTGGTTAATTTGTCAAAAATAATAATCAGAAATTATCATTCAAAGATGCTGTACCTGGATGCTAGACTGGCGTTACACGTACCCGGAAAAATAGAGTACATCCATATATGAGGAAGAATGACAGAAGTTCTTTGAAAATATAGCTATTGAATTACTGCAAACATAATCATTAAAATCCTTGGCAAGGACTGAAATACACAAAAACCTCAGAGGAGACAAACAGAGGAAAAAAAGGAGGAGGTTTCAATTCCATATGAATGTTTCAGTTTCAACAGACTCAGGAATCGTTTTCCTATTCATATGATAGAGAATTCCTCAAGGGTGGTCCGATTTTATTTTTTTGCCCTTCTATTTTCTTTTTCTACTAGTGTAAGTTAGCAAAAATTAAAAAAATAAGCTTTTCGTTCGACATCTTGTTATCGAATCTTATGGATTTTATTTTTAAATATCTCACGGTGGCACCATTATCATATTTGGAAAGGGTTTTTATAAATTGATTTGAGAATTATAATAAAATGAAAAAATCTTAAACTTTAACAAATATACAAGGCATAATTAGTGGGATGTTGTTATATGTAGGTTCTATTAAATTTAGATGAAAATAACGATTACGGCATGCACCTACAAACAATTTTATCCAGATATTTATTTTTACAGTATTATTTATCACTTTTTACTTCTTTATTCTTGATAAAAAAAATACAAATACTTAATAATATTTTAAAATTAAAATATTGTGTATTAGATTCATTTTAGACTATCGTTAAAATTATAATATTAATATGTATTTGTTGATAATGTATGTATGTATGTATGTAAGAAAGCCAGTTTTGAAATAAAGTTCTAAGAAAAAATAATGAATGTCTATTTTCAATATATTCTCGCTACATTGAATGAACGCAGCCCGAATGAGTGATCTGCAAGACACATCTGTCGGTATTCCCAAATCAGACAGGAATTACAATCCATTTCCCGCCAAAATGTAAACGCGGCAACAAGATGGCTGCCTCTTCAATTTCCTCGAAGCGCGTTAAACTTTCCGTACCCTAAATTGCTTTGTACGCGAGAGTTGTTGGTTATATTAATAGATACTCACTCTCACTGCATTCAAATAACAAATTAAATTACTGATCGACTTAAAAATATTAATGTTGAACTCAATTTAAATGCCCCTAATTAGCGTCTCTATATAAATAAAATCAGATTGTCTTTTTCAATAAGAAATTGTGTCATACCGCTTTGGTGCCTTTAAAATTGAAAGTAAGTGCCATGGATTGAGCGTCCTTTCATACGTATAGTTAAGGCACTCAGAAAGAAAGTCCTTTTTGGAGAGCGCTCCTCCCCGTACCTCTTAGGAATGGTCGAAAGACCAGATTAACATACTCGAAGCGTCCTTTCCAAAAGCTGTCATTCAAAGAAATTCTCGATCGGCAATTCATTCACAAATCCGTGTCGGATAAAAAGACCTGGCTTAAGTCTATACGGCAGCCCGCTGAAGTGTAAGGAGAAAGATGTCGGCTTGGGTGACATCATACTCGTATTATATTTTATTAGAGTAAAGTAAAATGAGACGTTATTTTTATATTAGAGGTTGGTAAGATATAATATTTTTTTATTAATATTGAACATGTCAAAAAATAGCATTTTAAAATATATTATAAGACGGTATAATTTATGTCTCTAAAATCGAGTTTAATGAAATCGCCTTGAGTATTCCTTGGGGATCTCGGAAGATTATTATTTAAACTAAGAGTCATTGTCATAACAGCTCTCATTAGATTTTAAGGACTAACGTTTTGCTCCTAAACCACAGTAATTTTTGTAGAATTTTTAAAAAGGACAATATTATGTATTGGAATAAAATAATATAATTAATGAACGAAGTCAGTCACATTAACTGTGGCAAAAATAATACGTCAGAATGAATCCCAAGCTTGTGACAAACACAAACGATTTGACCTCATGGCGTTCTAACCAAGTGCGTTCGAACGCCATGAGTACAAATCAGTACAAATTATTAAAATCAAATTCTTTTATTTTAATAATTTATCACAGATTTATATCTTAATATATATAAATCTCGTGTCACAATGTTTGTCCTCAATGGACTAATAATAAAATAATGGACTAATAATAAAATTTGAACACCATGTGCAGTTCGATGTGCACTTGAGAGATAGGATAGTTTAAATCTCAAATTATAGTCGCAATTTTAATTTATCGCTAATTTTTTGTCCGTTATTATTTGGCAGTCATAAAACTGACAGATGTCGATACCTTTTTATTTTATGGGCGATTGTGAAGAGCGCGTGACGACTCGGTGCCAGTATAATTTTATTGAACAAGCAGAGGAAAGAGCAATTGTGATATTATTGGAAAATTTTTTAGAAGATCACAATCAACTAATTCAATTGATCAAAAGAGTTTCGCCACGACTGCAAAATGACAATTATCAAATCGTCATAAAAGCCGACAAAGTACCATTAGGTGAACATGCTGGTAGATTCAGTCATAAAACTGACAGATGTCGATACGGAACGGCACGGAACATGCATGCATACAAGATGCGATGACTTACGTACGTCATTACGGCCGACCGGATTTATTTATTACATTCACATGTAATCCGAATTGGGAAGAGATACAAACTTTACTATTGCCAGGACAACAAGCCATTCATCGTCATGATTTAACTGCACGTGTGTTTAAACAAAAATTGAAATCCTTAATTGATTTTATTGTTAAATATACAATTTTTGGTATCACACGTTGTTGGCTGTATACGATAGAGTGGCAAAAGCGAGGTTTGCCTCATGCCCACATTTTGGTTTGGCTTAAAGATAGAATCCGTCCTGAAGAAATCGATCAAATAATTTCAGCCGAAATTCCAGACCCATTAATTGATCAAGAATTATTTGATATTGTCACCAAACACATGATCCATGGGCCATGCGGTGTTTTCAACATGACGTCACCGTGCATGGAAAATGGAAAATGTAAAAAAAACTTCCCAAAGCCGCATACGAATGACACGATCACGGATATTGATGGTTATCCAATGTATCGCCGCAGAAGTACTGAGAATGGTGGCCACACATTTACAATGCGACTGCCGAACTTTCCAAATCAAGTTGAGTTTGATAATCAGTGGGTGGTACCATACTCACCACTACTTTCAAAAACTTACAAAGCTCATATCAATGTTGAGCTTTGCAGTTCTGTTAAATCAATTAAGTATATTTGTAAATATGTAAACAAAGACAGTGATTTGGCCATATTTGAAGTAAAAAACATAAATAAAAATGACGAAATAGCACGATACCAAATGGGCAGATACATTAGCAGCAATGAAGCTATTTGGCATATTCTCAGCTTTCCCATCCACGAAAGAGATCCTGCTGTCCAACATCTGGCAATACATCTTGAAAACGGTCAACGTGTATACTTCACTGAAGAAAATGTTCTCCAAAGAGCGTTCGAAGCTCCGAAAACGACTCTAACTGAATTTTTTACATTGTGTCAAAAACCTGATGTTTTTGGCCAATTCGCGAAGACATTGGTGTATGGTGATGTTCCACGTTATTTCACATGGAACAAATCCAGTAAAAAATGGGAGCCACGGAAACAAGGAAAACCACATCCTTCCATTACAGGCATATTCAAAGCTAAGACATTGGGGAGACTTTACACGGTACATCCAAAGCAACATGAGTGCTTCTATTTACGTTTGTTATTGGTGAATGTTCCCGGACCAACGTCTTTTGAATTTTTACGAACAGCTAATGGTCGAGTATTCAATACATACCAGGATGCATGTCGTGAACTGCAATTGCTAGAAGACGATAACCATTGGGACTTAACGCTTGCTGATGCTGCGTTGACATCAACACCGAATAACATTCGTCAGTTGTTTGCAATTATTTTGGCGACATGTTATCCCTCGCAAGCACAAACTTTGTGGGAAAAATATAAAAATTGTATGACAGAAGACATCTTGCACCGAATTAGACAAACAAATCAATGCCAAAACATAGATTATACACCAGAGATGTACAATGAAGCATTGGTCTTGATCGAGGATTTATGTGTTCTTATTTCAAATTTACCACTTAATCATTATGGTATGCCATCACCTAATCGTCCAGCCACCGACTTAGTCAATACCGATTTACAACGAGAAAATCAATATGACCATGGAAGTTTAGCAACAATTATCATGAACAGTGAACCATTACTGACAGCAGAACAAAAAATTATTTATGATCGGATTATGCTGGCTGTTGCTGCTGAACAAGGCGGTTTTTTTTTCTTGGATGCACCCGGTGGAACAGGTAAGACATTTTTAATATCGTTGATTCTTGCCAAAATACGGTCGCAACAAAAAATCGCATTAGCATTAGCATCGTCAGGCATTGCGGCTACTTTACTGGATGGTGGGCGAACAGCACATTCAACATTCAAGCTGCCATTGGACGTTCATAATAAACCAGATGCAATGTGTAACATCAAAAAGAATAGTGGAATAGCTGCAGTGTTGCGGAAGAGTTCTATAATAATTTGGGATGAGTGCACAATGGCACACAAATATTCACTTGAAGCATTAAACAGAACTATGCAAGATTTAAACAGCAATAATAAACTTTTCGGTGGTGCTATCTTACTTTTGTCTGGTGACTTCCGGCAGACCTTACCGGTTATACCTCGCTCTACTTTCGCGGATGAGATTAATGCATGTTTGAAACAATCATTCTTATGGCGAAGTGTTGAAACACTTCGATTGACCATAAATATGCGAGTACAATTGCAAAATGATCCATCAGCACTAATATTTTCCGAACAACTACTAGATATTGGGAACGGTAAAATAAAACTGCAACCAAATACGCAATGCATTAAACTACCAGACAATTTTTGCACTGTTGTTCAGGATAAAACTGAATTGATTCAGAGTATTTTCCCGGATATACAGAATAATTATTTGAATCATGAATGGCTTAGTCAACGGGCGATTTTGGCAGCCAAAAACGTTGATGTTGACGAAATTAACTTCCAGATACAACAGTTGTTACCAGGCGATCTGATGTCTTTTAAATCAATCGATACTGTTGTTGATGAAAATGAAAGTGTAAATTTTCCGATTGAATTTTTAAATTCATTAGATATCCCTGGAATGCCACCACATAATCTTCGATTAAAGATTGGTTCCCCTATTATTCTCCTCCGTAATTTGAATACACCTCAATTATGTAACGGTACGCGTTTGGTCATCAAAAAGATCACCGGAAACATTCTTGAAGCAACCATTTTGGCTGGGAAGTTTAAAGGAAAAGTGGTCCTGCTGCCACGTATTCCGATGATACCATCAGATTCTACCATACCCTTCAAAAGGCTACAGTTTCCAATTCGTTTAGCTTTCGCCATGTCTATAAATAAATCTCAAGGTCAAACAATGTCCATTTGTGGTTTAGATTTGGAAAATCCATGTTTTTCTCATGGGCAACTATATGTTGCGTGTTCACGTGTTGGGAAACCGTCGAATCTATTTGTGTTAGCTAAAGACAGGTTAACCAAAAACATTGTGCACCGATTGGTGTTAAATTAAATTGAAATTGAAAGTATTTATAATTCAAAAAAAAGATATTAATGTTTAAAAGTTTAAGACTGTCTGCCTTGCCTACCTCATTCATGAGTTTAAGCGTCACATGTTATTTACTGTATTATACTGTAATATACTTATATTTGTTATAAAATTAAATGGAAATAATAAATCTGATAAATTTTTATTTTTTACCTATTGATTTCTGCTTAGTATCAAGTGTAAGAACATTTTAATTAATTGTGTTCAACGTACTTCCCCTTCAAATCTCAATCCAGTGAATTTGTATACCAACATCAACATTTTCGTCTTTGTTCGTAAATAATTTCATTGTACTAAAGGGTTATAGTAGTAGAAAGTCAAATAAGGAGATCAGCATATTTTTTTACAAATACCATCTGTGTGAAAAAGCATAGTGGACTCCGTGACTGATGTTCTCTTATTGTTCCTCTTAGATTGTTTACTATAATGTAATATAACAAAAACTTTAGCCACAGCAACGCGTGGCCGGGTCAGCTAGTGTTATCATATATATGTAACAAAATGTGAACTACATGATAATATTAAATGGACCTTGTAATAGCGATCGCAATTGTAATAACCATATCTTAAATACATTTGGGATTTTTGAGTTTTTTTTACTGATAATAAGTAAAACAAACAGTTTTTCGGGAATGTTATTAGCCCTGTATATTAAGTAATCAAAAGTATGATTTTTTGTGTGTATGATAATTTATTAATCAAAAACGGTTTAACAGATTATTTGGTAAAGGTTTAACCAATTATATATCCTGTACAATTGTCATAAAAAAATCCGATTGCTGCAGACAACTCGTGTTCGCTGCACTCGATAAGTTTAATAGCATGTTTAGAGTAAACATAATGGGTGAAACAAGTTTCATTGAACTTTATTTGCCTATTTGCTTATGTCATATTATTTATTGATCACGAAAAAGAAAAAAACACGGTATGATAGTGACTCGATTATAGTTGATAACAAGGAGAAACCGGGAATATAGACATCAAGTCAATCGACGTTTATACGAATAATGCCCTGCTTGAAGAAGGATCATTTTCGTCGATGAATAATTTATGAGGAAAGCCTCATTGGACCCGAGAAATCGACATTGCATACAAATGTTATGCTGATCATGACAAAAAATGTACAAATGTTATTCCTTAGGTATTCCAGGATAACCCGGAATAAATTCCAACCATAATGAGAACATTTCATGTCGGTAAGAATAAGATAGATCTGTAGGAGCTTGATTAAAAGATATTGCATTTCGAGTGTTCCAAAGATTAATCATCGCGAATTGACGAATTATTTATTCAATAACTTATTGGTTTAGGTCTTTTAAATTTAAATATTACACAGCTTGTTATATAAATTAAGAGGAAAGCTCTCAAAACTCTAAAAAGCCTATAGAAGTGTTGCGCTGGGATTCCTGGTATTCATGTATGCTTTAACCTAAAACCAATTTTGAAATTACCGTACACGCCATCATTCTGTGTTGTGTAATCATAACGTATAAATCAAGCAAAAAAGATATATCTGTGTTTGTTATGTAATCTGAATATATAGGATATATATGTAGCAGTGCTAAAAATATAATAAAACAGTTATTTTTCAATCTAGAAACGTAGAGTAGTATTGCGTAGTATTGTGTGAAAAGGATTAATTTGTTTTCATTCGGAAAAAAAAATGTAAATTAGAATGACAATAATTGTAGTATATTATTTGCATGTAGGTAGGTTTATTTATTATTTAATTATTAATCAAAGATTTGATTTAAAAATGAAAATATACGAAAAATTGTATTACACGCATTGTAGGTTTCTTCCGATGATTATGGCTTTAACCAGCCCCACCAGGTATTAATTAACTGTCTTGTTTTTTCGTAATTGATATTTTTGAATAGTGTTGAAGGTGTTATTTAAATATATATATACTGATACCATTAATAAATTTAATGGGAATTTAAGCAGTAGGAAGTCCCGTTCCTCCGAACGCGTTATCGCTATGTGACTGAAGGTGTATCGAAGCGATTGTTCCAGAAAATTCGACAGCATTGTCCCTATTAACTAGTGCTGCCTGTACAGGCATTATATTGGCCCATTCGCCGTTCCTGAATACAGCGAGATACGGGAGGCTCTAGAGGGAATAATGGAGTAATTACGTACTTTGATGGGAAGCCTCTTGTCAATATTCCGGGAGAGAATGAAGCGCCAAGTTGTTAAGCAGGACCCAAAATAATTGCATATGATTATGAATACATTTAATAGAACGATCTAAACTTGAAATTAAAGGAAAAATAATCAATTATTAATTTATGATATAAAATTGAAACTAAACAATAAGTCGTAGGAACTATTTTTTTTAATCAATTTACCCCAAAATCTTAGTAGAGTACCTAGTTATAAAAGGGGTCAAAGGTGGCTAGGTTTAGGCATGAGCCAACACAAATTTTGCATACGCAGTTATTGCCATTTATTTTTAAATTTTAGAAAGTCTATGCGTCACATACATTCCCAGCGAAGTCGGTTGTTACAACAATACAAACATTTGAAATTAATAGAATATAATTACATAAATATTAATTTTAAGTTTTATAAACGGCACAAAATATACAAAAGAAAATACTTTTCAGTATGTAAACTAAAGAACTCAGACAATTCTGAACGGTTTCAGGAGCGAGTTGTATCATTTTAAAGTATTGCCAGAAATAGTGATTTTTTCGAAATAATTTGTTATATATACGAAAGACATTTAAAAAATTATTTAGATCTTTAGAGAAAAAAGAATCTTTCTTTAGAAAGAGATAATATTTTACCCATCTGCTGCAACAAGGCTCATGCACGTTAGACATGCACATACAAAAACTACCTGCAAATAGAAAATAGATAAAAAAGAAGTAAAGGTGTTACAATATTGCAACAATACTTTATTTGCGATTTTATTTTCACAACCAAAAAAAACTGACTCTCAATACAGTTAAGCATTGACATATAGGTACGTATGTCAACTTAATTAATTCACCGACAATCAATATCTCTTTCTTTTACTCACACACACAAACAACACATCGTCTATATTACAAATCCTATAGATACTTGTTTATTTCAATTTAGTTTGAAAACATTTTGAAACAACTTGGTTTGTAATCATCATACCTACTAGTTTGTAAATATGAAGGAAATCCATAACCAGTTTTGTTATCTAATTAATTCTTAAATTTTGCTAATGATATGTGTGTTTTAGCATAAAAAACATAAATAAAATATAAAAATATTGATAGAGTTTCTCCATTTATGACTATTTCTTTTCGTTGCTTTCAGCATTTGAATCAAGAGCGTACTCATGCAAATTATAAAACTTCTCCGTCTCGGCGTAATTGAATTTGTAAAGACTACCGGACCGTTTAAAAATCAGAGATTTCATAGTCAATCCACCTTACTTTTACTGTTACACAATGACATTATCGAAATAATATGTTATGTTATGTAACATAAATTTAGTTATAGGTATTATTATTTTGGTGAAAAAAAAATGTTCTCATTTTGAAACCCCTTTCTAAACAAAGAGGAGGATAACAAAGAGGTAATAAGGTGCTCAACGAGACAGTATCTCGAGGATTCTTATCGAGAAGTTCGTATCAAACCAATATGTCGAACTAAAGGCAGGGATGTGTTATCATCGCCAAAACGTCGGAATTTTACACGCTCTATGTAAAATCCGAATAATTATGTGTTTTATAAGTCATTTATATTGTTCAACATCACATGATGTTCAGTTATTAAAATAATTACTATTAAACACTTACTATAACAAAAACAAATTAATAGTAGTAGGTAAGAATAGATGTTTATTAATGTCATTATAATCTATAAACTTCATATTCTTATTACGAGCGAAGGTAACATAAGGTGTGCTAAATAAACTAATGACTGCTAAACAATGACGTGCTATGTTACAACTTATAATTCTCGAAATAGATTAATTTTCACAAACTGAACTATAGTACCTATTACTTTATTTTAAAATGAATAAAAAAATCCACAAATATTTTTTTGTTCTCCTATCACTTGATCTATTCGTAAATCTAGTTTTAAATCAATGATGTCTGTCTAAAACCTAGTCCTAGTGCAAAATTGAATCACGATCAACGTCATACTCTGTTTTTTGTTATACGACAAAGATGGCAACCTTTGACGAAACGAGGGTTCAGTGAAAATAAAGTGACGGGTTAATGAGGAGACTGTCATTTCTCGGTACGGTCAAAGAAGACATTTTAAAACATCTACAAGTTGCCATAAAATTTATATATGTTATTGTAAATGTAACTGTACCTTTTTATGAGTTAACGAATAGATTTCAGATATTCAACACACTTACAAGAATTACATACGTATAATTGCAATGTGTAGGCTCAGTATCACCCCTCCCCCCTGACATTTAATAGAAGAAAACTGTGAAAATATTTACTTATAGCATTCATATCCTAAAAAAAAAAAAAATAGTAGAACAAAAAATACTCACTTTTATATTTCAGAGTAATGATTATAACATTTTAGTAGGTCTCAAAATAAATTATATATATTTCTGGATTTATGAGTCTCCGTTGAGGTTTATTAATATCCAATACCATGTAACCCTTTTTAGCTTCTATACATTAATGTATTAGAAGCTACTAACCCCGCCATTTAGCTGATTGTCTGTTGCATTTTTCAATTCGAAAAGTACAAAAGGGAAAGAGATAAATTTTTGTGTGTAGATTGATGCTCTTCAAAACTAGTTTCAATACATTCTGGTTGAATAATATACTTTTATAAACAAAGTCAACATTTTATTAGTACTATTGAATGAAACATTGGCAGTTCGATAGATCGCTAAAGTATCATATTCGAATTTAAGACATATGACAGCACAGCTGTTGGAACGTATTATTTATTTATTTATTACTGGCCAGTTAAAATAAATACCTAGTAATCTATGTGCATAAATAGAAATATGTAAAAGATTGTTCAGTGCCACATTGTCATTCTAATAAAATTATTATTATTATCATTAAAATAAAATATTATGTCCGTGTTGTATCATTAATAGCCACGAGTTAAAATTTACAAAACAAAAACCTTATGGCAATTGAAGAGAATGGTATCATGAACCCATTGTATTTTTTTTTATTTTAATATACTCAGACCTAAAATAACCCACTGTCGCCTCTATGGCCATCTAAAATTCACATCGAATGCGCTAAAAGTGCCGCAGGCACAAATGGTGATAGGAAGTGAAGTAACTCATCACAAGTTGGTATCACAGTAGTCTGGGGGAAGTGCCTTTAATGACACACGTAGGACTTAACTGTATTGAAGAAGTTGGTATTGTATGATACGGTGTCAAAGACATTCTTATTTTATATTTTTATCCTAGAATTGATTGGATTAGCTTCGAACATTTTACGCTATAAAGGCTATGTTTGAAATCCATGTGCTATTTAAATAATGTAAAAATAATGAAAATAAATTTATAGATATAGTTTCCCATCCAGTGGGTAAAGTTGCCTTTGAAGGGCAATTTGAAGTAGATGGTGACGGATGGATCCAAACTCATTTTTTCTGACAGGCAGGACATATTAAATTCTAGAGGGAAGGCGGTTTGGTCTGCCCACCGCCAGCGCAGAGAAATGCGACCTCGTGGCCACTTATTTTATGACAACCTGTCGTTTCTCAACAAATCAGTCCTAATTTTTTTTTAATTCAAACCGATATATAATATAATTTATTAGATATTTATGAAAAGCATTTATTTATTTTTTCATTTATATTTTCCTAAAAACAGACCCTACCTACCTGTATATTAATGTTACATGTTTTTATACCTAACTGCTTTAAGGAAAATAAATAATACGTATGATAATAATTATGAATATAGTAGTATTAAATAGGTATTAAAGGTAATATTTTAAATTTACATAAGTACCTATCGCGTATGCGCTGTACTCAAACTAAATACCAGCATTCATTTACATAATATTACAAACAACTCGTTTTATTGGGGAATATATATATATATATATATATTTATTAAATAATAACATTTTTAGTAATATGCAGTTTATTATTTTAAAATTATAGTGTATGTTCACATATATATACTATTATCTATAACCATGCAACGCAATATTGTATTTATTAACATACATTATATTTATAAAAATATCAGTTATGGGCTTACTAATAAACCTATTTACTTTTTATTTTTAAAAGTATACACATTTAACGCTTTCAATATTTAGAATTTATTTTACAATATTAACTTATGTAATTGGAGCGAAGCTCCCATGTGGTGACTCAAATGTCACTCTGTTCACGGACTAAGGCTCTAAAACTTCAAGACCGATTTTGATCATTATTTTTTTAAAATGATCATGACAATGTCTTCTGTGCATAGATATCAAAAAACATATACTTTTGATTACGCAAAGAATTATAAAAAATGAAATGGTAATCCCTATGGAGAAATACATTTATATACTAAACTCCGCTCCAATGTATGCCGCAGCGAAGCAAAGCGGCGGCGCCCTAGTAATTATGTTCATGTAATATATACATAATTATGATTTATATGGAAGGAAAAATATGATATATCTCAGCATTTGATTAAATTATTCATGCTACTGAAAATTTCTGTTACAATAACCACTACCGAATTGCCATGCATTTGTTGAAAGAAAACAATACGAGTAATACGCTACAAGAACTACCATATTATGTTATAACAAACATTTGACGGATGAAGCATTAGATAGGGAAACATTTTAATACATCAACTATATATATACTTAGATAGGTACCTGTTTCAGGAATTTACCGGTAAGGCACGTATGTGATGTACGATTTTTTGTGATTAATTGAGGCATTATATCATAATTTAAATTAATAAATAATAACGATAACTTTACAATATGAAAGCAGAGTGCCTACACATCCAAGAACTACGAGATCCAAGCGATAGCTTACGGGTATAATAATAGCGAATCTATTTTCCCCTGATGGGCAGAAACGGACGGCTGCCTTACCACATCTCTTACTAGTCAGCCATTGGCCCGAAGCCCGAAGCACCTGGGGAAGGCTTTGTAATGGATGAAGAGTCATTTCTCAGATCCCAAAAGGACTGAAGGCGTTTATAAAGCTGAGGGTCCGCTCGAGATTTATACGGGAGCTTGTAATGGTACATGCTGATTAAATGGCCGTTTAGATTTTTTTATCGAGCACAGTAATAATAATAATGAGGCCGAGAATACATCGCTAACTAACAATAACGTTTTAGTTCTTAAATATTATAATAAAATAAATTAAATTATACTAACTATAAATATTTTAAAAATGTTTAAGCCGATTTTAAACCTACTCAACTCGAGCGACGCTTTTGACTTGTTTTTTTCTTGGAAAATGAATTTTGTTAATGTTATTTTATGTTTAGCTTATTTATTTTTCTTATGTTTTATTTTGCGGTTAAATGTTTTTTTCTTTATATCTAACTTAAATATTGTATGTAAATTTGCTACACACCTTTGTAAGACTTGCCATAAAGGTGAGTTTCTGGCAGCCAAAACTATGTGTTTGCCGGAACCCATTTAATGTTATTTGTGTCTTTTTTTTAATAAATACTTACACTCTTAGCTTATGAATGCATAATAATATAAAATATAAATATGTAAGTATGTAATGTTATTTAGATACATACAATTACATATTGAACCAAGATACTAATACTTGCTATATGTTACTGCGAGTATATTACGATTCATATTATATATTTATACAAATATAGGTATATCATTGTTTAATTCCATTAAAATTTTATGTTATACTGATAGTATATTTTTTTTAATTTACATACTATATATTTACGTACGCAATAGGTTCTTCGTAATATCCACTGCCTTGGGAAATTAGCTGTTATGTCAATAATATTTTAAATTGGTTTCTCATTGCGAAATATCTTGGAACAAGAAATGTAAAATGTCTGGAAATTAAGAGCTTTATCGGTGTTTCGGGTCTATACTTTTTGTTAGAATTTTTTCATTTAATTGTATTTTTTCTTATGCATTTAATTTAATTTTATTGTATGATTATAGAATGTCTATAGAAAAACCAGTTTTTACTGTCAGCAGAGAGTGGACTATTTTAACCGATTTCTAAAAAAGGACGCGGTTTTGAATTCGATGTATGTTTTTATGTGTTATGGAATTTCGTTTTTTTTTATATAATAGGGAATTTTACAAGATACATTTACTTTAGTTACTTTAAGTTTAACACAGTAAGGTAAGTAGAAAAAATATATAAAAACCTAATGTTCCGTTCCGTTTAACATTAATACGATTAATATTTAGAAAATATATAAGAAAATACAAAAATATAAACACTAAACAAAAAAACAGACTTTAAAATAAATCTGATACCAAGAAATACTACATTATATTTGTTATTGTTAGTAATAATTTAAACACCGATCTTCCAAAATGTTGAAGTCGCAGCATTATATGTTATAATTTTTAAACGTATACCGCCATATAATTATTTTAATATGATGTAACGTGTATGATGTATGTGTAGTAATATAGTGTTGTTGTCGTGATGTAATGTTGTTGTAAATGTGAACAATTTATGTTTTTATATTTTTATTTTGGTTAGGTAGAGTTTCTTAAAATTAGGTTAGGTAATTAGCGTAAAAAAGTTCGGTTTCTTAAAAATTACTATCTACACATTCCTAAAGATTTAATCTATAGTAATTCGAATTGAGTTTTTTAATTCAGATACAAAAATTTCGATTTGAAGGTACAGTATCTATATTTTATTGTTTCTGAATCAATTTACTTAATTAAATGTTGTTCATCCCCGTTTTATTTTTATTTAAATTTAATTTCATTTATTTTTTTAATATTCAAAACACACCCTATTCTTTGAATCCCTTGTGGATACACTCGACGAGAGCCTATGAAAGAAATAACATTCGATAAGACATGGTTTACCGTTCATAAAACATTACTGAAATCCACGGTTGTGACAAGAGATCTAAAAAAAACAAATCCTGCCTGCACAAATATTTTTTTTAATTTTATTTGACCAGTAGACATAATTATTATTTTACTTTTTACTGTAATAATAAAAACAGAATTCCTAAAGTCCTATATGATATAATTTATTGTATGATGAAAAAAGTGTAGCGTGGTAATATAATAATAATGACTGTCCTATCGCGTATGCTCTGTACTCAAACTAAATGCCACCATTCATTTACATAATATTACAAACTACTTGTATTATTAGAGAAAATATATATATATATATATATATATATATATTTCTGTATTATATATAAACTAGAACAAGCTTTTACTATAATTTGGTAACTATGTAAAGTTATTAAAATTGTGATTTAGTACGCTTGAATTATTATATCATAATAGAAATAGATGCGAGAAAAAATAAATTGATATTCGCTTACAACTAGGTACTTAATTTTTTTAATAATGTACTTATGTATACTTACAAGATTGCAAAAAGAGGGATCATCAGTAAATATTTAGCCATCCTGAACTGGCAATCCTCTATTGTCAGTAAAATAAGGAATATTCAAAACAGTTAAAATATTTCAAATACGAAACATTTGAATGGGTGCTTATCCAACTGACAGGACGCCAGGCGCCACAGCGCCGCCTAGCGGCAAACGGCGGCAGCGGGGCGCGTACTTTTGGGGCGGGAGCGCGCGACGCGAGGTGCCGTTCGTTGTCTATGACGCTTTTAGGAGCCGATTCAGACGCCGCCTCGCTCCTCTACGGTCCGTGTCTACCGCTGGCGTCGTAGAGGGCCGCAGTCGCTGCCCTACTCGGTGCCCTACGCCGGAGAGCGCATGCGTTGAAAGGTACAATGGCAATTAGGACATTCTTCTAAAGTTTATCTACAGAATTTACTACAATACTAAAGAGAGGCGCATCTATCATTTACAAAACAGCACAGTAATTATAAAAAAATATAAGAATAAACTAAATTATATTCTCTATAAAATTATTTCAATTTCCTTAGTTGGGACAAAAGCACCCGGATATGTGATAATTAACAGGACTATATGCAGAATTTATTTTTACCGGATTTTATTATAATAATATCAAAGTTTAAGTTCAAGTTTTATTTCCAAAGGTACAATTTATAAATATGGGAAAGACCATGATATCGTCTCCAATCGGTAATTTTTAACACAAAGTTTATTAAATTAAATAAAATTTTAATTTAAAAAAATAATACTAGACGCAAAAATAATTTAAAGGATACATTTTTTACATATTACTAATTTAGAATAGTCTTCTTGACTATTTTTTTTAAATATTCAAACAAATCTTATTTTCATGAAGTGCGTTGCGTGTATTATAAATTAAAGTATACCTATACTTATTTCAAAACACAAATATAGTAGTAAATTATCTATCAATTAGTTTGAAGCTATTAAAACAATTATGACAAATGTCACGCGGCATAACAACTTTGAGAAATACGATTAATCATTGAAATTACGATTATATGCTTTTGGCTCCTTGTATTATTATACCTGTCATTTTGAATTATGCCATGTTATCGAGATGTATTGAAATTTAGTCTAATGAATCCCTCCTTACCCCCTTAAATCCACTACGACTACCGATTAACATACATATAACGTGGTACACATTAGTGTAGTTTAGGGTTTACATAAAATAAATATCTGTGCGTTATAATAACAGACATAAGGGTTTGTTTTTTTATTTTCTATAAAAAATAGTGAAAACGCTGCAAATGGAAAGAAAAAGCATGTTCACAATGAAAAAAATACCTTGATTATCAAATAAGCTTTTGGTCACAAAATAAAATTAAATATTTTATAAATTTCACTCCTAGTATCTTTGTCTGATTTTATTAAGTAGGGAGTCTATTTTCTCTTTTGCGTATAATATTAGGTAGATATCATAAGTTTATTTTTATGCCACATTCTTTAGAAGCATGAACATATTTCTGTATTGTACCGTTCAAAAAAGTTACTAGAACTCCGTATTCATTTCGAAATTAAAACCATATCTTCTAATTCAGCGGTTAAGGACATATATTATAATTTAAAATGGTTTATTTATTTATATTAAGATTTTATTTAATTTAACATTCTACACCACCCGACTTCAGCTTAAAAGTAGTTAAGTCAAATAATTAAACTATTTGTAGTAAAATTATAAAGCAACTATAGCATCAAATTTATAACAGTAATGAGCGAAGGTTATGAGTTCGCTAAAAAGACTACGTATCCTATCTGCGCACATCAATATGACGGATTATCTGCGAAAAATACAAATCGCTATTTTCCACACAAAATATTTCACAGGCCTTGGCTGTCGGCGCCGCGCTATCAGCGGAAGCTGTGCCTTGTGAGCAGCTGATGCTTTCCGGTAGGTTCTGGTGCAAGACTACCCGCTTCACCTCGGACACAGGAATCTAATTCATAATAGTTTTTTTAATTTTTTATTATTTTTTAGGCTTTTATTTATTTTATTTATTTCCTTTTATTTTAAGATGTTATTTAATGTTTATTTTCATTATTAACGATCATAAATTAATTATATCGCATTTTGTTCTATCCTAAAAAACTCCATTAATATATTAAAAAAACATTTAATATTGTTCCCATACTACGATAACTCTTTTTTATTACATAAATATTACAGAATCCAGTATATTTATTGCCTGTTTATTTTAGGTTTGTTCTTTCTTTTTATAAATCTCAACTCATAATAGATTTATATTTTTATTAAAAAAAAATATAGCTTAATTTGATCCTTAATTTCTCACATACACTTATTTATCTCACATAAACAGTATCTCAAACAAACAGAAAAACAGTGAGAAACGCTACGCAAATTCACTCTTTTTAATTATGACACTCAAATTTTAGTGAAATATTAAATAGAAAAAACTTTAGCTATAAAATTAACATTGTTATGCACCCAGAATAAAAGAGTAGTAAATAATGTCTAAGTTAATATTATTTTAGTCATTATATACTTACACGTGTCCCTATGTGAAACAGATGAAAGCTAAGAATTTCGAAATGTATGCAAATAATTATAATAAAAATAAAAGATCAAGATGTAATGATAAATGTCATTAAATTAAACAAAGAGGAAATTAAACACTTTGTAAGACATTCTGTGTTCCTCTTTATATGGCATGGCTGTCGAAATTGATTAAATACCTATTCCAAAAGAGAAGGGCAAAAGATTGAAAACCTAATTTTAATATTTTTTACTTACGGGACATTTTCCTATAGATAATATTAACAGCTAGACAAATTTATGTTAACGTTAAGAATATATTTTTTTTAATGTTATGGTTTTATATAATATTTTAATGTATAAAACGTTAATTGTTTGCAAAATAATAAACATTTATTCATATTATATGTAGTTTTATTTTTATATACAATTATTTTAAGCCCTACTTAACTAAGGTAAATTATTGTTGCTAGTATAGGAGACGGTGGTAATGAAACATTAAAAATAATTTGAGTATAAAGTCCGAATTTGAATCTGCGACCGCCAGGTTAATAGCTAAAGCCTTAACAACGAGACTACCAAGATCTCATTGTAAGATTATTCTTCTTCGTTTATTAAATGAATTTATTATTCATACAGAATAAATATAGAAAATAGTTTTATGACGAAAGTCTGTATTCGACATGAGTATAGCAACTTACGCGAACGTATGTCAAGGTTCGGCGGCACAGAGAAAGGGTAGGAGGCTTGCTCGGAAATCCGTGGCATCTGAGGAACGCTTCAGATGTGGTCCGCGTCAGTGAAATTGCTACAACAGCCAGCCGAAGGGTACGGGATCGAGGGGTAGGAACTACATGGGGGTAACGGGAAAGCCCGGACGTGGCCGGTTCAATGGGCGGCCACCTTTAGTAGTGTTGACATTGACTGCGTTATACATAGCATTTCTCTATACAAAGTGTTGTGACTCGTTTATTTGGATATCGTTTTATCTCCTGATTATCTAGAAATAAAATCTTACATTTTTACTTTTTCTAAAAGCTAGAAGCCTTGAAGAATCAGTGGTAGAACCATAGTAGATTCAAATTCAACATTTTTTTTAAAAATTTTGTTTTCATGATTCCAATTACAGCACAGAGTGTTTTTGTATTTACAAACCGTTAGATGACACATATTGAGAGCCAACTACGCATAAAACACAGAAGAGCGCTTTCGGGCAGGGGCTCCTTTAATATATGTCTCTTTAGCAGCGAATTAACGCGACTATGCATAAGGCCGTTAGACTTGTCCGCGAGGTTATCGTAATAGGTATCTAAATTGCCTAACTACGTTTTGATAGGCAACTGTTTCTTAAAATAAGCATAATCCTAACGCTCTCTATCCATTTAAATATACAGAAAAAAAACTGTTATTTTTCTACGGGTTGAGCGAATATACCTCAATTCATAAAGTACCTTATGTTACAACCGGATCTGCTTATAAAAAGAAGCATATATTATATATAAACGAAAAGGCTCGCTCTCGTCCGACATCGTTTACATATTTTTATAGAGGATGTCCCAAGACCATTCCCAAATACTTAATGGGAGGTGGGGGTATTGTGTAACCTATTATGAGTAAAAAAATATATAAAAAAAATAATTTATTATATTTTTTGAAAGATGGTGTTAAATTTGATCAGAATTTGTATTTCGATGCCCCGCCGATCGATAATGGCCTAATAAAAAAAAATAATAATAATTTAGTTTGTTCGCTTGCTGCCCAAATTTGAAGCGATAAACGACGCAAAGAATCTCGAATAAATTTCCTAACGACATTTCGTGCATATGTAAAGTTGTTCAGAGGACCCGGAGGACAGTGACGAAGAGGGTCGAAGGCGACGTCGTGTCGACGCGACGCGACACGACGCTTGTTTATCCCAGCCCGAGGGTCGAACAGATCGAGCATACATAAGTAGCCATATCGCGCTTATAGGCGAATTTCCCTTCAACAACTTTCCTATTATATTTGTGAGAGCAGATCAACGGCGGACGTGTTCTCTCGCCGCGGCCGCTTCCTTGATAGAAATTTATTACGAACAAAGTAGAAGCTTCAAAAGAACGCCTGTCAGAACAGAAGAATCCTCTCTCAGACGACTTTATATTATCTTTCTTCTGAAGTAATATCCTTAAACCAGCGCGACAGTGTCGACAGCAAACTTTTATTGTTCCTATAAAAACGATTGTAAAAACGATTTTATATGCGGTACTTACTACTCATGCATTCATTCCCTTGCAGATCCACCTCGCTTTACTGACTTTAAATGACTTTAATAGAGTGTAGTATCCCTGATTTATTTCCAGAGTTACTTGTCACTCTGTTAGATAAAGTCTTTCTTTCTTAAAAAAGGTGAAAGGCCTAATTACATTAGAGAAAGGTGACGTGATAAATTCGGGATGTTTCATTCATAGGAGAATAGCTCCCGTGGATCGACTCCAATAGCGAAATGTTTGTGATGTCAGAGATCTCAATGATTTCACCGCCGTTTTTAGAATTTTAAAGTTTTAATAGAATTTACATGTAAAATACTACAGCCGACCAAACCTAAATCTAAAATCCAAAATAATAAAAAAGTTATGTTTAAAAATATTTTTTTTATGGGAAATCCCATGTTTAATTTTTTCTTACGCAATTTATTCAAATTTTAAAAAAAGAATTATTTATTTTAAATTTGCATTAGTCCGCTCTAATATGCTGCCAGCAAAGGTTTCATCCTTGCGACCGCGAATACTACTACACATAGTACGAGCACCATTTAGATAAACACGAATGATATCAGATAAATGTCTTAAAAAATAAATATTATGTATAATATTTTAGGTATGGCAGGGATGTAAATTTTATTTATTTTGGTGCAATCTCTTAAACCTCTGAGTAAAGAAAAAATTAAATAAATTCATTACCGATTTAGAAATTATATTTATAAAAACAATTAAAACAGGTTGTTTGGTTGACAATAAAATAATAGATTATGTATGCGATTTTAAATTTCAGTAATTTTATTTAATTTCAAAATATATATTATGCTTATTTAAAAAACAGGTGATTAAAACAGCAATTCTGAACAACTTATCGATATAAAATAAAGGTTTACTTTGTTAGCGTACCCTAAAAATGTTATATCTACTTTTCTTTTACCTCCAGCGAAGGCTGGAAACATACCAAGGAAGCATCGGACAGGTGACGTTGAAAATACGAAAGCTTTAATGAAAACAAACTCCCTAGAAGAAACTTCCAGTCGCTAAAGAGAGCGTTTAAGCGCTTTCATCAAATTAAAATATTTTCATAGCACAGCGATAATCGATAAACTTAATATTCTTATCCGATCTGAAACTTGTAGTGGGCAAGATGATACTGAACACAATAAATATAGTACTATAAAAATACAATATTTTTAATTGATTTCTTTGCACAATAATAACGATTTACGATTTTAAAAAGTACCAGCATTTATATTAACTGTTGCTGAACATTATATTGGATTAATGTGAGACAAAAAATAAAAATATTATTTAAATTCGCCACAAAAGAAAAATTCTAGCGTATTCGTATAATGAAGACGAAATTCTAAAATACTATATAGACGCAAATTCCATAGGTACTATGTCATTTTAAAACGAGTGACATAATTAGGCAGTTAGAAGATGATTTTGACATTTCGGACAATGTTGTGAAATCAGACGTTGAACAACTCACTGAATGTCTGGATGCCGAGATATTTTACCTCAAAGTCGTACCATAATCTTTGGCGCCATGAAAACTAATATTATTCTTAAAAACTAAAGATTGACAATCGACACCGCATGAATTATAATGTTTTCATATTGATATGTATATGGTACAGTGCAAACAATAACGAAATATAACAGCAAATTTAAAAAAAATACACAAAAACAAAATGCCTTCTATAGGACTAGTTAAAACAGCAGCGGTGCTCACTCATATTTTTACACTGTTACAAATTAGTACCTTAGGGTACCTTAATTAGTACCTTAGGTCGTTAATGACCAAATATCAAAGAAACAAATAAATAACATTATATTTACACATTTTATTGTACACTTTAACTTTATATAGATCATAGCCAGTCTTGTTCAGATATAAAATAAGAATATCTATTTTGTCAATGAATTGAAATATGAAACCATTTATCCTTATTCACATTATGTGGGATGGGTGTTGGGGATGGGTTTTGAAGGAGAGCATACTCTATGGGCATTGTGCAGGCAACACTCCCATCGTGCCACGCAGTACGCTCGTACATAGTTGACATTTATTTTTGCGGGTTATTCTTGTCAGGTGATAAAATATTCGTACAAATCATCAAAAAATCGAATAAATAATTTTTTTTTTATTTATAATTAAACGAAATTCATAATATGATTTAAAAATAATTAATCGGTTTTTAGTTTCTTCTGAAAAGTCATGTATTGTTTGTTAATGAATATTGTTTATGTAGGCCAAACATTTATTTAAAATAACACAATAACGATCTGATGACACGTGACATAAAAACGAACTACCTTTTACACTTTAAATTACATAATTCAAATATTTATGATGACTGTTTTCTTAGTAAGTTTCAACATATGTAGTTTTATACTCGTAATATTGAGACGTTTAAAACATTTATACACGCTTATAGTTTTCAAATCGTTATTAATAAACTGTAGTTAGCTAAATATTTTAAGATAGATAGATTAGAATAAATTGTCTAGGTACTTCATATGCCAAAAATGCATTTTTACATCTCAAAGAGAGACAATATAATACACCAAACATAAACACGACACGTACTATGTCATTAACACCTTTTCTTTTTGATTAAGTTTAATTTAAATAGTAGCAGCTGTATGCATAATCGAGTAAACGTCTATAATAGGTTATTATTCGTCACTTTTAAGCTTAGCAACGTCGTGTATGCATAAGGTCATAATAAAAAGCCCTATTTTAAAGTTTAGTAGAGTAAAATGTTGCTAAATAAACTGCTCCAGCTTAAAATGATCTAATGTTAACAAAATTTTGTAAAAGTTGAATCTAACATCCAGCCTGAGGATAATATTACGCGATGTGTGAGTATATAGAACGTCATATTAACACGTAGGATCATAAAATTCGTGACACGTTTTGTCTTTTCAATACCTCCCTTTCTTTCGTAGCTATGGATAACCGTCGTAAAAAGAAAACACACTTCAGAGCTTTCAAGTAGTATTTCGACTTGGCTATAAACAGCTAGTTCCTATATCATTCGTGAAAAGGTCGAAACATTTGTACGATGCACATAGTACAATATCAGTATAAACTTTAGGCGTGTATTTATTTTATTTATTTATTTATTATGGTATAATAGGAAGTTACAACAATAAATTATGTAATAACACTGAAAAAGGAATTAAATTAATCGAATATAGATAAATTAAACACCAGTCATATATTGTTGTGTTGAAGTAACATGGCTACTCTAACTCGGTTAAAAACGTGTTCTAAGAGCGGCCAGGAGAAGGTTGCAGAAAAAATACAACACTTGTTACGTACGCGAGACGTTACTAATAACAAAAGGGATCATAGTATAAATATCATAAATACAAAATATAATATATAATAATAAATAGTGCATATTATATTATATATTACATATATATATATATATATTATACTATATAAAATAAATATAGATTTTCATAAGATAAATTCCAGTTTTTAAACTTGCGCTGATATTGAATCTTCAATTCACCTAACGCAGTCTGGCCTTAAAGGTTTGTGTCCTAAAAAAATCTTTAAGTTATCGCAGAATGATAAGGAAAAAAAATAACTAGTATTATTTTCATAAGTATTTAGGTACTCATTTAATATTTACCTAAACTTAGTTCATCATGTGAGACTTTGGTGATTTTGAATCAAATTATTGATAACTTTATCTTCTCTATATGCCCCTATGTATTATACATTTTTAGGTATTCCTATAAATAGTTTATTCATTATTTATTTATTTATTTATTTATTTTCTTAAGGGAAAACACACAGTAAAACAGTAACATTAACAATTTAGACTTAAGCAGATAACAAAACCGATTATGGATTTCCTACATATTCACAAACATTATATAGTTTTATACAGTAGGTATGCAGATTTCAAACTAAATTGATGCAAATCAATTTGCATCATGTGAGTTTTGTTAATTTTCGATGGACTATTTTTATTAAAAAAATTTGGTAATTCATAAATTTTCACATTCATCTTGGGTTAATTGATTTAATATTACACCCCAACATGTCATGCCCATACAGACGATTTTCGGCATAACTTGAAATATTAGGTTTTGGACATGTTTCCATTTTCACCCATATCGTCGGATGGGCGCCACTTATCAAGAGGGCCAACCTCCCTCGACCCTTCGGGCATGCGCCGTCGGCTGGCGCTTAAACCGACCGTAAGAGCCGCTGGAACTGATTCGCACGTCTGAAAGAGCGCTCCGCATACGCGACGTCAAACACTCTAAACTTAACTAAAAACTTACTTCATTTATAAATAGTTCAATAGTTTGAAGCTCTAGTAAATTCTTTAAATATGTTGTTTTTAATGTGATGTTGATAGTTATAGTAGTGTTACTTTACTGCGAATCTATTTCAAATTAAATTCACTTGGAATGTTTTGATTCATTCAGGAGATGATTGAAGCAAAGTTTTTTCAAACTTTAAAAAGAGAGATTTATGTGTTTAATTCCGTTATAGCATTATTCTATATACATCTTAATAGAATACCCTTACGTTTGTGTTATATTAAATCTCTAAATACTCTTATAAAGTTTATAAATTAATCGTTCGTGCCGCTGGTATGTCATTACGGGAATCAAGTCGCGTTAAAGTTTTATAGGTGACTGCATTATATTTTTTGAATATGAAAGCGCTGGAAATACTCAAAAATATTTCATCTCTGTTGTTTCGAAAGACGCGATGGGAACCAGAAAGGATATTATTATCGCCTCAACTCGCAAAAGAAAATACCGACATTCACATGTTTTAAAAAGAGCGTTTTCGTTGTTTTGTTTAACGTTAATATCTACACACACTGATGCAAAAATGATAAGGTAAGATATACATATATACATCCTGATTTATTTATAAAAAGCCTAACGCAAACATAATATAATTAGATTTTCGATTTGCTCTAAAATTTGATATTTTTCATCTTTCACATTGCAACAGAAATAAAATAAAAACGACCGTACTTGTCAGTGAAAGAATTTGTTCATATATACCCGCAAAGAAATTACTATTATTTTTATCAACCTTGTACATAGGTCGCTTATAAAATCACCACATTTAATCATAATTCTTCATTGTAATCAAATATCCATTCTTTTTATATTTTTTTGTAACATGACATTCTTTTCTTAACTCATTTATTTATTTATTTTTTATTGAAAAATCCAACAGTATTAATTTTTATAATTACAAACAAAACTTATTACTAGTATACAAAACCAATTATGGATTTCGGACATTTTACATATTAACATTAGCATAAAAAAATTGGTCAGTGTTCTTAAAATATATGTAGATTATGAATATTATATACGTATACAGTAGAATTTCTTGATGTGTTATGTGTAATTTGTGAGTAATGTTTGTGGTAGTTTGTATGTATATGTTAAAATAAAGTAATAAATTAAGTATGGTTTTAGTATGTATAAAAATAATGTATGATGAAGGTAATATAAATATAATATGTATGTATATTCTATATGTAATTGCAATTACAATTAAACATTAACCATTAACAACATAACAATCTAACAACACAATTAGGTTTTGTCTTTACTATTAATGATATTGGAAATCTATTTTTTTGAATGATAATAAGGAGGTATTCAATATAACGATTTTTGAAATATCTTTATTGTTATAAAGGGAGCAGATACGTGGTATGGTGCTATTATTCATTGAATTAGTATGATAACAGGGTATACGGAATAATTCTTGCTGCCTAGTTGATCTGTATGGTACCTTTATATTTATTTTTTGCAATAAATTTGGACAATCAAAAATACAATTAAAAATGTTGTATAAGAATGTTAAATCAGTTAATTGTCTACAATATACAAGAGAATTTATTTTATAAAAAGCTGAAGCGTATTCAAGGCTTTGAAAACAGCAACGAGATTTAAAGTTTAAAAACCTAATAAATTTATTTTGAATATTTTGAATTCTTGCTATGTAGATATTATAATGAGGACACCAAATAGACGAAGCAAATTCTAAATGAGAGCGAACAAAAGAATTATATAATAGTTTTACAAATAAAATCAGTAAAATATCAATAATGGTTTGGATACTCTTATAATAAAACCAAGCATTTTAAAAGCTTTATCTACTATATTATTTATGTGGTTTGCAAAACTAAGTTTGCTATCTAATATTACGCCTAAGTCTCTAACATATGAAACAGTTTTTATCGGAATGTCGTTAAAATTATAATGGTGGTTTATTATATTTCTATTTCTTGTAAAAGTTATCTGAAAGCATTTTTCAGCGTTCAATTTAATTTTATTACGGTTACAATAGTCTCTCAGTGCGTTTAAGTCTTGTAATAATACGTAATCGTTTTGAGATTTTATTTCTTTGTAAATTTTAAGATCGTCTGCGTATGATACATTAAACATTGCGTTAATTAGATAGATACATAATAATTTGTATTAAAGAGAACAGTTGAGAGTTAAAAATAATACTTTAAAACTTAGCGGTGGACTTATATCGACATACTTCATTCTCAAGTGCAGGACCTCTTCAGTAATTTTCTAATTATTTTGTTATATGGGTTTTACATAAATGAACTTTTTCAAAATATTTCAATATTCTTAAAATTTATGTCATTCATTTTTTTATGTGATTTACCGCTATCATCAAAAATATAATAAAGCAATTTCTTAAACGCTCAATTTAATAATTATATTATATAGTAAACATCAAGTGAATTTTGTTTTAAATTTTTAACATTATTATATTTTTATAAATTTAGTAGTCAGTGTTCAAATAGTTTATCTATAATATCAAATAATTTATCATTTTAAAACTTAATTTAATATTATTGTTGTTCTTACTCACTATAATTTTAGACTTTTTAGTCTGTATTGTGAATGTAGGTACAAATAAAGAAATTGTAATTAAAATTCAAATAAAATTTATTATGGTATATTAAGAATATTAATAATTTTACTAGTAATCAAAACTACCAGTATAAAGTATTAAACCCTAAAAATAAAATTACAGTTTAGTTTAGTTTATACCTAAATAAAAAAACCGTTACATAATAATTTGTTTTGTATAGAAGTAGTGTTATTTTACCTAGTTTAATTAGAAATATGCATATTTTAATAAATAATTGAATAAAAAGACTATGAATATAAAATTATTTGATATATACTATATTATTTATACATTATTTTGTACAATTCAATTTTATCCTATATGTTTGTTTAATATCTACTAATTTATTATGTACCATCTCTCTGTTTCATGTTATACTATAATTTAAATAAAAGCTATGTAAATCTGACATTTAAAAAATGTATGTTACTCAGCATATAATTTAAAAAAAATGCTATTATAGAACTCTGCATTCAGACGAGCATTATAATATTATGTTAACATAGTGTTTAAAATAGTTATGCCTTTCAAACATAAATAAACAAATAGGTTATGTCATCTTACTTTATTTCTAGCGGAGAAAAAGTTGTCCTTTCGGAGAGGCTGGAAAATGTCACTCAGACGATATCAAGAATTCTGGAGGGATACGATATCAGATTAAGACCTAACTTCGGCGGTAAGTTTTTCAAATTGATTATTACATTTGTGAATATAACTTGTTTAGCGTTGTTGCTACCTGAAATTTACCTGTATGAAAATTCGTGATATATTAGAAAATATTTTAGGAACTTTTTATTTAGGTTTTTGCAACATATTTTTAATTTAGAATAGAAGGTATTTTAAAGAAATACACTTATTTTACATAATTATGTGGTTTTGCATGGATAACGGTGGTTTTTATTATGTAAATAGGCTATTTAATTGTAAAAAAGGTATTTATTTTATTGTTCGCTTTTACGTGCTACATTCATAATATATTTGAAATAAACCATATTTTATGTAAAAAAAATAAATGAGATATTAATGCTAACAAGGCAATCAAACTCGATTATGGATAATAGCGTTTTCTAACTCAATGAGATATTTTTCTTTTGTTAGGCTATGGCCTCAGTTTGCAATTTATAATTTCCTTTCAGGTCCGACAACGTTCTGTATAACTTTTAAAGAATAATGTTGATAATGAGTAATATTTTAAAAAAGAGTTATATTTTGAGAAAGAATAACATATTTTTCTAAATTATGCTTTATTGCTATCAGAACATTAATTTCTCAAATATACCGTACCAAGCAAGTAATAAAAATCTCCAGAAAATAAAAGTTGACGATTCGCATTTCTAGTCTATACTATATAAAACTATAGAAAAACGCGAAGCGACGGAATTGGATGCACTTCAGCGGAATGTCGCTCTGCACGTTTTCAAGAAACATATTTCTTAGTGTACGGACATGGTTGCTCGGCGCGATAGACGCAAAGGCCTATTCAAAGATTAATAGACTTGAGTTTTGAGTAAATAAAATTTAAATGTATTATGAATAATTTAACTATTCAAACCTCGAAACCATAACAAAACAAGAAACAACCAGCGACTATGTATTGTAATTAATGATATTGTATAATATTAGAAGTTGTTCAACCACATTTATAATATTATTAGTATGGATACTACACTAGATTCGCAGAGTTTTTACTAGTCATAAAAATAAGTTATAATAAGTTTTGAAATAAGTGCCACTACCAAATGTTGTATGATTGATGTTTTTTAGGTGATCCACTGTATGTCGGGATGGATCTTACTATAGCGAGTTTTGATGCAATATCGGAGGTCAATATGGTGAGTTTCTATTGATCTAATTCAGGATATAGGCAATAAGGCATGGCGTAAATAGAAATTTATGACATCAAGGTAGCAGTATGATTTCGGCTTTATATAACTATATATCTACTAACTTATGACTGAAACAGACGACCGGATCTCAGAGAAGCTGCAATGGAGCTTTCTCGGTAAAGGATGTCACAATGTCATTATAAAAAAAGTCAATTTATATATATATAAATAAAATATACAGTAAGTAGGCCATTGCAGTAAGTAGCGATAGTACGTGATTTGAAATTCTTTGAATTAATTTGACAAAGTTTTGAAAAAAATCTCTATGTGTGTGTGTGTATTTAGTAAAAATGTTGATAAAATAAAGTAAGGTTATAACAAATACGTAAAACCCCACGCGAATTCCGTCTCTTAGAGAATAGCTATAGTTGCATTTTAATTTATTGTGGCCATAAAAAAACTACGTTGAAATCCAAACTAAAAATTATTTTTTTTATGCTACCAAAGCAAAATCTGACTGAATGTTTCATCCATCAATAATTTAAAATGGTTTTATAAATTTAAATAAACCTAATTTCATGTGTATACAGGTATATTTAAATTCACTACGGTCCTTCGCAGCCGCGATGTGTGGTGGTCACAGTAGGGATTTTAAATATACCTGTATACAGGGTGTATTATCCTTACAGGGGAAGGGGTACATTTATATCAACAATCAAGCCTTTATTAGCAAAGAATATTGGATATATGTTTCCCAATTACGAGAAAAAACGAATTAAAAAATTGTTCGAAATCACTTAAATGTTTGAGTCGCCATGTCCTTCAAAAAAAAAAAACTGTAAATATAATATTAATATTATATTTACAGTTTTTTTTTTCAGTTTTCAAAAAAAAATCATGTTAAAGTAATGATGATATTAATATCATCATTACTTTAACATGATTTTTTTTTTTCTAGAGACGGGGTTAGTGATAGTTTAACACTCTAAAAAGAGAAAAGTGAATAAAAATACATTCTGTATGTTTTATGGCTTTGATGGTTTTACAGCATATAAAGCTCCTGCTAGCTCTGTAGGTCTGGAAATGAGGAGCGTAGCAACCCATGACAAGTGCCGTTAGCATTAATAAGTTGTCTTGGTAGATCGTAGGGTAGGGTTGCTTTTATATAATATAAACGTATTTTTTTATTATAAAAATTGCACAAAAAAAACTAAGATTAATTTTTGTTATTTTATAACTGATTATGAAAGATTTTTAATCAAAAGATATGTAAAAGGCATTTGAACGATTCGGCAAATAGAAATTCAAGAAATTATTCAGTTATAATCAGATCCCAATAGCGCAGTCCGAATTGTAAATAGCTAGAGATTTTTGCAAGAATCTAGATTCAATTCAATCTTTTTTGTTAAACATAAGTACAGGATCATTGTAAACTGTAATAATTACAGTATTATAACTATATTTAAGTTTATTATATTAACCGCCAACGAATGCAATGCGAGTGCGATTATAAATCTCACTGAATCTAGTGTCATAGGTATTTAGTAAACTGTACATAAAAGTGTTGGAATAGATTCAACGCACACTATAATAATGGCATATAAAATATAAATAACAAATTAATTAATATATAAAACTAAAGGTATTAAAATTATTATTAGAAATTAATTTCCAACGGAAAGCCCCGGCGCGGGCAGTCCACGTCCTCGGTTGATCACTGTTCTGTGGGACTAGTCTGAGCTGCCATCGACAATCGACTCAAATGTGTCGTCTCTCACTCGCACCCGCCGAGGCCGCGGCGAAGGAAAAGGGACGGCGCTTAGCGTTTGGGTCGATTTTCCGCCTGCTGAACACAGTTCGCAGTCGGATTCATCTCAATATTGCAGCTGCAGCACGTAAGCTTAGACAGCCGCAGACTAATTGCTTGCCTGCCGTACCTCCCCCTCCTCACCCCACCCGTTACTCCTCCCTAGTGTACTATCAACAAAATTTACCTACAACCTGTCCCACATGCCCAAAAGCATGTTATTATTTCAGACGCGATTATTTTAAACCGTATATGTACTTGTATTTCAAATAATGTATTTTTAATAACCTTTTTAATTTTGTATTGTCATTCCTACATACGTTTTGTGCTAATCAAAATAAATATTTGAAATATTAAAATTAAGAAATTATTAATATGTGTGGATATAGTTCTATTGTGTAATTTGTTCTTTATTTTTCTATTATCTTCAATGTTTAATCTTTTGTATCATTTAAATATAAATAGAATACATAATAATTACCAACCAAAACACTTGAAATATTTTCAAGGAATACTTTTGAATAAATACAATTTCACCCCACCTGGAAATATTATATATGGGAATAAGCTACATACTATATCACAAATAATAAAACAAAAACACATAACCACAAACGTATAACACTACCAACAATAACACATTATATATCAAAATCTCCATGTATAAAAGGCATCCTGATAAAATGTGCATATAATCACTATTTAATTTTTTATACCATTTTAATTAAATCCTTCATAAAAAAAACTTTTATGAACTAATTATCAAAATTGAATAAAAATAATTAAAAATACACAGTAAAGCAAACGTGTAAAATTGGAGCAGGTATCACCCCAGAACAGACCTTGTCTAGTGGGGTGATAAAATCCACACCACCTATCTATTTTGCTGTGTATGAGATAGCTTAAGATTACTTATAACTAGTTTTATTTAAATTGTTTTGTGCTATTTCATATGTATTGTTTTTGGATAAAATAAATAAAAAAAAAAAAAAAAGAATTGGAATTTAAATACGAGTGAGTGATTTTATTATGGCAAGGCCCCGTAAGTGCAAAATTTGTACATCTCAGAAAAAATATGTTTAATGTGAGGATTACCATTGTAATCTCACGATACAATACGATTTTAGGGTGGTGGGGGAGGAGCGAAATACTCTTTTTCCCTTTTAAATTCCACCACTTAAAATCCCCCTCTCGATATCAGAGCACTAACCATAATTCCCCGAGGAAGCGTTCGAGTGGCGACCTTGGAAAGTTGCGTCAACCCTGTTCGCTCTTATTAAAAGCGACGCTAATTTTAATCAGAAAAGAATCCAACGAATGAAAAGTTTAATCGGATCAGATAAAGGACTAGAACCTGCTTGTAACGTTTGAGATTAGGTCATCTCTTAAGGCGGGTGTTGAAAGTGTTCAAGTATAATAATATAAACCCATTCAAAAATAGTGTGTACCTATATTATCCATAAAAATTTTAATACACCTTTAATGTAGGGCTAGTCAGATCCGAAATGTCATTTTATCCTGAAACACACTAATTGCTTCATTTTAATGTTAGACCAAAAACATATAATAAAAAATAAAACGGCGTGAGAAAACGTTGTTGAATGTAGAGGCCAGTATGGTGTGATAATAATTTTGAAATATAATAATAAATTATTATGCAATTGATGACAAATGCATTCAACTCTCTTAGAGAAGATTTACTTCTTACGCGCGTGGTGTAAACACAAGCTGATTTAGTTGAAAATAGTTTCGTGTGCTTGTTAAAATTTTTGGTTGCCTAGTGTAATTCTGATTTGCTATACTATCGAGTTTAGGTATTTGAGAACATTATCGGAGTTTTATCACGCTCAATGTTTTAGTAGCTTTATTGTAAATTCGAGCCTCTAGAGGGATTGTATTTTTAGCGGACCTGAATTTTATGAACGGTCTCCGCTTGGCTCATCGCTTAATGGAGTTGAGGTACTTTGTACAGTATTTTGAACGTTGTCAAATCTTGACCGTTTGCAACATATTTTTAAATATGGACTGTATTCTTACAGACATAATACAAGTAGATGGTCGATTAAGGCGCAGTTAAGAGGTACTCGTAACATTGGAAAATCATTAAAAAAAAACATTTTTGGTGATGTACAACAGCAAAGTATTTCGACGTATAAATTAAATAAAAAAATGTGTTTATTTATCGCCTCGCGTTCGATATTGCAGCATTCGATTTACCAGATAGTAATAGTGCATATTGTAGACAAAATAATGGTGTAGTTCTTATCAAAGCCACACTTTTATATACTATTCTTATTACTAAATTTAGACATGATATATGTCGAATCATCACTGGCATGCACGCCTCGGCCACTATCGATCAACACTTTTACGGCTAAGGATTTAAGGTCGACATTAGCATGATCATAAACAGTGTGTTACAATTTCTCGATTCAATAATATTTTATCGTGGGATGCGTCTACTTTCCCAATAGAAATAACATCGCAAAGGCGTTGCGATAATATGCACAAAAAATGTATGTACCATTTTCATTAGTTATAGGACATTTAAAATTGGCCATTCTTGAATTCGTAACCTCTTTCACATAATTTAAACACTTATAATGTCTCCTTATGAGCAAACTTAAAAAAAATCCCTTAAGAAATAGAATATGCGGTTGTGTCCGATTTGAAAGTCGCTGATGGTCTGCTGTCCCCAAGCCGGCCGCCGGCCGCCGGCACTTCGTCTTCAATCACCGCGCTATTTATACGGCGTGCTTGAGCATGCTCTCGGCGGAGAACGCGCTCGATGCTCAGTTGTTGAGCACGAACTGGTCACAAGGACCACAGCTTCGCAAGATTGACCCGCTTTCTACATGGGATCGCTTTTACTTTGGTTATTGATCACGTCAACGTAGAAACATTATACCGATTACACGCTTCATGGCCGCCGATGGCTATTCGTATAACAAACAAATAGACATCTAATATTTTTTTATGCATTAAAAACCATTCGAATGTTGTTGTTTGTTTATTTCCTATATGTTGCTAATTACCACGTTAGGCTTAGCAATTTTTGACATTTTGTATGAGTAAACGAGCTGTCAAAACCGCGAAATAGTGAAAGTAGTGTTTTAGGTACGAGTACCTATTAAAACCCCATTTAAGCACCCAATTGAAATGAATCTGCTTAGATATATTTTTGCATTTTTAATAAGACTTACAGCTACTTCGATATTGCACTTTGTATATTGTATGTATTGCCTAAACGAGTAATTATTGAATAATGGTATTCTTTTGTTTAGATAAAATAATAAATAATTTATTAATATAATGAGAATTTTCTTTGGTGTAAAGTTTTTTTTAAATGTTCTATGTATAATTCCGTGAAAAAATAACAATTACATAGTTACCGCAAGAAATCCTTCGCGTCATATCAAAGCTTTGAACTAAAACACTTTTCGGTATTTTTTCCAGGACTACACCATTACTCTATATTTGAACCAATATTGGAAGGACGACAGACTGGCCTTTAGTACTGAAGATGAAGTTTTGACACTCTCTGGAGATTTTGCTGACAAAATATGGGTTCCTGATACATTTTTTGCAAACGATAAAAACAGGTAAATAATCGCTTATTTACAGTAATAAAATTGTTGGCCTGTTAGCGCAGTGGTAAGAATGTCAAAGGTTCGATCTCCAGTAGGCCCCAGCTAGGTCATCTTCCACCGTTAATAATCAACGGCGTTGATGAAATTGGAATAACGAGATAAAATACACACTTGTACACTTTCACACCTTGTTTCACACTTTTAAACTTAAATTTACATAAAATCCCGATGGTGGTTTTTAACGGTAGAATCCCATATTATTTATAGACAAAAACATATTATATGCTTAAAATCACCCCTAAAAGTTTATGAGTGTATACTGTGAACCGCAGTGAGCGCATTTGTCGTGAAAAGGCCAATTATTATTATTATTATTAACATTAAATTTAAATTTAATTATGTTAAAAAAACATACCATGCTATGTTTTTTTATTTTTATATACTCAGACTCAAAAAATTCACTTTCGCCTCTATGGCCAACCAAAACGCACATCGAATGCGCTAAAAGTGCCACAGGCACAAATGGAGATGGAAAATGAAGCAACCCATCACAAGTTCCATCACAGGTGGGAGTAGTCTCGGTGGGAGGTGCCTTTAATGTTCCACCTGGGTGGGAGGTGGTTAAATAAATCACTATCAAATATAGTATATAGTAGTTGATATTATATGACAGCGACGGCTGTTATAGCCATTATTGTCATTTATTTGTGTAGTAAAATTGTATTAGAAGAAACTTTGAAGGTGCAGTCACGGAGAAGGGTGTAAGGTAGAATAAAACTACAGGTTGGCCCTTCCCTTTCGTTTCTGGGGAAAATTCTTCATTTTTTTGTTGTTGCCGCTGTTGCAGTTTCCTGCACGACGTGACGGAGCGCAACAAGCTAGTTCGCCTGCAGGGCGACGGCAGCGTGACCTACGGCATGCGCTTCACGGCCACCCTCGCCTGCATGATGGACCTGCATTACTACCCTCTGGATAAGCAGAACTGCACCGTCGAAATTGAGAGCTGTGTGACTCATTCATTTAATACGTGGCGTGCGCTATACTGTGCTCGCTTTTAAGCTAGCATTCCACCGGCCATTATAGTCTGTCCGGGAGGCGGGTGAGGAAGCTCGCCATGGTGGCATCACAATCCACCATTCAATCATTCAATTTTAATTTGGCTTTTGAAACAACGCGTGTTAAGAGTTATTTTTTTTTAAGAAATGAATGGTCTGTGGATAGCTAGAACTAAGCTGGAATGCAGTGCACTAATTCGTTACAACATGCATGGCGTGATATGAGCACAAGAGCAAAAAAGACTATGCAAAGTATTTTTTTATTGGCAGTTTGTTGTTTCTCTTGCATATTCGTTTTAAACAACATTATATTAAATCCATTATTTTATTTATTTATGCTGATTATGAGTCCGCTATTTCAATCTAGTCTGTAGTAAAAGTTTCATATTTGCTAACAAAAAACTACCATTGACTAGTTTTTTTAAAAGACGGAATGAAACCATACCAACGTAGAGTTTATAATATATTTAAATATTTTATTTTACATAAACTAAATATATTATTTTTAAAATACAACAATAATATAAATTGCCTGTAAGAAGTCAACTAAAATCGAGTGTATATATATTTTTTTTAATTTTATTTTGAAAAATGTTTTTTTTTTTGTGAATGTAGAAAATGTCTAATCGATTACCTTTGGAGACTTTTAAGTATGACTTTTCCTAAATGCATGTTCTGACATACTTACTTAGTCGATGTTTTGAACTCGTCAGTAACTTTTGTTTATTCTAGTTAAGAGATACTTTTTAAAATTTTAGGAGATAAAATTTAAAAACATTATTAAATATATTTAACTATTTTGGTGACGAGACCAGCTTATTACTGACCAGTTATTTTTTTAAATATATTATCAAAAGATTATGTTATGACGTGCATATAAATATTAGGTACACCTAATCATTCCAAATATAAAAGTATCTGAAAATAAAATATCGAGAAGTACAATTTAAATAATTTGATCAAAGCGGGTTATTTAAATTACATTTGACCTCTAATATTGTCTTTAATACATGAACTACCTTCAGTGTAAGTGGTATATCATAAATATATATTATAATTTATTATATGCGTTTACTGCATTTGGGAAGGGGTTTTTGCTAGTTTCTTTTTTATGAAATGTGTCTCCAGAAATATTTCAAATGTGTCTCCAGAATATTTCTGCATCATTATTTAAATATTGATAAAATTACTAACATTACTCTAATTGTGAATTCAATTTAAAAAAAAACAACAGATGTAAATTTCCCAGTTGCGAATAAAACAAAGTGAATTTAAAAATAATATACCTAGTGTTTACTACCTAGTTAATAATAAAAACTCATCTCGTGATGGCAACATTCTAGTACCTCTCTGATGGCATAAGTTGGAATCTGAAGTAAATATATATTAAAACCCATCAAAAATATATTGCATTACGTGCTACTCAGAGAATTAACCACAAAGTCAAAAAATTATATTACAACAATGTTTGCTCATACTATAAACTTATTTCCTTAACCAGCTATATCTGTGTTGCTTGAAATATGATCAATCGTCTTGTGTAGTCAAAAACTAGTTAGGTATATTTATTGTTTTTATGCTACTTTATATATGTTTTTAAAATAAAATGATTTAGAGTAACATTTTTTGGCCGGTTTATACCCAAGTAAAAGATCATATCAATAAAAAGCACAAATAAAGGCATGTAAAAAAGCTCTATAACCTGCTCTCTTTTTATCTCATATGGAGAGAGAATGAGAGTAGGTTAGTTAAGTAAGTTAGTTAAGTGTATAGAACTGTACGAAAAACACATATAAATAAAAAAAATATTGTTTATTTATTATCTTTAAATTTGTTTTTGGTAGTTAATTATATACTTTTTGTTGTTTATGTATTTTTTTGCGTTTTCGTTTTTCTGTCAAATTCATCATCATATGGTTTTATAATAATATTTCCACCTTCAGATGGTTACACGGTTTCTGATGTCGTCATGTACTGGAAGGAGACTCCCGTCCGAGGGGTAGAGGAAGCAGAATTGCCTCAATTCACGATACTAGGACATGAGACGAACGACCGAAAGGTAGTATACCATCCAATATCTTTTGATTATAAACTTTCTATGAGTTCAATAAAATGTTTCGTCAATCTGTCAAAATTTACACACGTAGGTTTCTGGCCCAAAACCACGACAGTATTCATTAATAAAAGTCTACTTAATTATTTAAAAAAAAAACTTAATTATTTGGAACATTTATATGGTCATCCTTTTGAAAAGTACGATTTGTAAACATCGTAACACTGTAAGTTCCTTTTAAATAAAATAACTGTTTTTTTTTTATATATATGTTTTATTCAAATATTTCAGGAAAAGTTAGCAACTGGAGTCTATCAGAGATTGTCGCTCAGCTTTAAGTTGGAGAGGAATATTGGATATTTCGTCTTCCAAACCTACCTCCCCAGCATCCTGATCGTCATGCTGTCCTGGGTGTCTTTCTGGATTAACCACGAAGCCACTTCAGCCAGGGTTGCGTTGGGTTCGTGTTCATATAACCCATAATATTATTAAATTGACGGAGAAACAACTATACAACTATATGCCTTTTTAATAAGACTATTATATGTAAATCCATATTCATCCCATCTATATACTCACTATTAAACTATATGTATATATTATTATATTTGAAAATTATTTTTTCATAACGGGTAATCGTCTTAAAAATTTATGTTAAAGTTTCATTAAGCTATAAATACATGATTTAAAAAGAAACAATAATAAAAACAATATGAGATAGACAAAAATAATGACAATAATAATAATAAGAATAATAGCGGGTCAGAGTCATGAGTAAAATCAAAATTTAATAAATATTTACAAGACAAATAACCTACAAATTACAAACTTGCGATGATTAAAGTAAAATATAAAGTGGAAAGTAGCAACTTTTAAATATTTTGATACATTTCGTATTTTCAACCCAATTAAAAATTAAATAACTGTTTATTTTGACGTTAATTTATTCTTATTCTTGCAACTCTCTCTCTCTCTCTCTCTCTCTCTCTCTCTCTCTCTGTGTGATTTTAGTGCCTTTTGCCCAACATCCTGGTAATATATTTAACTTATAACTATAGCTTTCCTGTATAACAGTGGAAGTCTCGTAGAAATAGTAACTTTAAAAAAACATACACCCTAAAGAAGGACTATAATATTATACAGGTAATCGAAACCCAAAAAACCTACTTGTACTGTAACGAATGTGATACGAGGATGTGATAAATAATAATATATAAAAAAAATGCACATAGAATATTTGCTATGTAAACAACCCCTTAGTAGGTATTTGTAATTAGACATAATTTCGATTAAATAAAAAAAAATGCTAGACTTAATTTAAAGTATGCTCAAACGCAAACGCCAGAGATATTTATTTTTAGTATATTCCATAATATAAAAATTAGGATATATGCATAAGGTAGATAATTGGAGCAATTAATAAAATAAAAGATGGCTTATTTCACAAGGCATCACCACCGTCCTGACGATGACGACCATCAGTACCGGCGTGCGGAGCAGTCTCCCGCGCATCTCGTACGTCAAGGCCATCGACATCTACCTGGTCATGTGCTTTGTCTTCGTGTTCGCCGCGCTCCTGGAGTACGCGGCCGTCAATTACACCTACTGGGGCGCGCGGGCGAAGAAGCGCGCCAAGGTCAAGAGCGGCAAAGAAGCCCTGTCTGCCGCCGGCAGCGTCTACGACAAGGAAGACAACAAAGGACAAGGTATGTACAGTCCTTTTAAAAGACAATTAGAACGGTTAAACATAAATACAATTACATCCAAGTCACGTTAATCTTAAAGGTTAGCAAAACGCGCAAAGTTACCTGCCTGGTAATATTGACCATAAAATTGTATGTTTTTTTTTTTTGTGATTTTTATGACTGCTTTGACGGACCACAGGATCTTTCGGGACGGCATACGAAACTGCTTCGCTTATGGACCTCGGATAGTCCGCTTCGCTCCCTTTATCTAGGGCGTTTATTTCAATTCAATTCAACACGCTATACAGACTTTAAGCCAAATCACTAGAGCAGCATACAGCATAGGCGTCTGAAACAGCACGAAATCCATACCTTGATAATAACTTTTCATGTATTTATTATTTATTTTATTCATAACGAGCCTTAGGTACCTAATATAATAAGAGAATAAAACGAACTGTTCTTATTACTTTTTTTTTATGTCAACACTATTCTATGCAATTAGTATTATTATAATGAAAACGCTGAACTTTAAGTAAGTACTTAAATGCTTCCTTGTTCGCTTAGTAAAATATGGCTTCGAAGACATAATCGAGCTACGAGACGTGCGCATGAGTCCAATAGCGCCGTTGCGCGCGCGCACGCTTCCCACGGGCGCGTTGGGCGGCGGCTGCGCTACCTTCCCGCCCAGCTTCCGTATCGCCCGCCACGCCAGGACCCCCGTCCCGTCGCCCGGACTGAGGTACCGCGGACACACAGGTGACCTTTAACATACTGTTAATGCAGTGGTATAATTATAATCATAAAAAATAAGGGAGCGAGAAAAAATAAATAAATGTATCAAAGTGCATTACCATTTATTATTTAAATAAATTCACCTATTATATTTATATTAAAAAGCTGTAATTTTAATTCATATAGGCGACGAAAATTAAATATAGAAATTTGAATTAACTATATTTATAATTAATCTTAATTTCATAGTAATCTAATGGTTAAGGTGTTTGACTATTAAGCCAGCGGTCGTGGGTTCGAAGCCGCACTCAGTTAAACCATTTTTAACGCTTCATTACCACCATGGGCACCATCTCCCCTGATTCTAGCACAAACACATTTAGCTTGTTTGAGTAGGGCCCACAATAATTATTGTATTTGACGCATGTCGATCATAACAAATCTTTAAAAAAAACAGCTATCAATTGATTTACATTTATCAAATGAAATATTAAACATCTATTTCATCAATTAATTATTTTTGATATTTTTGTTTTTTAAAGTGTTCATTTAATCGTTATTCGCGGACGCTTCCATTTATATATAATAATTATTGAGAACAGATTCCACGTTCTTTTTTAATTGCGACCAGATCGTTCATCTACGGTCTCATGTATTATTAAAATAAATGATTTTTATTTTATTTCAGGGAATGCGACGCACAAACCGAAAGTCATGCACGCCCTTAGAAAAGGAGCGTCCGCCTTCAGAGCCTCTATGCCAAAAATTAAAGATGTAAATGTCATAGACAAATATTCGAGGGTTATATTTCCAGTATGCTTTTTAGCGTTTAACGCTATCTATTGGGTGTTTTATATTATAGATTAAACGGGTAACGAAATAAAATAAAACCAAATACTCTTAGTAGGCTACATTATAATTTATATCTATATGTTTTGTAAATAAACTTTGTAAATGTTTTGAATTAGTACCAATTTTTGTTATGGAGGTCGCCATTGATTGGCGTCCTTCGACCCAATGAGGTATTTATCTTTCACTAAGAGTTGCCATTGAGCGTTCACACTGGGTCTCATCAGTTGTGGTCGTTTGGCAGCAATAAGTTTAGTCAATCGGGACCGTTCGCAGACGGTAGACGGGTTCTTACTATCGAAATCGCTCGCTCGGACATATTAATTATAACATCGAATTCGTCCGAAATCAATACATAGGTTGTATTGGTTTTTAGGGCCAGTTTTGACCGGTGAATTTCTATGAACTATCTAGATTCTATAGTGAAACCTAATACCTCTCTATGCTTGGACCATCTATTAGTTTCTAGCTTCATGTTATTTATAAATAACAATGTCAAGTGTAGCTTATGTGTATAGCGAATTTAGTAGTATATTTATCTTTCGACGAAGACCCTCTTAACTGGCAAATGCATAATCTAAAATAGATTTTCAATTTGATGAAATTATTGAATTTAAAAAATCAGAGATACTAAAAAATAAATAAATAAGGTAATGCGTAGATATTATTTAACAGATAATTAATTCGACATAATCGTTGAATTTTTGATTTTATTCATTTTTACGCCTAATATTCAGGTAACTTACTATAGCCATACCTCTACGTACTGTATGTAAATTTGTTGTGAAAATACAATCATTTATAAATTCAGACTACAGTTGAGATATTGATAAGATAAGACATCTGAAAGTCAGGTTGAAGGGTTTGTAGCATACTCTTAGCATTTTCTATAAAATATAGTTATGATTTTACGAATTAGATTAGCCCTTGTCTCTTACTTCTGTGCGTATCGAAAGTACATAATTACTTTAAAGGCATAATTATTAGGTAACGGGTTGATAATATTAGTATTATTTGCAGGGATATATTGTTTTTATTGTAATTTAGTATTTCTATCTACGGCTAATAAGAATAAAATCAACTATTTAATACGTAAACTTTTCTGGGTATAGAGATTATTCGCATTATGCCGTCATACCGCCATTGCATGCAGCTAGTTATATAGCCAAACATGTCCCAATTCTTTATCAGCATATAGACGAGCCTCCACTATAAAATTACATTTTTTTTAAATTATGCTATGACCTATCTAGGATATAGGTGCTCGTACAGAACAGTCTTAAACAGAACAGACTTATCACTAAACTATGCGTACAAAATACAAAAACAATGAAAATTAACAAGCATTAGAAAATAGTTTACATAAAATTAGACAAATTTCTTTTATAGCTTCAGTAAACCCCAATAACTGCGAAAACTAGGTAATCAGTCAAATAGTTTCTTGTGTAACTCCTTTAGGTATAGCAGAAACACAATAACTAATAATTTAATGATGCTTGTGATTTGTTTAAAAATCATAAAGTAAAATAGTATTTTTTAATTAAAATATAAATACCAGTTTCCTCTTTTTATTTTGCCTATTTATTTATTGCTTCGGATCGTTGCGTGTCTGACTAATAAATCTCGTGCGGGTTTTGCTTATAAGCAAAATCCCATTAAATAAAACATTCCTGTTATAGGTATATACAGGTTGTTTTTAAATTTTGGGTACTCCTTTAAGGAGGTTGATCTATATCGCTAACTAAGTAGACGGGTCTCACGAAAAAAAATATATTTTCGAAAGAATACATTTTCATACTAATATAATTATATTATTAAAAAATTTCGTTTTTCAGCGCTCAGGGGTCGATGACCGGTCGCGCGACATGCGTTCAGCCGCGCTCTCAAACATTCTTTCTATTTGAATTTAGAGTCGTTTTTCTCGTAATTGAGAAACATTTTTCGAATATTTTTTGCCGATTGTCAACATCCTAAAAGGATGTTGATAATATCGACCTTTATTTGATATCGACCTATCGAGCCCTTAATTTAATAACACCTGTATATACGGTTATAACCGGATGTGATTTTGTAAAATCGAACATTTGAGCACTTTTAAGCTTATGATTTTAAATAGTACTTTCCATTCAAATCAAATTCGTTAATGATAAAGTTTAGACATAAATTTGGACCTTAACACTTTTAACGACTACACCACCGAAATAATAGTTTTTAAGTTCTGAAATCCAAAGAAACGTTGCTTTGAAAAACGAAGTTTTTAATTTACCCAAAATTTTGAAATAAGAGGAGATTTTGTGCTGCTACAGAAAATTGGCTAGATATCAGGTTAATATGGATAATTAGATCAATGTTATTGAAAAAAAGTTTTATAATAAGATGTAAATATACAAAAAAATATTCTTCTTGAAAGTAAATGTGTAAATAACCATAAATAGTACATAAATATTAAAAGAGCTCAGTAGTCATTAAGTAAATACTTTTACTTATTGAAAGTATATATATATATATATATATATATATATATAGCATTATAATTTATTTTTTTCTGAACGAAGTAAATATATGAATTTACTAAACGCTGCAAAGCAAATGCGGGTGCAAGTGTGTGCGCGCGTAAAGTCACGGAAATTAGTAAATGTCAGTGCCTACGACCCTATCTATGCGGATCATCGCAGCAAGGCAGAGATTCCCAACCTTATCTAATATTGTCCAATTAATATTCCTGACGTATATCTCACAAACGGTGCATCTCAAACAATGGTAAATTTCGTACATCTACATATCGAGCGACACTACTCGTATATTAAAATCCATGACTATGGATAAACAGGGTTTATTTTGATTAACTCGCACCTTTATTGCATCTTGCACCAACCATCATGCATGGTATATGTTAAAAACCGTATTGTTTTGTTTTAGATTATTTCTTAATAAAAAAAAAATAATATTAGAAAACTGTGGTTCTTATAAATGAATATTTTTCCATAATAAGTAATTGATCGACAGTTTTTACTGTAGACAATTCTCTGTAGGGGCACAAAGATTCCTGTTAGTAAAGTATTTTTTTACAAATACCATTTAGACACATTAAAAAAGATAAATAAAAAACATTTCCGTAATACTAGACCATAATTACTATTTGTGTTAATAGCCCTACCTTACTCGCTTCAGAGGATTAGTCGTCCTAAATCAGGTTTCATTCAGGATCCTTACTACTTTATTATTAACTGTTGGTATTAGTGAGGAGAAATAAATTGAGTTACCTATATAAGCTTTCTGAACTTTAAAAAAAATATTATATCAAGAGTATAAAATAATTTGTGTAATTTAAAATATTACAATGTAAAAAAATAAGAGACTACGCCATGCTTTGATTAGTATTTTGTTTATCGAAACCATTCTATTCTTATTAGCTACTTCACATCATTGACGTCATAAAGTGTTAATTTTGAGTAATAGCACTACTTCAGCTCACTCTTTAGGATTAAATATAACATAAAATGAAAAAACCTCTCCGTTTAGTTGTTGTTTATATAATGAAATAGATTCATTAAACACAAAATAAAATCGCAATAAGCCGTCAAAGTTGTCCGTTTTTGATCCCGAAGGTAATACTAATTTAACACTTGATTTTACCTACACATATATATTTTATAAAACATAACACAAAAGGAACTTCTGCAGATTACAATTTTAAAAAAATAAATAACAAATTGATTTAGGATTATTATTTATAACTTTATAAGTAGGTACGACGGATTCCTTTACAACGACATGGTAAAATTGTTTATAAGAAAATATTTCCGTTTCAAAATCATTAAATTTAATATTTTGTAAGATGTGCCTACTTTTTTAGTGACATCTATAAAATAATTCAAAACCCATGTGAATACCTATAGACTGTGATTATGATACATAATAAAATAATTGTAGGAAACCAATAAAAGCTTTGTCAAAACCATTTTGTATTTTTTTTTACCTACCTTTTTTTATTTTAAATCGTATAAGTACTCGGCAAGGAAGTCTATTGGAATGACTATCATATCTTTAGCGGGATTTTTCGCTACTTTTTGGGATGTATCGAATTTAGAGAGCTGCTTTCAGTAAGTATGTGGCGGAGAGCATTTTGGGTCGGTTTCAGTGCAAAACGGGCTGGAGATATTTTGGAGTTAATATGGCGTGATCCCGTCGGTAACTTCAAAATGTTGGGATTTCTGAATGTAAGTAAATAAGGCATGTTACATTCGCAAAAGTAAAAACCGGACATAACGATTATTATTATTATTAAACTTTTAGTAGTTAAAAATATATTTATTCATTTACAATACACACCGTGTAATCATACTATCGTTTTAGTTAGGTGATCTACTCGTATACTATTGATTCATTATTCAGCAAAGTAAATTGGAAAATGTTTTCTAATTACGAGAAAAAAGTTTTTCAAATTTAATAAAAACCGTTCTAATGTTTGAGAACGTCACATGTTTGTCGCGGTGGGGACAGAGGGATAGAATTAAGCGCCTAGGCAAGCAATCAGAGCAAAAAAGGGTGCGGGCAGTGAGAACTGACTGGCTGTTCTCGACCTTGGGCATACCTTAGCTAAGTATTTAACCTAGATATGGTCGGTGCAGCGTAGCTAGCGGACATCATAGTCGTCAGCGAAAAATAACAAAGTTTATTTATAATATCTTTATTTAAATATACAACTTTTTTTTTTTGTAAAAATAAAAAGTTTAGTTTGTTTAATTTGACACCCTAAAGTCAGTAGTGATTTAAAATACACCCTGAATATAATATTAGTATTAAATATAAAAAAATATATAAACATATAAATAAATATGTAGGGTTATGATTTTAAAATGTGTAGGGTAAGTAAGCCAAGTATTTTTAAAATGGGCTCAAAATTAAGCGCTTGGGGCTTTAACAAGCTCAGAAAATAGAATGCTTAAGCTATTGATTTTTAAAAACCCCTTCTTGCAAGGTCTAGAGGAATACGGGAGTTCACTCGTTTGTTTCTGTTTTGGCTATTGTCAGAGGAACAAATTGCCGAACGATATCAATATAATTATTAAACACCCATCAATTATCATTATTACGAGAACATTAAATTTGGAAATATGTATATAAAAACGCGTAATTATTTATTAGGATTCGGTGGGTACTTGAAATTAAAGGGCCTTGAAATAATACCTTGACTAATTCAATAATATTGTACACGAATAATAATTCAATTCAATAATAATAATATTTAATTGTATATATTTGGAATATTGTACATTCAAGTTAAGCAGATAATTAATTCAAAACCACAAACAAATTTATAACCGTTCTCTAACTAACTTATTGAGTACCCGTCGTTGCCTGTGTCCGCAGTGCAGCTCTTCCATTAACCCAAGGAATGCACTTTATAAATGATTCATCACGTCTTCTCGCTTCCGCTTGAATATTTGATTTGATTGACTGCCTCAAAACACGAGCAGCAATATTAGAATAATTGATGTAGTTCAATCCTAGTTGTCTCCAAGATCCCATGATTTTAGCGTTTGAATAACGAATTTCGTGCTTTCAGCGTAAGGTGACTGTTTCACGTTTAACAAATCGCAGTTTTCTGACGTATCTACCTAACCTACCTGTTAACTCATCGCGTCACAATGCAAAATGCAAAAATCCCTAATTAAATTGGGTAAACCCCGAAATCAGGGTCATTTCATAAAATATATATTTTAATATGCTATTTTTGCACAAAAAAAACAATAAACTAACTGTAATAAAAATCACCCATTCAAAACTGGTCTAATAAAATATCCTACTTCACTAAACATTTTGAAAACAAAACTTTCCTTTAGAAACAAAATTTACCTAAATTTCTAACACAAATATTCATTATTATTATTTAAAAAAAACAATCATTCTCTCTGGATCATTTAATGATCTCTCCAAAGAACGTTAATTTAAAAAAGAAAAATAGAAAAATTATCCTTCAACAGAAAAATTATCCTTAATATTGGGGCGAGTAACTTCAATATATGAACATTATATTATATGAAATTAGCATCAAAATTGCAACACCAGCTGTCAATGCTTAGCTGGCAAATTGGTAGCAAAACCAGGTTAGCAAACATTCAATAAATATCAGTACCATAAAGACTGAAGGGTACGGCTATATTGACGCCTTTGAAGAAATGTTGAAAAATGTATGCCAAAATTATAATTACTGAAGTAGACCACATCAGGCATTATAAGTCAATATACACACATTATTTGTGAAACACAAAATTGAACTAAGTTAGATACAAGGATGCAAATTTAACACTATTAAATATTATTGACTTATTTTGGAAATGCTATTTTATATAGAGATTTCTTTATACTTTACGTTTCAAACTAGCTAAGGCACCATAAAACCTTCATTAAATTATGCTTTGCAATATTCGATTGTATGCTATCATACTAAATGTAGTTACCCGGTGTTAAGATCAGCAGCTCTAGTCACAAACGCTCTCGCGACTCGCTCGCCGGTCGCTCGCTGTCAGTTTGACGTTTGTACAATGGATATTGCATTAGACAAACGTCAAACTGACAGCGAGCGACCGGCGAGCGAGTCGCGGGAGCGTTTGTGACTAGAGCTGCAGATTGCCATCATTACATAGATACCCACGTAATTTCACCTTTAAATAAAAAAAACCCAGTGTGGGGGGGCATGCTGACCGAGTACATTCCCGCTTATTTTTTGCTTTTAAGCAAACGTTTTCCCCACAAGCACGTTTTTTAATCTTTTTCGCAATTCTATATTTAATTTCAATTATAATTTTTTCTATTACCAATTTATACACAGGAATGAGCATACATCTTTAAAAACAAAATCTTTGCGTTAAATTCTACATTACAGACATTGTATTCTGCACTGTACACATTTACATACAGTTAATTTTATAAAAACTCATTTTTCCATATTTTTGTTCCAAAATTGAGTGTTTTATGGCTTTCTTGAATTGATGTATATTTTCAATTTTCTTGAACTTTTTTGAATGTATGTATGCCCATGTATGCACTTTTGCAGTGCATAGTCGGTCTTACATCTTGCGTTATGGAAATGTATCGATTCGTGGGTAGCAACATCTTTCTTAACATCATCTTTCGAAGAAATGACATACGGTACGGCACACACGGGTAAAGGCCAGTTTTATTTTTTTATTGTTTATTTTTTAGTAGTACTGTGGCGTTTGGCATATTTTTTCTAGTAATTTATATTTTTCCTTATAACGCTAACCTAATAATAGCACTCAATTATTTATATTGTTTAATTGAACCAGCTTCAAGATATCTCCCATATTTTTTTCAATAGATCTAAATTAGACAGATATTAGCTCTAAACTAAGTGACACGAAACTAAGAAGCATTTTTTCAGAAAGAATTTTCAATTGACAAAACATTTATTTATAAAAATAAAAATAGGTTGCTAATTTAATTTTGTAGCTTCTTTTATAATAGTTTACAGAAGTGCGTTGTAAAAAATTGACTTTTATAGTCGATAGCAATACATTTAATGCGACATCCCCGATTATTTAAATGTAAATATCTATAAATGTAAATAAATACCTAAATTTGTAATTACCATTAGTTTCGTCAACTATAGTATGATCCTAACACATTTATAAATATAAAAATTAATATATATTTTAAAATATATTAATATTTACAGCCTAACCATAATTTAGTATAATATATTAGTTTATTTTATAGCGTTACAAATCTAATAATATTAAATATATATATTTTTGTCTATGTAAAAATTATAATATACCAGCTGAAAACAAGTAATACAGCGCATTAAAAAAGTGATAAAAGTACAAACGTCAAACGATGGATAGTATGGAATTAAAAAGTCGGCCAAGGGGAGAAAGTGTGTTGTTTTGAAAAAAATAAGACATGGAAAAATTGACTTAACATTGGAAATATTAGCATTAAATATAAATTAAGATGATCTGGTGCAATTTCACCTGATAAATGTCTGTCTTATTGAAGATGGATAGTTTAAAAGAAGCTTCAAACGAGGCAGAGGTAATTGTTGATACTGGTTAACAGAACAACAACCCAGTGTTAGTGAAGTGTAGTAGGAATTGTGTATTTATGTATCACGTTTAATCTAATGTTTTTATATTTCAGTCTATAATAAAACGAGCAAAAATGTGTGTTGTAAATCCCAATAGTGAAAATGTTGATAATTTTGACCAATCTTGGGCACATGAACAACTATTTGGAGATGATTTATCACATCATTCTTCGCGTTTAAGTGACAGCTCCAAAGGAAAAAATAATAGGTTCACCCAATTCAGTCCAACAAAAAATTCACACATTACGGAAAAATTCGACATATATCAAAAATTGAAAGAAATTCACGATGGATTAAGTTCAGATGAAACCCTCCATAGAAATTACGTTTGTACCTTTTTATTTATTTTTTTATTCATCATTAGTATTTGTCATGACATATTTATTATTTTTTTTTTTTGGGATTTAAACATAGACAACCTAATTTTGTGTAATCAATTGAAAGTATTTTACATTTCAGTTTTTAACAAATAATGTTTATATGTTTACTTATCAGAGCATATCTTTTAAGAAATGATCTTATATAAGTCTATGCTCGGTATCAGAAAGTTCTTCAATACCTACTAAATGAAAATTTATAATGTATTCGAGAAGTGTTATTGTGCAGATTACGATGCCATCCTATAGCAGATAGCTCTGCATTATAAAGTAGTTTTTCTTTTACGGTTTCCATGCCTTATATTGAATTTGACATACAAGTAGGCACTGTTTGTGAATATTGCATCTAAATTGTAAAAATGATAATATTTCCTGAATGAAGACATATTTATGACTTAAAATGTAACTTGCAGCTGACACTTTATTGTTCTAACCTTGTTAATAACCTTAATAGCTCTTGTACTTAAACAATGACTATTGTTTAAGTACAAGAGCTATAGATTGTATGCTCGTCTAAAATTTAAAGAAACAGTAAACATATTGGACCATGCTCTAGCAATTGTTAAATAGTGCCTTTATTTCTGAAATCTCTTTTAATGTATGAATTTAAATGTTATAAAATAAATGTAGTTTAACATGACAATTGCCCAAGCAACTTTACGAGTCTGCACATATTTTGTCCCGCAAAATTTTCAAAAATATTATAAATACTGGTGCTTAGTAAAATGCTTATTTTAGAAAAACTATATATGTTATATTGATAAACTAAAGAAATTCTCTATTTTGAATAACTAATGAAATTCTCTAAATTACTAACTATAGAGAATATATATAAAAAAATTACAAATGTTGCAAAGTATTTTTTTTAGCCAAATTTTATATTTGATACTCAATAAAAGAAAAAGTATAGCGATGACATTCATGCAAAACAAAGCATTTATTTTTTCAATTTTATAATACTCTGTTGTACAGAAACATTTATGTAATACATTAGACACCGTATTTACGTAATATTAATAAAAAATAATATATCTGTATATATAATAATAAATCAGTAACACATCATTTTTATTTCATTTGGTTTCTTTAAATAGTGATTGATGTCATGTAATGTTTTATGTCACGTTTACAGCAAGGTTTGAAAATCGGATCTTATCTACTAGAAAAACTTTTAGCAAGATATAATCTCAACACCCTGATTATAAACTTATATCCTGGAAATAAGGGTTATTCTATGTCATTGAAAATTAACGGGCATATGCAATTATTATCACCTCCGCCCGATAGCTCGGGACAAACAGATCAAGACGCCTTGATCGAAACAGCTCTGTGGCCTTACGAAGAGGAGGACTTGTTAAGTTACATAGACAATGAAGAGTTGCCGATTGTTCTGCTGGACCTATTGGAACAGGACTATTCGTGCTTGTTTTACTCGGGCTGCATAGTTGCTCAAGTGCGGGATTATAGGCAGGCCTATCCCAGCTTCGTCTGTGACACCCACCATGTTCTTCTCAAGCCTTCGACGCAGGTAATCTTCACCACAATTTTAGGTATTCTGTCCTGTATAACAATATACTAACAACTTCTATTTACCTGTTAGAATAATAGAAATAATATCCAAAGTCAATATGACAAGTATATTTAATGGTGATCATGACAGAGTACGAACAGAGCCGATTTGTCAGGTAGCATTTTTAATTTTATGTATTGACTGTTAATAATATTAAATTTAAAAAAAAGCAAGATTCAATTCATGTAACGTTTAATATACAGTCTTAGGATACGCTAACATTAGATTTAATAAGAGTAACCCATTAGTGCAGTCGATTGGTCATTTCTGACTCAACCCGGTCATTTCTCCGTACAAATGTTGTAGTGTCGTGATTCTCTTATCTGTATTTATAGAAGTGAAATAATACTAGATATTGTATCGCATATTATCTGGGCTTAAATAGAATTAGAAAAGTTAAATTTCCACTTTGTGCGAAAGTTAAGACCCTTGAAAAGTCTGTATTTTTCCATACGTATTATTAAAACTTTGGACAAATATCATACTGACTGAATACAAAATTCAATGAAATAAAATTACTGGCGTAGTGGATTTCATAAAGATGCAAATTCAAATAATTTTTTTAAAATACATTGATTATATTTTTCTAGATTATCCACCATAGAATGTTACTCTTTTTACAAGCCATTAGATGAGATAGGATGATTTAAGACCACGCGCAAGACTGAGAAGAGCCTCCTTAAGAGATCAATACGTCTTGATAATGGAACTAATCAAATTAATAGATGGCAAACAATTATTTCATATTTATTGTAATATCAATTTTAATATTACTTTTGAAATGATTACTTGTAACGAGAATATTTCTTTCCAGAGCATTATATCAGATGCAGCGTCAATTGCATTGAGGAATGGTTGTAATGCTGAAGAAAAATCTTTATTAGAAGCTGCGCTTGTTTTAGCCACCTCTCCTCCATTGTGCTTAGATCCCAGGCCGTCTGTTGGCATTATGGCTGCGAGGCTATCGTCACAACCTCGAATATTCAACACTCCAAATATAAGACGACAAGCTAAGAAATTTTCACAGGTAAAATTTCACTATAATAAAGCAATGAAAACTATAAATCTCATCCATAAACCTACTGAGAAAACTATGCATATTCCATTGCATACATTTCAGATGCAAACTCCTGTGAATTACAAGACATTCCGTATGAATGTCCCGTGTAGTGATTCATCAGGCCCTCTATCCCTCCGTCGGCTCAAACATTATTTTAAAAAAACTGGCATTTTTTACTATTTGTTGGTCGTCTATACCCTATATTTTTGCTGGCATTTTTAATTTTTTTATAAGAAAATAGAACCATGATGTAACAAATTTCATAGGCTACATTCTACACTCAGAAATACTACCTACATTTTTCTAGGAAATACCACTACTATTTAGTGTGATTTTTACCTTTTTATACCAGGAGGTGGATCGGGTAAAATATATTTTTGTACCTGCTTCATAATCTATATATATAATATAAAATAACAAGTCCTGACTGACTGATTCATCATCAACCAGCTCAAACCGCTTGACCTAGGAATATGAAATTTTAAAGGTACATTCTTCTTATGACTTAGGCACCTATTAAGAAAGGATTTTTAAAAATTCCCCTCTAAGGGGGTAAAAAGAGGGTGTGATTTTTTTTATGTTGGCTTGCTAAGAAGCACATTTTACTAACAGTCAAATCAAAGGTACCTATATACATTATTACATTATTATTAGGAATATTCGTGTATAGACATTAATTATTGGTTTAATAAAGTAAAACTTAATTAAATTTATATTCCTTTGATTTTACTGTTAGTAAAATGTGTTCTTACCAAACAAATCTTGTTATATTAATCCTCATTTCTCTAGGGGCCAAATCACTTCCATTTGCAAATTAAGATTTAACCACTGCCATTTATATAAAATTAATGTTGTCAACACTCCTATGTGTGTCTGTCAACTGGAAGTAGGATCAGTCGACCATATACTTTTCTCGTGTCTAAAGAATTCCCTCTTTCTTGTTTTTCTGATTGAATCGGCCAAAAATAAATTCCCCTCTCTACGAATATGTGTTATATGCTGTATTCCAATAATCTCAACGTTTTCAAAATTATCTAGATTCGTCGACGTGCATAGTCTAGAAATTTGATAGTCTAAATTGTAAATCGTAGGGCAAAAATCATCCCATAAGAGGGTAGAAATGCCAAAAAAAAAAATGTGCTTTGCTTGCCAAAATATGACATTGACAAATGACAAAATATATACATATGACAAATATAACATATGACATATATACATATATAAAACATATGACAAAATATTACATTTTTAGGTTGTAAATCTATGAATGCTTTATATTATAGTAATACATTAATTATTATTTCACTCCTTCACATTTATTGCTATTGTCTAGGTTGCTATAAATAGAAAACGGAAATTGGACCAATTCACTCACTTCCACGGGCTGGAGCTATTAGAACTAATAAATAAACATAGGACAAAAAATACTCGACACAATACAACTCAAGGACGGCCAACTTCTAAGTTCCCAAGGAAGCCAAGTGAGGTAACTTGGAATTTCGCTTTGTCTAATAACTAGCATGTAACTCAGACCTTTGCCTACCAGGTCCTACGCGCGCGGCGTTAGTGGTGCAGCGCTAATTCAGATAAACACACTTGTTATTTTGTACAGGGACTACTAACGCAAGTGAAGTTTGGCATAAAGTTAAATGTTCTTTAAGCTGGAAAGAGATATTTTTAAAAGATCATTTGTTTTTAAACTATATTTTTGAGGTTAATCGACATTTCTCTTTTCATTTTTAAATATTCTAAAAATGAATTTATCCATCTAATTGATATCTTTGAGAGCGGCACTGAAGGAGTTGTGATTAAGGCAACCTGAGACACCGGACAGAAATAATTTTTGAATGGAAGTTGCCAGAAATTGGTTTAAGCCAGAAATAAACCGGAAAATGTAAAATATGCAAAGAAAACGCTCTAATTTATTTGTATTATAATGCTTTATAGATTATGAGAAACTTAGTTATGAATATTCCCTCAAAATATTTTTGATACAACTGACATAATATGTCACTCGAACTATAAAAACTAGTTTAGGGTTTGATAGACATAATCTTGACAGACTCAAAATCATACTTTCTCTAACTGACGGCATAATAAATTGATCTAGGCTAAAATTACAATTTCAATTCAACTTCGAATGTCCTAGGCAATATCACTTCATTGAAACGATTTGAACTGGCTCTATATGATAACCCTTACATAGCGTACATTCGGACATTTATTTGTTTCATTGATTTCTTGCATGCTTACGACTTATTTGTAGCATTTACTTATTTAATTAATGCATAGAATTTTCTAGCTATTCCTAGATTCACAATGCATAGTATTTTGATTAAAGAAAATAAGTACTAAAAATGATAGAGAAGAAAAAACTAGATACTACCGAATTATAGACACTCAATCAAATGTCAGGTACTATTACATATAAAAGGGGTTTGATTACCGTTCATAATTGGTAAATATATAACCCTCAGAAATTAAAGGGAATATGGTAGTAGAACATTTGAAAAATCATGGATTCGGGAGATCTTTAAGGCGCTTTCAACCTACTATTCAGTCTTCGAAGCACATTAAAGATTTTGTTTTCTTTCAGGCTGATATTTTTTTATGAAAAAATATTTTATATCCTTTATTTATATTTTTTCAGGTTCTGAAACCAATAGAGGCACCTTGGGTCGAGCAGGTGGCCCTGGCTGTACCGAGCGAGCCCGCAGCCCCTATGCGATTAGCCAGGGCCTACGAGAGGCCTCGCCCATCACCCGATTGCCAACCACAATTGGTCGAGGAATATGTTTTGGAAACGGATCGATCTACCCCCCATTCTTCAGGCACAGGGGTGTTTCACATCAAGCTGTCAATACTTCAAAGGCCGTCCGATCAGGAGTTCCTCGGAGAGCTCTATGTGGACAGGGACCATGTAGAAGGAGAGCGCAACGGTGCTGCTTGTAGATTTTCTTTGGGTATTTATTATTTTTACTAATATTATCTTGTCATTTTGAGGGTTTTAGTAATTGTACTGGTAAAATCTTATTGAAAATTTTTGATCATAACCAAAAATCAATCATAATTTTTATTCAAACCAATAAATATATTTATTAAAAGATAAACTGTTGATATAACGGCAAAATAGTTTCAAATATAAATATAAAATATGATATATTGTGTTTAAAAAAAAAGGTACTAATATATTTCAATGTAAAAGCAAATAGAGAAGACTGTTCAAATAAATTAATGTATAAAAATATTCTGGTGTACGTCTTGCTCAAAATATTATTACTATAGACTGACTACATGAAATCATATATTTCAGGTACCCGTACTCATGCTAACCGATATATACAACAATTTACCGAAATTTTTACGGAAGAAGGTCGAAAATCAGTTAGAATAAAGCACCTTGTACCTGGGCAAGTACCACGAATAACCTACACTGCTGGAATGGTAAGTAATCGAATGCAATGCCTTTGTTTGCTACATACAAGTATATAAAATAGCTGGCTGCTTAACAATTCGCTGCCCCAGTGCAACACTCCAATATTTACCTTTGAGTTACCTTTGCAGATATCGTAGTGTTGTACTGGGGCAGCGAATTATTAGAATACTAATATAATCCGGGTCCAAAATACTCAATTTACCCTCATTCCAATGAACTCTATGATTCCTGCAGCAGGGCTACTCTTGAACTAGATTGAACAAGGTCGCAAGGTTTCAACAGTAGATCGAAGCATTTGCGATTTGAAATGCCCTAAGAGTTGACATTACAGATACTCTCTTCGCGGAAATACTTTTGACGGCTACGTTATAGTAAGTACATTATCCTAAAGAGTGCACTCTTTTCTTCTCTAGGACAAATTTACCTTGAGTTTTTAGGAGAGATAGTGAGGATGGGTTATTAGTGCAGGTAAGTTAATTTAACAACCGCAAACCACAAATGCCTCTCAATATAATTGACACCACATTCCTCTACATAATAACAATACAAACATATTCTATTTAACTTTCTCGTATGATATTGGTGGAACATTTAAAGTATTTAGTGCAGTTGCATACTTCGACAACACTGAAAAACCATTTTGTTGATAACTGACGACAATTTCTGCTGCTTTATTTTATTATGTTAAATTGTACTTGTTTTGAAATATTAGTAAAATGTCCAGTAAAATTGGTAACAATGCTTTTTATTTTATATAATTTAAAATGTAAGTTTTCTATTAAGAAAACTTACATACTTATTCCGATTTTATCAACGATCCTTTAAAATTTTTAAAATAGAAACAAATATTTAAGAAAAAATGGTGTCCCATTTGTGTGTTATGCAGAAATTTATTGTTGGAGAGATGCGGATTAATAGATTTTATTTTGCATTTAAGGCACACGGTAACCAACAGTCGGTGCAAGCCAGACAAGCAGCTGCTGCCTCATCTGTACCCACAACCGTTACTTTGTAAGTTTTTAGTTTTTTTTCTCACTTATCAACTTATTTCTAACTACTAAACCTACCGTTCGAATCATATTAAATTGGAGGTTTTAGTCTATGCCCAACTCCTGTTAGCAGTATTAAATGTATTGAAATTTAAAAATACTCTTTCTAAAATAAAAAAAAAAACAAAAAAAAGAAGGGTCAATAGGCAAAATTTTAACCTATCTTTTACAGACATTTTTTTTAAGATGCCTTGAAGACATTTCTTATATTTTTGAAAGGATTTCTATATAATAGGTCATGTGGATGGTATTAAATTTGATATCTCCAGCATTTTGTACATAATCATCATCGCAATTATTAAGTTAAACAAAGTTTAAGATTCAGGTTGTCCCTCAGGTTAGCCGTTTTATAATAACTTGCACCGCGGAGGGTTTAAACACATAGTCACATAGTTTAGAACTCTCCAACACCACGAAATCAGCACATTGGCTTAGTTTAATAATACTCATAAATAAGTATTGAAGACTTTTTATTTTTCTGTTAAAAAGTGTTATTAACCCCTGGAGGGCGTAGTTTGTTTTGGCGCCAAAACCCGTTGAGACTGTAGTTATTGACCTTGAAAAATCACTCACTACTATAAAATCCATAGTGCAGGCATGAGTCGTTCAATTTTTACAAATCTGGTATCATCGGATTCACCGTAAAATTTTCTATTACACCATATCACTTTGATTATGTTTGTCTCGTAAATTAAAGAAGAAAAAAATAAAAATGTTGCCATTTTTTTTTTTTTTTTTTTTAAATTACGAAATAAACAAAATCAACACTTTTTTTTACATTTTCATATATTTATAACTATACATTACAATTTAAAAGTCTTCCAAAATATGTACATTTTTCGGAAAAAAGAAAAAAGTTAAAAAAAAGTTATAGATATTGGAACGGTAGTACATTAGTGTATTGAAAATACACATTTATAAATAGTAGTAGAAACTACATTAAAATGAAAACAAAAAAAAAACAAAATTGTTTCGTTAAGATTTTCAATGAAAAAAACATCAAGTTAATGAATAATACTGAAATAATACCAAAAATAATCAAAATCAAGCAGGTATTCATGACGTCTACTCACGTCGTACGCTCTCAACGGACACAGAAATGTCCGCGCGGCATGACGTCCCCTCGCGTCGTACGCCCTCCAGGGGTTAACCTGATCAGCGCCCAAGTGGTTGTTTAGCGGCATGAAAAAAACATCCGTAGATTGCGCAGGTCGCTAAACAGCGGCCTAAGTTTCATCCATTTGCTTTTTTTTGTGTTTTAAATGTTGGTGACATCGATCTTTTCGTTTCCAATCCTATAATAATCTCCGTTAAATTTTACACCTGATTTTAGAAGCAAAAACAGTTTGTCTATGCTTTTAAATTTCAAAATAATTCTCAAACATCTTCCTTAGTCCAGTATACGAAAATGGCTGTTTGCGAGGTCTTGTTTCGTTTTGGTCTGTATTTATGAATGTTTTTTAGCATTTAGAAGTGATCAGAAACTATTATTTCTCTATAATTTTACATACATATAATGTTTTAAGTGTTTTAAATCTTTTATTACATTTATATTTAAAACCAATTAAATATAGTATTCCGTATGAAATTTTATTGTGAATAACATGTGTATTCTGAAATGTAATACTCCAAGATGTTGATGTTTTGCCATAAATTTGGCATTTCGGAACGGTTGTCGCTTTGTTTATCTGTTTATGGGTACTATTGATACACAATCAAACAACATTTTTTTTTTATATAAATTTTTAATATGTATTATAACATCTTTCTAACTGATTTTATTTAGAAATATCAACATTTATCAACATAAATGGAAGAAATACTCCGTTTCTTATTACTTTACGAAAAAAAAAAATTTGAACATAATGTAGTATTTTTTACTGACATTCTTTAGTTTTTCTTTTATATTTTAAAAACTATACATAGTTTTAGTAAAAAAAAATATAAATCAGTAAAAGAATAACTTATAAAGCGGCAATTAAAACAAATAAAATAAATATGTAAATAAAATTACTAAAAAAAAATAATACGGCACCAGTGACGATCCTAAATATCCTATAAGTAAGTATCCTATACATACATATTTTTTTAAAATTTTCTTTTCATGGTAAAAAATATATTTTACTTATAAATAGTTTTATATGATATCTTGGAACTGAAATAAAAAATAAAAGGCGGGTGTTATCATTTTAAATTTTCTTTTATTGGTTATCAAAAATAAAATTTTACACCAAAATATATATTTTCAAATTTGTCATTTTTATTATTTTTATATACAATATCTATAGTTAGTAATAAAACTATATTGTAGAGAATTTCATAAGCTATTTAAAATGGTATAGTATATCATCATGACATACATAGTTTTTCTAAAATTAGTATTTTAGCAAGCGCCCGTAATTACGCAATTTTGTAAAATATCACGGGGCACTCGGGGGTTGTGTTGATTTATATTGCTCGGGCGTTCGACAGGTAAAAATGAATTTTATAATAATAAAAATTTTCGACAGAACTGGTATTCCTTCAAACCCAACTGCAGTTAGAAGTCAGACGCTAACTGCCACCAGAAGTCTACCTATCCTAGTAAGTATTGGGAATTTTATTACTTAAAATTAAGCCTTGATGTATATTTGCTAACAACTGTAGTAACAATTAGGCTCAAAAAATCTGGATGAGTCGTTTGGTAAAGAGCTTGCAAATGTTACTGGAGACAGAATGGGATCAATTCAAACCTTGCCAAAACCTTCTAAACAGAGAAGTTATTCAAAAGTTACAAACTTTATCAGAAAATATCAACGCCATTTAGAATATCATCCGGCGGCCATGTTCATATCTTCCACAAATGGGGATTTAAAAATTAACCAAGCTTTGTCTGACAACAAACATTATGAAAAAATGCATGCACAATGCTTTCACTAGTGGCATTCATGAGCTGCATGAAACTACGGCTTCTGTACCAACCAACATCTTATCTAACTTTGTATCTGAAGTAACGTTTTTTTTGATCGATACAAAATCAATATACATATACTATACAACTTTTCTGGGTTAGCTTGTAGAGATTATCTTGCGGTAATAATCTCACCTCTTGTTAAATATTTATCAAATTTGCATCAAATAAAGTGTTCATTATTATTATATTGCTATAATAAAATGAAATTGTTGGCACAATCATTGTTCAGAATCAATCCTAACATTTTTTTAAACAATTTCAGCAAGCACAATTACAAGCCACTCCAGTTGTTCAACAAATTGCCACAGTGCAGCCACCAGCGCAAAGTCCTGTGCAGGCCAATTTGGAGACACAGAATTTAAAAACAAATATGCAGATTGTCACCAACAATTCCATGCAACAGCATATTCTTCATCAAACAGTTTTGAAACCTCAGGTTAATATTGAGCAACAGTTACAAACTCAGGTAAAACAACAATTAATAAATATTCTTCTTGATAACAATTGATTTTAAGATTTTTGTGGATTTTTATTTCAATATTTTGAAGATATACTATATTATATTCAACTTATAAGTTCGGCTTGCATAAGTTTCCCTTTTTACGAAGCCTATCAAAGTCAATTTTGGTTTTGCCTTAGATTATTTGATATAATCAACAACATTTGTTTATTATGGCTTTATAAGTTAAAATATAATCAAATTTGTAATTTTGCAAACCTCCAATTGAAAAGTCTTAAAATGTTTTAAATTGTAAATTATACAAATTTTAATTTGATCAATTTGATTACAATCAAATGTACAAGTAATTGTACATTTCCATACTATATAAAGTGGCTTTATTAAAAACAAGCAGAAAACTACAAAATACCATTTTATAACTGTTTTTTTTTTTTTATTTAATCTAATCTACTTTATTGATTTATAGCTCAATATAATAAGCTAATGCAATAGGATTATCAAGTAATATTACAGCTCATGGTGGAAACCATTCTAAACTGTTTTCTTAGACTCATCGCAACATAACAGCAGGGCTAGTCTGAAAAGTGACCGAAAGTCAGAGTTTAGCTTTAAGAAAAAATGCTTTCATACAAAGAATACAGTAGACTCAGTTTTGTAACCAGAATAGAAAACGATTCGCAATTAATACTCAGACTAGACCTCAAGACCTTTAAAAAAAAAAATAGTTTAATGGGGACAAAACACTCAAAACTCAAGACAGATGGCACCTTAAAGGAATGTCGTATTCTGGCCAAATATCACACATTGTCCTAATTTTAAATTAAAATACTGCATTCAAAGTATTGTCTCTTTGAAGTATTAGTTTGGTACCATAGAGATTGTAAGCGACGCGGACCTCTGCCATACAAGATTCCTCTGACCGCACAAGAGGACATAATGCAACTTTTGGTTTTCAGTGGCTAGTAACTTCGGTGGCATAAGTCCACCTATTGCCTCACAGCTAGGTCTTGTTGTGCATCACTTTTCGGCCCTTCGTGTGTTTGCCTGAGTGTGCCAGTCCTGGGTGTTTTAATATATACTTTTTTAATATATATATTTTTTTATAATTATTTCAGCGTTCACGAATTATAATATATATTTTTTTATTAATTTTAATTCTCTGTTATAAAAAGTCCACTAAATAAATAGGAGGTTCACATATAAGTTCAATTTGTTAATGCCGCCAACATAAAGGGAGGCAGCAAGTTGCGTTTAAGTCGCACAAATGTTAGTTACAGCTTTTGCAATTTTTCCAAAATGGAGTTTTCATTACAAATATATTTTTTACTCCTTTTTGTCATAAACAGGAAAGTTTGACAGGATGGTATAGTCAATTATATTCTGGTTTATTTGTTATTAAATAATTGAACATAATTGACTGAACAGATTTGGGTTTTATGGGTTGAATTCACCTTTTAGCCTCTTATAATCTCATTTTAAATCATGCTATCCATCTGGACAATAATGCAGTGTTTATCCCCATTAGCATGCACTTCTTCCATAATATAATTTCCGCATATAACTTTCCTTTTTGAAGTGTGTATCTGTAATTAATTTGCTTTCAATACTGAATATCATTCTACTGTTGTATCCATTACGCTTTCTGTAAATAAGCTTCCGAGTGTAAATTATGAGCTGGACCACGTTTGTGACGCGTAGGTTCACGAGTTGCAACCGAGTTGTGTTATCACGACAACCGACAGCAAGGTAACACAACAACCAACCGCAAACCAGCTGCTGGCGCAGCAACTCACCAATCCCCCGCAACCGCTCAATCCGCAAAAACTGCAACCGGCCATCATTCATATCCAGCACCCTCTCTTGCAGCAGCAAAAGTCTCTCATCGGCAATGTTGTTCAGTCCCAGAATCAGGTAGGCGCTGTCTTGCTTGCAATCTTCTAATATAGTTGGCTTCATTCTTTTTCATCACACTAACATCCTTCATCCTTATACATAGTAGTTTTCCTCTAAGTCAACACTATAAACAAATGCAGAAGTTTTTATTTTATAAATTTTTAAGTAAATTTTATAACATTAAAAAAAACTTACAAAAACGAATTGAATTAAATTAAATTGAATTTGATTTATAGAATATGTTTTCTAAATAACAAATGCTAATTTGTTTTTTTTTCGTTAGGTCATCTTAAATTTGAATATCAAATATAAATAAAAAAAAATAATGCCTAAAATGTAGGCATTATTACTGCATGCATACCAAGTACCTAAAATAATTAAATATTTTTGAGAAACAGTTCACAATAATTAAATTTTAATGTTATCTTACTTTCTCATTGTATTGTGAACATTCAGTCTAATTTTACAATAAATTATCAAAAAATAACAATGTTTTATACTTTAAAATAACTAAATTTTATGGTTATATGTCAATGTTGTTCAGTTCTTTTTTTTGCTGTCAGAGGTCAGGTATTTTATAGGAGTAATGATATTTTTGAACACTAATAATTTATATATTTAAAGTTACTTTATTGGATAGAGAAGAAATTTCTCAATCATATATCTGTCATCAATATTTTTATGGCCGTATCAGTTGCTTTGCACCTGCGAAACTAGTATAGATTAACCATAAAATAAAAAAGGATAGATATACATACCCTTCTATTTTTTGTCACACTTTTGCTTTACCTCACGTGACAAACTCTTTGTCCTCAAACTTAGTAGGCCTAATAATTTATTATTTTTTTTTACTTTTAATATGTACATTATATTTTTAAATTTTTAAAAGGATTAAACATTAATTGTACTCTTTCTACTTGAGAAAATATACAAAATAAAAAAGGTGTCATAGTATATATTTATTCACCATTTTTGTTATGACACAGTCTCACTATATTACGCACCCTGTGTGTTTGCCTAGTTCACAAACTATTATAATAATATGTAAGAACTAATAAGGTGCATATAAGCAGGTGTAGGTAAGAGCTAACAAAGCAGCATTGGAGACAATTAATTGAGTAGAAGTTAAATTGAAACCCCAATAAATCAGTTCAATCAACAAAACTCTCCATTATTGCCACACACTTGGTTCTAAAGTCACTTGTACCATCTGCTACCAAATACAACTTTTTTCTCTATTTATATTTTATAAATTTTAATTCACTATTTATGTTCATAGAACACGTCAGCTGTGCAACTCCAAACGCAGTTCACGAATCAATCTTCTGCTGGATTACAAGCTGTTCAGGCGCAGAAGTCGACAATAACCAAACCGAGGGCTACGAACCCTGCAATAAGCGCCTTGGTCACAAGTTTGATGAATTCCGCACATCAATTTCAACAAGCGGGTTTGTTCACATATATATATGTATGTATAAACCCACACAAATATTAAAATTCAACTACAAATTGATAGGTTTTGAAGCTATTTACCCAATATTACTGGACCCACCAATTAAGAAAACTTGGTTAAAAAACAGAAACTATAAAATTTATGAGGCCTTTTGCAACATTCTAGAAACGTGCTCAACCATTATAATAATAATAGTTTATTGAGTTTTAAGTTCAAAGAACATATTTTTACGAAGTATATCTAACTATGCAGCGCCCGTAATAAGGTAGGCTTAAGATTTAGAATGCACTGTAATTATTTTAACTTGAAGTCTAAATTAAATAAATGGAAATGTAAATTGGTCTGTATTAACTTATTATATCATGATGTGTAAGTATATAAGCTAGTAATTGTACAAAATAAAAGAATAAATATGAAATAAAGAGGAAATATTTACTTTTTATAATTATATACTTATTTATAAATTAATATCATACAAGTATGCAAAAGTTGATAGATGTAGTATTTATTGGGATATGATATCAATGATTCAGTTTGTTTCCTATCTAGCTCAAACAGCCAAGAGAAAATATGTGTTTTGTATGAAAACAATGAATTGCATTTGGTCATAGGGTACCGATTATTTACGAATAAAGATTTGTTTCATAAAAATAATTATAAAGTTTAGTTTTATTAATATCCATAAAATTGTTCTTGATTTATTTGTTAACTTATTTATATATGTTCGGAAGGATCTTAGACACCGTCATCTCTTAGTATATTGAATTTCGTGAGCAATATCGCAATCTCTTTCAAAAACAGAGTCCGTTATGTGGCCCCATAAAACGAACACAAAACAAACATCAAAGTCGATGGTGGACGCGCTAAACTGATCAGATCATCTGAGTGAGCATGCAATATGTGGCACCTGTGATTTCATCCTGAGCGAGTTTAGGTAAAGGGATGTTTTACACAAGCACACGGGCTCTCGGAATAGAAACTTATTTTGTTTTCTTTGAAACTTAACTGTGATAAATTTTTACATATCGCCTGAATAAAAACTACCTTAGTTAAACTGGTTTAGTTATCGGAAATGGTTTTGGGTGTATAATTCCATAAGAAATTATACTAATTATCAGCGCAAGGGATGTAAAATTATATGTTTTTTTTGTTGTAGCCGCGAATGCCGCTGCTGCCAAATCAACAGCTGCCAATAATGCTTCGAATAGCAACGCTACAATATTAAATTTGCTCAATAGTGCCCCTGCCGCCATGACTCACCCTCAACAGCAACAAACTACCCAAGAGCAGGTAAACCACTATTTACTATTTCCAACTTTTAGCCATAATCATGGCATCATAATCATTGAACTTAAATTAATCAATTTAAGTTCATTTGTACAAGATCTTGCTCAGATTTTTCTTTTCCAAAAACCCTTGAAGTTTAGTAGTAAATTGGTACAACAAATAATTGATATTAGGCCTGATCGTCGGAATAAAAAAGCCATATAAATAATGCACTCCGTTACCAGAATAAGTAAGTGCATTCCTGATTATTAAATTAGTTACCGTTCCAGAAACTAAATCAGTTGCATCGGTTCCACTCTCAGCTTTACATATATAAATACTATACTATACCATTTTTAACACTTCATTAGCACCATCTCCCCTGACCCTAGCACAGGCATATTTTGCCTAGTTGAGCCTAAAGTAAAAGTATATGACGCCTAAAGTAATTGTATATGACGTAGATCATAGCCTTTTGTTTTAAAAAAAAATATGACACTTCTTTATTTCACTATCATTCATTGCAACTTGTGTTGTAATGTTGAAACACACATTCACAAAACTTTCTTCCAATATCTATGATTGACAAAGCCTTATATTGTATCCTCCAAATGAACACCATGACAATACTACTTCTCTACAACCCTCTGCCCTACTACATTACACCTGAAATCCTACTGTAGTCCATGTTCTTGAAATCAGACTTAATAGAATTAAGACTTATAAATATAATAACCTCATTTATGATAATATGGTAATATTTTATGCTGGCGTGGTCGACACATGCAACCTCTTAGCCAAATTCCAGCTCCAACTCGTTAAAAATCTGGAAACATATAAACACTTTCCTTGAGCATACTTTGGAAATCTCTCTGAAAGCATCATTCCACATGCAGAAAAGAGGAGACTGCTCTTTGGGAGTTTGTAAATCTGTCAATTATTATTATTATTATTATTAGTTTTAGGCAGACAGCTTATGCTGATAAGCCTAAATCTGCACTTGTATCGTCTCTGATATACTTGTATTAGTATTGTAAAGAATTCTTAAACCATTTAGGTCGTAAATCCTTAACTTTTCTAGCCACTTCAGTTACTACTGTACCATTGTCCTTCCATTGGTCCTCCGTTTAGGAGTCTGGGTCTCCCATAGAAGGGTCGGGGAAACGAAGTATTTAAAAAAAATTGTATTAGTTATCTAAACAGTAAAAATGTGAAGGAATATCGCTCTAAGAAAGGTACATAAAGTGTACCTCCTAAAAAAGTTATAGTCCTCAGCATTTCTAATTAGCAACTATATCTAATTATTATTTGACATTAATAAAAAAAAAATCTTAAATACCCACAGAATCGAAGTATAGCAGAACAGACGCATAAACTGCTTGGTCGCAAAGTAGCAATAGCAGGAGCCAGACTCATTGCCGCTGTGAGCACATCAGCATCGCACGTTTACACTACACAAGTGGTCACTGGCTACAGTGCTGTTCCTGTAACCAAGGTAATTACAATTACTATATATGTTGTTCATGTAACCTGTTGATCCAGATTTTATAACGCCGTTTATTGCTGTTTTGTTATTTATTCTACATAAATTTCATTCTTTAAAAAAAATACCAATTATTTTTAACCTATCGCCAGTCAAGAGTGGAATAATCCGTCCGTCAGTCTGATATCACGAGCAGATTAATCCGCGCATCGGCTCCTTTCATGTTTACGTTCTACTATTAATTAACTATGCGGTTGGAATCTCCGAAAAATGAGTGTACTGAAAATAAATAAACCAATCTGCAGCTTTGAATTTTTACGAGTCAATTGATGGGTTGGCAATATTATTATTTCCCTCCCAATTCTGCGGTGTCAACGGAGGTCAACGTCCTCGTTATACTTTTACTTTGTTTTGTTACTACAAAAGTATGTTTAGGTCTACAAGCTCGACACACGGAGCAATGGCGGCCATCATACATATGTGTAATAGATATTTTGGAGCCAAAAATTACGACTCGATCAACAAAATTAATTTGCAAACAATATACACAACATTTATAGTATAGACAGAATGTGTATCCGATGTAGATTCGTAATTTCATAGCGATTATGCCAATATATGAAAAAATAATCATCTGATAAAATATATGAAAACGGCATTTTTATAAAGGTTAAATCTTGATTTTAAAAAATATACACAAATTTATGAACTAACAAAATATAAGAAATAGATGTAAAATATTATAGAGAATAAAACTGTATACAAACATTTATCATCATCATCAACCAAAAATGTGATAGTGTCCTAATTGACTTTTATTGCATTTTTTTATTTTTGTTTTTAAATGAGTAGAAACTCGAATGCTTAAGATTTTTTAAAAAAACTGACATTCTTCAATGGCATTTCCAACATTAAAATATATGCATTAAGCAGAGTTACATTATTATTTAATTATTTTGAATTAAACTACCATATAAAAACTATATTCATGTTAGTAATGAAAATGAAGGTTAAATTTCTGGTGCAGTATTTATGACTGCATGTTTTTGATTTTGAATCTAATTGATTTTTAATGTTATAATGGTATGTTCAGGTGGGTCTGAAATGAAACAATGAAATAAGTTTATTGAGAAATAGATTAACCTGCAAAGTTTCTTAAAGAAGTTTATTTGTTTGTCAATGTTGTGCCAACATTTAACAATCGCTTCACGTTTGATTGTCTCATACAGAAAATGACAAATTTTATACATATGTTTTCAAGCCAATGTGGCAACAATTTATTATTTGCTTGTCACTCACCAGATGCTATTGTATTTAAGGTGGTATCAGCGTTATCAGTCGGCCGCAAGTCTATAGATGGCATGGAGTCATCGCAGGCCAGCAGCAGTCAAAGCCAATCACCTCTAGGACTCTCAATGCCTGGACTCTCAGCTCTGCTATCAGGTTAGCTAAATGAACTACAATGATAAATTGTAACTCACCTGTGTTAAAGCGTTTGTATGGAGTTTCAAGCAAAGACGGCCCTCTTAATTAGGAGGCACTAACTAGTTCAATCTAGCTAACTGAATTCAGATTATCCAATTTAAAAAGGCTGTAGCTAATTAACCTGCTTTCTCTGAATTAAAATCCCAACTTGTTAAGCCTTCTTAAGTTGGTGGTAATGACTATTATTCAACATAAAACCAATATTGAAGAAAAGAATATTGGTTTCAACTTTTCCTCTCCAGGACAATTTGGAAAATGGAATGCTCTTCGTAAGAAAATGTTTAATCCATTCCCTTGTTTCAGAGCAATTTTTCAACGTAAGCTGTGAGTTGTTTCATTATATAATTTTGCCTAATTTACCAAACCCAGAAGTATCACCATAGCTAGGCTCCTAAATATTTTAATATCTAAACAAACCTTTTATACAATGGGTACAGTATAAAAGGTGCTAATGGAATAAATATCCCCTAGCCAAATAACCTATGTATTTTATTTATTTAATTTTGAACAAATTTACAGATTTATATTAACATGCAAAGAAAAAAAATAGTAACCGCTACTTAAATCTAGAAACAGATTCCTAATTTTTACTACTTTGATACTAAGTATAATAACAAATAATATCACCTAAATAATACATTTGAAATACAAACAAACTTAAATATTGGTTATGAATAACAAAAACTTAAATTTATTAAAAACATTTTTCGCTATCGTGTTTGACAATCTATACATTTTTTTAAATTGAAATTAACCTAATTTACGGCAATCATGACAATTAATTAGTTCATCGTACAAGTACTCATAAAGTTGGAGAGAGGAAATCACCATCACCACCACCATCGTTTCTGTGTAGTCTCATGTGCTAGGCATTTATGGTCTAACTATCCCTAAATAAAAATTTTCAAAATCTGAGGTTTGACTTTAAAATTATGTTTACATGTTTGTGGTTAAACGTTTTTGAACCTATAAATTATATTCCTCATTCTCTGTCCAGGTGGTTCTGGCGATGGTCAGCAGGTGCAACAACCGACGCCTGTTCAGTCAGCTTTACTAGAGAGGCTGATGGCCCCTGCTTCGGCAGCCAGGGCCTCCCCTCCAGCCCCCAACACACCCATTGTTTCCTCAGCCGGTAGCATTGTGAATGCATCTGGTGGAACACCTTCTCTTCAGTTGCAGGGATTAAGTATAGCTGGCCTTCAGAACGTACAGGTATAGAATGTATCATTTCACTAAATTTGGTTAGATCTAACATTGTCACCTGTTTAGGAATATCTTTGTTTTACCGTCTACATATTTCCGGAGTCAAAAATAGGAGAAAAGTATTAAGTCATGATACCTACAAACATTAAATAATTAATGTAACTCAATTTTTATGTACAAATTCACTTTTAGGTGCAAGAAAATATGCATGTTATTTTATGATTTCTCTTTAATTTTGTACTTACTGACCAAAAAACGGTAATAATATACCTTAATGTTCGTATCTTATTACACTTTTGGATTAAGGTGCTATTCGCAAGTAAAAGTCCCATTGAAATCGTTCACCTATTTAGGCTACAAAGCTAGGAACATAAAAATATACATTTCACCCAACCACATTCAGTGCTCCTCTTTCGGTATTTAAATTAAAAGGGTAAAATTAGTACCGTCATTGATAATGTAGTGGTTTTTAGATTACTCAACTCCTAAGAATTGGACAACCGCTCTTTAGTAACGATGCCAATATTGCACCAAGTCTCAAACATCGTAAATTATTGGAAAAAGCAAACAGTTTCATATAATTTTAATGACAGATAGTAATATATTCCGTAAGTTTAAACTGCAAATCAATGAAGTAGATAAGTGCCATCTATGAATAGTCGAAATTATCATTTCTAAACTGAAAACATTATGTTAAATCAGAGATAGTATGCGTCAGCTGTTTGCAAATAATATCGCCATTTACATATCGGTATAATTTCTTGGATGCCTACTAATTGTATGAGGTATCTAAAATATAATTATAATCAATAGTACCGTAAACAATTCCAAATATTTTTAGGATTTCGTTACCAGCACTAAATTCAGGTATTCTTAAATGAAAACTAGATACTTTATTTTGAACTATATTTTAATAGCTGTGGCTCTCTTACCACACTGTTAAATAAATATTTTTGTGATAAGGAGGGAACACTAATATAATATTTTTTTGCAGGTTCAAATCCCGGGTCTAGCGCAGCCGATTTCCCTTTCTCTGAATGTGTCTGGTAGTGGTGGCGGTCCAGCCGGGCTGCTGGTGGCCGCCCAACCCTCACAACAGCAGCAACAGACCGTGGTACTAACTAGCCAAGGAGGGACCCCCTCTGTCTTGTCACTTCCAATAGGTTAGCAGCCTTTGAACTTTTGGCAGACTAGGAAATACTTTGTCAAATATAAGTATTTCAATTAATTATTTTATCTATTTATGATAAGAAACCATATCAAATTTAATTTACTAATATTGTCAAAAATTATGTCAAACTATGCAGAACTTTATAAAAATTAGACACCTTATTACTAGTACAATAACGTTTATTTTTACTTGTGGATATATAAGGTTACTGGTAGGCCAATTAGATTCATTAGGATATAAAAAATAAAAATGTTGCCATTTTTTTTTTTTTTTTTTTAAATTACGAAATAAACAAAATCAACACTTTTTTTTACATTTTCATATATTTATAACTATACATTACAATTAAAAGTCTTCCAAAATATATACATTTTTCGGAAAAAAGAAAAAAGTTATAGATATTGGAACGGTAGAACATTAGTGTATTTTCAATACAAATTTATAAATAGTAGTAGAAACTATTTTAAAATGAAAAAAAAAAAAAACAAAATTGTTTCGTTGACGTCCCCTCACGTCGTACGCCCTCCAGGGGATATAGAATGGTTTCTGAAGTTGCTCACTAATGGAGCAACTTCAGAAATTCTTAATTCTTATTTCTATCTTTATCAGTCTAAATTTAAAAAATATTAAGATATAAATAAGATCTTTAGATTAAATGTCTTCTGCATAGCACAACTAATGTCGTCCGGAGTGAAGGCTCTATCGGCTGGTGGTGGCAGTTCTATAGGGATGTCAGGTGGATCTGGTCCGTCCCTTCAGCTGGTCAGCGCCGTCAGAGCAGCTTCAGCTGCTCGAGTCACGGGAGCTGCTGTCTCACCGCAGACTCTTCTCGCAGGTTAGAATAACAATAATTATTCTTTCAAAAGCACAGGATATGTTTGGTAGGTTATTTCTTTATTTGGTCGTTTCTAATCATGCAATTGTTGATGGTCAGGTTTATAAAATGGAATATATCTAAATTAAAAGTAAGGGGTATGGTTAAGTTAAGTAACTTTAAACAATTGGTGTTTAAAGTTTATGTGGTTATGATAGATAGATAAATTATTGCATAGTGCAAATAAAAATTACAAATAAATAGTCAAAGATGTTAGAAATAAACAAGAATGGCTATGAAATCTGAGTTATCGTTTAATATCAACTGCTTCTATACATTGTTTAGTGGTAGTAAATTATTTAACCAGAACCTGATGTCTTACAGCTATGCCCTACAGCAGGGGTGCTCAAACTTGAACTGCTGGCGATCGACCTCAATATTTTTAGACTACTTACGATCGACTCTGAGAGACTGCAAGTGTGTGTGATGCAGGGTTGTCGTACATACACGATACACCCTACCTACTTAGGTAGGGCGTACCGTAGCATATATAGATATTAGCTTTCTGCACAATATAGGTACATTATTTTAGTCAAGGTTTGGGTTAGGTTTAGTTAGGTTCTTCTCTACAATATCAATGAAAAAACTCATAGTTATTCAAAATTGCGAGTTTATTGGTTGTTACAAAACAAAAGAGTTACATATACCAGTTGATAAAGCCACCTTTTGCCGCAAGCAGTGTTATTTTATTACGAAATACATTTTTGTAGTTTAGTTACCTACCTACTTTTATTACGAAATACATTTTTGTAGTTTAGTTACCTACCTACTTATTAAAAAAATTTTTCTTCTCGAGATCTACTCAAAAAGCACTCGCGATCGACCAGTCGATCGCGATCGACCGTTTGAGCACCCCTGCCCTACAGGGATCATTAAAGGCATTTCCCCCAGGCTACTCGCTCCTATCTGTGGTTTCAACTTTTGATGGGTTAAGTTAAGATTAAAATAAAAAATATAGGTATCATGGCATTTAAAAAATTCATCTCATTTATATAAAAATTGCAAATTCTACACCCGAATTCAATATTTCTGAAAATTTCAAATAAAAGAAGTTACATAAAAATATTTTATGTCATCAGTTATGTGTTTTTTATTATTAAAACTTTCAACATCTAAAACCGAAATGATCTGCAATAAATTTTCATGTTTTTATTAACACTTTCGATATTAGGATTTTATTCGATCACTGAAGAAATTTTATTATAGCCGTTTTCACCAAATGTTCTTTACTTCAGTTAAATATGAGTCGAGCATATTACCAAAAAATAAAAAATCCCAACAGCCGCAACAGTAATGAGCAACCATTAAAGCGGTCAAATAATTGGACTTGTAATAAGCATGTATTTCCTCTAATAAAGACATAAATTATAATAACGACCACCTATGCCTAATATTTGGAAATGACGAAATTTGCCAGTTGCTGTACTCAACTGTTGGCCACGAGGACAGAGACGTGTCGGTAAACGGCAGGCAAACGGCAGGTTAAACTGTTATTCATATTTTTATTAATTTAGGAATTAAACCGCTAAGATGTAATCTATTTTTGTGATCATGAACACAAATACTTTCAGGTACAACCCAGTATGTGAATCAACAGCAAAGTTGTTTGAACCAGCAGACTGTAAGGCGGAAATCAAATGCCAGTGATTCAGGCAAATAAAAAAAGACCATGTTGGCTGCCACTACTTCTTCACTATAATTATAGACATTTTTTTTGTATATTTATTATACACTAAATTTATCAGAAATGAACTGCCAAGTGTTAACATTAATACTTTTGATGGAATATTTAATAATAAGAATGTGTCAGTGTGTTAGAATTGTATTTAATTTTAATAGCGACTGATTTAATTTAATTTTATGAGTAACATTGTGTATCAAATCTCGCAACGCTGGCAATCACGCTGGTATGATATTGTTTGCATATTTAAATATTTTTTATAAACAGCATGAAGCCTACATCGGTTTTTAAAATATCTGTATCCATTTTTTACTAAATAAATGAAACTCTATCGGCCTCATGCATAGTTCAATTATATTATTAGGCTGCTTAACCTAAAAATTAGCACAAATGCTGTCTAACACTGTCAAAGTCATTTGCCGAATCGATTATAGTATGCATATGGCACACGGCATATGTATGGCTGTAAAGTCCTAAAATCTTATTGTTTAGGCAGCAGATATTAGTATAACAGACTGAATTTAACATTTTTTTTATTATTCTGCCAGGGAGATATATTTTTCCTAATTCGTGTAGTGTGGCTAGTAAGAACGTCCCACTTGAAATTGTATAGCTTTCTCTTTAAGCGAGTGAAAGTTGGTACAGTTGATCTTTAATTGTATAGGAAATATTAACTTATTTTTATTTTTCAAGCTGTGATTTTGTAGTTTGTTTTACATTTGTGTTTGAGTACCATTGACTGAAATCACTGTGCAATAACAAGGCCAAATTGGTAAAAGTAATTTCATATTTTTTGTTACATATGAGTACATATGAATTTTTTGTACGTATGTGTTTCCTGTGACATTGTAACCAGTAAAATCATAAATCTTATAGTTAAACAAGATATGCAGAGCTTAGTAATAGTATATAGAAATAAAATTGTATGGTTGTCAAAAAATTAATTAAAATTAAATTGATCTGATAAAATAAATATTTAAATACATATTTTACTCTGCCCTGTTATTGCACTATATTTCCAGTTATTGCTTGTTTTTTATTTATAGATAAACTCTGTATTAGTTTTTATTTAAAATAACAATGCTGCACTATATGTGCTGAGCCGAAACCATGAAAATGTCAATTTAATAATCTTTTGACAAATATTATTATTATATAATTTATATTATTATATAATTTTTACTATTCCAATGTGACAATAATAAAATAACACCTATAACAGAATATTCATGCATGAAGTTATTCACAGAAAGTTACCATTTATTTTGTGAGAGAAAACACATCACAGTTACATTATTGGAATTCATCATCTTACATTACAATTTGGTGTAGTTCTTCGTGAATATTCCTGATCGATATCAGGTCTCTTATAAAAGAGCAATACAAATCAAGTTTGTCAAAGGAGACAGAAAAACAGCTGAAGGATTTATGATACTCAATGACATTCATGCCCGAGTGTCCAGTAGATACCCCTTTTTCCATATCCAGACGTAAATAGAGGCTACCAATATTTGAAGCACGTCTAAGCAATATGTTTATATCATAGAACAGTTTCATTGTATAGAATCGCCCCTACCTCAATTCTACGTATTGAGCCGTGTATCCAAAATCTATCATCGCAGCATGTTGGTGAGAATATGTGTGATGTTAGTATGTGTAAAAGCATGCGAGGCCTGTATGGCAAAAACGCCTTTAATAATGTTCTGCCGACCGCGAGCCTAGCATAATGTCGCTTGTCAATACCGGCTGCACAAAATGGTGCATGTCGACTTCGACCATTGACTAGTGGCAAAATGACACTTATAGTACAACAACTATGACAGCACTTATAGTACTGTCACAGTTGCCATAGCTCGCTTACGCTTCTACGCAATTGAACTATTCTATATAGTTATTCCTTATCAGCAGCCAAAGAAGCGATTGAGGTGATGGCGTTTCTAAGCATAGAAGAGTACTTTTTAGTAATTCTCGGTGGCCGAAGTGGGGTCATTTGTCTTGGAAAGAGATGATTACTTTTGTATGTTATTTATATTAAGTGATATGGGGTTTGCCAGTCCATTGGTATCCATTTTGGGATGGAGTTTTAAGAAAGTGTCTGTTCAATTTAACGTGACAGAAAACTCATTTGTGCTCTTTTGACCTCTGGCAATTCAGAAATATCTCCTCGATGTGTCTAACATGAGTTTATAAAACATGAGTTTGTCGATTTATTACAACTAGGATGAAGTCTGATAGGGTATACGAATGCTTTCTGCTATAAAATCAAAATTATTATTTCATTAACCATAAAAACTGAGTTAAGTATGTACCTGCCATTTAATATGCATATTCATGAAGAGAATTAACATGGCTGTGTCACCCATTTTCATTTTGCGTTAATTTGTTAACAATGGCTAAGTCACAAAATTAATGGTGATTTCAACAAGTGATTTTTATTTATATATATATTTGTGTTTTGAAGCTTGGAAGGTATGAAATTCAATAAATTGTATTCCTATGACAATTTTGAAAGCAAATTGAAAGGGTACAGTGACATGTTATGAGAGACTAGGCACCTTGAAGATTGACTTAATTTTAATACACTATTTATATAATTTCATATTTGATGCATGTCAAATAAAAAAAAATGTATTTAAATAGTAATAATACTCTACTTGTTGGTGACTATTTTGTCAGGGTATTATTTTTTTTATCGAGTGCTTCATTTAATAGTCAACCTTATCTATTTTGAAATAAAATAATTATGGCATTAATTGCCATAGCAAGATATTGGCGGACAAAAAAGCTGTTCGCTCTGACTTGTGAACTGGATGAGAATGCTATTAAATGGTCAAATATTGGTGGCAACAACATTATTATGTTGTTGTCATAGCAATTTGGCTACCTGTAATTAAAAACATAAATTTTAATCATTTGTCTTTTTGGATGTAACTCATATTGTAACTTTTGTTATTTCTCGAAACACATAAGATATTCTTTGCTTTTTTAAATATATGACACAATTTTTAAGAGCTGGTTGGCTGGTAATGCTAATAATATGTATATTAACCAAACCGCTATCTTGGTCAGTGGCAGAATCAGAACTGATGTCAGTTAACCAACAAAAATTGTTCTCTTGCTCCATATAGGAAGAAATATCTTTATTTTATAATATTAACATAGCGTTCACAATTATCATAATTGTGCAGATATTCTTCTCACTTATCGAATGGTCAAAAATATTTTGACTATAATATTGTATTATACTAATTAATTACGAGGTAATAAAGTTTCTTCTTTTGTATGGTTGCTCCAATAAATATGAAACTTATGCAGTGTCAATATAGTGATTAAAAAAATAGTCAGTAGGTTAACATTGCAAAAAGGGAATGCAATCCCTATGTTGATAACATAAAGTAGTTATATTAAGTAGTAAAATATTGATTAAATATCAATTAAAAGTTATAATAATCAACATTATTGACGTGTGCACTGAGCTTGCTGCCGCTAGTATTTTTTTCAGTTTACTCAAAGTGTTGATATATCAATTGGAAGATAAAAGCACAAGACCTTGAGCCTAAATACATATGCAAGGTTCACCTGCAATTTTCTGCACAATATTTTTTTATTTAACGTAACGCCTTTACATTTCCCCACAAAGACCGTGCCTTTTTGTGTGTGGAAAAAACATTCTATAATAACACTATAGTTTCAAAAGGTTAACATATATAAGAGAAAGGAAAACTTTTTTGGTTGTGATATTTTGTGGAAGGGCATTTTTTTTTCAAATTAATAAACCAATCAGTGTTTCTATTATAAATAGAAAACAAACTAATTAATACACTTTAATGTGTCCTTAACGACACCCTAATAAGGCTTGGTGCAAAACTGATGTGGCGATAGCGACTGGCATTGTAGTGGCACCGGTATGGCCACAACAAGTAGTCGCAATGTCGTCATCGGTTGAAGATCTTTTGGTATTAGTGCAATTGATTCATTTACACCGGCGGCAATTTGCTATGCAAAACATTATGGAACCTTTAATGTGTTAAAAGAGCTGAGTTGTATTATTTAATTCCTTCGCAATTTCGTTCCAACTCTTGTCCTGCGTGTGTCTATTACCGTAATCGGTATGATTATGGTCAGAGACAAGGTTTTGATTCTACCAACTCGCCAAATCTTATTTTAACCTGAAGATCGTTCCTCATTTTTAACCCTGCTCGGCCAAAGTACTCTGCATGACCGTTGCTGCCTGCCGAGCGACCTTGCCACACCGCGTGCAAGCTCGCCCTGAGCAGCAGGGAAGAGGCCCGGTGTACCGCAGCCACGTCTATTTGCACGTCTCATTTAATAACATTGTGTTTTTGCCAGTCACCATCGCCATGCCCCTCGCCACGTCAGATCTATATGTACCTGGCCTTAGATACCTAATCTTTTCAACATGCTCTAGCATCCCATTTCTAGGATGATTTTTATGTAAATATAAACACAGAAGAAAGTGCACTGTCATTCTTTGGAAGACCTTAATGCTCCATGTTTTGTAGTAGATAAACCTTGTTTTTTTTCTTTACAACTTCTGATTTTGTTATTACCAATTATTACAAAAAAATTATAGTTTTTTACCAAAATCATAATGCATTATTTTTGATCCAATAAAATGTTTTTTTATAAATGTATGTATGGCGTTCAAAAACTCGTACAACCAAGAACCATAAAATTTGGAAAAAAGCTGTAAATAAGTTTTATTTTGTTGTAAGTATAAGTGTTGTAGAATTAAATAATTGTACTTCAATGCGTTGCTTATATTTACTATGTATCTACGTGCAACAGCAATGACGCAACGTCACCGAAGAGAGAGGCCTTTCTTACGAAGAAAGAGGGAAGGGAAAGACGAAGGAGGGGGGGTTTGCTCGTTTGTGAGCTACACACTACAGACTTAACTACCTTAGAAATTGTCATTTTGGAAAGATCAATTGGGGTTAAACAGAAATTTTACGGGAGATAAACTAATTTTAATTAATCAAGACAATACTTTTCTAATATTATACCATAAACATATCACACTCTCTTAAGTTTGTTGGCCTTGATACTGTTGGACTTATTTGTTAGTATTACATGAATCTCCACCATTTTGTAATTAATTAATATTTGACCAAAAAAATCAAAATTATACACATGCAAATATATGCAAAAGTGCCTCTTTCAAAATGGACAAGCGGTCTCTGAATACATAAAATTTACCTTTTATGAAATTAACATTAATAAAACAGTATGAAAGATAATTTAATAATAAAGAAATCAGAAAATCTTATCGATTTAATTAAAAAAAAACAAATGCCCAGCCTGGAAAAATATCAACATTATCCCATTATAGTTTGCCAATCATAAATTTTATTATAAAAACTTATATGTTCCTCAGGGTTATTTTAGTCTGTTTACTTTCTTTAAGCTGTATTTCTTTATTTAATGAACTTTTCTGTATACGCTTTTATTTGAAGTAATTCTGGTATGTATCCTGTATGATGGAGTAAAGGGAATGTATTAGGTCTAAAAATTAATTCAGAAGTTGCAGAAATGTCAGGTTTTGAATTCTTGAAATGAATTGTTAAATTCATACTTAGACACTAAAAAAGGAATCACGAATGCATCGGAATGTTAGGAATGCTTACAGAAATCTGACTTGTATGGTTTTGATTTTGAGTAAGAGCATTCTTCAGAAATAATGGTTATCAGTTATATTATTTAGTGTAGAATGAAAAACACCATCGTATGAATTTACTCGGTCAATAATTTAAGTCTTTACAATCCAACAACCGTCTTACAATTATGTTTGTCAGAAAAAATATGGAATTGAGGTTATATTTTGGTATTACACACCTGCAGTTAATTCTGTTTTTTTTTTCTTGCGCTTATTCTTTTGCCAGCTTGGTTTATAGTATGTTCCACCTTTATTTTTGATTTTTTCTAAAACCTGTTATTAACAATCCAATTAATTCCTTCTTCCAGAAACTAGTGATTACTATGAAAATAGAATCTAGGGCACTCACACCATTTTTCCCTACTTAAGCTACATAACTGCAAATGCAAATAGGTCTTGAACAAATTAATGCTAAGAGCTATTTGAAAAATTTTCCCATTTGCCCTTTCAAATGACCAAGCCAGTCACAAAATTAAGTAAAAGTAATTTAGAGCTTGTAGTTTTTGGTTACACCACGAGTTTCCGGACGCCATGTGACTTTATAATGTATTGTAGTAATAGAAAACGCCAATAGAGATTTAAGCAGGTAAGCCAAAGTGGTCACCCCATTTATTTATTAATTCATAAAAATGATGTGATAAATAGAATGAATTAATGATATAATTTAAATATTTTGGTTAGGGCTGTTCTTTACGTGTTTTTATTCATGTTCTATTTCACTTCAGCCAAGAATTATATTATGAAATTCGAGCATTGTCTTGAAGGTATCTTTTACTCGTTGGCCTAGTAATTGAATGCATACAATTACCTGACTAAAGTAATTTTACACAATCTGTTTTGTAATTTAAACTTCACATAATAAATACAAAACATTCACGGCATAGTTTCACACAGCTCATTACAATATTTTTTAATTTAATTGATTATTTTGCCAAACGTTTAAGGAGCAGCCCCTATTAATTAATTACATGATTTTTTAAAAGTTGTGAATTATTTTTTTATTTAAATTATACGATTGAATTGTGAATTAGTACGTATGAGTACCTCATTGTAAATATAATCATAACTAGTAAGGTCTGTTTATATGTAACTCAAATTCATCAGTCACTGACAGTGTTATATACCTACAATGTTTTAACTAATTCTAATTTTTAATATATTTTAGTTTGTTAAAATCATGTTAATAGTCATTGAGTTTTGTAAAAAATCAACCGATTTAACATAAACAATGTAATTTAAAAAAAATTGTACATAAATAATTAATTCCTTTGGCATTAAGATTAAATGCCAGTATATACAAATAAACATTGTTTTTGATATATATTCATTGTTTTATTTTACTAAATTTCACTTAACTTTGTCAGTGTTGCATATGTCAAATAGAATTGTGCGCATATCCTAACTTTTATTAAAACAACACGCATTTGTAAAACGCTTAACCCTTATAGGTTGCGCGACATCTTTACACGTCGAGCCGGCCAGCATCTCATAGCGCTCATTCATTATCCGACGTATATATACGTCGAGGTGCCGCCATTCATTCGAAAATTACTAAAAAAATTTGAAAGTCGATAAAAGCACAAATTTAATACAAATTCGCACTTGCGAGGACATACAACCTTTAGCTCTAATCCGAAGAGAATTTCATGTCAGAGTGGTGAATGCATGGAATAAATTACCAAGCGTAGTGATAAGTGTCAAAAATGTGAATGAATTTAAGAGCAACTGGACAAGTTTATCGGAGACGATACAGGCTGCCTACCTAAAACGAATAATAATAATGTGGTGTCCGCCACTACCGGTGACCCATCACTAGGCGACACCTACTTAGTCTCGGCTCGCGCTAGAGCCCGCCTCTTTGACGACCGACCACCGTGGCGACAACATCGCGCTCTCTATAGTATAATTACCGCTTGTAATGGTTTACGAATTGCTGTAATAAAGAACTGTATAACTACACGTGCGTTTCATAAAGTTACCCGAGCTAGCAACTCCCTATAGCGTAACAAGTAGAAAACACCACAAATAATAATAAAATGTAACTTTTAAAAAAAAATACATAGTGGCCAGAATGATATTTTTAATAGGAATTTCACGGTGAACCACAGAGTACACAAAATTTGTGGCAATTAGACGTCCCAGGCTACCAAACCTGGTTTTTCTTTACGATGGTGAGTGTTTATACAAATTAATTAAAATTAAATTGATCTGATAAAATAAATATTTAAATACATATTTTACTCTGCCCTGTTATTGCACTATATTTCCAGTTATTGCTTGTTTTTTATTTATAGATAAACTCTGTATTAGTTTTTATTTAAAATAACAATGCTGCACTATATGTGCTGAGCCGAAACCATGAAAATGTCAATTTAATAATCTTTTGACAAATATTATTATTATATAATTTATATTATTATATAATTTTTACTATTCCAATGTGACAATAATAAAATAACACCTATAACAGAATATTCATGCATGAAGTTATTCACAGAAAGTTACCATTTATTTTGTGAGAGAAAACACATCACAGTTACATTATTGGAATTCATCATCTTACATTACAATTTGGTGTAGTTCTTCGTGAATATTCCTGATCGATATCAGGTCTCTTATAAAAGAGCAATACAAATCAAGTTTGTCAAAGGAGACAGAAAAACAGCTGAAGGATTTATGATACTCAATGACATTCATGCCCGAGTGTCCAGTAGATACCCCTTTTTCCATATCCAGACGTAAATAGAGGCTACCAATATTTGAAGCACGTCTAAGCAATATGTTTATATCATAGAACAGTTTCATTGTATAGAATCGCCCCTACCTCAATTCTACGTATTGAGCCGTGTATCCAAAATCTATCATCGCAGCATGTTGGTGAGAATATGTGTGATGTTAGTATGTGTAAAAGCATGCGAGGCCTGTATGGCAAAAACGCCTTTAATAATGTTCTGCCGACCGCGAGCCTAGCATAATGTCGCTTGTCAATACCGGCTGCACAAAATGGTGCATGTCGACTTCGACCATTGACTAGTGGCAAAATGACACTTATAGTACAACAACTATGACAGCACTTATAGTACTGTCACAGTTGCCATAGCTCGCTTACGCTTCTACGCAATTGAACTATTCTATATAGTTATTCCTTATCAGCAGCCAAAGAAGCGATTGAGGTGATGGCGTTTCTAAGCATAGAAGAGTACTTTTTAGTAATTCTCGGTGGCCGAAGTGGGGTCATTTGTCTTGGAAAGAGATGATTACTTTTGTATGTTATTTATATTAAGTGATATGGGGTTTGCCAGTCCATTGGTATCCATTTTGGGATGGAGTTTTAAGAAAGTGTCTGTTCAATTTAACGTGACAGAAAACTCATTTGTGCTCTTTTGACCTCTGGCAATTCAGAAATATCTCCTCGATGTGTCTAACATGAGTTTATAAAACATGAGTTTGTCGATTTATTACAACTAGGATGAAGTCTGATAGGGTATACGAATGCTTTCTGCTATAAAATCAAAATTATTATTTCATTAACCATAAAAACTGAGTTAAGTATGTACCTGCCATTTAATATGCATATTCATGAAGAGAATTAACATGGCTGTGTCACCCATTTTCATTTTGCGTTAATTTGTTAACAATGGCTAAGTCACAAAATTAATGGTGATTTCAACAAGTGATTTTTATTTATATATATATTTGTGTTTTGAAGCTTGGAAGGTATGAAATTCAATAAATTGTATTCCTATGACAATTTTGAAAGCAAATTGAAAGGGTACAGTGACATGTTATGAGAGACTAGGCACCTTGAAGATTGACTTAATTTTAATACACTATTTATATAATTTCATATTTGATGCATGTCAAATAAAAAAAAATGTATTTAAATAGTAATAATACTCTACTTGTTGGTGACTATTTTGTCAGGGTATTATTTTTTTTATCGAGTGCTTCATTTAATAGTCAACCTTATCTATTTTGAAATAAAATAATTATGGCATTAATTGCCATAGCAAGATATTGGCGGACAAAAAAGCTGTTCGCTCTGACTTGTGAACTGGATGAGAATGCTATTAAATGGTCAAATATTGGTGGCAACAACATTATTATGTTGTTGTCATAGCAATTTGGCTACCTGTAATTAAAAACATAAATTTTAATCATTTGTCTTTTTGGATGTAACTCATATTGTAACTTTTGTTATTTCTCGAAACACATAAGATATTCTTTGCTTTTTTAAATATATGACACAATTTTTAAGAGCTGGTTGGCTGGTAATGCTAATAATATGTATATTAACCAAACCGCTATCTTGGTCAGTGGCAGAATCAGAACTGATGTCAGTTAACCAACAAAAATTGTTCTCTTGCTCCATATAGGAAGAAATATCTTTATTTTATAATATTAACATAGCGTTCACAATTATCATAATTGTGCAGATATTCTTCTCACTTATCGAATGGTCAAAAATATTTTGACTATAATATTGTATTATACTAATTAATTACGAGGTAATAAAGTTTCTTCTTTTGTATGGTTGCTCCAATAAATATGAAACTTATGCAGTGTCAATATAGTGATTAAAAAAATAGTCAGTAGGTTAACATTGCAAAAAGGGAATGCAATCCCTATGTTGATAACATAAAGTAGTTATATTAAGTAGTAAAATATTGATTAAATATCAATTAAAAGTTATAATAATCAACATTATTGACGTGTGCACTGAGCTTGCTGCCGCTAGTATTTTTTTCAGTTTACTCAAAGTGTTGATATATCAATTGGAAGATAAAAGCACAAGACCTTGAGCCTAAATACATATGCAAGGTTCACCTGCAATTTTCTGCACAATATTTTTTTATTTAACGTAACGCCTTTACATTTCCCCACAAAGACCGTGCCTTTTTGTGTGTGGAAAAAACATTCTATAATAACACTATAGTTTCAAAAGGTTAACATATATAAGAGAAAGGAAAACTTTTTTGGTTGTGATATTTTGTGGAAGGGCATTTTTTTTTCAAATTAATAAACCAATCAGTGTTTCTATTATAAATAGAAAACAAACTAATTAATACACTTTAATGTGTCCTTAACGACACCCTAATAAGGCTTGGTGCAAAACTGATGTGGCGATAGCGACTGGCATTGTAGTGGCACCGGTATGGCCACAACAAGTAGTCGCAATGTCGTCATCGGTTGAAGATCTTTTGGTATTAGTGCAATTGATTCATTTACACCGGCGGCAATTTGCTATGCAAAACATTATGGAACCTTTAATGTGTTAAAAGAGCTGAGTTGTATTATTTAATTCCTTCGCAATTTCGTTCCAACTCTTGTCCTGCGTGTGTCTATTACCGTAATCGGTATGATTATGGTCAGAGACAAGGTTTTGATTCTACCAACTCGCCAAATCTTATTTTAACCTGAAGATCGTTCCTCATTTTTAACCCTGCTCGGCCAAAGTACTCTGCATGACCGTTGCTGCCTGCCGAGCGACCTTGCCACACCGCGTGCAAGCTCGCCCTGAGCAGCAGGGAAGAGGCCCGGTGTACCGCAGCCACGTCTATTTGCACGTCTCATTTAATAACATTGTGTTTTTGCCAGTCACCATCGCCATGCCCCTCGCCACGTCAGATCTATATGTACCTGGCCTTAGATACCTAATCTTTTCAACATGCTCTAGCATCCCATTTCTAGGATGATTTTTATGTAAATATAAACACAGAAGAAAGTGCACTGTCATTCTTTGGAAGACCTTAATGCTCCATGTTTTGTAGTAGATAAACCTTGTTTTTTTTCTTTACAACTTCTGATTTTGTTATTACCAATTATTACAAAAAAATTATAGTTTTTTACCAAAATCATAATGCATTATTTTTGATCCAATAAAATGTTTTTTTATAAATGTATGTATGGCGTTCAAAAACTCGTACAACCAAGAACCATAAAATTTGGAAAAAAGCTGTAAATAAGTTTTATTTTGTTGTAAGTATAAGTGTTGTAGAATTAAATAATTGTACTTCAATGCGTTGCTTATATTTACTATGTATCTACGTGCAACAGCAATGACGCAACGTCACCGAAGAGAGAGGCCTTTCTTACGAAGAAAGAGGGAAGGGAAAGACGAAGGAGGGGGGGTTTGCTCGTTTGTGAGCTACACACTACAGACTTAACTACCTTAGAAATTGTCATTTTGGAAAGATCAATTGGGGTTAAACAGAAATTTTACGGGAGATAAACTAATTTTAATTAATCAAGACAATACTTTTCTAATATTATACCATAAACATATCACACTCTCTTAAGTTTGTTGGCCTTGATACTGTTGGACTTATTTGTTAGTATTACATGAATCTCCACCATTTTGTAATTAATTAATATTTGACCAAAAAAATCAAAATTATACACATGCAAATATATGCAAAAGTGCCTCTTTCAAAATGGACAAGCGGTCTCTGAATACATAAAATTTACCTTTTATGAAATTAACATTAATAAAACAGTATGAAAGATAATTTAATAATAAAGAAATCAGAAAATCTTATCGATTTAATTAAAAAAAAACAAATGCCCAGCCTGGAAAAATATCAACATTATCCCATTATAGTTTGCCAATCATAAATTTTATTATAAAAACTTATATGTTCCTCAGGGTTATTTTAGTCTGTTTACTTTCTTTAAGCTGTATTTCTTTATTTAATGAACTTTTCTGTATACGCTTTTATTTGAAGTAATTCTGGTATGTATCCTGTATGATGGAGTAAAGGGAATGTATTAGGTCTAAAAATTAATTCAGAAGTTGCAGAAATGTCAGGTTTTGAATTCTTGAAATGAATTGTTAAATTCATACTTAGACACTAAAAAAGGAATCACGAATGCATCGGAATGTTAGGAATGCTTACAGAAATCTGACTTGTATGGTTTTGATTTTGAGTAAGAGCATTCTTCAGAAATAATGGTTATCAGTTATATTATTTAGTGTAGAATGAAAAACACCATCGTATGAATTTACTCGGTCAATAATTTAAGTCTTTACAATCCAACAACCGTCTTACAATTATGTTTGTCAGAAAAAATATGGAATTGAGGTTATATTTTGGTATTACACACCTGCAGTTAATTCTGTTTTTTTTTTCTTGCGCTTATTCTTTTGCCAGCTTGGTTTATAGTATGTTCCACCTTTATTTTTGATTTTTTCTAAAACCTGTTATTAACAATCCAATTAATTCCTTCTTCCAGAAACTAGTGATTACTATGAAAATAGAATCTAGGGCACTCACACCATTTTTCCCTACTTAAGCTACATAACTGCAAATGCAAATAGGTCTTGAACAAATTAATGCTAAGAGCTATTTGAAAAATTTTCCCATTTGCCCTTTCAAATGACCAAGCCAGTCACAAAATTAAGTAAAAGTAATTTAGAGCTTGTAGTTTTTGGTTACACCACGAGTTTCCGGACGCCATGTGACTTTATAATGTATTGTAGTAATAGAAAACGCCAATAGAGATTTAAGCAGGTAAGCCAAAGTGGTCACCCCATTTATTTATTAATTCATAAAAATGATGTGATAAATAGAATGAATTAATGATATAATTTAAATATTTTGGTTAGGGCTGTTCTTTACGTGTTTTTATTCATGTTCTATTTCACTTCAGCCAAGAATTATATTATGAAATTCGAGCATTGTCTTGAAGGTATCTTTTACTCGTTGGCCTAGTAATTGAATGCATACAATTACCTGACTAAAGTAATTTTACACAATCTGTTTTGTAATTTAAACTTCACATAATAAATACAAAACATTCACGGCATAGTTTCACACAGCTCATTACAATATTTTTTAATTTAATTGATTATTTTGCCAAACGTTTAAGGAGCAGCCCCTATTAATTAATTACATGATTTTTTAAAAGTTGTGAATTATTTTTTTATTTAAATTATACGATTGAATTGTGAATTAGTACGTATGAGTACCTCATTGTAAATATAATCATAACTAGTAAGGTCTGTTTATATGTAACTCAAATTCATCAGTCACTGACAGTGTTATATACCTACAATGTTTTAACTAATTCTAATTTTTAATATATTTTAGTTTGTTAAAATCATGTTAATAGTCATTGAGTTTTGTAAAAAATCAACCGATTTAACATAAACAATGTAATTTAAAAAAAATTGTACATAAATAATTAATTCCTTTGGCATTAAGATTAAATGCCAGTATATACAAATAAACATTGTTTTTGATATATATTCATTGTTTTATTTTACTAAATTTCACTTAACTTTGTCAGTGTTGCATATGTCAAATAGAATTGTGCGCATATCCTAACTTTTATTAAAACAACACGCATTTGTAAAACGCTTAACCCTTATAGGTTGCGCGACATCTTTACACGTCGAGCCGGCCAGCATCTCATAGCGCTCATTCATTATCCGACGTATATATACGTCGAGGTGCCGCCATTCATTCGAAAATTACTAAAAAAATTTGAAAGTCGATAAAAGCACAAATTTAATACAAATTCGCACTTGCGAGGACATACAACCTTTAGCTCTAATCCGAAGAGAATTTCATGTCAGAGTGGTGAATGCATGGAATAAATTACCAAGCGTAGTGATAAGTGTCAAAAATGTGAATGAATTTAAGAGCAACTGGACAAGTTTATCGGAGACGATACAGGCTGCCTACCTAAAACGAATAATAATAATGTGGTGTCCGCCACTACCGGTGACCCATCACTAGGCGACACCTACTTAGTCTCGGCTCGCGCTAGAGCCCGCCTCTTTGACGACCGACCACCGTGGCGACAACATCGCGCTCTCTATAGTATAATTACCGCTTGTAATGGTTTACGAATTGCTGTAATAAAGAACTGTATAACTACACGTGCGTTTCATAAAGTTACCCGAGCTAGCAACTCCCTATAGCGTAACAAGTAGAAAACACCACAAATAATAATAAAATGTAACTTTTAAAAAAAAATACATAGTGGCCAGAATGATATTTTTAATAGGAATTTCACGGTGAACCACAGAGTACACAAAATTTGTGGCAATTAGACGTCCCAGGCTACCAAACCTGGTTTTTCTTTACGATGGTGAGTGTTTATAGAAATAAATTTCTACGTACGCGGTTCGTGCACCAAAAATTTTTGGAGGTAATGGTTTCTAAACGGGTTAAAATATATTACAATACAAATTTAAAAAACACTAACGAATTTGTTTCATCTTAGAAAAGTGAAATATTACAGAAATGTTAAACATATTCACAAATGCGTCCAAAAAATGGATTGATACATTTTAAATCCTTGTCTAGGACATCAAATAAATAATTCAAAACAGTGTGATGCAATTGATCATTTTATGAAGAAAAAAAAACAATATCAATAAATAAATGAAAATAATATTAATATTGTACATCGTTATTAAAAGAGCTTTGTTAATTATGTATTTTAGGTAAAAATATGCAGAGATTATTGCATATCAAGTAGGCTCTACCTGCTTCGCTCTATTGGACATTTAAAAGTAGCTTTTACGCACATTAGAGATGTGGAATACAACCTCTATGAATCTCTCACATAATAATAAATACTACAAATTTATAATAAAATCTCTTTATTGAAAATTATTTTTTTAATTCTAAATTAGATACGGCCATATTTATAGTTTTAACCACCAGTTGAGATCTTTTCTCTGCCTGTGTTATTACCTTTTTGAGGTGTTCATCTGACAATGCAGCCCCACCAAGCTTAAATACTCCAGACAAAACAGAATCCCATACAACTATCAAGTTAGCCACTGGACCTCCACAAACAACCTCTTCTTTAAAAGTTGGATCCATCAGAATATTACTAAAATAAAAAAACATTAGTGGGCCTTTACTTATATTATTGATATAGGCTTACAATAAATATTTATGTAAGTAAATAATTTGGATAGGGTCAATATGAAGTTAGGTTAGGGTCAATATGAAGGAGATACCATGTTTTTGATAGATTTAGATATCAGATTTATATTTCCTGATAAAAATATAAGAAATCTTTAGAATTACGACAGTACCTATAAAAGGTGCTTTGAAGTTGATTAACCCTTAAAATAATTATTAGATACAACTTTACAACAAAAAGCATAATTATAACATACCATTATACAAACTTTTAAAAAATTATAATGGACTTTTTAAAAAAAAAGTTACTCAGTTCAAAATATATTATAAGTTCTCAAATATATAGAGGAGTTACTTAGCGACATCAAATCAGAACACTTTTAGCTTCTATTACAAGAATCTGTACTCAACATACGAAAGACTCCTAAAATTCGCCCATCAGTAAGACCCAGCTTAGTTTTTTTTAGTAATTGGTATGGGAAAGAAAAAAAATATTTTTTACTTATCTTTCAGCATGCAAATACTTACCAAACAAATAAGTTCTTAAGGCTTTGAGAAAAAGTTAGATGGCAACCTCAAAATCTAGGACTAGACATTCCAATAATAGTCAACCTTTATTGAAACCCTTTATGTATTATATCACTGAGAATCTCAAAAGTGAAAATGAACGTCTGATCCTCCTTTCATATGTTTGCATCCAATTTTCGTACTATGTTTACTTGAACTTAAATAGTAATGCCCTTAGCCACCGATAAGGGAATGTGCATCAGAAACATCAGAACAATGGTGTGAATTTATTTTTTTAAACAAATGACAATAAATTTAAATGAAAAGTAGGTACCTGTCAAACACAGTGAAGCTAGAAGCTACTGGAAATCCGTGCAATTTCAGCTTTTTTGTTTCTTCGAGTACAGTAATTTCCTCTGTTTCTGCATCATAATTAACCGAGGGTAGAGTGACTGCCGAAGGTTCGTAAAAAATGTAAAATAAAAAAGAATAATAGTTAATTAGTGCACTACATATATTAAAAAAGATAAATGATAACAATAGCGTTATTACTAATGGAGCAGACGTTGCAAGCAGTGGCGGCTGGTAAGCAAAAGGATAGGTAGTGCAATGTGTCGGGCGGTTAGGGGGTCAGTGAGATCCCTCTCCCCTCTTTAAGTGCCACAGGTAATTTTTTTCCTCATACCTTGGTTGCTTTAAAAAAAAATACTTGAAAGATAACAATCACAAATATTAAACACTTGTATAAAATCACATGAAGTTTTATTGACTTACTAAAGGCACACTATTTTCTAGTATTGCCAGTTGATTTCATCAAAAAGAAATCATTTTACTCTTTCTAAAGTTACTTTTATGGCGATGTGTAGATATTTCTTTACGTATTTGTACATGTATTACAATATCAATTTTATGAAACATAATTATTACGATTTGTGATGGCGAATGTGATGGTGTAGCATAAATTATTGAAAAAAAATTGCAGCAAAAAAGTTATTATTTTAAATTAATAATGAAAATTGTCGTTTTAAAATGACAGTGTCGGTGTCGAGTTAACTTTTGTTAACACTGGCGTTTTGGCGTTTGGGTTGAAGCCAATTTCCTACCCGCTGGCACTCTATTTCAGGCAATTTGCAGCCTTAAAACTCTGGCCTCACATTCAACTAAGTATACTTATTGGTAACAAATATTTCAGTTTAGGTACTCAGATTATGAAAAATTTGTCATCAAAGGCGCTTGCTTCACCACAGTGGCAAGATACCTGTACAGTGGCAGTCAAGAGATTAAAACAACCCGAGAAATTAAAAGATTCATAAGTTTATTGTAAATTTACCTGTACTCAAAGCTCCAAGGAGGGCCATTAAAGCAGCATCCAGAAGAGCGCCATCATTGTTAAGACAAATTACATCACAATATAACACCCACACTAGCTTCTCACTTTCAATGCATAAATCTTCGCAATGGACACAATGAGAATCTTGCACTATGTCCGAGATTAATTTACTTATCATTTGTGTAAAATCTGATGGAGGGCCGGGTTTGATGGTTGATGAGCATAAAGGTGGCATTTCAAAATTTGTAATCAGCATTCCAATGTTTGGGCTCTCGGCTTTTGGTTGCGTTAATTCCTATAAAATAAATTCACTTGGTTAGCATTTACTCATTAAGAGAGTGTAAATTAAAATGCACCATTACCAATAAAAATCATGTCACCTCTTCTACAGCATACTCTACAATATGTAAGTTTTTTTCTATTTCAAAATTCTATTTAAATAGATACAATAAATACAAACAACTAATTAAGTGATTGTTTTTACACTCTATAAATAGTTCTGGAAAAAAATAATGATTTGTGATGACAAACGACATATTAAAAAAGATATTTGAATTACATTGTCCGTTGCACTTCAGACGCTATAGATTCTCTGATAAATATTTAAAATTCATTGCCACTGCAGACAGTTGAGGTGTTGACTCTGAACTAATGGTCTAATTGAATTTAAATCAATTTAAAGAAATTCAACTTTTTTTTGTGTAAAATTTCAACTGTTAAAAATGAACAGTGGAGGATAGCTAATAATAAGATTACTACTTAACCACTCTATAAAATATAAGGTTAACCACTCAAAGGTTTTAAATCACTTTTTGCAAAAAATACTCGTAATATGATAAAAAAATTACTAAATATCTCAATAAAAAAGCACGGAACTATTCATGTTCTAAAACACCACTTTCCAAATAAGGTATTGAGGCTCGCAGTGGGTTTAGTTGTACGCTCAAATACATATACATCAGTAAACGGATCATTGATTTAGAATATATCTTCAAAATACAAAACAATAACCGCTTTAATTCCGCAGGCGACTAGTGTGTTTCCCAAACGAATAACTGCAGATCCATCTGCTGAACTTATGACATTGATGCTCGCTACAATTGGTCGAGACTTGTCGAATGCTCGTCCATCTTGTCTTACGTTATTTTTCTCAAGATAGTCCTTAAACTCTCGAGCAGCAAATAAAAGACTGTAAAAATAAATAAAAGTTTGTTGCATGTCTCAGTATTTCGGTAATTTGTGGCTCAATTTACAATTTTATTATAGAAATATTAAAATAGCTTACCACAATTACTTAGCAATAACAATGTTTCAATACATACATCATACATTATAGACAATGTTTCGAATACATCAAAAGTTACATTATTTATACCTTTGGTCTCCACAACAACCTGTGAGCTATCATTTGGTGGTTACTGCTTCACATATTAAATCTGTGACTACTCTATATCAAAACATTTATACAGATTGTCCCAAAACACAATGTCCAATCGAAATGAGGTGATAGCGAAGAATGTTTAAAAAAATAATTGATTTTTGTTTTAATCTTTTTTTATATCATTTGCCGCACCGTTATTTACTATATCATGATCTACACATAATAACTAGATATAATAAGTATGTTTAGTTTCATAATAGCTTCCGCCCTTATTCTTTAGTTATTCGTTATACCTGGAAACATGGTAACCTAAATTCTTTATAACAATCAGTAAGTTACTCAAATTATTTTGATGCAGCTTACAAAAGAAAATCCCAGACGTATAAATCTACGATTCGACGGACGAACGACCGAATCTGATGCTATTTGTCTTTTATTAGAATATATGCGTGTATTTAGTTGATGTATATATCTGTGTATATATACATCAAATGTAGTTATCGTGTATATATCTGTAAAATGGGAAATTAGGTAAAATGTAATAAACTGTTGCAAAAACCAAATTATTCCTATTTTAGATAATTACTCTCTTACCTAAATATATCTGCCATCAGAAAATTGCCAAAGAAATACGACGAGCAGGAAATTAATTAATCTTACTGAATTTAAATATTTCACCGACTTAGAACAATAATCCTTATTTCATCAAATGCATCAATAATTAAAATAATCAAGATTCACTCATGAACAACTGCGGATTCCATTGAAAACAACGGACAACGTGTGTTTATTTACTTTGACGATTTGTCATTCGACACTTTTGACAGTTAAAACATTTGATCAGTGTTAACAGAACTAATCGTCATAATTCCTCAAAAGCGGCAATGACCTATCATGGCTATTATTTATTTATTTATTTAACATATACTTTAGAGGTATCTATTCCTCCTGTAGTGCGGATCGTACAACCAACGAACTTAGTTTTTTGCTAAAATTTTTATTTGTGTAAAGTCAAAAGTCAAAGCGCTGATTGGCATTGAAACACATTGAAATCTAGAGTTTTCCCGAAGTTTAGAAGTCTCGGTTCAAATAATTTAAAGGAAAAATAATTTGCACTAAGAAAATTATAACTCCCCAAAGAAAGAAAACACGTGGCCGAAAATCAATATTTACTCCAAGGTCAGAACGTTTTCTAAAGAAAGTTTGCCTGAAAAACTTGCTACCAGTACAAAACTACCTCTGAAAGGAATGAAGGGCGTAAACTTTCAGAAATCATCTTCAAGGCTTTAAACCCCCTCAGACCAATACTAACTGCTGTTATGGCAGCTACAGGCCTCAAGTGGGCAAGGATAACAAAATCTGGAATTTTTGAAATCGGCAAGTATTTATTTAAAGTTTATATCAAGGATGCTTGATATTAAATCCCTCGATAGTGTTAAGAAAAGCACCATTGAACTTAATATTCTTAGCAGCTAAAATAGATTATTGATATTGACTCTTGTACATTTTGTAAAGGGAAAATGATTTACCTGTGGCAATACAAAATGAGTTTCTTTAGTGTTGCAATTTATTTTCGAAAAATCCTCTGCATACTAAACCAAATTACGCACATATTACTTAAAACCGATGTATCTAATCTAATTTAGATAATAATATTCTCGTTTAAAAAAGAATCAATCTATATAACTTTGAAGCAATAAAAGATTTATATTTATTTCAATTACTAGTGATGAATTAGTACTAGCATTTAATTTTAATGATCATAATAATATTTTTCAGGATATATAAATACCAGTAGGCCTAATAATAATTACATTTAAAACTGTCACAAATAAATTGTCAAGTTGTCAAAACAGGCCTGTCAGTTGGCGATAACAAATAAAACAAATGATAATTATCGCAATTAATACGAATTCTCTTGAATAATATGATCTAAAAAATAAATAGTGCCATGACTTCTCTTTCGCATTTCAGATTATCTAAAAATTATGATGTACCAGGAATAAAAAAATATTGTGCGTATAGTAAAGAAATTTAATTGTAAAATAATGGAAGATATTAGAGATCGAAGCATTCGCCAGACAGCTCTAAAGATTGCAGATGAAATAAAAAATATGGCTGCATATAAAACTTTCTACAACGACGTTCAGGTTAGGCCAATCGCTAATCTATTTGTTTTTTTATTTTTACTAAAATCATAAAGGAGATTACTATTAACAGAGATGTGTTTGAACATCAATTTTATTTTTTAGTGCAGTTTAAAATTATTTCACTTCTCAAAAAATGACACCTTTTTATTTTAGCAATATGTAATAAGTATTATTGATTTATTTTGTATTTTTATCTGGTTGATTCATTTTTTATTTATTATTCACAATTATATTCTAAATAATTGTTACTAATAATGATAATTAATGCGTTTGTTATGGCTACATCATTCGGTTATATTTGCTAATGCTCTCCGTACAGCGTATAATATAGAATTAGCCTTTCCCACTATTTTACATGTATGATCATTCCACTTCAGATCCGTAGTTATGATGTTTCCCAGGTCAGAGTGGTTATTAATTTTATACAGGTTAACTTCATTCACGTGATAATCTTTGCATGGCTTGTTTTTACCTATACTTATGTATATATATAAATGCCGCATATGAACGTATAAATTTTAATTGTGGAAGTAAAATATATAGCCATCCGTACAACCCGTTCTTACATCATGAGGTCCCGACTATTGAAGGTGCAGTTATTTGAAGTTACACAGCCCAGTTTTATATCAGTTTTACTACAGTTTTATATTACGCAATTTAATAATTTTATCACTAAACTAATTATATATTGTTTTTTTTTATTGAGACTTTAAAACTCAGACAATTTGGTTTTTTCAAAATTGATAAATTTTTGATTGATTTTCTCATACTTCTCCATATTATTCAACAATGATTTTTGCTAAAGCTGATTCTAGCATCTTATACATAAAACAATGCTTGTGAATTTTTGCAAATTTAGATTTTTCAGTAGATTTTGGAGGTTTTTTATATGTAGTGTTTTTTTTTGTCATTAAAGAAGCGGCTTTAGATAAATAATCATGTGTGGAATAAAATTTATACATAAACAGGATTACTTTGTTTTACACCTAGGTATGTGTATTTTGTTGGTAGGTACCTACTAAAATGTTTTTTTGATACATTAGTATTTTTTCTTACCTAAAGCAGCAAAATGATTTTTTGTAATAAAAAGATTGTTGTATTAGGTCAATATCATAAGAGCAAAAAATATTTGTACTCAGTTTTTAATATGCAAATACTCCCCTGTGTAGTGGTGGTGTTTTGGCCTGAATTAGAGGCCTTCGAATTCCAGTGGGTCCATCTTGCCAGGTTGTCATTTCAATTGTCAATAATCCATCCATATTAAACAATTTTCTACATCAATGATTTTGTTTGCTAACTAGAGGTTGGTGTCGTCTACATATGTGAACAAAGATGACTTTAAAGAGACTTTGCAATATGCAATGAGAGAAAATGGTCTCGAAACAGAACTTCGTAATACTGTTTATCATTTACTCCGTGGACATCAAAATCAGGTGGGTAAATTAGACATAGCATATACTATTTTGTTCAACTTCAACTATATCATTATCTGTCATGTTTCTGGATTTCATAAGAGTAAACTTCGCATGCAGGTATTTCAACTATTATCATCTATATGCTTCTCGTCCCGCTCTTCTTGAGCATGCCATCACCAACGCAATAGTCTATTGTGAAATTTCTCCACCCGCTTTTTGTTAAATAATTATTATTGTTGCTGTTTTTACCATTATTGTTAATTGTTTCTTTTAAAATAAATGACAACTAGTTTCATCCATTGTTGCCCAAAGCTTTGCGAAAATATACTTTTCATTAAAAAAATATGATTAAAGATGCTCTTGAAAAAGGAACACCTTAGTAGGTATCCTTTTTGCAGTGCAAATAAAATTAATTAACATGATAAGATAAGATAAGATAAGATTTTAGTTTGTTTCTGCGCTGCATTCTAGGATACAATATTAATTAAATTTTATTAACTTAAAAAAATTAAAAAATAGTTTTTCAAACGAAGGAAGTGAAATACATGTAATTAATATAGGTACATAATATCTCAAACACATACCTTATAAAAATACAATTATATACTAAAGGTATCTACCTCCCCCACCTTTGTAGAAAAGTACAAAAAATTTGCCTGCATTGCTATGAGGGATGGACGGAATAAATACACGCACGTGAGTCAATAAAACCCTCAAAGATCCCTTTATTTAAGTACCCATTAGCCTTGTGGGAATGTTAAATTTTACTGGCTACTATTGAACTCTGACTAGATAAATTAATGTTATTTATTGATGCAGAGCCACGATCCCCTCACCTACTTGAGAAAAGCCAGCACGCAATGGGAAAAACGCATTCATAAGTCTCTCAATTCAATGTGTGCAGATCTCGGAATTTGTCTAGCAAAATTACGGCCACAGAATGAACAGGATGACCTAAATGAAAAATGGACAGAGCTCAGTATCAATGATTATGGTGAGATATTTTGTTGCTGCTGTTTCACACTCAAGATTATAGATTATAGAACTATAAGAGATATTTGTCTTTAATAAATGAGCTTGCATCATGAGAACAAGGCATCTGGAACTGCCTTGCAATACCATATTAAATTTACAAAAAAATGTGATTATAACTCTCATTTTATGGTTATGATTAGGTTGTCGATATAATCATCTTGATTGGATGTTTGCGTCATATTATCATAATTGAGGAGACCCATAAACGGTTCTTTTTCGCAATCGCATTGGATATCTTGCCTCTAAAATTATCATGTTAATCTGTTCTTCCGCTGCACAATACCCGACCAAGCGCACACATGCCTTCCATGATCAAAAATGAAAATTTGTTTGTTAGGCCCTTTTATATGTGGCCACAGAGATGGCTTTTTTTATAACCTATACACAGGGTTCCCATTTTGAATGCTTGCAATCGTTTCATGATTTTTTTTCACACAGTAAACCATACAATGTTACGTATTTGCTTTGAAATAGGTTTTTTTTTGTGTGACCTGACACAGCTTAACCAATTTTGACCTTATTTTGTCTACAATGTCATTCTCACTTCAGTGTCTTTAGATAGGAAACTTTTTTAAGAAAATAATTTTTTGATTACATAAGACTTAAATTATTGTTTCTTCTGTACTTTCATTACATATTACATCATTTTGAATTTACAAAATATTCTATAATATGTGTTAATGATTTGTCGCGGTCATCTCATTTTATATACAGGGTGTCCCAAGGTCAATCCCACAAACTTTAGGGGGTGTTTAAGTTCCCTATTAAGAGTAAGAAATTATGTAACAAAATGCGAAAAATTTTCATCACCAAATTTATTATTTTTGTAATAAAATAGGTGTAAATCGATCTTATAAATCGATAAATCAATATTATCTGTCGACCAATAGCATCCCTCGTAAAACCCCAGAGAAGGGGAAAGGAGTTACCCCTTCTTCTTAGACCGCCCCCTGTTCGACCAGTAAGATATTACTGGTCGAACAATGGTCGCTGTCTGATAAGACAGCGATCATTTAACTCCGCCCTAATGGGGCGTTTCGAACAACGCGGCAGGGCATTAACCTCGATCTTGAAAGACCGCGGCCTACTGACCCAGTGACATACTTATCGGAGGGCGGAGCCATTGAAAAATATCTGTTTTACAAGAATTAGAATAGAAACTTCAACATTTTTTTCTCGAATACCATAATGAATTTTGATATAGTTTCTTAACAAATAACACTAAGAATCGTAAGACCTATTAGCCTTTTTTTTTATGCGTAGAACCTTGGGGCACCCTGTATAATATTTAAGTATGTGAATGTAGTATTCTTATAACCTGCATTATTTTGTGTAATGGGCCGATGTGCAGGCATTGAACAAATTAAAAGTCAATGTGAAATGTTAAACGATAAATAATGGTATGCTGTATCTAGTAATATTTTGTTTTCTTTTAGATCTTAGTAAATATCGTCCTGTGTATGCTCCAAAAGATTTCCTAGATGTTTTACTGACACTGCCCACCAGCAGTTCAAGGGATAAGTATGTTTTCTTAATATACCTAATTTATGAAATAAAAAATATACTAATTAAGAACCAAATCCACAGATTTTAATATATTTAGTTAGTTTCATCTTAGAAATTTCATATAATGTGAAAGTAAACCATCATAGAAACATTGATTATTTATAATATCTGTATATTGAGGTTAAGTGCAAGCTTTTAAATGAGAAGTCGTATTCAACGATCTTTTAAAACATATAGATATGGCAACTGAGGGTGAAAAACGCACCACGCCCAAGTACGCCACTTTGCGTCGAGTATACTTCTCACGCATCATACGTCTGACGATTTGTATGACATGGCGTATCTATATGTGTTAAGAGTTATTGTAAAATTTCTAGGTGGTGTTTTTGCAAATATTTATGTGAAATTTAGAGGTCTCATAGATTAAACTCTTAATAAACTAATGTAACAGGCATTGGAAAACATAAAAGTCTGTCCATTACTAATATAAAACATTCAACAAAAGTTATAAAATCTGAAAATTGAAGTTTATTGTTTCATTTTCCTTGTTATATAAATCTATATTAAATCTGTCATTTAACTAGTGCAATTTTGACAAAGACTCTTTTATTCATTCACTTATTTTTTTTACTTACAGATAATTTCTAAAGCAGATCAAAACAGGCTTTTACAATCTTAAAATTACTGTACACATATTTAACATTTTTGTACTAGTTTGTTTACACATTAAATGTGTTATGTAATTACATAGTAATAAATACTTTGTAAAATTTGCCAATTTAAAAAGGTACTTAAAAAGTAAAAGCATGTTTTTGTTGGCAGGAAAGATGCTTTAAAATAGTTGTTTATAATAAATATCTATTATTGTAATACTCAATAAACTTTAATAAACTGCGAAAAGAATCAAAAAATAACCTTATTCAATTCTTCTGATTAAAGTATAATAAAATTGTAGTTTATCAATATTTTTATCTTTCAGAAATGAACCCTTATGGGAATTTTCACACATACCATTGAGAGTTAAAACTTTGGATCAGTTGGTATGCATTAAAATACTGGTATTCTTAAATAGTTTCAAGTTTATTTCACTTATCAAAATGAAATGCACAATTATTTAAAACATCTGTAATATATGTAGATCCAATTATATAAATATTAAATGTCCACCTTTTTAATGAAATAAAATTGTTCCATTTTAAAATTGCATTTTGCCTTGGGTTGGGTTATTAAAATAATAAATAAAAAAAGCGTTTATATTGTTCTTTATATAAGCATTCTTAATGACATGTAATCTAGAAGAGAGCCAGCCATAACAAATCTCATTTTAAATCCTAAAAAAATTGATGTGACTGGTGATCATGTATGGTTTTGTGTACTAGTTTCATATACTATGTATTTTAAAAAAATTGAACAGCGTTCAGGCTGCTGATTCAAAATATGTCTGTTCGAAATATTGACAAAAAATAAAAAAAAATGTAGGTACGGGTAAATTTAACGAGATTATTTTGGTATCTTTTTGTATTGAGCTTGCCAGGAATTTGTTACGATAAATCATTCTCGCTCGAATAGCAGAGAAGAAAATTTCTAAAATTGTGTTTTTAAAACCAATCCAGTGTCTTTGGAAATGCTTGTGTTAGGGCAGTTTGAGGATTAGTATGACAGCTGCTTGACCTAATGCGGATGCTACCTTTCTGTTTCTGTTATATATAAATAAATATTCTTATATTATTAAATATTATTTTTAATTGGCAAACAGCACAATATTAATTTTAGGCACATATCACTCAATATAATTTATATTATATAGGTATACATTTGCAAACAGTTACTGTACTTTGTTTTAATAGTCTGTTTTATAATATGTTCACGTGTGGCACTTATCAAATCATTAAGTAGTTTCAGATATTCAATACACAATTGGAAGTACTTCTTTAGGTCTGAATGAAAATATAGTTTGAACACTTTATGTAAACTGCAAATTTTATTCTAGTATGTACCCTGCACCCCAATACTTAGCAGATCAGGATATCAGATTTTTGATTTCTAACGTTAAATGATGGATCGCCTATTTCAAAAACCTGTCATAATAGGTGCATCAGATAAAAGGAAAAATATACTACTAAAAATATACTACTTACCTCAGCATAGAATATTACAAGCATGTTGCATTCTAAATTAAGTCTATAACACTAATAATAGTCATGGAAAACGTACTTCCAGGTTGGATGTTGAATATTTTGAAAAAATAATTGCATTTTCCCCCCCAGCGCATTCAGTATGCAGAATGGTCGAGAGGTGAACCACTATTGGGAGTAAACCCGCACATGCCCAGTCCCATCATCAAGTACCCCACTATTGAATCGGAAAGGATAGACTTGGGTAACAAAGTTATGGCACTCGGCTATGCACCTCTAGGGCAAGAGTTTTTAAAAAAAGGTTGTCCTCAGTGCCTAAGGGCCAAGATGTGGTCACAGGTCCTTGGCACACAGATCAAAGCACAGGTATGATTTTTATTTTACACTATTACCTTTGGGTTTCATAATATATTTCAAAGGAACCGTTGGAAATATAGTTTAGAAACCAATAGAGATGAGTCAAAAGTCCTCTTAATTATTATTAATTACAATATTTTGGAGCTAACTCTGGTGATATTGCTGGTATTGGCAGCTGATAGTGGTTTCTTAGTTACCAATATGCGTTTAAACATAGTCATAGTTGTGTTTGGAAAGGAGAAAAATATAGATTCACTTCGCGAATTCCATTCGCCAATATTTCTAAAAAAAGAATTTATCCCAACATTGTTCTTTCTAAATAGACAGGTTTAATTTAAGCTGGACGATCTTTCTGACAGGTAATTTGATTTGGCTAGGATCATTTATAACAGCCCTAAATAAATTTGTTAGTTGACATACATAATGCCTCTTACTAAGTGATTCCCATTTTAGATGTAACAATAACTCTGTAGGACTATCAAACCGGGGTTTCAAACCCCGAAACCCCGTAGGGGTATCAAACCGGCCGAAAGGATCAAACATGTCTAATTGCTTTTCTTTGGACTGCCACTATTAGAATGCTCAGAATTAAAACACTGCGTATAAGGATCTCACACTGAAGCGCTATATTCAAGGGTAGTTTAAACTATCACCTAGGCAACCCAATAATATAGTGATTTCACCTGATAACTTTACCTTTCTTAAATTCACATTTTGAAATCCATTTATTACTTTCTTTAATGATGAACCTTTGTAACTACCTATTACATATTTTTATAGAATACGACCAACCATCAGTTAATCGATTTACTCTTCCCGTTTGGAACGATCAATTTGTACACACCTCTAATCCCAATAATGGATACAGAGACGATATTACAGTAAAAGTTAAACCTGTAAAGATTCCCTAGACCCATTTGGATATGTTGTTGTACCACTCCCGTCTCTTCTATGGCAAATATGCCCTGGCATAACCACAAAAAAAAATGAGTAAAGTTATAACTATGATTTTTGTAGTGTTTAAGATAAATAAATCAGAAGAAATATAGATAGAAGCATACCTATTTAGTTTATATGGCAATATTACATAATCATGTATGTATGAATGTATGTATGACTTAGAGCAATTATTTTATATCATTTTGTTTCTTTTAGCAAGCGGCATACTTTTTTGAACTCAAACAAAAGGCAATAGAGAATGACCTTATGATTGATAAATTAATTTTCAAAGACGTTCAATTAACTGCATCCAATGATGATCAATATTTTGTATTTGAAGATGTCCTTTATCAGGTAATTAAACAATTCTGTGAAATAAAAATTGAAATTATATCAATTTAGGGATAGGCCATTAAACACTGAAAGTACAAAACTGAAATTAAAAAGAATTATTAAAAATGTAGTAATTCTTATTAAAAATAAACAAATTTGAAAGTTCAAACAATGAATTAATAATTAATCTATAAAGATTCTTCTTTTGTAGGTTATGCTTTGTTTTTCTCGCGATGTAAAAGTATTTGAATTACTTAAAAATCTCATTGGCACTCCATTAAAAACAACAGTTAAAGGGAAGTCATCGCACCATGATAACACATTAAACTTTCCACCCAGCGGTATAATACCATTCCACGGATTTACAATGTATGGTTCGTAAATATTTATAATAATAAAATTATTATTTATTTACTTTTATCAAAAAAAAAAAATCATTCATTCATTATTTTCAGCGACTCCATTTTGCTATCTTTACGATGATCCCATTCAGTTGTACTTCACATTCAGAGCATTCTACACACGCTACTGGTACAGGCTCCACAATATCTCCACACATCCACAGGTAAGTAATTTAAGAGGTATATTGAACAACATAATCAATGTATGTATTTTAAACAAGAATAGCTATTATAAAAAATTAACTGTTCTATACATTGTTTAGCAGTAGTAAATTATTTTACCAGAACCTGACGTCCTACAGCTAGGCCCTACAGGCGTCATCAATGGCATCTTCACCCCAGACTACTTGCGCCCGTGGTACCAACTTGCGATGGGTTGCTTTATTTCCTATCTCTACTTGTGCCTGCAGCACTTTTAGCCCATTCAATGCCATATTGATTTGGATGTTCTGATCAGATTAAAATTAAAAAAATGTACAATGATATCATGACATTCTTTTATTTCATCATAAATTATTATACCATTTTAGTTTTTTTTTAGTAAATTTTGATGCTCGATTAGTAAATGAAACATAATATTTTAATATATAATTATATTGTGGCACTGAATATTCTTTTACATGTTTCTATTTGTGCACATAGATGAGTTTGTATAAATTATAACTGACCAGTAATAAATCAACATCCTTAAGTAACAGCTATGCTACCATATTTTTGAAATTCAAATATGAGGCTTCCTATCGAGCTGTCAATGTTTCATTTATTAGTACTAAAAATTTATTCACTTTAATGTTATATATCTATATTATCCGACCAACCTCCGATCTAGCTATGGTTGTTTTTCAAGAGCATTAATTTACATACAAAAATGTAACTCATTTGTACTTTTCGAGTGAAACATGCAACAGACGAATGGACGAACAGACAGACGGGGATAATAGCTTATACATGAGTGTATGTATAGAAGTTAAAAATCTTAGTTAAATTAGCATCTTTATGATATTAACAATGTCACTGATTTTTATATTCTTGATTTTTGAATATTCAGTCAATAAGATAATTAAGTTAAAGTTTTGATAACATGTATGGAAAAACACAGATTTCTCAAAGCTCTTAACTTTTGAATAAAGTAGAATTTTACCAATTTCATTTTATATTAACCAAGATAATTATGAGATAAAACGATATTCAGTATCATTTTTCATCTATATCTATAATAAAGAGACACTACAACTTTTGTGTGGAGAAATAACCAGGTTGTATTCTCTTAAATAGTGAGACCCGTTCCCATTATCCCGAAAATGTGAAAATACTACAATTGGATAACCCAATAAACAAAAGAATTTCATTCAGCTAGATTTTTGCTTAGACTGCTAACACCTGTAAAACCTGGAATAGGGAACGAACACAAAATACTCAGTAATATAGATCTGACAATCAGTAATAGGTGCCGAAGGTGGTTCCATTAAAAGATGAGTCTCCACCGAGCTCCATGAGGGCCCGACAAATGGATTTAGGGAAAGTCAAAATGGGCACTCGGCCAGTTTGGTAGCTCAGACCACTCATGCTTATTTTTACAAAGAATGACCTAGGTCATATACAATTATTTTGGGCCCCATTTTTCAAGCTAAATTTTTTTACACTAGAGTCGGGGGAGATAGTGGTAAAGAAACATAAAAAATGGTATGACTAATGAGGATTCGAACCCGCGACTTCCGTGTCAATAGTTAAACGCCCTAACAACTAGACTATATGATCATTTTCTTAACCTTTTCATATTAAAACGGTTGTACTGACCCAGCGGTCGCAGTTCAAATCCGCATATATTAGTTAATATTTCTAACGTTTTATTTTCACCATTTCCCCTGACTTGAGCAAATAGCTTAGTTGAGTGCTAAAATCCCAGCCGCTTTGGTTACGAGTATGCTTTTACTTTATGAAAACGTGGAATTGACATTTGGCATACATTTAGCTGGTTTCCTCGTCAGGTGAGGTGAGGTACTGTGATTTTACTCTCATGTCGAAACATTTTATATAGACTAAAATTAAGACGAATCCGGGTCAAAGATGGTAGTGATACAAATAAAACTAAATATTTATTTTATTTCAGGGTATAGTTTCTCTTTGCTTGTTGTATGAGAGGTTATTACAAGCATATGAGCCTCAATTGTGGTCACATTTTAGGCATCTGAATATAGAACCGTAAGTTACACTCCTTGCTCAATGGAATATCAAATTTGGTTACATAAGCTTAACCGTATTTTCTTCTTCAGAATTCGGGTCGTTTTTAAGTGGATCATGCGTGCATTCAGTGGACATTTACCGCCCGAGCAACTGCTTTTACTGTGGGATGCTATTCTAGGATATGACTCTCTGGAAATATTACCGTTACTCGCTTTGGCTATCATCAGCTTCCGGAAGGAAAATATTTTCCAGGTGAACACTATCCAGAGTGTGGACACTATACTTGCAGACTTGTCGACTATATCCGTTGTACCTTTGTTGCAATTGGCTCTTATGAGAGATTGACCTGAAACAGTCTCCGAAGTATAACCAAAATGAGAATGCTTTGAGCATGGTGTGTATTTTATTGTAAGCTTTCGTGCTGTCATTATTCATTTCAATAAATGTATACAGATTGACATACCCTTTATTTCGTTAATGTTTCAATGTGACAGACAACATGGATTCCTTTGTGTCCCTCTGGATAGAACTCTATCAGCAGTCCTATGTATATGGGTAAACATATGATTAATTTTAAAAATTACTAGATTTTAAAAATATAATTACTAAAATTAAGTGATCGGACTGGTGGTTTAGTGGTGTTGGATTTAAAAATAAAACAATATGTTTATGCTTTTTCTTATAGTATATTTCATAATATTTACATATTGTGATAAATTTTAATCGGACTCGTCACTTTCTTCACTCGCTTGCTTTAGCCAATCAATAAACTTTAGAAGCGCCGGTTGGATTGCTAATGGACTTCCCTTTACCTTCAGGCTTTCAAACCATTGCAGTACAATATCCTCTTCTAACATGTCTCGTTCATACAGCAAGTGAACCAATTGCCCTGCTCTGCCCTCCAGCCAAGAAGATTTTGTACAACTTTCCTGTACATATAAGATTGACCATTATTGTTATTAATATTGCAAACAAACGATACATTACATTAATTCAGCGAGTGATCAGTTGAATGTCCCGTGCATTTAGGCGAAAATAAAACTGATTGAATGGGGAAATTTTAAAAATGCAATGCTTTTGCTAAAATGCTTTTTTAAGAACACTAATTTTTACTGTTATTTTAAATAGCGTATAAATTTTCTAAAATATGGTTTAATTCCTAATTATACAAAATTGAAAAATAAATGTGTATAACAAATTTCAAAATTTCAATTTTTTAAAGCTAAATTTGCTGATCAACTGAGTTGTTAATTTTTTTTAGGACATACTAATATGAAGGTTACCTATATTGCTCGTACACTAGATACATAATTTTACAAAGATATTTTTAATGCTGCAAGTTGTACAAAATTATAACATTTAGTAATAAGTAATATGGTGAACTTATTGCCTCAAAGTCAATATCTACCAGTTAACCAACTTTGATTACAAGTTAGTGGGTGAAACTTTAAATAAATTAAATTATAGAAGAAAACAGTGTAATTTAAACTAAATCATAATATTGTCAGTAATATTGATATCTAATAGAGGCAGAAATATTATATAGGGAATATTAAGCTGGACGCACCGGTTCGGGAAAACGGATGTAGGCTGCCGGTTGACGCATTGGAGCGGTTGGGGCAGTAGGCAGTTTATATTTTTTTAGGACTGTAAGTGGTTTCTAAAAAGCTAGGTGGTCTCTGCACCTTAAAATAGGAAGGTCGGGGTTTGATTTCCAGTGGTTCCCGAAAATAGTTAACTGTATTATTTTATTCAAAATATGATTTAAACAGTTTCAGTATGTTAAAAAATATAGTTATTTTTATGATACAGCTTTAATATTGGGCATAAATTAAAATTAACTACAAATATACTCCCGTTGATTTGCACACATTTTTTTTTAAATTCACACCATATTTCCAATGTAATAATAATAATCCAATATTGGATAAAAGTAAATATACTTACATCTATTGCATGTAGACAGTCCATCATGGAGTCATCGCCCTTTATGTAATTGGTTAAAATTGGATTGAAGAAAGTTAGCATGTCTTTGAGCACATTTATAATATTGGTGGCAGCTTGCAGAGGAGGTAAGCTCAAAAGTGCCCGAATAACATTGTAATTGACTTCTTGCAGTTGCATATTGTATGCATATCGAGATGAGTTTATTTCCAAAATTAAGTAATCACAATTGAGTTTTTCCTCATAGCCTCGGGCTAAACTGTCAATTACCTCTTGCAAAAATACTGTAAAAGAAAAACAATACAAATTAATAAAAGGAAACCTACCCAATACCAGACAGGTTTTAATGACAGAAAAAACAAAATTTTATAAAATACTTTTTTATTTTAAAATTAAAACATCTTTTGGAATCATATCTGACACACATTTTACTCAAAATCCGACACTACTTGATTATAGTTTAAAATTAACCTAATTTGATTTTTGCAATAGTTTTTTTACGGAATCATTTATCCATTTTTTTTTACATACATTTTTATATTAAAAGATAATAAATATAATAGTATCACGTCATAATGTGTGTGTTGTCATAATAGCGACCACCGTTTAACATAAACAAAATAGTAAACATTTTTTTTGTCAAATCTGGCATGCCGATGCAAAATGTAAAATAGGTTCTATGTTTATGTAATATTATAAAAAAATTATAGCTCGTACTACCTTAGACTTTCGGTATATTTTTTTTTTTTTTGACATTTCAAAGTTATAAACTTTTTATTCTTAAATTAGGATCTAGAATTGAAATGTGAAAATGCTGTAAGCGACACTTGCATCATGACCCTTGAAGGTATGCGACTTTTTGGCACTTGACTATACGTTCAATACCATGGAATTTAAATGGAATGTCTTGTAATACATAATTACAAACAAATGTAAATAATGTAAAGATTATTAAGTTTACAATATACAGGTGTTCCAAGATCATTTACATTCATTTTGTTTCCTATTATGAGTAAGAAATTAAATAAAAAAAATGTGAAATAATCCATCCCCAAATTTATTATTTTTAATAAAACCCTGGTATAAATAACCTTTCTATAAGTGACAACGTAACCTTAGCTGCGACGGGAGGCCCTGTCGATCAGCTGTGGTACCTATTACAAGAACTGTATTATATCACATAAAGTTTACAATTCTATTTCTCGGAAACGATGAATTTTGAATATTTTTTACATATAATACTCGAAAGGCAGGGCCTATTTAGCTGTTATTTTTATAGGGAAGTCTTGGGACACTTTGATAGTCTTGCAAATAATATGGTTCTTACTGTTTGCATCATCTGGTACAGGTGACTCTGATTGTGATACATCATCGCTGATCGTCGAAACATCATCCGCTTCAGATTCATTCCAGTTGATTACTAAACCACTTGTACAATTTTCATCCTCATCATCGGATGCAGATTCATTGTCCCAGTCACTGCTTGACTTGGTTAACTTTAAAACTGTTGAATATAATCATTTTTGTTGTAAACAATACAAAATAGTGATATTAACGTGGATTTTCGATAATCAACACTCAATTTTTCCATATTTATAAGTTATATAATAAGTTTTTTAATTTCAAGCTATTTAATAGAAATGTTTTTTATAATTCAGTCATTTTTATTATTAAAATGAAATAAATAATTATGTATTTACCCTTTTTAGATGTTTGAGATGAGACATTTTGTGCATTAATTTGAACTCCTTCATCGAGCACTGTATTTGGTGACAAAATACTTCCATTTAAAACGCTGACGTTATTCTGGAGTAAACTGTTAGAACTTACAAATGAGTTCAAAATTTTGCAATTGTCACCTATTTCAGTACCAGACATAATATAACTGTCAGAAATTACGACACCTTTACCTATATGACAGTTTTCACCAATGATTGTTCTTCCAATTCTAGCGTTTTCATCTATCGTGCAACCTTTTCCTATAACAATATCTTCCTCTAATTCACAGCCCCTGAAAACAGAAGACATAAATAATTGTAAGACCATAAAGCAAATATTCTACAATATAAAAATATTTTAATAGGGTATTACCACTGCTTTGCTTTTATTTTTATTATATGTTTTGCTATCCCAGTGCCTCCTCGACAAGCCACATGATGAGAAAACTCAACTTATCAAAAGTTGAAGGTGATACTTTACATTTAGCATTTTATGAACTCCTTACAATATTACAATTGATATTTCAAAGAGGTACAAACCTGCCCAATGTAGAATTTCTGTCTTTGTAAATGAGATTGTTGGATATTATATATGGTTGAGGTTGTTTAGGAGAAGTCATGTCTGGACCCAGAGGATACAACCAACGATGTACAATGTCTCGGCTAAAAGAAATACATAAAAACATTTTGGGTAAATATGATAGATTTTTATTTTTCATTTGTCTCAAAATGTTTATTATTCTTTCACAATAATTGCCAGATATACGTAAAATGCGCACGGCCGCATGCTGTCATTCGCAATCAGCAATATTTATATGTTTTTGTTAATTTAATAAGCAGTGTTTTTTTTTTAAATTTTAGAATAACAAATAATAATTAATAAATTAAATTATGTTTACTTACAATTCGAATTTCATATTTAAAAGAAAACTTTAGAATATATGATATTTGAACGTAAACTTACGGAGTGAAGTTCCAGCAACAAAATAGATCTTTGGGGGAAATATATAGGCTTTTAAACTAACTTTTTATTATAAACTGTTGTGTCTATTATTATAGACATTTTCTGGTATGCGTTTAGAGTTGTTGAGGCATAAAAAAAACTGAAAATATGTTGCGATAAGGTCAAACTAATTTTCTTTATCTTCTGCGCAATAATTTACCTGATTTATCCACGAAGGAAGATTAAAAAAATAAATATGTTATGTAAAATCAGTTATGAAAATTTATTAGATTGGTACAGGTAGATGTCACCTGGTGAAAGTGTTTGTCCCGTTCGTCATCTTGAAGTCGACGATTGAAGAGGTAATGTGAGTTTGCAGGTCACAGACAATTTGAATTATAAAGGAAACGTCAGATCGAACAGGTCAAACCTTTGCCAATTCTCGACGCCGAACGTTGAATCATGAATTCAACGTTTAAATCAAAAAATTAATATCTTTTAAATATTTACTAACCTCACAGTTTGAAACATTTGCCAATTGGAAACAGTCGCTGCATATTCAGAGCCTTTCAGTTCAGCCCAATATATTGTGCTCGCTAAGAATTCCTCATTCATTAGGATTCCTTTGACAAAGTCATCGCGGGATTGGAAATCGAAATTGTCAGAGAAGAGAGGAAGAGCCGTTGGGGAGCAGATCGCAATGTTAGTATCCAGGAAGTCATGGTGCAGTTCTACTTCAGGTGTGGCCAGTAGAATTTCCTAAAAATTAAAAAAAATAACTATTAGGTCGGATAAAGGTTCGACATACATATTATAATGGGATAACAAAAAATATACAAATTACATGCAAAATTATGTTTATATGTTGTAAATTGAATACATAAAGTTTACAAGGGCTTGAACTAGCAGCACTAATTATGATCTATTAATTTGTCATCACTTCTGATTGTTTAAAAGGATATAATATATCTATAGATCTGCTACGATTGCAATATGCAGCCAGTGTGGTGTCGACGATTAAACAATTTATTTTATTTATTGACATTGACATAACATGATACATAATTCACATATATGAAATGTTCTAACTCTAGGTAATGCCCGTCCTAAGGTAGACTTTCAATATTAGTATTTAATTTTTATGCATCAACATACAATGCATACACTTTTGTTATATTATGAATATATATTTTTTAGGTTATTTCGGATAATAATAATAATATGAAATAGAGACGGTTCATAATATATTAAAAGTTTTTTTCTAATAAATTGAATTGTATAATTGTATTGTATTGAATTGTACTTAGGTATATATGTTATGAAAGTTTCTGTTACATTTCTTCCCAGTTGAAGGAGCCATTCTGTAATTTTCTTCGGAAATTTTGCTTTTAGGGATACTATTATTTCTGCACCTTTGTGCCAACAGACTGCTGGTTAGAACTAGTTCCTCGTGTTACAATATTAGGATTGTTATGTTTATGCAGGTTCGCGTGTTTGTGGTAATACGTAATAATGCTCTTTACATCGAAAGCCTCAAATTCATTAAACAGGTGGTTTGACGGGTAGTTAATAATGAAAGGTTTTATTGATAACTATAATTGCTTTTTGAGCCTTCACTAGAGGACCAAGAGATTTACGAGTATAACCACCCTATGCTAATATACCATAACTCAACAGACTATATACTAGAGCAAAATATACTACATATTTTTAATAATCTGCTCAAAAGAATGTTTCTTATAAGCTTAAACGATGAGTGCATAAGTCTTCGCACCTTGGCTGCTTTGTTATTTGTGTTTATTACATTTTAACCGATTATCCTAGATATTTAATTTAATTTACTTTACTTAGCGAATCACGAGTACTCACAGTACTCATCGATAATGTACTCACATTTATAGTTTTTTATATAGTATGAGTAACCGTACAACATATTTTTAAAAGAGGTGTATAGTTTAATTTTGATTTTTTATTGATATTAAAAGTTAGTTAATTGGTTTTTTTAACATTTAAGGTTAATAAATTTTCATAAAGCCATTGTTAAATTTTTTGTAACCCATTTTCTGCCTTTTTGTAAACACTTTCCCAGGATTTCCCCGTAAAAATAACAGTAGTGTCATCGGCAAATAGAATGGCCTTACCACCTTCCAGTGATATGTTAGATATATCGTTAACGTAGCAAAGAAAAAGTATTGAACCTTTTGGCACTCCAAACATAACCGTAATGTGCTCAATTTGGTTACTTGATTCTAATTTTTCAATTACTCTACCATCTCGAGTATGCTGCTTCACTTCTCATGCTCTTGATGGCCGTGTTTTTTGAGGTTGCTCATGTTGGATAATATGATATAAGTTAAAAGTTGACAGATGAAAATAGAGAAAAGGTAGCTGCAGATATACTTACTAATGGTATATGTACAGATCTGCTTGTGACACCGAGACCTCTCTGATGGAATACTATACGATTGTTAGAGCAGTCCGCAGCCACAACTAAAGGCTCAGATGCCCTGAGGGCTCTGTGGCTCCAATCCGCCCGTTTGTAGAGCAGGCTCATTGTTGTACCCTTATCCTTTTTTGAAATTTGTCTGGAAAAACAAAAAATAATATTAATCTTAACATTCATTTCTTGGATGGCTTATGCTCCATGTTTCATTTGTTGGGCAAGATTTTCTGCCAATGTAATTTTTTTTTTTCGATTAAGATCACAATAATAAGTAGTGTTTCAAATAAGTTTTTTATTAACTAACTCTCAGAGGTAATGATGATATCCGGAGTTTCGTTTGCGGTATCTTCGACACTTGTTTGCTTGCTTATTAATTTATTTATTTTCGGCATTTTGGTTTTAACCCCAGATTATTATTTTTGTCAGCCTAGCCACGATTTGTATATATTATTATTTTTAGATTACCAGTTTCAGGACTTTTTTAAAATCACGCAAACATATTTTTGGTAGAAAACCCTAAATCGCAACTAAGTATATAACCACCTTAAGACCTAACCACCGTAAACAAAATAACAAGAAGCAGAGGGCAACGTCTGACCGCATAAAATTTATAAATTATTTATTTATTTGAGATCAATCTTTAGGGGTGATATCTTCCAAAAAATCGCTTAGGTGTGGTGACAGCACAGCTGCAATGGAAAGCATTGACCAGGGTCAGGCCGATTGTGAAATGGTAGAGAGCACATAGCATAATAGTCTTAGGATTTACAGTCCTTACATTTAATTAACAGAAAGAAATAAAAATGTACATGGAGAAACCAGTTTCATAAATAAGTGATAAACGCGAAAATAATTTGGTTGGCGAGAGAACAGCTGGGGGGCTTTTAGAATGAGTTAACAAATAAATAACTAAACAAAACAAGACTCCATAAACAATACAAAAATAAAAAAACATTCAATTTTACGAAAGAAAGTAAAGGATCCAAGGAGTGAAATAAAACATAGCAAAGGCTCGATTTAACTAAAGTTTGAAATAATTCCAAAAATAAATAATAATAAAGACGAATGAATGAATGCACCCTACTGTAATACCACTTAAAAATATGAATCTTTCCTTTTTTTCTTTTGGAAATGGAAACTTGGTTTAGTTTACATCTTACCAACAATACAGACATTTTATTCAGAGGCACCCATGAGCAAAATCTACAATATGATTGACCACGAACTAAATTAAAAAGAGATGAACGACAATTGATACTTACATAAATAAAAGCAATGGCATTGGCTTAAAAGCAATGAAATAATATTAGTAGAAATTGTTTTTAACTGAAGTAATTTCACAATGAATTTCTAATGTATTGTATCTCAAAACTGGTAGCCACAGGGGTGAGGTTGATTTAATGATGTCCGAGGTAGAATTTCATACTGTTGGATTTTTGGTAAACTTTCATAATTATACATGAGTTCTTGGGTTGCATAATTTTTCAGAGTAGATAAACGTTGAAAACATTGCCATGAGGATAAATAAAAAATGATATAATGTAAAATAGGTAATACTTGTGATATTCCAAATAAGGTAATATTTGGATATTTGAAACTGTGTCTATCCCAGTAAGTATAAAGAAACCGCGGATCAAACTCTTGGCGTCCAACTCCCTCATAGCATCTCCCATCGAATGACAGGTCTCCGAGGAGAAGACTTGCACTTCCATTTTGACTGTCCATGTTGAGCGTTTCTCTCTTTCACGCCTAAAACGTTTATATTGCACAATTCAGTTTACATATTTAGCAACATTTATGAGTAAGTATAATATTATCTTAATATAATATATGAATATTATCATTACACTGGTATGAATACCTGCCGTAATAATAATAATACAAAAAAATAGCTTAGTCCCGTTCAAGAACCAGGCTGATAAATATCTATTGAAGCATTTAAGAACAGTAATTAAAAAAAATAATCTCTGCATATCAACTGATTGCCCAAAGTTTATACACACACGAGTAAATACAACTGGAGTCTCTCTTTCAGTATTTTTACATTATTTATAGAATAAATGTCCTGGACTTTCAAAAAAAGTTTGAGTATGAAGTTATTTTTTCCCGAATACTTAGTGGGTGCCTTAACTAGGTGGACAGTTGTAAATCTACATCATCAAAGATGGCGGCCGCTCAATCACAAATCTGCATTTATCTCACCCCCCCCTCTAGTCAACAGAATTACGAAAGTAGCAATAAGCTAAAAATTATATGTACCAACTAACTTCAAAACCGAATTCAATTGAGTATAAGACAACAACCGTATAATTGCCATGCCAAACTTAATAGTAATCCATGGATGGCTGGAAGTGAAGAGCATAAGTCAAATATACATTTGTTGGTAAATGGCATGAATAGGCAAGTTGTGTGAAATCACCCATTTTTTTCACCCGCATTCTCTTCCACTATATTATTACCTATAGAAACCAATTTGGAATTCTTTATATCAGTGTCACAATAATGAACTCAGTATTGTTGGCCTACTTCTTTCAACGTGATAGTCGAGTTTATGCATGAATCTGTCTGTTATTAATAGATTTATGATCTTTAATTAAAAAAAAGGCAGCTTAAAGCCAACTGATAATTTTAGTTTTTAAATTTTCATCTGCAAAAAATGACTCCACCGTATCTTGAAAATGGTTATCATTTTTCGTAAAATTTGGTACTAAGTATAGTGTAGGTGTCATTACTACTTTGAGATATAACTTTATCAATATGGGCTTTGCTAGCCTCGTTTAAAGGGCCTAGAGATGGAATAAACATTTTCTGGTCGCCGTAAACACTGTTAAGGCCGACCACGATTCGTAGTAAAATACCATAACTTACTTTATATGCTCCTTGATTAACTGCGCGTGGTTACAACAAAATAATATGGTTTCATCGACACCAGAACGAGATAACCATTCCAACGTATAGTTTATTAAAGGAATGCCAGCTACTGGAAACAGTGCCTATGAATAAATAGAAAAAATAATTACAAATGAAACATACCTATTCACTAATATAAGTAGTAATAAAATTTATATTTATTTTAAATTACTTACTAATGGAGTATTAGACAACACTTGGAAAAAATTGTTGTTAAAGCTATCAGCTAGCACGACTGCTTGCACTGTGTCTTCCTGGTGCATGACTGTTATTTAACTACCTAATGGACTCGTCAATCAAAGATTCCCGTAACAAATAAAAAATCTTTGTTTAATTTGCATCAGTAAAAAACCCTATTTTGGACAATAAAATTACATACAGAGCCTCACGCCGTCAGTTGCCTAGAGTTGACACTTGTCATTTCATCTACTTTCGAATTAATGGTCTTCATAATAAATTATTAAGGCCAGTGCGTTCTTAAACCATTCGTCCGATTACAATAAAACTTTAGTGAATTTAAAAAAAGGAAAAAAATTGAAAAAAAAACCCAAAAATGATGCCACAAAAGATTCATAAATTAATGTCTTCTATGTGTCCTAAACCATTCATTTGGTGAGTTGTTGTGCACACGCCCTCGATGGGGAGCAAAACGACCTCTAAGCTATCGAGGGCGTGGATGGGAGCTACGGATGGGAGCGAAGTAACCCATCCCGAGTGCCCCAGGAGCGATGCCCGGGGTTGACTAACGAGTTATAAATATAAAAAATATAGACATCATTAATTTAGACAATAAATAAATTATCTAAGAAGTAGACACGAAATTAAGTAACAAAAAAGTAAACGACAAATAAAAATCAATACAAAATATTTCTAATAAATATTCAAATAAAAAAATATATTTGATATAATAAACTTAGAATAGAAGTTGGAACTTGAATTTTATTTAACGCAAGATCATTATAGAACAAAAGACATTTATTTAAATTATTACATTCTAAAAATATATGTTTTAAAGGGAGCTAAACCGCATTCACGGATAGATGAATTAAAAATATGAAATTTGGTCAAATGAACAGGAGTTGTTTCAGGATACCACTCGTCACTCGTCAGCCTGAAGGATGAATTGTTTTCGTAATATTTGTATTTGATAACCACTTAGGCCTCTTTCAGACAGCACAAACTTTGTTCGAATTTAATGTTCGGCTCCGGCTAACGTAATTTACAAACACCAAAATGTTGTAGTTCCGACTGTAGTGTTCATTTTTCAATGACTGCTTATCCGATCTTGATCCACGGATCAAAAAAGGGTTTTTTATTTAATTTTGATCCATCGTCGTCTAAAATTATTGAAAGGTAGACAGTTACATATTTTAGTAATGAAAAGAGAATGCCTCGAAGCATTTGTAATACTATTTCAAGAGCTTAGAAGTTTTTTTAAAAATATTTCCGTTAGTCAGTTTCAACATATGACTTAAAATGTCAAAGCACAAAAATGAGAAATTTTATATTATCACTCGCAGAAATGCTATCACTGTAAGATAAGTAAGGCCTTATAAATAATACAATACAAAACATAGCAAATTTATTAAATGAACCTTATCAGGTAAGAAAAAAATGACAAATCATAATCAGCGCTAGGAATCGAGTTTCTAGTCTGCTGCGGATGGCTGTTATCTTTTATGCATTATATTTTATATATTTTTAAATGAATTGTATAAAACCGATTTTCAGTAATATGATATTTCATTTAATAAAAAAAAACACTGCTGTTTAAACCGTAGACATTAAATTACATTATTTTTGTTGTAACAAACTTTATTCAAAAAATAAAAGAAACATGGGTCATAACTCTCAATCAAAATAATAAGTAGGTGATTTTACCCCAAAGTATCAAAACTGACTGGTTATCTCGCTTATTCTGAATTTTGGAACGGTGCTCTGAGCTTCGGTTGTGTAATGTGAATACATGCGTATCACCAATGCGCTACACATACAATTTAATCGGATCCGATTGCTTGGTTAAGTGAGGCTTGGTTGCTTTGTAGCTGACCATCCCTATTATAAGGGCTGGAACTTTTTTCCATTTACACTCAAGAATAAGATAATAACCCTCGAATAATTTAGTCAATGTATTTAAACTTTTTTTGGGGAATTTAATACATTATTTTACTGGGTATTTTTTTAACCTCCTACAACTTTTATTGTTTTTAAATGTTACTAAAACGTATAAATCTGCCATTTTAATTAAAACTAAAACATGCTTTCTCTCCCAATCCGCATGAATAATTAAACTTTAAGAATTATATTTGATTTTTCGAATAACTACGTGATTACTTTTAAATAGCAAATAAAAACCAACTAAACGGCCCGGCCCTCCTAAACGTCACAACACACTGATGGATGTGACAGTTGACATTTACTAACCCATGATATGTCGGATGCATGCTCACAGAATTAGCCTAAAACTCTGTTTATAACTCTGTAAAGGATGTTTGATTTCAAAATATCAGCATTTTGACTCGAGTATGTAACTTGTTTCAAAATTATAAATAACAGTAATTTATATTTCTATCATGGCATCAAGTATCTGTTCGGATTCACAAGTTGGAGATTGTGGTTTAAGTTCTGCACAGGTAATAATTAAATGTGCTATAGTTCTAACAACATCGTCTATATTCAGTTTTCGTCAATATCTCACACTCTGTAATAAAATGTAGCTTCGCCTCTTTTTGGAATTCTGCTGCCGCCAATGTGAAAATGTACCATTAAAGCTGTAATGTAAAACATATACTTATAAAAACATAAACATATAAAAAGTATACTGACATATACTTCACAGCCTTTCCAACATCTATATTCAAATTCAAAGTTAAAATGACAGACAAAATGTTCTAGCTAGGTAATAGTATTCCAGGACACACTCCCAGTCCTGTTGCCTGCTGCTCTTAATGTCCCTGAAAATAATCTTAATATAGTCGAGTTACTCGTCCTACGGAAAGACAACATACCCAGACACCACTTTTTCAAGTAATATGCTTAATAGATAATATACATAAGTCCATCGCGGAAGTTGGTAGGCATTCCAGCCAAATCCCTTCACCACTCACTTCCTTAAAGATCTAGGTTTGATCAGAAAGTCTTTGAATGTACATTGAAAACCACTCTGACGGCATCTTTCAGAATACTGGATACAGAAAATTGGAGACTGGTCAGTATCATGAATTTGCTCTATAAAGAATTGTTAAAAAATCTTTAGACGGCCGTAAACTCTTCAGGTATTAAGTTATCCTGTGTGTCCTGTAAAGTCAATTCATAACTTTACGTCTCTCATTTTAAGATCAGAACCCTTAATGTTGGTTCATTACTATTTCCCTACTGCTCTCTTAGTTAGGGATTTACATGGCGGCTATGACTTTTCCATATTTGAATAAAAATCTAAAGCTTTCATGGACATTCATTTCAGATGACTTTAAAGCAGATTAAAAAGACTAATAGAAAACTAAGGCGTTTCCAAGAAACTATTTCAAAACAAGATGACATTCAAATTTCAATGGAACCTACAAATGTAAGTGTTTTAAATTGTATTTTCGTTACCCCAAGGAAGTTTCAAGATTACTGCTTTTGCCTTTTATAGTAGCAGATAGAGTCTAAAAATCTGTCTTCTTACAAATATAGCCATTCTTTGAACATATGTACAGACTTCAGCTTTAATATTTTATATTATTGATAATTTGAGTTTATTTTGATCGGTACAATTTAAGTTTTGAGTAAGATCTTCAGTTATTTCATGGTGATATCAACTTTCGAATTAAATTGATTTTATTAATGTGTTGTTATTATTTATAAACAATATAATAAATAAAAAATATTGTTTTTTGAATCAGATTACAAGTTAAAAATATGCACCAAAGCACCATTGCAGGTTCCATTTATTGTTTTTAATTTCGTAACTAAACAAATACTTTTGTAATAAATAAAATGTTACTAACCATTACTATTTTTCTAAATATTATAAATATCTGGGACAAAACACCATACCAGTAAATTGTGATGTTGGGATTGATTATTATAACGACGTTTAGGAATTAATCTTTAAGGAAGGTATGCCTAACGCAGGTAAACTAAAAATCATAGTTCATCTGCAGTAGTAAATAATTAATTATAAAAATTTTACCCCCAGACCATTGTTATCTGCAATGCAGGACAAGCTACCGGATTAACATCTGAAGGTTTATTCATATTTATTACTAAATACTTACCAAGGGATGATGTGACACAATGCATCTTGCCGAAAGGGAAATCTCATTGCTTCCTTAAATTTCGAAATATCCATGATGCCACAGCTTTTTACATCAAAGCGCATGGCATTAATGGAACGAGACCTGATGGTTACAAGGGAGTGTTGTATCTTAGTTACATCAAATCAGGTAATTGTTTAATTTGTTTTACCTTATTTTAACTATGAACAGATGTGCAAAACTCTTGTATTGTATTGTATTTCTGTATTGGCGGTAGGAATATTATCTGTTGGCCATTTTCTAAGTATATTCTGATATGAACGACTTTACAAGCTTATTAAGACGCAATATAGAGTGAAAATAAATTTTACCTAAATAAAATGAAAAACACCAAAAAACCCTTCAAAACAAAAAAAACAGTATTTTCATTTTTATAGAAACATATTTTGAAAAATGAAGCTGTACAGTAATCCATTTTTTTTGTGAATTTAAAAATACAATAGATGCCATTTCGTTATATACGCTAATATTCCAGATGCGGATTAAAAGCTTTCTTGTTAAAAGACCATTTCCGCAAACATAATCAAGTGATTTTCTTACAGTTGGCAAATTTTGCGCTGACTTGCAATGCCTTCTCTTGTGAAGGAGATTTGATTGTGAAGGAAATGTAATTGCGCTCAGTTTTTATTGGAAAAAATAGATAAAAATAAAAACTATGTATACTTAAATTTTCACACATACATGTAATATACTATACAGAGTGTATTTATATTCACTGCAGTGATCTCGCGCGGCTCACGAAGTACTTCGAAGAAAAAGTTTTTAAAAATATTATTATTTTAGGTATTTTTTTTTAAATTATTATTTTTTTTTAACATAAATGCTTGTATTCATGATACTTAATATTTTTTTTTTAAAATATATTTAGTTTTATTTCACGTATTGATTTATCTAGCCAAATTGCAAATTTAATTGTTATATAATAATAATTGTAATAACTAGATAGATTAATCATTCAGTTGAAAATGTAATTTTTGAATTTATGAAATTTGCATTATAAACTTCTATTATATTATATTCGGACGACGACGAACAGAGTAAGCTAAATATTCAATTAATAATCAAATCTGTTTATATAATATTCAATTGTGGTTGTTATTATAATAATATTATTTGAAAATGTAACACATTTTTTATTACTTTTGTTTGTGTACTTTGTAGTGCCCCTGTCAGAGGCTGCAGCAGCCACATGCATCACTCCTCCGCCAGGCCTCACTCTCATACAAAACTTTTTATCGAAGGATGAGGAAAATTCTCTTTACAGTTATTTTGATTGGGAAAACAATGAGGCAGGAAGTTATTTAAAGCAGCGCTTGGTCAGGCATTTTGGATACGAATTTCGGTATGGAAGCAACGACGTAGACAAAAGTACTCCTTTGAATGAAAAAATTCCTGGAATTTGTGATTTCCTCTGGAAAAGGTTAGAAGATCACGGCGTTAAGATAAATGAAGCTCCTGATCAAATGACAGTCAACAAGTATAATGCTGGACAAGGTATACCTTTAAAATACACTTTTACTACAGTCAAAAATATATTAATTAATCCACAGTTCAGCTCTCAAATCTTTTTTTTACTATTTCTAGTTTTAAAATGAGCTAAGATGAATAAAATAGGTAATATGTTAATAAATAATATAATTTTGTACTTCTGGCTTACAATGTAACTTGGCATAAATTGAATAGACTTCACTTATACCAACATATATGGCATTATATTCATATTATTATGCTTTGAAAAAATATATGCATCAGTGACTCATAAATATATCTGTTGCAATAAACGTATGATATACAATTGAATATTATTTTCAATAAAGGCAAAAATTGTTTTTTTGTTAAGGTATAGTTCATATGAGATTCTTTTTAAATGCAATTACCTCAATGAGATTTTTTTCGGTACGTTTATTGCAAGTGTGCTTAGAAGCGCAATATAAATGTCTTATGTTTATTTAGATTGCCGCTGAGCGCTGAAGGAATCAATGAATTTGAAGCCAAAGGTTAATGCCGACCAAAGGATGCGTTCAGTGAAGTGATGTTAAATTTATTGGGTGAAACACATTTTTGAGCAAATTTGAAAGACGTATTGAACCTTACACTTTATTTAATTTCCCTGCAGTAGACATTTCCTTGCGAAGACACTAATAATTTGTTACTAATTTAGTTTAAGTGCTCCGGGATTAACTAAGCACTTCACATTCTTGGTAGCATAGATACAATAACTTATAAGCCAGCCTTCTCCATACCTAGACCTCCGGTCTAGACGCACCGGCATTAGAGAAAAAAATTGACAGGACGCGACCATAAATAAATCTATAAAAATTATATAAAATCTGCCATAAATTGAGCGAATGGAGTCCTTTGAATCAATGAAACAAACTATATTATAATGAACTACCTAGGGAATAAGTGCTATTTCAGTTAACAGTTTAAAAAACAAATTAGACAAATACTTAAAAAACAAAAATAACGAAAACTAAAAATACTACTAAGTGCACTTAATACAGAAAATGCATACATCAGCTTAAAGCTGCAAGTGTAGAAATAATAATAATAATAAACTTATTATAAAGTTTTAACCTCTTTTAAAAACATATACATGTATTTATTTCTCTTTTAAAACCCCACGAATAATATTAAAATATTTTTGTTACATTTTAGGTATCCCACCACACGTCGACACTCATAGTCCATTTGGTCCAATGTTAATTTCAATTTCTCTCGGTGCTGCGGTTGTCATGGACTGGAAACATTGGAGTGGAAAAAACACTCTTGTTCATTTACCTAATAGATCCGTTTTGATTATGGAAGGTGAATCCAGGTAACATATTATGGGTATTATTAGTAATTGGGATAAATATATTATATAAAACTCATTTCAAGTTAAAACATGTTGTGATGAAGTATATGCTTGTAGGTTTAAAAGTGAGTATCCTTTTTAACAGAATTCTGTTTTAACCGCAATAGGGCATTTATGGCGAAATTTAGGCCTGAGACAGGGACAAAAAACGAAGATTATAGAACTAAACAAGCGATATTCACCTCTGTGTAGACAGACCCTGATGGTATAATAGCATCTGCTTGTTACTTTTCAAGACTTGCTACACATGGCCAAGACAACTTTGAAAAAAACATGTGCATAAAAATAATACCACATGTGTTTCTCAGGTGATTACTACTGCTTTACGCAAATTATATTTTCTTATTATTTACTTATTACTGTCTAAAGTGTTCAAAATCAATCTGTCTAAAAGCGCATTAAATGTAAACAAATATGCTGTGTAAGGGGTGTAAAAATATTAATGATCAATATTTGTGTGTTGTTTTGTATTTGTGTGATTTGTATTTGTATGGTGAGATATAATAATTTATCACAGAGAGAAGCGTGCTTCTGCTTTGAGATTCACTGAGAAAATTGCGTCAAGCGTTTCTTTATATTAAATCAAGCTATGATTTGTTATTTATTTGCATGTGCAGCACTGGGATTTTAAACTACATAGAGGTCAGAAAAGTGTTGATTTTGAGAAATAGCATTACTTTGCCACACGCTGTAGGATTTAATATAACATACAATAAACCTTTCTGTAGGGTCTTTCTATAATATACATTTTATAAAATGTGATTGATTTATTTAATTTTTTTTTGCTTATCGAAGGTACGACTGGCTCCATAGCATAGCTGCACGGACATGGGACCCAATCATCGATTCAAATGGGAACGACTCTCAAAGTGAAAATTTCGGTAAAAGATCTCGCGGGACGAGAATATCACTAACTTTTCGATGGACTCGTAGCAAAATTTGTCAATGCGACTATCCGAAGCTGTGTGATCGCAGGACCTATATTGTAAAAGAGAAACTTCTGGCCAACGTTTTGGATGATGAGAATAAGATTGCGTCAACTTTGGAGGAGCTTCACGTGCATCAGGTTTGCTTTTTTTAAATTGTAACAATTAAGGACATAGAGTATAAAAATATAGTAACATCACCTATAATTTAGTCAAGTTAGTAGGTTACCCAAAATTTAAAAAAAAATGGTTACCACCAAGTGTTAATCTTTGGTAAATAGAGGTAGTGTGGTGTCAATTAGCTTTCAGTCTACTAAAAAAATTTAGGTGTTTGGAGATTTTGATCACATCGACAAATCAAAAACAAATCAATGTTCCTTATGGTATTATTCTTGACTCGTCTTTAGTGAACTTGCTAGTTTAAACCACAATCGCAAGGAATGGAATATACACCATAAGGTTGGAACTACGTTTTTTATCTATTTTCCTAAAATTTTTAACATAAATTCATTTTTTTCAAAAAAAAAAAAAATCATCCTATTTTTTCTAGGTATATGAAAATATTGCACCACACTTCAGTATAACAAGGCACAAAGCATGGCCACGAGTCGTTGATTTTGTAAAGAAATTACCAGCCGGTTCTTTTTTACTCGACTTGGGAGCGGGAAATGGAAAAAATATTATACAGCGACCAGATATTATACAGGTAAAATACGTCCACAAAAAAATGAATGAATAGCAAGTGTATAATAAATAGTACCACAATGTACTCTATAAATACAATCTCATAAAATAAATTTCCTTCCACACAATTCGAGCCTCAAGCTAACTTACATAAGATTCCTGAAAAATGTATATCTGTGTTATGTAAATTAGTGGGTTCATTGGTATGAAAGGAATTATTTTGAGTGAGGGGATATAGTCATGAAGCAATTTTAAAATTTATGACATTTATGTGGATTGGCGATCTCAGAACTAATCTCTACAATCTTGATTACTTCTTATTTGAATTCAGTGTTTATTTGTCTCATAATGACATCTGTATGAAGAATAACCCGATATGCACATAAAAAACCAGCAAGGGGAAGAAAGGGGGAGGGGAGACATTGCATGAGCAGAGAAGTACGTTATTTATATTTTTTTAAATGTTTATTTAGAAAACAAACAGTAAAATAGAGAAAAAAATTATGCATACATATTAGCATATATTAGATAGGTTTCCGCTAAAGTACAGTTATTCGACATGGAAAGTTATATTGTACAAGTTGTAATGGTAATTTAAGCACATAAAAAAGTCTTTTTATATTGATAATACCATAAATTAGAATAAATTTTGAAACGAAACTGCATTTTAATTAAATAAGATATTATTTTTAATTTTATGTAAAAGAAAATTAGTTTTTTTACCTAAACAACTTAACTTATATCAGTGTTAATAGGCGGGTAAGTCCAACTAGTGGTGAAACTCCAACCAAGACTTCTTATTAGAGTTTTAAACAAGACTTTTTATTAATTAGGCAGTGCAAGTTTGTCATGAAATTGAAACGGTAAATGTGATTTACAAGAAAATCAAAATTTAAATTATATTTGGTAAATTTGCATTATGTAGCTGTTACGGTTCAAGGTTGTCATTGATGTGTGATGAACTTTTACTCTCCAAAACAAAAAAAGGGGGCTTAAATTACTGCACATTTATTTATTAAGTAAATAAAAATATATAGGTAATGAATCACTTGAATGATTAAAACTGTTTTTTCTGCCCATTCTTACTCCTTGTCAATTATTCAATTTCAGATTTTGCTGGCCTTCACTTAATCAGCATTAAACACATACCATATCCATATTTTTCAATAATTTAAATTCATCTTGTGTTTACTTTAACGTTAGAGCTTCTTCAAAAGAGCGTTCTTTTAATACTTGGAATTCGCTCGATTGACCGTTCTTCACTTTTTCTGCTGCTTCTAATAGTTTTCACAGGAGAAAGAAGTGGCCTTGTTTGGCTAAACATTAAAACTTTCATTAATGACTCTAAAACATTGATCTTAAGTAAACATTCTCCCTTAAATAAAATCACAAAGTTCGCCATACATTTGATGAACTTATGTTAACCTTCAATTATCGCGGGTTAGTTCGATTGGAGCTAAATTTGATTATTAAAACGAAGTACAGCTAAAGATAAATGTTTACTGCAAATATAATAACTCTACTGTTCTTACCTAATAATAAAAACTTACCTCAAAACATATTGAACTCATATAACTCAAAGACATACAAAACAGACTAGATTCATATTATACCATATTGAAAATTGGACATCAGATAACAAATCATGCAGCAAAACACTATTACACTTAGTATGCAAGTGTATTTTGATTATATTGTGCTTGGTAAACTTCATTTTATTTCTGTTTTATTGTCTCGTTCGATGGGAATACATCGTATTTCTAATGACATTTATAGATCCATCGACACAGGTGGCACATATATATGTACACAAGGTTTTAAGTACAAATAAATATCATTTTTAGATTGCCGTGGAGCGCAGTTCCGGCCTTTTGGATATTTGTATGGAGCAATGCAAAAAAGTCAATGCGTCCGATTGTTTGCGAGGCGATGTATTGTCGGTGCCTTTAAACGATTCCATTGCTGATGCAGTCATTTGTATTGCTGTTCTTCATCATTTTGCCAATGAGGTATTTATTGCAATCAACAACTACTAGAAAAAATAGCTCCATGAGTACCAATTGACAAAGCACCATAGGAAATTTCTCATTTTGCCAAAACAACATTCGTAGTCAGACTTAAATATGAAAAAATTCCACCGTAATAGCAAGCCAGACAGATGGACTCCGTCTCATATAGATCAAGACTGTTAATAAAAAAAACATTTCCCTTAATTATCTGTTCGTTTATTGCAGATGGTAACACTTCTAATAAGAGTGAGACAATAATGAATTATGCGGTAATAGCTTCGATATATTTGTGTAGCGATTTATTTAATAGAGAAATAAAAGCCACCTAAACAGGAGTCAGGGATGCAATCTACGGGGTTAATTGGCCTTAGACCTGCCAAGAGAGAGCAATTTTTCAAATTAAGACAGCTACTTCCTATAGGTTCAGAAATCAAACTAGGATGTAGGAATAATTTACACTTATTATGAAATAAACAACATAAATAAAATGAAACATGAATAAAAATAAATTCAAAAATTGATCGTTACAAAAAAATACAATAAGGAGGAGATAGAATAAACTTGGGGTTACTTTTCTATATTATTTATGTCTCAGAAGTGGTCGGATTCCGGTGCGGTAGGGCGGAGAGGAAGACCAGCAGCGGAGGGCGGTGGCCGGCAAGTTGGCCTACCCTTTCAGCGGTTCTGACGGCCGTTTGCAGAACGGCCTCAACCGTAGCATTGTCGGAGGAGGCTACGGCGAGATCTCAAGGATAGCGATGATATGAGACGATGAAGGGAGAACTAACAGATGTTGAAGAAATACAAATCTGAGTTATACAATACAATTATAATATTAATTATGATAGAACATCTTAACAGCATAATCTCAACGATAATAAAGCAAAAACTTTTCCGCATCATATGTAAAAATCGTTCCTTCCGTTGATGTTTAACAGCTGGCAGTAAACGCGAAATTTTAACGGTGAACGGAATACAAAATATTACATACTAATACTAAAAGTTTTTTTTATTGTTCAAACTAAATTCTAATAGTTACATAAATAGAGCGTTTAAGAATTACAAATTTATATTAGGTTATATATTTACAAGACTGCATATGAGCATACATTTATTTATGTTACACTGTCATGAAACTACTGACCGAGGTCAGGCCCATCATGAGACGGAAGAGGGAAAATAATATAAGAACAGGGGGTTTGCGATCCTTAGAATGAGAGATCCTTAGAGCAAATAAATTGCTCTTTCTGATCACATTTGAGCCCAAAACTATGTGAGAAATCTCATAAAAAGTTGGCTGCGGTGTAGGCTGCTGGGGCTATTAAATGGGAAAACGAGTGTGGTACCGCATTGCTAAAGAAAAACATAGTTTCACATATTGTTTATTTTATTTTTTTACTAAAGAAACATAAATGCACTTTATTGTAACTTTATTAGTTATTTAGATAAAAGTATTTAATAATTAAACAAGAATGGCTATGACACCCTGTAGCTATCATATGATATTAACTGCTTCTATATTTTGTTTAATTAGTAGTAAATTATTTAACCAGAACCTGACGTCTTACGGCTAGACCCCACAGGAGTCATTAATGGCATTTTCCCCCAAACTGCTCGTTCCTGTGATACCAACTTGTGATGGGTCGCTTCATTTTCTATCTCCACTTATGCCTGCAGTACTTTTAGCCCATTCAATGTGCATTTTAGATGGCCATATAGGTGACAGTGGATTATTTTTTAGGTCATTCATCATAAATTATAACACCATTTTAGTTTTTTTTTTTAATTGATGCTCGGTTAGTAATGAAACAACACGGACATAATATATATTTAAATTTATACTCGTGATAACTATAACGTAGCACAGAACATTCTTTGACATGTTTATATTTATAGATGAGTTTATATTAATTTTAACTAGCCAGTAATAAATAATACGTCCTCAGCCTAAATTTTCTTAACCCTTAAACTACGTAGTTTATTTTGGCGCCAAAAGCCGATGACTCCGTAGTTATTGACCTTGAAAAATCACTCACTACTATAAAATCCATAGTGCAGGCATGAGTCGTTCAATTTTTACAAATCTGGTATCATCGGATTCACCGTAAAATTTTCTATTACACCATATCACTTTGATTATGTTTGTCTCGTAAATTAAAGAAGAAAAAAATAAAAATGTTGCCATTTTTATTTTTTTTTTTTTTTTTTTAATATACGAAATAAACAAAATCAACACTTTTTTTTACATTTTCATATATTTATAACTATATATTACAATTTAAAAGTCTTCCAAAATATGTACATTTTTCGGAAAAAAGAAAAAAGTTAAAAAAAAGTTATAGATATTGGAAGGGTAGTACATTAGTGTATTTTCAATACACATTTATAAATAGTAGTAGAAACTACATTAAAATGAAAAAAAAAAAAAAACAAAAATGTTTCGTTGTAATTTTCAATGAAAAAACCGTCAAGTTAATGAATAATACTGAAATAATACTAAAAATAATCAAAATCAAGCGGCTAATGCGGACGTCTAATCACGTTCTACGGAGTTAACGGACACGAAATGTCCGCGCGGACCGAACGTCCAATGACGTTCTACGGAGTCTAGGGGTTAAATAAAACAAAACAAATAAATTACTGGAGCAAAATCAGTTCACCATCTAGTAGCACCCTAAAGCCATCATTTTGACAGAAAATGCATGTATTATCGTAGTTCTGCACTTCTTATCGTATGCACTAAACTACACAACTGCAAATTGTGTTTTCCTAAAATAGCAGTGATTAATTTAAAAACATGACAACAATAGATTAAGTTATATGCCGTATGTACTATAAAAAAAAGTCTGAGTGCCGGGTCTCATGATTAAGATGATTAAACATCAGCGTTTGTGTGTGAATGTAATGGGAGGATTGGTTATTTAAATTAAATGAAATATTTATCGATAATACATTTACTTTGATTGTAATTAATAAATATCAGTTCTTAAAAATTGAATATTACTAAGCCCAGTTTCCCCGACCGTCTCGCACACGTCGTTCCTAGTTACCAAACTGCAATTCTCTGTAGCCCCGAAAAATCCTCGGGGTCCTGCTATACATGTTACACATCAAAAAAAAAAAAAAGAATTGGGTACAAAAATAAACATGTACGCTTTTTTATTTCAGGATAGGAGAAAGAAAGCAATATGTGAAGTGATGAGGCTTCTCCGTGTCGGAGGATGTGCCCTTATAACAGTATGGGCGCGGGACCAACACGGTTCCTCGTACCTAAAAGACAACTTTGAGACAAACACACAAGAGATGCTACAAAGCCATTATGTTTTACCTGGGTTGACATTACCAATTCATGAAAATCGTACACAATTTCAACAAGGTGACCTCTTGGTACCCTGGAAGCTGAGGAAATCAAAGGACCCTAATATTCAGAGTGAAAATGAGGCTGTTCTTTTGAGGTACTACCACGTGTTTGAAAAGGGAGAATTGGATGAATTGTGCGCAAATGTTAAACAGTTGCTAATTAAAGAGAGTTTTTATGAACAAGGTAATTGGTGTATAATTATAACTAAAATAGATGAGAAATAAAATAACTGTTTGAGATCACATTCCTTTTATTTTAACTATTCTTATAGAAATAATATGTAACAATATACTAATCTTTAGTCATTTTTTCAGTAGGTATTCATTTTGAACCATAATATATTATTTAATTTAACCTTAGTAGTAGTGAACATTTTTTCTGTATATCCTATTATTTTAAATTATGATTACCATTCAATTAGTTTAGCCGATCCCAAAATAGTATATAAAATATACATTTTTGAAAATATAATCTTTGTAACAAATTCTGGATGAAAAAACCTAAAAGATCCGAAAAGATATTTTCTGTTGATATGTATAAATTTAACTTTTCTTGATTATTGTTTCCTATTTTTCAATTCTAATACTGCTTCAAATGGTTCGTCATAAAATTATTATGAAACTTTAAATAATGCTGAAACCACTTTTAATATCACATTTCCATAATAAATAAAAAAAAAAACAAAATAAAGCAGTGGAGATTAATTCTATAGCTTTTTTACGTTAAAGGCAGTTCCTTCTACGGCTCCTTTCATTAGTTTAGTCCTCAGTTTTATTCTTATGGGTCATCAATTGTTCATTAGACAATATTTTAAATAATAAATTACAAAAATCAATCATATCCCTGGGAGACCAAAATATACCTTTGAAACTATGATAATTAACCTGTCTGGTGCCTTGAGCACATTGCAAATGTAACTCGATTTTGCCCTATGAGAATTTAAATAAAATGGCATAATTAGGGGTGTTTGCTAAAATGCTTATTTTAGAAAAACTATGTATGTAATCTACATAACCTGCACTATTTTGAATAGTTTATGAAACTCTCTAGAATATCATTTTATTACTAATCATACAATATATTTAAAAAAAAATGGCAAAATTGTTTATTTTGTGCAAAATTTTATTTTTGATAAAAGAATAAAAGCGAAAAGATAAAAGAATATAAAGCGATGACACCCGTTTTTTATTTTTTACTTATGTTCCTAGATGTCAAATGAAGTGATAAAAAATGGAATATCTTTTATATATTTCAATAATTAATAATGAGTCATATAGTTAAAGGACTATACGGTTTTCAAGAGCATCAATCTATGGACAATAATTCAACTCTTTCGCATTTGTACTTTTCGAGATGAAAGATGCAATAGACAGACAGAGAGCCAAAGGACGAGGATGATAAAAATTATCTTATTTTCTGATGATGTTAACATCTGCGGAACGAAACAACATAAAAATATATATTTTTTTTAATTTTATGATTCTTAGATGCACAAGAACATTTGTATAACAACACTGTCTAAACTATATTATTGTAATATTATAAAACATTTAATAGCTTGTAATCAATTTATTTAGTCTAAAATCCACAAAAAAACCATTAGTATTCCGTAAATATGACCATGTAACTGTGTGTCATATCCGAGAACTGAGCAAGCATGACTTTTGATAAATTATTAATAATCGATTTTTGGATGAGTACTGTTGGATTATAATTCACAGGGTGTATATATCTTTTCTGTGATCTTTTTTGTGGCAATGGAAGTCTCAAAAATCGATATTGCCTGTGTTAAACAATAATGATTACCCTCGATGAGTATTATGCCCAGCCCTGTGGCTGGGCATAATACTCATCGAGGTCAAGCCCGCATCAGCGCCGGCGAGCACCAGACAGGATATAATTTCTCTGGCAGCATATAAAAAGAGTAGACATGTTTTTTTTTGTATTAATAGTTATCTTAAATTGGAAGTTTAGAGTATTTATATTATATTACTATTAGGTAGGTGAATTGAAATAATACTGTATTTTCAATAATCTTACGTTTAAATTTCAGAGAGTTACCCCACTCTTACATTACTTAAAACATATTTTAAAATTTAATAGGAAGTAGGAAGAAATATAAGGGAATAATACAATAAAAAAAAAATGCTATGGATGTAAAAAAAAAACTATGACACATTTTCTCATTTTACTTGCCAAGATAAACTTCATTAAGGAAGGCACTTTGATAATTAAACACATTCAAACAAAGTTAACAAATATTTTTTGCCATAACTCTTTTTACCCAACTAAAGTTAGTGAATTTTAGTGTTTTCTACGTAAGAAATAACTAATTAAATTTATGTCAAATTTGTTAAAATCCCAATTTAAACATCGACTCGTAAATTTTAAATGACATGAATAAATTTGCAGAAAAATATGCAGCCACTCTAGGAATGGAGTGCGGACCTTTCAATTTTGCATTGTGCTGTAGTTTTTTGTACTAAGTTCTTTAATAATTCCATTCTCTAAGCCTTTATTACACATTCTTTATTTTTATGTCTCATTACGTTTCCATTTATAAATCGAAGTGAATTAGGTTCATGTGCCTGCCACCTACTTTATGAAGTGGATAATTTACAGACGTTTAGGATTTCATTTATTTAGCACTGACCATTCTACCACTCTTACAGCAAATTTGATAATTATAGCATTTTCATAACTGCTAGGTACTTTCAATATGTGTAAATCCACATTACATGCTTAATTCCAACTGGCTGATAATATTGGCTTAAAGACTTCACTTAGTGAAAAATGCTTAATGTTATTTATTATGATTGAATTGCTGATTTCAAAAACGACACAAGTAACAAAATAAAAAGTTTTGACAACAACACTGTAAAATGTCATTAAAATGCAATAATAGTATATTATTTTAGGTTAAAAATATTTCGGCTTTATTTTTTATTGATGTATTTATTTAAGCATAAGTATTTTACATTTTTAGTTATAGTATATTTTTTCCTGTACGTATGTTGTTTTTTGCAATTTTTGGTTTGGTTGTTTTAAGCGCAACGTAATTTTTTTTTAAATATAGGTTGATGTTTTTAGAGGCGTGGTTTTCAAGAAGAGATAAAACGCATATAATTTGATGTTATGGCTAAGAATTTAGTTTTATTATAAAGATAAAGGTTTGCCATTATGTTTTAAAAATGATTTCGGGTAAGTGGCTGACTCGAACAAATTCCAGCCGAGAGGCCCAATTTTCAACCACTTTTTGCAGCAAGTTGGGCAAGTATGTCAGCAATAACGCGCCGAATATTCTCTTCCAAGGCGTTAATCGTGTCCGGCTTATCTGCGTAGACAAGCGACTTCACATAACCCCACAAAAAATAGTCCAGCGGTGTTAAATCGCACGATCTTGGAGGCCACGCCACAGGCCCACGACGCGATTTTTACTTTATTTTAGAGTGATTTTAAAAAAATTTAGTGATTTTTTCTAAATTTGCACTATTTGCAAACGTTGTTCAGGAGTAAGTCTATTCATTATGAAATGGCAAACCAAACTGAGCATAAATCAAGTGACAGCTGTCAAAAACACCAACTACGAAAAAAGTAGTGCCAGATTGAAAACCACGCCTCTAAAAAAAACACTATATATAAAATATTTTTTTAATTAAATTGAGATAATATTCACAAGAGCGGTTCATACAGTGTATTTAAAATCGCTACTGCCATTTTAGGTTGATTTATATCAAAAACTAAGTAAAAAAAATATATATTTTGAAAAAACATATTGTTTCAAAATACACTCACAGTTGGGCGTTCTCCGCCTGACCTCGCGTTATGCGTTCAACCGCGTTCTCAAACATTAAAACGATTTTTATTCATTTTTAATCGTTATTCTCATAATTAGGAAACATTTTTTCAATATTTTTTTTTGAAAAATGTTTAATTATATATATAGATCAACCCCTGAAAGGACAGTAGTGATTTTAAAAACTACCAGTATAAAGAGTCATTTGTGAAAAAAGTTTAGATTTTTAGTTCATTTTATTTTTGGGAGGGTCTTCGTAACTTAAGAGTTTAAATTCATCATGCACTTAAGCTAAAGTGAGATTAGCGATGAAACTGCACCAGAAATAAATCTAAAAAATTACAATTCGACTTCAAAACATGAAAAGTGTTAAACAACACATCTGTTGAAAGATGAGTTATTTATGCAATCAAATGAATTTATCTCTAAAGAATTGATTAAAGTGAAAAAAGGATTTGATTAAAAATGCTATTAATGGTTTTGGAAATCAACTATTCAATTTATATAAAAGACAAAATGACACTTGAAGCATGACTCATCTTTTAAATAACATTAAGCAATTGTAAGTAAATTAATGGGGTCAGAACACAATTTCATTTTATATAGTTCAATATTCCAATAGCCTACATTCTTGTTTTCATTTTCTTAGAAGGAGCGAAGATAATCTATTTATATAAAATAAGAAGTCCTGAACGAAAGACCGATTCATCATCGCCCAGCTTAAACCACTTAACCTAGGAAACTGAAATTATACTGAAATTATTATGTTGAATGTACATTCTTTAAGAATGGAATTTTAGAAATTCTCTTTCTAATATTGTATAATAATAAATATATAAATTCTTAATCTAATTTTTGACTAGTGTCATACAACTACTTGTGCCTGAAGACTTAAAATATACAACATTAGTCAGTTTTGCTTAAAGCTAGAACAATAACTTTAATAATCTAATGGCGTTCGAATAAATCATTTTTTTATATCATTAAAAAATATTTTGATACAATTGTAACTTGGTCAACGGAGATATTCTTTGAGATGTATAAACAAAAGTTAATACTCAATCGTTTTATTGGTCAAATTGTTTTTTGTTTTTCTTGTAATGGGTATAGGGACTCAATGCTGGATAAATTTCAATAACATATAGTTTCTTAACTTATAAACTTATTCAACGGAAGTAGTAAAGCTTTAATATTGAAAAGAATATTTTCTTTATGGGTAAAATAGGAGACTTTAAAGGATACTTAAGCCTTATAATGTCTTGGTACTCCTAGCGGCTATAGCCATCCTGACGATTGCGTGTGTCCACTTACGGGAATAATTCCCGGAAGCCGAGGAAGAACAACTACTTGACCATTGTGATGTTGATCCTGAAAAATATGTTTTTCAATATTGTAAATGCGACAAAATGTTATCTCATACGTTTTATTATCTATTCTCGACTAAAACTAACTGGTATTTTTTTTTCAATAATAATAACATCTCTAAAACAACTACCTCTAATCATGTCTGCAAAGTTAATCTCTTTTTTTATTCAAAAACAAGATGCAATTTGTTTCTTTGGCCTGTTGTCTAGTTAAAGGGACAGGTATCCCCCAGTCTGCAATCTAACCTATCTGATTTATATACAGTCACATTTGTCATATACATACTATTGCACTGCATAAAATATTTATGAAACCTATGAAATATGTATGAAAAATTGAAATTGAAAAAAAAATTATAATTGTGGTGTCTTTAAAACTACTACTGATGTCGCTCATTTCTATTATGGCAAATTTTGTAGGTTTGTTTTACCCTCTACTTATTTACTATTTATATATGAATATGAAGCTACTTTCCTTGTCCATTGACCGTCTCCAGTTCATCCATATATCTCATCTAGAAAACCACAAATGCCAGGAAGTTACCCTTAATTTTTTCCCAAATGTTCCCAAGAATACCCGAGTGTTCTGGGATTTAAACTAGTGAGACAATCTCATTCTTAATCCAAATACGATGTAAAAAAGGTCTAATATCAAATAAATGTGAAATAATGAGTAAAATGGATTCGATTTAATTATCACAAGAAAGCAAATCAGAAATATAACTGCTTCATAATATAATTTTCAATAAATTCTAAAGCTTTTGAATTGCAAATATTTCTGAAAATAATTTGCAAATTGAAAATTGCTTGGGTAATTTATAGGAAAGGGAAATATCTAATGAAGAACTATAAACTTATATAGGAAATTTTCAAATACATAATAAATTCTAAATTATATTAACAGTTTTCAACATATTGATAGTGGAAATATGACTTTTTTTCCGACCAGCGTAAATTAACATATGAATGCACGGATTTGGGTGGGTGTCTTTGAGTAATTTTTAACCACCATCTTAAAAGCCATCAGAAAGCTGCAATCTGCGGAACTAGTACTTAGATCTTACTTTATACGGAGAATCATCTAATGATGTAAGTAACGGCTCTAAGGAGTTTCCTCCCTGCTCTCGGTCCCATCTTGGCTGTTGGACAGGAACTCTGGAGCTGATTGTTCCGCAGGTCATACTTTCTTCAGTTGTTGAAGGTGTTATTCCAGTGGCATCTGTACCAATATAAATATAACTATGTATATAGGTAATAAAACTATTTTTAAAATTAAATTATTTTTTTTTTTGCTGATGCACAATTTAATTAGTTGCTGATTTTTTTATATATGCTTTGACGTTGATCAGTAGTACCAAACTGGCCGCTCTTAGCAACTCGATTGAGCTAACCGCTCCATTCAAAACTCAAATCAAAAAATCCTATTGTGTCACCATCTATTAAGAAGGTACAAAAGCAGTCAGTCATTCTGGCTAATCCCGATATATCACAGAAACATTTTACACTGAGTTAGTTGTTTTCACGGATTTACCTAAATCTACATTATTGTTTTTACTGTTTTATCAAGTTGTTATGAAATATGATTTATCTGAGTACTTAGATTATTTATAATATGTATATTATAAATGATTTTTACAGGGTAGGCAATGCCTTTAAACCTTTGCAGGCGGAATTTCCCTGGGTGAACGTTGGTACTGTAGAAAATTCTTAAAATTATTTAAGACATAACTCTCTTCCCGTATCCTCTCCATGTCCCATGTCTCTGTTCAATTCTAAGGCTCAAATAGACTTACTCTGTAGCTATATAATAATGCTCTTTCAACTCTTTTAATTTACATGACAGCTAAGTTCTTGTTATGTTTCGAGAAAATGTCTCAATTTCTTGACTTAGTTGATATTTGTATGTTTCTATTATGTCAAGGAAGCTTGTTTAACTACCCGTGCAGTGTACAGTACTGCTATTAATTGTCACGGGTCTTTTCAGGTCAGATTGCTTCATATTTGAATCAATTAATTGCCTAGTTTCATAATTGACCCAATCTTTTCGCATGTAAGAAGTACCTTTTGGATTTTCACACAAGTGCACTACTACACTAAAAAGTGTTGTATTAACCTGTTTGTCTGGTTGTATCAGTGGAATCTTGACATGGAAGCCTGTCCACCTCCACTTGACCTCTGGAATAAGTTGGAACAGAATCAGTTACCCTTGTAGGTACACTGGCTGCTCTCTTCAGTAGCTGTAAATGACAAAATAATATGTTAGTTTCCCAAGGTAAGTTGAAAAAAAATATTACATTTGCCATCAAATAGTGTAAAATATTAAACAAAAATAAAATTTACATGTTATCAAAATAATATGTATGTACCTTCTTATCCTTAAGGCAGGTCATCGGATCTGGACTTGCATTTCTAGAATCAGAAAATTTCTTTCTTTTCTTTTTTAAGGCAACCAGGGCACTAACACCTGTAAAATAAAAGTATAAGTTGTCTATAATGTTAAATATACCTTTAAGTGGTGTATATACCTTTAAACCTAAGCTGATTTTTAGATATTCAAAAGAAGACTATAATTACCTTGATTATTCAGTAATCAAATATACCTATAGATTACTATACCTAATATCATAACTTTAAAAAAATATATATATATATTACTTTAAAAAGACACTATTTTAATAGGTTACCAACGATCTTAATGAAAAATTTATAAGTACTAACCATGTGAATATGAACGTCCACGCTCGTCGATGCCAGCAGTATATTTGTCACGTTCCCGCAGTCGACATGAAGGCAGACCTCTGTCGGCAAGGCTCCGATTGCTATCGCTAGGAGAGTCAGTTCCGTCAGCTTCTGCCTCACTCGGAGGACTGTTGCTATGCGAGTGGGAATGCGAGGAATTTTGTCGCTGACAGTGAGAATTACAAACCGAGTCCTCGGATCTATAGGATAAAAGTGTAAAATGTGTATCAAAATTTACTATTAAACAAGTGAAGATAATAAAAGTTTAAACTTTAGTGAAGGAAATAAACTTTTTCTAAAGGAAAATTGCTTGGAGAATCCAGCGTTATGCGGAGAGGGCCAAGCTGCTGGTAACTCAAACACATGACTATGAAGATGAGTGTCCTGTATGGTGAGCGGGCTTGCTTACATTCGGTGGAGCGTCCACAAGCAATCCAAACCAATTTGTGATTTGATAGGGTATGCAAATTTAATAATTATATAATATATATTTAATAATTGCTAGGTCATTAGTAATTATTTTAGGCTTTGCTCCACTAAGCTAAATTAACATGAAAATACTGGAATGCTTGTTCCGAATCCACATTCCCATAACCTAAGTAGTGAAATGTATGAAAAAAAGAGCTTCTTAGAATGGTGTCATAGAGGTTATTAAATCCTATTTAAAAAAATAAAAAATATCTGATTGTTTGATATCTAGCAATTATTTACAATTATCGACCTGAAACTTAACTCTATCCCAGACCCATTTCATAAAACAAGAGTGGCTTTGATATACTGTGAATAATAATGAGGAGTTAAGCGACCCAAAATATAATTTATTATAATGTCCCGACTAATGAAGCTGAGTACCAAATTTCAGATCCCTGTGATCAGGAGAAGTTAACATTAAATTAGTATATCTTTACATAAAAATAGGTCCATTTCAATACACGTAAAGAATTCTTAAGTTAAATTTCTAAATCAAAAGCAAAATATAAATATTAAAAAAAACAAACCTGCTTCTACCGATGAGGCGGCTGACCCTACCTGCCTTCGCCGCTTCGATCAGAGTGCCCCATCTTCGCTTGTGAGATGAGGTCCTCTTTATATGAAATCGCCCCATACTCAATGCAAGTCCCCTAAAGCCACATAACACACACATACTAAAACATTGTGCGAATGACGGTGGTATATGTTAATTACGAATATACAGGGTTTATTTAAAATCCCTACATACTGTCCTCTTAGGAGATTAATCTATATTAACAATCGAACAATAATAACCAAAATATTTTAGGAAAACGAATTTAAAATTCAATCAAAACCGTTTGAATATTTGAGAATGCGGTTGAACGCACATCTAAAAACAAAATTAACCTCGACTTAGGCGCGAAAAGGAGCTGTAATGCTTCGTCAGGCAGAGGGGTGCGCCGTAGCGATGTGCTTAAGTGTATTTATAATATAACTACTTTACTATGAAATATTTTTAGACCTAAAATTTTTTTTAGTAAGATTGGTTTAGTTGTTGATGTAGATTACCTCCTGAACGAGCAGTAGTGATTTAAATACATTCTATATATGAGATGATCCAGTGTAAAAGGGCTTTACTGTAAATTGCTTTTAAAGTGTCAAAAAAAAGGCCTATATGTATCTTTTTTTTTATATTATCTAGAATAGATAAAGTCAATTATATATGTTTAAATGTTAAAAATAAGAAAATTTTACAATATCCCACAGGTAAACTTTTTCTCATTCTACACACCAAACTGAACAACTGAAACTGACGGCGCGTCTCGCAGCCAGCAAACCAAACACCGCGCGAAGATCAAGATTGTGCGGGACGTCAGGAGGAGTAACTATGCGTTTAAACGCTAATAGGATTTCTACTGTGCTTTTGACACATCGAAAAACTTGCAGAACAAAAGTTGATCAGTTTGAAATATAGAATGACCCATAAAACAATGTGCAAGAGAAAAAGTTCACACTGTATTTGAAAGCCATTACCATATTTCGGCTCATACAATATGTTATATTTTTGTATTAGGCGTAATTAAGGCACCAGTGTGGCATAACAAAATGCCATCATAAGTAGAGTATTTTTAATCTGTATATTATTATTATTATTATTATTTTATAATAGGCAGGCAGTATAGCTGATAAGCCTATATCTTATTCAGTATCAAAATTGTTATTATTTTTTCTTTCTTTGTTTATTGTTTTATATGCCAGTTAAATTAAATGTATTCCACATCTTTTTGTAAAATGTAGTTTAATTGATGACTAATAATAATTGTGTGTATTCCAGAGGAAAAGGGAGGATAGTGCAACATTTGTCCCTTAGAAAAATATTTAGAAAAATATAAAATAATACAACACAATCATCTTGTATTGCCAGTTCTTTGTGATACTTTTTATGTTTATTTTTACTAAAATGCAATGAGATGAATTATGTAGTTACGAGTATCTATAACGTGAAGTACATAATCTCAAACTTCACATTAAACTAGTTCACAACTAACTACACACAGATTCATTTGAAATACTGATAAATTTAATTGAACAAACACACATACACACACCTATTTAACAAAAAAAAGCCCAAATTGATTGAAATGTGTTTACTCTATAAATAAAGTAAATAAAAATACCAGATTGAAGGTACATTGAATATGAGAAAAAAAAAATAAAAAACACACCGGGAATTGAATCTCATATCTCGTGCCTATTTTTCTAAAAGCTTTTACACCTAGCCTAGCTAAACATAACTTTCAACCAATTATCAATTTTTTAATGCTTTATTTCAATAAGGTATTTTTTTTTAGTCAGATTTAGGTTGCATTTCTTGTGTCCCATTAGATGGCGAAACCAAGTCTCTAGTAAATCATTGCAGCTTTATTTAAACTAAAGAATTTAGAAATACTAACGGTACCTATTTCATTAAAATATTTTACATTTTTTTTAGTTCTCTAGAAAAATATGTAATCACAATTTGTCATGAAAATTCAATAAATAGCTTGGGGACAGCTTTTACACCAATTTGATTCACAAGGCTCAAAAATGTATTTATATATTATATTTGGTTTCCGTATAGGCTGTCATAATAAAATGACAGCCTATACGGAACTAAAATATACCTCACATAAATTAATCGTCAAAATCCTCTTGAGAAGCCACTATCCTCCAGACTAAGTTAATAATTATTTTATAGGAAATAATTTTAATAGGGAATATGAAAAGTTGCATCATTTCGAGGAAAGTTCTATTTAAATCGTAAAAGAGTCTAAGGAGATGATAGCGATGTTGTTTAAAAAAAATGCAAATGCAATCCATTCTGACAACTTTGCCTATACAGTTCAACACCTAAATTACCATTAAATTTATAACTAATAATACGAAGCTGTATTATTTTTAAAAAAAGGCATATACCTACTTCATTAAATAATCCTAAAATTAAATAAAATTATCATGAGTTATTTTTTACATATGTTTTCTAATGGTACTATTGCAAATACCACTACAAACCTGTGGTAAGGGTTCGCTTCGCTGCTAAGAGAACTTTGAGATGTGGTCCTTAATGAATGATGAGTGGGTTTGTGGATGCTGCTACCTCCAAAGATTCCCGAAAAAGTTGAGCCAAACACTTCGTGGTTGTGACCTTGTTCAGAATGCTGAAATAAAGTTGATTTTATGATTTTTTGTTTTTTTTATTTATATTGCTATATTTATTTTACTTTTAGTTATATTTTTTTAACTGTCATTTATTTTGTCCATGTTGGCATTCTTACTTTTTCAACTATTATTGTAAAGCAATGAAAATAAGTCATTATATTACATTTTACAGAAATATATGGTTATGTATCATTACAATATTATTTTTTCCAAAGTAGACTAATTTTAGATAAAAATTAGCCATTCGGATGTAGTATGTGTATATAGTCAGATGAGTGAAGCAGTTAATGTGTGATGAGTATGCATATTTTAAATTTAATTTCATTACATGGTATTTTTTTTGGCCCCAACATCAAAATCCTGAAGTTATAAAATAATACTATGATTTTAACCAATCAATGATCAACCTATTAATCAATGATATTGATAATAATATAAAGAAATGACTATGCTGGTATAGATTTGTTATTGTTAACTATTATGCTATAGGGTGTGAAAGTGTAATAACTGAGATAACAATTCTTTTGTCTTCCGTTTTCATATTTTTAACACAATTATTGTAACTGCCTTAAGATAAGTATTTAGAGATAAAAAAAAAAAATCCCAAATGTTTTTTTTTTGCTTGACATAATATATTAAATTGCAAACAATAGCTAGATGGGTAGAAAAAAACACATTAAGAAAGTTAATAAATTATAAAATTTTCACATTTGTGATTTAAAATAGCAAAGGAAATATCTGAGCAAAGTTTTGTCTTTTGTAAAGCATGTTATATGCAGATTTGGAAACAAGAAAACAATAAAATAGAAAGATAACCTGATGGTGTAATGAAGCAATGAACTCAGCAACAGGAGGTAGTGAAACACTGTTTGAGGGTGCTATATTGAAGCCTTTCATCAACCTTCTCTCTTTCTGACGATTCTTTTTACCGCCAGCACCTAAGCATGTCAAAAATATCAATAAGACCTGAAAATTATTTACCAATATTAAATAATATATTATTTTTGATAGGTCATAAAATATTACAAATCTGGCTTCTATACCAAGCATGGACAATTTATCTTTTCTCTCAAGCTGCGATTCTCAGCTCATAAATAAAAAACTATTGACCACCCAGAGCTGCAAAACGCTATAAGCGAATAGGCCTACATGCAACATTGCGTTTCTGATTTTTTTATCATACCGATTGTTGCCTTTCATTCTTTTTCTGACATCTTCTATTAGCTAGCTCTATAAAATGATGTTATAAAATAGATAAACTAAATGTGGTAAGAACGAAGTTACCATGAAAATTACTTACCGAGGTTAGGCTCATTGTGAAATGGTAGACATAGTAACTTAAGGATATGTAGTCCTTCAATTTATGTAACAAATGTAAAATTTATTTAATTTGGGAGAGCCTGAAAAATAGATGGAGGATAAGCAACCACCGAGATCGTAGTAGTCTGGTGGCGGAGGCGTTTCGACATTTGGGCCCAGGGGTTGTGGGTTTAAATCTGCACATAATAAACATACAATTTAAAATGCTTCATTACCACAATCTCCTGACTCTAGCACGTGAACATTCAGCTGAATAGATTAGGACCTAAAATAATTGTGTATGACCTTTTGTGGGTCTTATTCTTAAAAAAAAAACGGTTTTAGGAAGTACCATTGTTTACCCTGTCCGTATCCAGATGTGGAATTATACTACCAAAGCGGTTCTTGATGTATGTTCAAGGAAGGTGTTTATAAGTTTTTTGGAGGGATTTGGTGTGTAGGCTCCATTTCTTATAATAGCTAAAGTGGGGTTGTGTCCTTGAGTGACTTGAAAAAGTGGTTGGTCAATGGGGATGTTGTTCATCTTATTGTATGCATCAAAAAAAAATATTATAAATAAAATATAAAATCGTCAAGTCTTACAAATTTTTAAAAATAAATCTTGTTATATTTGCAAATGTTTTCCGCACTACGTACAACATAGAATTAGCCTTTCCCACTATTTTACATATATGATCAAATAATCAAATAATTTGTGAGAAATAATATTAGTATTAAACCAATACCGTAGGTTGATCGAATCTTACCCATTTATTTGTGCCACCATGGATGCTGTACTCGCATTTTGCCAATGTTGAGATTTCATTATTTTTGTTCTATATTATCTGTTTTTGTATTCTATAATCTGTGCGCGGAAGCTTAAAATAATTGTAAGTAAGAAAGCATATAGTCTAGACAGATTGCAACCAAGTTTTTTTCTTTATCAAGGTAAAATTGTCAAAAGGTTGTAGATCATGGTTATGCTAAATTTCTTTAGATGCCTTGATAAATGATAAAATAAGCCTTTAATCCGGTTGAAATGCTATTGACAGTTTTGTGAATTTGTCTTTTTATCTATACAGATGGTATAATGTGTAAACTTTATTATAAGACGAATAACCGGAAAAGAATGAAATCAGTAATTTATGGTCATGTTTACACTAGTTTATCAATGTGTAGGATGTTGATAGTATGAGTATTCAATTATATAAAATGCCTTTTTCGATTGAGTAGATAATATTCAAATTGTTTATAGACGGCTTTTTATTATAAACGAGAAAATGAGGCCCATTTCCAGCAGTGGATTAATAAGAAAATATAACACAGATATAAATGACTGTTTACCAGAACCAGTGCCGCTTGCAGTTGAAGTATTCATTCCGCTATTCTTGAGAATCTCAACGAGTTCACAGCGGAACGCAGATATGTCCTGTTTGATTTCATTGACGTCGTCCTCGGTCACGCCCTGGGACTCAGCCTTGCGCTGTTGCACGGTCACATAGCGGCGTACTAGGTTTCTCATTATGCTCTGAGACAGACAATCGAACTAAATTCGATAAGGTCTTTGTACATTATGTAATGTTAGTAAGGTTCTTAAATAAAATGAGCTAGAAGCCGTTTCACTGTTTTTATTAAAATAAATATAATATATAATTTTTGCTCAGCAAAACAAAAAGATCACATAAATAGTTGAGCTGTTGTCGATTAAATTTATATATTTTTTTTTGTTATTTTATGAAAATTGAGGTGACGCTGAAAATACTACAATCTAGGTGGTCTCAAATGCAAAGATGGCATGGAGTTAGGAAAGGTGGAAAGGCAAAATGATAGTCTAAGATGACAGTGTGGCAAGGTGGTCAGAGAACTTTTTAATTGTTTGGTTTCAGGTATGGTATTTTTATTATGTAGATTGTTTATCCGGGCAGTTTAGGATAAAATACAAAAAAGCTGATGCAGAAGCAAAATAGTACCTACCTACTAATTTTACTTTATTAACCATGCAAAGCTGTAATTTTGGCACAAATATTCATGTTAATTAGCAGGAGATCAATTTACATAAAATAACCTGAGAAACATAGCTTTGATGTACATTTTCAAATGGATGGTCCTATAAAAGTATGAGCAAATAATGAAAATTTGACCTCTCTTAATTTGAAATATCTTGAAGTGTGTAGCACTTACGTGTAATTTAGAGTATATGTAATACATGACATACAGTTCCAGACACATCTGCAGAATTTAAAAGTTGCTATATTTAATTTCATTTCAGATCCATATTTCAAGGTATATATATATCTATATGTGCAATATTAAAGATCATTCAACTTAATACATTAGCAGAATACTTTGATTTTGTTTATAAATAAATGAGATGCAAAATAATTTGGTTTCTTTATTGTGGAGGCATTTGGTAACATAATAATCTAAACATAAACTAAACTAACCTGATAGCGGAAGTCACGTTCATTTGCCTGCTTCACTTTCCGCTGAAAATAAAAGGAATATTATTTTTACCAGTATAATATATGAGAAGAATTATTTAAAACATTATGTATGTATCTTCTAATATGATAATATTCTAATCCAAGTTGCCAATCATGAAGGAAAACCTGAAACCTGAAGGGAACACGAAAGAACATCTGAAAGACTAGTTTTAACCACTGGCTTCTCATGGCTTGTTGCTACACTCTGTTGATAAAATTATCCTTGAGATAACTTACAGAACCATTTGCATTTGAGTCGGTGAACTTGTAGAATCAACTCTGATCAGTTCGATATTCCTTTTAATTTTATCTTTCTTAACTTTATTTATAAAGCAATTTAATATAATGCTCAAAAAACACTATTTGTCAGAATGTAAATTTTAATACATATTATTATGTTATATAATAGAAATAAATATTATAATATATAATATAATATAAATATAGTATCTATGTATTTTCATAATATTAAATATTATATTTTCATATAATTTATGTATTTATGTATGTGTTTATTGTATTTTGGATGTTTGTAAAAATTGGGACTATTGGAAACAAAAATTAGTAACTTTGCTCACATTATAACTATTTTCCTCCATATTTTATGAATATACAAGTGCATAAATAATTCTTTACACAAATCTGACTGGATTGCTCACTGATAATAAGAATGTCAACTGTAAATGTATTTATTTATATGTATATGAGCATCTCACATAACAATATTTGAAAAATCAAAATAAAGTTGTTATTACTAAAGTCAGTAGTAAAAAAATATGTTAGAAGACGATAATCTATATACTAATCTATATATAATCACAATATTATATTGATATACAATTTAAATTGGACATTGCAATTAAGTGCCTGATTATAATTATCAATTTGTTATAATTCCTCACCCGTATAGTGCGCATATGCTCTTTTTTTGCTCGGGAATGACCACACAACTGTCGCTGAAGCCATTGAGAAGCGTACCACAGACTCTTTGGCGATGGAATGACATTGAAAGGTGGCGGAGTCGTACCACCTTCTTCGAAGTAACTTATCCACAATTTACTCCTTGCAAACTTCCACTCTATATCAGCCCGTTCCTAGAAAATTACAAGTGATATTAAAAAAATCATCATTTTCAGAATTTTATTGTTTCAGTGTTTTATTGTTTTATTGTTTGGTGATTGTGGAAGAGTGGTACTGAACTGGCAGAGGTCTAAATTCATCACCCCAACAATCTTCTTTGCTTTATTCTTTACTTTACCAAATCAGTTGAGCAGGGTGTAAAATTTAAAAAATAAAATACATAAACTTATTGGATTAAAACAAAAAATAACATTATAATGAATAAATTAAACTAAATAGAAATTTTTATCGAGTGGATGTTGGACAAAGTGAGACTCCAAACGTTAATTTAAAAGATCATAAGTTGAAACACGTGCCTTTTTGCTATCACCGTTTTTAGGACTCCAAGCCCTATTACAAAGTCAATTTTTTAGCTTTAGGCAGAAAACCTATGTAAGACTTAATCTCTTACATAACTGTCTTATAATATATTATATCTGGTTAGGAAATTTGTTTTTTTTTGCTGATATAAAATATCTTAGAGGATGGTATAACATTTTATAATTTAATTGCAGTATTGTCATCCTCATGATAGCTGAACTCACACAAACACAAATTAAAGCCATATAAATGACTATCCATCAATAACACATTTTTGCTTAAAAATTAAGTAAAATTAAATTTAAAAAAAAATAACATGTTAATACTTACCGATATAAGTTGATAGGAATGATTCATCATGGCTATGAGTAAGTTTAATAATACAACAATATTTATAACGGAATAGGTTCCAAACATCAGCATGCCCCAAAATCTTGTGAATATTTTGATTCCATCCAGTTCAAAGGAATCCAAGTCCACAAGACCAAACACAGCCCAAAAGAGAGTTTGCGTTGTCTCAAACAGACTGTGAAATGAAATTTCCTCATTTATACAGGTTCTATCTTTGTTATGCAAACAAATATTATAGTTACCGCTCTGCAATGTTTTATACTAAATTATTTTCATGTAAAAAATCTTTTGTTTGCAAAGAATCCACAGCGTGGTGAGAACATTACTATTATAATAATATTTTGTAGTTTTACATCATTTTATAGTTTCAAATGTTTGCTGATGAAATGGGCCCTTTTCTCATGGCAATAAAGGCAATGACATTTACTCATTTACATTTGATATTTATTATAATATTGTTGTTATTTACTGTTTTTACTAATATTATTTCAGATATAGGTAGTAATAGAAACTTCGTCTATAATATTAGAAAAAGACCCAAAAGATGAAAATTTTCATAATTGCAGAAAATATAAAAAATATATATTGATTTCCATATTACTAATAAAGGTTAGTGATTTTATAATAATATAATACTTTAAATATTTAAAAATTGATTTGTTTACTATTAATGCTTAGTCAAAAAAAAATGTATTCAAGTAGAATTTAAATAAGCAAATAAACCCTAAATTTAAGTAAAATATTAATATAGGAATCATAAAATTCTCAAAGTGAATTCTGAGATTTATTTATGCTACCAAATTGCAAAATATTAATTTTTACCATAAACTCATTTCTTACTTTGCAAACCTCCGCCAAACAACACAGGCATTTGGATCGGTTGAATTGGTGTTAGGATTATTATTTATTTGCGGACATCTCTTCTTTTCCATATCTGCATAGTACCATAATAACTGATTCAGACCTGTAAAAAATGTATTTATTAAATTTAACATTTAAAATATCAAATACATAGTTATATATTATAAATACAAAAAACATTACTATCCAAAACTGTAAATTGATACTAATTAAAAAGAGTTGTTTATTTAAATATTAAAGAAAATTTTGTGATAAAATACTTACCACACGAAAAAGCAAATAAGACGAGAACATACAAGAAGAAAAACTTCATAATATCCATCACCATCCTGGATAAAGAAACTTGCAATGGTCCCAGGTGAGGATTCACCGAAAAAATATATACTAATTTTAATGAACTGAAACAGAAAATAGAATGGCATAATATAGTTAACATAAGTATTAAAATTATGGTCACGGAAGAAAGACTTAAAACATTATTTTATATGAAAATGTTGTCCAGCAGCAAGCAATCTTTGTAACAGTTTGATATAGTTGCAATAGACCGAGAAACTCAATATTATGAAGTGATATATTTGTGTATTGTTACACAATAGTGTAGGAAGGTAGGAAGGATTCAATTCAAGTTTGTGGTCTAGTTTTTAGAGCATTTGACTATTGACCCAGTGATTGGGGGTTCGAATTCGCTCTTTATAATCAACTATTATTAACGCTTGATCATCACCATCTCGCCTAACTAGCATAAGAAAATTTAGCTTAATTTAAAAGAGCCCTTATTTTAAAAAGTCAATAAATACTATATTCTCTAGCACAATGATTTGTAGATTTTTTTGCTGATAGTGCTTCCTCACAGAATCTCTCGTTTTTAAAAATCAGTATAGAAGAGTATATAAAACCTATTTCAATAAACTAAGAAATAATTATATTTTATTAAAAAAATAGATATTACAAAATATTTATATAGCGCTTTCAAATTCTTCTTTCTCTGAAGTAGGTAATCTGTTATATTGAACCAATGGTGAACAACAAACCTAAATATATTTGCTGCAGAAAATAGTCCTTCTGACAGCAGCATGGGATCCCACGCATCCCAGTCTTCCCGTGGCAGGTCAGCTGTTCTGGCATGAGTAGCCATTTCTCGTTGTACCTATACAATAATATTCAAAGCTTAATATTTTTATTTTATAAAATTCACAAATAAAATTACCTGATATATATTATAAATTAATTTCATAACTTTAAGTATAAGTAGGTAATATGTTTTTTCATTTGTGATATACTTTTAGTAAAGTAAATAAAAATATTACAATTATAATAAGGTTTAACCTGAAAATGTGCCACAATCCTCAGTGCTACCGTTGCTACATATAAAGAATTTGTTACAAAATCTATGACATTCCACATATCATTCACATATTCCTCTAATCCTACATCCCATAATTGTTTTACTTCACTCCAAATTAGACCTAAAAAAATAAATATAATTATTTATAATTTTATTAACCTAAAAAGCTCTAAATCATTGTTATAATGTAAGTAGACAATTTTCATTAATACATTAAGAAAACTTTAAAAGTAATAAATAACAATATTATTTAAAACTTTAAAAATTTTATAATGTATTGCACAGTGTCTTTTATTGAACTATTTTCATTGCAAATTCCAACAGTATAAAACACATCATATACTAGAAGAAGGATTATTAAATAACTCACCACTGACCCAAGCCAGGATTAACCATTCGACTATGGAGGGTGGAGCACCGCGCTTTGTGGGCAGATCTTCTTCCACCGGACTAAGATCACCCCAAAGCCACCCACCAATAACAGACTCAATTCGTTGTGAAGCCAGTATTAAAAGGACTGTAAAAAAAAAAGATTTTTCATATTACTACTTATACTTACGTTGTGTTTACGTATGCATTATGGTGGTAGGTACAAATCCGTTTACGGTAGTGACAGATTGACAACATATCATTACTACTGTTCGCAAAAGTACTGGTATATAAAGCAAAAAAAATATTTCGTGACGATGGGATATTTTTGATATTAAATATTCTTCAGATTCAGACTTTAAGGTAATTTCTAAACGTTAAGTCTTCGTAAAGAACGGGAATCGGGGGAAGAATGTTAGATCAGGAAATTTACCATTAATAAATAATGTTGCTTATGCTATTTTTTTTTAATTATTTTACACAAAACACATTATAAACAAAGAAAATATTAAATGTAATAAATGATGCTTGAAAATATTAAGAATCAATACTTACATAAAAATGTGAAGTAACTTGCCGAATGGCAGATGAATTTGATAAAAGGCTTCCGCATTGTCTTCCCAACAGCTGAATGTGGTGCTATGATATACGCCACGGAAAAAAAGGGAAACATCATTCCTATGCGGACAATTTCTAGTGCTTGAAATACCATGTTTTTCCGTCGGAAACCAGGGAGACCCTCGTACCATATAGAAGCCAGCAGTTGCTGAACGTTAGGATGCGCTACAAACTAAGAACAAAAGATTTAAAATTTTTATAATATTTATATTAGTATGGATAAATAAACATATTATGAAAGCTAATAAAACTAGAAAAATTAAACCCTGACAGGAAAATAAAATCCCTTTCGGTACACCGAAAGGAGGGGGTAGATTTCATGGAATCAAAGTAAGGGATAGGCGTACTCAAATTGTACGAACTTGTATCAAACATTGCACGAGCTACCTCAACCCGACCCGTCGCTCCCTCTTGCTCAGCGAGAGATACTGAATCCCTCTTTATACTGAGCCGTAAGAGTTGCTTTTATCAAAAATTGTTTCAAACGAAAGTTGTAGGAAAATTATAGGCCTACAATTAACATTTTGAACTGATTTAATCCTCTGCCTATTAAGGGAATTTTTGAATTTTGAAAAACCAATTTTTCCCAACCCTATGACCAATGGTTGGTGCTATCAAAAAATGTTACTAAGATAAGTTTTAAGCACTTATCTAAGAAATAATATAAAATTTAAATGAATTTAAATTCGATATCTTACATACTAAGAAAGTTATAGCAAACTATCACTTTTTCGAAAAACCTCCCTTATTCTCACCCCCCTCCCCTGGTCTGATTTTGTCCATTAATGAACTCGACCGAGATTTTGTGCCCTTAAATTTTATGCATCAATTTGAAAGTGATAAAACTATGGCAATTATCGTGTTTACAAGAAATATAGGATGTTATTCGTAGGTGTGTGGTAAAGTGTTACTGCCATGGAAATCGCAGACCACGGTCAGACCCATCATGAAAGAGGAGAAAGAACGTTATGTAGTACAGGAATAGGTTTAAGATTTGTAGTCCTTAGAATTAACAAAAGTGACATTAATTGAGTTTGCGGAAAAACGAGGAGACTGGAGGATTTAGGACCTAATTGGGTTCAATAATTCTTGAGGATATCAACTGTCACCCTACTAACCAGTCTTCATTTTTCCGTATCCAGATGAGGAATGATGCCGTCAGAGCGGTTTTTTAATGTATTCCCTGAATGGGATTATGTATTCCCAAGGGACATTTTACTGTCTCTGCTGTACTCTCCGTTTTCAGATACACGGAGTAAACATTATAAAGTTGCAAGTATTATTTATTTATTAAAAAAAAACACTTTTACTTACCTTTTTCTGTCGAAGTTTAATTGCAAGTTTAAGTCTATTGAGTTGCATTCTCTCGCCATGTTCGAATGCTGGTCCCGTCGGGTCGTGATTCAGAAGGACTTCTAATTCGTGTGAGCTCCTCGTATGATCCAAAAGAGCCGTAGCAAAATCCTGACATTGCTTGCGAAGTTCTTGATATTCAATCTGTAGGTAATGAAGTAAATGTTGTGTACATACACATAATCACATTAAAATACTAAAAATATTAATTAATTCAATTAATAAAAATATAGTGACATAACAGTGTCTTTTCGAAATGAACTCTCGCAAATATGAAAATGCAGTATTTTCATACAAACATAGAGATACACCAAAACATGTAGCATATTTGAAGTTAAAAATATTGATACATATTTAAAGCACATTTGAAGAAATGTAGAACAGAACTGAAGGCATTCATCTTTTTTTAGATTTATAACTTCTGTAATCGCAATGAGTTGATGATAAGCTCAAATTTGCAGATTTTGAATTATTAAAACTTTTAAGATGAAGAAATGCTTTAAAATAATTATTAAAAAAAATTATGTGCTTCGGTGCACTCAAAATGCTATTTTGGTTTACAACCACAAATGGCCACATAAAATTGGTCTAGGCACTAATGATAAAACAATAAATGCCCGATAAAACAGAAATGATGATTTTGCAAATATACAAAATATCAACAGACATAGTCAATGGGAATGTCATAGAAAATTTATGTAGGTATTTTTATATTTCACTAGCTGTTCAACCCCGGGCTTCGTCCCAGGTAGGCAGCTAGGCCCTGCAGGCGGCTTTGATGGTGCCTTCGGCATAAGACAACTCGTACCTGCGGCACTCGGGATGGGTCGCTTCGCTTCCCATCCGCTCGCCTTAATTTGATTTTTTGTCATTTTGACTCGTGCCTACCGCACTCGGGATAGGGATTTTTCGTTTCTTATTCGATGTCTATTTTATGTAAAGAAGCTACATGCCATTTTTCGAGTTTCTAGACCTGAAGGTTTGTAAGTTCCATGCAAACTTCAAACTACCATTACCCCTCCTTATTGGTTGAATTTCGCAAAATCCACTGTTAGTGCGTGTCTATATTATATCAAGAAGCTATTTGTAAAGTCCCTAGACCTAAGTATATATATTTTCATAAAAATATTCACCACCCCATATTTAATACTCATTGGTTGAATATTTAAAAAAACTTTTACATTCGATGTCTATAATGTTATATTAAGAAGCTATATCCCAATTTTTGATATTCTATAACCAACGGTTTAAAAGTTCCATACAAACTTCAATCACTCCCCTTGATGGTGGAATTTCATGTATTTTTTCATTCACAAACCTAATCGGGTGTGCTCACGACAACTTCCCAGACTCGTCATCGCAATCGGACCGACGGCTTAGGAATGCATAAAGGACAAGGAAACAAACAAACAAAGAAAAAAAGAAACAGTCATTTTTATATATATAGATAGATAGATATCAACATAATTATGCTGATTTACAGTCGAGCTATGATCAGAGAGCTCCTGTAAAAAAATTATGGCTTTTGGATAAAGTATTTAATTACCTTAAATTCATGTTCCATAAAGCTGAGTCTTCTTAATTCCCATGATAGTTCAAAGGCTGTGAGGATGGGGTCCTTACTGCTAAGGGCTATTAGAGATGGACTAGCCAAAGCTCGGTAAGCATTGATTCTTGATCTGGAATGACGAAGAGAGTCCTCTTGTCTGGAGGTGACGCATTCGTCGCATCCACATCTGAAAAAAAAATATTTGTCAGGTTTTACCGATCCACATTTCTGTACAGCAGAAAGAATATGAATTTTAATCATCATTTACAATGGAAAATTTAATTTTATCAAAATGGCCTAAATACCATTAAGGAATTCAAAAACCATTTTGTGATTTAGGGCATAATAACCTTTATAGGTCTTTAATATGGAGCTGCGAAATTTCCCACATTTTTTTTTCAAAACAAATGAAAAAAAATATGGCCATGGTTGCTTTTTGTCACTAAGGTTTTATTATTATTATGTTATTACGATAAAAACACCATATTTATTAGTTTTTAAATCTGAAATAGCAATCATCTTTAGATGATTTGCAGTAGCAAACACTATGTTGACAGTATTTGTAAATTGGTGAGAATAAAAGCATTACAAGGTAAACCTCATCAAGTGATGAAATGAGCAGACGATGAAAATAAAAATAAAAAAAAAGAGCAATATAGAGGACATCACGCATGATCTGGCTTTACAATTTTTTGTGGCATCATGTGTTCGGAAACGGGAAAACCTTAAGATGTTCACGTGTTTCCCCTTCATTGTTTCCTGGGCTTGTTTAAGATGTAGGAGACCTTCCGTGCCTTCTTGTCTGAAGACGCCAGTATTAGTGTTGTGTTCTCCCTTTCTGGGGCGACTAGACTAATTCTTTGTATAGCTACATATAAATGGAATTTACCTTAAGAGTGAAGAGTATCCCCTTTGACAGAATTCTGTTTTAACCTCAATAGGGCATTTGATGATAAATTTAGACCTGAGACAGGTGCAGAAAATGAAGATTATAGAACTAAACAAGCGATAATCCTCTCTGCGTAGACGGATACTGATGTTATTGCTTTCTTAATTAGTCTAGTCAGTCAAATTCAGGGCATGACTAAGGTGATGGGCATCATCACTAGAAACTAGTTCTTGGGTGACTTTTTTTTCGGAAGATTTATCAGACTGAAATTGAGGTTTGCAACGTGTCATTCCAGGTCCTCAGTTATCTCCGAACCTGGGGTTGCCTCAAGATTCCCAAGCAATGATCACAAAATTAAAAAAATGTGTGTGAAATTTATTCAGCAAGACTACCGTAGGAATTTATAGAATCATAAAATGCGTCTTCTAATACAGAAATTTTTGGCAAAATGACATTCGTAAATAGTTACAGAATTATAAAATGCGCCCAAGTTTTCTGCTGTGTTAACATTTTCTTGAAAATACCATAAACCATGAGCAAAATTAAAGAATAGCAATGCTGAACTTTTAAAAGAAAAATTAAAAATAAAATAATCACTCTCCTAAACAAATTTACCTAACATCATGAGGCATAGGAAGAGTAGCTCCTCTATCTAACAATATTTTAATAATTTCATAATTATCCCGATGTGCAGCTAAAATAAGCGGAGTGATGTCAGGTGTAAAGGTAGCTGTATCTGGCGGCAGGGCTTCCCAACTCTGTTAACAAAAAGAAACAAAACAATATGTATTTAGATAATAAACATTAAGGTGCACGATAAACTATACTATGATTTACTAGTTGCAGTTTTGTATGAGATCTTTCTTAAAATTTTGATGTAACTGGTGAAATGGTTTACGAATCAAATAATATTTAACATACTCCGAAAACCGCTCTGGAAACTTAAAACGGAGATTGGTCAGTAGTTGGTATCATAAATGATTCTTAAACCCATATGGGGAGTGGTAAATCCTCCAGGGTCCTCCAGTCTCCGGATCCTCTTATCTACTCGACAGCTGTTGCGACGCTCTTTTCGATGCTTGAGTCTTTCATATCTCTGTTGACTTTAGCACAAGTTTTGGCCAACATCGTGTTTTTTTTTTATTTTCTTGTTTGAATGTTATCTCCTCACTAAAACCAGTTTAATGTTTTGGATGCAACGCGTAGGTCTAAACAAAATATATTGTTTAAAGCCAAAACTAGCATCGTAGGTCTCACTGGTGTTGTGTGATAAACATATAGATGTTTATCACACAACACTTGTTTTGAGGTAGGTACCTAGTAAATGAAACTTTAATAATAATACTCCTTTTTTTGAGATTTCTAAACAATACTGTAATAAAATTTAAAGTCGAATTGTTTTAGATGCTTGATTTTTTTTGTATTCAATAGATTGCCAACGTTCCTCTAGTTTGAAGTTTGTTTGACACTAGTGGCAGATCCTTAATTTGAATTTAGCGGATTAATTGGACGTAGTTATGCAGAAACCAACCAACCCACAAAAGGTCAAATCGAGTTTGGCGTCGTTTCGATCAGAAAAATGCCCTTTTTACGATTTGCAAAATCAAACCAAGCGAAATTCGTAATAATTACCGAGATATGAGTATTTCAATCAATAAAAAAAATGAAAATTCTTTTATGGCACAGGCACCCACTAAGATAGGATTTTTAGAAATTCCATCTCTAAGGGGGTAAAAAGAGATTGTAAACATTTTTATATTGAAACCATTGTCTCAAAAACCAAAGATGTTTCAGAGTTATGAATTAATTGTAACTACTTGTAATCATACGTTTACGTGAAAAAAACTTCAAACGCGTTTTACTCATTTTCATGTTTTTTGGATTGATTGTTTCTGCATAAATACGTCCAATTATAGCTAATAAGAAAGAACATATTTATGGCAGGGGCAATTTTTGAACCAGTAAAATATACTGATGCGAGAGCATGCTACAAAAAATATATTATTGGCAATTGTAAAAAAAAAACCATTTTGAAAAGAAATATTACATCGACAATGTGGCACAAAAGAACGGTCATCAAAATATATTGAGACTGCTTCCTATTATTCTGTTTAGAATCCAAACGAACTAATGTGAAGAAACATTAAAAGAAGGATTAGGAAAAGCAATAGAAATACCAAATTAAGCGAAAGAATTATCACGTCAAAGAATTATTATTAATCAAGCAAATAGCTGAGAACACTAATTTTAGTTGTTGTAAGAAAAATGTTGCAAACATGTACATTAGAAAAAATAATGTATTTCCGACTCATCCACCTCTAATAATAGAAGTGTGCTATGAAGATGATTCGGATTCCGATGGGAGAAACGGTTAATAAGGTGAAAGAAATAAAAGTAATTATTACGGATTTCTTTGTAATTTTAATGTACTTAGTTCAGTATAACTCATGTATTTATTTTTTCTTAATATTTAAAAACATTAAATTGAAATATACTTCATTTGAAATATCATTAATGGATCAATATAATGTATTCCAAGCAAATTTTTTAATCGTTAAAGTCGTTATCTTTCGTCCCGGGCCTAACGGGTTTTGTCAAATAATATTTCGCGTACTGTACCTAGGTAGTTATTCCTGTACTTGTCCTGAAGCTTCTTTGATCTGTGTCCTCAAGTTGATAAATGAATAAAACTGTACTTTTATTTATTTTTACTTAATATCTGATTGATGAATACGTACAGTGAAAATATATTAATCGCTTATAGAAAGACTCGGAAAGTCCAACAAAACGAGAGTAAAAGCCGTAGAGAAAGTATTAGATTATGAAAAGAGGAAGAAAGAAATGAGAACGCCAAAGATTTAGAACTAATACTTTGATATTGAATTCATCCGAAATTTCAAACCAGTTGAATGATGTCAGAATGCGAGCGTAATTTAAAAAAAACTGAGGATTATGGACGTGATTTTAAAATTACGTGGATTTTGTGAAGATAGTAATAAATTGTAATATTAAAATGAATACAGTCATTGTTGCTTATTTAAAGAATTATTGTTTAGTTACCTAATGGATATGCACTTTCCGAGTACCTCCTTTTTTTTTAGTAAGAAGGAATTAAGTACAAGTTATTTAAATTAGTGTCCATATTACTTATTTACGCCTGCAGTCAATAGTTTTTTTTTAATAGGCCTCCTTGTATTGGTATTTCATTAGGTTCTTATTTTTTGTTGAAAAAATAAATCAAAAGTCATGGGAATTTTAGTGCAAACCGATGAAGCCAGTCCAGCTGCTAGCAGCACCGCGTCGATTGAGTTCGTCATTCGTTCGTTCATTCGTTCGCTCATTCCGTTCGGCTCACTAGTCGTTCGTTCAGTTGCGCGGTTCCCTTCCCGGTCCGTACTCCGTCCTAGGTACGCGCGCGCGCGTTGTGCCGACTGCCGAGTATTTCGGTCGATGTTTGTGCGGACTGCGGATTGGTTTGGCTTTGGACTTCGGTTGTTGGATGTTCGATCAGCTTAGAGTGAGTGAAGTGACGAAGAAGAAAATAAAATGGCGGTTTTCACTGAACATTACATTGATTTTATACATATCATTGTGTGCGTCGTGGTGCGGCTTTGTTGGTAAAGCTTCTGTGAATCGCGAGAATCTTGACTGGTAAATAGTAGGGAAGATTTATCGAGTTCAAATTTGGATAAAATCTAGTTTGGTAGGTACTACCATATCAAAATGCTTTGTGCGGTAGCTAAACTGTTTAAATAAACTGAAGCCATACAGGTTAAATTATGCACATAAGGATGGTATTGATCTTGTGTTACCTTTTCGCTGTGGTAATCATTGATGGGCAATGATAGGGTTGACCACAAAAAGAAACTCGAAGTAGGTACGTTTTAGGCGAAGAACATCGTAGATAAGACATCTAAATTTCAATATGAACTGCTGGGATTTGTCTAAATACTATTTAATAACATACGTATCCATAGCTTTCCGGCGCTCTTCTAATAAAAAATCAATACTAGGATGGGCTATCATGGAACGGAGTTCTACCAGAATTTCCATAGCACCTATGTATGTACCTATAGTTGGAGATCTGGGTTCGATTCCTTTTGGTAGGTATATGCTTTACTTGAATTTGCCTATTTCTTTCATATAATGTTTAATATTATATTATCGATGTGAATCAGATACTTCGAAGTCTTAACAGACTAGATATTTAATTTTATGGTGATGATACAACTCGTTTGAGCGAATGGGAATATTGGTTTTTTGGCAAATTAGTTTGTGTGCACCATCGCAAATTAACTCTATTAAATATAATCTTAGTTTTGGGAGTTCATGGGATTATGTGGGGAAAATGGCCAGAATAGTATCCGATATGAACATATAAATGTAATGATTCACAATATTTAAGTTTTTTTTTGTTACAGAGGCAACGGACAAAATGCAGCGTGAGGAGAAGCAGCTTGAATCGGCTTTGCAAGCTATCATTATAAGGGTCAATGACCTAAAGAGTTCTATTCAGGGAATGATACACAAGCTGGAGACAGAATATGAGACGATTAATTGGCCTACCTTTCTTGACAACTATGCCCTGCTATCTGGACATGTAATTTATTAATAAATATTTATACTTTATGCGATTTTTAAAGTGCTCCTAATTTTTTAATAATCCATGGTGGGCTAAGCCTATAAGACTGAAAATGCTAAATCCTATAATACTGTTGAATATATTTGTGGGGTAATATTTAGTCATACTCCACACGACATCTACATGTGAGGTGTGATACTCCGACATGTCTTTTCCACCTGGTCTAATCTAGCTCGCATTCAAATCAGTCATATCTTGGATCTTAGGAAATTAAATATCTTTTATGTAAAAAGGAGGATCCAAATGAGGATTTCCGCTTTTGTATGTTATATATGCAACAACGAAAAGGACTTTATAGACAGCTTATATCCTTACTACACACAATATTAATGTAGACAAATTATTTTTAGCTTACCGGCCTCAGTAAGATCCTACAAGCAGAAATGGCACCAGCGCTCCGTTCATTAGCTGTATTGCCTTTACAGCTAGGCTGCGAACGTGACGAGACTCTTGTGAGGCTTACAGAGGGCCGTGTTCCGGCCTGCACACACAACCTTGTGCCTGACCTGCTCCGGACTAAACCTGAGCCAGAGGCCGAGAAGCGTCTCAGTCAACTTGTGCACAAGGCTAACGCGCTTAACTATGAAACAGCGCAGGTAAATGTGAACAAAATTTTACATACCATTTCAGAAATGTTCTGTCTCATTGACCATAACACCACAACTGGATGTAAAAAAATCCTTGATATGTCTTCATTGAAGGAACATTATTTTCTAGTACTTTTTTAACACACTCAGCGCCGATGACAAGATGTCTCGTCATTGATGTATACACCAGTTGCCATGTGCGCTTAAAAGCGTCATCACTTACTACGTTCCATTTATGTTTAAAAGGGCGGTATGTAGCGTATACCTGAATTCGTAAAAGGTATAGACTAATCAACGATTTTTTTTCATTGTAGTTCAGTTTTGACTTTTGATTGTTTATTTGAAAAGTGCCAATATAATATTAAATATAAAAAACAAGACATTTTAATAGTTTTGTACTTATTATTATCCAATAACGAGACGCTAAAAAACGGGTGGCGGCCCCATGTGTGATATTTCAATATTTAATCAACAAACTTCAAAGAACGGGCGGCCACGTGTGCGTTTTAGTACAGAACGGAATGTGTTAATGGTGAATGATTCATGGAATTATCCTCAAAAGTTTCCGCACATAAGCTTACTAAAAACAGTCTATAACCATTATATAAAATATTGGAGGGAGGGGAGGGGGGAGGAATCGGAAGGAGAAAACTGAAAGGAACTTTAAATGATGGAAGACGGTAACAGACTCATTGCTTATAAAACAAAATCTGAAAGTAGATGAAGGGGAGGTTGGGTACTTTATACTGCAGTCGAGGAATGAAACTGAAGTACGTGAAGCCGCACATTTTTACTATCAAAAATCTTAAATGCGTGTTTTGCTTAAACAGTTTTTCATAGTGCCGAAAGTCATGCAGGGGTTTTTAATGATAATAACTACTAAATAAAAGGTTTTAAAAAGGTTGTGTTAGGCGTAATTGACACATTGGAAATTTGCTACATTGTAATCATTTAGTGAGTACTAACATTCTAATTACCTAAAACCTTATAATGAGTATTCACATTAAAATTTAAATATAACATTTAAAGGTTAATATTTATTAATTTAAGTTCGAATTTCTCGCTCGACAGAGGCCCAAAGGAATTTAATTTATGTCAAGATTTTTATATACCATATTTTGTAGGATTTTTATTTTTTTACCCATCTTACAAAAGACTATTCAAAATTGTGTCGAAAATTACATTTTTTTTAAGCAGCCTTAATATTTATTGCAAAAGCTACTGAATAAACTATTACCTGAATTATTATTTTTTTATTTTCAGAAACAAGTAACACAGTTCAATAAAGTTGTTACGCATATTTGGGAAATTGTTTCAAAAGGAAGGGAAGATTGGGAAGGAGAGACATTGCGCTCGCAGGGTGAGAACATTGCTTTCATCTTCTCTTCAGTCTCTAGAGTATTTTGTAGATACATTTAACTCAAAGTCGATTAATATGCACGATGTTTCTCTATTAGGTTCCCCAAAAAAACAAATAAAATGAATAATTACGGCTTTAACCATAGGGGCATCGATAATTACATACTTTTATATAAATGGTTTTTTTACTAAAATAGACTGGTAACATTGAGGTTTTATTCAGTTTTGAGTCCTCGAAGGAATTTCCAGATTATTTAGCATTTTTTTTTTATATTTTTCCTTATGGTTCATCATTTCATATGCTTTCATTTGCTTAAAATATTAATTGCGTTGGCGAAGCGAGTGTGATTTATTCTAAAACTGTTAGCTGCACACACAATTTTTTTTTTCTGTTTATTATTTAACTCAAGAGATATATATTGCCTATTGCCTACAATGATTCCACGCTACTACTTTATTTATATTATGTTAACCAGCTTCTACACAAAATACTATTTAGGATTGTATTGTATACTTTAAGGTATTCAACAAACGCATAACCTAGCAGACACGCACGCACTTGTCACTGCCGTCGGTTCCGGAAAGGGTCTTCGTGGGCAACCAGGAGTCCCAGGCGTTCCAGGAGCTCCTGGAGGAATTGTACCAGCAAGACCAGCTCCACCTAACTTGCCAAATTCCTCTATGACAAAACCACCTTCGTCGATTAAGACCAATATTAAAGCAGCCACTCAGATTCATCCATACCAACGATGATCGTAAACTTTTTCAAAGACAGTATAAGTTTTTAGTATAGAATACGTTTGTAGTATATGATTTTTTATGATCTAAATTTAAAGTGCAATATCATGGTATATTGGCATTGTCAATAATTTTCTAAAGATTTAAATTAAAAGGTTTCATTTTAATGATTTAACAAAAAAAAAAAAAATGCCTTATTAATGTAAAAATAATCATGATTATTGTGTTTATGTAAGTATAATCAATTTATGAATTCTAAATGTAATTAGAAATAAGAAAAATGTATCATACTCTTATTTATAAAATTGTGAATTTTAATAAAACATATTTTGAAAAAATGTTTGCAGATCTACGATTAGTGCTGTTTGGTTCTAAAACCAAGGGCACATTCGTGATTTACCCTGTAGATCCGGGCTTTTGTAGACCTATAATAAGTCAGAAGCTCGTTTCTACAGGTATCTCACGGATGTAAGGCCTCGCTATCGATGGAGGATACATCACATTAAATTGTATCATAATTGCAGGATATATGGAAGAAAAACCAGAATGTCATTCAGTGGCTACAGAAGATTAATTTTACTGCAAATTGAGCGAAGAATTGTTTACAAGATGTTTAAATGTTAATAATTAAATTATTAAAAATATTTAAAAGAAAACCGATTTGGGGAGGACCCCAAATTTGTAATGGGTTTTTCAAAATCAAAATATAGGTAGGTTAATTGTGTTTTCTTGTCACTCTTATCTAAGCCCTTACTCAAACAAAATAATATACTATTTATTGTATGAAAATGTAACTTTTGAAAGCACAGGTACTGCATTTTTATATTATGTTGCAGAAAAAAAAACTATTCAGTATTTCAGTAATTGTATCAAACTATTATTTTCTGGATTAAATTTATCAATAAATTTAATTGTACTTTTATTTATTTTGGTCATCTTTTTATAAAGTTTTTTTTGGTGTAACCTTTTGTTGCCTTTGCACATTTCCATTGAAATACCTAAATATCATTGATACACACTGTATCATGTGGATTGCCTCAAGCTTTACAATGTCAATCTACAAAAAGGATTCTCTTTAAAAAAGAATTGTAATAATATTATGTAGCTGTAATTAAATAAATACTTTATTTTCATTTGTGGGGTGAAAAGAGAGCTTAACTTAGCAGTGGAAGGTATGATTCGCTTTACATACAGCAAATCTTTATCTTTTCCACTACACACCGTACATGCCATTGTCGATGGAGGTCCAGCGTTTTGTAGATTTTTAACTGTCTGCAGTATTGATGACCCGGATTATTTAAAACACTGTGGACAGATAATCAAAATTTGACCGGGATGGGATAACCAACTATCATAATGCCTACTACTCGGCTCGTAAGGAAAATGATCTAAGAAAATTGATAGAAATGGCTCACCATACAAGATTTTCTTTAACTGTATGGATGGAAATCATCCACAATAATATCATTGAACCATTTTTTACCTGAAAATTTGCATGGGGCCTATGAGAACTTTATAGAAAATTAAGTTAGGTCACTGCTGGAGGATGTGCCAATAAGAACACTAAGAGGCAGATTGATCAAATTGATGGCTGCCCAGACCATTACCTCTGGAGCGTGCGACAACTTTCCATAGCGATGGATAGGTCGCAGTGGACTGATACCATAGCCGGCGAGAAGTCTGGATTTGAAACCATGTAACTTTTACATTTCAAGGATTTAGTGTACAGCACTCCAGTGGCATCCCGAGAAGAATTACGAAAACGGATTTTAGCAGTCGCCCAACACATGAAATACACTATTTCGAGAACGGTGATAGAATCACGTCGGAGGTTGCGTGGTTGAGATAGGCATTTTAAACAAGATCTGAGAAGTGTTATTATAGAATTAAAGAAACTACTGATCCGATGACTAAATTTATTGTCACCTGCATACATCCCTCTGAGGTTTTTGTTATTTGTTATTATAATCAGACAAACATTGATAAAGTGAGTGCCTGTTGAGGAAAGACTATTAAATAAGGAATTTTATTCCAAGATTTGTATACCTAGTCTTGTATATTATTTTCGAATAAATTCTCTTTGAATTTTGTTTTTTTATTTTAAAAGTATTGTTTTTATTTAATTCTGAGATTATGGGTAAGGACATTTTTTTTTAAAAGAGCATTCATTTATCTACTTTCTGTAAAATAATATTTAAGTGCCCAGATGGCAGTTGTTTTTTTACAATATTTAAAAAAAATCTATACCATATCTATTTTTTATATACCATATAAAAAAATCCATATCTTTGAAACCATTAATTTTCGACCCCTACTTTAGTTGATCAAGCATAATTTGTTGCAAATGACCTCTAGGAATAGAACGAATCACAAGTCACCGTGTTTAATATGTACGTAGTATATAAATAATGACATGGTAAAGTAAGAAACTTACATGTGGTTCTCCATATTTATGCCTCGTTTCTTCATGGTCAAGTAACGCTTCCACGGCTTCCACAAATTCTTCAGATATGGCATGAAGGAGGGCATCACGTGTTTGAACCTATAATAAATATTAATTCATTTATTAATTTTTTATTTCATGCAATACTGGATTTGTGAAAATAAATGTTGGCAATTGTAAATTAATTATATTTTTACTCTTTTAATATATGAGTCCAAAAAAGTAAAATTCACCCAAATAGATTAAAGTGAGGTAATTATTGCAATAAAAGGTAACCGCTGGATTGGAGGTATATTATTTGTATCTTATAGAATCCAATTTCACCACATCCAGATGGTCAATTTTACGGTATTTCAAATTTTCTTCTGGCAACGCTTACACTTAAATAATATTTATCTATGTAGGGAGAAAAAATACTTTTTATGAATTTGTCAAGTGGAATGTAGCAGTCAATGATGTGGCGGATTTTGGAAAAAAACTACCTTCAATTACTCTAGATGTAATTGGATTATAGAGCTCAAGAAGCTGAATCCATTAAGTGCCGAGTCCATAAATATTTTTTTATGAATTTCGGTATAAATAAATAAAACAAAGCGTACTTATGTGACAGTCTATAGGGGGGGAAAGGGGTTGTTCCTAGACGATTCCCGAAGACTAAGGGGGTGTTTATGTTCCCTATTACATCTTGAGAAATTGTATAAAAAAATGCGAAAATAATTCATGCCCAAATTTATTAATTTTATCAAAGCGCTCGTGTAAATTCCCTTTTTGCTCGCAGGCGTTTGGCCAATGACGATCAATGACTCGCTAGCGACCGACCTTATGACGAGCGATTTCATGTTATCACGTAAAGTTGATTTTTTACTCTGAAACCATGATGAATTTTGATGTTTGAATTTTAAGGTCAAAACAAATCATGTTTGAAATCACAGGGCCAAGCAGGATGTTTGATCGGCAATGGTCTTAGAATACAGTGTATAACTTCCTGTCGAATCAAAAAGTATAGTTCTTTACAGTATGTATCAGATATATCTTACTGAGTACTCAGCGTGCGTCTCTGCCTCCTCCCGTTTTACTTCGGTGAGTTGGTGTAGTATTTAAACTATTTCTGCGATTTGAATGCGTGTTTTGATACTTAACACATGCATCAGTGCTGAGAGAAGCCAACGCGAAAGGTTATCCTGAATAATGTTTTTGAGGTCGCTAGTTTTTGATATAGCGTGGTTGTGAAGCGAGCACTTTTCGATCAATTACGAGCGGCGAGCTCTCCTAGTAAAGCCCTCCGATATATATTTCTGTTCCGTCTAACCTAGGTCGTTGCCGCGTTCAGCCAAGGCTACGAGATATCGATTGCGTTTTATCACCGAAAAGGCGATTTACACCAGCGCTTTAATAAAAATAATAAATTTGGGGATGAATTATTTTCGCAATTCGCAAAAACAAAACACGCAGAAATTATAGACCCTATTCCCAAACCTGCCTCTAATACAGCATGGAAAGATATAACAGCAATAAAAAAATACATGATGACAATCGTGCAATGTCTGAATCTCAGGCAATGTACAGTCATCGCCATCATCAGTATATAAACGTAAGGACATAAAGTGAGGGCTCAAAAGGCAAGTAATATTGGTTTTTATTTATTTTAATCTGCCTAATAGTACAACAGTACATAAAGTTTTAATGCGTTAACATTAAAAAATACGTAAAAATCCTAAACAATATCTCACGAGAAGTCTTGAGATTTTTTACTAACTATAACGTAACAAAAATCTCTACAAAAAAAATGAGTTGTCACAGGAAAAGCACAAGTTTTACAATAAAATTATTACCTATGGTAGGATCTTGTAAAACGGGGCTTAAGAATAATAAACCGTCAAGGGTTATTTCGATGCGCGTTTTCAAGTGAACCATTACAATACAATTATTGTGAGGAACCTATTTTAAACATTAACAAAAGTTGACCGACCTTATGCTCGATGAGTAGCTCCACCATCTCCAGGTTTTCGTTGTCTATCGCCATGAGGAGTGCACTCCGGCCGAGCGGATCCACGCAGTTCACGTTGATGTACTCCGTTTCCTGGGCCCGCTGGAGCATACTACCGAAAACCAATAAAACGAAACATGATTTTATTGTTCGAGCGAACGCTGACATTCGCCCGGGAACACGTGTTTTCAGTTTTGCGCACACGTTTGCTGTCTAATAATATCTTGAAGTTTTTGCTGTGGAAATTCACACTCGATGATTTGTAGGATAAACATACAATCGTAATATGCGAATAAGCTTTTCGTAAGACGTCGAAAGGCGCAACTGGGAAATGGTGGAAACATGGAGGTGGGTACCTTCTACCTATTAAAGAATGATTTTTTTAATGATTTATAGAAAGCACTAGTTTTAAAGTAATACGCATTCGATATGCGCTAATGTGCGTAAATACCTACCTATCCAAAATTACCTACCTATCGTATTTACAAAAAAGCTTACAAAATACATAAGTTATTTTGAATGAGATATTTTGTAGAGCCTGGGTTAGGTTGTGAAACAAACAGCTTACTGTTTTTTTTATTTGATTTTTATTTTATTATTCATCTGTTATATTATGATTTTCAATGCAGGAATAGATATAAATAAAATAAATAGGTGACAGTACGCGGGCGTTAATATAATGACTTGGGTGTGTGAATATAGTGTCTACGGTTACATGCTGATTATCAAAATGATTACGATCGTGTTACTTTTACATTTTGTCATTAGGTCGTATAGGCTGTTCCCGAAATTTTAAAAAACCAGAAGAGTCACAAACTGACTTTCGTAGATAGCAACGATATTCATAATGTGTAAACATACCGATTGTTAACTGTACGCAGGGCCGGACCGTGGATAGAGCGACCCGGGGCGCCGGGATTTAGAGGGCACCAAGATTTGCAACTTTTTTTTTTATGTATAAAATTGTAATATAATATGTTTATTTAATTATTTACTTGCCTTCCAATTTTCAATGTTTTTTCCCCAATCCAAGCCAAGCCCCAATTTTGAGTTCATTCTGCTAACCGAACCTCGTGTCCTTCAAATAACTTGTTTTTATAAGCTATCAAAGAATCCTATATGTGGAGGGAGGGGCGCACATATGTGTTCGCCCAGGGCCCCAAAAAGTCTGGGGTCGGCACTGACGGTACGCGCCATACAGTAAATTAGTACATTTTTTGTCTCGTATGGTTTGGTACTTACTAAGATACTTGTACTTCTGAGGTATGAAACAGTTTTACATAGTTATATTAAAGGAAGTCAAATTAATAATTAGCTCGATACATGCTAATGCATGCGACAAAGCCCACAAACAAATATATAAATGATCGAGAAGATAAAAGGAAAACAATGAAGAGAAAACCCAGCGAAAAATCATTTGGTTTTAACAGACTGTAGTTACCCCTTCCTCTAATTCTAAAGGTTTGGTCAATTGGTAGGTTTGAATTTTGTGGATACATCCGAAAGACTGAGAAAGTACGCAAGCACTCAAAATGTTTAAAATATCTTGGCAATTTGTAAATAAAATGATAATTGGGTGATTTCTTCAGCGCGAAAGAGACAGATGGAACCGTTCTCGAGCTGTAAAGCAATGAACAATAATCGCGTAAACAAATTACTAAGTGTAACAAACATCAATGTGCCCTCTATAAATAGAAGTCAGAAGCTATAAACAGAGATGGACGACGTGTTAATGTGAGTCGTAAATGAAATATGGAAATGACTTTCGTGGCTGACTTGAATGAATTTACTGCTTTACTGTAGGTACTAAAATTTTGACTTAGGTATCATTTCCAGTAACAAAGAACAAGCGTCTGTAACAATCATGATATAGCTAAGCATGCTTAGCAGCTTAAAAAAAATAATATACTTTTTAAATAAATTTCCCTCATGTATTAAAAGTCAAAATGTTTTTTGAAGATTTATACACGAACCCGAGGATTTTTCGGGGTGGAATGAATTGCGTTTTGGTTACAGTGACGCACGAACGTACACAATGCGAGACGAATAGACATTTCAAGAATTTTATTGAATAATACTACCTATGATATGCTCACCTGTGTACACATGTACACCTGTACACCTGTACACCTGTACACCTGTGGGCCCGCTTGTAATTTACGAGTTCTTCCGACATCGTCTACGTAGGTACATAAATGTGTAAGCCTAGCGTCACTGTATTTAGAACACATTTTGATTGCTGAATTTCTAGAGTTATTTCTAGTGAAACATAACCCAATGAATGCGGTCGACATGAAACATAGCAAGATATTCAATATCGTATCATAAAACGATCGAATATAACATTTTAGCGATGTGTTACGTGGATTTGTTATGGTCAAACAAAATAAGAAAATAATAATAATACTAAATAGAAAATAATTTTATTTTAAAACGCATCGAGATTAACTTTTTTTATATACGTACCTACATGCATACTTTCATAATAATTATTATATATATATTGATATATTTTCGGAAGATCCAAAACATAATTTCTTTTCAAAATATGTATGTGTCAAGCCGCGCAGAGCGAATGGTGGCAGCTGCTGTACCAGCTCTTGAGCTATTCCGCAACGCAAACAACTGCAAAATCTTGCAATATCTTCTTGGTACGGAAATTAAGATTTGATAGTTGTTATACGAGACAAAAGCCCCCACTTCTTTGTCATGTATTGCGCTAAGCTTAATACTTATATTTTTGATAAATTAAATATTGGGTAAATATTTGAATTTTAATATAAAATATATCTTTATTTTTATGTGACAATATTAAAATATATATAAATATATTTAGGAACACAAGACTATTTAAGATCCCTAGTTAGCTAACATTCGCCGGAATAGTTAGCGAGGAGAGGTTGAACCCTCGAGAGAGGTTTGAGCCAAAGCGTGCTTGAGTTATGCGGTTTTGAAAGGAAGCTACATACAAGTTACGAAACTACCTCGAAATGACTAAACCGCTCCATCGCAGAGGCTATCCAACGAGCGAATCCCTCTCAAAGGCACGGCGTAACCAGCCAAAGCGATTTAATAATCATTCAAAAAATATGTTTGTGTTGTAACGTTTCAAACATTGTTTTTTTTTATATTTTAGAACTTCGTTATCTTGCCGTGTCGTCGTTGAGTTCGCTATTTTAGGCCTTCCTTCTCTCACTCGAGTGCATAGAAGTGAATACCCGTACGGCGACACTCGCATGCACGAGCCTTCCCCCTTACACCCCTTCGCATTTAATACATAATGTTTTTTATTCACTTTGCGGTTTAACAACTAAATCGTAAAAAAAATATTTGTGGTCTTTAAAAACTCTGTAGGTGTGGAGTTTAAAAACCAAATTCACATTCTCCGTAAAATTTCAAAGTTTTAAAAGTCACTTTACTCAACGAAGTTTTTTTTGGAAGATAAAAGAACATAACGTTAAAGTTTAATCTAAATTCACATGTTTAAAAGGGATTATAAGCTATATATATATTTTCACGTTTAAAGTTAAAGTTATTTATCTCAAATTACTGACATTTAAAAGATTTACATAAACATTAAATGTTATATTTGTGCTATACTACCGTCATTGTGGGCATTTTTTTATTACGCATAAAAGGTATTTTTTTGTGGATATATAATTGATTTCTATAAGGGTTATAGATCAACCCACCGGAAGGAAGCAAAGTGAATAAAATACTGTATATTTACTTCTACTAATATTATGTTATATCGGGGAAAAGGCCTTTTTTGTATACTTGTGTGATTTGCGATGTGAGAGTGTGATTTAATTGAAAAGTTTCATTGTTTTCATCAGCCGTTTAGAAGAGAATACCGGAAGGACACATTCTTACGACACTCACGTTATCGTAATTTTTTATAATATAAACGATTTTAAAATGAATGTGGGACAGCTAAAAAAGCTAAGAAATAATCCAATAAATTGCTTACATTTAGCAAACAATAAAAAAACCGACCCGCTAAAACGTTGAAGTCGGCGCACAAACACACCTTAAAGCAACTTCTCTTTGAGTCAGTTCAGGGATGGTCCACTACCGCTGAAAAAATCCCTTTAAATATCTAAAAAATCATCGAAATCGCTCAAGCCGATCCAGAGTAATGAGTGAATATTATAATTAACATAGAAAACGTACGCCTCGAATTGAGAACCTCTGACTTTTTGTTGAAGTCGCTTACAGACTTATAGTTTCTACCTCAACTAGAAAATTATGTTAAAATTATATAATTACATTCGAATTTCTACTACAATGATTATTTTTACATTATTTAAGCTGTGCTTTCTGTCTAATGTGATACTCGTTTGTGGAATTAAACAAAATAAGTAAATGTATTTGTTTGTTCGTTATTTATTCTTTAGTTCGTTTCCGGTTGTTATTTTCGTTGAACGCCCCAGTGGCACATATCTCGACTGATCGGCCTTCATCATATTTTGATATTAATTTTAACAGTATGTATTAATTTATAAATGATGTGAAAAAACATGTAACTATTGATTTTAGTGCATGGTGCCACAGTTTTCTTAGGACACGAAAGCGCCTTGAAACATTTTTTTTTTATTTTAGCTTTATAACCAAGAAAACAATATATTTATCGGTCTCGTGGTTCTCGAGTTTATCGTGCATATGATAAAAGGCTGTTCTTAATTCTTCAATGGGCAAAATACTCAATTATTTTTACCCAACAAAGTCAAAACAAAGTAAGAAGATGATATTGGCGGGATATATGCAAGGTATTTCAAATGTTTAATTTTAAAATAATTATTTATCATTTTCACATATTGTATAAGACACCGAATTTATAAATGTATTTGGAGAAAGGCAATTTAAAGTTGAGCTATCAAGATTGGTTATAAATGATATAAAGCACAATTAAACAAAACAAATAAAAAAAAGTAAAATAACAAAGTGGCTTATATATTACTTATATTCTTCTTATACACATAATAATACATGATAATAGGTTAAGATGTGTAATTGTAATACCTCATGTAAAATGTTACCAGATATTATGTGTATTTTGTGTATGCTAGTATCAGCTGGTAGACGAGTCAGCAGATTTTTCCAGAACAAGCTACCTGTATGTAATATAAATTTTCCGCAATAAAGGTCGCGAAAGCGACGTGAAATTTGAATTTGATATGTAAACCGATATAAACATATTTTATGGAAACTAATTCATATAACAGTAGGTAAAGAGTATCTTATACAATGACAATTATGTAACTAGCACTTAAATGAAAGCTTACATTCGATGTTATATTATAAGAAAAGAAATTATCAACCTAATACCTTCCTACAGTTACTATTTTATACACATTTTTCCTTAAAAAAATGGTATATAGATCCATGTTAAATTTGTCATATGAAGCTTATTTTATGGGATATATTAAATTTGCTCTGGCAGTCGAGCGGGTTTTTCCAATTTCCTGTTCTTTTTCCTTCGTATCAAAGAAGTTTAAAAAAAAGCCCTCGGCGACCGTTTCTTATTCGTTTGGCAAATTTTCGCAGCGACTTTCACTTACTCCACAATCTATGAGATATTATTTATGGGTAGGTTTTAACTTACACGTGCTCGTAAATATTATTATGTTATCGATTCCGGGGATAATAAAGGATTTTAAAAACATTTTTATTATGTTTCGGTTATAAAGAGATAAAAATATGGAACCTTCACTCTTCAAACCTTCAACCTTCACTTTTCCGGCGCTTATGTAGATAACTCACGCTGACTAAACCACAAGAAACGCACAAAATTAATTCACGACAGAATTGTAGATAACAAAAATGTTTACAATAAAGTCAGCGTTAGCAAGCTTATCCTTTGAGCATTTTTTGTTTTTTTTTTTTATTTTCATTAAAATTAGGAGTTTACTTACGAAGACTTTTTAAACAATACAGTAAAGTCCTTGTCAAAGTAAATAATATGTTAGTTACCTTAAGATTTAGTGTGTATCATGTTTTTCCTTTACACCAAGGCAATAAAATAAATATTTAGAAACTACGAGCTTAGTAACTACGAGCAACAAATTAACCGATTTAATTAATTTGTTGCTCGTAGTTACTAAGTTCGTCCTAGCTTCTAATTATTTATTTTATTTTATTTATTTTATTTAATTATCATAAGAAAATTTGAAATAGATTGAGATCGATTGTCTGTTAATATAGTTCTGATACAGAACCTTGATCAAGCCCGACTCGTTCTTAAACGTTTTTTTTTTTAATTTTATTTTTGTCGCAGAATATATCCAATAAAGAATTATCCAATAACCCAATAAAAAAATTTACCTCAAAAAAGAATTATATAATATTATTATTATAACCAATTTTACATCAAACTACGAACCAAATATATAAACCAATTCGCGGGGACAATAATGTTCCCACGAATGTAAGTCGCCTAACATCGGGAAACATAATAAAAAACACAGCATCAAGTCCACAAACCGACCATAGACTCTTTTAAACCAGTAAGAAATGTTTAACTAAGCAGTTTGATAAAAGCGTTTATTTTGCTCTAGGCTTGCAGAGTTATGACCTATAATGAATGAGATGATATTAGATGCAACTATCTGTGCGTTCGGTATTATTTTTTCTTTGAATATTCTGGCTATATTGAATATTTGAAAATTTTCAATCTATAAAAATATTAAAAAGTATTCGAATTTTTCAAATGTCAATACTATCAGAATATGTTTTATATAAATATATATACCATTTATTATACAAATGTTTTACAAGTTTGCAATATTCTTATAGTTTATTTAGGTGTGTACCTCCTTCGAAAGTTTTCCTTTTAGTTTAATACCGAAATAATTTCAATTTATAAAAATCGTCGGTCACTGCCTTCTTTGGTACAGACGGCGTCTAGTTAAGAAGGCAGGAAACAACAGCGCAGTATGTGCCGGTCGCTTGTTGGTTACATTAAATAGGCATTGAACTGTTTTACTGCTCTGTACATATATGTATTTTGGTCTATACCAATAAATAAATAAATAAATACTAAAATCCAATTGAAATAAAGGGAAATTTAAAAAATAATATAACAAATATAAAAAAACAATGCATTTAATAGTCTACCGATCATAACGACATATTATTTTACTTCTTAAAAATTACAATATCGTAATTTCGACGACATGGTTATTTAGACTCGGAAAATACTGGTAGTACAACCCTACGAACACGTTGTATGAATGGATCATATTAAATACTGAAATACAAATACAAGTAGCTACTTTACGATGTTACCTGTGAACATCGGACGGGAACAACAGTCATTATGCTAAATGACTTTTACGGCGTGAAACGCTGAAAAAGAACTCAAGATACATTTTGTATTCGAGCAACTACCGTATATGGCGGTGATAGAACCTTCTTGATGATCTCCTAGTGATCGAATCTATTTCCTGTGCGTCTTTGGCGGAGATGAACTCATATTGGAAAGGACTGGCGGACGTTTTACGACTGTCATTTCTGTTTAGTACCGCGCCTCTTGCAATGATAATATCTTCAAGCAAAAATAAAGATGCACTATATCAACGCATATAAATATATGTTGATATGTAGATACATTAAATACACTACACGTGTTGCATAAATAAATATATATGGGTAATTACAAAAAAAAGTGGATATAACGGTTTCGACATATGTAAATATATACCTAGCTACTTAGCTAAATAGCTACTGTTTTTATATTTTTAAAGAGAGGAATTTGGGGAATAACATTATGGGGGCATTTTTTTTTATTTTAATTCAAAAGAATAATGCTGCAACATGAATTGACAAATTGAAAAGTGTAAAAACACTTTAAAATACCAAATATATGTCACGGATCTGACATTTGGGGGTCATGCTCTGTCATTCAGTACGGTTATTTGAAATTATTTCGGAAAAATATTCCGTAAATTTCTAGGATTATTTTAAGTAGGTATAATTTGATTTGTAAAATTACCAGAGCTATAAAAATATTTGCTGAAAAATTTGTTTTTAAAATTGATGATAACATTTTTTTATATTTAGTAATAGTAAGTTAGCAGGTATGTAATACATAGATAATAAATTGTATGTATGCATGTCAGATATTAATATTGCTTATTATCCAAATTGGCCTCGCGTCTGTGTTTGTAATGAGTTTTTTTCTGGCTTAGTGTGTTAGTTAGTGTTAGTCTAGTTAGAGTGGCCATGTTACTTCAAAATTACTAATATTTAATTTGTCTTTATGATAATATATCTTTTTCAATTGTATTATTTCATTTACTGGCGTGGAATTTTAATGTGGCATTATTATAATAAATAAATGTAAACCTCAAGAACATATTTTATTTCGTATTATATTTGGTTGCTTTTTCAGATAATGGTGATGAAGCGGTAGAAACCGCATGAATATTTCTGAACCCGTGATCGGTAAGCCAGTCGTTCAACGCTTTAACAAATTGAGCTTTATTCTCTTAACATTAAATATACTCACATCTCTGACATTTTATTCTTCAGCATATAAACAAAAAAAAAAAAAATAATGTCAATCTTCAACTTATAAAAAAATAAGTAAGATTAAACACAATAAACTTATAAGATTTATATCAACCACTGAATACCGTTAAATTGTTTGTTGGACACGATTTTTTTACAAATTTCCTACGTTTGTCGAAAAAATATTTAAGTCATCTGATTTTTCTAAAAAATATGAAAAGTTTTCAAACCTTTGAGTTTCTATTTAAATCTTACAGGGTTGCCCAAAATAGGCATTTTATACTGAGCTTTGAGAGCTTTTTACGATTCATCATATCGCCGACATGCAGCCTTGGGCGAAGGAGGGAGAAAGAGTAGAAAAAAGCTAAATCTGAGGTAGACGACATTTCATTCTTACGATATTATAATGTGGCACCATGTGTGCAGGTAGGTACCTACAAATATATTATCTACCAGTTGTATTTATAACCCCGTAGGTCCACCTCCAGAAGCAGCTGGATGCGGAGGATAGGGAGAAATGGTGCACATTAGGAGAGGCCTACGTCCATAGAAACCGGCTGATGATGAATTTAATTAATGTTATTATGAAAATGATTGAACATTGTTTGAATGGGTTTCTACATATGTAGAGAGTGTGAATTGATCCTTTTTATGTCTATATATAAATATCTTTTCCGACTTTTAGGTATATTTCCTAGGTCCGTGAGATATTTGGATTTATCCAAGGAGGTTATCTTACCGTCTAGTAGTAGCGACGTCTCCCCTTTCCACAGCCAAAAGGAACTTTTTCTCATCGAGGGTCAGCTGTGCCATCTCCTGATGTGGCCGCACCACGTTTTCCTCCTCCATCATGCCGTGGATGCTGTGTCTCTGAAAGGGCCGAAATACAATCACATTAGACAATTCCAGCAAAAAACCGGGTTTTATCTTTACATATTTAGTACCAATTTAAAAAATATGATTTCCAACACGATACAAAAAAATATACTTTTCTATTGAGGACCAATTAATCTCCTTTCATAATACTATTTCATAATCTTAGAAATGTGGTAAGATTATAAATTTATGGCACAATATAATTATAATTTTCATTAAGTGGAAATGTAGTTATTGTTATTAAATGCATATCTTACCGGTAAGACAAAAAAAAAAATACATTTTTAAAAATAGGCTTTTATTTATGGGCTTGAATATGCGTATACAAAATTACGTGTCTGTGCTTCTGACCGTTAAGGAATTCCTTCGTCTAGAGGCATTCCTGGGCGAAGAATCAAGTCATGCTTACCATTAAAATAATACTTTTTTGTTGTAAATAATCAATTCTACCACCTCTTTAAGTATAGTTTGTGTGTGTATAAAACCATTTTGTTTATTTTTGTATGAAGCATTGCATTACAATAATCCATTAGTGTAAGAAAATTTATTGAAAACATTTTTTTTAAGGAGATGGGTAATAATATAAGCACTGTAAACTTTAGGGCACTTTTGTTGCAAACCCAGGGTAGAGCTGGCTTCATTAATTGTAATTTAGCGAACGTAACCACTTAAGTTGGAACGAGTTTTATCCGTTTAATTATTTAAAAGTACATATACTTTGGAGGTATCTATTCCTCCGGTGATATAGCTGATTGCTAACGAAGTTATTTTTTAGCCAAATTTTTAATCCTTTACTAACAAATCCATCATGGATCAGGCGGTGAGCCTTAATTAGTTTAGGAAATTGTTAAATATGCATTGGTTATGAATGAAATATTTACAAATTACTCTAAATAACATTAAAATTGGATCGATTTTCGTATGTTATTTTGCAAATGTACTTAAATAATATTAGTATAGTCATAGGATGTGTTTTTATGTATATATCTTTATAAGCTCAGTTTTTTCAAGGAGCATGCTATTACTTTCAAATTCTTCATTGTCAAATGGTGTTTCATACTAATGCGATTCTCAAACACTATTACGGAAGTATTCTTCATCGGCCATAATATCAAGGGGGGTTCTCATAAGCGAACAGTACTGATCTGATGGAATGAAGGAAGTCTGAGTAGTCGCTCCCCCCCTCCCACCCCCACAGCAGAGGCAAGCTCCGTGAGAGGAAGACGAGACCAAAGTGCCATTAAGTTTCTGTCGAGCGTACTACTTATAAATTAACTCTGGTAAGCATGTCGCATGGAACTTCGATAATGTTACGTATTGAGGGAATTGTGTCGCAGCCTCTTAAGAGGACGCAACTCGCCTATTTTTCCATACAGACGTTATCTCTCTTATTTGTAGATGTAGAGCACAAATAATATTAGGTATCCTATTATCTCCAATATTTAGATGTCTATGGAATCATTTGGTTAGCTTTTTATTTTCTTCTAAAAGTTAAAACCCTCAAAAAGTCTGTATTTATTAATACATATTATCAAAAGTTTAAAAGTAAATACTAATTGGTTGAATATAAGAATTGAGAAAATAAAGCTACAAAAGCATAGTTTATTTTGCAAAGATTCAAATAAGTTTTTATACTTAGGTTTATTCTGTATTTTATAACTAACAACGGTGCAGAGTGTTTATGTGTTAGATGATACAGAACGGTTTAAAAGCATACGCAACACATTGCAGAGGAGCGCCCCAAAGTCACTTTTCTTACCATTATGGCTTGAATGTCAAACGTGTTTTGCACAATTTTGTTTTATGTATATATTACACTAGTTAACGCATTTTAAACAATTTATTAAAGCTTTTCAATACCTACTCATATTATCAAAAATTAAGTTATTTCTTTTTTAGGTGATTTGTTAGGTACTGTCATCGAATATAATAAAGTCAAATACAATTACATAAATTAAGTCAAATACAATTAAATAAACATATATCCAAGTTAAACTTGTGCAGAAACAATAAAATAATTGGCATTATTACTTCGGAACCGCAAAAATGCATGCGTTCATACTACAACAAAAGATGGATGGTCTTGTGTCGTTTTGTAGTAACAAAACGACACAAGACCCGACCCTCTAAAGCAATATTTTAGTTTCTCTAAAACGTAAAACTTTAGCAAGGACACATTTGTCATTATGGTGAGCCTTTTGATTGCTAAAAACATGATTACACATCTTTTTATAAGCTTTGTACAAGTTATAAACATTGAACAACACATTTTCGTTTGTGAATCGACAGTTTACGATTTAATCGAAACGAGATAGCAGTTCAGGCAAACAAAACCTCCGCGTACACAACACGCATGCTTGCAAATTCATGACGCAAAGCTTTACGTGATTTTGCCAAGTGTAAACGTGTCAGGTTGTGTCCTGGATTTTTGGGCAACTTTCTCCTCCGGGACAGAATCTCAGCTCTTAACCCTACATTACCTAACATTGGACCAGCGGCTTTTCCGTGTGAAATAACACCTCAATATTTCGAATTAGTTGAATCCCACCCTAAACAATGTGATATGGTTACCTCAGTAATTGGCAAATTCTGCAAGCCCTGTTAAAAGTTTCTCAAACTGCAAGTTTCGCTTTTAGTATCTGGGCATATGGGGGAGAATATCTGAGAAAGTGTTTTTTTAGTAATGTTAAACAATAACACTTCTCAGAAACGAGCATTTTGTTTAAAATTCCTGCCATAATTTTTTTTGGAAGAGGTTATAAAGGCACTTTTGTTTCACTAGCAAAAAGTATCGAAAATTATTTATTTCTAATTCGCAGAAATACTTACAACCACATATATAATTATTAAAAAAAAATATTAATAATTTTAGCCAACTAAAAGTATATTTCCCTATTAAAAAACTTAAATTTCAAACTCAATTTTTTCAACATCCAATAATAGCCATGAGAGCGATATAATCATAAATGTCCAAATTCGTATATATGTTCGAGAATTTATGAATAACAAACTGGCTGTTTTTAATATTTAACATAATTCAACATGTTTAATACCCGTTGAAAACCAGATGATTTCCTTTCTAAATAAGTAAATGTTTAGTCACAGTATAAAAATAAAGTGCATATTCAGGTTGTACCGTGACTATTCCTGCAGATTTAAGGGGGCGGTTATATTCCCTATTACGAGTAAGAATTTAAATAAAAAAATTGCGAAAATATTTAATCCCAAAATTTATTATTTTTATTAAAGCGCTGGTTCATGTAAAGTTTACATTTTTTCTCGGAATTTTGATATGTCATCCGATTAGCTGGATTTTTAATAGAAAATTTTCTCGGGGCATCTTGTATAGTGAAAACAAAATAATATGTAAAATCGATGTTATCTTCGTCGTGCGCCGAATAATTTCGAAAACGCACCGTACAAAATCTTGTATCCGCGCTTTCCGAACCGAATATTGCGTTAAATTTTTACGCGCTTTGTTGCGCGGAACAATCATTTCTGATCTCACGTTTGCAATTAGCGTGTGACGTGCGATTATTTATTTATTCAGTAATTATTATAAATACAATACATTTAATTTTACATCACCTTTATAGCGCGTGCGCTGTATGTGTGTGGGTATTCATTTATTTATTTAATAGTTTAAACAAATGTTAATTATTGATTAAATTGTGTGTGATTTTGTGGTTTATTTCTAGTCTGTATACCACCATAGTCCTGATATGAAATAATCAAATGAATTTTTAATAATATTTTTTATTTCGGGTTATATACGGCAACTTAAGCGAATGATTTGGTCTAAATGCTCATCGGCGCATCCCTGGTATATACAGTAAAGATTTACTATTAAAATAATAATAATAAAAAAGCATTCGGCTACATTAACTTTAAATTCATTCAAAAATAACGCTTCATTACCACCATCTCCCCTGACTCTAGGAAAGGCATATTTGGCCTGGTTTAGTAGGGCCCAAAATAATTGTATATGACCTAGGTTATAGCAATTGGTTTAAAAAAAAAAGAAATTGCGGTTGTGCAGACCGAGCGAATCTAACAATGTGTGTATTCCAATAATTATTTGTTATACAGTTGCGATGAGTGAGAGAAAGGGCGTTAAATTTGCAGCGTAGTTGAACCTAAATCGCGACCCGTAGGGTTAGCGTACAAGTTTGGGTTTGTTTACTCGGATATTATGTTTGATCTACCTTCGTTTTGCTCTGGCATTCGTAGTTTTTTGTTTTGAAGTCCTAAGCTGTATGGATCATGTTCTGTAGGTGAGATATATCCTGAAGTATTTCGAGAATATTATTGTTCATTTTATTTATTCCTATAGTGTCCCAAGACGATCCGATCCACGTTTAAAAAAACTGCTAGTATTATTTGTGAAGATAGCGTTTTAGAATTACCATGGTTTCCGGAGAAAAATATTAAACATTACGTGATAATATTAAACTGTTCTTATAAAACATGTCATGGGTATGGGGGAAGTGTGGGGTTGACTGGCGAGTACGAAAGTTTGTAACGGCAACGACACGTGTCGCATCACGTCTCAATTCATTCACTGACCGAATAAACTGGTTTTTTAACCAACTCGTTAAAAATAAAATGGGGGCAAATTCTAGCATTTTTTTACCCATAGTTGGAGACGTTACTCAGGAAACGTCTTGGCACATCCTGTATAGGGTCACGGTCGGGTAGCATAGTGCGACAAAAATCTGGGACACAGTTTCACGTTAATACCCAAACAAATATAAAAACGAACCATATATCGTTAATAAGACAAAGATGATGTCGCTCATAATAAAATAAATCTACTATTCAATTGTTGAAAATTAACCGGAATATGGCGGTGATATCAGAATGCCATTTTCGTTGCACGGGGTTGTTTCCATTAAAAATGCAAAAGATGACTTTTAAGGATTCTTGATATTAATTAAAAGCTATAAGAATGGTTTTTTTTTAAAGGCGTATTCGCTCATTCGGATGAATTTGAAAAGTAATTGAAAATAGCGTGGACAGGACGATTAATGCACAACTATGGATTTATGCACTTAAATCGGAACATATAAAAGTGATTAGGGATTAGAGTGATTAGTGGTGGGAGATGGAGGGGGTGTATGTATAGATTTCCAATAATAATAGTTAACTATTACATTTTATGTATTGTTACATTTTATGCTTTTATTTTACAATCTTTCTAGAATTAAATAGCACAGCACATTATTATCTGCTAGTATTTTCCACCATAAACAATATAGTCTATGTAGTGCAATATTGTATGTAGTAAAGTATAGTGTATAGTGTAATATAATGTTTTCCAGTCATTATTAAAATATAGATTGCAAATGCAAAGGTATATGTAGTAGGCGAATCATTTTGGTATTTAATATTCTGCAAATTTTATGCATTCTAGGGTTTGTTTAAATTTACGAAAGCCCTTTATGTATTTTAGTATTTTTCATTTGTTCGAGTTTTTGTTCCACAGCTCAGAAAGGAATATTAGATATCAATATTTGATGGTAGTATGAAGCTCTTCAGCTTCCATATAAATGTAGCCTGTTTATTTGAATCGGTCCCGAGCGCTGGGGCCTTCCTGCCGATCAAAAAAGATTTTTATGGTATTTGTATTTAAGAATTTATAATATTAATCATTTTTATTATCCTACACTATTTTTAGTAGGTTGTCTTAAATTTAATTCGCTACAATATAAGTACCTACTGGATATTGGTTTTGCCGATAAACCTGATATCCTAAATTTATTTAAAGTTCACTTTTCTGATTTCAAGCAACTAATTCCAACAGGATAAACGTAATGAAAATCGCAAATATTAGCAGGGCGTTATTCATTTATATAATTTGTGAAAAAAAATTGTTTATTAATATTATTTAAATTAATTAATTTGATCGCAAAAAGTTTGGCCTGTATAATTGAAAATTCCGCACGCATAAATAATAACTGCATTTTCATTTTTGATACATTCTGTGAGAAAAAAAAATACACTCATAAAGAGCGGAGATTCATCATTTCTTCAACAAAATAATTAATATAATAAATACGAGTATGAGGTCATTTTGCCCTAAATAAAATAATAAATATTATACTAATTTCTAACATTTCTGTGACTAGTTTTTTACTTCTTCATACCCGTTATTATATTTTCTAGACTTAATAAATACGAAAATTAAAATTTGTCTCCATAGGCAGGGAGGGGGGCACCAAAAGCTATAGGTAATATTTCACAACGGCGCGGCGCCACATGTCGTTTTTATAATGCATTATTGCATTAGACTAACGTCAAATTGACAGCGAGCGATCGATGAGTCTGCATCAGATTAGTCACACGGGCCTGTGGTTATTTATCTTAATAATATTAGTTCAAAAACCTACCGAAAGGATCTGTCTTTGACATTATAAAATTACAAGCGCCGTCGTTGAACTGAACTCACTCGGCATAGGTTGATGATGTTATTGGTATCTCACCTTAACCTTCTTGTCGTCGATCCGATGCTCGTGATGCTGCGACAGAAGTTGGGGCGGCATGTCGAGGCGACAGGCGGAGTAGCGTCGGTGGGGGGGGCCGTCGACCCCCGCCCCCCCGCCGCCCCCGCCCCCGCCGCCTCCGGAACCAATCACGGGGCGCATCGCTAGCGAGTCTGTCTCCTCCTCATCTTCACCCGCGCTTTCTGCAATAAAACAAAAGTAATTTCAGAAACCATGTTATTGAGCAACTTTCGTTTTGTTTATTTGTATACAAAAGTATCAATTATATTAATTAAGTTTGAGCAGTATGACAATTTATGTCTTGAATGATTTTGCCGTCTATAACCGTTATAAATGATAATTAAATGGGTGTTTAGCGATTATCGATGACTAAACACCCATTTATTATATACATATCAATATTTATATCGAAAAGAGACCGGTTATTTTAAACTCACAGTACATAACTGTGTTATTTACCCAAAATCTACATACACATGAAGTGACCTCACATACATGTTATGTATGTGAGGTCTATCTATCTCAATGGGTATACACAATTTATAATGAATATTCCATTATTTATTAGCACGAAGTTAATATTAAAACACAAATACGAATATGTTATTACGAATATCTAGTGTATAATATTCATTACTTAGAAATGTAACTATAAGCGCAGCAAATGTTTTAAAAATGGTACACGTATTTATAAGCTCAGGCTGTCCGTAACTATTTCTGCAACGATGCCTTCCCAGCGCCCTACTCTAGCTCATGGCGCGTTTCATTACATGCTTTGTCGCACGAATTTAAGTCACTCTACCGTCCGTAAAAAAGTTTCACTTCAATAAATAAATGTAAAAATGCTATTTGACAGATCTTTCGACGAGGAAATTTCTAAAATAAGACCATTCCTCCAAGAACATTCCTGATAAAAAATCGCAGGGTCAATACCCTGCGATTCCAAACATGATTTGTTTTGAACTCATCAAAATTATAAACTTCACGTGATAATATTTAATCGTTCTTGCCATAACTTGGTCCGCTCTGGAGGCCGCGCTTCGAATTTTTCTTATACAATTTATTACGCTTAATAGGGAACATAAACATCCCCTTATATTTTCAAGGCTAAGCCAAGCCTCGGCAGCCGTTCGCATGCCAACGAGTCACCTTGACAGTCGACACTCGGGATGCTCGAAACGCAGGGTCGCGGAAACATTCGTCTTATCTCTTCTTATCATTCGGAGCTCGTCGTTCTCACAGATCGATGCGACATCGCTCTTCGGAGAATATTACGGAGACAACGGTCCTTGAAGACTCGAAGGCGAGTAACAAAGCCAAGGAGATCAAAGCTTCGTTAATCATGACCGTCGAAGGAGAAGTTGTGCTCGTTTCTTTTGCGATAAAGGCAGCTTTAAAAAAGACAGGTACTCTCTAAATGATAAATGCTAAAACGAAAAATACTTAGTATTTAAGATTTTCAGGTGTAACGAGTAACTTTGATTGTAAATGACTTTCACTTTAATTTTTAGGACAGACCTTTATGGCGTTATTCGTTAAATATTCTTCACATTGATTTTGAAGTATTTTGTATACTAATTAATAACGAAAACCTCTCATCCTGATAGAGCTAGAAACGTTTAGAATATTCTTGTTTGCTGGTTTTACGGGTGAAGACGATTTAGGCATAGAGTGAGTGCTCGGTTAGGTAGCATCGACAGATTACAATAACAAGAAATGTTATTGTAAGTACTTTCTACTGTTGATCTTACCTTATTTGTAAACTGCGCTAACATTACCCGTGACAATATTAAGTTCTTTTTACCTTGATGCTACCTCTAAAGAGTCGTCTACGTATAAAGTGTGTATCGTGTAAAAGTACTCCATTGAAATTACAAATTTTATTATTTCGTTTAAAGCAGCGCAAATGAAGACACCATTAATGTGATTTACGATGACCGCGGACGAGTCGCCATTAATTTTATTGTATGATTTTATTTGCGCGATTTATCGATCTTCCAATGTTAATTGTTTCGGCAGCTTTGCGACGTAAACAAATAAACACATCTTCGACTACATAAAACAGGACACGAGGAGTTAAAAAATATGAAAGGCTAACAGTCTTCCTTGTTTTTCTCGTCCACAGGAGACATGGCTTATAATGAGACTCGATATTTAGAGTTGCCCACAGCGCTGAAGTTATTTTTCTTCACAAATCACATGCGATCTGAAAACTCTACAAAATGTACGAGGAGACAACTGCAGCGGGAATTATTTTCCCTTCATGGAAGCTACAATTTTAAATGCACGGAAGCGACACTAAGTGAAGCCGCCAATTAAACGGTGTAGTAATTTAAATTTCAAATACAACCAAGGCCGTTTATTGCTTTCCACGAATCAACAGTCGTTCATATAAAACCGACATGGCCAAATCTACATATTAACGGGTCACAGAATGCAAATAGCTACCTCTCTCGGGTTCACGTGTTTGCGATAGGAGATGTCACGCTTCAATTAGCGAGTTTTTAAAACGGGTTGATTTCCAAGCCGCCGCCGCGCTGGGCCGTGGCGACGGGTAGATGGTCGGCATACAAATTGTATTTTACCTAGGTATAAAAATAGGATCAGACACATCTTTCTCTATCCATTCATACTGCTATAAATTGCTTTTCCCTAAAAGTTCCACTTAAAATCGTTCGTAAGCAAAAACACGCACTAGATAAATAACATACATGTTATGGCTTTTTTAGTTAATTATTTCATTTAGCTTTTTCAAACACTGTAGCGTTTGAAGAACTTAAATAAATATTAAAACGTATCCAAATAAAATAATATAATAGACAAAAAAATAATTCTTTTTCTAATAATATTTTTACAAGAATGTTTTTATAAACCATTGAAATATTTTTAATTTTGTATTAAATATATAATCTATAATTGGAATTTTTTTAATTAAATAAAATTTATGAATATAAATGAACAGTTAGTAAATTAATCTGTTTTGTTTCCAAATAAAGTGCAAAGAATATATAATCACGGTAATCCGTCGTTACAACCAAATTATTTATTTTGCAGTTTAATTTCGAAGAAATATCTTAGTTTTGTTTACTAGGGCCTTTGATAGAATGTCGAAGGAAAAGGCACCGTTTACTAGCCAAACAGCCTAAATCGATTATACGGAATTGATTATTATCAACACTAATATAACGAGGCCACGTCAGTGTATGTTTTACTACGAGTGTAATTATTTTTTTTAAATTATAAAAAAATTCTTCATCCCATATATTTTTTCCGTAAAGGAAACAAAAGTTCGCGTTTGTGTATCAAGGGGTCCGCGAATGTGAAAGGATCTTTTTTAAGGGTCGGTAAAGTCAAATATATGAATTTGCCTCACTTTGTCCAAATACTGTTTCCATTTCGCTTTATTCTATCTTTCTAAAAGCTGTTGGAAATTTTATTCAACTGTATTTCATTCTGATGGCAGGTAGCCAAGAGCCCTCGGCGAGCTCGGCTGTTGATATTACGAGAGGAAATTGATAAAAGAATACGATAACATTGTAATATTTATTCTGAGATTTATCTCAGAAAAGTGGTTCGGAAAAATTAACGCTATAAAGTATTTCTTTTCACTTACTAGCATTGGTACATATTTTTTATTTGACTGTTGGTTTAAACAATACACATGTGAGTTACATATTATACGAGTACATCTAACCAGAAAGGAAAACTAAATTCTGTAATGCTGTATTGCAACTGCGCCGCTAAATTTTAAACTGACCACAAACCATAAAAAAAAGCATGGGATTTTTAACACCAACTACGCTATTCCATAACGCAAACTCAATAATTTGAATTGATTTTTTTTTTAATAGCGTTTGGTACCACTGCAACCTCTGTTCGCTGCCTTCTTAACTGGATTAAATGTCTGTCCGAAAGACATATTACAGCAAACCACATTTTTTAAAATAATAATTATAATTAAATTTAAATATATACATAAACATATAATAATTAAAGATCAGTAATAAAATGTATAGTTTAATATAAGAAAGCTGACGTTAACCTGTTATTTGGTTATATTATTATTAACTGAGCACAGATCTTATCCGATCACGTTTCATCACAGTTTTTTTTAGGTAAAAATAACAATACTAAATACCAATTTTGTAAATACCAGTTTTCAGAGAAAAATGCAATAAACTATGCACAGAACGGCTGGACTGATTTATATAACCTTTAATTTGTTGGATTTCCCTCCGCTACGAATAGTAGAATAACTATTAAAACCTCGGAAAAATACACGAAAAAAAGTATAGAGAAATTACATTATTTTCAAACGGTAAGTTACCTTCGAAGATGTTCACTTTTTGTCACACATTTGTCATTTTGCGAGCATCGATAATTAAAAAACACATTTTGAATTATGTACTTTTATTGAACTTAATTCATTTTGTGTATTCTTAACACAAGACTGAATTTAATTCAGCTAATAAGTTTACAGAACATTTATTGATTCTGAGGCGGTACAAAGTTCGTTCGGTCAGCTCGTAATATCTAGTAGCCATATACTCGTAAATATATTAGTAAAATAAGTATAGCAAATCAATACACAATAAATACATACACATTTTACAGAAAAATTACACAATAATAAAACCAACTTTCTTTATCGTTTTTTAATACGTTTACGCTGAAATCGCACATTTTTACAGTCTTTATTAAGCAACAAGCACACACACACATATGCTACACTGAAATAAAGACTTTTCTGTTATGAGAACCTCACATATGTACGGTATAAATAGTGGAATTGAGTTTGAAGGGGCATTCCCTACAACGCAATAATAATTATAATATATATATTCGCTCGACTATACGTGAACCGATCTTCATATACAAACCGGCAGGATTTTAATAGCGAACAATCTTATAATGGCAAGACTCGCTTTATAAAGTAGATTATCAAATTATGAAGTATCTCGACTTCGCGCACGAGATATCTCACAAATTATTACGGGGCCTCGCTCAGACGGTAAAAACATCGTACCAAATACTCCTAATCAAAAACTGCAAAGGATTTTCGTGAACCTCGAGCTTAATACTATAATTCAAAAGGCATTTTTATTAGGTTTGTAAGAAGGTTTGTAGCGCCATACTCTTCAGGTTTGGTGTAATAATAAGGAACCACCGTACACCGTGTCTCAGAACCATTTCATAAAAACCCCAGCTAATTGGGCCTTCGATTTCGAGTGTTATTTGTAAAGAATTAATCAAAATTCATCATGTTTTTTGAGCAAAACTGTAAACTACAGTCGATAATAATAAACTAATCATGTCACAAGGTCTTTGTTGTGGGCACACAGCTGTGGCTCTCAGCGTGAGCCAATAACTCGAACAAGGTTAGGTCATTGATCCCGCACGCGTCGGAATTAGCCCGTTTCTTACTCATAATAGGTAATACACCCCCCTCCCCCTCTTAAGTCTTTAGGAATGGTCTTGGGACACCCTGACCAAGGGTAAGAATTTTAAAATGTACGAAAATTATAATTACTTCAAATTCTGCTTTTAATTTTAATAATCTCAAATGAGTTTGTTCGAATCGTCATATCGCAAAACTAAGAATGATTTGCAGACGGGCGGACATTTTATATTGTTTATATAGCCTGTCAATAGTACTGCCGATCGGCTCTGGTCATAAAACCAGCACGTAAGGCAGGCCAGGCAAACTGAAGCGAGCAGGCGTTCCGCTGATTGATGTTATTGGTCAGATTTTAGGTCACGCGGTCGAATCTATAAAGCGCCGATTTTCGAGAGGACATTTCACTCGTAAAACTCAACAAGCAGTGAGAAACACTAAGTGATTTTCCTCATTGAAATCTCGTAATAACTCTGTTTTTTTAGTTACACACACATAAACGACGGATGTGAAGCAATTTCTAAATAATGTTACTAATAACCATGAAGATTTGAGAATCCACACGGCAAGCCAACGCACAAAGGTGGGTGAGTTCTCTCCAGGAAGGTGGTGGGAAGTAGAACAAACAGCCTAGCTATTCCGCGTTCAAGTCATCGATATATTTTAGGCCAAAACCGTTACTGGACAGTTTGCGGTCTGCCGTCGCATATACAGAGTGTCCTAAGGTCAATCCCAATAAAAAAAACAGCTAATAGGTCCTACGATTCCTAGTGTTATTTGTTAAGAAACTATATCAAAATTCATTATGGTATTCGAGAAAAAAAATGTTGAAGTTTCTATTCTAAATCATGTAAAACAGATATTTTTCAATGGCTCCTCCCTCGGATAACTACGTCATTAAGTCACTAGGCTGCGGTCAGTCAAGATCGAGGTTAATGACCTGCCGCGTTGTTCGAAACGCCCTATTAGGGCGGAGCTAAATGATTGCTGTCAGATGCCACTGGTCGAACAGAGGTCGGTCTAAGAAGAAGGGGTGACTCCTTTCCCATTCTCTGGGGTTGTATTGGTCGACAGATAATATTGATTTATCGATTGATAAGATCGATTTACACCAATTTTATTACAAAAATAATAAATTTGGTGATGAAAATATTTCGAATTTTGTTACATTATTTCTTACTCTTAATAGGGAACATAAACACCCCCTAAAGTTTGTGGGATTGGTCTTGGGACACCCTGTATATTTATTATGAAATAATAAGAATAAAATTTGATTGAGTTTGAAATTTTACGAATGTTGTATTTAAATAAGTTCTAAATAAATCTGTAGCGCTCGTTCTCTATCCGCTTTTAAGGGTTACAGAAATGAAGTAAAACCAATAAAAATACGCTACTTTAAAATGAGCTTTTCTTAAAATTAGTAAATAATTTTAATTTGCAATTAATGTCATCTTTTAAAAAGTACTAATCGTTATTTCTTTCAACAGCATTACACATTTTCCATCATTACCGATTACTCATCTGGACTATTAGGTTGTAAATAATGATAGGTGTTAAAAGATTTCGATTTCCTCAATCAACAGTTAGATTAAAAGTCTACTATAAACATACATACTCTAAACTTCTAAAGTGTATTCGTACTCATATTAATGAGTAACGAAATTCTTCGTAACAAATCACACATTTGAAAATTGTCACAAATCTAGGAAGCTCTTGGCACTGTCACAACAATTCCCTGTAATCCTGGAACGAAGTTCGAGATTTATGAATGTGTGGGCGCTTATTATGTGAATGAAATTCTTCTGAAATGAATGGTTAAATTATTTGATTATTCATGAACGCCCACTAACCGGATGAGAAACTTTTGCTTAAAATGAATACTTCCAGGGAATAAAAATCGCTGTCTGTCTAATTGAGTCATTAACACTACTTTTATCATATTTAAACCGAGTGACGGTTACTGCAATGTGTAAAACTTTTATATTGTTGTGTAGAACTCCGGTTATAGGGTTTTAAACCAACATATCAAGTTCAGAAACTCTATCATTTTGCAAGTAGGCTTTATACCTAATGCTATTATAAATTTAAATAATACACAATTACACACACATTACATATATACGATTAAAATATTTACATATTATATATTATGTGACCACATTCTGTTAAAATGTGAAAATTGTCATTATAAAACATTTATATATATTTTTGAATGGGATGGTCTACGATACATAACACACGCGAACTTATGATGTTCAGAGTAAGCGATGTTTGTTACTCTGGTCTATGATTTCCGCATTCGCTGTACATTTCCCCCCGACCTCAAGATGAAAGTTATTGCAGCTTCCGCTCGATAATGTTTGACTTCGTCTTGACCTCATTAATATTGGTTAGGCAGGTTGGCCATCCTTTTGCAACCCTCGCTAAGGCCTGAGTCCAAATTTAATTGTAATCAATGACCTTTCGTGGCCGCTAACAAAAATAAATACACTGTGCTGATTAACAATATATTGTGAAATTTTAATAACTCCATTTTCATATTTAATAAAAATGTTGATGTTTTATGTTCATTAAAATTAAATTTATATTTATAAATTTGGTAGTGTTTGAAAAATGTTTTGTCACTTCACGATATTAAAATGTATGCCTAATGATGGTTACAGATATATTTTATTAAAAATTGATATTTTTTTTTTATTACTTGGTTATTTTATTAATATTTTTCACATAATATTTTACACATATATTTTTATTTTTCGCATATATGCGATATGAACAATAAAGCAAACCAGTTTACATCATTACAAACAATTAATAAACGATCTTGAAACAAAACCCAAGTATTTGTTGATATTTTTAATTGTGCAGGGCAAAATTTTTGCGACCCTATCTCTTCTCTCAAATTAAGTTATTCGATGATGAAAGAAGCACGTTGCAGAAATAATGCCCTGCTAATATTTGTGATCTTCGGTAAGTTTGTCCTGCAACGAGGAAGTTTAAAGAGACTGCGATGGTGACAAAGTTGGTAAACATCAGGTGGTGATTTAGGTAAAGCCATTTCGTAAAAAAGAAGATATTTAAAAATGCCTATCCAGTATCTAATAGTGTAGTGAATTGAATTAATGAACACCTAATAAAAACAGTGTAGGATATTAAATAATTTACAGAATATATATTTTATAAATTCATACATACCTTAAAGTTCTATTTTGGATTTATTATATATTTACCTAGTCCTACAAAGAATCTACCGGCGAAGTAACCGCACAAACAATTGGAAACCCTATTTCATATGATTTTTGACATAATTTCATGCTAAAGAGAGTGAGAGTTAAAAAAGGTATTTTTTTTTTAATTTAAACAATCATTACGCAGTCCCAAGTACAGGACCTGTTCAGTAACATTTAATATTTGAAAACAACATTGTTTTTCGGCCTATTAAACTCACATACCATTTGAATGTTTTATTGCGAAATGCGGCATGGCGCCTTCTGCGTCGCTTGTGGCTTATCCCTCCTAGCTTGTTTGACATACGCTCACGCAACACTCGAGCGGATTTACATCGCGCGATTTTTATACAATGCGATGTATGAAAACAAACAAAACAAACAATGGGGCGATATTCCCGCTGCTAGGGCATTGTTTAGGTAGGTAATAGGCGACCCGGCGACGGGCAGCGCTACGGGAAGCGATAGCGCTCGCTGCTACGCTGCCGGTGACTGACATCTCGCCCGGCGGCCGTGAATGATCGGAGGGAATTATTTTTAGCCGTTTTTGTAAATATTACGAATCGAAGGTATTCCAATGAGCGCCGAATTATTTGTTTCATTTTCGGCCTTGCAACTCGCACGGTGTACAGTTTCATCGGGAGGCCGTTTTATTTTGCAGGAGTCGGAAAAACGAGAAATTTACTCCGATCACGGGAGATGAAAATGTTTTCTAAACAGCAATTGCAGCTCCGTGGACATGGGTAAATGTCAATTATTCAATTATATTTATTTTTTAAATATCCAATATACAATTTATTATAATTATTAATACCATACTAGGTTTAACACCTGTATCGAGGTGTTATCTATTTGAAATATATAAATAAGGAATAATAGATGCGTGAGGTCTATATTAGAGATCTGACATCATATGGTATTTGAGTAGTGCTTATATAAATATATATAGATATAAATAAATTTAATACATAAATACTATATATGAACACACATGCATGTGAAAGAAATGGGAGGATTGTTATCTTTTAAATTTTATTTCGTTTTCATTTATTTTTTTTTCTTATTCATTTATTTTGATTACAATTAATATATGTCGGTTACTATGTAATAAATACTAAGTAATAAGTAATATTTAATAAATGTTACTTACTTAGCAATAGAATACCAATCTCCTCGTCCAGACGCATAGGATTACATCGTAAAGTTCGTAGAGCACGATGAGCGTCATCAACCAAAACGAAATTCACACCACCCTGGATGCGTTAGTGTATAAATGTTTACACACGAATAAAAAAGTAGGCCTGCAGACAATGACATTCATATTTTCCTTGAGGAAATTCGAACTCTATGAGCATCAAATAAAAAAATCTCAACGCGCATGCGCTGAAGTGGCGGCCTGCGGCACTCATCTCGTCGGTAGATGGTTTGAAGTTGTAATTCAAAATGGCCATCGTAAAACTAATGCTTATTTTTGTGTTACTGCGAGAGGAAGATCTCTGCATTTTTCATTTCGCTTTTCTAAACGCACATAAACATGATATTTTCGCTCGACTTTGTAGTTTTAGATAAAAATATTTGCTTGTATCAATTGCTTAAATATTGCGTAAATTGTTGAATGACTCGGTCTTATCTAACAGGCTGATTGTATAATTACGATCTTTTCCCAAGACGGATTGCTAAACGGCGACATTTTGCAATAGGGCGACTAATGTTTAGGCACTCTCATTTTAGTGGTGGCGTTAACGCAATAATCATATAACTGAGGTTTACGTTATACGCGATTTCCAAATAGCATAATACATAAACAACTATAAATAACTGCGTGATTTGGAGCTGAACTCGTCACCGTGCTTCATTGTCATGTGTCAACCCCAACGAGCATTACAATAAATGGCAATAATAGGCAAGCGTAGCGACTTCGTTTAACGCAACCAAACTTATCCTGCGGCCCGCGGGCCGCATGCGGCCCTTCTAGCTTTTTTGCGCGGCCCTAAGCACATTTTTTTTTATCAGGGATATGATTTGCAAAATCTGGAATTCTGTATTTCGTATATCTTGAGATTAATTTTGACTTTTTAGTACAATAGTGACACCCAAAAAGGATTATCGTTGTCGTGTCTACATCAGATCTGGTATAAGAGTGTTGCTATTGCACAAGCTAGATTTATTCCCAAAAAACAAACATTTGGCAGACAAGTATGCACGCAAATAATTTTGCTTGTGGCAACACCTTGACAGCTCCAAAGTTGAATGCGTGACAGTGTTATGGCTTTATTTCAAGTAAACATTGCGCGGAACACGGATACAATAGCATATTAGTAGAATTAATAAACGGCAGAAATAAATATTTTAATCTTTTTAACTGTCCGCAGCAGCGGCTAGTCTGTACCCATAATGGCGGGACTGGGGGGTGGGGGTTTCATATTTTTTTCGTCATACCAGTATAGTGTTGCGGCCCGCGTAGCTTTACAAATATATGTATGTGGCCCGAAGACAAAAAAGGTTGAGTATATTGGGTTTAACGCGACTCTGTAGCTATGGCTGTGAATGAACGCGATTTCGTCGCCTCTGAGCCAGCTTCAGTAACGCGGCTATTATTTAAGCTAAAATAATAGTGTTATTTAAACGGTGTCGCCTTATAACGCGCATGTCTAGGCGGATTGAATGAAACGTTTACGTTCGTCAATCGGCCTGACTGAACGATTTGGCATATTGCCTACAAAGCTTGGACTTATCACCCGCCCGATTGTAAAATATAGGTTCATTTTCTAGCACTTTTGGCGCTGTGGTAGGCCGATTATTCATACTTCGGTAACGATTTTTTTTTTTTTATTTTAGGAAACAACAGCTCACATAGAAGTAAAATTACCATTAACAAAAACAATTAAAATATAAAGCCAATGAGAGTTCCTCTAAACATAATAAAATAGAAAAATGCTATCGGAAGCGAGGTTGGGATTAGGAAGTAGGAGGGGTTAGGGAATTTACATAATTAGCAGAATATAAAATACAGCATAAGTCCTTAAAAATAATTGTTTTACACATACATATAAATATACTACTCTAGGGTTAGAGCTAGAGTAGACACTCTCTTGAATGCCGGGAAGGTTGTGTTAAATATATCGATGGTGCTCAACATACTGTTGTAAAGCTTACATGCTCGATGTATATATGTGACAGATGGAATGCCTCAGACTGGCGAGTCGGTCTAGATGGAACCAGGAAATCTATGAGCCCCAGAAGTCGATGTGAGCATTGACAATTTTATATAAAAGCAACATATCAGCTCGCGATCTTCTGAGCTCAAGACTCTGGAGTCAGGAAATTTCAAACAATACCGGAAATTTAAATTTTTAAGAAATAAATTCTGAATTCGCTTAATACAATCAATATAATCTTTGTAGCGCCAGACTTGAGATGCATATTCCAAATGACTACAGATGCAGAAAAATATAAAGTATGTAGAGCTTCCCTATTCGTGAAATGATGAGTGATAGGTATCAAAAAACCCAGCATACCATACGCTTTGGGAATAATCATTAAATTTGTTCGATCTGATGACGAAACAGTAGTTTAGAATCAAGGTATATTCCAAGATCTCTAATAACACTTGTCCTAGGGAGATCGATGTTATTAATATTGTAGGTATGAGGAACTTCATTTTGTATTTCTACTGAAACTTACACACACTTTTCGACATTAAGGTGGAGCTTATTAAGAACACAGTAATGGTTTAATCTATCAAGGTCATCTTGGATAAGTTTGCAGTCCTCCGGATTTTTTCCCTCTGCAAAGATCTTCATATCATCTGCGAAGCGTAGAGATTGACTATGCAAAAACATTGACCTATATCCTTAATGTAAATTAAAAAAAGGAAAGGTCCCCGTAGGCTACCCTGAGGACTGCCAGATAATATAAAGATCCAATCAGATTTAAAACCACCAATGACAACAGATTGATATTTATTAGAAATATATGACGAAAACTATCGTAATAGATCATCATGAATTCCTATTGCTTTTAATTTATAAATAAGGGTCAACCTTGTCGAAGGCTTTGCTGAAATCTGTATAAATCGAGTCAACTTGAATTCGTTTATTCATACTATATTAGTTTGTCACTGTGGATCTCCCAGTCACAAACCCATGTTGGCGTGAAGAAATAAAAGGTTTAATTGCAGAAAAATGCTGATCATAAGCTGAAAATGTTCGCACCAGGTTGTTGAGAAATCGGTTTACCTGATTTCGATATAATTTTCTCTCATTTTAAGGCATACTAAAGTATTGCGACCGAAAGAGCGAATGCACATATTAATCATACTATCATACCACATCAAACTACTCATCACTAATCATACTATTAACTGTCTCTGATAAGGTTTTCGTATATGTTTCACAATAGCCTGCCAATTAATTTTTAAATTAATTAATTTTTAAACATCAAACCTATCGATATCTAAATAGTAGATTTGCAGAATTAAAACAATCAAGTTACTACAAATATAAATATGATATTTTACATATTTCATTGATAACTATAAATGCAAAATGTATTTATTTATTATTATTAATTGTACAAACTCATTGGCTTAATAGTATGTAGTGGATTATGAATAAAATGTATGAATTACAATGAATAGCAGCGATGAACACCGCTACAAAATGTTCCCTGGCTTCTTAACTAGACCATGTCTGTACCGAAGGAGGGAGAGCGTCATTCGTCCAGACATTTTGTTATTTCGTGTCGTCTACCATCAAGGGATATATTTTTAACGTATAAAGTTTAGTTGACATATTGTTGTAAAGATTATTGGTTGACATTAAATACTTTTATTCAAACTGTAAAATACATTTACATAAATTATTTATAATCGATTACGAATAATTTATATATACAATTATATGCGATTTATAATAACGATAATCACGTGATAATAATATAATAAGCACAGTAGTGCTTATTATAGTGCAGTGCCTGTGCTTAAACAAACATTTCGATAGAAATATTTGTCTCTTTCGGTTTGAAAATCACTAATATAGGGCGGTGCCTATGAGTCCATATACGAGTAGATTCAATTAATTAAGAAATCTCTGTCAGTGCCAATCTCAGAATTAATCATCTATAGTAATACAATAAATCATATTAATTGAATTTTAGTCTCCTATTAAACTTGTGAACAAATTCGGACCATCCTTGGTGATTGAATGAGATAAAAGGCCAACGAAATATAATTTTATAATAAACTTTGTATATACTCGAGCACTTAATTTACTCCTATTTACCCTTACTCCCTTCCCTTGCCTTCTCTGCCCTTCCCAGGAACCCAAAGATCTTGGGTCGTTTCATTAATCACCCGCGAGGCTCAAAAGTACTTATATTAATATAATACAAACCCTGCAGCCAACGACCGCCCTTTGAGCGTAGAACCCACTAGGAAACCGTAGAAACACACACAGTCATTGTGTGAAATATAATATGATGTATGTACTATAGAAAGATTTAACGGAAATCTCAGATAGAAGCAAGCAAATGCTATTGACGCTGATGCATTTTATTATTTTTTTTTGCATAATTTTACATAACGAATTTTAAAGAGTTGCGCGATAACTAATATCGGTCATTTTCACAACCTCTTTTCATTCAATGTTCGGAAGTAAACGTGGCGCCAATCTGATTCAGCCTCTCGGTATAAATGTTTACACAGCAATAAATATATGAAATCGTGGTACGTAGTCCAGTTGCTAGGACGTTTGAAGTTGTGAAAACTAAAACGACGTTCTTACCGAAGGTCTATTGTCTGTTGCGGAGTAAATTTGATTTTGAATTTTATATGCATTCATAAACAAGATGTCCGGGCACAAAGTGGCACCTCTCTAGTGTGTTATATGGGTCATATGAAGAAAAAAAATATATACTCGTATTTATATAAATGTGGAGGTTTTGCAGGTGGATTTTCTATAATATCACATTTATTTATTTTCAAAAAATTTCCATGCTATTACATTTTTACTATTTCTCGCTCTTAACTATACACACTCTTGATTCATTAATGTGATCATAAAAATGATAAAAATAACGCCTTTTCTCTCAATAAGTCTGTGTAAACAGAAAAAGTTTAAAAAATGAGTTGTAAAACAAAATTATAATTTATAATATAAACGAAAATACGTAACTTGTTGGGTGATAATTTGGGCGAAATCAGCACCGTAATGGATTCGATCGTCATGTTTCTTTGTACTGCAGACAATTTGTCACCTCCAAATAGCTTCGTTTGTCTATTCCTTCAGCCCTCTTCGTCCCTCTCCACGCTTCCCCCTTCCTCTTGCCGCGACGCGAACGTCTTATTTGTACGACAAACCATGTTTACGATCTGAATTATATTGGCTTTGTTTATTGTGAAGGGCATTCCGTCCATCAGATAGGGCCACGATGTGGTATAGTTGTAAGGGCGAGAACACACGTTTCATATAGATGTTTGCAATAGTTTGTAGTATCAATAGTTTGTAGTATCATATTTGTAAAACATATAAAATTATATTTATCATATAATGAATATATCGCTGCCCCAGTACCCAGTGGTATCGCAGTGTTGTACTGGGGCAGCGATATATGAATAAAAAAAATATATCACCACATTTTGATCAATTTATTCTAATTATGTAGACGTATTTATTTAATCTTTTACTGAAAATAATAGACAAACCACGGGAGATTCAAAGTTATTCAAATATAAAAACATCATATGTAAGTTGTTTAACCAACCAACTATGGACAAAATTAACCCATTGATAGAATGTATTCTACCCTATATAAAAAATACCCAGAAAAAGTTGTATTTTACCTTACCTTAAGATGAAATTCCTTTTTTCTCTTTTTATTTTCAATTTAAACAAAAAAATTATAGACTATTCTCGCGGTGGAAATATTTAATTATATTTATTTTATACTTATAAGTCTAAAGTTGGTACTATTCTTTTTATATGTATAGCGAGTGTACATGTTTTTTATATGTAACTGTTTCTAGATTTTGTTTTTCTAGAATGCCGATAAAAGTGCGTTTGAGATAGTATGATTTGGCTACATAGACAAGAAGTCTCATTGAAATACACGTGTAGGCCGCCGAAGGCCATTATAAACTGTTTATTTGAGGTCAACTCACCGCCTATTTCATAGCCACGTAGAGTAGATGCGAGGACGACGACGAAGGTGGTGCTCTTGGTGATATAACGCTACTGGACCTGTCACGGGCAGGTCCCGTAGCCCCCCCCCCCCCTCAACGTCAACCTCTATACTAACCTCAAAATATTATTGCACCTACATTAAAATTCTTATATGCATTTATTTTGTGTTTATGGAATAAAATCGTTTGAATTTGAATTCGGTAGGCATTGAGAAAACACCAAGAGATAGATTTTACTGTCACAATATCGTAAGAACTTTGTGACCACGATTGCTCTAAAACAATTGCTACAATTGTTTTCCTATATATTATAATTATTCGTGTAAAATATCAAAATAGAATAGGTAAATAGTCAGTCGCTGAAACTTAAGTACCGGCACTATTTCATGCATTCTTTGACGTTTTTGTATCATTTTTTGTTAAACATTCTACCTCTATAATTTGTTTTTTATTGTATTAAGTTGGAGTTTGGTTGGAAAAAATGTTAAAAATTTTGTTGATTTAAAAATACCGGTACAGTAAATATAATTATACTCGTATATGATATAGATATAGGTAAAATACATTAACAGTAAAAATATATTTTTAAAAACACACTTTTATTTACGGGCTTGAATGCGTATACAAAATTTCGTGTCTGTGGTGTTGAATGTTAAGGAGTTCCTTTGTCTGGAGCCAATCCTAGCTATAAACTTTTAATGGGTAATATTCATGATTCTTCCTAATTCTACATTCTTATCCACGACCCAATGGTATCCTTACTAAGAAGTTTTAAATGGCTAGTATAAAGTAGATTAAAAGAATTATTTTCGACATGTCAACATACGGCCTTTCTGGATTAGCTGATGTTGCACCCATAGCACAGTAACTATTAACCTCATGCCTGCTGTACTCGAAATAGCTCGCTTCGCTTACCATCTCTAGTCATCTTATACTAGGCAAACACGTGTCTCAGAGGTTTTTTTTTTTTTTGGGAACCTAAAAAGATCATATTATTTCGTAGATCCTGTAGCGCTTAACGGCTTGGCTTGACTCACATGAGCTGTATTTACGCAGCGAACTGTTTTACAAGCGGAAAACGCGGCCGGAAATATAGCGAAAGAATGTGTAATAATATAGCGGTTATATAACTACGTTTCCGCTCACTCTCGAGGTTTCCATTTAACGAATGCCGACAGCAAGCTATGATATGCCTTCGCGGGCATTTTTCGATTATGCCTTTCAATAGTTTTACACGAATGAGTAAAAGTTGTTATTCAAAATATTGACATTTCGCGAACTCTATCGTTTCTGTATAAATAGCCTGCATTCAAAGTATTTTTTCAAGTACTAGTTATAAACAATAAAAACGTTTAGTCAAATAATTGACTTAAGAAACGAATTCAGAAAATTAAAAAGCCCCCCGACTTTCTTAAATCATAGCTAAGAATACTCTTGATTAAGTCACCTTTCAAACAAAAATAAAATAAATTAAAATCGGTCCATCCGTTTCGAAGCCACAGACACACACATGCATACGTTAAACTTATAACACCTCTTTGTTAAATAACCATACAATTTAAGCCCTAAAATTCCTTCACATCTACTCGATCTACACAGCTATACCATCTACACAGCAGACTTTCCGATAACCAGAGGTGTCATGACAGCTACGTTCGCTGACGACACTGCGATTCTTTCAAGTAATCCGAACCCTCAAACAGCCTCAGATATATTACAAACCCAACTCGATAAAGTTAAAGAATGGTTAATTAAGTGGAGGATCAAGGCTAGCGTTTCTAAATCAAATCACATCACTTTCTCTCTACGTAAAGGATACAGTCCAGCCGTGAAACTGGGAGGCGTAATCCTACCCCCAAGAATGTCATTAAGTAGCTCGGCATGCACCTAGATAGGCGGCTCACCTGGAGAGATCATATTAAAAACAAGAGAACTCAGCTAAATACCAAGTTCAAAAGCATGTACTGGCTTATTGCCTTTCAGTCGAAAATAAAGTGCTCGTTTATAAAACAATCCTCAAACCGATCTGGACATATGGCATTCAACTATGGGGTACGGCCAGTAACTCCAATATTGAAATACTTTAACGCTTCCAGAACAATGTCCTGAGATCAATCGTCAACGCTCCATAGTTTACAAAAAACATCGAGATCCATGAGTACATTGAAATGCCATTCGTGAAATATGAAGTTAAAAAATACAGTGAGAATTACAATATTAAACTAAAAAAATAAATACGAATGTACTAGCATCTAACCTCACAAATGTCTCTGAAAATGTTAGGCGTTTGAAGCGTTTTGACATTTCAGACTTGGTCAGTAGACAATAGTTTAGGCTCCATATGAAGGTCGACTCCTTGATGAAGGAGTTAACCTGCACGCCATCTATCATTGATACATATCTGATTATGGTCCAAAGGACTGATTACAGATCAGCCACAATTGGTTAAGCCTGTACCAGACAATGTTGAGATCGTTTTATTCGATCTATAAAATCTACTAAACCTGTTCGATCGACGTTGATAGGGCTTTCTAAATGTGTATATATACTGATAGAATGTTTTTCACATCTTGAATTATTCATTTAAATACCTGCCGTAAACAGATAACGCATACTACGCATAGTAAATTAAGGGCGCCATTTCATCCCTTTCGAACGTTCTGGGACTCCTGCATACACGCCGTGTCCCAAGACCATTTCCGATAAAACATCCAGGTAATTGGTCCTGCGATTACCTATTCCTAAAGTTTATCGTGTACGTACAAACAGATACACCAAAAAGACTAAATTACTAGGCTAATTAAGTATTGATACTAAGAAATAATCCAGAATAATAATAAGGAAATAGGCTAAATTTCAAACATGCCATTTTAGTAAAAACTCTTTGTTCCATATTTATATTATTGAATTTCAAATTGTACCGAACTCAATTAGAGTACCATTCGCATTATATTCATTTAATTTAAATAAAAACGAAGCATCAGCTTTCACTAGGAATGTAATGGGAGAATGGAAAATTAAAATAAAAGGAAATATATATATATTTCATTTATTTTGATTTCAATTCAAGTGTCAGTTACTAAATAATTGTATATGTTTTTCTTTTTTTTTATTATGTACATATTTTTGCTTTTCTCTATCTCTCTGTTATTTGCACAGCGCGCCCTCATAAGTTCTCTTTCTCTCTTACTAAACTTTTAAAAGACACTAACACTATATTACTACACTACACTACATACTTACCTCTGGTTATTTATTCGCAGAAATTGCACGTTTTTATGTTATAATCGCGGTTAGAAAATCTTTAAAAATAAATAAATACTATATACTTTTGACTTTATTTTATAAATAATCATTTTTAAGTATATTAACAAAGTCATATTTAATAATTTTGTTATATATAAAAATTGCATAACTAATTCTGTAGCTGATATATAATATATGCATTTATATAATATATTCTTAATATGACGAGAGTGGCAAAGTTCAAAGCGTCGCGTCGGAACGCTAAGGAAGGTTCCTCACAAGACCCAAATCCAGCCACCCTCGCTCCAGGGAAAGTTGTTCATGAAATGGTTGTCTCCCGCGGGATGCGAGACATATTTACGAGGGAACTCCTAATATTTGCCACCATCATAGTTGTTGACAAGGGATGACATCGTAAGTTTCAAACAAATATTGGAAATATTGTGCTCTGCCTAGGGTGACCAAACCTTTTTGTTTAAACCCATCCACACAATCAGTTTCTTAACAAACGTAGCACTATAAGTACCTACTATTCAATAACTAAGCATTAAATATAAAATAATTCAAATATACTATAGGTAAGAGGTAGAGGTGTATATGATTATAATCATTTCGCTAAACAAAATGTCTAATCAAAGTTATAAACAGTTATTATGCGACTATGCATTTAGTTTTTTTAAGATTACCAACGGCTATTTCCACTACTGGTGATGTTGAACATTGGTTGGGTCATTCTGTAAAGTCTTTTACATCTAAGTCGCCGATGACCGCCGTTTACGATAGTTTTTGCTGACCTTCCTAAAAGCGATTAAAACCTTATTTCGCATTTCATTAAAAGATAACAGTAATGGGGATCGGGAACAAGTAAATAAAATTTATTTAAATGATCACATTTGATTTTCTAAATAACGTAAATCGAGCAACTTATTTGAATGTTATTAGCTCATTTAATGACAGTTGCGAATGAGATGGATCGTCGTTGGATAGTGACGTCATTATGAGGTAAGACGTTAGGCGACGAGCATGTGCTTAGTTCAGGCACCTATTATTATTCTTATTAGTTTATTCATCAAATTTATATTTATTTTATTTTATGTACCAACTAAGCCCAAGGCTTACCTAATTCTTTAAAGAAACCTATAAATTTAGAACGGCAAATCAAGCGTTTTTAGCGTTCGGTTTTACCGATTTTCGTTCGGTTTTGCATCAATGTTCGTGTGTCAATATTTTCAAAAAAAAAAAAAAAAACTAATGGTGTTGAGATTCATGATGAATTGAAAGAATGTCATGATGATGAAAAGTGCTGCAGGCATAAATGGAGAGGCGAGTAGTCTTGGTGGGAGATACCTTTATTAACTGCTGTAAGGCCTAGCTGTAAGGCGTCAGGTTTTGGTTAAACCCACCCATAGTCACACCTGTTTAAATATTACACTAAACTAGCTGCGACGAATGAAAAGAGATGGCGCTTACCGTTTGCCTGTTATTCTAATACTAATACAATTTCATATCCGTGCATGAACATTTATTGCATTATTACTTGTATCCATTCAGAAATGCTGTACATTGAAATCAGCGTTTTTATGAAGATTTGAGCAAAGACAGATCTCTTAAAGAAATGCACGTAAGTGATTGTACAACAACTTAAAAAAATAATTTATTATCTTTTATTACAAAAGACCGTGTGAAAAATGTATTATATATAAATGACTAGATGATATCCTGGAAAAGTTATTCACTTGGTTTACCTAAAATGGCGCTCTTCGTGACGCAGCGCCTGTGGCCATTTATCAAAAGATATTTAAGATATTTGACAGACGAATTCAGAGGGCTGCTCATACGAGACTTACGGCATATTTATCCAACGACTTTCTCTAAGGTCCTATTATATGGCCTAACCCCTAACCCCTAAGGCCTATGGTTGCGCTCTTTTACATGATAGTTCTTGCACTAGCCACATACGAGTACTCTTCATAACAACTGTATTTCACAGTCGAAATAGAGGCAGCAATACAACATCATCGCAGTTCTAAATATCGTCCATCACTCCATCAGAGGTCCAGTGTTTATTTAATGAGGGTCTGTTGTTAGATCTAGGGCAAAGGAAGCTTTACCTTGAAAGGCGATTGGACAGTGTGTAGGTATGTATATGTAAATATTAATCGCTCATACGGAGATGCGAAAGCGGTGGATCTCATAGATACAGTACACACACACATAATATCTCTTTTTTTTCAGTTCCACTTTAGTTCCACTTTAGTTCCACTTTAAAGGCATGGAGTAAAGCTCCGAGTGCCCTTGTCTGTTCATGCCTGTACAAACAGGCTTTAATTAGGCAATCATGACACAATGCCTCTACAAACTGTAGATTGCTTCGCGAAATCTTCAAGGAATCTCTACCTTTTACAATAGTGGTCACGAAATAATAATAATTATGTTATTTATAAAATGTTATTTAATATTTATTATATATGTAAACGTTAAGTTCTACTATATCCGTTTAAAAGCATCCTTAAAATGGGAAATAGACAGTAACCATGAACTAGAAATATTAGGTTTACTTTATTAATTTGCTCATTCATAATATTCGAAAGACATTTACAATCCCGAACTTTTACTTTTATATCATTATTTAATTTGACACATACCCATTTTGGGTTGTATGTGCAAATTGTTTCACTATTGTCGTTTAAAATAGATATTTTTTTCTTACGCATATACTTATATGCGTTTTATATCAGATAAAATTAAACTGTGTAAATCGAGTCGATTAATTAATAACGGGCCAGATTGGAATAGATATAGTACGTTTCACCATCCATTACAGAGTAACTTCAATTTCCATAGTAACCTAGCTAAGCTTTTTTCTTGGTTGATAAGAGTTTTGATTATTTTACCTATATTTTTGAGAATAATTCATAGATTTGGTACAGTATCGGTATGATTTTTTTTTATCTTTTTTTAGCTTCTATACTTGCATTCTTGTATAAGAAACTACTATTGTCGTCTATTTGCACGTCCGTCCGTCTGTTTCATCTTTCACCTCGAAAAGTACAAATGCGAAAGAGTTGTATTTTTGCGTGTAGATTAGATTGCTCTTGAAAAACAACTATAGCCGTTTATATCATCGGAGGCTGGCTAGTCTAATAAATAGCCCCACTTTGTTGAACCCCAGAAGATATGATTCCCGTACTACGACGATATAGCAATAGGGTTAAAGCAATCATTAAATTGCCTTTCAGTGCCAACCGAGCGATGAAACACCGAATGGATAATTATTTTCTAACAAAACATCATTTCCAAAGACATTTCGAGCAATTCCTTCCTGCCTTTGAATGAAATAAAAGTTTCATGATTACTAAACATTTTCAAAGATGAAATTTCTTACTTTAGCGGACTCAATCTGTGTACGCGAATCATGAAAATGAATTAATTTTATGGACATCTTAAAATTTGTCTTTTTATGAATGAATATGTCTAATCATAACCTTACATTCCTGACTTAACAAAATATTTAAAATAGGTTAGGTACAATTTTAAATTAAAAAATAAAATAGGAAATGATCTGAGTTTAAAGACAAAAGGCTCTGCGTGCCATTTAAAAATATATATATGTAAACATTTTAAAGCCATCCATCCATTAAACCATTTTCAATCAATACAATATAATCTTACTTATTCAAATCAATAAACTTACATTTAACTACTGTAGCTATTCTTTGGCTATTTCTTTAATAGTACTGGCAGTTTCTTAGTCAATTACAACCGCCGATTGTAATTTGCCTTTTTTTTTAGAGAGTTAATACATCTGATGTATTTGAGTTAGGACATGAGAACGGAATTAAATGTTGCTTACTGGTATTTTTATTTGTTTATTTATTATTCAAAAATTATACCTATAAAGTACCTTATGATATCGAAGTGGTTCACTTTTTAGGTTAATTTTATAACAATAACAATAAGAATAGGTTATTTGCAACGAAATACCCAGCGCTTTTTAAAAAATAATAAACGTCTTGGGAAATTAGCGATCGTATCATCACACCTAAAATTTGAATTACAACTTACTATGACTAATCGCTTAGAAGCTTCATTTATATTGTCAAACACATACAAAGAAACATATTTTTTTCAACGTTTTTCTGTTAAAACTAATTAATTGATCTTTTCACATACCTCATAAAGGTAGTTAGATAGTAAAAGTATAGTATAGTTAATTTATTACAGGAAGGTACCTGAATGTAATTACATTATCAAAAGCTACAATATAAGAAGTAGTATTCTTAATTTTGGTATTTATAGGTTTTTTTTTGTTGCAGTCTTTTCAATCCTGGATTTATCGAGCCTGATTTGTAAAAGTATCGCGAGTTGTGAAGCAAATGACGCGCCTTCGGTGAGTTATGAGAGACGTGGAATTGAAGTAATGGCCGCCGTTACGTCGATTGAACCAGTTTATGATGTCGCGAAGTAACGAGCTTTTCTGCAGTTAGTTAGTGAATATAATGTAGCTATATACGGTCTAGACGACCACTTGCTAGCTCAACGGGAGATTGTAATAAGTAATTGGACTTAATATGTATTTATAGCAACTTTGTTGCAATTTCAGCGGGGAGGCCTTCCGAGCTCTTCGAATTTCAGTGTCTTAAATGATAATGTTTTAGATTTCATAGGTATAGGTATTGCAGGGAATTAAGGCAAATAACACACACCAATTTTTTGTACACACAGTATTTGTACACGCTCGCAGTTAACGTAATAAAACATTTTTTTTAAAAAAAATGTACAGGTTGTTTTAGTACGATTCGCGTATCAGTTTAACTTTAAATAACTTTTAATCTAATATTACATCCATAATATGTCCATAAAACCTGAAGACTTCGCCGGAAATTCTTCCTCTCCGCGATCCCCTTATGCCTTATTTTATATTCCCGACACAATAGATTTTCATGTGACCCAAGATCATTTCTGATAAAAAACCAGCAAATTGGCCCTGAAATTTCAAACATGATTTGTATTGACGTCATGTAAAAAAATCATCATGGTTTCCGAGTAAAAAAAATGTAAACTTTACGTGATAATATTAAATAGTTCTTGTAATCTAAACGGCCTTGGCCGAGCGAGTGAACGAAAGAACAAAGGGAATTCACGTCAGCGCTTTAATAAATTTGGTGATGAGTTATCACCAAATAAATTATATAATTTATTACTCGTAATAGGGAACATAAACATCCCTTAAGTCTTCGGGAATGGTCTTGGACACCCTGTATTTTTGCAAAATTCATTACAAAAATTCGCCTGCGACATATATATTTATACTCGTATGCGAGACATCGAATGAATTTATCTCTTATGTGAAGTCACCTTCCCCACTTCACCCTTCCATCTGGGGCGTAAAGAGTAAATGGTCCACTTGTCTCTACAGGCTTTTTCCATTGAAGACAAGACTGAAGACTTTCTAAGTTGAAAACTATTTCAAAGAATCCTTTCGGTACATTCTCTTAGTTTTTCAAGGGATGCCCTTTAAACTTTAGAGTAACTTGAAAATATACTTTATATTTATTAAAAGTGGGAACGAACTTTTTGATTGTTCACATAAAAACCCGCAAGGGTTTAGTGAACAATCAAATGGAACATTATATTTTGTTTATAAATAAAGAATATTATAAAAAAAAAAATAGAGACGCATCGAATAGTTATATTAACGATTAATTGATATTTGTCAATATCATTTAAAAATACGCAATTCATTTTGTAGGGAGATTATTTAAAAAAAAAAAATCAATTTCAGATTATTTAAGTTACTTCTTATAATTTACACTCTTTTAAATAATATTAGAACACCAAAAATCTCTCAAAAATTGTCTGTACGCTTGATGTTCTTTGCCGTGAGACGATATGGACCATTTGGTCAAATAATTGCTCCTTGGCAACCTCATCATTTCCATTTAAGGGAAAATTTCGTAAACTATAAAAGAAATTAGAAGATGACAGCGCGTGATTTGTTTTAAGGAACCGCGCTCCGAATAATAAAATAAAATAATCTTAGCCAGCCTAAAACAATTAACACTCGCCGTATCCGCCTGGCTAACATTTAAGAACCGCTTGGACAACATACACCTGCGAGCAAGTTTGAAAGAATCAACGAACACCTTTTTTGTTCTTTCCGTCATCCACAACTATCTATATATGTACTAGCTGACCCGGCCACGCGTTGCTGTGGCTAAAGTTTTTGTTATATTACATTATAGTAAACAATCTAAGAGGAACAATAAGAGAACATCAGTCACGGAGTCCACTATGCTTTTTCACACAGATGGTATTTGTAAAAAAATATGGTGATCTCCTTATTTGACTTTCTACTACTATAAACCTTTAGTACAATGAAATTATTTACGAACAAAGACGAAAATGTTGATGTTGGTATACAAATTCACTGGATTGAGATTTGAAGGGGAAGTACGTTGAACACAATTAATTAAAATGTTCTTACACTTGATACTAAGCAGAAATCAATAGGTAAAAAATAAAAATTTATCAGATTTATTATTTCCATTTAATTTTATAACAAATATAAGTATATTACAGTATAATACAGTAAATAACATGTGACGCTTAAACTCATGAATGAGGTAGGCAAGGCAGACAGTCTTAAACTTTTAAACATTAATATCTTTTTTTTGAATTATAAATACTTTCAATTTCAATTTAATTTAACACCAATCGGTGCACAATGTTTTTGGTTAACCTGTCTTTAGCTAACACAAATAGATTCGACGGTTTCCCAACACGTGAACACGCAACATATAGTTGCCCATGAGAAAAACATGGATTTTCCAAATCTAAACCACAAATGGACATTGTTTGACCTTGAGATTTATTTATAGACATGGCTAAAGCTAAACGAATTGGAAACTGTAGCCTTTTGAAGGGTATGGTAGAATCTGATGGTATCATCGGAATACGTGGCAGCAGGACCACTTTTCCTTTAAACTTCCCAGCCAAAATGGTTGCTTCAAGAATGTTTCCGGTGATCTTTTTGATGACCAAACGCGTACCGTTACATAATTGAGGTGTATTCAAATTACGGAGGAGAATAATAGGGGAACCAATCTTTAATCGAAGATTATGTGGTGGCATTCCAGGGATATCTAATGAATTTAAAAATTCAATCGGAAAATTTACACTTTCATTTTCATCAACAACAGTATCGATTGATTTAAAAGACATCAGATCGCCTGGTAACAACTGTTGTATCTGGAAGTTAATTTCGTCAACATCAACGTTTTTGGCTGCCAAAATCGCCCGTTGACTAAGCCATTCATGATTCAAATAATTATTCTGTATATCCGGGAAAATACTCTGAATCAATTCAGTTTTATCCTGAACAACAGTGCAAAAATTGTCTGGTAGTTTAATGCATTGCGTATTTGGTTGCAGTTTTATTTTACCGTTCCCAATATCTAGTAGTTGTTCGGAAAATATTAGTGCTGATGGATCATTTTGCAATTGTACTCGCATATTTATGGTCAATCGAAGTGTTTCAACACTTCGCCATAAGAATGATTGTTTCAAACATGCATTAATCTCATCCGCGAAAGTAGAGCGAGGTATAACCGGTAAGGTCTGCCGGAAGTCACCAGACAAAAGTAAGATAGCACCACCGAAAAGTTTATTATTGCTGTTTAAATCTTGCATAGTTCTGTTTAATGCTTCAAGTGAATATTTGTGTGCCATTGTGCACTCATCCCAAATTATTATAGAACTCTTCCGCAACACTGCAGCTATTCCACTATTCTTTTTGATGTTACACATTGCATCTGGTTTATTATGAACGTCCAATGGCAGCTTGAATGTTGAATGTGCTGTTCGCCCACCATCCAGTAAAGTAGCCGCAATGCCTGACGATGCTAATGCTAATGCGATGTTTTTGTTGCGACCGTATTTTGGCAAGAATCAACGATATTAAAAATGTCTTACCGGTTCCACCGGGTGCATCCAAGAAAAAAAACCGCCTTGTTCAGCAGCAACAGCCAGCATAATCCGATCATAAATAATTTTTTGTTCTGCTGTCAGTAATGGTTCACTGTTCATGATAATTGTTGCTAAACTTCCATGGTCATATTGATTTTCTCGTTGTAAATCGGTATTGACTAAGTCGGTGGCTGGACGATTAGGTGATGGCATACCATAATGATTAAGTGGTAAATTTGAAATAAGAACACATAAATCCTCGATCAAGACCAATGCTTCATTGTACATCTCTGGTGTATAATCTATGTTTTGGCATTGATTTGTTTGTCTAATTCGGTGCAAGATGTCTTCTGTCATACAATTTTTATATTTTTCCCACAAAGTTTGTGCTTGCGAGGGATAACATGTCGCCAAAATAATTGCAAACAACTGACGAATGTTATTCGGTGTTGATGTCAACGCAGCATCAGCAAGCGTTAAGTCCCAATGGTTATCGTCTTCTAGCAATTGCAGTTCACGACATGCATCCTGGTATGTATTGAATACTCGACCATTAGCTGTTCGTAAAAATTCAAAAGACGTTGGTCCGGGAACATTCACCAATAACAAACGTAAAGCACTCACGTTGCTTTGGATGTACCGTGTAAAGTCTTCCCAATGTCTTAGCTTTGAATATGCCTGTAATGGAAGGATGTGGTTTTCCTTGTTTCCGTGGCTCCCATTTTTTACTGGATTTGTTCCATGTGAAATAACGTGGAACATCACCATACACCAATGTCTTCGCGAATTGGCCAAAAACATCAGGTTTTTGACACAATGTAAAAAATTCAGTTAGAGTCGTTTTCGGAGCTTCGAACGCTCTTTGGAGAACATTTTCTTCAGTGAAGTATACACGTTGACCGTTTTCAAGATGTATTGCCAGATGTTGGACAGCAGGATCTCTTTCGTGGATGGGAAAGCTGAGAATATGCCAAATAGCTTCATTGCTGCTAATGTATCTGCCCATTTGGTATCGTGCTATTTCGTCATTTTTATTTATGTTTTTTACTTCAAATATGGCCAAATCACTGTCTTTGTTTACATATTTACAAATATACTTAATTGATTTAACAGAACTGCAAAGCTCAACATTGATATGAGCTTTGTAAGTTTTTGAAAGTAGTGGTGAGTATGGTACCACCCACTGATTATCAAACTCAACTTGATTTGGAAAGTTCGGCAGTCGCATTGTAAATGTGTGGCCACCATTCTCAGTACTTCTGCGGCGATACATTGGATAACCATCAATATCCGTGATCGTGTCATTCGTATGCGGCTTTGGGAAGTTTTTTTTACATTTTCCATTTTCCATGCACGGTGACGTCATGTTGAAAACACCGCATGGCCCATGGATCATGTGTTTGGTGACAATATCAAATAATTCTTGATCAATTAATGGGTCTGGAATTTCGGCTGAAATTATTTGATCGATTTCTTCAGGACGGATTCTATCTTTAAGCCAAACCAAAATGTGGGCATGAGGCAAACCTCGCTTTTGCCACTCTATCGTATACAGCCAACAACGTGTGATACCAAAAATTGTATATTTAACAATAAAATCAATTAAGGATTTCAATTTTTGTTTAAACACACGTGCAGTTAAATCATGACGATGAATGGCTTGTTGTCCTGGCAATAGTAAAGTTTGTATCTCTTCCCAATTCGGATTACATGTGAATGTAATAAATAAATCCGGTCGGCCGTAATGACGTACGTAAGTCATCGCATCTTGTATGTATTCCTGCATGTTCCGTGGACTGCCGATGTAGCTTGAAGGTAAAATGAAAGCATTACCGATGTCATTGGGATTTAAATTTCCATCGATGTTTCCAGCAACAGCATCTCGTAAGTGAATATATTATTCCGATCGTAGTTTTGACGTTTGCGTTTTGACGTTTGCCGCTCGCGTTGTTGAGGTTAGATTTTTTCGGTGGCATTTGACTGAAAATAATAATTTTCTTGTTCTTATGATATTCTCTTGAAGACGTTCGTTACACTGTTCTTGAGATTCTTGTGCATGACCTGCTGTCCTGATTCTTTGAGCTGGATTTCTTGATTCAATTTGTTCTGCCAACTGATGGGCTCTTTTAATACGTTTGCGTCGAATAACTGTCACTGTCAAATAATAACAGACATTAGCGCCATCAACCCAGTCGAAAGGTATCGACATCTGTCAGTTTTATGACTGCCAAATAATAACAGACAAATAATTAGCGATAAATTAAAATTGCGACTATAATTTGAGATTTAAACTATCCTATCTCTCAAGTGCACATCGAACTGCACATGGTGTTTAAATTTTATTATAATCGGTTAAGTGGTTCAGCCGTCCATTGAGGACAAACATTGTGACACGAGATTTATATATATTAAGATGTATTTTCCAACTCAATTGCTTATACATTTTACTAAACATACATGCACCCGCTACAACCATTACCCTCTTAAATCTAATGAACAATGCCAAAACGTGAATGGCCTCTTACACGACGCTCGACCTAGATATCGACACTACAATTGTGCTAAAGTTTAAATATGTCAAACAAAAACGTTTCGTCGTTGATCAACCTTAAAATGCAACGAATAGGATGCTTTGTAAATTACAATAAAAAAAAATAAGAAGAATCCGAAGCACCACAAAATTTTATGTTGTCCCATTTAGTACATCCACCATAACAATCGAACATAGCATCTATAATCTAATAGCGAGTGACAGCCAGAGGGAAAATTGAGTGAGGTTAAAGAAATAGGGCTATGATCTATTGATACGGAATCCTAATCGTATTGTTGTAATAGAGATCGTGGTAGTCTAATGGTTAAGGCATTGGATTATTTACCCAAAGGTCGCGGGTTCGAATCTGCACGTGGTCATACCATTTATGACGCTTCATTAACACCATCTCCCCTGACTCTAGGACAGGCATATTTGGGCTAGTCGAGTAAGGCCCAAAATAATTGTGATCTAGGTCATAGCAATTATTTATTAAAAAAAAGATTAGAATTTAAAATATCACGAAATTAAAGTTTTGATATCATAATTTAATTAATATACCTTTCTATAACAAATGTTTAAATATTTCATTATTTTAATAAGCATCTCACAAAGATTTGAGATTGATCTCATTGTAAAGGTACTTTAATTAGTACCTTTGAGGTACTATTGGTAACCCACTGCAATAAATGTTTAAACATTTGATTTTTGCAGTATGAATGTGCTAAATATGTGATTTTAAGAAATAACAAAATATTTCAAATGTAATTTAAATATATTTCATTGCTACCTAATAATATATTTAGAATTTCATGTCATGAAATTTAAATGTAAAGGATCTGTTCAAGATCCGCCAGAAAGTAACGGATACAGATCTTTCTTCCCCCTCAGATCCGGCACATCACTAGTTAAAGACTATAAAAAAGGACGCCTGCACTGATGGAAACCTATTTGCGAAAAATTCAAGAGTAAACGCATAAAGTAGTAAATAGGCCATAAACCGACAAGCAAAGACGTTTCGCGTCATTTCTCCGCCGTTTACGGCCAAAGACATGATGGTATTCGTCATCTTCCGGTGGCTTCTGGTGGTCCGCAGCACTCATCCCTACACTCGTAATGACCGGAGCGAAATATAAGTAGTTTTAGGAGTTTAAATTGGTGCTTTGCGGGGGAAAAGTCGTACGTTCCGAGAAATAGATTTTTCATGACCCCGGATAAGCTTTATATGAAAAATTCAAATAAATTTATTGTGGCCAACGCGTGTCAAAATTATATATGATGTAAGACATAAGTTAAAATTAAATTCACGGATTGTTACGTAATTTAATCTGTTATCTTGTTGTATTAACCCTGATCACAAATCCAGCCTTATATAGTTTATGAAGAGAATGTAGGACAATCTTCAAAATGAATATCTATAACATGCGGTTTGTAAAAATATTTTTTGTTTTGCACACTGCCTGATGATGCGTTTTGGCTCCGAGCAACAATTTATCGCGTAATGAATACATTCGGCTAGAAATGCTGATATAATTTTAGAAATTTTTGCTTTTTATCAAAATTTATGATATATTATATTTGTTTTTGTTTTCCTCACGGGGGTTTTGCTACTCGGTTGCCCTCGACTATCGCTGGTGAGTCCCCCACCCCACGCTCCCTCATTATTTATATCCATGTATGTTTTGTTGAACTTTATGTAAAATAAATTTACTCTATGAAATAAAATTAATCAAAAATCAAATTAAAAAAAATCAAACGACTATTACTTAACGACGACGGGAATTAGTGTGGTTACTGTTGTGTGGTTGGTGTATTACTTAACGACGGAAAAAAGTTACTTTCTAAGAGCCTTTATTGCGGTCAAAGGAGTAACATAAACAATTTTATTTTTGTTTAATGGACCAAAAAACAATATTAATTTTTTTTATAGATTTCACCATGTTCACATTTCAATTCGTAACATACAAGCAAAAAATTGTAATACTAAAAGAAGACAACAACATTAAAATCCAAAAACAATAACAATAAAAAACAAAATATAACCAAACTAATGAGGAACAATACATAATTAAAACTTTCTCTCTCGCTCTCAGGCGAACAATAACAAATAAATAATTCACGTTGATCTTAAAAAGGTGTAAATGACTGCATTCAAATCTACGACAAATTTCTGCCTTCAAGCGAATATCATTGAGAAATTCGTTCTATAAAATCTAAGCATACAATTTCCACAAATTCACGTCAAATACAGGCTAATAGCCCCGCGTAAGGCGTCAGAAAAATTGACCCAAATTGAATTTCCGTTTAATCGATCACCTAGTTTATTAAAATTGCTTGTTGTATAAATATAATCAGAAAAATTAAACGGTATTTTAAAAAGGTATTATATCCTTAGGTATCAGCAAAATATGTTTATAATAACTGCTGGTTGCCCTAATAAGATCAAATATTTTTATAATAAAATTGTATTATATGAAAGTCAGATAAGGAGCAAAAAAAAATTATAACGATAATGGTTTTAATATATGTATATATATAAGTTTTTTTTCAATAGTAATATTACATAATTATTGTATTACCAACTTCTTGCTAAATTAATTATTTCGTGTATGTGATAAAACGCTTAGACTTAGAGGGTCCGAAATTTAAAAAAATCAATACTCGTACACGCTTATTATGAGTTATTATGAAAGAGTAACTTACAACTTTTTATAAATATAATCTAAAATTGTCTTTATACTTATAATATATATTTTTTAATAATTTAATAACAATTAGCAAGCGTATGTACGAAATTTAAGATGACGCGGAGGCGTTTTTCTACCAGCCTTAGTGCACTGCTTAGACAAATTTCAGATTTCATTATTTTTCCAAATGGCTTCCTGTGAAGGCATATCTAAAATTTGGAGTAACATCCAGACACACACAAATTGCTTTAAGGGACCTCGAAACGTGAAAATCTGTTGAAATAGTGGGTGGAGTATACTTTTGTCTGATAACAATACCAGTAAAATATTGTTTATAATTAGAATAAATAAGGATAAGGGTTATTGATAAGGTTTTACTTTTTACTTTAGTGTTTAAGATTAATGTAAATATGTTGTGTATTCAATATTTTGTTAGAGTACCATCTAAAAATAAATAAATAAAAAAGGAGGTACCAGATTTTATCTATGAAACGGTCGTGATTGTGCTTCGGAGGCGAGACATCATTACTCCTGACGTTGATGGACGATAAAGCGCTCCGTTTTATCAAGTGTTGCCTGCAACGACACACGCTGTTTTACATTACAAACGATGACAAAAAGCCACACTTTGACGAGGGTTGGCAACACCGCGCACCGTGCTTTCAATACAATAATGTCCAACTCAGTGTCAACGGTGACCCACATAGACTTGCCAGTGTGGCCACAATAAATACGCACTTATAATATTTTCGAATGTGTAATCGGGTAGAAAACCGCCTTTACGTTGTCGAGTATGTAATCAATTAGTAAGCTTGCGCACGCGTTTCGGTATATTACAGATGAATATATTTTATTATACTTTTTTTGAAAATACAAAAACTGTTTTTATATTATGAACCATAGGCAGATTAAAATAAATATAAATTGTATCACCAATTACAGAGAAACTGCAATATCCATTGTAGATGTAAAAAAAGTAAAACCTAATGAATTACAAATTTCCTTAATTAAGTAAATTTCCTTAAATTTCTTTTTATTAAGACTGGAAACCTTATCCCTATTCAAATTTGGCAGAGTAAATTAAAATAAAAAAAAAGTTCTAGACATGCCATGACAATTTTTAAATTCATAAAATTATATGAATAGCACCCTTATCTAGCATAAATAAATTTAAATTAGAATATGTACTCAAAATTACATTAAAGTACAATCATTACAAAACAAAAAAATACTATCTAGGGACATATTTATTGGAAATATTAAAGGTCAAAGGTGCTATAATATTTATAAACAATTATTATTTAACATTATTATTTAAAATGTATATTATTTATTTATTTATTTATTTCAGGAAACAACAGCTTACATAGTAAGTAAAATAAAAAAAAACCAATTAAAACACAAAGCCAATAATAGTTTCCTCCAAAATTAAAAAAAAATAGAAAACCCATTCGGGGGCGAGGCCGGGACCAGGACGTAGGAGGGGTTGGGGGTTGGGGGTAGGGGACAATCACCAGAATATAATAAATTCTACACATACATATGAAATAAATATACTATTCAAGGGCTAGAGTAGACACTCTCTTGAATGCCGGGAAAGTAGTGTTGAATATATCGATGTCACTCAACATGCTGTTGTATAGCTTACATGCTCGATGTATATATGAATTCTGTGCATAATTCGTACTCAACCTTGACGGATGGAATGTGTCACACACACAGACATGCCTCAATTATACAGATATAACTGTAATATAGACACTTTATTTGCATTTATTTGTGTGTAACGTTAATGTTTGAGTGTTTAAAATAGACTTTTATTATTTTTCACAGGTTTTAGGTAGGTCTTTTATACTCACGCTGTTGCACTTAGTAAATAATCTTTCTTAGAACAGGTGACTCTTACCTAGTTATAAATGTAACAGACCTTCTTCCCAGACAAATCGGTTAACATGACTGGTACCTACTCCATTCGCTTACTACTTAAAAGTAAAAATGTAATGAAATTAAATGAAAATCTATCAAAAATGTTTTTGCCGCTTACCAGTTTTCTACGAGCATTCTTGTAGCAGAAAACTGGAGGAGTTGTCAAATTTATTAATGACATAAAATCCAGATCCTCTACTTCAAAGCCTGTCACTTCCGGCCATTTTCCTTCGTCATCCTTTTACAATAAAAAAATATAAGATATGTTCTTTTCACTTTGCTTGTCTCGGTTGCTAACGCAAGCGTGGCTCACTTCAGCAGGGTGACGGCGTCATTAATCAAGTCTGCTGATGTGCGGATGTTCTGTTACTGACGTGACATCACTTCACATTGCGATCGGCTCGCCCGGGTGGATTCTGCAAAATTGCGTACTATACCTACCTACACACACCTACACACACCTATACACAAACACACGTCGCGGCGCGGCGGAACTACACAAAATAAAGCCAAGCGGAAATTACGACCACCGTTAGAAATCCGGTTTAGTTATTATGGATGAAGTTTTGTAATGATTGAAATGTCTTCCTGGAGATTGCTTTAGGATTTATAAGCGGCAAAACTAGATTCTCACTGTACGGGAAGGTACAGGAAAAATCACGAGGGTTAGTACCACCTCAATAGACTCACTTCTTTGGAGCGTATATAGTAGTTATTCTGGAAAAATAAATGTTTTATATCAACTATTCAAGTAAGGTATGTAAAAGAATAAAGGTTCGAATCCACACATTATTGTTATACCATTTTTCGCGCTTCATTACCACCCCTTCCCTTGATTCTAGCACAAGCACACCCAGTTTAGTTGAATAAGGCACAAAAAATGAGTGTATGTGACCTAGGTCATAGTAATTTTGTAAAAAAAAAACTGTGTGTGTACACGTGTATTTATAAAACATCTGTTTAAAAAGTAAGTAAATCGATTCGATTGGAGGATCGGGCGATTGATTTGTCATTTTACATTTCAAAATCACATTTAACAATATAATCAGCACACCTATTTATATAAACAAATCAATGTGAGTCGAATGAGCCTATTGCAGTTAAATTCATTCACTGCCTAGGAAAAATTGTGTAAGATACGCGCGTATAATGAAGTTTTACTTCAATAAATGTTGAGCCGTCTAAAAGCTGTCTTAAAAACGAGAACACGATATAATGTAACAAAATCTAGTGAGTATACGAATAATTATCATTATGTAGATACTGCGCTACAAACAGCCGCATTGTGAAACGAAATTCAAACATCCGCCCCCGCCCCCGCCCCCGCCCTACCGTTGCCGCCGTTCGATTTGAATATTCACGTTCGACGCGCTTCGCGGCCTGGCTTCCGGATGTTTCCGGTTTCAGTTCGAGAGCTGCTGCCACAATTTGGATAATAATAATACCAAAAATAATTCAGTTATTGTACGAAATATACCTTCTCTTTACCTTTTCTTTACCTTCTTTTTTTTCTTTTTTACCTTATCTTGAATTGTTAATAGTTGTTTTTAAGGTTTAAATGTATTATGATATTCCTGTATATTGTAAAATATTGTGGAAAATAAAAATAACTTGAACTTGATAGTTGCTACGGCGTGCGCGCGAGTGATCATTTACGGCCTCTTCGAAATAAAATAACTTTAAATTATCTCTAAAATAACAATAAAATTTAAAAGTGTAGCTTTGCTTCAACTACACTATTATTTTATGTACAATATGCACTATTTTTTGGGTAAATCGTATGCTGCGTTATCGAACGCGAAGCGAATTATAAAAGTGAACTCATTATTTTATTTCACTTATATTTCAGAAACGAAAATTAATTTTAAAAATTAGCCTCCAAGAGGTACAAGCTAAGTATTCAATCTACATAATGCTATAAACTACTCGCCTAAATACTTAGTGGTTGAGTAGTGGTGCGTCACCAAAAATGTAGATTTTTTGAAGATTTTCCGATGTTACTCGTTAGATGCGCCTTAAATAGTTCATGTATCTTCCATAATAACTGCTTAATTCCGTGAGTTTGCGTTAGTCTTGCATTCACGTTTGGTTTTGATCGAATCACAAAACAATATTGATTATTGTATGTTAAAATAACCAATATTACAATTAACACACCTACAGTTAACAGATAGTACGTCTTATTACAGAGGGCATTTCCTCCCTCTATATGTTATATTTATGATTTTCGAAAATACCTAACTAGGACTTCACCACTTTTGATGGGTCCCTTTGTCGGATCGGACGAAAACGATTGAAATTTGAATATACCATTACTGTTTGACAAACGTAGTCCAGTAATTAATTAGTAGCAGACTATTAAGGGGGTTACGTCGCACCTCCTTTATACATTCGCGTCTTTTCTTTAATTTCAAAGTTTTAATTCCCGCATATTCATTGCCGTGCTGATAAAGTTCATTTTACTGACAGGAAACCATTGCTAGAGAAAATTATATGTATACTAAGAAAAATCTTCACAGGTAAATATATAATAAAGGTAAAGTTATTACTAGTGTAAATAAATAAAATCATTACATTTCTGCTAACAACGGTGAGATTTTCCAAAACGTTGAGGTGAATCCAAGTTTTACGAGGGTCCATATTTTTGCTGTTTCACTGGGGTCAGATCAACGAAGGGTTGATTTGAATGATTGCTTATTCAAGACTACGTTCAGGCCGATGCACAACAAAAGCAATAAGCAATTTCCGATCGTTGATATTTAATAAATATACAAATGTCATATGTTCAGGCGAATAAGTTGTATTTCGTTAATTTCGGAAAGTCCAAACCGGCTTCTTTCTGCCTCCTTACTTAACAAATTATACCTATTTTATAAAACAATATAGTATATAGTTGTTTTAATATATCACTGGCTCTTGGTCTAGTCCTGTTCCCGCCCAACGCGATGACGCTCTTTTTTACCCGTCATTTCTTTTTTTGTTCCGTATCCGGCCGTTCGTCATTTGCATCATAACTGGAACAGAAAATGGACTTTACGTGCTTGAAATGTCGTTGGCCTAAGCCAACTTTTCAGCAATCCCAAAGGTATTACTGCGAACACGATCTAAGAATGCATTCCAAGACAATATATTAATTGTAGGGAGAAAATTAAGTTTTTATGATTATTTTTGGTAATAATTTCATTTTTTAAAGTATCATATTCGTAATAGTGTGATATTTTGGTCAAAATATATTATGAAAATAAAAAAACTCAATTGACATCGCATATCATGGAAAGGAGGTCGATTGGCAAAAATATATTTTAACAAAGACTGAAGACGGTAAACAAGCTACACCAATTATTTAAACGAAATTTGATCTTAATTTGTATTGATTAGTTTTCTTAAACAGTATGTTCAAAAATAAGTTTCTGCAGTCATTCTTTTATAATAATATTTATTCAAAATGCACTTCATAAACCACAGACTATACGTTATGTTTAGTTAATCGAGAGTGTACACGACATTTAATCAAAGCACTTAGTTCCATGTAATTAACAAAATTATTTAAGATTTTATATAAGTACAATAAGTCAGAGATAATTCTTCTATCTGAAAAACTGGTCATATTATATTTTTCTAATGTTAGGATGGTAACTGTTAGGATGAAAAAATGCACGATATTTCAAATACATAATGAATTTCATTTGAATACGTTCCAACCTATCAATATATAGAAGGGCTGTTAAATTTAAAATATGTTTTTTAAGTTCTTTAAAATTGGTGGGGTGCTTTTAGGAACGAATATTTACTGGCAGGTGTGATAAGACATTTCAAGATAACGTTATCGATCGTATTTTATAGGGGCACCTGCGCACCGCGTCCTACGTAGCCACACTTGCGTATTTATTGACATCTTTAAATTTATATTTTTTTATTTGAACTGCCCCTCTTAAAACTTGTATTCTGTCGAGGTTGAGTGAAAAAAATAATTATCCTGATGAGAATGAGAATGAGGATTTTGAGAATGAGGTTAGGCGAGATTAATCATGTTGTTCCGCTGTCTTGATTTACAGATTGACTAGTTGTGACCATGAGAGTGTGTGGCTGTGAGTGTGGGCCATGAGTGTGGCCCAGCTGAAATGGTAGTGTCAAGATAGTAAAAAGAAATAAAGTAGCCTAAAGGAGTATTTCTCAAAATGCATTTTTGGGAATCCACGATTGATATCCAGTAAGTTAAAATATTTTAGTAATAGAGATCGAAGGCGTCTAATAAATTAAATGTGTTCTCCTAATACTACAGGAGGGTCCCCCATTAGTCGTTTAATTTATTTATCCACCATGAAAGAAGTACTTTACCAAAAAATATATATATATATAATATTTAGCCTACCCTAAAAAGACTATAGTCTGTTCCAAAGTTGACTATATTTGGAATTTCAAGAATATATATAAAAGTCCTTATAATAATTCTATTATATAAACTGTAGTCAATATAATAATTAGTAAAATATACAATTACATTAAATTTTCTTTTTGGTAATCCGTCACTGCTTTATGTAGCTTTTCGTGTTAGCGTAAAATTTATTAATTAAAACGACATCGTAACAAATGCATTTTTTTATATGCGATTATCTGGATTTTTGGAATAAGGTGTATTCTTGATTACCACATATTGATAGTCGCATAATTCACATAGTCTTTAGGGCACACAGTCGTGTTTAAAAATTGTAATTTGGCGAAAGAAAGATATTTATCGCGGTGTTCTACTCTATTGTTCGCTTCATGGCAGATTCCGACACTGGTGCGAAGAGAGCGTGCACACTAACGACTATTGCATACTTCTTCTCCGTCTGTCGCTGATCCCAATGCGAATAATCACAAAATAATTTATTTTGAACCATTGAAACTCATTTTTAAAAAAGTAATTAGAAATAGAACTTTCTTACCTTTATCTCTATATGACGATTTTTATTCAATAATCCACGACCAAAAATGGCAAAAAAAAAAACCCTTTATAGGCACCGCAAGATACTTTTTTTTTAACCCAGCCTACAGAATAAATTTACAAAATATAGCCAGAAATAGAACTAGATAAAGGTTCGGTATATTTAATTATTTTTTTTTATCTTTGTAATCATCATCACTTCTGAGAACATTTATCTATAAAGCAAAAAATGCCCCTTAAGAGCGTCCAGTATGTCCCCTTAAGAGGAAACCGTATCGCAGTAGCGGTTCGTATAGCAGAACCGTGCTGCGGGTGAAAGTAAATAATAGAGGAATGAGGGAAGGGGGAGGGGGGGAGGGATAAGTTTATCGAGGTTGATTGTCGGGGCCGCCGTTGCATTGTGGGCGAGACGCGGGACCTGGTACGGGGCTCACGGCTCCCCAACTGGCCCCATTCCGCCCGGGACCGCCATCGACGCTGATAAAGTTCAGGAGTTAAAGTTACGACAGATTCGCAAGTAGCGAAAACCGTCGCTTTGCAAGGCTCCTTTTGCGAGTACCGGGTACAGCCAGTGAAAAAAGTGTAAAACGATGGCAATGCAAAGAAGTTCTTTGCTTTCTAATCTTATTAATCCTATAAAAAATCACACTTTTATAAGAGTTGTAACTTTGGCCATTCTTTTACCATGCACCTAAATTTTATAATCTTCTTCCAAATAAATTCGAAGACATAGGAAATAACTACTCTATCCACAATGATATTCTATAATATTTATAATGTCATATCATTAATTAGAGTATATTCAAAACATGTTTTTAAGTTTTGTTTTAATGAGAAGAAGCGTTACAGGGCAAAAATCATTATTTTTCTCTATAAAATCATAAACTGTGAATTTTCCATATCGTTCTCATCATCTCCCTCGCTCGGAGCAATCTAATCGGCTACAAAGTAGTGTGATACTCGTCACGTTCCAAACCCTAACTACAAAGACAGAGACGTGTATGATTTTAGATTTATTGAATGGTTTTATGACCCAGTGACGGTTGCTGTTAGACCTGCTAATCAGCTGTTTTTTTGTGATATAATGCTTATAATATATAATAATTAGATGAATCGATATACAGGATGCTATTACAATCACTCTCAGAGATATCAACTTAGTACTAACTCGAGTAACCTAGAAATATGGATATCCGTTGAAATCTCAATCGTGATTTTTTAATTTCATAATACTTGCTTCAGACAAAATAACTATCTACCTACAATATTTTAGTATACCGCGAATCGATTCAATTAACTGTTCAAAAGGTGCCCATATTTTTTTCAGAAATTTGGGTTTCCAAACTACAAATGTTATTAGTACATTAAAATGCCATTTTTGATTTTTTAACGTAAAACTTTTGTTTGGAAGTTGATTTTGCAAAATTATCAGTCCATAAAAATACCATGGCCCGTCCCGCTTCATTTAATTAACTTTTTCTCATAAAGAATCTCTAGTTATCTCTTTCCTTGACATATTTCCTGCTTATGATAATGTAATTACCCACTTCTACCCAAACTACTAAACCTTAATGTCCACAATAAATTAACTCACTTTATTATAATCATTTTCTTTGTAGGACCATAATTATAAGACTTCCTGGTGGACGGTACATTTTCAGAATTATTTAGAAGGGCTCTGTCCTCGGTCCTTTTTTATATTCATACATAATATGATCTTAATCTTTCTATAATCAACAACCGTATTTTGCAATACGCCTATGTTATAATAGTTATGTGGCTAGGACGATTATTTCTAATGCTGAGGTAATCCTTAACGCGAGAACGTGTTCCGGAAGCGTGTCGCTAAGAAGCGTCCTACCGAGATTACACGAATGTACCGGAATGGTGTGTCGTATTAGATTCATTCACTGCCCTGAGAAAATTGTGTGTGGCTAAAGAAGTTTTTAAGTATTTAATTTTTTATATTTGACATTTTTATTTCAAATTCGGATATTAACAGATATGATTGTAGTAAGAACGGGTTTTAACTGAAAAGTGCAGTAAAAAGCTGATGTAATCATTTTATTCGGAATCTACCTAACTGTCTTACTAAGAATGGTTCTTACTAGTGAAAACGCGTTGTTTCTGATGCTCTTAGTTACTTCGCGTATTTACTAGTAAAACGGGTTCTTACTAATTTTAGGTTACATATACAAATCATAATGTCTGTTTATATTTTATATTAAAACATTTGTGAACCATGCCAAATTTAACATCAATTATTTTTTAAATTAATCGGATAATATTTAGGACTGGCCTTAATCTAACTTATCGGCCACATAAAATTTGCGAAGTTTGCTTGACGCAAACGTACTATATTATATAAAACGACTTGACGTATACGTACGTATATTTTATCAGTTACTCTTACAATAAAATGGTGAAGTTACCAAGAAGTCTCACATTCTGACTTCCATTCATAGTAAACACAGCACATTCATAGTGTGCTTAGTTTAGTAACAAAAATTCCTAAATCTAACTTTTATTAACTTAGTTTTCTTAAATTTATAATCCGTATTCTACCTATTTTGGATTTTTTCAAGAAAATCGAATGAGGATAAATTTATATATCTTTTAAATTTTACATATTTTTCATGAAGTTTATATCCTCAACCAGAATCGGTCCTTACAAAAAAAAACAAAATTTTTATTGTTACTTAGGTTTAATTTTTTTTAATAAGTTGTTTAAAAACCTGGAGTTAATTAATACGTTTATTTTTTTTTAAACGAAAATTTAAGAATTACTCGAAAGAAAACTTTAAATTGGTCTTTGTTTAAACATTTCGAATCATGGTACCTATTGTTTTGTACAATATTTTTGGTCCAGAATTTACTCGATAAACTACTTTCGAATTAGGGTCACAGTCATCCGTTATATAAGAAGATTAAAACTTTATACGTTTGAGAGTTTAATAATTGTGATGGACGGAAAACTGCGCTGAAGAAATAAGTTAAAACAACCCTCTACAGATTTTACAGTTCCTCTACCTACCCACCCGTAAACCTAACGATGTAATCACGACCCCATTTCGTTACTTCAGCGGGTGTTTTTTTTACTAGGAATAGTTCTGAAGTAGCGCCGCTATCGTGATGATCGAATCGCAAAAAGGCTAATTCTCAGCCGAGCGGCACGCCATGCTCGCGGGGTTGAGATGGTTCCGTTGGCCCACATGCCGAGGGTCTTTGACCTGCTGTGACCGCGGCGCTAATACACTTTCATGCTTTGGTGACCTACAGAGGCGCTTTCCCCCAGGCCTCGTGACCTCGTCACTCGCGGCCAAACTGCCTCCTACAATGCATTCCATTATTACTTATCAAACATATAGACTTCAAATTGTTACATTTTGAACGGAATACTTAGTTTTTTTTTATTTTCACTATTTTGCACCCGACATTACGTATCTAAATTAAAATGGATCCACCGCTGAAAAATCATATAATGTGTAAAAAATATTCGAAATCTCTTGAGCCGATTCGGAGTAAAAACTTACTTATAAAAAAAAGGGTGGAAGTTCTCAATTCGATGTGTTAACACAACATAATTTTAAAATTATGTGTTCCATCCCTTTAAAAGCATATTTAAAAAAAAGAGTAGAAACAGCGATACAGCGATGAGAAACTTACACGAAACATAATAATATAATAAACTTCTGTTCAACCACGGGCTTCGCATTGGGTTGGTAGCTTTACCAAATTTTTTCCCTTTTTCGCCCAATTTTTCTAATTTTTCTTTGCCCAAAAACCATCTTCATCTACAAACCAAACTAAATTATTTATTTTTTAAATAGGTACTAAAAGAAAAAAACAACATTAAAAACCAAAAACAATAACAATAACAATAAAAAACAAAAAAAATTTTTTTTTTTTTTGAAAACTCATGGCACAAATGCCTCCAGGCAAACAATAACAAATAAATAATTCACGTTGATCTTACAAAGGTGTAATAGAAAGAAGATTTTTAATCCTATTGGGCGAACAGACAAAGATATCAATCTCCGCGGAAATGGAATTTAATAATTCGACTGCTCTCCCAATTGGCTTATACTTGTATACGTCGATACGACACGCTAAACGCCTAAATAACATGTGCTTCTGCGCTCTAGTCAAACGGTCCGGAACAAAGAAACCAATATCTCTGAGTATTAATGGATTTTCGATGAAATCGCGAATAACTTTAAAAAAAGACCAATGTATGGACTTGTCGCCTAAAATCGAGTGTGTTAAAGCCCTAATACAAATGCTGATGGATACGTATTAGGAAACATTTCAGGATAATATCCATACATACGGAGATAGAGGTATCTTAGGAACCTCCAGGATATTACAGTATGTAATTTCATGAGGATAATGGAACTATACTCTAATACGAACGTGTAGTTTAAAAGCGAGATTGACTTCGGCTTACTCAAAGATCAACTGGTTCGAATCCCAACATTTTATTGTTATAACAACATTATAACAATATTTAATATTATGTCGTGATCTATTTTATCGAAGGCCTTCGAAATATTAATACAAATCGCACCCGTTCGAATATTTACATCAAGATTGCGTGCTACTTCATAGGTAAAAATGCTATAAAGTAGAAACTTAAACTTTCAGGAAATGTGCTTTGAGATATACAGAGATTGAAAATATGCATCAGCGGCGACTTAAGACTCTCTGCAGAGTGCTTTACTGCATTCGCTGGAATGCCATCAGGCCCGACATATTTACAGTATGTTCCATGTTATGTGTATGTGCACGCGAATTGTGTATGTGAAATCTCTATCCAAGCCTTTTTATGTTTTAACAAATTTGCACGTTGTTTTAAATGTTTGAGCAGTGTCTAATATAATTGCTTATTACATGGATAAAATAAAACCTATTACCTGAATAAACAAACCGGTCAAGATCGAGTCGGGCTTTCGCAAGCAGGGTATCGTACCAGAACTTCAACAAGAAACAGTCGAATTCTGAAAGTGGATCGAATTCAAACGATAAATTGTTGTGCCTTATGGTTTAGTCAGCGAAAGCTATGTAAGCGACCAAAACGTGGCTTTTTCGTACTATCTTAAAATAAAAGTGAAAACTCACTACTTTGAATGTAAAATAGTTAGATTTCATAACATTTTAATCTTAACATAAACGCTATAAAACAGTCATCATCATTGAGCCCCGGTCCTGCGCTTTTCAGGGCAATTGTTGACTCCTATCGTCTATAGGTCCTTGAATACGTCATCAAACCATTGCAGTTTAGGCCTACCAGTATGCATTATTAAGTTAACTTTTAGGCGGATTAATTCGCTCCACATGTCTCAACCACCTTAGCCTATCGAGTATAATAAATTTGACTAGAAGGTCTTCGTTAGTAAACTTCTCTTTTTAATCAAATTATAAAATTCCAAAATAGATATCCCTTATCTTTACAAGATATCTCTCATCTCAGTTTTTTTTTGTGGGTTTTTTTATGAACTACAATTCTGTAGTACGTATATTAATTTGACGTGATATATGATTTATTGATAAATCATGTGTAAAAAGCACACATTTTATTCATTGAGCAACCCATGCTTTTAGTGCACCTCCCATGCCTCTTTCACCATTATCACCATTCACCATTCGCGCGCCACGGAGTTGGATGATAGAGAGGTGTGGGGATTGTCGGGACGGAGGAAGGGATGGGGCGTGCAGTGCGCCCGAGCCGCGACGACGCGGCGCCACTCACCTGCATTTCCACTGATTGATAGCAACATTTGAGTTCATATAATTTAAAAGATTATATGGATAAAAATTCTCTCTTGTCGCCGAATCAATATGGGTTTTGGAGATGTCGGGGTAAACAGGATGCAATTCTACAAGTGACTGACTTTATATCGCGCAATGTCGATAATGGTAGGAAGGTGTCACGTCACATAATTGTTAATAAAGAGACTTAAACAAAACGGGAGTGGCTGACACTTTGCTGGATTGGTTTAATTATTATATCACATAAAAACTAAGCGGTTAGGTTAAACGTTTTTTAAGCGACAGTGCAGACATAGAGTACAGTGTTCCACAAGGTAGTAGACTGGGTCCCTTACTCTTTCTTATCTACATTGATCATCTTTGTAAACTTGACTGCGATTGAACCATTGTAACATTTGCTAAAGATACTGTTTTAGTGTTTTGGAGTGACTCGTGGCCAGACTTATATGAAAACATTTCGAAGGGAACTTAAATTAAAATATGTATCTAGACCTTAGACTAGAATGATACGCCATCACGAAAGGCGTGCGCACAAAACCTCCCGGGAAGTGCTCACATAATTTCCCCAAACCGAACTAAATTTTAAAATATCCGTCAGAGATGGATATGAGAGCTACGTTTCTGTATTTCAAATTTGCTTAGTGGTCTAGATTGTGTTCTAGGAAATCAGAAACTACATACTTACTAGTATTAACGTCAACGATATAAGGCGTTAAAGCTCTTTAAAAATGAAAATATTTACCATTGCTTAAGTAATAATGAACTTTATTTAACATTTTAAAGAGGGTACTTTCAAAAGTTAAAGTAAAAAGAACAAAGGGTATTTTCTGTTTCGCGATCTACAAAGACAGATATATAACAAATTATAAAAACCACTTTGCATAATATCTTCAAATCCATTCTTTAATAAAAATGTTTTTCACTCAGGTTATCTATAGATAAATTAATAAATGCCGTACTTAAGGACTTAAAATAACTTACTTACTTACCAAACTTAAAACTTAAAATTAAAATAACTAAAAAAAAAAAACAAATTTATTATTCAGGACCAAAGTTATTCCGTTATTCATAAAGTTATTCTATAAAAAATTAAAATAAATTATGCAGTGTTTAGTCGATAAAGGTGAATGTGAGGCAAAAAAATCATTAGTGATGCTTTTGTATGAATTTCGTGGTAGTCTAATAGAGATTGTGGTTCCTAGTGGTTAAGGCGTTGGACTATTGACCCAAAGGTCGGGGGTTCGAATCCGCACATGGTCATACTATTTTTAACGCTCAATTCCATCGCTCTACCATCTCCCCTGATTCTAGGACAGGCACATTTGGCCTAGTTGAGTAGAGCCTAAGAGCCTAAATTATTTAAAAACAAAAATCATATAGTAAGCATATAATATAGTTTAGCTGTTTATTTATTTATTTATTTAATCACGGAAAAACAACAGATACAAGAGATGAGAAGAAAACTTAGAAAAACTTATGATATAGGTTAGTCTTGTATCCTTACAAGTTTTTCACATATAGAGTGATTTATTTCATGTCTAATGTTAGTTATATGAGTTTACTGACAATAAGATCATTGTTAAGTGTATGCAGTTGCAAGCAATTGCAATTGCAAGCATAACTACACAGTACTACTTTATAAATAAGTACACAAAAATAAAATTAAAAATAGTGGCAAAAATAAAAGTAGAAATAGTGTGGCAAGCAAAGTGGCTAAGGAGGTGAATTGAAGTTAATGATGAAGAGAGCCGATATTAGATATAAGATATTCAGGATGCTGTATTTTGAAGAGACTTTAGAAAAGTGAATACAGAATTCTTAAAAACTATGGCCTTCGAGAAAACATCCACCTCTAGGAACAATTTGTTGAATGTTTGACATAGTCTGTAAAGCGGTGCTCTAAAACCTGCGTTGGTTTATTATAATATTGTTTGTGATTAGTAAAAACTAATCATAGTAAATATACAATATGCATTTAAAATCATTACCTACTGTCCTTTTAGGGGTTTATGGACCACCAACTGAACCGTTCTAGCGAAGAAAGAAATGTTTCATAGTGGCCATTTGTACCCATTTTCCAAAGAGGCCTTAAATACATATGTATGGTTTATCTACTGAGTTTTATATAGTTTATTTAATTTTATAGAGTTCGTCTGGCCAGTAATATCTCTCATTAAATGCTTCTTTTAAAAGTTTTACTTCAAAATGTTATTGTTGTGTGGCTTACTACTTATAATCGAAAACAATTACAATGATTTTCACTTTATTTGTTTATCGTTTGGGCTTCTTAATTAATAAATAGATATAGGTACTAATCATAGTTCTTAAGCAACTTATGTAGCGCGGGCGTAACGTCCCATGTATGGCATTTAGCTTTAGCTCTGATTGAATTTCTGAACACGACGTGCGCTAACATTATCACTAAACCACAACAAAGCATGAAACGACCTCATTACAGCCATAGATTGGTTTTATATAAGAGATATATTTATCTATACATAAAATGAAAATATACAAAACTACCAAAATGTATGTATATAAAAAGTACAATTAATCAAAAACAACCAGTTACTTCAAAGAAACATTACACGCATAACTAGTTATACACTTGATTAAGTTACATTATATGAACATAATTTATTTTAAATTATGTTATGTTTGTGATAACAAAGTGACAATTGGTGCAATGAAAGTATTTTTTTTTTTATTATTATTATAACAAAATATTTTTACAGTTGCTTATTAATTTGTTAGAGAACATTATAATACAAAAAGGTAAAGGTTGATTAAGGTTCTAAAAGTAGAACTAAGAAACATATTTTGATTTGTGTTATAACTCAAAAATATCTTCTTAGGTACGATATATTGAGTTTTTTCAGCTAGGTTCTAACAAAAATAAACTAATTCCGCGGAACACGGAACAGGGCCACATAAAGTTGCCTGCGCGAGAAACGTTGCACGCTAAGCCTTGCCTCTTAGAACTTTTCCGAATTCGACCGAAAGGACAATAAAATAACGCCTAATCGACATGACGGTTGTAACTGATCAATCCAATTGATCACTACCTGCGAATAAAGCATTCCTTTTCGTCTAATATAAAACACTGAGGTTATTTAAATGTCTGGTTTACACGTTCGGTCACTTTGCTCCGAGCCTCGAGATGTCTCCAGCGATGCTCTAGTTTTGGCTGTGACCAATCCAGTCCTCTTAAGCACGGTCTTAACGTCGACGTTGTAATTATATGTATTGCGTCCTAAGCTCGATCCTCGTCGCGGCAGAATGACTAAAGACTGATCATATTTAAAAAAATACTAAATCTTAACTACGCAATGAGCCATTACCAACGTCTCAATATCATTGTCCCAATCAAGTACCACTTTACGTTATTATTCACATAACTACCAAACCAAATTTTAGTTGTATCAAACAACGACAAACATATTTACATGTTCAACAGTTAAGAATAGCTAGTCTAATATAAAGACACTAATAACATATACTGTTATACAATATATACTATAGTATATAGTAAAGTCTACTTATTATTTTGAACGTACAGTACTGGCTTAACACATGATAGTTTAACAGCGTTCGCTGTTAAGCCGTCAGATAAATTTCAAATATTTCACTCTTACAAAAATCCAGGGTCAGGATATTGTGCTCCTGATACGTAGTTTTACGATTTTATTGCATTATTTATAGCCTATAAACTGGTCAGTAGACTAAACTATCCAACAGTGATAACCCCACTTCAATCCATTTAGTGGTTTTGGAGGAGAAAACTAAAACGCGAGAAGCAACTCTAATATTGTATAAGAAGTAATGATAATATTGTCATGTAAATTCTCATTTAATTGAGAGCGAATAAAAAGAGGAATTGTAAAAACAAAATATTTTGAAATGCATATCGATAGTCTGAAATGAAAGCGGTCGCCCTAAGGCGTTGGCGCCACGGCGCCGTCCGGTTGGGCGTCGCTACCGAGCGTCGACCCCACCCGCCCGCCCTAGCGCTAATCGTTCGCGTGCAACAACACCGATTTGTTTTCAGTGTGCCAAGTACCTGACTTTTATCACGACAGTTCTATGACACAAGTCATTAACATTTTCCCAGCGATAGCAAATAAAATTAAACTAGGGCATTGATTTAATTTTTCATTTTATGTGAATTAATTAGTAAGTAGGTATATTTTATTTATTTATAAAAAAAAATAACAATACAATGTAGATGACAAAGTGTGTTACACATCTAATTAGTATCTAATTTAACTGTCGATTGACTCAAACTTTCATATACTATGGATTGTGTAAAATGTTTTTTGCATGATTTCATCAGGTGATTTGCAATAATTTTGTATTTCTAGTTATTTTATTTGACACTTAGAATAGAATATTGTTGTTGAAATAAGAGTTGTGAACCATTTATATGGAAATACACGACAGTACGTCTAAGGCCTCGTAGGGTTTTGCATGTATAATACCAGAACAAGGATAGCTGATGGAGGTTGTTTTACGACAATAAGCTCGCCCTAAAGTGTAAAACAAATGATAAATAAAGTGTTTATATAACAAGTTATAAAAAAATGAATTGTATTATGAAAGATAAGTTATAAGGTTCTGTACCTACCTCTTTAATATTATTTTTTATATGTTTTATATCCAACGCTTATCAAAGCATAAAATCATAATATGACTTTTTTAATATTGTCGATAATGATGTAATTTTCAGGTGAATAACCGCTTTTAAAAAAAGATTACATACATACATTACAGATAATAAACACTTATTATGTAAATATAATTGAAAGATTTTAAACTAGAAAAAATCTTACTGAATAAAGAATAAGTAACAGTATCTTTTTGTGAGGAAAAATCAGTCAAATATTTATGACGCACACGATACAAATAAACTGACTGTGACGTCAATGGCAATAAGAGACAAAATTGATGATAAGGTTATCATCACTCATATTAGCACTCAGATCTTAATGCCATTGAATCATAGCTTGGTGTCGATTTATACATATAAGTTTCTACTTTTACCGGTTAAATAGTACAATGGATAGTGTAAGTCTTTAAGTGTTTTTTTACCATCCTAATACCCAAATTACAATTTCTATAAGAACAAGTACGAGGTAGTAAACATAAAACCCTCGCAACGCGTTATAGCTTTACTAAAAAATTTGAAGTTTCAAGTATTCCATTTATTTTTACTTTTGTTTTGAATCACCTTTTTGTATTTTTTTTTGTAATGCAATTTTTTTTTGGAAAATAAAATTTAACCTTAAACTTGAACAATTTCCTTAATATTATGGTTCTATGATTTGAGCAAAATACATGTGTGTATTTTGCTCAAATCTCATAATGGAAATAAATAATAAACCACTTGTCGAAGGTGTTTTTCTGGGTTATTAAGGTGTTACTTTATAATTACTGCAATATAAAAAAAGGTAAATCCGAGAATAAACTTACTGAAATTACCTACTCTTCCCAGTCAGTATTCGGGCTTTGACTAACAGTCTAAGAGCCACGAGAAATTATTAATCATTATCAATCAAACAGAAACCTCCAGATGTTTCCATCGTTGAAGTTGAAATTTTGCCTAAAAACATCTCATTCCATAAGTCAAAAACCGCATCTGGCAATCACCACAGCTTTATCGCCGATTAAAGGGGTTCGTTACTGTAAGACTGATATATTTAGGGTCTCCCGGTGCTGGGATATACTTTCAAGCCGCCTTAACCTAATACACAACTCATACAAAAAGTTGGTCAGAATTTGCGTCATAAGTATGCGTTTTATTTTGTAATGTAGCACGTACTCAGTGTAAGACTATAGGTTCTTTACTAGGTACCTTTAACCTACCCAAAGCACAAAAATCCAATAAAAAAAAACAATTAGCTGTAGCTCCCGAATGCAGCACTGCCGACACATAAGACTTACACCGTTGCATTCACCACTATTCATTGCATTAATTACTATTCATTACTATTAGCATTCATTACTTTTTACTGGTTAATAATGTTTAGTGGCTCTTAGACTACATAGATTATGAGTTAAAAATAGTTTTAATTTAGTTTTAGTACTGCTTGTAGAGACTGAATACTAATTATAACTTTTAAATATTACTCGCGATAAAACGTCTACGCTAATCAGAATATTTTAAAATTTAACTAGTATTATTCGAAAATATAAAATACGTTCGCTTCGTCTCGGGTTTAATTGTAAGGGTTGTAATCGGATAATATCGAGTGGGGAAATGGGAGGGGGAGTTGAGGAGCCTAATGGATTTCAATTACGGGAGATTGGACGTAACCATTGTCAGCCGGCTGCTGTGTCATGGACCGCTGCAAGATATCGTCTGATAGCTTAACGGAGAGAGAGATGGATAACTATGTGCTTTATAAACTGTTATATATTTATTTAAAATTGTAATGTTTGGTTCTAAACAGTTTTTTAACAAGCTGTCTTTAAGGTAAAAAACCTCTCGATCCTTCGACTTTCGACTTCGATAATTTTGGCGTGTCTGTATGAAAGGAGTAAAGAAAGATCTTTATTTTAAGACGTACAACACTTAAATTACCTATAATATTTATTATAGTTGACTACATATACATAGTTTCAGTAGATTTCAATAATATATTTTTTTTTTATCTAAATACCTTAAAAAAATAATTTATTATTCCACCACTTGTTAGCATATACACTTACATTCTATTTCGAAATCGATTTTTCTAAATGTCAGACTTTAATGTGATTCTGTTTAAATAATTTACTACTACTAAACAATAAATAATAAATAAATAAATAAATAAACAATGTATACAAGCAGTTGATTATATGATAGCTACAGGTTGTCATAGCCATTCTTGTTTTATTTTTGAAATTTATTTATTTGGTTTTCAGTGATTTTTATTACATGTTACAAGACATCAAAAATAAACAATGGCCATTTATATATAACACCTTGGTGTTAAAAAGTATAAGAAAATGAATACCAGCACTATATATAAGTTAACGTATAGGTATAGAGAAAGAGAGGGTAAGGTATGTTTATGTGAATGCGTCTGTGTAGGTGATAGGAAATTAGGTAGGTATATGTGCCTAAATGTAAAATTGAAAGGAGGAAAAGTAATAATAATGTAATTAGGTAATTGCATAATTCGGCAACTGGAAAATTTCTTAAATATCCAGTCAATTTGCGGTTGAAATGCAGATAGAAAAATATTTTTCCTTCATGGTTGAGAATATCAATTTCACTGAATCTAGTGTCTAGGTATCTAATAAACATTACATAACGTCGCTGATCGTTGCAAGCGAATGATCAACTGGCATGGATTGGAGGGCAGCTGCTACACTTAGGCCACATTCTTGGGGCCTGTTGTGTATACCTCCATAATCTGTAATTGAATGAGTGTTTTTATGTGTGTGGCTTGTTACTTAACTTAGTCGATAGTGCTGAGAAAAACGCCGTTGAATATTCTCAGTGGCGAAAAATGACATGGCCGTATTTGACCCATTGGGGATTCGAACCCGAGACCTTTGGATTTTAGAAGCAGGCAGTAACACCAGTTGGGGTAGTATTACAACAAACGTTTAATATTAAGACGTAAAGTTTATTTTCGGAAGCCAGGATGGTTTTTAAAATGACTTTACAGATCATAATTGAAATCGCTCGTGTATATGTAGTAGTAGATGTTGCATAAGTAAATAAATGAAAATCTATTTGGAAAGGCTATATTTGGATATGTACCTGTGATATTTTTATCTGAACTGTACTTAACGGGCCTTGTTTACGCATCACAAAGCATTTTCATTTTGAAATACGTTATTAAATTTGCCATTTTTCTTTAGTGAAAAATTTGATGTAAATTAAATTAAAATTACTTAAATGGCACGAAAGAAATATTACAATTTAATTTGGAAAAGAATTTTTTGTTACTTTTTTTATGCACGAAAACAGACAATGAAAGTAATTGGTCGAAAAGTATCAAATGCAAACGAGGGAAAAAATATTATTGCAATTTATAGACAAATCAGAAGACATTTTAACATAGCTGTACTGCGTTCGTAAAGTATAATATAAAAATACGTTTTAATGAAATATGTATATTTTCAAAATTTATAGTTTGATTATGGTTGGTTATTTGATTTCATGGTTGTTTCATTCGGTTAGGGGTTTAATATATTTATACTGCGGTGGTTTAGTAGAAATAGTGTCAGAACTGTTAAAGGTTTCGCTGCGTTTGTGGGTTCGAATTCGCACATTATGGTCAATCCATTTTAACGTCTCATTTCCTCTAACGCTTCCGTACAAATAAATTCAGGTTAGTTGATTAGAGCACAAAATATGTTACTTCCCAACAAGAAATCCGACACTAGCGTTTCAATATAAACTGACAAAATATCTTTGACCTACTTTAGTTATTAATATACCTAGCTATCATTCTATACATTGTTCAATAGTAGTAAATTATTTAACCAGATCCTGACGTCTTACAGCTAGGCCACAGAGGCGTTATTAAAGGCATCTCCCACCCAGACTTCTGGCGCCTGTGGTACCAACTTGCCAAAGGTTGCTTCATTTTTACATGAAATTTCCTTATTCTCTTCCTTCCCTCTTGCATTTCTCAGGTTAAATACATATTTTATACTCATTCGGTGGAAATATTTAATTGATTCAATTTGTACTATGGTACCATTGTTTTTATTGTTTTATTATGTGAACCACATAATAAAAAAATAAAATAAAGATAAACAAATAAATTTCCTATCTCCACTTGTTCTTGTGGCACCTTTAGCCCATTCGATGTGCGTTTTGGATGGCCATAAAAGCGACAAAGGGTTACTTTTTAGGCCCGAGTGGATTAAAATAAAAAAAACATACAATGGTATCATGACATTCTTTCAGATTTTAAAATCATTTGCTTTTTTTTGTAACTTTTAACGCGCGGTTAGTAATTAAACAACAAGAATATTATATTTCAATTTATAATCATTATTATGTGGTACTAAACATTCTTTTACATATTTCTATTTACAGATGAGTCTGTATTAATTTTATACACAGATGAGCTTGAATTAATTTTAACTGGCCGGTGATAACCTCATGCCTTCAACAGCCGTGCTTAACTGGCCGGTGATGTCTTCAACAGCCGTGCTATCATATTTTTAAAATTCCGTACTTTTTATCGAACTGTCAATGTCCTATGTATTGGTACTAAAAATTTGTTGACTTTTATGTTATATATTATTATTTTCCGACCAGCCTTCGATGTGATCGATATTATCGATCCTATAGATATATTACCTCAAAACACAGAATAAACTTCAAAGGCATCTAAGGATCATGACAAAGCCTTCCGACAAACTAAACACAAAATAAACTTGCTCGTGCTTATTAATTTTCTCTTATACGAGTTTTATTTAACCATTCTTATTTATTTGGTTTAATGTAATTTATGACATAACATTACAGAAAATCCATTTAAACAATTGAACATTACAAATCAAATCAATAATAAACGCAATTTCACACACATTTTAAACTTCTGTTATACGAGTATATAAATATTTTATTATTTCTTTTTCCGTAAAAAAATACTTATTATTATTAAAATTATTTTTTTTGGACACCTTTAAATAGAAGTTTACATTATACTTATTTTTAACATAAATGCATGGATTGATTGCTGGTTTGTATGTAAATAAATATATAAAATTAAATAGGAACGTGCCACCAATAATTAGGTGTACAAAAATATTTGATATTCATTTGTGGTCCTTAGACCATGTAGAGTAAATTTTCTCCTCTCTAGCTGTTGTAAAGATGACCCATATCTCCGGTCTCTGGTGAGGTCTGCGAAGGTGGGAGGGGGGGTGGGGGGGCGGTGAGAATCCGCGATGATCACACTAAAGACAGCGCAAATTTTCCGGACCGTTTCTCTATAATTAGGCCGCTGGGCTGTCATATACTGGCGCTGAGGACGTTTCGTCACAATTACGCTTCTAAGCTTTGTTCCTTTTAGACTCAAGCGAGACTTATTTCCAAGGGGCGGGTATTAAAGCAAACAGTTCGGGCACTTGCTAGGTACATATACTGGGCGTATCGACCGGCAAGTTGTCTTATAAATTTAGGGGCACATGTATGACTTACAATTAGTACAAAATATTTTTGGATTTTGGATATCTGACGGATGTTTAGCTCCTATCGGTCTATCCGCTTCAAGGGCAATATTTTTAGCTTCTATACATACATTAAGGTATAAGAAGCTACTATCCTCGTCTTTTAACAAGCAAATAGAAACACGTAAAAGAATATTCAGTGCCACATGATGCGCGGCTAGTGAAACAATCATTACTTGCCTAATTATGTTAAAATTTATGATGATTTGAAAGAATGTCACGATGCCATTGTATGTTTCTATTTTTTTAATCTAGTTAGATCTAAAAAATAACCCACTGTTGCCTCTATGGCCGTTCAAAACGCACATCGAATGGGTTAAAAATGTGCATACAAAGTGGAGATAGGAAATAAAGCAACCCATCACAAGTTGGTACCACAGCGCCAGTAGTTTGGGTGGGAGGTACCTTTAGGGTAGGGTTGCCAGAAATGGTTTGGCTCTGACCGGGACTGATATCAATATTGGTGGAAATATAGGGGAGTTATAGCAGGAGGAGGGGGGGGGGGGGGGGGGTACTGCCCCACCATAGCGCCGCAACCTGGTTTGTGAAAAAAGGAAATACTTCAATGGTTCCCACATTTTCAAAATACGTTCAATGGCCGGCAGGAAAGACGGTTAACCACCTAGTTTTTTGAGTGAGATTGTAAATTACCATGAATTACATCAGCTCCCTCACAAAGGTATTTCAGTCTTTCATTCCGTACTGTAAATATGGAAAAATATTTGAAAAAAGGTCAGTACATCCCTTGACCCCACACTATGATTATTCGTTTACCGGGACACATGGTGGGTCAAACGGGACAACCGGGACCGAGGCTCTAAACCGGTGACATGTCCCGGTGTACCGGGACGTATGGCAACCCTACTTTAGGGCCTATCTGTAAGACGTCGGGTCCTGGTTTTATAATTAACTACTATAGAAGCAGTTCATATTATATGATAGCTACAGGGTGTCATAGCCATTCATGTTTTAAAAAAGGTTTGCTGAATATAGAACATTTTACTTGATTTTACTTGACTTATATAGAAGCGTGCGAGCGTACGTTGCCATGGAGACCGAGTCGGGTTCTCAGCGATAAATCAAAGAGTTATCGCCTCTTCCACGAAAAGCTTGGCCTAAATCCAATTAGGGTTTGCTTCACGGCTAACAGTCTTTCTTAGAACGAACAGAAAGCCCCAAATAGGCTACAGGATGGGAAGATCTTGATAGAAAAGCTTCAAATTGATCTTTTTTATGACACTTTTGATGTGAATACACCAGTAAATTTATTCTTATTAGAACAAAAAAATCAACCATTGCAAAAAGTTTCGTATTGCAGCTCAAAAACTATTGTTTATATCGAAAATCAAAATACACCACGTGCTAACTACAGGATCAAAAATTTAGCTGCGCTTTGTGAGGACCGTAGTGCATTTTACACCGCCATTTAGGGTTTTTTTGGCCCCATATGGAAACTTCTGCGCAGTATAATTTTTGACTCAAAGAACCTACGACGCTCGCTTTGATTTCACTTTAAAGACTTTGACAAAGTTTACAATCCAGTGACGCCCGTGAAACTCCATATGAGCGAGTAAAGCATTGTCGGAAACGCAAGGCTTTACTTTTTATTTCGTTTTTCCTTGTAGAAATACTATATTTATATAATTATATTTTTATACCTACTTAGCTGGATTAATAAATTCGCCCGAACTTCTCAGTAATCTTAGATTATCTTACCAACATTTCTTTTCAATTTCAACGATACCTACTTTTCTCTTAGATCTGATTTTATAAGATTTGTTTATTATTTCTAAAATCAAATTAGTGCTGTTTCTAAAACTTAAGGATCAATAATTCTGTAATAACTAATAAAAATAAAAAAACACGACAGTTATGAGAGTAAGAGGCAACTGAATATTTATTAAGAATCCATAGTTTTTTTGCATATGAGCATAATTACTTATCGCAAGTAGAATATGATATTAATTGTGTCATATTAAACATAATATACGTAGGTACATATATTTCACCACATACGTAAATTGAACTTTATTTGTTCGTCAGGTAATGTCAGTGTAGGTTTTTTTAAATGTGTAAGTTCCCATATGTTACCATAAGTTCCCATATGTTCCCATATGTAAGTTCTTAATGTGTAATAACCCACTGTCGCCCATCACATAGCGCGAGTAGTCTGGAAGGAAGATGCCTTTAATGACGCCTGTAGGGCCTAGATGTAAGACGTCAGGGTTGGTATTATATGATAGCTACAGGCTGTCGTAGACATTCTTGTTCTTTTACGACTTTGGTTTGGTACCCTAAAAATAGAATTTATAGGTATTGAATGGAATTTATTTTACCATTTGATGAAGCATCTTTACCTTCATGGCAGCAGTTTGCCTACAATTAATATCCCACTTGAATATTTTCTTACGTAGGCGATACTCCCGAAAAAGAAGGTTCGTAAAGAGTTTCCCCCTAAATGTGGAGCGAAATAAGGGACTCTCGCGTGTATAATTTAATAGGCTTTTTTCGTGGCGAAGCACCTGGGACCGCTCTTCGTTACCATAAAATAATACTGTACGTGTATGTAGCTGCAGAAACGTATTTATTTATTTATTTCGATATAATAAAAAGTTATAATTAAAAATATTTTTGTTCGAATTTTAGAAAAAAGAATTATTTATTTAAAGTTTGCGTTTCTCCGCTCCAATATGCTGCTAGTATAGTTTACACCTTTGCGACTATGACAATTAGTTAAATATGTTATAAACCTAGTTAAATATGACATTTAATGTGACAATAAATCGAAATGTAGTAGAGCATTGACATTTAATGTAACTACTTGTTTTCGGTATTATTTTTAAAAAAGTTCAAAATGGTAAATATCCCCTAAACCGTAAAACTTTGTACTAAGGTAAGTATGGCTATATAAGTTCTAAATGACGTCTTCTATCGGCTCCTAAAAGGTTTGCATCGACCTACCAAACAATACAATTGTACAACAATTGGTATACAATTGTGTATGCCATAAGCCATATTAAGATTTTCAAAATGAATACTTGGCCTAACTGATTATGCAGGCAAATATTATAATGTTAGATATTTTATTAGGTTTAGAGGTCTAGGCCAAATAATACAATAATTAGGAGATGTACAAAAAATAGAAAAACAAGCATAATCCTATTTGAGATGTGTATTAGGCAAATTCTATCTGACTATCTTTCTTTCCAGTATTGTGTTTTTTAATGACTATATATACGTAAGTACCTGCTTATAGTCATAATTGGACTAACACAAGTAAACTTTAAAGATGTTTTAAAAAAAAGAATGAGAATTATTCTAATGAGGATTAAAGGCGTAGCAGACCGTTTCTTTATCCGCCATTGTAATTTACGTCACTCTTAAATGTCAGAGGCCGGAGCAGTCAGTAGCAGTGGCCGCAGCTTTCTGCAGCGACGAGTCGCATTTACAAACCCACGTTGAGTTGTAACTCTTAAGTTATATTCAAAAACTCACATAAATTTTAGATTAAATAATTAAAGGACATAACAACTCCTTCGCTGCCTGAAACATAATTAATATTAATGCCCGTGCATGTTTTGTATCAACTCAAGATTTAACACTCTTAATTTTTACTTTAAACTTAATTTTAATTTCACTGATTTCTTTTTTATTTGAAAAGAGAATTAGTTATTTATCTTTATATTTTACAGAGAAATTTTCAAGTACAAAGATGTAATTTTGCTAATAGCCTGAGCAATCATTAGAAAATTCGTCTAATTATAATAAAAACTTTATTCCTGATTTATAATTTTTACAATCCTTTGCCTAAAAGCATTTTTAGACACCATAAGCACTATCCAGTTGTTATTTCTGTAAGTTGCGAGAATACTTTGTTTTATAATTATGGATATATCTGCTTTTTTGGTTTGTTTACTTAGTTTGTTTTAAAATAATGTACGAGGAGAACCTGGTTTTAAAATACATGTGTTTTGAAACCATTACTGAAGATTTAATAACCCATGTTGAAGAAATTAGTTCATCCCTAAAGTAAATTACCTTTCTTGACATAACATTTCGGCCACATAACCTTACCGCTTGCACGATTGCGTCGATCAGCTGTCGTACCTATCACGAAAACATTATTTTCTAGGAAACCATGATTAATTTTGTTATGTCGTCTTTACAAATAATACTTGAAATCGCAAGGACAATTAGCTATTTTTTATCGGTCGTGGTCTTGGGACACGGTATATACCTTTCTATTAAAATTAGAATTCCAAATATTTTAATAATATTCCTATGAATGTAAATGTAGTAACATATGATTGTTAGCGCTTGTGTGAATGTTATATGTATGTGTGTTTGTTTAGAATAAATAGTTTTTAAATCATAAAGAATGACGTGCAAATTGCGAGCATTAAATATTTTTTTTTTTCGCTTAGTTTGTGTTGACTCTGAGGTTATGTACATAATTATAATTAATTAATTACATAATTAATTGACAAAAAAAAAAAGAAATGTAGTAGTAGAAATCACAGTTATAAATGAATATTACAAATGCACCGGGAGCGATTAGCACTGCTACATTTTGTGCCCTGCCTTCTTTACTAGACTATGTCTGTACTAAGGAAGGCAGTGTTGTATTGTGCTACAACTGAGAATGTCAAACCGTCAGAATTATCAGAATGTATCACATAACTCCGGCTATACTCGGGTAAAATTAAAAAAAACTAAGCTCAGTAGCACAAAAATTAACGCAATTTTTATAAAACTCAGCGCTGTGGTTATACCGACATCCTGCGATGTCAAGTGCACGAACTCTTCAGTACTTATTATAATTATTTTCAATTTGGCTTCATATTCAAAGCTTATTAAAGAAATAAAAAAAAAAACTTTATTTTTTAATACTGTCAATTCATTTTGTCAGTCGATTTGCCGTTATTAGAAAGCGTCAACAGATTTATGAGTTACAAATACTCGTATATTTTAATATTCACTTTATAAATCCCACTAAACGTCAAGACAATATTTTTTATAAGTCTGTTGGAATATGTTTACGCCTGTAATAAAACGGAAGCTTAGAACTTTCCCTAAGGAAGAACTTTGCGCACAAAATCAAATCGTGCTTAGGTGGCCCGGCTGATATTGAGATATGTGTTGTGTCCGCAAAACTTTCAAAATCAGATGCTGACGTTGGAATAATAAATAAACAAATGCCATTCCTGTTATACAAATTATGCTTTTGCACCAGTTGCACCGTTCGATCATGCCACGTGCACAGTAGGTACTACGCCAACTTTGAACGTTTAAATCCCGACGGGAATAAATGTGATCCGCTTAAGAATGTAGGCATAATGGAAACACTACCTACTTATTTCCGAAGCATAGTTTGATTTTTAAATATTTTATGCGTTTGTAATTCGTATTCAAGCAGGCTTTAGTATATGCATACGGGTACAAGTTCAAAGTCTTCCAGAGGGCTCTGCTAATATTATATCCCTACTGGATTGAACTATTGAAATGGGAATTGAATCGTCCCAGTGACCTCTATGTAATTTAATTATTAAATATATTTTAAGGGAACATACAGCGTAACTTAATTTATAACCTAATTTATTAATTTGGCTAGTTAATGAATCCACTGTTTAACAATTGAATTAAAAAATAGGTTCACCTAGAACTACTGATTACATAAAAAAAGAAAATAAATGAGTAACGTAAATAAAATAGTTCAGTTTTTACATATTAATATATTAAATAGCCGTATTCTAACTAACACATATAAAAACATGTGTTAGTTAGAATACGGCTTTCGTTAGTGTTATGATAAACATTCTAATTACTTGTAGGAGACTTGATAAACATTCTAATTACTTGTAGGAGACTTGATAAACATTCTAATTACTTGTAGGAGACTTGATAAACATTCTAATTACTTCTAGTATATTTTGCTAAGCTTGTTTTTGAATGAATTCAAAGTACAATTTAAAATGTCTAATTACGATAGATTACTCTTATATTCATGGCATATTCTGTGAAGTGTTGCGATTTGAGCATAGTTTGTGTTTCTTTTATTCAATAGAAAAAAGATAAAAAAAAGAATGCTATATTAGTAAAATCGCAGGAAACGTATTTGCAGCCGGTAAACTAAAATTATCCATTGCATAAGTATTTAATAATACATTTTGATTATCGTAAAATAATTTTTATTTAAAAATGTATTGTTTCCTATTATAATTTTGGGTATTGTTTTATTTTATGGTTTCAGACCAAAATGGTTATAAACAGGAACTCTTATTGACAGACTTTCTTGTCTGTCCAGGTTCGAGTTTAAACAGTTGGTCAGACAAAGTTGTGATTTAATATACTTATAGAATACTTATAGATTGTCAAGTAGGTACCGCAAATACAACATATTTTGTCGTTTCATCAAAAATATGTTTTGCGTTCATATTTTTTTTTGGTTTAATAAAGTGAACACTTAAAAAATATATATTTTATTTATTTACCAGTTGCTACATCGATGTAAGTAGTAGTTTTGCTTAGAAGATTCAAAATACCTTTTTATTTATTTGCATAATTACTTTTTATGTACTTAGTTTTTTAACAAAATGTACCACCAACCAGAAATATTTATAAAAAAAAGAAAAATTACAGATAAACAGGGTGTCCCAAGACCAATCCCACAAACTTTAGGGGGTATTTAAGTTCCCTATTAAGAGTAAGAAATTATGTAACAAAATGCGAAAAATTTTCGTCACCAAATTTATTATTTTTGTAATAAAATTGGTGTAAATCGATTTTATCAATCGATAAATCAATATTATCTGTCGACCAATATCATCCCTCTTTCAACCCCAGAGAAGGGGAAAGGAGTTACCCCTTCTTCTTAGACCGACCTCTGTTCGACCAGTGGTATCTGACAGCAATCATTTAGCTCCGCCCTAATAGGGCGTTTCGAACAACGCTGCAGGTCATTAACCTCGATCTTGACTGACCGCGGCCTAGTGACCCAGTGACGTAGTTATCCGAGGGAGGAGCTATTGAAAAATATCTGTTTTACATGATTCAGAATAGAAATTTCAACATTTTTTTTCTCGAATACCATAATGAATTTTGATATATTTTATTAACAAATAACACTAGGAATCGTAGGACCTATTAGCTGTTTTTTTTTATTGGGATTGACTTTGGGACATTCTGTATATTGTTATTTTTTTGTAGTATTAAATATTTTTTCTTGAGGATTTTATTTAATTATACACAGTTATTTTAAAATAGTTTTCAACGTATTGTATTGAATGTTTACAAAAATAAAATAAAAATTAAAATGAATAAGCCTTTATAAACCTCTATATCTTTATATCTATTTTACCTTTGTAAAATGCCTGTGTTTTAAATGTGGTAAAATGTGTATTTTACGATATAGAGATATTTTGAAGTACACATATCAAATACTCTACATTGGGGGGTAGACTAAGTAATAAAAAAGTCAGTCGTTCACTGCATTCTGTTCTGCTGGACCTTGGCGTTCGCTATCATTTATGCACGCGTCTATTTTTGGATTATTGCCCATTGGTTTGAGATGCTCATATTCCAGTCTAAAATCTGGCCTCGAAGTAATTCAGCAGTTAGGCTGGATTAGTTTGGTTGACGATCGACACTCGAAAATCGACTCGACTGTACGCGCCATCTCTTTTTTCTTACGACCGTTGGCAGCAAGTGAAAGAGACGCCAGCGTCGAGTCGATTATCAATTGACATCCAGACTAAGGCCCCCAGGTGCTTCCACCGATTCGAAAGTAATCTAAACATTTTTTTTATATCTTTTTTATACGAGGTTTGTCAAGTTAATGGGGTGTTTGTGTACTCTAATAATAGAAAATACAAACACCCTCAAATGTAATAATCATAAGAGTATGATGACATTTCATGTAAAAATGGAAAACAGTTCATCCCCAAATTTATTACCCATTTTTTTTTAATAAATAAAAAATCTTCTTCTGACTGTAAGACAGTTTTTTGGCGAGAAAGAATTTCCGTATAGGTGCATATGTTGTCGAAATCATAATTATAAAAAATAAATTTAAAACATAATTTCAAAAAGTATGAGTTTATGAAATAGCTACAATTTCATAAACTCACGTATTGCTTAAGTAGTTAGTAATTTCTAAGTCTATTCTTGAGTTTAAAATGCTTTCTACCCTAATTTCTTTCGGCAAACCCTTAAATAAGTTCGCGCCTTTTTGTCCTGTCACCATAAAACGAGATGGTGTAATTTACCAGTATTTTAAGGTCACTCAGTAAAATGGCGAGACGTTGTCGTTGGACGTGCCCGCTTTTCCGAGTAAATAACGTAAATTTTTTTTTTTTAAACGACTATGAATTTTAATATACCTTCTTTACGAATAATACTTGACTAATTGTTTGCATTTTTTATTGGGAATCGTCTTGGGACACGGTATATGGGACAAAGACCATTCCTAAATATAAAAGTAATTTTTATTAGGAAAATTGACGGTTCACAAAGGAATGTAAACCCAAGAAGACACGAGTCTTCCGCATATCACCATAGAATAGAGAACTGTAATAAAAGAATACCTTCGTAAAAAATATAATATATATTAAATGTGTCATCAAAATATAATTCAAACCTGATTTATCTGATTTTTTATTATTATCGCTATTTCTATAACAATGACAAGATCACACAAATATTGTGTGCCCGTATAAACATTTCTCAACTCACAAATGGCATTTATTCACGACCGCCCTAAAAGCACGGTAATGCGATTCACAGAAACAAACAGTTACAAAGAGTTACAAAGGAAAATCTCGCAAGCCAGTCCATTAACATAACATAAACTTTATGCGGAGATGTAATTCACGACGGATAAAGAAAACATTGGCTCATTTTTACCGCATCTTAGTCGCCGTTTGCTAAAACTAAACCGAAAATGAATTCGAATTTCCTGCAATTTTATATTTCATGCTTTGTTATTCGCTTTCTACTTAAATCTCAAGGTAAGCATTGGATGTTAACAGGCTGGAGAAGATGAAAAAAATATTCTATTCTTGCGCTTTATTATATCATATTCATTTAATATTGGGCATGGTAGGATGTAATCCTTTTCAGCTGGGGCAGGATTTACTTCGCTTTTACCTGAAAATTAAATACGCGCTCGAATGCACAACATTTATGTGCCATCGTTTAGATCTAATAAGGTTCAGTTTGCAATTTATAATACAACTGTATACATACAGATTGATTGTTATTTGAATGGTCTTGGAATGGTGCCAGATTCAGACGTATTCACCATCAATTCAGGCAAGTATTTTAATAATATTATGTATTTCTCATATAGGCGATGAATATTCAAAGATTTACCAATAGAATTTCTATCTTTGTTTAATAATAGTAAATAAGAATGGATAATTTCATAATGGTAAATATTTAATTTAGTAATAATTAAATGAGTTACTAATTTATCTGGATGGGTCAAAATCATTCCAGACAATTCCAGTTACGTGGCAAATTTGAAAAAAATATTTATAAACTCTTTAAATAAATGTTGGAGTTTTTTGAAAAATGTAAGAAAACAAAAATCAATACAAGGAAAACTTCTAGCAGTTATACAGCCAGGTCTTCAAAAGGTAAATCTTTCCGATAAATAATAATTAGGAACCCCGTATGTGTTATGTGTAATTGACATCTTGTTTGTGATTTATATATAAAATAAATATAGTACTGTGGAATCGTCATGTGTATTATTGAATATTGTCTATATGCTGTACTTCAGACATTATCATGTTGTGGTGCCCTTGGAGTTGTGCGAAGATATAGGTCCTCTTACAAGTTAAGCAGATGACTGACAACACCGAAAGGAAAGGGCAAAACAGAGCAAAAACATAGTCGAAACATCCTCTCTGCGGTCATCGGCTCAAGGTGTTCATCGCTCTCACTTATTCGATAATTATTAGGGTCACCCACCACACTATTAGGGCCTGTTGCAACAGCGTCCTAACCGGACTTTAATTTTCAGATATTTTGTCTCTGATTATTCTGATTATTAGCACGAATAATCAGAGACAAAATATCTGAAATTTAGCGATCAAGTGACGGTATCAGTACAGCACTTGATCACGCCCGGCGCTCTTTTCATCTGTTGGGTTACTGGTATAAGACGCCAATAGTCATTTCCTTTTTTTCTGAAGTACTAGAAACAGGTTTGAATAGATGTTTGAGTCGAGGACCCAACCCTTGAGTCTCAGTGAAAATCTACGGTGTAAATCTGTCTACTCATTTATAATGTTTTGAAAAGATAATATTACTGTATTTTTTTTTTGTAATAAATTATTGAAATAATATCAATTAGTTGACACGACTCAGCGAACCCAGGACTTATTGTTAGGCCGGCGGCTTTCATTGGTTTTGGAGTCCTAAGGGTCCTCTTCATAGAGAGTTTTTATCGGTGTCAGGCGAGGTCATAAATCATGCGATTTCATCTAAAGGCGAGAAACATGATATTTTTAAACAAAAATGATTATTCAACTTTTGTTTATTGTATAATCTTGAAAAACAGAATCAATGTATTTTAAAAAACTTAAATTTGCATTTTTATGAAATCAAATAATCACACATAAATTTTCTCGATTCTTGAATGTGCAATGTTAAAAAGGGTACAAGACCATTTATTTTTAGAAGCGAGTTACGCGCCGTTTTAGACAAAAAAAAACAATTTATGTAATATGTTTGAAAATATAACAATAGTATAATTTCAAGTATGCTTTTATTTATCAAATGAAATAATTTTGAAAGATATCAAATTCCGGGACTTGCGCCCTTTTAAAAAATAGTTAACATGTAAAAACTGACGGATATTTACACATCATTATACCACTTATAAAACTCAAGGTAAAAGTCGCTGATAGCATTTACTCTATGGTCAAATATCAAGCTATCTAGAATATTTATGGGCTATTTGCAAATAGGGTTTGATTACCAAAATGGATTACAGAACATTTCACTAAAGTGTTTCCTAATTCAAACCGATATTTTATTTTGATGAGTGACGGAGTTTCCAGGAAAAAATATAATATCTAGTGTGAATATATTGAATTAAAATTAGTTGGATACCAGATACCCCCTTTTTGAAGGCGTACTTGAACGGACACACTTATCCAATGTGTGCACTCCGCAACAAGGACCCTACAGTATGGACCTCAGCTATGCTCGCTAAAACGAGGGCTCGAATTGCAGGAATTCAAATAATGCGTTCGGCGCCTCATTCCATACAGAATAAATGCATTTTATATACCATAGAAGCGCCATTGCTGTGCGTCAGACTGATCTCGGAGGAGAGGGGTAGAGGGGTAGAGGGGTAGAGGGGTAGAGGGGCGCTTGTTTACTGACGAAGCAGCTGGAAGCTTGCCAGCAATTATTGGTCGGCCACTCAATAACAAAAGCAGAAACCACTCTACAGGTTGATTCCAAATACTAATGTCTGAACGTACCTACATCCAAACTGTATCCATAGCTTTCGATGTTGAGTGAGTGGCCGCAAATACTCAAGATGTTTGAGTGGACTTTGAGACGTTTAAGTGAACGTGCCATGTATCCAGGTGCCATTCCATGCATATAATTATTTATTAGACTATCAAACTATATATATTGGCACCTAAAAAATCATTCAGATAATTCCAAAATTACTCCGAAAATAGTTATAACCCCAAAAAAAAATAACGTTTTATGTTTTTAGGAAAACCGAAACTTATCATTGTAATGATATTAATATATAACTAAGTATATTTATTTAGTTATTCTCATTAAAAACTAAGGGTGAAAATACCAATTTGTCCAAAGTAAAAAAATATATAAGTAAGTAGAGATTCAACGGTACCACGGCAACCTATATTATAATTATCATATGTAAATAATTACTCCATTTCATGCAAAATTTATTATGATATTTGCCGGGGCGACGATGTTTCTTATATTGCCATTTATTTGATTCGAAGCAAAAAAAAACTCTTGGATATGTCGATACACATTCTTTTATTATACAATATACAAGGGCGGACACTTTTCTACACTGTCGGTAGGCGATTATATTAATCTTTTGCTCATCGCTACCGTCCTCCATACATTCATGAAATATGATATAATAGGGTTAATTCTGTCTTTAAGTCGAAATAATTTCAGTGCGTTTTCCTTAGTATAATGCAGTATATGGTGCAGACGCTGCATAGATAGATATACTTTGTAATAATGCGTCTTTTGGTTAATTTTAACTTCAATACATTAATATTATTAATAATCTACCTCCATTCCGAGTGCACCCAAACTGCATAATAACATAGCAACAGTTAGACTAAATTAGTCAGTTTAAAGGCGTCCAACAGTTAATCGTTTTTTTATAGCACCCCGCTGGTTGTGGCTTCGCATAACATCACATCTCATTCCACCACGCGTTGAGTCGTGCTGTGAAAGTAATCCATGGTTTCTATCTTCATTTTTTAGTCGGAGAGCCAAACGTAAATATATCATACCCTGCGTGCGACTCTAACGGTTGCCTTCAACTTTAACGGGGGCCTTCGGCGCGCGACGACTCGTGCCTACGACATTCGAGATGGAAAAAATGTATTTTATTATTATTTAGATTTGAGAGACTGTCCTTGAAATTTATTATTAGTTATATTACGCTTAAACGGATATTCCGATGGAATTAATGGTATTCTTGAGATGATAACAATATCTCCCCGAGCACACTGTAACTTTTAGCATGTTTTTATGTAGCCACAATTTAGGCTGATTAAAATTTCATGATAACATAACGGGTGATCCGATTTTAGAAATAATTGTATGTGATAGGAGCCCAAGAATGGTAAAAACGTATTTTGTATTTTTTTTTAAGAAGAATCTAAATACGAATTTTCACTCCTTTAACATCTTTTGCTTGTGAGATGCAGGTATCCCTTCCCTCTTTCATCTTCCATAATTGAATTTTCGCAAAATTGTAAAACACGCGTTTCTTAATTTTTGAAGGAGAATCGAAAAATTAATTTTCAACTGTGTAACATCTTCGATTTCTGAGATATTGAATGAAAGCGTTTTCACCCCATCAGGGAGGGGGGTTCTAAAAATACTTTTTAAGTGGCTGCCTACGTTATAGTGATGTCAGTCAGTCGGAACTTATTTATTATATAGTATATAGGTTTCATACTGTAAGCCCTTTAAATGACTAGATTATTTGAATACCTACCAAGTCGCTGAGATTCTTTAACTTTGTATTATTATTGTTTATTTATTTATTTATTTATACTTTTATATTTTTTTATTTATACTTATAAATAAAACAACAATTTATCACTGATTACATTGTCTATTAGAATATCTATGGCAAAAGATTACTCTCATACATTTGAAACAGCTCCCATGAAACTCCAAAATGAGACCTTTCGGAATGGATTTCATTGCGGTTGGTTGTCTATAAATAGTCAAGGACGTAACGTCACCAAATTTTACCCATATACGGCGCCTATATTTCGCTTCTCCTATACATCTGCCATAATATAAATTGAATTACAAATGACTTTCAGGTAGCATGCATCTCATTGCTGTTGGCAGCCTGGACTCCAAACGAGATTGCCCTTTAAACTTGATTTAGAAGTAATTTATGGCTTTAGGCCTTGTCCACTACTACTACTATACACACGACGTTATTTATAACTCAAGGCTTTGGACATGAAAAAAGGATATGAAAAGAGTTTGCGCGTTTCTTGCAGGAGTGTGGATGTCTACCTCTCGCCACACGCGACCAGCCTCCCCGCAAGAATTCCATCACGTCAGTGAACATACGATTGGACAGTTTATTTTCAGTTTGTCACTATTGATAGCGTGTGTACAATTACACCGGCTGTATAAACGCGCAATCAAATATAAAATACACAGATACAATTTATTACGGTTAGTTTTCTGTTTTTCTATGTACAAGTTATTATAATATCTGTTTCAAAACTGTAGATTTCATAGATTGCAGATTTAACTTAGTATTTTTTATTTATTTATTGTTTATTTGGAAAATCAATAACCAACAGTACAATTTATAAGTTATGGTAAGTACAATTGCGTATAAATTTGAATGATAACAGGTTTTCCTTAAAGTAGAGAAATATATGAAGAGAGTAAAATTAATTCCACTCGTACTAGCGTATTAACATACAGGGTGTATTTATATTCACTGATGTCCTTTTAGGGGATTGATCTATACCTGTGATTAAGACGGTCTCACGAAAAAAAAAATAGAAAATAAAAAATTCACTAAAATAATTATATTATGAAAAAAATTCAAAAACATTAAAATAATTTCTTTTAAATTTCGAATTCATTTTTCTCGTCATTAGAAACATTTTTTGAAGTTTAATATTTGATTATGGTCTTATAGTCTATATCAACCCCCTAAAAGGACATCAGTGAATATAACACACTCTGTATACATATATTTAAATACATTATTTTTACACATTAGTGGTTCAAACTGTCAGAGGCCAAAGGAAAAAAATGGTGTCTAAAGATAACTATTATTTAGTTTTACTAATTTAATTTGTTTCTTAAATTTAGAGTTTTTCAAAACTCAAGATGAAATTTACTTAATAAAAATATTATATTAAAATATATAGGTATGTAAGTGTCAATACTTAGTCACTGGCTCTTATAGTATTAATGATTAATTATCTAGAGTAGGCTCCAGCCCCACCCTGCGAGGCTAGCTGTATGCTTAGTAACGGGAGACAGGGTCGGAGTAGTAATAAGCTAGTTATTGCGCTCATTCGTCTGGTAATTGATTGGCTCTGCTGGGAATGTGTCGGATCAAACAAACGGATGTAACGAAATGATTGATTGGCTGCGGTCGCACACGAAATATCCACGAATTAAATTAGCAGGACTATCCGAGGGCAGAGACTATAGTCTATAGATGGCCACGCGCTGGGCGCGGTTGAGGTCGATGAAATATCTAAATGGAGAGTGTTCAATCATTTCTGAGTGTGAGTTAGGGTCGCCAAGCGTTAGTGCAGACTCTGGGACACCCGGGTTATGAGTCAACACCGTTCTAAATAAAACTATTTATTTATTTTCAGATTGTACTCTAACAGAATATTGAAATAACATGTAAACATTAATCTTAAGAAACTTAATTAAAATGAAAAACCTTATCAATATTCAAATAAAAAGAGGACACCACATACATATGAAAGATAAAACACAGATTATACTAAATAGAAACAATATCAATATTTGAGATCGTGGTAGTATAGTGGTTAAGGCGTTGGACAATTAGTCCAAAGGTCGCGAATTCGAGTCCGCATGGTCCGAATAGTCATACCATTTTTAACGCTTTATTACCACCATCTCCCCTGACTCTAGTACAGGCACATTTGGCCTAGTTGAGTAGGGCCCAAAATAACCGTACATGGCCTAGGTTATACCAATTATTAAAAAAAAAATTAACGTAAATATGTACTTTTATATTTTTATTATTTCGGAAGCAATTCGGGAGTATGCCTTTTGAATTGCCTAAGGCTATTATGGAAAGTTAAGTCTGTGGCCTATTTGCGTAGTGTACGAGTATGAATTGATATGTACGAAATGATATTGGACTGCATTCTGATATAAATGATATTTTTATTTAATGCAATTGAAAGCACAAAAATACAACGTAGAAACAAGGTCTTTCCAGCTATGCTAGTCCTAATGCATCATATAAGGAACTTGATTGATCGTCAAACAGCATAAATTTACACTATCAATATAGCAATATTGGCTTGAGTTTCCCTAAAACCTTTTAAATGGCATTTCACTAGTATACACCGTTTCCCCATAAAAAAAACAGTCAATTGGCCCTGCAATGAGTATTATTTGTAAAGATGATATATCAACATTCATCATGGTTTCCGAGAAAAAAAATGTTTACATTACGTGATAATAGTATACGGTTCTTGTAACGGCTTTATCCGGTCACGCGGCTTTTTTTTATTTTCGCATTTTTTAAAATAATTTCTTAGACATAATAGGGGAATGGTCTTAGCACAACTTGTATATCAGACCAAGCGACCCTTTTTGAAATGATGTCCGGACGTGTGATATGCAAGTTGCGTGGTTTTGTGACACGAAATGGACAATAATTAATAACCGATTGACTTGAAATATTACAAATTGGTTTAAGGCAGCTGTATGAAAAGCTGCATTTTGCAGCTAGTAATTTTAAAACAAAGAAAGTCGGCGTTGCATTTAAAAGCACTTTCCCGACAACGGAAGCCATAAGAACGATAAATAAATAAATGTAAACCTCACTAAGTGTAAAAAATCCGAGCAAATTTTGACTTGAAAGAATAGTTAAGTGCGCTAGTAATTTTACTAAAAATCTGCAATGAAATTAAAAATCTAAAATAAACACATCCATAACTTTATGGACATTAAACACACATTCAGTTGTAAAGCGGGAAATTTATTTTTATGCTTGGCTTTTTGATTAAAATATTAGTAGGATATGTAACTAAACTGCACAAAATTATTTACTCTGTATGTATTATATTATCATCGAACCCTTGGTTCTCTTTTGTTAATCGTAAAAATATATTTCAAGTGATAATTAAAGGACATGCTATACTCGTATATTTCAGTTAATAAAAATGTGTGTGATTACAGTTTTAATTGAAATGACCTATATATCTAACAGAAATATAAATCGTTTTATTTTACGTCTCCCTTATTTATACCTGTATATTTCTTGCAAAGCCAGTAGAAACAGAAGTAGAGGTCAGACCGTAGAATATATTCTTTGTGCCTTTATCTGATAGATAAATAATCGTTTCCGAGCGGACAGCGCGACGGGCGGGGTGCGGGGCGGCGGCGGCTCGCTCGTCTGACCGCCGCAATGAGGGAAAATCTTGAGCAACCTCCATTTTCAGTGATTTACCGCCATTTAGCCTCTATTCTGCTATTCTTATATTATCTAAACGGTGGTACATTCATGACATAAAACTTTTTCATCGGAGAAGAATAAAAATCATTTTTTTTCACTTATATTGTTTCAAGCAAAGTTCCAGTGAATATAAATACATCCTGTATACACCATTCTATATATCTACACACACATTAATACTATCTTATATTCCACACCTTCAAATATACATATATTCTCGTGTTCTTTTGAATATATATGTTAAATTGGATATACCTAGTTTTTATGTCATGTCTCTATGTATAAGCATTTTTAAGAATTACATAAATAAATAAAGCGATAGCACAGAAGAAAGGTCAACAGACGCTCCATACTATTATTATTTGTATTTTTGTAAGGAAGATTAAATAATTATTTACAATTCAATAATAATATGCTTGTCAGTCATATAGCCCGTTAAATGTGAAATAACTTTCTGGTGGATGAATTTCACTTTTTATTTATTGTTATATATTTTAATTTGTTCTTTAATTCACTATCAATATAAGTTATTTGTATAGAATCTATAATGTATATAAAGTATCAAATAATTTAAATATTTCTATATTTAGAGTGCTAATGCGAGTGTAATTTAATTTAATTTTAATCTTTAGATGTATCTCTGTACTTTTGCGAAAACCTGTCATCGGTTAATTTTACAAATAATTGTATGTACCATTTTTTCATATTCATATTTTTTCATACCAACAGTAGTTGGTTTTCCGAATAAACGATAAATAAATAAATAAATAAATCTACATATTAAGTTCTGTCGACATACATTGAAATGGCCAGTTATAAGAAAAAGGCCAACCCAATTTTCCTCATTCGTCATGACCAAACGAAATATCGTCCCAGTTTCCTCCCAGAGCCCCTAGTCTTCAAGTGTCGCCGGGAATATATGTAAGTTATCCGTCGCGAGTCGGCGTGATATATCGGTCGGGTCGGCGTTTTTTTGACGGGAAGGATGCTTCGCACTATGTAGGTTGATTGGCATGCAGGACTTCGAGGTGGCAATTTGCCACTGGCACTTGTAATGTGAAAATTTATATGCCACTAAGACCACTAGTACCTAAGACCTAACCCCGGAAGTATAAAATAGTATTTTTTATTTTATTTTTCTTTATATTAATATTTTGAGAAAACTGAACATTAGGCAATTCATTTCTTTCTTGGACAATTCGGGAATGGAATACTCTACATAGGTATTTGATACTTTTCAGTGTTCCAACGCTGTTTTATTTTCCTTACCTAGTAAACTCTACAACCCGGAGCTAGTCCTAAATATTGAATGAAATTATTATTATCAATACACTATTATGTAAAACTACAAAGAAACTAACTATATTTTGTAATAGCTTATGTTATACTTATGAAATTTTATTGGAACCACTTATGAAATTTTATTGGAATTTCTAGTTTTATTTCAAAGAAGCTTACAGCTTAAGACTGATATGTTTTCAAATCCGAGTAAAGTTTGTTATACAAATAAAAATATGTTAAAAAAGTGCCTTAGGGCAATCATAAAAACATGAATCAACCAAGAATAACATTTTATAAATGACTTTCTTTGGCACTATTATTAATGCTGACAGCATTTCACAGGATCAAGACCAATATTTCAGACTAATAAAACATACGGTAGTTATACATACGCCTACATAGATTGTAGGTACATAATACTATATTCTCATGTGTACCTCTACCCTCTACCCCCTGGAACGCGCCGCGCCATAACGAGTCGCGATGTCATTTCGTTGAAGAGGGTAATTAGCTAAATTGCCGAAGTTTGCAAGCGCTAATACAACACATTATATTAAGGTATTTCCATCAGCGCCAGGTTTAAGTTCCATCGAGCTATTGCCGTGGGTCTAAAAGTCTTCGTATAATAAATCTTCGGACTAGTAAAATTACTTGAAAAGTAATCACATGAACTATCACTAACAGTAACTATCATTTAAGTTTGTATTGGTTACTATTGCTTATGTCAGTTTATATTACTTGAGTTAGTGTAGGAAACTAGGTCTTAAGTTTGTATCGATAACTATTTCGTGAGTTTGTGTCAATATTCCTCGAATTACTTCGGTAACTATTACTTAAGTGCGTGTAACTTTAACTTGATTTTACGTAGGTGGTTATTATGTCAAAACTATCATTTGGTGTTAGTAACAACCACATTAGCTTATGTCAGTAACTATTATATGGGTTAGTACCCATAGCTGTCAGTAACTGTACTTCGATCTGTCAGTGACTCTTATGTCAGATGTGGTCCGATATACCTGGACGGGGAGATTGGTATTCAATTACTCAGTAACTGACGTTATTTATCCAAATAGAGCGGTGTCAGATGCTATTTGATTAGAAAATTGAAGGTTGGATTTCTTACCTGGAAACTGACATGACGTAATTGGTTAAAGCGAACATTCCGGCACAAACACTTGTTTGTTTAGGTAAATTATTTTCTAATAAAAAAAAAAAAAATAATAACGGAAATTATTAACTACTGAAATTCTTTTTTTATATAATTAAGTAAAATACTGTGATACAAATTATCAATTATTCAACTCAGTTGGCCCAAAGTATATACTAAGTTAGAATACGAGTCTAACTGATTTTAAAATTTTGTTTCAAATTACTGAAGATACATTAAATATATGGATATTATTAATGGCGTATGTGTGTATGCGTACGTGAAAGTGTGCATGCATGAAATAGTAAAAGGGTTGTAATGTGTGTGTGTGTGTGGTAAAGGAGTGTGAGTGGAAATAACGTCTTATAATTCATAATTTATTATTATTGATATGTGTTTTATTTATTTTTTAAATTTTGAGTATAACAAAATTTCACTAATCCTAATAGTCGTGTTGCCAACTGAGAGGTGATCTAAATACTATAATATTTCAAAAATAATATTGTGAATCCATGTATTGTTGTTCTTAGTTTTATTTATAGTGAAGTGAATCCGATAATCGCTATCAAGGTTAAACCAAACCAAAATACATGGTATGCTATTCCCATAACAAATTCAACAATATTTTTATAAATCTATCTATAATAAAATTAATCGCAGGCTTCGGTCAATTCTCTTTACCTGGAAAATATATTTACTGCATTCCTTGGACGACTTTTTTTCTTAAAGGAAGATTTTCTGATATCTATTAGACATTCCGTCAAACTACCAAGAATTCAAAATACATTTCGTGAAATTCGGATAGTATATTGCTTTATATTTCCTGTTTACTAAAAGGGAATTGATGGCGAAATATGTTTCTTAGAGCGAATTGAGCGGTTTTTTCAACGAAACCCTGTCGAATTCATTATTTACACATCGCTCAGAAATCTACCGAAATAATATCGAATATTATTCTCGGTCAACGTCAACATTTTTTTTCCATAATTTGGAATCAATTAATTGGAGACGTGACTTGAATGACATTATTATTTAAGTTGATATTGTCTTGCATACACTAAATAGAAGTGTATACAAGACAATTATACAATTAAAAAATATTGAAAAACAAATACTACTAAAAATATTTTCTTGAATAGCTAATAAACCAAGGAAACGTGTATTACGCAAAAAAGAGTATCTTAAAAAATACGATGCAACAAATGAATATAAATGGGTTAATAACCTTGGAAGACAATTTTTCAATAATTTTATTCGTACTAAATATTTGTTGACTAATATAATATATCTATATTGTCCGACCAGCCTCCGATGTGATCTAAACTTCTGTGGTGCTTTTCCAAGAGCATCGATTGTCACAAAAAAAAAACAAAAATAGTTCAGCGTTAGTGTTTAACCCAATAGTCACGAGTGGACTGGACACAGAAGCCAACGAAGGACCCCGGCCTGCAGGGCCAAACAGCTAAAAATAATATTTGTTATATAACGTTGCTTTTTTAGCAGCATCGTTTATAGATTTTTTATTTTTATTGCCTTAAACGCGTTCGTTCTCTCACAAATTAACTATGAATGAGAGCCACGAGTTGTGCCGGCCGAACTCAGCGCGGTTAATTCGAAAAGTTTTCCGACTGTTGCTTTCCAATTCGGAAAAGTCGAGACCGCCAAACTTCATAACGTTGCCGGCAAAGCAAATTCGAAAAGTTTTTCCGGTGAGTGGAGACGAAACTTGAATTTATGGAAAATTATTTTGCATCTGCTCGCACGTTACCTAATATGCACGAGTAAATCAAACCATTATAATTGATAAATTACTAATAAAGACATACAATTTTTATAGCATATTAGGTATTAAAATTTAAAAAATAATATGTAACTTTGTGGGTATGAGCATTTTAACTGAATAGATAATATTATGTATATGCCTTCAGATATTATTATTCTTACAAACTATTTATGCTGCCATCTATAGGAACTGACGTAGTATCTATGTATTGCATTACTCATCAGCGGTGTGCCGTATCGTATTGTTATTGGATAAATCTTAATACCTCCACATTCCCCACAAGTATTGAATATTCTATGTTCATGTATTTGGTTACCATGACAATGTAAGTATTTATATATATTTATTTCTGCATTTTATTTATATAATTGTATAATTGAGTTGTAAAGTTATTTGACTTATATTTGATGATTGTTTTTTAATAGCGGCAAATCGCCTGAAAAGATAAATGACACAATCTTTGACAATATTGAAAAATTTTGAAAAGTTTTTAATTATTTGATAAAGTGCTGGATAGCATAATATTTATAAAGGTTCTAAAGAGGTCCTGTACTTGAGAGCGCAGGATGTCGGTTTAAACCCAGCGCTGAGTTTTATAAAAATGCATTTTTAACTCTCACCTGACCTGTCCTCCTTAGTGTAAAATATTGTCAAATATTATGTAACCATCTAATTAAATGAAATAAGAAAAGGATGATATTTTAACAAAAAAATATAAAAATAATGGATATGTGATTACGATGAAGGATGATGGTGAAATGAGATGATTTTATGAGTGATTTATATAATATACTATACGCGCGGCGTTCTGAAGACTGAGAGAAATCCGGGAGCAAAGTAACATATCCCGAATGCTTCGGTTGCGTAGTGTAACGCAATCATGAATTATTATCCGCAATTACCATGTGTCTTTTATTTAAGATATTTTGCATTTTCCTAGTCTGGTTTGCTAGGTTTGGTTGAGTCTGGTAGCTGAATTTTAATTTTTTAAATAATTACGACCTAAGGTATATAACCTAGGTCATATACCATTATTTTGGGCCCTACCCAACTTAGAGTCAGGGGTAGATGGTGGTAATGAACCGTTAAAAAAGTATGACTAAGTGCAGATTCGAACCCGCGACCTTTGGGTCAAAAGTCCAACGCCTTAACCACTAGACTACCATGATCTCTATTTGCAAACGTTGTATCCGACACACAGCGCCACCTTTCTAGCAAGAGTGAATCTTATACCTGAGTAGGTAGTATTTGATTTTTGTTTTGACAAAGAAGATTAATTTTGACATCTTTCGAACGACGCGACGGTCGAATTGGAGCAGTTTTGAAGAGATTAAAAAGTAAAAAAAAAACTACCATCGTTGTGAAATACCCTTATCCAGAAGAAATTCCAAGATTTTGTAAACCCGAGTAAACCCGTTGATGAGAAAACCCGTTCTCCGGATAAAAACGGTAAGCCCTTATTTAGATTTCGTTTGATTTAGTTTCAACTTAAGGATGTAAAGTTTTAGTTACCTCGTCTTTTTATTTTGTTTTTTTTTTTTTGTTAAAACAAACAAACATTTGATTAGGGAAGGTTCCCCTACTTTTGGCAGTCGTCAGCATTTCAGGAAAGTGGAAATTGAATCCCGTAAACTATGGCATCGACCGAGCAGCCTGGACCCTCTTCCATTATTGTATAATAAAAATGTATTGATTAGTTTTTTGTATTTTATAACCTGTCTTTAAGGCTTTAGGGAAGAAGAATTATAGGCTTAGCGAAAATTGTTTTCAGTAACCTTCTGCTGTAACTCGGCCGGATAAAAATATACAAATACTGCTCCCTACGTAGTATAGCGAAGGCTTGGTTAAGACATTGTAGGTACAATATTTGGAATTTCATTCAAATAACAAAAGTTTAGTGATCAAACCAATTAAGACCTGTCTACCTTTTTCATTAACGTCATCAATAAACTCGACCCACAAAAACTTTATAGATTAAATTAAATTTGACAATTTGCCAATTTGACAATTTTGCCAATTTGCTTGGCTTAGAGTACCAACAAAGTAAGGCCTACAAAAAGTTTTGCTTAAAATCACACTAACAGGTCAAAAATCTACCGCGGTGGATGGTATTGCTATTATTATTGTTTCACTAAGCGAACACTCCGTTAAACCTGATATAACTATAAATTTCAAGGTTAACATTTATTTTAAAGCTACTAACTGCTGGTTTTATGGTGCCCATAAAATAACCGTTCTATCCGTCTTACCCTTTTGAATGCTTTCACTTTAGGAATGAACATGGCATTTCTCTTACTTCTCGAAATGATACTCTGCTTACTTTTACTTAGAACTTCATTTAGAACATACCTTTGCTTAGAACTTCATTCTTTACAGATTCGTCACTGCGCACGCTGCTCGCTTGTGGAACCAACTCGACGCTAAAATAAAGCTAGCTTCGAATATTTACACATTTAAATCGCTACTTAGGAAAACATTTTTGTCTGCATAATTTAGTTTTATCTCATTCTTAATCACCTGATTCGTTTTCTGCTCTCTCACATTAAGTCACAAAATTATTTAGGATCTTTTTAAGTATAAATAATCTTGTACGGATGTAATTCTGGTATATATTTTGAGATCATCGGTATATAAAACAAATTATTTAATAGGAAATCTAATTAAACAAAAAGCCACTTAAAACATTTAAATCACCAATGTAAATCGCAAAGGACGCACGAATATGACATCGACAGTAAAAGAGCTAAAATTAGGAAAAATCTCAATATTTCTTTGTCTCGCATTTTGTCGTAAAGGATAAGTACGGTTTAAGTGGTTCGACTCTCTAGAAAATGAGATTTTGAAACTTCAGAACTCTTATCTAGCCGTAACGTTTTCTGATGATCTTTTGAGAATCATTGTTGTTATCTTTAAGCACAAGATATTTTCTTCCCTTTTAACCTTTTGGAGTCGGTTTTATTGATGGTAACATAAAAAAGGATCATCTTTTAATAAAATTAATACATAATCATGCAGAATTTTTAGGTTAAAAAATTAAATACGTTTAAATTATTACTGAACATAATGCACAATAGATAAAAACACATAAAAGATATGTAAATAAATATTACACACAGAAAAGTGCATTACACGCTGGTAATATTTTACTTATGTGGACGTAATAACATGGAATATGTCGAACTCTGTTGGTAATAAATTAAAAAAATAAATCAATCCACAAAAAATAAATAAAAAATAAATAAACATGTTGCCCTAACTATCTCTTAAATTTGTAAATTTGGCGGTAGATTGAAGAGCAGGTGGTTTCATGAAGCTAAATATAAGGCGCGTATAGAGTTAATCTGCCCAAAATGAATAACAAAGAACAATAAGGAAAAAAACAATGAAATGAACAATTAAAAACATTCAAATTATTAAAAATTGAATACTCCTTTTTGTTTTGTCATCATAATAGTTAGTAAGACTTGGGTATTTACAGATTGTTTTTAGTAGCTCGCTTCATTGAATAGCTATGGCTCTTCTTTTCCTAAAATTCACTGTTTAATAATTTCATATTTTTTTATAAAAACGCAACCCGCTGCTAACCCGATTAGTTGTGTAGTATGTATATTATTACATCGTGTCGTGTAATAATAAGTTATCATTATTGATTATTTGAGAAACAACATTGGTCAAAGTGGGCTAACTTTTCAGTAGCTAAAAATTGTTTTTATGAAATGTAAATAATATAAATTTGTATTTTCTTGATAACTCTAAACATTAGGCCTATATTTCCGACGAATAAGGAGTACTTATTATATTTGTAAACAAAACGATAAAAAAATCATTACACTACACTTGAGTATCTCAAACAAACCTAAAAAAACCATCTTTCAAAAAAGGTGTAAAACTTAAATTAGGTTTCTACTAACAAAAATTATAAACAATTATGATAAATATTACAATACTATTTTTTTTGTTTCTACTTTCAGGAATTAAAAAAACTAATTTACGATACTTATTTTTTACACAATATGTGGGTTTTTTTAACAAAATAAATTTTCGCAGCAATAGTTTTTACCCAAAACCCAAACCCCACAAAAAAATGCAAAAATACTGTGTCTCGCAAATATCCAATTAAAGTATCCGATAAAGTATAAAGTATACGATATCGAATTAAAGTGTCTATTTATTGTGCACCAGTGTTTTAGGTCGAACTAAATACGCAAGTAAAACACTCGTCGGAAAAGGGATTAGTGAAGCTTCGTAAATCAAGGCAAGATGAAAACTCTTCCCAAACAAATACTAGCGGCTTGGGTGGGTAACGTGAATGTTTACAAAACCGCACAGCGGCAATATTGAATTTGGCTCGATGCTCGAATTCCGGAGGTGTCGAAATGTAGGATAAATACATCTTCGGCGTGTATGACTTATCTAATCAATCAAATATTATTGAAGCGCAAATACATATTTAATAAGTTTACTCGTATTAAGTTGGAAATGGATTGTCTATGTCCTGGTAAATTTATAATTTTCACAATATGATAACCGCAAAACAATGCGTTTATCAAAAACACCAGTCCTATAAAATAGAGCCGTCGTAACGAAGGTGGAGAGGGTATATTAGGGAGGGTTAAATTCTCTCCCCAATATAGGGTATGAATTTTAAAAAAGTTGTGAGGAAAAACCGGTAGGAAGACGAGTAATGTTGTAAAAAAAGTAATGTAATAAAGTAAGTAAAAAAAGTAAACGAGTAATTGTGGTACATTAGCCATACATCACATCTGTTACAGGGTGGTGGAAAAACGGTCTGCACCAAATGCAATCAAACGAGTTATTTCGTTAGATATAAAACAAAATCCTTTTATTTCACCTGAAACTCTTTCATTGTGTACACCAAAAATATTTTTATTTTTATTTAAATTTCCTATATTATAGCCACGACGGATAATTAAGTATGCCTCAATAATCCTAAAATAAATTGACATATAGCGTTCCGTCCTCACATTAGTATTAAGTTAATTATAATATTATTATACAAAAAAAGTAAATTCATTAATATCAATCATTTATCAAGAGGTTATTTCCGCGGGTTGTACCTATCTTAGCACATTTTTCGCATTTTTACCATTATTTTTTTAATTTCTTTTCTTAAATTTATTTCGTCGTGATCGCATTTTTTATTACGTTTAAATTCTGCGTTTGTCGAAAAATAGTTTATAGTAAATAAGTGATTAAAAAGAACTCGCTCATAGTAAATTATTGGCCCTAAACTAGCCAAACTGGTAAGTAGGTGTTTGTATGGATACCAGGTGAAGTTTTATCATTTTCAAATAGGAGAGAAAAAACATTAAAAAAATGCAAGAGAATGTAAGTTAGGCCCAACAGATGGCATTGTAATAAATATTTTAGGCCTACATTAAGAAGATGTTGCCTTATCATTCCGATTTTTGTCTTAAATAAAACACAAAAAACACGGTATTTATTAAAATATTAAAATTAACAACCTCACTTCGAATGTATTTTATTAAAATGCTCATCATACTTTTGTTTATATATTTCTTGATATAAAACATTATGGCTTTAAGGGGAAAATTCTAATATTTTTACAATAACAAGTCATTAAATTTCTATCGTCCCAGTCTATCTAGCAAGTGAGTTCGCTATGTTAACATCTATGGCGGCGCGTTATCGTACTCGTATAGTGTCAAAAGGTACAAATGTGACGTAACGCAGTGGATAGATATGACGTATGAAAGTACTCGTTTTCCAGCGGAACGAATAAGAATTTATTCGAAGCTTAATTATTTCAAACCCTATGTGGTTATATCCCAAAAAGGGGTAGATTAGGTAGGTAGGGATTATCTCTATCTCTCCCCAGCCTTTCTAAGCCCTTTTTTGTATAAATTATTCTTTCTAAATGTATCACTTAAATGTAAAAAAAACCCTAGTAATCGTGCTAGGTAATATAAATATTCTGTTCAGTGCTTAGAGCGCGCATACGAGTCGTGTTACCAAACGTAAGCAGTTATTCTATGGACACTTGTTTACGCTAAGATAGAGAGCAAATATCCTTGCAATATGGCTAAGAGAGAAAGAGTAGGAGAAGTTATCAGCGCGGCGGGTCGCATTTTTTTTGTTTCTTCGCTTAGCCAAATGTTCAATCGTTCATACTCGTGCTGATGGTTCACACTTCCATGGGCGCGCTCTATACCCCAAGGTTCAGTGCATCGGGAGCCACTATGGCCTGCTCGCTTTCTACAGAACAACCACTCACCTGTTTCCGGCGCCGCATCCTGCTCAGGTACTGTCCATTCGGAGAACTAAAAGAGAAAACAATATTACTCCGTTAATATTACAATCGCCTCCGTCATCATATAAATACATAACCACTACATGCAAATACGAGTATTCAACATCTGCGTGGGTGTTAGTTAGTTGACAAAAGTTGACATATATAAATAAAACAAAGCGCGAATTTCGGATTTTCTGAATTCCAGTTTACTAAAGTTGCAAATTAAAAAAAAATCTAAATAAATTTAAAAAATCGTTGTTGGACGCCTGGAATTTAAAAAAATAAAAGAATACGACCATTTTGTAAATGCCTAAATTTTTTCTTACCATTGTCAAGAAAACAATATTTATGACACAGTCAGGCAAGATGCTTCACATGAAACACAGTTTCGAATTCCAAACATTGTACACCGTGAATATATTAAACCATAATACCAGTAAATTATTAATGTTTTTCATTGTAAATAGTTTATAACTTATTATTTTTTACTTTTATCCATACTTTTATTTTTTTTCGTGGTGTAAATGTAATGAAATACACAATAAAAGAAAAATAAGAACGAAATAATATTATTAATAAAATAGCGCAAATATAAAAAATAAAATAGTAATATTAATAATAAAACTATAAACATAACATTGAAAAAATAAATGCAATTACTTAATGTTTTTACTAAACATTTTGAATGTAAAGTTATGAAAGTCTCACCTGTACTTTCCTCCCTCTCCTTGCTGCGATTTGACGCGATTGCCTCCTGATGGCCTCCAGCGGTATAGAAGGACCGCAGTCCTTGAACTATTTGCAAAAACAACTTTATTTCATTAACTTTTTAAGAGACCTTTAAGGATTTCCTCACTTCAAAACTTTGACATGGCCGCACGGGCGATTTCAAACACATTCGCACCAAAAGCACAAAATTTACATCACTGTATCGTTAATTACTCAACTTAACGGCAACTCATCGAACCCCAGAAATCTGAAAATAAACAAAAAAAAATATATATTAATATTGAATGACTTCCAAAATTTTCTCTTTATAATGTAGAATTTAGAAATATCTTCAAAAGGCCGCCAACTGTTTTGTAACCCACACTCGCTTAGAATATCTGTAAACGCACGCCGATCAACGTTTGAGATTTAAATTACAAATATTTGTTTGCGTTTGAAAATCTACGGGAAGCAAAAATATTAACTAAATTAAAATTCTGAGGAATTAACGTTTACAATCATAATTTCATAAAACTGTTTTAATTCACAGTGCACGTAAATGTTACCATTTATTTATAGTATGGACTATTCCCCACATACACGTTTTCAAAGCTTCGCGCTTACATCAAAAATATTGCTTTACAAGAACAACTTTACAACTTTTGGCTACAAATAACTATTAAATTACCCATTTCATGCTGTTCCGTCTAAAAACATTATTTTACCCTGCACCGCCCTACTAAAAAAAAAATTGTAGTTTGTAGTCGAAAGATTTTTTTTAGTCAATAACATTGTAATTTTTCATTGAATTAATATGTACAATGAAGAAATATTTAGAATACGGTAACCCTTTATTGCCCTTTTAACTATTATTTTGAGTCGATTTAGAAAAGGTATCTTTTTTACATACTAAAATAAAATGTACATTTCACTGCTAAGCTGTTCCCCTGACGCTATAAAGAGTAGAGAACCACCAAGATATTAGCGCAAAAAAATCAGAAGTATGCTTTTATTTTGGGCACGCACAACGCTAAAGTAGTCCGTCAGTAGATAGTAACAGAGACTAGTAACAACCACAAAACTTCGCCGATTATATTGGTTTAGCTTTTAAATTTATAAATTATTTACAAATAATTAATAAAAAAACCCAAGGATACTACGTATGTCCGGACACTTTTCCCCTTGATTTGTGCCGCCTATAGCCGATCTGCTGACACCGTTGTTTACAATTACAACGGTCGGCAAATCTCTTTTTCGTTTTTACTCGTAAGGGTTATCTGCCAGCAAGCAGAATCCATACAGCCTCCGCTGTGTTGCTGGCTTTCGCAGGTCCCTGAATATTTTCTAATTTCTTGATTAGACAGTTAGTGACATGGTCGTTCATTTCAGCTGCGTTGATTACAAATGATTGATTACAAATGCGTTGATTAGTAGGCAAATGAAAATAATATTTTGATTTGTCGGCTCGCGTGAACAAGTTTTTCGCGAGACGCCGGACAAAGGTATCGACCGACTCAGCCTTGAAGTCACGGCTGATGTCGGCGTTCCGCACGTGGTTTGAGGCACCTGCGATGGTACGCCTACCCACATTCATGATCCGCTCCATCTCGACTCTATACGTCTTGGCCGTCAGGTGATACCAGGCTGGGGACGCATAGGTCAGCTTGGCTCTGACGTACATGTTGAGCATCGATTGCCTTGATTCGATTGGGTGTTCTCCACCTTCAGCAAGGGCCTCGGCAGGCTGACTTGGCGCCCGCAATGGCAGCTTTGGCTTGCTTGCTAAGTTCAGGCGTCCGTCGACTCTTTCTACTTCACCGACTCTTTCTATGGGATGGCCGCGCCATCGAGGGTTCGAGTCGGTGGGTTCTGCTTCCTGAGATGTCTAACCAACAGCGCCTGGGATTTCCCTGCGTTGACGGAGATACGCCATTTCCTCAGCCACTCCGGAAAGGTGTCCAGCTGGTCCTGGAGTAGAGCGCAGGCCCCGTCTGCGCTCATCGACCTCGCCTGAAACATGGAGTCATCCGCGTAAATGCCAAGGCCGCGCCCTTCTTTCAGCGGAATGTCGTTGGTGTAGACATTATAGAGGGACGAGGCTAGGACGCTGCCTTGCGGGACTCCTGCATTAATCGGGCGTCGACTGGACCTGGCTTCTCCCACCTGGCTTCTTCCATATAGCTAAACAATGACATTATTATATTGTTTATCTGCAGATTCCTATTTATTACTTATAATGAGCAATATTTATCTGTTTGTACAGTATTTACACAATTACTTAATGTTAAACCAATCTAGGTATCCAATGCAGGTCTGTCAGTCAAGCGCCGCATCGTCAACCTAATTACCGTGTAATTAGGCAGCGCTATCGCACCTATTGACCTGCAATCGGGTTAAATAACAATTAAGAAATAATTTTTTTATTAAACAAATTACATGCATTTCATACAATTTTCTTATAATACGTAGGTAAGCAACTCGCACGAAGAAAGAGAAATTTTAGGCACATTTGTATTTCAAAAAAGGTTTCGAAAAAACCCATACCCACATTAAAGGATTAGGGGAAAACTTCTCAGATACCGTCATTTACCGCAATAAACTTTCAGTATGTGAGTTCATAATCCTCGCTTTGTGTTATCTACCTGGAGGGTCTGATTTGATCCCTTTTGCTTTACATCCAGAATAAAGTTATAGTTTCCAGCTAGGCGTACATTGGGAATTTTTAAGTGCATCGGCAAATGCGACCATTTTGTCTCGTATAGCGAAATTACCTACTTTTATTTTAAATTTCCCACGACACTAAGTATTTAAATATTTTTTTTTACTCCCGACACGAACAACGACAAACAAAAATGGCTTGGCATAACGAATAGAGTTTAATTATAATATTAACCGAAAACTTAATTAAGCCGGGGCTCTGTTTCGGGAATGTTAATATTGTCACATAGTCGTGTATAACCAATTAGTTATAGAAATCATCAATTATTCCTGTAATAGGGAGAATAATAATTACATTCGTAGTCCAGGAGCTAATGGAAATTGTTTATACTATTATGAGCTCAAAGGAACTAATAAATTCATCATCATTTCATTTTTATGTAAAATTCGCCGATATGTTGCATTAAAAAATTAAGTGAATTATATTTTTGATTTTTTTTATTAAACTGAGTGACGTAACGGAATATGAATAAATAAATAATGTGAAAGATTTGCAATATATAAGTGGCACAATACGATCGGCACGCTATAGACGAGGAAGTATTAAGATAAAGAGGAGAGCGTTTTATGTTGCAAAAACTACATAATATAATATTTACGTAAATATTACATTTTGTTCGAGTGCTCTCGAGCTAAAAGCAGAGAGCCAAGCCGCGATGATGCGAGCACAACATAATATCCTTCCGGTTATTATGAGGCTGACTGCACGTTCCGGTTCAATCCGGAAATTTCCGCAACTGCGGTCTGGGACCGAATCGATCACGCGATTTGTTGAAATAGTTTCCCTGGGGAAACAAACAACACTAAAATATGATATTTTTAAGATCACAAAGTGGCATTTACAAAAACCTGATTGGGGTTGCTTTACATTTAAGTTATTTTAAATGTTATAAAATGTTTGTTATTGGCTATTCAAATGAACCCAAAGACTACCACGATATTTTCCAATATAAATATCTACATAGTATATGTGTATCAATAATTGTGTGTGTCATATGTAAGTTTTAAAAACTCCTAAACACACACGAACGCTATATATACATATAGCGTTTCCTTATGAGCGTTTTAGGTCCTAATTTTCGAATTTTATCCTCGATTTTAATTGTTTGCTTCATATTTAATGTTGGTCAATAAATAAACTTACATAGATCTTAGTGTATTATGAATTTATTTACCAAATATAAGTTCATATTGCCAGAAAAAAATATTAAAAAAAAACAAAAATATTGATTTCCCTGTACTGATTGATACTATCACATAACGCAATGGTTTCAACGTTGTTGTTTTAATCATTTTAGTAGATATTTCTATTTGAAATCAATATTTAAATGAAAAATTTCCCCTTCCTCCTTTATTTACAAAAGTTCGATCATGAAAGAACTCAAGAAAAATATATTTTGTTTTAGTTAATTTTTTCCATGTGTCCCAGTTAGAATATCAAGGAACATGGTTAACCTATCAGTAGTTAACTTGGCAACGATATTAGTGGTAATTAAATGTCTCACAAGCCCTAGTGGAATTCCTGATGGATTGTCATTGAGAGGGAACAACGAACATTGGCAGCTAAGATTTATCTGTCGCTTGTTTTGGGCAATTTAGGTTATTTACCGATAATTTACAACTATCTATAAGTAAATGTCTTTTTTGTTAAAATTTAGACAAATCACTACAACGTGTAAATAACCATAACGTATTTTAATATAGTTTAGTACCGCCATATTATTATTCTATGAAAACTGTAATTGGAAGAATACTTTTCAAAGAAGGCTTTTTCAGAGTTAGGTTATTAAAATGAACCAACCAATGTATTCGCCCTCCACTTCCCCTTTGTTTCGGCAAGTAATTATCATTTTCAAAAAATAATGGTCAAAAAAATGTAGGGATTAAAAAAAACTAAAAAATTCCTCGCTATAAATATTTTACATCTTGATATCTGCCAATAAAATGAATACTTAAAATTGAAATAAAATTCTCTATATCAGTGAAGAATATATCTATATATCTTTGATTTAAAAAAAAAAAAATATTTATTTTATTCTAAACATTACTTATTTTTATGCTATTTTTTACATTATTTTGGATAGCATATGGCAAAAAAAGCAAATAAATGTTGTTGCAAAAACTATAGAAAGTTTTTAGAAACTATAGAATTTTTCTTCAGTAAATCTGCTAATAGAGTGTACACTTTAAACATTTTTTTTTATTTCACATTTATATAGGTAGAATGTTTAAAATATCTTTATTCTAATTTTGTTATGATTATTTTATGGGTTATTCTATAAAAAAATACCAATAAATTGTCCCACAATTCTTATTTCCGCAAGAATTAAGAATTTTGAAATAAAACATAGGGAATGCATGTATTTTGATAAAGATTACAGATACGAAGGTCTAATTTTTAAGACGATCCGCCTGTCTTTCTCATGTTTTACCTAAAATTTTTAATTTAATATTTAAACTATGATTTCCGTATATGTTAACGCTTTCGAGAGAAGCTCCTAAATAACCAAATATCACGATATAGCATTTAACCGCAACAGCAAAATCCAGGCAAAGAGACAACATGCAATGACATTCGCTAAACTTTTAAGTCGTAAGAACGGGAATCTTATGGTTAATAGAATCCATTGAATGTAACGTAATATTTCTGCACCCTACTTCTACATGGCTGTTGTATTTGTAACTGATTTTTTTACCTAATTACTTAATTCTTATTAATGGTGAAATTTCATGAAATTGAACGCTTGCCTTTAGTTTTCTTTTATGAGAGGGGACCAGAAGTTTTTTATCGTGGGTATTTATGATAAACGGCGTTTAAATTATTCAATATTCGTGTTAGGAGATTAGAATAATTAATTAAAGATATTTGTAAATTAGTATTCAATTTAATTTAGTAAGTAAAATGCTGGTAGATACATATAGCACATACAACTGAATTTTTATTTACTACACACAGTTACTAAACAGTAGTTAGTTTATTTTTTGTTTATTTAGTAATTCCATGACTTAAAATAAAGTGAATACAAAGCCGCTACGCTTCCTTTCCATTAATAAAAAAAAAATTTTTAGGATTTTTTGAAAGATTATTAGGAAAATTTAAAAAAGTCAAAAATAATATACGATAAGTAACTTTAATAAATAATAAATAAATCTGGTTGTTACTATTTTTTTTAATTCTCTATCTGATGTTATAATATTATATTAAAATGTGTCAGTAAGTAGAAAAAAAACGTTAAATAAATATTTAATAAAATATCTACATGGATAAAATCAATATTAATAAAATATAAGGGAGAGTATTTCATTTAATTTTGTTTTCCGCGAGTTATGATAGCGCCATAAGGTTTAAGAATGCAGTAATATTATATGAAAGATGCCACAGTCGGGTTGGGACGCAAAACTCTACATCTATGCCCATGTTATGAGGGAAATACAAAAATAAATTGCAGTAAGTACTGGTGTGCTATACGAGTATTGTGTATCGTCTGTGGTATTATGCTATTCGCTCTTGTTGGGATGAAAATAGTCGTCGGTAAACATGACCGTACTTAATTTTACGAGCGCCTTTCCTATCCTCTCATCGTTACAGTAACATGTAAATGTCATATTGATTCTTTATTACACGGAAACTAGTTTTCAGACACACGTTAGCAGCATTGTAAATCATATTGAAATAAAATTTAAAATGAAGCGAACAACATAAAAGAAAATACATATTAAGATTATTTAACACCATTTACTTTTTCGTTTTTTTATAAGGCGAAAAAAATCCTCAATTTTTCCTGGTCCATTGTAAATCAGAAAAAAATCTTAGAATGTTCGAGTCTTGAGCACTTTTGTCTAATGGATTTGAAGTTTATTTTCAGCAGGGCGCATTCATTCAACCCCGCCCTGAACCATCGGTCCCATTAGAGTGAAATAGAGAAATCTAGAGTGTTATATATGCGTCTAAAATATTTTGGAATGCGGAGTCCATCTTACGTATAAATTTACGGGGTCCACCTTACACCAAGCATTCATCGTCAATACCAAGGCCCAATGCAATTAATAACAACTCGCACTCTATTCTACAAGCGATTCTTCGCTTGTTGTCCGAAACACGACTGGTAGAGTGCAAATATGCACAACCCGTCATCATCAGGTTGTTATTTAAAGTTGACGCATTTTCGGGAATAAGAATTCCTAATATAAAATATATTTTGTGTTTAATATTGATTGTATTAAAGGCCTCATCGAGTGCACGAGAACAACAGAGCATTTTCCCTGTTTTAGCGTTTTATTAAAATAGTATTTTTTATGCATCAAATCTTAACCTAACATAGTAGGAGATTTCACTCTTAATTTGCCTTTCAAACTCTCACTAATAAAACCAGGCGGCCTTGAGCTATCTACAACGCTCTAGACCAGGGGTGCTCAAGGGGTGTAGACCGTTCGACCGCGAATATCTATATATGCTACGGTACGCCCTACCTAGGTAGGTAGGTTGTATCGTGTATGTACGACAACCCTGTATCACACACACTTGCAGTCTCTCAGAGTCGATCGTAAGTAGTCTAAAAATATTGAGGTAGATCGCCAGCAGTTCAAGTTTGAGCACCCCTGCTCTAGACCTTATCTGACGCTTTTCCAACTTCATTTGAATAACCTAATTGAAATTAATCCTAGCGGTGCCACTGGGTGGAAAATACATAATACCATCACCGTCGTTCCACAACTCTCTCAATACCTCCTATTTGGGGTGCAGCCTCTTTTAAGGCGCCCCGGGACGCATTTGTCCTTGAGATTTGAAAGAGTAGGCTTTATTCGAACATTGACGTGTAGAAAAGAGACGGATATACTCGCCGACCGCGAATTCGTTACATTTGGAATCGATGAAACATGTTTTTTGTATTTAAATAATTATTATCATTTGAAAAAAGTGTTTTCTTTTATGTAATGGCCTAGATTATTATATTGTCTATCTTTAGAAAGAAAAATTAGGTTCGCGTCACTTACACAACTTAAAAGAAAATCGTTGCAAGAAAAAAACAACACTTTCTTATTTCTTTATTTTCATTACTATAATAAGGTGTATTTTGTTTTTTTTTAAGTAAAGGACTAAATTAATATATGTAGAATATTGTGGTATTTTTAGTTTTAGCCATTTGTTGGGAATAACTTCAACAAAATGCACCAAAATACGTTACAAAACACGTTTTAGGGACTGGTGGCGCCTTAAACCGATGCCACTGCGCGGCGCCACAGCCAGATTTAGTTCAAAGAGAGTTCAGTTAAGTTCAAACAGAACGAACGAAACCCGTTGTACATTTGTACTAAATTCTATCAAAATCTGTTGAGCCGTTGTAGAAAAAACATGCATTCGGTCTGACAGACGGATAACATTACTTTTTTAAGCTTTGGAATCATTAACTTAACATTGATATATAAAATTTTTGTATAGACACATTTATTTAAATTATTTTGAAAAAGTGCTTACCGTATTTATAAACATTCGGTTCTAAAAATAGGATTTGCTAACGCGTCCAAAAGTATATGCAGACGTTCCTAATTTTATGCGTATTTTTATTTATTAAAGATTCTAAATTATGAAATTTATTTATTATGGTAGTTTGCAATAAATATTAGTAAAAAACAACACTACCTAGACTGGCAGTAAACCTGGGCGTTTGACCGTCTAAGACAAAACGGACGTTGAGGTTAACGCTAATTTTTTTTTTGTTTTTTCTTAAAAAAAATAATTGCTATGAATTGTCATAAACAATTATTTTGGACCCTACTCAACTAGGTCAAATATTACAATTAACCGTAGTATAATTACAATTAACCGATTATTTAAACAGTAAAATTTAAAGTAATCTAAATCTTTTTTACAATTAAATTTCAGTAGAAAGTTTGTACGGTATGTTAGATGTTCTTTTACACTTGATACTGTCGGTTTGCGTTTGTAAATGGAAATTTTATTGGGATCAAAGTAATTCCATAAGTTGCATGTAAACTCCTTGTTCAGATCGCCATCCGATGACATCTTAAACAATAACAATTCTAAAGAAACATTGTTCGAAATCATACAACAAAAACTTGACTATTATGTGGTAACAATGACTATTTAGGTCGTCGAACGTTCAAATACTTTTCAGTCTGAAACAAAGAACTGTCTTCCCTTTATAATACACAATGACACACAGTCAATTAAAGGGTTCGTAAAAACACACACACAAGCTAAAAACTAACAAACAAGGCGTTTAATTACACGACATTTGAGAGTCGTTAAACGGTAAACCACACGATTTAACAAAAAAAATCCTCACAAGGAACGGATCGAACAAATACCAACTACCGTTAAACGGCTTACTCCAATTAACGCAGTTGTTTAAACGGTTAATCGTTTAAACGTCCAGGCTTACAGCACAGTTATCCATTTTTAATGCTTCTGAGCCATAATACGAAGCTAAGCTAGTTAAAACGTCTATGATTGGTATCTCTATATGGTGTAATGCAATGAGTTTTAAGGATGCTCAAGTTGGTATCAAATTGTACTAACATCACCTATTGAGCTGTTTAGCTGTTCAGTTACACAATGTGTCACAATTATTCAGGAGTAAATATATTGATATTCTCTCCTTGATTACGAAGAGAAAACCTTAAACTTGATACGTTACAGAAAAAAATATTTTACAAAGAAATTCATAATTTTACGAAAATCTTTTGGCGTATTAAAATAATTATAATTACATAACGGCTCGTTAAAACGTGATAAAATTTTAGCCATTAGGTAAAATCTTCGAGCATAAAACAATGGACTCGTAAAATTTAGCCATAAAGCTCTCAATCCCCTACAAATGGTCGAATAAAACCTAATTAAGAATGAAGACTTCGCGTTCTGATGAGAGCGTTGCGTGACTTGGCCCTCAAACAAGATTATGGCATTATTTACTCTAACGCCCGGCGCGCCGCGGCCAGCGGTGTTGAGTAGCTGCCGACCGCAGACGTGTCTCGTACGCGGCGTTTTGGCAGATTACAAATTACTCCATTTGCGGTAATAGAGTTAGGAAAATACCCGAGTTCTGGAAATCTCGAACCTTGTCACAAATCAGTTATAGATATATTAGGACCTAAAATATTGGATTTGACCAACCTATAAAAAAATTGTTCATTCCGCCAATTGTATTCTCCCGAAGGTACTTAAACTTGTAGCGGTTGGATTCATGGTATCCACGAATTCGCATTATACCTATCATCGGGTCAATTTTTTTTTTGTGTTACCAAAAACGGAATATACTTATATCAATATATTTTTTCAATATACGAAGACAAACCTAATTAGTTAATTAACGTCGTGGTAGTCTAGTTGTATGAGCACTTGACTATTAACCCAGATGTAACGGATTCGAATCTGTTCATTCTGTATAGTCAAATCATTTTTATAAATAAAAGAAAAAAAACGGGGCATATCTTTGGATTAAGGGAGAATAGACCCAGAGTATAGATGCAGCATATTTTGTGAGGGTTATCATATTTTGTAAACAAAAACATTGAGAAAATCTGAAGACATTAAGAATAATAATTTATAACAGCATTTGTCAATGACGATGATGCCAACGTGCGTTCTTGTTCCTTTTAAAATAGTGTCTTATAAGTATTCCTTGCGTTTAAAATACATTAATTTTGTCGTTTTGAATACCTACATTTTATTTATGTAAATATAAATACTATTTGGTAAACTCGTATATCCAGACATTAACAGTGCAAATAAATATTAAATCATAGCAAGAAAATCCCTATAAAAAATATATACTTTTTTAATAAAAACCAATAAGAAAATAAAGACAAAGTATAATGAAAAAATATGGTACTCTTGCAGGTATTATTCCGTTAAAAAATAGTCCTTGAAATTTTTGCAACATAAGTTTTTGATGTCGTAAGTTATAACATGTAAATTTATTTTATTATTATGTGTACAATTCTAACTTTCAGAACATAATTAACTCTAACTGTATCACTGAATTAGCAAAATCTTACAGTATATGGTTTTACATTAGTATAATAATAACCAAGGTAGATACGATACTGTCTTCGTGTCATTATCTGCACATGTCGCAACATCCCTCATTTCAGATGTTTCATCTGAGGCGGATGGCAGCCCTAGACCACATTAAGATTAGATTGCAAAGATTTAGGTGTATTTCGGAAACATTTTAAGTTCTTGATGGTCAGATATTATAGCAATGCTTTGTAGTTAGATAATACAATGTTTTTACTATGCAAAATAAGGTATTAGCAAAATTACAAAATTACATGGTTTACCTTTTTTTTAGCCATTAAAAATGTTGAGTTCTGTAAAAAAACACCCAGAAATCCAGGATATTTTTTTTTTACTAGGATGTGAGTATCCTGCCATTTTAACTACATTCAAGGGAAACCGAGCAGAAAATCGCGCTCCCTGTTATGAATATATTTCGCAACATAAATATTCATGAATTTCGCATTTATTTCCTGAAATAAATTTGTTATTCATATTTTTGTTTATGCCTGAAGGACGAGAGTCGAATCACTACCTATATATAATACGAATACGACAGCAGGGTAAGCTTTGTCGGAATTATAATTTTAAAATTTGTGATTATTTTTTTTTTTAAATTCGCTGGATTGGCAATTTTCTTCAATGGAGGCAGGGGGACCTTGTTATGCACTAGGTCTGGGCTCAGTCCAAAAAACCTATATATAGATCCGCTCCTGAGTATGTAAATAAATGCACTAACAGTGTTAAATTTGTCGAAAGGTAGATTTTTTTTACATTGGGATTTCCACATTGTTCATTTTGTTTAAACATATTAAAAAGCTTGTTGACAATCAATTCGCATGCAAGTATTTTCTTTCAGCATATTTTGTTTTCGGCAGTCATGGGATTCGACACAATTTAGGGCTTTAATAAATTTTGTGATTAATGTTTTTGCCAGCATATTTTCTGATTTTCTCCACGTCTTTCTTAGGAAATACTGCAGTTTCAAGGTATAATTTCTTTAGAAAATACTCTATAATATATTGTATTCTGTATTTTTTTATCCCAAAAATATTTAAAAATGTTTTTTTCCATACATGCACACTAAATACGTAAATATACTGAATATTTTGTAGTAACACTCTTTTTACCTTTAACTGATTTTCGTCAAGCTTAAATTGGCTGCGAGTTACACATCTACAATAGCATTATATTTTGGCCGACCTTATTCTTCGAAGAATCGATTTTTTTTATGTAAAAACATGAAATCAGCCATGGATAAAGTTCTACACTATTTTTTTCATCGCGCTAAATATCTGTTTAAAAAATAACAACAGCTATATTAAATCATAAAACAAAAACCTTTTGCAAACTTAAAAGCATAAGGATATCAAAAAATGCAGATATTGATTAAAACTACAAAGAATTACAAAAACCTTGTTATTTTGTAAAATGCCCTTAAATTATATGTATCAATTTGAAAGTGATCGGTGTAAAATTACGGTAGTTATCGTGCTCACAAGAAAGTGATGGTCAACGAAGTGCCTCGTATAAGTTAAATATATATTTATTTAACTTTTTTATTTGAAATTATATGTTTTTTTCGTGAACCGGTTTAGTTGTTGGAGTGGATAAAAGGGCAGCAGTGATTTTAAATACATTCTGTATAAACTGTGCATACATTTTTTTTGAGAATAAAGTTTCAAGTTAGTTTTTATGTTCACTTTTGACAGTCGTAGTCATCAGAAGTTAAAAATAACCAAATGCTCAAAATCCTTGTATCAATATATCAACGAGGTGTAATTAGTGGTTTCGCCGGTTGCTAATTAATTAAAAGTCATTGTGACGTTATGTAAAACAGCCGTAATAATTTTGTGGGGGTCGCTTAACACAATTACTTGTTTACATTTCAAAGCGTATTAAGCCGGACTCGCTTGGGCTGACGCGGGTCTCGGAGGCCGGGGTCTCAAATACAACCACCAAAATTCGTTTGAGGGGTGGGTCTAGGGGTGCTTCTGGGGAGTTGGGAACGTACGCCGCGGTCGCGCGGCTCGTATCGCAGACAAAGTTTAATTTTATTAAGGTGCTTTATTTTATGGTATAAAGTCACTTTGCGGTTCAGTTTTGAATGGTAATAATTCGTGTCACAAGCCTAGTAGGACATAATACATTTGAGTGAGTATTTTGACACTTACTGTAATAATTAATCAGGTCAAGAAAAACATTTAATTACTAATTTTTTTTGTGTAAGCTTTTCAGAGTTTGCCTTTGCTAATTAATGGTACTATATAACTATTGTTTCATATAATTTATCATACTCTTTGAGTACCAAAGTAGAATACAAAAATATATCAGATCTTTTTCGAGTAGAATCAACATTTTGTATAATTACATTGTTGTAAAACGTACCTAACATTAGTATATTGATTGCTAAGTGTTATAGTAATTATAACTAAAAAAAACAGTCTTTAAGAAAAATAAAAACAGTAAAATAAGCATAATTTTACAAAGAAAGTATTTTCAATTCATTTTAGTAAATTATTATTTATATTATATATACTTTCATACTCTTAAGCGCATTCTTTTTAGCGGTGAGCTAGTGCTGTGTGTTCTGTAATATTCTGTACCATAAAAAATAATTTATTTTAATATAAGGTAATTTTATCGCTGCTGAAGGATGCTGTGGAGGCTGCGTGTTTTCCCTCATCGGGGTTAACCAAAGTTACGCGATCCATTCGGGTGTCAGTGCAAATAATTTATACAACATTATCGTGTAAAACACACATAATTGTTCATTATTAGTGAAGTAGAAAGCCAGTACAAGCATACTATTTTTGTAAAAATATCGCGAACCACCTCTAAAGCTGGTAGATGTATTCCCAGTTGGCTGCCACTATTTTTATTTTTATTTTTGTGTATTTAAAGTAGTACTGCGTTAGTTATACTTGCAATTGTATACCAATCATGATATCAATGTCAGAAAATTTATATAATTTATTAGCATTAAATATGAAACAAATTAGTATTACATGTGAAAAACTTGTAAGGATGCAAGTCTAACCTAAATCATAAGTTTCTTTAGGATTTCTTTTCATCTCTTGTACTCGTTCTTTTTCCTTAATTAAATAAATGAATAAATATTCCAGGGTAGGTTGAACTGATGGTAGAGCCGTTCTTTAATTTAATACCAGTTAGAATATATTAAAAGAGAATTTATTTGCATTCAAGCGCATTCCATTTTAGCGAATCAACTTGACGGATGCGCCTAGAGTCTAAATGAATTTGCTTCACAATCCGACACGACATGTAAGAGTGTGAAATTGTTTATATTTAATAAATACAAATTAATAAAACTCAAAAATACATTTCGCTTTCTTCAAACTTTAAATAACTGGTCTTTTTATAGTAGCCTAAAATAAGGTGGTTAATAAGATTGTTTACTTTTGTAGCTACGCGACGTCGCCAGTACAACCTGAAGGGACTACGCGCATAGAACGGATCCGGATATCGAATTGTAGGTCTCCCGACGCTCGAAGAAAGAGGGAGCGCTCATCACAAAGACGGCAAGTGCGAAAAAAAGAAAGAGAAGAGAGAGCGAGTGGGTGCACTGGTGAATGCAAAATTCATGAGGTTGGCGCATCTCGTGAACACGGCGGCGGCATTGTGGCGTCGTCTATATATTAATACGCGAAGGCGAAACATATAGGAAAGCATCGGACTCCTTTTTAAGCAAATCGCGCGCACGGAGGAGTGTGAGATTTGGCATAGTTAATAGAAGGAGTGCGAAAAGTTACAATTATCTATAATATGTGGTATAAATACATTTAATTTAATAAAATAAAACGTTCATACTAACTTACAGATTGAATGAATGAGTTTCGAGCTGTGAATTTTGTTTGATTTCAAATGTTCCTATTTCAATAATCTGTCAATGTCAATAAAGTAATGTCAAGGCAAAAATTGACAAAGATTGTGTCATTTATCTTTTCAGGCGATTTGCCGCTATTAAAAAACAATCATCAAATATAAGTCAAATAACTTTACAACTCAATTATACAATTATATAAATAATACGCACACTAATCATGTGCTTTAATTTTACACTTTTACATATCCATTATTTTTATTTTCATCAACTTCATACATAAATCACTCATAAAATCATCTCATTTCACCATCATCCTTCGTCGCAATCACATATCCATTATTTTTATATTTTTTGTTAAAATATCATCCTTTCCTTATTTCATCTAATTAGATGGTTACATAATATTTGATAATATTTTACACTAAAGAAGACAGGTGAGAGTTCAAAATGCATTTTTATAAAACTCAGCGCTGGGTTTAAACCGACATCCTGCGCTCTCAAGTACAGGACCTCTTTAAAACCTTTATAAATATTATGCTATCCAGCAAAAAATTAAAAAATTATTCAAAATTTTTCAATATTGTCAAAGATTGTGTTATTTATCTTTTCAGGCGATTTGCCGCTATTAAAAAACAATCATCAAATATAAGTCAAATAACTTTACAACTCAATTATATAATTATATATATATAAATAATGGATATGTGATTACGATGAAGGATGATGGTGAAATTAGATGATTTTATGAGTGATTTATGTATGAAGTTGATGAAAATAAAAATAATGGATATGTAAAAGTGTAAAATTAAAGCACATGATTAGTGTGCGTATTATTTATATAAATGTATAATTGAGTTGTAAACTTATTTGACTTATATTTGATGATTGTTTTTTAATAGCGGCAAATCGCCTGAAAAGATAAGTGACACAATCTTTGACAATATTGAAAAAATTTTGAAAAAGTTTTTAATTATTTGGTAAAGTGCTGGATAGCATAATATTTATAAAGGTACTAAAGAGGTCCTGTACTTGAGAATGCAGGAATATATATATATATATATATATATGCAATAATTATAGAGGAACCTTAATAATGCTCAAACTTAAAGCGATCTCTAGTACAGATAAATGAGCATTTGAAAGTGTTAAATAGTGGTTTAAAATTAGGTTATATTCTTTAAAAGATTTAGATTTCATAATGACATCGTATACCTACTATGTAGAATTAATGTATTATTTAAAGCTACTCGTATTTCCGAATTGTGCGTCATATAATAAGTAATATATATAAAAGAAAGTCTGGTTAGTTACACCATTTATAACTCAAGAACGGCTGGACCGAAATTGATGAAATGAAATGAAATTTCGCTCCGAATAGCAGAATAACTATTAAAATATCGGAAAAAATCACGTAAAAAAAATGATAAAGAAAATTTATTTTCTCATACATTTTACACGAAACAATTTTGTATTCTGTGAAATTCTATTTTCAAACGGTAAGATGCCTTCAAAGATGTTCACTTCGTAAGGTTACGAGTGTCACATTTGTCATTGTGCGCGCATCGATAATATGCTTCATTAAGTAATTTATTTTGATTTTTGTACATTTATTGAACTTAATTCATTTTGTGTATTCTTAGTAAAAAACTAAATTTAATTTAGCTAATAAGTTAACACAACATTTATTGGTCCTTATGCGGTACTAAGAACGTCGGATCAGCTTGTCCTGAAATAAATAAATAAAAAAATAATACATAGATGAATAAATAAATAATATAAAAAAATACTTGAATCAATTTAGAATCAGGGAAAGCTGAACTCTGCATTCGAACAAATAAGTTGACGAGAGCCGGATTTCAGGAAAAGGCCAAATCGAATATTAGAAAATTGAACATCGCAAATCGTGGTTGGAGTTTGTTTGACTTCGACTAGTTCGGCATCGATAGCAGCCGAACGCTACTCAAACTTACTGAAATTCAAATAAGGCTATTAGAGAGAAACTAGGATAGTGGAGCGATTAAACTTAAAAACTGTTTATTAATTTAATAAACTACTGTACATTCATTTCTCTTGCATTCAAAGGAGTGCTGACAATGATGTATTTTAATTTATAGGACATTTCAATGAAACACAATATCCGTACGATATGTGTTAATATGTGTCATCATTTATTTAACACAAAGCATTCTCATCGAATAATTCGTATTCAATGCATCAAAGAAAACAAAAAAATAAATTAGACCTACATATAAAGTGTCGCACAATTTTTTTCAAGGAAAGGGAAGGTTGGTGACCTGAGTATATAATGATGTCACTTTAATTGTATATTTGTGTATTTGTTAGTGAGAGAGCTTCTTCTATTAACTGTAAGCATTTATGTATGCATTTATTTATGTATATAAATTTGTATATGTATATAAATGTATATAAATTTCACCAAATATATAATGTACGTAAATACAACATATTTTATACGAGCAAGTTTACTTTAATGTTGTCTATGCATACAATTTTCCTAATACCTATCCTTTTTGGTTGCTTCGTAAAAGTTTTATGTATATATAGCGGCAGTGCAACTAAAAAGTGTGTAGCAATCCTTTGTAGGCAGGCAGCCCAGCGTCCAGCGCAGTGCCGCCCGCCCGCCGCCGGCGCACGCCTTGACGGGCGGGCAATTGCGCTGCAATAAATCGCCTCGTTTGAGGGCATTTGCGACGGATATTGCTGGTCACGCTCGCTCACTTCCCTCCGCGTTTGGGCGGAAGCGGCGAGCGGCTCCTCAAACGATTTACAGGACTTTGAACCGCACGCCGAAAGCGAAAATCGATTTGCGGCTGCTTTTGTTTCATCTTGTTGGTTGAAGTCATTTCCATATTATCGAGCGGTTTATATCGATTTATTGTTTATATTTATAAGAATATATTCCTAATTTTTCTATATCAAATGTAATATTAGTTAAATTAGTATCTGAATTTTTACAATTTTGTAATTTGTTATTTTTTGTGTTTTTTTTAAATTTTATATGACGTTTTTCTTATGATGTAATTGGTGAGAGAGCGATTGGCACACAAATGAAGTGAATCAGAGATGCCAACGGCCGTTTTACAGACAGGCTTACCGTTTACTGTGGAATTCTGTACTTTATTAACTTTGAGTCACACTACGACTACGGGCTCAGAAATCAAACACTATTCATATGAAAATGAAGCAATTTATTAATGTAAAATAAAATAATAACAATACGAATAAAATAAAAGTATACAATAAAAAAAACAATGAGTGTAAAACAAGTAAATAACATGAAAACTATAAAGTTTGAGTTATAAAATTGTTTTTATGGTTGGCCAGGATTGTAAGAATTGTCTAAATTATCAGTATACAAAGAATCACTAAGTCGTGGGCAGTCTAGCATTTTAATAGTTTAATAGTTTATAGATCGATAAAAAAAGAGTCACTTTCTTGAGTTACCGATGACCGCTTCTATCACCGGCGTACGTTTATTCAATATTTAATGGGCATCCTGTATCGGAAATGATAATATATATACTGTGTGCCAGGACCACCATTCCCAATAAATGTAATTTCCCGATCCCCCGATCCCGATCGACCACACACCAGCCCTTAAAAAAAATAAAAAAAAAGGTGTTCGAGATTTCCTGTACATAAAAAAAAAGAAAAAAAGACAGTAATAATTTTCGTGAATATAATCGTAAAAAATCGTGGGTATACTCGTATATATATTTTTTAAAATAATTGTTTTGACATAGGTCATATACAATTATTTTAGGCCCTACTCAACTAGACCAAATATGCCTGTCCTGCAGTCAGGGCACATGGTGGTAATGAAGTTTTAAGAACGGTATGACCATGTGCGGATTCGAAACCGCGAACTTTGGGTCAAAAATCCAACGCCTTAACCACTAGACTACCGCGATCTTTAGAATTTTATTATGATATATTTTCTGCCTGGTTCCAGCCAGTGCGTGTTTTGGTTGAGCGAGTGAAATGATTTGAAATCATTGTCTGATCTTCCATGACTTCAATCTAGAAAGCTGCTCAGACTCATAATGTCGCCAAAAAAATAAAACGAAAATATTATCACAGCTCTGATCCGTTAACGTGCCCGTAGCAGTACATATAGGTACATCGTACAAACGCTCAACTTTGTAGAATCCGCGACGCGAATGGAAGTTCGTATGCTAAACACGCTTTGTTTCGATGGCTGCGAAGGCGGCTTTAGTAACTGGGATATAAGTCACTCCGAGAATGCGTCCTCTGAATAAAATTACAGCCTTACATCTAAGACTCGCAAATATTGGAATTGCTTCAAGGGCGAAAGAGCCCAAGAATTATGGGATGTTCTCGCGAGAAGTTTTTAAATGGATGATTGGATTTTGACTTTATCAAAGCCACTCGTATAGACAGTGTTTTAATTATTATTTTCGCTCTATTATAAATATAACTAAATTCGAATCGAAATTAAAATGTTTCGTTCGTAAAAAAATGCTTATGATGTCCGTGCATATAGTAACATACAAAAAAAGGTCATGTTTTGAATCGGCGTTATAGCCTTACTATTATTCTACAAAAAAAAAAATAGATTATTTTATTATTATCTTATTTATAACTTGTGTTGCGGGGAGTGAGCGAACTCGCCCGCGTCGCTTCGTTCTATCATCCATCTTTTAACTACTCGTAATTAACCATTGAAGTGAAGGCTATTTAGGAAATTCGACACTCTTTCAACCGAGTTATTGATCGTCATATTAATTACCAGGATCGATCTGAATCAGCTGAAATCTAACTGAACATGTATATATTTTTTTTTTTTTTTTTGTTATGGAATATTATTATTTATTTTACAGGTTTTCATACAGGTTTCCCCGAGCATACCCCCATGTATCGATACTTTAAGCAAAATCAGTATAATGGTTGAAAACCTATTGGCATTTTCTCTCATTATCTCATCGTACAACACAGGACAGAACAGGGTTTTAACCTAGTTAAAGTGGCCATATTAATCCAAAAGTAACAATACTGGACAACAAGACTGGTATATCATTCGTATCCATGGAAATAAATTAATTCTATTTTAGTATGTAACAATAAATTGTGATGACATCTTTACAAAATATAATTGTATAAATAAATAAAATGAACGGATTATGAATCAGGATTTGGGATTTATGTGAAAACAATAGTGAATTCAGTTGAATCACCGAGAGTTCCGCAATAAAAAACTGTGTATATAAGTTGCCGCAAGTTTTTATTAACAACGTGTTTTTCAAATTAAAATGTGTATCATTTTTTTTTGTTAAAAACGGCTTTAGCCCATATTCTTTAGGTATTCCTTATTTTGTATTTATTATATTTTCTTTAGTCCTAATAGTTTTTTAGTCATAGCAATTTGTAACTTTGTAAATCTTTCGACGCTAATACGATAAGCTTTTCTTAAGACGCATCCTATATCCAAATATTATTCAATCGAGACACCGTAACACTGTTTTTGATCATCCTAATATTTTAATCCTTATCCGTAAAACTGTTGATCGATAGTTTTAGCCGCAGGGTGCGTGCGAGTGATAATTTATGACCCATCGAAATATACATATTATGTCTAAATTTAGCAACTTTTATTATCACTAAAATAAGAATAAAATTTTAATATCTGCTTTTACTAGGAACTACACTATATGCACTATTTTTCGGGTAAAATAATAATATTAAAATATTCCTTAATATTTTCGATAATTTATTAAATATATTATTGACCGCGAAGCGAAAAATAAAAGTGTACACATTTTTTATTCAAAAACTAAAATCAATTTCGAAAATCAGCCTTCAAGAGATACAAGATATGTCTTCAATGTACGTAATGCTATAAACCATTCTTAATTTTTATATATATATATTTTATCCTAGTCATTTAATGAGAAGTACGGTGTTTTCGGAATATCCAAACTCACAAATATATATTTAGCTACAATATATTATATTATCGCACTAAAGAAATGTGATCGTATTACTTTTGTTACGAAGAAGAATATAAATGTTTAACCATTCAAGTGATTTATTTGCAAAGCTTCAGGCGAGGGCGAGGGAAGCCTAGCGCATATTGTTCACGTTAAAATGGTTAATAATGCTAGAAAACTCTAGGCAAATATTAGTCAAGTTTACAATAATTCAAGCAATTAGAGTTTGTTGTTATTCTAGTTAGAATTTTTTATGATATCAACATATGTAAATATAGAGGTACTAAATGAAAATTTATGGCAGCAACAAGGCGCACGTCCGGGTAAATAAAATTGTTAATTATTATCATTATTATTATTGTTTTACTGTTGTACTAAATACTATCTTTCTAGATATTTTAGAACACTAATTATATTATAAAAAACAAACAAAAACGCCGGCATTTTGTCGGCAAAACATGTTAATTATTAAAATACTACTAATACCACAAGTTGCGATCGCACCACAGCCACTTTTCTGAATATTTATCTATCTATTTGATGAATACCTCAAAAAATTGCAACGGTAGCTATTTTTGTAACTGATAGTTAACAAAATAATGTTGCGTCATAAAGAGTTATTTATACTGTAGTATATAATTATAACCTTTATCGACACTGTTATATAAACAATTTTAATTAGTTGCGAAATATTGGATAAATATTTTTATTGGTTATTTTTATCACCAATTGTTAACACTTTGATCCAATAAATTAATTATAAATTGCGCATGAAAATGGAAGAGAGTTTTTACCTTTTTTCCATATATTTATTTTCCGAATGACTACAAATCTATCATTTACGCTAGGTAAGAAATACGTTTTAGCGATAAGTACCTAGCTCAATTAAGACTGAAAAAGATGTCTATCGTTAATCTATAAGGCGCTTTAATTCGCATAAATTTGGTGTCAAGAATAAAAGATAGCTGATTTTAGGGAATCGCTTTCTAAAAGAGTCACTCGAGTAAGCCATTTATCTTACGTAATCGTAAAAAGGGTTGGCTTTGGGTTAAGAAACAATTTCTATCTCGTTTCGCTCGATCGGGAACTTTACATTCGAAATGGGTATAAAAGCGTTTGATAATATCGTCCGTCGGCGTCAAGGGACTTTTCGATTTCCATTAACCCTAATATCGACGCGTCGCGCACGAACAATAATGTACGAGTCCGTACCGTGGCCAAAGAGGATGAATTTCCTCAGATTTTTCCACAATTTTTTGTCGAATTTTAGTTCCTGGCGACATAATAAAATCCATCTCATGTCTGGTATAATACCTACTATACTTCTGAATTAATGTATGTAACCTAACCTTACCTACATGTGTAATAAACATTTTTTTATTTTTGTATATGAATAACTTTTAAACCGTTGACTTTCGGATCATTCTTTATAGTGTTCAGAGGCTTGGCGTGATGTCCCCTATCGTCAGGTTTCGGGCTGACCACTGTCTCTGGAACAAGTATCCTCTTCGACCATAATTTACTTGTTCGCCTACAGTATAAAATACAATCAATGATAAAACCTTTTGCTGAATCTTTGATTGTAATATTGGCCTATATGAAACCTGTGTATATAATCATTAGTACAAACGAGAAAGGTTATTTATTAAAGCAGTGTTTAAACTTAGATATAACAATTTATATTTACAAATAATTAAATAGAGTATATATTAAATTACTGATGAAATAAAGGTTTTATTTCGAGTTTCACGTTTTATATATAATAATTTAATAAAATAAAATATAAAACGGCGATAATTTTTTTCCATATAGGATCTAAATAACGAATGACAGGTTCAACATTTCGATAACGAGAGACAATAAAGAAAAATATAACAATAAGAAGTTTATTGTTATATTTGTTAGTTTTTAGCTGTATTTTTTTTTTACTTTTTAGTATTTTCTAAATATTTATGGTACTAATATTAATCGATTATTTGTTTTAGCTAACGATTTAAGTAACTTAATAAAACTTCTATGAAATCAACTCCAAGCATTCCGGTACAATTTGCAAAAATAATAATTGAATTCGCTTAAACCATCCAAAACATTTCCCACCAACTGAAATGGGATTACTTCTGAGAAATTCCCTATCTTATGCAATAATATACAAGATGATCCAAAGTAATGTGTGAAAATAAATATACAGAAAAATATACACATCGAATTGAGAACCTTCTTCTTCCTTTAATATCTGTAAAAAATCAAATGATTTTTCGCGTCCAACCGTAAAGTCGAAGTTGTTGCTATCTCTTTCTGATAGAAGAAGGGCATTTGGAAACTGTGAGAGCGCACTCGATATCGATCGTCCACTAATACAACATTTTCTTGTATAAATGCTTTCTGGTTCAAACGCATCATTGTGAAAAGTATCTTCGATTTCACGCGCTATGAAGAGCGATTGGCAAATATTTCAAAATGTCGGCGAGGCGCATCAAAGCCATAACGAGAATTTATTCGCCCGACGCCATGGCGATTGGCGATGCACGCGGCAGCCGGATGCACAATTTTCAATTGCATCGCTCGATTATTTATTATTTATTGGCTCGCTTGAACCATGGCATATAGCTAACCTATACGGCAGTAAATCGATTCAAAATAAAGGCAACCAGATTTGAAGGCGTCATCTATCGATTTTACTCCAGAAATTAAATGATAGCTGATCGTTCTTAAGTATCTAATCAAAGTAGGGATAGAAAATTGCTATATTTACTCGTACACGTAAAATTTCATACCTATTTGATAATAATAATTATTACGGTGCGCTAATAATAAAATCATTTTTAGCCATTATTAAATTGTAAGTAAGTACATAGCCTACGTCTAGAATATTGAATTTTAATACTAAACTATAGTTATAAGTCTTCAATAAACATGTTTTAAAAAAAAACTCTAATTTTATTATTTTAAATGTATGTTTTATTATTTTCTAAAAAATATATGTTACACGTTAAAAGTATCTAGGTAGTATTTATTATACAGAATTTACTAAATCTTTTATAATATTGAAAATTGATGTGTTCAACATCTTCTACTTTCGTATAAAAATTCTCGTATTTTTTTACATAAACATTAATGATGATTTTCCGATGTTTTTACAAGTCGAACCCAAAGTGAAGTAAACAAAAAGTGAAGCATTGTTATAAGACAAATGTTGACCACCCACATTTCTGACAGATGTTCACGTTTTGAGGTCATCTGAATCTGTTTCGACCGTTTTCAGATTGACGTCTGCATGTATGCGTTAACAGGTTTTGGATTTAGCTGAATTTTATCTATCTTGGTCTATTGGGCATTATTATTTTTTTTGATAATGATCTTTAAATTACCTAGAAGAGTGTTCTTTATTTTATCCAGCTGTAAAATTTGCAAAAAGTGATTTTTATATTGTGGGTCCTAAAAACATTAGAACACTGAACATATTTTTGATATTTCTTTTATTATTTGGTCTGACTGGGCTCTCGGATTGTGAAGCGCAGTGTAATCTCAAGTTAATTCTAATATCTTTTAACCGTGTGACTGAAAATGGAGATTTTTATTGGAGTAAATAAATGCTGTTCTTATTTAGTTATGTGCCCCACCTATTTATTTAGATTATAGGGGGTAAGTTAAGACGGGTAAAAAACTATGATCCGTGTGCGGAAGATGTAATTATGCAGATATTTGTGGTGTTACTCTTTTTTTTGCAAAAAGATAACGTAATTTAAATGATTGTTTTGGCTGATTTTTAACTAAAAACCTTTTTATTTGGATTCAGGCATTTACTCAACTAACCACCTGATAACATTTGTAAAACCGTCCTTTTTTCAAAATAAATGTTTCGTTGATAACTGCGATAGTGTCACTGAAAACATACAATTAACACGGTGAAATAACATCAAACCGTATTTAGACTATCTTCTATAATACTATCAAAGTGAACGCCGCGCCGTGCCACACCTGCTAATTACTCTATGGTTAATCACATAGATAGTGTGAGCTAACACCTAGCCTGAAGGCTTTAACGGATCTGATTAAAATGTTTCAATTTAATTAAATATCGGTAAATTCGTATTGTGGAGCGATAATTGACTAAAAAGAAATAAAAAATGCGTGCAAATAAAAAATAAAAATACAGAAAAAAGCAATAAAATTTGTAGAGATAAGCGGGTGTTGGCTATAAAAAAACGAACATAAGTAGAATTAATAATAAAAAGTCATCATAAGCCATTATCTGAAATAAAACTTTTTATACCTCACACAATTTTTCCTTGGCAGTAAATAAATCTAATGCAACACGCTATACGGTTACATTCTTGAAAGCTCGTTGACGCGATTTCGATACGACACGGCACACGTTCCTCGGCGGGGTTTGGTTCTTTTAGAAATATTTATTTGATCCTAAGGAGTCTAATTAAGAGGCTGTTTTAGGTTGGATCCCTAGTCATCGTGGGACTTCAGGCAGTGATTATATTACTGACTGTGCTGCATAAGCATTCATTTCTGCTGGCGACTCATCTCACCCTGATATTAATTACAATTAAAGACCTTCCTAATCTCAAGTCATGTATGTTTTAAAATTGGTCTCAATCTTGGTTAATTTCAACCCGTATTAAAGGTTTTTCCAAGCCGGAATTCAGCTTTAATTCCTATTGTACTTTCGAATTTCCGAATTTCCGTGCTTTCCGAATTCTTTAAATTCAACAAACCGGAAGTTTCTACAATTATCCGCGTGAGACCGGTCACTGTTGTGTTCTAAATCACATTTTTAAATCACAAATTTTAGATTCATCTCTTTGTGAATGTCCGTTAGAGAAGGTCATTAGAGAACCATATTTTTTTTTAGATGTCCTCTAAATAATTATCTTTATCGTTCTTTCGTTTTCTATTATTATTTAAAATGTATTACTGGAAATAATTCAAATATTATTCGTAATATTAATCTATTAAGTATGTTTATTAAATTAAAATATAATAAGTACACAATTTATTACGTAACTTTTTTAATACTTCTATTATAGGTTATAATAGGTATATATTTCTTATATCCATTACCATTTTATTGTCTTGGTTTGATTCTTAATAACAATTACCGGTAGTGTTTTATTTCTATTCTAAATGTCTTATTTTTATTTTTCCTAGGCACAATCGATCTTATCAGAAAACAACGAGAACGTGGCATGTAGGAATATCATCTTTACTAATATCATATCGCAAAATACACCACGTGCGTTACGAGTAAAACTAAGTTGATTATATCATTGTAAAAATAGGTTCAATATTTTTTATTATAGAAGTAGATGGTTCATCAACAGTTACATCTGTTAATCGAGTTTCATTTTCTTCAACCAGTGATAGCAATATGGATGAACCTGCACTATTATTTAAAATATTCATTTCTTTTTTTGTTTTTTGAAATAAAGGTGCTTTGAATTATTCGAACAATAAACGTTTCTTAGATCAATAAGCCTTTCATCTATAAATCTTTTCTGATAAGATCAGCTGGAAACCTAAAGAAGTTAAAAATTTAATTTGATTGTTGATATTTTAGCCTCATTTTTAGAAAAATGATATCCTCGTGTCCCGTGTCCAATAATTGGTATATTGTTTTTATTACAATTTGTATATTAAATATGAAAATTAACTATTTGAATAGGTAATGAAAAAAAATGTAGGAAAAATTAACGGGCATGCACGAATGCGGGTAGGAGCGAGGCTGTGCGCATTCAATTTTACGCTCTGTCCAAAAGCATACAATGACAATTTAATAGTTTATAATGAAGTTAAATGCTCTGTAGCTTACCTAGCTGTAGATATTCCATGATCTGTTTAGTGCTATTAATTTTAAAATTCCTGCACGTTTTCACTGAACAATTCACCATTTTAGAGCCGAGTAAAGACGACGAAAAACGCTCATATACGACCAAGCGATGACTTGCACTGGCTGCTCTAGAGTTGGGAACGACCATACACACAATGCCTTACTCTAAAGAGTTTATGCGTTTCTGGCAGCTATTAAATGCGGTATCAAAGAACATCTCTCCGACCGTTAACTCGTTGTGAAATCTTCGGATATGTGAATGTTACCGTCTCTAGTGTTTTCTAGTGTCCGTTTTCTAGTGATTTGTAAGACTAATTAGAAAAGTGCACAAACTGAACAAGAATTAGCCTCGTCGAGAAATACTACGTTAATTAGTTCTTCATTTGTAATCCAAGTTGACCATAGATCTTGTCACAAGATTTTTATTTAAGTTCAAATATTCACTTCTGCTAATACGATCTAATTGTTCCATTCGGGTATTTAAATTTTTGTAATTATTCTTATTACTTTCAGAAGTTGATGAAATTTTTGGTGAAAATTTCGAGACGTTCGTTTAATTTTTAAAACTTTACATGTATTACCAAGTTCGTCCATTTTAACTTACCGTAATTATTATTACTTTTGTAACTTTTGGAGAAAAGCAAGTTGTCAGATGATTGGGCAGTTCGTCATATTAGATAGTCGTTCATGTTTGGAGTGGTCAACATCAAATGGAAATAAGGTAATTCGTATCTTTTGATATTTTCGTATGAAGAAACATTTGGATAAAATACTCACATACGTATTGTAAAATATATATACGTTAATATGCAGAGATTTAAACGTTGAATTCAGTACGGTCTGACGGATTTGTTAACAAACAAATGCCGCGTTTACAAACATTTTTTTTTATATAAATGATGAGATATAAGTTTCAACATCTTTCTAACAGTTTTTATTTAAAAATGTCATTCTTTATCGAAATAAATTTAGGAGATTTTCCGTTTATAATTACCAAATTGTTATAAAAAAATTACATTATCAAAATATATATATTTTTTCTAACAAACCTTACTTTTTATATTTTAAAAATAAATTTAATTATAACAAAATAATAAATCAATATATATAATATATAGTTCTCATATAATAACAATTATTAAACAAAAATATTACGGCACTAGTTTCACCTATGGTAACTATGGGTATTATTTTTTTTTCAATTTTCTTTTGCGGTGAAAAATATATATTATTTATAAATAGTTTTATATGATATTTGGGAAGATAAAAGAAAAAGCGTGTGTCACCGCTTAATATTTTATTTTATTAAGTATTAAAAATAACATTCTATACTAGAAAAAACATTTTTTTGTTGTATATACATATTGTATAAACAGTAATAAAAACATATTTTTGAGAATTTCATAAACATACATAATTTTTCTAAAATAAGTATTATAATGCCTGTAATTACGCCATTTTAGAAAATCTCGCCGGGCAGTCTACGGTTGTTTTCCTAAAAGTGGCTTAGATGTCTGACAGACTCGATGTTACATAAATAATTCCCATACAATTTTCCCTCCTATTTCAATCTGTTTGGGCTTATTTTGTAATTAAAGTAGGCTATGTCCTTCCCCAGGGTTCAAGCTATCTCCATACCTCATCACAATCGGTTTAGCGGCTTTAGTGTTTATGGTATTAGTATTATGTATTACGATGCATTCATAGCTGAAAAACATAATTTATGTACAAACCTTTTATTTGAAATATTTTGGATTCATAACATTCCATGTGAGAATTACGAATCACTAATTAGGAATTAGGAATTAAAATAGGAAAAATTCTTCTCAACAAAAAACAATATACTTTTTAATCTGTTTTAAATAATTTAAATATCTTTTAATCGGAAAGCAACAAATCAGTTTTCCTTTAAGTTATATTTTTGTTCTACATATTTTCGTGTTTATATAGAACTTTGAGTAAGGTGCCATTCTTAATCTATGTAAAATATTAATTTTGTGTAAAATAAGTTTCTTGTATTTCTCAGGGGACTTCCAATTTGATATTTTTCTTACCTCCTCATATTCGCAGCATTCGTTCTTTTATTGCACAAAAATTTTAATAATTGGTATTTTGTTAGTTGATATAAAGGTTACACATTTAGTTTTTTTTTAATTTAATTTCTTTTTTTTGCTGAAACAAAAAAGTATAAGCGACACAGACATGGAATATATGCCGTACTCCAGAACTCTATTTGGATGCCAATTAAAAACCATTTAAAATATCTGGGAGGAAACCATTAAGATTCCTTTGTCATGAGATTTGGAAATGAGGATCAAAGTGGCTTATCGTCAGTGCCGATGACACGAATCGTCTGGTGCCTGACGTTACATACTCATACATGCCGCAAACACAGCTTAAAGATGGGAAAAGGAGTGACTCATCTTCAACAGCAAACTTTCCTTTTAGATGCGATAGTCTTTTATTTTTAGCATATTATAATAAAAAATATAGATCGGTGCATAGTTACCTTTACCGTTCTGCATGTTCTGTATGTTCTGCGGGCGATCATATTTTCAATATTTTAAGAAGTTTGTTATATCACCACTTTACCTACAAACACAAACACTCGGTGAGTGTGGCGCGATATTGGCAAGGTAAAGTTTGCTAATTTTTTATCACAAGCTGCGAAAACTTCTTTGGCCACCCGCCCGTCGACCATCTGACCGCTTTTATTATTTTCATAAAAACGCGAATTCACTAAGCGTTCGATACATTTGGCCTTCGAAACAATTGTTTGTTTGTTTCTAAAATTTGTATTATCTTTAATCAATTTTCTTTCAAATTAAATTTCTTATAATAATAGTATATCATTATAATAATTTATATTTACTCAGTATTTTCAAAAAACAAGTCAGAACTGCCTTCTTTGGTACAGACTGTTGTCTAGTTAAAGAGGCTAGGTGCGGTAGTGCCAGTCACTTTCCAATTTATTTTATACTTATTGTAACATCTAATCCATCTGATTTCTCTTTAGCCACATAATGTAACTATTGTATTAATAATAAATACTACGGAAGCATGTAATATGAATGTCCGTAGTTTGTTGAAGATTATAGAGTTAAAATACTATGAAGTTAAGGTACAGTAATATACTAAAGTATTATAGAATTAGAGTACTCGTGAAATTAAAATACGAGTAGAACACGATGTGACACTTTTTTTATTAGTGAGGTGCGATTCTTTGCGTTGATTTTATGAGGTTGATTTAATCATAGTTGACGTAACAACCGTAAAACATTATTATACAAATTGCATAAATTATTTTGTCTATAACTAATAGAAAAAATATATATTTAAGATAATGTTAAATAGGTAATACAAAAAATAAGAATGTGGTAAGGTTAATTGTAACCAATTAAAAAATAACGGTTTTAATAATTTTTTACAATATGAATCTGAATTATTTTAAATGAAATATTTTGTAATTACAGAAATATTTTCTTTCACATTATAATTAAATACACCTAAATATAATTATAATATTATATACTTAATTTTATTATTGCGAAATGGGTATGTACATACACAATACATATATTATATTACAAATATTTCAAATTTGTATATTTTATTGATTTGTAAATAGTGTTATAAAAAAATTGGTATGCGTACATGGTTTTTTTTACATTATGGCGTTAACGCGACTATGATTGAGGTCAGAAGCCTTTTAAACTGCTAGATAGCTAGAGTTAGATTGACTTACGATTGCAATAAATGCACTTTTTATGCGGTTTATCCCCTGACCTACTAAATGATTTTTAACATTCCAATTATATTCACATTATCCAATAATCATTAAATAATATTTTTTTTTTAAAAACTTTATTATTATTTTTTTACAAAACACCTTTATATTTCCCCACAAAGACGGTGGGTGAAAAAAAATTCTATATTACAGTATAAAAGTTTCAAAAGGGTTACATCAATAAGAAAAAGGAAAAACAAAATACAATATAATAAAATGCAAAAGCAATAAATAGATAACAACCAAAAGTAAAAAGTAAAAACCTATCAAAATCAAAGTTAAAGAAAAAAATAACAATAGACAAAAAATATATTTTGATATTTATATATATATATATATATATAACTTTCCGCTTTACCCGTTCCAATTCACGCGAGAACTCACGGCAGGGATTTCGATGCTTGCTTTAATGTAAAAGTTTTGAAGTCTTTGCCCGAGGATGCCCGCGAAATTGATTTAAAGACATGGGAACTCTCTCACATTTGGGTTTTGGGCGCTTGCAGATCTGTAGGTCTAAATAGACAAAATTAAACTAACTTAACAGCATTTAACGCATGATGCTTGATATATTATTTTAAGAAATTAGTTTCATTTCATAATACTGATTAATTTATCTAGCAAAACTGCAATTATTTAATATAATTGTAGTGGCTGGATATATTTATCTTTTAGTTTAAAATGCGATTTTCGAATTTATGAAGGTTGCATTTTAAACGTCATATCTCATATATTTTCTGACGACGTCGAATGGCGAAAGCTTAAAAAATATTATATCATCAAATCTATATATATATATATATATATATATATATATATATATATATATATATATATATATATATATATGTGTGTGTGTGTGTGTTTTCGTAGATCTATAGCCTATACTTACTTAACTAACCTACTCTCTTTCCATCTCAAGCAGATAGAGAGGGAGCAGGTATCACTTTTTATACAGATTTTTCAGAAAATTTTTCTATTATATTTATCTTTACTGAATACAGTTTGTTTGGTTTTAAAATATTAAGAGGTCTGATCGATGCAAAGGTCTTTCGATTTTATAGCGACTCGCCACATATTAAACTTTTCTGTGTTAAGCCGAAAATAAAAATAGTTAAAATATAAATTGAAAAGAAAACTACTGCTAGTGCATTGATCGACGCGCGGCGAGCGAGCGAGCGCGGCGGCCTCCGCTCCGCTCGCTTAAAGTATTTCCCGACGTCCAGCCAGCCAGCGGCGTGTCGAAGCGCGCGGAACCGCGCTGAGCGGAGCGGAGCGGAGCAGAGCCAATCGGCGCCGCGCCGCGCCGCGCTTGCATTGGATCGTTTCGGAACATAACTGAAAGCTATGTTCGACAAACGGGTTTGGTCCTGCGAGCTCTATTCTAAAATATTTTAGCATAGACCCTTGCACGTATCATTGATTTCTGAATCTATAACATAGATTTTACTTTACTCTGAAGCTGTTTAATGTGCCGAATGTACATAAAATGTGACGAATTGAATATGTGTTGAGATTTTTGTGTTTGCATATGTTTGGTGTTTTAGCCAAGTTTTAACCCTTAGTGCGGATTCTAAACTATCGTACTAGTATTGCTATGTAAGCTGTTGTTTCCTGAAAAAAAAATAAAATAAAAATATCGTATGTTGTTTATACCATACGTGTACTGTGTCAAGGACTATAATTTCCTATATTTTGATTTTAATTTGAGTTTTTAGTTATTCCTTATTTTTTCGGTATTGTTGTTGTTTCTTTGTTAATTTACCATTATAGCGTATTTTATTATGCAGAAAGAAGAAAACCTGTAATTGAATAAATCGTATCAGAGATAGTTTTACATTACCAGAAGAAAGTATACTTTTGCTTAGTTATTTTTTTATAGTAATAATAATTTGTTTAGTTATAAAATACCTAGGTACGTAATAATTAGTAATAATAAATAGTTACTTATTTGCCATTCAAATGTCAATCGTTAACATTATCAAGACGCTTTAAAAAATTACGTAAAAAAATATACCAAAAGATTTTCATGGCGAATGTTATTGTATTTATTTCTGTATTGACGCTAAATCTACCCGTTTCCCGGGTTACTAAGCCAGTATCACGTTATTTACTGATATAGAGCTTTGTGTTTGGGAAAAATAGGACATTTAGAAAAGAAATGAAAATACCATCGGTAACTGTTATAAAGATACAACCTAAAACAAAAAAAAAATGCAGTGGATACAAAAAAAATTGATATAATTTATTATATAAAAGTAGTAAATAAGCAATTTTAATGATTATGTATATGCTATATTTTAATTTTATTTAGTTTAATAAACCTATTCCATTGGGTTTTAAATTTCATTTCTAGGTACTGTGATTTTTTTTAAAGTGTTGTAGGTACGATTTTCGCTGTCACATGATAGCATAGCTAGGTTTTGTCTATCTTTATTATTAACTTTTTATATTATCATAGAAATAGTGCAGTAATTAGGTAAATATAAATTTACACACTTTTTCAAAATTGCGTCCTCGGCTACACTTTTTACGACCCCAATTCAAGAGCGCTTTAAATCCTCTGGACAAGATATCCGATTTAATACCTACCACAGTTGAAAGCTTTCTCGTTCGATTTTTCCCATCGCAGTTCTTTGTCGGAAGTGAATAATCCCTTCACACAAATCCTTTTATAGGACCTTCTAACAACCCGCGTCGGTCCGTGTCAATCGGGACTCCTTGGAAAAAATAAATATAAACGTCTCGTGCCTCATATTATTATCTCGTGATTTGTAATTTGCAACACAGCAATTAATTACATGGCAACAAAATCGACGATCTTCTATGGCATTACAAAGCAGCTGTAAGATCACAGGTATTAATTTCAGTAGCTTTTAAGCTTTCCTTTAAGTACACACTTAATATATGATATTTTCAATACAAGTAAAATGTGTCCCCTGGTGTCACAGGCTGGTGATCAGAACACTGTTTATTTAATAAATTTTTACCTAATTTTCACCGCCGCGTGGGAAAAAAACAACTAAGAATAAGAATATATGTAATTATGGTTGTCACGAAATAATTTTCTAAAGTTTTTGATAAGACGAGTACCAGTAAGTGTTGAGTTACGGGACACCTAAACCCGTCATATTTACCTCTTACGTCACCGGCCTTACGTGGCCTTACCGCCTTGCTTTGTCTCCTGGGATTTTAGCAAAGGCCTTTTGGCCATAATCTCTTGGGATTGCTCCTATCTCCAATCTGGTTAATATTCCGTGTCATAAGTACCTCTATTTTTATAGGAAGTTAATATTTCTAAAAATAATAATGTAACAACAAAATACTTTTTTTTTAGATTTTCAATTTTTAGACATATTAAATGAATGAATAAATGAACAAATGAATGTATATTTTGGCTTAATCGCGATATACTCATGATCCTTGGGTTATTAAACTCAATCCGACAGAACCTGATATGTTGGTCTGACAGAAAACGATACAGATATTATCACAGTGTACTATACTACTAAAAGTACCCTACTAAAAGCTTACCGCACTGTAAATCTGCGTAATGGAACGTGGTATGATATGTAGGATCCCCACCACCATCGTCCTAAGGCTGATTGGTCATCTGGATATACATAAACAAGAGTAGGCCTTTAAGGCATCCGCGAACTTTAGTCATACAAAGTAATCAACCCTATTTACTGAGTCTTAAGTCATTCGGATAAATTCATACGTTTTTATTTTTTGCAATAATATTATATATCATATACTACGCTCAAAATATTAGACCATTCTTAGAATTGCGGTTAGGAAATCATGTTAAATTACAAAATTAACTACACAGCAAGTTGTAAAGAAAAATGTAATCAAATGACATACACCTACTGTTTTTACAGTCTATATTATTTATAAGTATTCCAACACCAAATACTAGTATACTTTTTATGAGTAACATAAAAAAATATTAAATGAAATACAATAAACTGGATGATGATTTATAATTATTTTGAGATTTATTCGTATCCCCGTCTTTTCTGTCAACGGTTGGCAACACCTAAAGGAAAAGATCAAGCAACTATCCACGAACTATCAGAAAAAAATATGCAAAACTAATTTCGATTTCTGTTAAAAATGGATTTATAGCAGTTTATGTTAAAATCATTTTTACGTACTCCTGCATTATAAAGTTTGTGGTTGTTTATGCTATCACGTCGAAATGCCCTTGAAGAGTTCTACGATTAAATCGAATATTTTAAATTTAGAAACTGCATTTGCAACGTTCGATTCGAATAATTGAATGAGTGGCTCCTAATAATAGCAGGAAAATGCATAGGTCAGTGCATTTATTAAGATTTAGGTAGGAAAGTTTGATTCTGTGCAAACTGAATCTTAAAACCATTGAATTTTCGGATCAATAAAAAGAATTTAGAAAGCATTAAAGTTTTCTATAGGCAATTAAAAGAATTTTTGAAACTAAAAATTTCTCGTTCGCGGTTTAAACCCAGTGCAATAGTGACATTTCGACATAAGGTCATTTTGTCAATTCTCTTCATTATACGATCGAATTTATTTTGTACTATGTTTATATGTATTTTTACATTGTACTAGAGAATGGATAGAATAATCGATTCATTATCTACATTGAAAACGTCCCTATAGGCACGCGGCGAAATATATTTTCAATTCTCTTATAAGGCTGGACGTCGCGGCGTCGTAGAAAAGCTAGAACCACGAGACGAAACTGGCGAGGCGATGGTTTGAAGAGATCTCGAGAGACCTGTCGAGGGCCTTCCGGACTTTGTGAGAGCCGGGGAGAAACGCTGACAGGCTTCGAAAGGGTCAGTCTTCTAGGGGAACTTTTCACTTCTCTTTAATCCTCAAAAATGGGTCAATTCATACGTGCTCACGTGTAAAAGATATTAATTGACTAGCTGAGATCGCGGTTCGCTAGGTGACCCTACAAACTACAGTGACCCTACGAACTATTATTACTATTTTTTTTAATAAGAAAACTCTTCAATTAGGACCACATTCCTGAAGAAAACTTTATATATATGTTGGAAAGTTATATTTTATTAGCAAAAAAACTATAGAATGTGTGTTTTATCTAATACGTTCCTAATTCTTTAAAATGTCACTGATATTGTTTTATTGATTGATTTAGTTTTTGTGTTGTTGTTTCTATTAAATTGATAATTTTACACTAACAAACCAAAAAGGAATTAATTTATCAATAAAACATTAAAACAATCAATCGTTAATTTTCCATTCATTTTTAAAAGATGTCTTTTGCTTCGTCATACATAAAACATATCTATGAGTACTGGCTAATACTGCCTTTGAATAAAAAGACTATTAATTAAGCAGGCAGTATATACAACATTATTATCATTTAAAAAATAGCTTATACATTAAAAAAATAAAGATTTTTTGTATTAAATAAATACTACATGAAGATATCCATAAATTAAAAAAAAAACGAAATCCGTGGAGCCCCCGAAATAGCCAGCAGATTTATTTTAACGAATTATGCTTATAAACTATTTTAGATAATTATTTATTGCGTTGTTGACATTTTAATTATTGCTGTTATGATTGGGGGTGGTGGGGTGGGGGGGGGGGGGGGGGTATAGTGGAGGGGAGGGAGTTGGGCGTATATGTCGCTTCTACCAGCATGGCTGCGTGGTCTTCCTCGTCATCGTAATATTATTTGATTCTTCTTCGTTACTTTGAGCCTCCTCTTTCATTGGTTCAATAGTTTCCAGGAACATTGGTTTTTAATTTTTCCATACAGCCTCGTTCTATTTAAGGGCAGCAATCGGTTATCTAATTTAACAATCTGACCAATTTGAAACCACGATGCGAGTGTTTTTGGTATTTTCGTATACAAAGATTAAAAGTGCACATTTAACTGCATATCATTCGAATAGATAGATCGTTAGAAACAAAGCCATTGCACACATCTGCAAAATATAAATACGTATTTCACACAAAGCTCAAAAATAGATGCGGAACCGCGCGAAGTGGTCAACTCGCGTGTTTGCTCGCTCGCAAGCCAATAGCCGCACGGGCGGTCGTTTCACCGGAAGAATTCATTCAAAAATAAGCATTCAACAACAAAGATGATTGTATTGTGGCAAAGGTGGCCGCCCGACACATCAGACTTCCAGGAAAAATAAACATGTCATTGTTTTTTTAGGGTTTTTTGCCAACCAACCAAGATTCTACAATTAATAGGTAAAAGCATATTAAGACACAGAATTACAGTATCGTTATATCATTTAAAAATAAATTTATGGAACAAAAGGTTTAATGGAATAAAATCAGGCAAATAATCCGATGTCACAATGACATGTTATGCAATATCATGTTTAAATATCTCATCTAAAATAACTTTGTATTGTATATGGATTCTCACAATATGGTCACAGAAATTTATTTAAATTATTATATTGATACAAACGTCGTTTAGAAATCAATTATTTATAATAACTGTTTATTAGAATTATTCTACGCTATTTTTAGTGAATTATGTTTCATTGGTAGGACCTACGTATAAATAAAATCTTTGTGAGGGCGAATGGAGTAAAATTAACTCTTTGTAAGGCATAAATGAACACATTTGTCTTCCTACAAAAGTGGTCTACATAATTTTAGGTGAATTATTAGCAAGCGGGTTCATTAGTAGCGACTATAAAGAACGTCGTTTAATACTTCTTAAGATATGCTAAATGGCGAATATTCGAATAGTTTAATTACCATCTTTTATATTTATTGTCTGCGAACATTACTTTTCCCTTTGCATGTCACTCATGACCTACATTATTTTAAAAAAACATTGTTTTATTTACAGATCTGAGCCGGCACTCAGTCATTTTGTTTATTAATGAGAGTCATGCGCTCACTCGGAAGGTAGATGTACTTATCAATATAAGATGTATGTATGTATGTATATATATATATATATATATATATATATATATATACATACGTATGTATGCCTCTTCGTGATCGCCGTGTTAAATAATTATGGTATTAATCAGTTAGTAGCTATCCTGCAGTCTATGCAGAAAGCGCCACTGCGGTCAAACGCTTAAAAAATATGCAAGAATAATTAATTATCTACGGCATTTATCGTTGGCTTTCATTATTAGACACATTTGTAAAAATACCTAAGGCATGATTCGAAAACCCCCCCTTCCCCCCTTGAAGGGGGATTCGAGAACCCCCCTTCGTGGGGTTGTATATGGTGCATTACTCAAAATAAAAAAAAAATAAATAAAAATATATATACATATTTATGATTGTTTTTCTTTTTATGCCCCGTACAAAGTTTTCTTTAATTATATATTTCTAGTAGTGGCAGTAATTAAATAAATTTTGAACTTTTTGGCTCAGAACATGTTGCTAATATGTATTTTTTAATGTATCGCTAGATTGTACGTCAATAAATTATTAATAAATTAGTAAATCATACTAACAATTAATTAATACATCCTATAACTCTCATTCTTGACGCGTCATTATAGGCATTTAATTTATATTTTTAATTTCGATTCGATGAATAAAAATTTAAATAGTAAGTTCCAAAACAATATTACCTTATGTAATCATAAAATATCTACTTTACTTTAGTCAAGATTGGATATGATCAGAATGAGTATAAGGATGTAGAATCAGGAAGAAGCAAGATGTTCATTGAGACGACGTTTGTAAATGGGAGAGTACCTAATCGTGTCCTCCACATATACTGTGCCACTATACAAACTAGGGTATGTATCAAACAAGAGTTACTAACGAGTACCTATATGGGTTGAATCGCCCTGGGAAATAAACACTAGTATGGTAGATTGATTGAAAGCAGCCATACTTTCCATGGTACTCCCAATGGATGCTTTCCTTCGGTTTCCACTTCGATGTCGCCTCCTTTTGGCAAAACACGCATTGGCCGTTGCGAAACATTCTATTTATAACGGCAAGAGAGTTTTCGCCACTAAACTACTTCCCTCCATAGGTATTCTACTTATTTTTATTCAAATATGTAAGTTGTTTCATTAAATATGAATTTCTAAAAACATTCTTGATTTGTGCTATCATGAAGCACTCAATGTTATTATTTTTTTTTAATTTCTACAAACAACCTATTTTTATTTTTACTAGTACAAACCAGTCTCTTACAACAATCCTATATATAAATGATTTTATTAAGAGCATATTCAAACTTTGATTTAAACCATAATTGCAAGATTCAACAACATCGAGCGAATCGCAATAGTTCAACTGTCACTGGCTTATTGCAATGTTGTCCGTGACAAAATAATATAGTGCGAGTGCTATACCACCAACCAAGTCGAGGAAAGCAGTTTTTCTGAGTTCGTTCCAGCTAAAATGCATGTCTTACACAATATCCTTAGGTTGCTTAGGTTCATTAAATCGAAATCGAAACACATTCCCTTGTTCGAAAAATATAAAACTCAAAAACACAGTAAAATAATTTAATACTGATAATGTAAAATATCATATCGATATTATTTAACGGGGAAAACTAATGGTTAATACCAATAGAATAATTGGAAACGTTTTAAATACCTATTTATGTATTTGGTATTCTTTTTAATTCTAAATTTAACTTTATTTAATTTTTTAAACGAAATTTATTAACGATTTTATTAACTAGTAAATTTATGAAATATACTAAAATCAAATATATGTCACCGTAGACTAAACTGGCGTAAGAATCTACACACCTTAAACCCTCTATTATAAACGCCTCACTAGCGATGTGTGTACTGTTTGCAAAATTTCTGCACTGACTCTGTGATTTATTTGGGACCCTTGACTTGTAAACTAAGTTTTACGCTTGGCTGGTATTTATTTTTAATTACTAAAATTAAAAAGATTAATGAGTAAGCTATTATATATGTAATCTATGTCAATACTACACATTTTTAGTATGCAGAAATCGGACGTTTGTCCTTCATACTCTGAATCTAGTCTGATTGTATTATCACCTCAAATAATTGCACCACGAGAAGGCCAGATAAAGGCTAAATGGATGCCATAAACACAAACTCAATAGCCCATAAAACGATTTTTTTTAGGTAAAAGAATTTAATAAAATAAGAAACTACTTGGACATAATTATGGCAGCTTTTTTTGGTTAGCAAACCAAAAAACAGCTTTTGCTGAATAATTTGTGTTTCGTTCTATGTTATGTACTGTGTTTTAAGAAAAGAAAATACATAAAAAAGAAAAATATAAACTAAGATCTCTTACGGTGTTTGAGTGTGATCTCTAAAAGTGATACCGAGGCCGGTGTAATAAACTTTGGGGATATAAAAGCATAATAGAGAAAATGCGGAGTGGCCGACAAAGTAATCAAATCAGCAGAAATGGTTCCACGAGCTAAATGGATAGCAAAATGAGAGGTAGAAGAGAGACGACAAACTCATACCGGGCAGCGAAAAGTGTAGAAACCGACCAGCTAGGTCGGTTTCTACACTTTTCTCAGTAAAAAGTTTTCAAAATTGACATATATCACTATTTTGATATCTACTAGGTTTAAGTACCAAAAATAACCTACCGTTAATTATCTAATATTTTACAGGAAGTCTCTAATTTCTCAGATAAGGCAAAAAGCGCAGACCCACTATCTGCCATTTTGTAACGAATGCGACGTAGCACCGATATACATTGCACTACCTTGGTCAGAGGAGTCACCAAACTTTGCCATTGGACCCTGCACTCGTATTTTGAGAACGAACGGATAATTTATTCTTTCCATTCTCCTCCATTTTTAACAATTTTTTTCAAAATTCTTACAAATTTATCTGCTGCCCTTAGCGCTCGAAGTTCAAAGCACTGTAAGACGATTTTTCTCTATATGTTTGTGTGTGTGTCTTAATCATAATAGTATTAAAAAGTGAATACTAAACACTCTTGAAACTTGGCACTCTACGAACGATCGACACCTTGTTTTATTCATTTAAGTTCAATTTTGTTGAGTAAGTTGCTTTTATTTAATTTGTATGAAATGTAAATAAATACCTAGTATTACTGATGCTATTATATACTACTGATATATACGTAGTATTTTTAGGTAGATTTCTTTAGGAAAGCTACCTATTGTATCTTCGCGTTTCACATCCGCTAGAACCCAAAACCACCCTCAGTTTAACAGTTTATATACCTATCTATCTATATCAGTTTCTTGTGGACACGATAACTGCCGTAATTTTACATCAATCACTTTCATATTGATACATAAAATTTAAGGGCACAAAATCCCGGTCAAGTTCGGCCAGGAATCAGACCAGGGGGACGGGAATAGGGTTTTTTTTTCGTTAAAGTCAAAGTTTGCCATATAACTTTCTTATTATATAAGATATCGAATTTTATATTATTCCTTAGATAAGTGGCTAAAACTTATCTACGAAAACTTTTTTGATAGCACCAACCATTGCTCCTAAGGGTGGGAAAAATGATTTTTTAAAATTAAAAAATCATACCCCCTTCTAATAAACACAGGATCAAATTAATTCAAATGTTAATTGTAGTCCTATAATTTCCCTACAACTTTTGTTTGAAACAATTTTTGATATGAGCAACCCTTACGGCACAGTATCAAGAGGGATTCAGTATACGCACTCTCGCTGCGCAAAGGTACGCGCTAGCTGCCGCACGGGTAGTGGATCGCGCAGCAGCTTGCGCAATGTTTAATACAAATTCGTACAATTGGCAGAAGAATCTACCTCCGACTTCCGGCGTGTCGAAAGGGATTTTTTAATTATGGTGGTTTTGGCTGATGAAATAATTTGACTTTAGATTTTGGACAACATTTAACAATTACGCTTCATAGCTGGGAAGGATTCTAAGGGAAAGGCGAATTTGTTATTTAGGAAGAAGAATTTTGGTTTCCGTTCATTTTTCCCATAACAGAGCGAGACTGGAATGCCCTACGCAGGTACATTTTTACCTTCTTCCTTTTTAACTATATTTAAGCGTAGGTTGCAACAAAGAGACCCAGCCAGACCCAGCTATATGATCGGAGCTAGCTCTTAAATATTGAAATAATAATAATAAATAAAAGCTTAAGGACGTTAAAATTAAGACTAAATAATATAGTTGACAATTTCTTTCTTAATTTATTTTATTATGCAGGGAAATGCCAACTGGAATCCATTTAAAAAAGGATAATATATTCTTTATTTCCAACTGACCTCCGCTGACAGTTTGAATGACACCATTTTTTTAAAAGCAGCTTTTGTTAATCAACTCGCCGGTAGAACAATCTAACCGATAATATTTTCTAATTGAAAACTCAACAAAGCAAAGTGAGCTTCAGACGTTGTTTGCAACGAAGGAATCAAATTGTCGGTCAAGGCTTCATCGAAGTTTCTCTCGTTTTGTAGAATTAGTTTCCGAATGATAAAAAAAAATACTTTTCATTTAGTAACTCGGACTTCGGAATCTTTATCTTGCCTTATTAATCCTCACTTAACCCAAAAGATAAATTAAATTATGTCTGTATTACTTACTATACAACAAAAATATACAATTTTAGCAATAAACATCACACAAATTAACTAAAAATATATACATTTTATGTGGTTGTTGCCAAAAAATACATCCCCTTTTCCTTCTAAAGTAATATCCATATTAAATAGAATATTAATAATAAACAAACCAAAATAAAATAAAAAGCAAACCATATTTATTTATTTATTTTTTTATACTACACATTTTGAAGTTGGCTTTTAGCATTTTACATTCTCCCTAGTAAGAAAAATAATATAATAACTAAAAATCCTATATCGACATAGAAAACAATAAAATTGATTTTATATCTAGTTTAATCATCACTAAAAAGCTCCAATAAACCTATAAAAAAGTTTAGCCAAGCACCCCTAGAAACAAATTACGACATACGAACGCAAGAGAGTGTCAATATCAACTACAACCGAACCTAGTAAAGGTTCTTTATAATAGTAACTGATATAACAGCATAGAGGCCTTTGCGCTAAGTAAGCGGTCTGAAATCTGGTTTACCAAATTCCAAAAATGATGATTAATTATAATGCAAAAATGAAGTAAAAACAACTAGAAATCATTCGTTTTTATATCTCTAATACGAGGGTTCGCGAGTGGGATCGGCAGTTGTGATGTCGTCGCCTAGCGGAGTGCGCAAAGTTTGTAAGACTCGCCATGAATTTGAGTTTCTGGCAGCCAAAGCCATGTTTTTGCCAGAACCCATTTAATGTATTATGTCTTATTTTTGAATCATAAAACAAAAATAAATAAATCTGAACGTTTTTAAAACGCCTAACTTTAACACTATACATTTGTTAGGTATTTTCTTCTTAAAGTTTTCTCGGAATTTCGGCACGTGCGTAGAAACGCTCTTGACATTACATCAAACAATCGTCCAAGAAACAAGAGTTTTGAGTGATTACTTATAACTTTTATTTGCTTGCCTAACATAAATAAGAAAGTTGCCTAACGCTGAAACAATTTTCGCGAGAGCGATCCAGCGGCACGTGCTTTGGAATGTGTTTGCCGAGATTCTTTGAATATTTTGGCAAACCGTCTTGAAGTGCCTACAAATTTATTGTTGAGGTGCGCTGAGGCAGGGAGGCGGCATAGGGACTACATTCAGTAGCCGGGGTAAGTTAGGCAGTAGAAATGTCGATAGAAAATATAATCAAACGATTTAGCCACAACGGAGGTTTTATACGACCCTGCAGGTACTTTCATTCAACGGCCGGCAACCCCACCAACTCGTGCTATATTTTAATCATTTGTGTTTTTGCCATTTTATTCCAATTTTAGGAAATATTTTAATTTTCTTAATAATAATACTCTATAGTAATGCCACCATTATACTCTGGCTAAAAATGTGCTATTAAAAACATCTGTTTAAAATAATTCATGTCGAAACCTTCATTCAACTTAGGTAGATATTATTTCCAAAATAAGTTTGTCTTAATTGGCCATGAGAATGCAAATATACGTTTTTTTATATAATATTTTATATAAACATATTTTAAATGTGGCTTATTTATAAAGAGTTTAACAAAAAAAAACTAATTTTCTCAGTTAAAAATTATTTTATTTATTTTGTAGTTGAAAAATATCACCAAACATAATTAAGTTAAATTTAATATAACATATTTATACTCCTATTTGTGTGCATAATATTTCACCATGCATGCTACTTCATTTCAAAATTCTCTTTAATAATTCTAACATACAGAATAAATATTTTACAATACAACTGTAACAATATAATTATCCTTAAAAGGATTTGATGGTTACTCAACTAGACTTTAATCTGTTCTGGAATTCCAGTAAATCGTATAGAAATCATAAACCTCAATTAAAGAGAATCATACAACTATTTCTATTCAGTAATGCCATTAAAATTATTATTAATTAACAGAAGGGTATCTATACCTTTTCAACCGAAATCGAAAACTTTAAAACGAACCTCCTGCGAAACTCTACTTTCCCCCTTAGTATTAAAAATAGTAATAGTCGCTGAAACATTGCCATCAAATACACCACTCCTTAAAATGAATACATAAAACCTTAAGCTACACCTTAAGCTTACCTTAAGCAATATTTAATTATTGAAGAACGTAATTTTAATGTCCTAATAATAACATATGCAATGAAACCGGAAAATTGATTAAAATTTAATAGGCAGGATGGCGAACGTAGTTAATTACGTGCTTTGTCATCGGCGTATTACAGTCCTCTGATAAAAGTTTTCGGGTACTTCAGATGAAATTTGCCCCGGGCAGGTAATTGTTATTCATAAGCGCGTAGGTTGGCGCCATCGCCAGATAACATAATTATAATGTCAGGGAAAATTAACTTCTTTGATAAAATAAAATGGATTTTAGAATGTAATAAGCAAAGGAATGTGTTCTCTGAGGCTTACAAGCGTTACAACAATTACCTATACAGTATCTTAGTGTGAACCTTTATCATTTATGCTTATACAATATAGGTACTCGCATGGCATCGCGGACTCCATGTAAATTAATCATAAAATTATTTACATGCATTCTATAAAACTTATAAACTCGTATTATCAATTTAATTTGTTTTGTTATGATCTTTTATGGTATGTTGTGTAAAATGTACAAAAAATAATAAATTTAAAATAATTGAGCAGTTTTTTCTTACCGTGGAAAATTGATTTCACTCTTTTTTTGCAATATAATAAATAGTATTTGTGTGATGTCGTTACATATCATATTAAGTACGGAATATACAGACACGACAGATTGAACGAAAGAAAACAGCAAAATATGCGGCAAACTTTTTGCAACTATAATTTTTTCACGTTAAACAAATCGCCCTGGTCGGGAATCTCAGCACGTTTGTCCTGGAACGAGGAAGTTAAAAGAGTTTGTGATGGCGACCACGTTGACAGACATCGGGAACGTAAAAGTTAAATAATTTTAGGATATCAATGTTAATGTTTTGTAATGTTAAAGGCGATCGCAGCAAAGTCTTCGGGATTACCAAATATTATGATATAACAAACTGCGTTACTTCCGCCTCGCGTTGACCAGAAGTCAGTCGCCTTGATCGACGATATTGATCAAAATCAACTATGTAAAAGCACCCATTATATACATATGTGGGATATGTTTGAGTGTTTGTCCGTATGAATGCGGGCATTTGCTGAAAGACGTAAGTATATGCACACTCGTGTAAACGAAAAATGATCCACATTCCATACAAAAATAAAACGCACACTATAAGAGTGAAATTTAATCTTCACATACACATTCACATCAATAGCGAACATTAATATATATGAGTGACTGTTTACGCAGCGAGACAACAAAACGAAAACAAAAGTAATGGTGGTCCCAAACCATACAAGTTTATATTAAAATATTAAGCTTATTCTGGTCGAAACGCTGTTACAATTTTTTTTTTTTTTAATAATATTTACCGCGGGTTATTACTTAGTTTTATTTTTTATATGTATTACATAAAATATGTAATATATTATTATTGAATTGCTTGATCATTTTCATCATAATATCAATACAAACTTGCCGTTGTCTTATAAATTGTTATTTTTGCCAAAACAACACAGACCTTGGGTAAAGATGGTGTGATCTCCGATGAGGAGCTCACAGAAGTGTAGAAAAATAGGAAAGAAGCGTGCATTTTTTTTTTATAAATATAATTGCTACGACCTAGGCCCTACTCAACTAGGCCAAATGAGAGTGTGCTAGAATCAGGGAAGATAGTGCTAATGAAGTATTAAAAATGGTATGACCATGTGCGGATTCGAAACCGCGACCTTTGGGCTCACAGTCCGACGCCTTAACCACTAGACTACCACGATTATTCATTGTTTGATTATTTTATTTTGTACGTTTTGTCTACTTTATATTTAAACAATAATTCCGTTGATTTAGTTTTAAATTAAATTGAATCAAATTAAAATGGCTTAAATTGGTTTCAAATTGAAACTAAAAAAACCTAACTCAACTGTAGTACTAAACTAAATAAATATGACCTATCAGATCTATATATTTCTTTTAAAACACATAATAGACTATAATCATGATAAAATAATAATCATTTTAGATATTATTTAAAATTTTCTGACCATCTTCAATGCGCCAAATTTTACGAATTCCAGATCACGAGCTTATATTTTGCATTTATACAAGTGTATTTATATTCACTGACTTCCTTTTAGGGGGGTTGATCTATATCAACAATCAAGCATTAATCAGCAAAAAATATTGGAAAAATGTTTTCCAATTACGAGAAAACCATATTCGGAATTTAAAATAAATCGATTTAATTTTTAAAAAAGGCGCTTGAACGCATGGAGTCACTTCGCGTCCTAGCGGCTCGTAAAGTGCTTCGAAGAAAAACAATTTTTTTTAATAATATATTTATTCTAAAAAAAATCAACCTCCTAAATAGACATCAGTGAATACACACCGACTTCTCGGATCTTCTAGGTTTTTGGGGTTCCGTCTAGAACTACTCGCCAGTATGAAATTTCTCTCTATCACGGTTGAGTACGAACTATGCACAGAATTTTATGTATACAAAATAGTAAAAGTAAAGAAAAAAGAAAGTAGAAGTAGGTAGTAGTAGTAGTAGTAAGAAATTAATTTTAGTAAACCTTATTATTTGTATAGAGTACATTAAATTTCATATTCTTGTTATTATGTATAATTCCCCACCCCTTCAATTTTCCAATCCCAACCTCTTTCCCAAATGTATTATTCCATTTTACTTAATTTGAAGAAAACTATCATAGGCTTTATGTTCTGATAGTTTTATTATACTGATAATGTAATAGCTGTTGTTATCTAAAATAAACAAGAAATGGAATATAACTAACTAATATTGTCCCCGTAAGGAATTGGATAAGTTTCTTCCAGAATGTGACGCCTACAATCTAAATGCCAAGGAATTGAAACCTCGCCTTCTTCGATAGTTTTTTTAGATTGATTCTATACCGCAGTGTAAATATACTCGTATATTATTTTTGAGTCAATTAGTATGACCAAAATGAAAATAAAAAAATACGACATTATGGGTTGCCAGTAAATGAAATAGGCCACAAAATGCCTAAATGGAATAGGTTACAAATTTCAGACAGCATTGAAAGTTTTAATTGCTTTAATGCTACTTAAGTTCACTGTGTCTGTCGGTCCTCTGGTTTTAATTTTGACATGACTTTTTAAACAATTTTTGGTATGCATAGGTTCCTCATACGGCCTGCATATACTATGTAATCAGCTTTGTAAAACGTATGATTCTAGCATAACAGCCTCAGGAGTTATTCAATTCCACTGCCGACCAACATTTATATTGATCTCTAATCTAATTCATGATATTTCTTATAAAAAAGTATAAAATATCTATGGTAACGTTAATTTCAGCCCGTAGATTGCAACCTAATATGATAAATGAATAATTAAAAAACATTACTAACTGCATTTACAAAAAAATATAAACTATTGACTTTAAAAATATGATCGACGGCCTGCATAGATTTTAAACAAAAAGAAAAAGAATTACTTTCACGTTTTATTGCGTATTCAATATTTAGGATCATTTACTATTTTTTTGTCCTTAATATATTTTAAAAATTTATTGCTTGCCAAGCTACAAAAAATGATCAGAGAATTTTAATCTAAAAGTTTACACAGCCATTTACGGACCAAAAAAACAATTTATATTAATTTATTATAAGCTTTAAGAAATTTAAGGCTCTTTAAAAACCTCATCCTCATAAAGGATGTAATCTTAAACAGGAAACTCACCAAAAATCTCCATAAAGGAAAGCCGCTCTGTGCAATTCGCCAAGCAATTTATATTCACACCGCGCGCTCACAAACGCCGAATTCAGGTGGGCCGGTCCGTGGCCCGACGAGATGCCGCACGCTCGTCCACCTGCAGCGTCGGTCCGCGACCAACTGAAAGCTCAGAGACTGAAAGCTCCCGACGAATACTGAAGGCGCCGCGAGACACACCCCTTCGGCGCCGCCGCCTCCCCATTGACCCGCACCCTTTCGGCTTGCCTTTCGCGAGGGCAGCAAAAGTCGCACTCAGTATGCGTTCTACTTTTCGTGATTCCAATTAGGTGAAACTGCTGCAATTTAGTTATAATTTATGAAAAGTAAATTTAGTGTGTAAATAAATATTATATAAATAGTTTCATAATTAGTCTTATAAATTAAGCTTCATATTAGTGGATGTTAAAGCAATAATATAATATGTCCAAAACTTCGAAACTTTGAAAGAGTTTTTCTGATGGATAGCGGAAGGGTCTTTTGGTAATAACTCTGATAATGAATTTTTGAGCTTTAATGACAGGATCTAGACAACTCAAGCTAGTTCCACCCCAGCAAATAATTCCATAGGAAATAATACTATTTACCAGCGCCAAATAAACGGTCCTTAGATACTCATTACTTCTTGACACGCAAGTACTCCTAGTTCAATGTGCGATTGGTCTGAATGGTAACCCCGCGGTTTTTTAAAAGCTACTTTTAAAATCGCTTTTTGTGCCTTTTCCAGTATCGTTTTAGAAGCGCCGCCCCAGGCTAATATGCCATAATTCAAAAGGGACAAGTACATAGCACATTTTGCATTGTATTCAAAAATATTTCACATAAACAATAATATTCACATATTTCTTAAACATATTTATTAGTTTAAGATTTTTTTTCAATTAAGAGTTGTATTTGCACATTCCAGTTAAGATTTATGTCTATATTAACTCTAAAATATTTAATATTCGCTTTTTCGACAGACGGACAAGGACAGTTAACATTTTTACAGCAGCAGTTAAATAACTGCTGCTGATATTCCTGCAAAAGTTGTACTAAAACATAAACTTTGTTATCGAGATATTTCCGATAAGTAACATTGCGTCACCGGTAAATGAAATTATTATACAGCCAGTATCGATCGAGTGACAAGAAGTCAAATACAAGCTTTTACGATTATATGAACAAGGGCGACTTTAGATAGAAGTCTATTAGGAATCTTCTAAAATCAAAATTATACAATTTTAAAGCAATAGGAAAATCGGGTAATTTATCAAAACCACTAATTTATCAATAACAGCTGTAATAATGATTTTGGAATGTCGCAGATTCATTTCAAGTAGATTTCAGGTTTCAAAATGAAGCTACTAAACGCTTTCAGGTCGGCTGACTCTTCTGGTGGTTGGCGGTAGATGCTTGGCAATAAGCCAATAAATTTCAATTAAAAGTTGGTACCTAAGAAAATAATACCTATTAAAAAAAAATACTTTTAATAAAAATATACTTAGTATTAAATTAATTCACATCCACTTTTTGTCTGGTCTCATCCGTAACTATTTTTGGTTAGTTTTATAGTAAAATATTGTGTTCGTGGTATAGTTTTTTCTTTTTATTATATATTATATATATTCTTTTATATAATCTGATCACTGATTTTCGTACATATAATTTTAGGCAAGTCAAAACTGTATAAATTGTATTTATTCTAATTATTTATTAGGTTTAAAGTTTGCAATACTAATCTGAGCCCAGAAAGACTAGTTTCACGCAACTTACCTCAACGATTTAGCGGAATTTCGCGTTGGTTTTACTAAAGTTGTTAAAGTTTTTTTTTATTTTATCGATAATATACAATAGTATCATGACATAATTTTGTAAATTTGCTTATTGTATAGAGGTATTAATAATTTCGACTGATACAACAGCATTTAATCATCACTCTGTATCATCATCATCAGACTTATCATTTTACTCTGTATTTTAAAATTAGGAAACTTTTTCGCTTTTTAACAATGAAATATTCTGCCAAAGGAAAATAAAATTGCTATTAAGAGAAGAAAATCTGAGATCACAGGAAAATAAAATCCCAGGCGGCCAACAACCATAATTTATTTTTATAATCCGTTCATAACATCTACTGAACCGGATTATGTAAGTAAATGATCTGTCTTAAATACGACCTACAAAACTTTTCTTGTTTTGCACATCTAACTACTTAACCAACATTATATTAATGTAGATTTACATTTTAACCAACTTAAAAAAAACAGAAAGTGAGAAGTGGAAAAAAATGTAAGTATTGATATTTTTATTTTTTTATAAGTAAATTTATATGCATTTGAGATCAATAACATCAGTGTATTTTAAACAAAAAAATACTTAGTACCTAAAAAACATAATACATGCTACATATCTATCTATATATATTATATATAGAACAAAGTCGGGTTAGTTTATTTATAACTAAGGAACGGCTAGACCGATTTTTATTATCTTTGATTTATTGGATTTTTCTCTGCCCCGAATAGCAGAATAACTATTAAAACATCGAAAAACAAAATATAAAGTAAATTTATTTTTTTATACATTTGTATGGAACACATTTGTCATTCTACGCGCATCGAGAATTGCTTCAGTATGTAATTTATTTTGATTTTTGTACATTTATTGAACTTAATTAATTTTGAGTATTCTTAATAAAAAAAAAACTAAATTTAATTCAGCCAATAAGTTAACACAACATTTATTGATTCTGGGGCGGTACGAAGTTCGCCGGTCAGCTTGTGTTCTTACACACAAGAAATTTGGCGGCGCAGCAGAAACACGCGATGGAAACATTTTAATTCATTAAGCTACTAGCTGACCCGGCCACGCGTTGCTGTGGCTAAAGTTTTTGTTATAATACATTATATTAAACAATCTAAGAGGAACAATAAGAGAACATCAGTCACGGAGTCCACTATGCTTTTTCACACAGATGGTATTTGTAAAAAAATATGCTGATCTCCTTATTTGACTTTCTACTACTATAACCCTTTAGTACAATGAAATTATTTACGAACAAAGACGAAAATGTTGATGTTGGTATACAAATTCACTGGATTGAGATTTGAAGGGGAAGTACGTTGAACACAATTAATTAAAATGTTCTTACACTTGATACTAAGCAGAAATCAATAGGTAAAAAATAAAAATGCCTGTAATGGAAGGATGTGGTTTTCCTTGTTTCCGTGGCTCCCATTTTTTACTGGATTTGTTCCATGTGAAATAACGTGGAACATCACCATACACCAATGTCTTCGCGAATTGGCCAAAAACATCAGGTTTTTGACACAATGTAAAAAATTCAGTTAGAGTCGTTTTCGGAGCTTCGAACGCTCTTTGGAGAACATTTTCTTCAGTGAAGTATACACGTTGACCGTTTTCAAGATGTATTGCCAGATGTTGGACAGCAGGATCTCTTTCGTGGATGGGAAAGCTGAGAATATGCCAAATAGCTTCATTGCTGCTAATGTATCTGCCCATTTGGTATCGTGCTATTTCGTCATTTTTATTTATGTTTTTTACTTCAAATATGGCCAAATCACTGCCTTTGTTTACATATTTACAAATATACTTAATTGATTTAACAGAACTGCAAAGCTCAACATTGATATGAGCTTTGTAAGTTTTTGAAAGTAGTGGTGAGTATGGTACCACCCACTGATTATCAAACTCAACTTGATTTGGAAAGTTCGGCAGTCGCATTGTAAATGTGTGGCCACCATTCTCAGTACTTCTGCGGCGATACATTGGATAACCATCAATATCCGTGATCGTGTCATTCGTATGCGGCTTTGGGAAGTTTTTTTTACATTTTCCATTTTCCATGCACGGTGACGTCATGTTGAAAACACCGCATGGCCCATGGATCATGTGTTTGGTGACAATATCAAATAATTCTTGATCAATTAATGGGTCTGGAATTTCGGCTGAAATTATTTGATCGATTTCTTCAGGACGGATTCTATCTTTAAGCCAAACCAAAATGTGGGCATGAGGCAAACCTCGCTTTTGCCACTCTATCGTATACAGCCAACAACGTGTGATACCAAAAATTGTATATTTAACAATAAAATCAATTAAGGATTTCAATTTTTGTTTAAACACACGTGCAGTTAAATCATGACGATGAATGGCTTGTTGTCCTGGCAATAGTAAAGTTTGTATCTCTTCCCAATTCGGATTACATGTGAATGTAATAAATAAATCCGGTCGGCCGTAATGACGTACGTAAGTCATCGCATCTTGTATGTATTCCTGCATGTTCCGTGGACTGCCGATGTAGCTTGAAGGTAAAATGAAAGCATTACCGATGTCATTGGGATTTAAATTTCCATCGATGTTTCCAGCAACAGCATCTCGTAAGTGAATATATTATTCCGATCGTAGTTTTGCCTAGTTGAATCGAAGGAATCGCAAGCGTTCGCTTTCGACCTTAGCATACATATCAACAATGTATTGATGGAACAGCTGACGATATCGAAGGATATAATTGTCTTGATGTTGTCTAACCATTATTCGGTGTGCGTAGTAGTTCATTGAGCTAACTTTATTATTTCTGTAATCACCTAAAAAAATAAAAAATAAAATGCAATACGAAATTAAAATCTATACATACAGTAAGAAAGTAAATAGATAATTGTCAAATTTACCGGTATTTGGATCATACTGTTTGATATTAAGGTGATATTCATCTTGTCCTTGCCAAAATATCAATGGATATTGTAGTGCGTCATATGAACGGTGTAGATCCGAAATCGTACTGACAGTGTTGTCTCGCCGTGTAATGTTTTTAGATCTTTTGTCAACTGGATCACCAACCATGATAACAGCAACCTCATCAACAGTTGGAGCGTTGAATCTACCAGCATGTTCACCTAATGGTACTTTGTCGGCTTTTATGACGATTTGATAATTGTCATTTTGCAGTCGTGGCGAAACTCTTTTGATCAATTGAATTAGTTGATTTAGTTGGATAACCATCAATATCCGTGATCGTGTCATTCGTATGCGGCTTTGGGAAGTTTTTTTTACATTTTCCATTTTCCATGCACGGTGAGGTCATGTTGAAAACACCGCATGGCCCATGGATCATGTGTTTGGTGACAATATCAAATAATTCTTGATCAATTAATGGGTCTGGAATTTCGGCTGAAATTATTTGATCGATTTCTTCAGGACGGATTCTATCTTTAAGCCAAACCAAAATGTGGGCATGAGGCAAACCTCGCTTTTGCCACTCTATCGTATACAGCCAACAACGTGTGATACCAAAAATTGTATATTTAACAATAAAATCAATTAAGGATTTCAATTTTTGTTTAAACACACGTGCAGTTAAATCATGACGATGAATGGCTTGTTGTCCTGGCAATAGTAAAGTTTGTATCTCTTCCCAATTCGGATTACATGTGAATGTAATAAATAAATCCGGTCGGCCGTAATGACGTACGTAAGTCATCGCATCTTGTATGTATTCCTGCATGTTCCGTGGACTGCCGATGTAGCTTGAAGGTAAAATGAAAGCATTACCGATGTCATTGGGATTTAAATTTCCATCGATGTTTCCAGCAACAGCATCTCGTAAGTGAATATATTATTCCGATCGTAGTTTTGACGTTTGCGTTTTGACGTTTGCCGCTCGCGTTGTTGAGGTTAGATTTTTTCGGTGGCATTTGACTGAAAATAATAATTTTCTTGTTCTTATGATATTCTCTTGAAGACGTTCGTTACACTGTTCTTGAGATTCTTGTGCATGACCTGCTGTCCTGATTCTTTGAGCTGGATTTCTTGATTCAATTTGTTCTGCCAACTGATGGGCTCTTTTAATACGTTTGCGTCGAATAACTGTCACTGTCAAATAATAACAGACATTAGCGCCATCAACCCAGTCGAAAGGTATCGACATCTGTCAGTTTTATGACTGCCAAATAATAACAGACAAATAATTAGCGATAAATTAAAATTGCGACTATAATTTGAGATTTAAACTATCCTATCTCTCAAGTGCACATCGAACTGCACATGGTGTTCAAATTTTATTATAATCGGTTAAGTGGTTCAGCCGTCCATTGAGGACAAACATTGTGACACGAGATTTATATATATTAAGATGCAAGTGCCTGTAAAATTACAAATTTATTGATATTATGAAGAAAAAATAAAAAAATAATCAACAATTAAATTACTTCTTTGAAAAAAAAAATATTTTACTATACGCTTACTTGAGAAACTTTTCAGCCAGAAAGACTTAGAATTTTCACTTAGATGTTAAAGTTTTCGAAGCACAACGTCTCAGAGACATAAACTCTAACCTTACTATGATGAAACATCTAAAAGGCGACAGCGAAGCTTTCCCGCCACTCCAAAATTGAATAATTAAATAACTTTGATACTTTCAAGTTATTACAAAGTGGATCGTTAATTATCAGCTCTAAAGATGCGAGTCATTCTACATATAAACTCGCTCTAAAAAGTAAAAATCTGGCGTCTGATTTTACGCTATCAGATTACCGATTTCAGGACATTCTTTATTATAATCGTTCATGTGGTTTAATTTTGTCCAACCTTTCTTCCTTCATAAATGTAGAACCTGGACCCTATTAAAATGCAATGAGGAATGCTTTAGATGAGTATAAGTAAAAATTCCTAGATGTTACGGCCTGCTTGTATTCAGGATATGAATCCAGACTTATGAGTTGAGTTCACGAACGTTAGACATTCCTTGTGAACTTGACCTCTTACACAAATTTATATTAAAGGAATAAAATATGCATAGAATAACCGGCATACTCTCATTTTCTACGGGCCAAACTTCCGAGGTTTGAGTAAAAATTTATAAACGTAAAGATACATAATTTATTGATTCCGAATGATAGATAAATGGCACTATGAATGTTTTAAACTATTTTAAAGCAAACCTCAAGAAATGGATTTGGTACGAAAACGGTGAATTACACGGCGATTAGGAATCAATAAAATATGTTTTGGCTTGTAATGAATCGAATGGCGATTCTTTTAAGATCAATAATTGATAAATGCATTTCTTAATCTTCCAGTTAAGGGATGTGATTAATTTTGCGAGAAGAAAATACCTAAAAGTCTATTTGAAGTACTTTTGGATATTAGTCCCTTTGAACTGACGGCGCATGGTCAATTTGAACCGGTAAAAGTTTCACTTATTAAGTTAAGGTTGTAATTTAAATGTAAATATGAAGATAAGCAAACGGCTTAGCAAGCTAAAATGGCCTGTTATGAAGTTCTGTCTTATAGAGGGAATTGAATAATATATTTTATGTGATTTACATAATGATGGAAAAGAGGCAGAATGACAAATTGCAAAAATGGTAACTTGAAAAAAAAACCCCAACAAACTGAAATTGTAACATAGTCTGTGCGCTATTGATAGAGAAATTATATATGAAATCAGAAGTATATAAGTATTAGTATAATATTTATCAGTTTATTTATAGTATCATAATAAACTATACCACGAGACGGACGGGTCCACGTATATAAAAAGACGGCACATAATGTTGATATTCATTTTAAATACGAGAAATATATAATTAAAATTTTAATTTTTCACTCTACTTATTTAGGTATATCGAATGATAGATCGGCTACAATATAAGATACAATCGTCCAAAACGCTGTGGCTAAATCTAAGTCTCTGGTATTTTCAACCGTGACCGTGTCACCGTCAGAATGATGAAACCAAAAGTACTTCTCGTTATCATTCTTAAGACCGCCAGAAGGGACACCTTGACTTGTCCACCCATCGAGATCAGGTCCTGGACTATCTGATAGTTCGAGCTCAGTTGCATTAAGTGCCTTAGTTAATTTTAAAATTTCAGTGAGAATACATTGAGCCTCCTCGGTACCCTTAAATAGAAGACCTTGCGGTGTAAAGGTCCCAAAATCAGATTCCATAACAAAATCAAAGTTATTCAACTCATCTTCGTGTCGTTTTATGTATGCATTGGCGCCAATTATTCCTATTTCTTCGGCAGTGAAAAAAATTGCTCTTAAGGTTCTCTTTGGTACTAATCCAAGTTGTTTCAAAACAACCGGAGCTGACCAAGAAATGAAAACGCCACCAGCATCATCCATTGCTCCCTGGCCCACATCCCAACTGTCAATATGACCCGACACAACTACGTACTTGTTTGGCTCAGTGGAACCCGTCAGGTCCACGATCGTATTTCGCGATATCCTACCATCTATTTGCCCTGAAATTTTCAGATTGACAACAATCTTGTGCCCTCTCTTTGCTATTCTACTGAGTAGGTCAGCATCTTCGAGAGTAATCGCTGCGACTGGAATTTTCACCACTCCATCTTGGTAATTTTGATTGCCAGTATGCGGCGAGTTAATCGAGAACGGAGTTATAGATCTAACGAGCGCTGCGATGGCACCTTTCTTCGCAGCCTCCGCAGCTCCATTGTACCTGTAGACACCCGTCTCGCCGTAGCTGACGAACGTCGGATCATACAAAACAATTTTGCCTTGAACGTCTTCGTTTCTTAGAGCGCTTAATTCATCAAAACTCTTGATGATAGTGATTTCTGCGGTCAAGCCTTCTGGAGGAGTTGCGATAGATCTGCCCAAACCAAGAATTTGTAACTTTTTGAAACGGGGTTGAATCATAGCGGCACTTTCCTCACTTCTGTTCCAATATTCAACCTGACAAGGAAATAATTTTACATTCAAACTTTGTTGTATTTTTATATTATTTTATAAATAATGGTAACCTCTATAAACAAGTCTACATAATTACGATGGTCCCAATATAAAACATTATTATTAAAAGGGAATGAAAAAATACTACAGAAATAGTTTTATCTAAGTAAAACAAGCTAAAATAAAGTTTGAAGAAAATATTGATTTAATCCTGGCTATCCAGGCAATCAAACAAATGTCCATCATAACAACACAATTGAGTATTTTACGTTTTTCAAACGCTATAAATAATAAATAAAGAGTTATAATACATTTCAATAAAATATATTGATAAAGAATGTGCGTACGAGTCAAAAATATTACTATTATTTTTAATAAAAACTTTTAACTTCTTTATTATTTTCGCGCAAGTGCTTTTGCAACTTTCTTACTCAATTGTTGCAACTTTTTCACGGGAAAATAATCAAAGCACTTACATAAAAAAATGTTTGTATTGTTTGTTTGATACGAGTATGTTACTGTCGCCGGGGGGCGAGAGGGGTCTCTGGGGACGTGGCAGGTTCTAATATGGTTTATTTTTTTATTATATTTTTCAATTTTTAGCTCCTACCCTCCACAATATAATAAAAGTAATTTTTAAAATTTGATTGTTCTTTACAATAAATGGCATAGAAAATACCTCTACGCCCTCAGTGTGAGCATCAAGACCCAGATTTTTGGTTTTTTCAACTAAGTAATCAATCGAGTCCTCCAGAGCTTGAGAGCCGGCAAGGCGTGGACCAAATGTGTCGACAAAATCTGCTAATCTGTTGGAAAGAAACGAATATTGATTATAACAGTTTCTGATTTTAAAAAAAAACATATTTACTGAAACGTTATGTAGTACCTATGTGCCTCTTAGCTTTTTTATTGTATTTTACAAATTGTTTTTGTAATAATTGTTTTTTTTTCTTTGCTGCTCTAAGGTAAAAATAACGTACTTTAATATATAGTTCATAGAAGCGGTAGTAGAAGATTTGAATGGAGGCATTCCATAAAATTTTAAATTAAATAATTCAAATTAGTGCGTTATACACAATCCTTAGGTTGCCAACAGGAAATATTTTAACTATTACTATTTGTACCTAAAATCCATTAAATAATTAAATTAAATCTAAATCGAAATACATAGTTTACTCACTCCCACCATTTTGAATGACAAACACGAGTACGCTCTCAAGAGCATTGGTTTATCATGTTTTATAACATAATATTAAATGGGCAGTCATAATAAAATGTAATCTGATAGGATAAGTCGTACATAGTACAGTTATTAATATCTGTCTATGCTTATTATCTCTTGTGCTTGTTACCTATATACAAATTAAAACATATACATATCTATATATATAAAAATGACTATTTCTTTCTTTGTTTCTCTGTCCTTTATGCATTCCTAAACCGTTAGTCCGATTACGATGACGAGTTTGAGAAGAGATAAATTAATTGCGCGAGGAGTTAAATCTTCCCGTATGTCAATACACGTATTCTAATAACTACAGTAATAAATCATTGGTTACAAGTACATTCCAAATGAGAGAGAAGTCTCTTTGTTAAATTCAATTTCTGCAGAAATTGATATAATTATTTTGTCTATTTTGTTATTTGCCCGATCGGTTTAAGAATTTGCTTTCTATCACCGCTATCTGTATGCACTTGTACAACTGAATTATACAATTATCTAAATAATACGCACACTAATCATGTACTTTAATTGTTAAATTTCCGTTATTTTTATTTTCATAAACTTCATAATCACTTATAAGATCATCTCATTTAACCATAATCCTTCATCTTAATCACACATCCATTAAGTTTTTTATATTTTTTGTTTAAATAATCATCTTTTTCTTATTTTATCTACATAACTTATCTATTTCTTCTTTTTTTATTTTTTTCTATACTTAATAACATTTTTCCGGGAAATCTGTTTTATAAATAAAATAATTAAATAAAACCTTACTCATCATAAGTTCTTCCTTTAAAAGACCCGTTCAATACATAATCGATAATCCTCTCCGTGCTTTCCCTGTAGTTTGAAATTTCATCGATTACGCTTTGAGACAAATCGCATTCTAAAGACTTTTTCATGTTTTTCGCCAAATTCACATTTCCATCGGCGCCAGAACAAAGAGTTAATCCAAGAATTAAAATTAAAAATAAATTATTGACAAAGTTCACCATGTTGGACGCGATTTCTTAGGACGAATGGCCTTTAGGAAGGCAGGTAGCATTGAAGAGCTTCTATTATTTCATATTATGATCTGTGTATCAATGATATTTTATTATCTTCTTATCTATTATGCTAGATGATGGAAGTGCACTTCAGTGATAATACCACTTTAGCGTCAAATATGTCCAACAATCAGAGTCAGGCTATTGGGATCGATACACATTTTATAGCGCCTGTCACATATTTTTATCATTTAAAGCAGTGTTTTTCAACCTTTTTGAATTTGTGAGACCCTACCCCCCCCCCCCCCGGTCTTATTTGTACTATACTGCTCGTATGATTTCGTAGTGATTTCAACGAAGACGTATTTTATTTAACTTCTTAATGAGTTCCTTCCATTCTCAATGGTAGATTGAGAACAAAAAAGAATATCTGGTGATCTAAAAAGAGAACATTATTGGGTTATTTGCGTCTCAAAATTTATTATGTTTTTTTATTGTAGTGTAATAATCCTTAAGGCTGTATCCTTGCTTTTTACCTCTACCTTGTTTTTACCTTTAAAGTATTGCCTCGCGACTGAAAACTCTGGAATAGATGTTTACACGATGTTGCACCGCACGTTTAGACGTGAATACATCTAGAAGTTACTTGTTTTAGTGAATGGAAAATTTCTTACAAGAAAAAATTACCCAAAAACCAATATAAATTATAAACACGGCGTGCCAAAATGCGAAAGTTGGCGTTCATTTAAATACCGATACACGCAATCAACCCGGTATATTCAAGTGTTTTCAAACGAACAACCAAATCAATTTGATCATTTAATTTAGATTTCATTTCACTTGTATGACAAACACCGTAAGATTCCAAAAATTCACCTATAAAATAATAAAATAATGATGTAAATATAAAACTTATACCAAAATCATATTGGTCTATTTATAACCAACAAATAAAACACATATTTTATTATAAAATATTTATTATTTGAATTGACAGATGTTTTTAAAAGAAAAATTTACAAAAATATGTCCTTATTTTTTCCTCATATCGGTTACTCCATCCATGATTATAAAATATTTTTGTTGATGGCCCCAACGATCTTTAAAAACATATAGATACGGCATGTCATACAAATCGTCCTTGTAAAAAAATCCCCTCGTCCATCCCTCTTGAGAAAACCCCAACATTTGAAACATTGGCACATCTTCGTCCTCAAGTTTCAATTGCGTAATAATAGCAGAAGTTACATAAACCATTCCTAGTAGGTTTGCACATTTGCACAATAAGTATCAACAAGTATAAAAAATATCATCTAAATATTATTTAAGGTTTTGAAAAAGTGTTTAATAATTAAGTAAAACATGAACAAACTCACAAAGTCGTTTACATTTTTTCAATCGTGTCCATCTAAATATTTCTGTATATATTTAAATTCCTAATATACTAAAAGCTGGAATATATGATTCACTTGAGAGGTCTTTTACTAGAAAATAATTACATTAGTCTTACATAATGCCAGATATTTTTCCCTTGACTGTAGTTTTATGTCGGCCTCAAGGCATTCTGGTAATAATTTGTACTCTATGTACATGCATGTATATATACATACATATATACGTCTTATCTTCTATAACAGATTATGTAAATAACTACAAAAATAATACTTACTCTAATAATACTTACAAATTGACAATTTTCTTTAAACTATATATTAAAAAATGAAATAGGAGATTACACATAAAAACAATTTTTCATATCATGAAAACGTATAATGCTATCTGATACCAAATACTATGTATTGCTTGAAACAGGCAATATGCATAAATATTATTAATACAAACAAACAAGTGGAGTAGCAGGAATAGTCGTTGTTATTGGTAAAACAATTATCGGAGATTATAGGCATTACATTTTTAATTAAATAAATAGCATTGGTTTCGATAAAAATATTAATCGCGGTAAACAAGTACGATAAAAAAGTACGGAAAACACTATTTTTTTCGTATTTACAATAATTAGCTAACGTTGTTTTTTAAATGATGGAATGCCCGTCAACAGACCATTAAATATGAAATAATAATGCAATAAATTACCGATTCAACAGAAATTTAGTTTTGAAGGTGTTTTACATACGAAAAGACATTTTTGCTGTCCTAGTAATCTGCGTGAAATTTGCAGTAAACTGCACTAAAAAACCGAGATGTAATTTTAAGATGTTAACTGAGATAACGAACCACCGTTTTCATACATTTTATCAGATTCAAACAGCCGTATGCATTTATGACGAAGAACAGTATTTCTTCATATATTACCATAATAGCCACGAAATTCTACGTCGGAGATATATACATTCCGTGTATACTATAATAAATGTTGTCTTTATTGTTAACAAATTAATTTTGTTGATAGAGCGTCATTTTCAGCTCGGAAATATCAATTTGACCTATTGTACAATAGCAGCCATTGCTTAAGGTCCAAGCGTGAACCAAACAGTGGAAAGAACGTAGACACCTTTAGAACAGCGTTTGCATCACGTTGATGACAATTTTTTTACTTTGATCTTATTTTTGACGTGAACTACAGGCACTATATACACACCACCACCACCACTATATACACACTGCATTTTAAGCATCCACTGAATACATTATACGCTTGCGCGCTTTTAGGTTCGTTTTAATATAAAATTAATTGATTATATTCTGTGCATAATATTAAATGTTGTACCTTTGTCAAGAAAATAAAGAAGTAAAAGTAGCCCTTAAAAAAAGTTAGCTGGAGGTGCTCGCTCTATCAAATATTTGACTTACAATGCCGGACTTGCTTTATTGGAAGACAGATAGGACCAAAAATCTTAGCATAATTAAATAACTTGCAGCTTCTACGAGTAGGTACAGAGGTTATCAGAATCTATAGTATTTTATAAAATACGTATTAAGTGCTTAAAGTACAAACTATGTCTCATTATGACGTAATGAAGACTACAAATCAAACGAAGAACGTAAAAAAATCTTGCGTTCTGTGAAAGTCGTGGTCGTGTTTAATAGCATCCTGAAGTACCGCCCGTGGTTGAAATAGTTAGGGTGTTTTGCTCGTAGTAGTCCAATTCGCATTCGCACAACATAAGTTTGGACCTAAGTAATAATGTTTATGCTGTGAAGTATGTGCGGATGAAAAAGCCTCGATAGTTTCTTTGTGATGAAAATGCGATCCAATCTGAAAAATCGAACCCTTTTTGTTTACGATATTTGTCATGTTACTTATTTATTTATTTTAAGCTGCCCTATACACACACACAAATTCTCCACGAAATTACACACACCCACACACACAACTCTTCATTTTCACCATTTCCTAAGACAAGCAAATTAAGCTCATTTGAGTATGATTTCAAAATAATGATTATACTCAAGTTATGAAAATAATACAAAAGGAGACCGATCCAAATTTCGTATTATTTCTTTTCGAAGGATTTTCATATGTTATTATTTTGGTATGGAAACTTCAAAACAATAAATAATTTGGTGATTTGCAAAAAGGATATTCTAAAATTAAAAAAAAAAAAAAAACTGAATTATTAAGCGTTTGTACGTATTATTTAAATGTATTGTTATCGTGTGTGATACTTCTTAAAAGTTTTTTTTAGTTGATGTTTGGTTAAAAGTTTTAGTTTTGTTTTTAAGAGCCAGTATATCGTGAGGTGACCTTGAAATTCGGCCTTTGCAAATGGTGTCGGCCACGTGCACTTCGAGCATCCGTCGATAACATTAAAGAATGAACATTTGACAGATTTTTATTTATTTTTAAAATATAAGGCAATTTAAAAAAAAAGCTAAGTTTAAGGTTTTCTGTAGAATTTTATTGCAGACATTTCTATGTATAAATTAGGGTTACGTCACATATGTAGTTTGGTTTATGAGAATTTTTAAAAATAAAACTTACCAATTTCAATATTTTTTATGTAAACATAGGATTATTTATTTAAAAAACCAGATTAAAGGTTTTCCAGAAATACGTTTAGTTAATCTAATTATATTTTTTATATATGCCTGGTATGAAAAGCTATCTTGGCAGTAGACCTCAAAAACATGCATAAAATGCAATTCGAGTGCGTTATGGCTCTTAAGGTGTTGACATATCTAAGTAGGTCTAAGTTGGCTGATAAAGTGACAGCGTATGCACGCTTGTTTGTGTCTCCCGTCAGTTTTCTTACTATTCGTGCGAATCATGAACCAAGCCAGAATCAACTCAATTAGTTAAAATGAACTTAATTTAAATATGTTAAATATTATTTTTTAGTTTAATCAACATAGTTTTTATAGGTGGGCTGCCACTGGAGAGTTGGGTATATTGTTATCTTCCGGCAATCATATAAACACGAGAGCATTCAATGGACCAAATAGGAGTCACTAATTTGCGATTATACTTGACCAACGGAGCAACAGTTCATAAATTACCTATATTAACTCAACAGCTTCTAACAGCTAGCGCAAGTTATAAACTATGTTAAAATTGAAATTAACAAAATTATATTTCACAAAACGTAATATGTACATTTACTATATTATTTTAACGGCGACCATTGGAAATGTAGGTGTATTAGCTAGTAATAAAACCTGCAATTTATCCCTCGAATTGATGAAGGAAATATCATCATATGATGAAGTTGTCAAAAAAATTGTGAGTTATGTACTGGATGGACCATTCAAAAACAAAACTTACAATGAGTAAGAAAAACCATTATATTACTATTTATACTATTATATTTTTTATAGTGTAAACTAGTTATGTCGTTACGTTATGGAAATTAATTTGATGACTGGTATATCCGAAGTTGGTTATAAATATAGTAATATTGTTCCAATTTATTTATTTCATTTTAAAGAAATCTACCTGTAAGAGATTTAAATTTACTTAAACGCAGGAAAAAGAAGTCGCCAACGGAAACGCCAACGGAAATCCACAACAGAAAGAGATTCCTAACTTATAGTACTTAGATAATAATAATAAACAACGCTTAGATATTACATAATGTAAATGTAGTTCCTAACCAATAAATTACATTTGTCCAATTAGAATATTTTAGGAAACTATGCTAACACATTCATACCCACATCCTAAGTTGACCCTTATCATTTCTTGAGAAGCGATGCTCGTTCTTTTACAACATTTAGAAATTTTTTGTTGAAAACACAAATTGTAAAAGTGCAGGCGGTTATAAAAAAAACTTGGTCGTTGGCTTCTTTCAAGAAGCCAACGACCAATAGATCATAGCATTAACAGAAAGTGTATGTGTGTAATAAGACAGACAACTCACTGTTCAAATTAAAATTATCAACACAACTTGGCTTATTATGAGACCTTGAAGATGCTTAAAATATTATTTTCTTAATAAGGTCAGCTAGGCTACACTTGTGCTATTCATCGCAAACGAAACGTTTAACTGTCAAATCATTCTATTTTCAATTTTCATACTGAAAAATTACATTATTTGATAGTTAAGCGTTACATTTGCGATCTGAAATGGGCCAAAAGTAACAAGTATTAATTATTTCGCTAGTGTGGTAAAGGTGTGGTGTGGTAAATATGGTGTGTTAAAGTTAGGTTTGTGTTGATTTGAGGACCAACTCAGCATAATAAAGTTTATTTAAGGCATCGACAAGTATCAAAACCACCTACTGGTCTAAGTGTTTAGTTAAAAAAATGCAGATTAGGTAGTTAAATAATAAATGAAAAACTAAGTAAATACTCACTCCCAAGATGATTTTTCCTCGAAATATTATATGCCTTAAAATCTTTAGATGTCTATAAGTATTTCCCTATTTTTATCGTTTCATTATCTATCATGTCGAACTGATACGAAACAAACGCTTGAAGACCTACACTTTAAAAGCGTCCAGTTCTGTTGAACTGGACGCTTTTAAAGTGTAGGACTTTATTGTTTACAACTATAACAAATAATATACACCAAAGAGGTGTCGTCGGGCTGTAAGGAAATCATAAAAGCATTGATTAGCCCCCTTAATAAGTATTTACAAACAAAATATCTTAAATTCAAGATAAAATATTCTGTTAATATTGTTAAAAATGTTTGAAACGGATTCCCCAAGTTAACAGATGAATGGGTGAAAAAGTAAAATTACACAGGAAACGTCGACAGTAGTTCTGCGTAGCTGTTGAATCTGAAAAAAAAACAATCAGCACACGATTTCGGCTAGTTTTGACCTAAAACACATGTTTCGGCCAAAGTTTCGCTGCGGCCAGCTGACCCATCCGGCCGAAACTGCGGTCCGCCTGGCGTCGAACGGTTGGCGCTGCGCCGCGGTAAAATTTCCACTTTTCGAAGAAGTAATTTATTAAGCGAAAATGCTGAATAGCTTTTGTTTTTGGCTTACTGCATACATTTTGTTTCAGTTTGGAGGATTTTGTCGACGAATTTGGGCCACGCTTGGCTGGTTCTGGAAAATCGATTGACTATATTGTTAACAAGAGTCTCGAATATGGCCTTAATGTCCACACAGAAAATGTTGTAAATGTTTGTGTATTCTTCAAAATATTTTTTGAGAATCATTATACCTATTCCATAATATTAATATTATTTTTCTTTCTAGATACCACATTGGGTAAGAGGTTACGAATCGGCGGTAATGATAGAGCCTAGATACCAGAAATTGCAGTTTTTAGGACTCGGAAAAAGTATCTCAACTCCACCTGAAGGGATAACTGCTGACGCTATCGTAGTTCGTAGTTTTAAAGACCTGAATAAACTGCCATCTAGTTTTATATCCGGGAAAATTGTAGTATACAACCAGGCCTTTACTACATACAGTGGTTCAGCCAAATACAGACGTTTGGGTGCGACAAAAGCATCTGCAAAAGGTGCCGTTGCAGTACTAGTTAGATCTGTTACACCTTTTTCGCTGGGCACCCCCCATACTGGAATGCAAACCTACACAAATAACACTAAACCGATTCCCGTTGGTTCTATAACTGTTGAAGATTCCGAGCTTCTTTACAGAATTTACAAACGCGGTAAGAAAATCGTTATAAAAATAGAAATGTCCTCAACGTTAGACACAGCGACATCTCGAAATACTCTTATCGATATCATCGGGGCTACTAAACCAGAAAATATGGTTATAGTATCTGGTCATATAGACAGCTGGGACGTGGGACAGGGTGCCATGGATGATGGAGCTGGTGCATTTATATCCTGGGCTGTACCTCAAATTCTCAATAAACTTGATTTAAAACCTAAAAGAACGATTAGAACTATTTTGTGGACGGCCGAAGAAGTAGAAATGGTAGGTGCTAATTCATATGTCAATACTCACAGGAGTGAAGTTAAGAATATTAACTTTGCACTTGAAGCTGATGAAGGCACTTTCAGACCAACTGGTTTGGAAGTTAGTGCAAACCGCGAGGCTGTTTGTATAATAAGTGAAATTCTTAAACTGTTTAAATTTATCAATAGTTCTGGTCTAAAAGAAACCCCAACTCCTGGGTCGGATATCACTGTACTTTTAGACCTCGGTGTTCCCGGAGCGGGACTAATGAATGAAAACAAGAGGTATTTTTGGTTTCACCATTCAAATGCTGATTCAATGACCGTTTTGGATTCGGGAGAGCTAGATTTAGCGACTGCTTTTTGGACAGCCGTTTCTTATGTGATAGCAGATTTGTCTATTGATATTCCTAAGTCCTTAAATACTATAATTTATGAAATAAATGTTTAAATATGGCTTCATCCACGCCTATGACAACGCTTATTATCGATTTGAATTCTAAGCATACTTTGGATTCGATTTGAAAGGAAAGGAAAGTTTGACTAATAAACTTAAACAATATTTTTGTTTAAAAAATGTTAACAATTTCTTTTGTATTTCATTTTAAAAGAAATAAAATATAAATATATGCTTTGTTTTTTTTATGAACTGTATGGGTCGTGTACATTTTTAAAAATGATAATACATTTATAGAAAATTATTATTCTCTTACAGTCTTACTTTAAAAAGCAATTCGAGTGAGTTTTAACGTTAAGATTATATTATTTTGTTATCTCACTTCGATACAACTAAAGTCCCTTACAGACTGCACAAACTGTCGGGACCCAACGGCGGCGATTTATTGTGCCCAACAAATTGGAGAATGCCTATAAACAATCGATTTGTCATATTTGAGCCCGCGAACTAGCTAATTGTAGAAAAAATGGAACCATATTTATCGTGTGGTAATCTGCCACACCCCTCTTATATATCCTAATACACTAAAACATCTTCTAAGCCAGAGGTGCTTCAGCCATTTCGTTTCCCAAGTGAGCCGCAGGACAGTTTCTTGGTTTCTGCTGCTAAAGTTCAGTCGTGTGCCCCACAGACGGTGCTGTTGTTTGTGGTGAGTGCTGGAGATTACCCCAAAATATTGTGAAATTAATAAATAGATCATTCTAAAACGGTTTCAAAGGATTCGACTATAGACCATGGGCATAATGTTAATAAAAATAATCTATGGCCATTAGGTAACAGCAATATCGATAAAGCGAGATCTAAAATAGTACCTATAACTAATTAAAATAATACGTTATTTTTAAGGTCTAAAATCACACCAAAACTATATATTTTTTTTTAAGTCTGCTGACCTTAGTCAAAGCTAACAAAATACCCAGTGCGCTGAAAAGTAATAATACAAAGTTTTAGTAATAAGTATGTAATGAGATACGAGTACACATCTTTTAAATGTATTATTTGTCGAACTAGATTAATAATAAAAAAATACATATTCTTATGTATTTATTTTCTGTACAAAAATATAATGTATAAGTAATATTTAACAAAGTTTGTACACTAAAAAATATAGAAATTGTTATTTAAATGAATAAAAGATGTGCAAGTTATATGGCTTGAACTGTTAGATAATTAGGGTTCAAGAAGTCTTTAAAAAGGTTCTATCTAGTAACTGGCCCTAAAACTAGGTTGTTAAATAAATAAAATTTACTTGTTGGAGGTTTGCTCAACAAACCACTAAAACAAAACAACCATAACATCCTCCTAGAATACTTTTTCGAAAAAAAATTTAAATAATATGGATCTTCCTTTTTATCGATTATATTACAAGTTATCTAACGTGAAGTATTATATTATTATATGTGAATTATTATATTAAAAGACAAAAAAGCGTAATTGTAATTGCATGTGAATAGTAACAATGTATTATTTTAAATTCTTCTATTTTTATAATGCATAAACATAATTTTTCTTAGTTTTGCATAGCATACAAGACTCTCAGAAATACATAGCTACATACTTCAATACAATAATAGTATTATGGTTATTTATTTTTTTATAAGAGTTACAGTTTACTTTAATTCTAATATAAATCAAATTACTTAATTCTAAGATATCAGTCACTGTAGTAATATTGCACTTAAATAGAGTAAAAACTATATAACCGTTAAAACATAAAGTATACAAATAACTTTGTTTATCATTTACAATTATATCATAGTGATATGCATTATTTTTTTTAAATTTATTTTTAATGTGATATATTAAATCAACGTGATTTAATGATACCAATAACATAGTTTAGTTCAATCATAAAATAGTAAACGGTAAATTAATCTTATTTTTAGATTTGAATTACATACATTAATAATATTTTATTACTGCAAAGAATTGTTTAATTAAAGGATTAATCTTTTGGATGAAACGTGTTGTGTGTCCATCCATTACCGATGATATGAACATTTTTTACACTCACTACAAATTATTACCTGCAAAAAGCAGCTTTGCAGGATGAATGGAAAGGTGTAAACTCTATGTCGAGCATAATGGCGCTTATAACACAAACCGTGGCCTACCATTTTGTATGAAATATTGATAAGATTTAGTGGTTTTTTAATAAAATAAGGAATGTGATATTTAAAAAAATCGTCGTTTACTATATAAAATTATGATGACTGTATAATTATATTATTATTAAGTACATTACACGTAAAAACCAAATATAACAAAATAATAACTGGCTTAGTACGTATGAAGACCCGGGTCTTTCAGCAAATATGCGGAATGCACGAATATAAAAAGAGAGTAGCACATTCTTGGTGGTCAATTTTTCTACGTTACTCTAAAAATAAAACGTTATTTATTGGTATATTTTTGTGTACTCACTACCCGCAAATGATAAAGCAAATGCCTATTTTTTAACATAAATATTTTTTATTAATAAAATTAATGTGGATGGTACGAGTATAATCGAATGTTACAGAATGTAAATATATGTAAAAGATGGTTAACATTTCATAAGTTTTCAAAATCTTTAGAATTTACCACACTACGCTTTGAAATTAATTAAATTCTCTGGGAAATGATGTGAAAAACTTGTTTTTAGCAGGAATGCGATATACTTCTAGCCCAACCATAGAGAGATAAAATAGTTTTAAATTACAATTAATCATTGCGCTTTTTAATATGTAATTTCATTAACAAATTGAAAACAAATTCGGTTTTAATCAATATTAATTCGTTAATAGGAATAAATATTATTCCTTTGCGATGAACAAATAATATATCAAAAGTTCGCATCTCATAAAATATGTTGTCACAATTTACGTTCAAAGTTTTTATTTAATTCGTAACATATGATTGTTCCGAAGAAATCTTTCCAGTCCATGATAAAAGTGAGGCTTTACTCCATTCAGAGAATGATCCTCATCAGCGTAGCTCTGAAAAAGAGTTTAAAACGTACTTATGTAATTCTGATTTGACTAGATAGGTGTTACCTGATCTAAGAAAGTTTAAGTGCAAGTATGAGTATGATAATTTATTTTACAGTTATTTTCATAATAACCGTTTGTATATGAGATCGTGGCAGTCTAGTGGTTGAGGTGTTTGGCTATTGACACAAAGGTCACGGGTTAGAATCCGCACATGGTCAATGATTATACCATTTTTAACACTTCATTACCACCATATCCTAGCACAGTGCAATGTTTTCAAACTGTTTCAATTCAACTATTATAGTATTAAGATTCGTTGCAAAAAAAAAATCGTTAGTATAAAATGTAATACATATAAAGAAACCAAAAAATATTTGGAGACTTAAATGATTAGAGACAAGTCAACTTCAAGTTTCAACTCATTCTAACTAACTTGCATAGATATAAAACAAACATTTAAGTATTAAATATTAATAATTATAAACTTACCATTTGCGTGAAGTAGACGTCGTGTTGCTGCAAAACCCTGGCCAGCATCATCGCTTGTTGGTAGTGCACATTGTCATCCAGCGTGCCGTGGACCAACATAAAACTCTTCGTTGCCAAAGCTTGAGCCTACAATAATATTTTTTGTATTATATAAACTAACTAGGTACATATTTTTATATTATAACACAAATTGAAAATAATAAACTAAAAATATATTCCGCTTATATTCTTTATGATAAAATCTTTATCTTGTTTCGTGATTATCTTTAGGCGATGTGTGCAATCTTGGGTGCTTTCGGTAGTACACTAGGATTGTTTTGGTAGACGTCAGATACCTTAAGTCATGAAATAATCTGTCTGGCAATGCTGATATGGTTTCTTATTTATCTGAATAATGGTTTTTGTGCTACTCGTATACTTACAACTTTCTCGGTATTAACTTCTGCGGCAACGTATCCCTGCAAATTGTCCTCTTCGGTTGGAAGCCCCATATATCGCTCAGTATATATTGAATCTAAATTACAAAACAAATATTGAATTTTAAATCGTCTATCGTCGTCGTGGTAGTCTAATTGAATATGACCTAGGTCATTCTTTTTTATAAAAAACAATACATGTAAGCAGTCATAAATTTAGAGAACGCCTCTAATATCTCAGGCCAAAACTTTGGCCTAAGCTACACTAAGCCACACATATCTTTTCGATCTGTAAGGGGAACTAAGTAATTTGCGCATCAGTGTGGGATCCCTATACCGCTCTAACCTAGAAGTGGTCCAAACAAAGGCCATTAGACGTTTTAGCCGGTTTGATAGGCCTACAAAATTATTATCACAACTAAAATGGGAGTCATTTAATAAGAGAGGTTCTGTAAGTCGGTTTTTAATATATTTAAGGTTATTAAAAATTATCCTGCTTGAACTGAAATTAGCCCCCAATAAGGTAATCAGTCAGCAGGCTATTATGAAGTAGCGCAAAAAATCAAAACTAAGTATATGTAGAACAAGTCAAAAAAATATTTCTTTTGAATCGGAATTCATGTCCATATAAATAAATGATTAACAATTTTCACAGGATGTATTTAAAATCACTACTGTTCTTTCAGGACATTAAAGGAATATTCATTTCCAATTAAATAGGCAAGGAAATATGAAATTTATTATTCGACTTTTAATAATTGTTAACTATATTTGTTTTTTCCTTTGAAATTTTATTATAGAGATTAAAAATGTTCACAATGCGAGTTACTCAATTAATTTTTAGATATTTTATATTTTTGCGGTATTTATTTTTTTTTAATTACTTTCTCCCTAATAGTAAATACCAAGATGTACGGTACCACCTATGGTACTTACCATAGTAAATCCAATCAGTGACAGGAGCGACTGACATAGCACACCTGAAAACATCTCCACCTCTCGCCAGAGCCAACGCAGCGACATACCCGCCGTACGACCAACCCCAAATGCAGGTGCGATTCGCATCAACAAACGCTAAAGTCTCTTGGAGATGTCTGCAATGACCAAAAATATCATCCTAATGCTTTTAAAAAGTTAACAACTTTTTTCCATTTTTGAAATTGTCATGCGTTTGATTTCTAATTATTATATTTATAATAATAATTAGAAATCACTTTTATCACTTTAGAATCAGACTTTTAAAAAATATGTACCTAGTCTTGAATTTTTAAAAATGTTAGGTATTCCTACAATGATAAAATTTATATAAAACACTATCTCAGCTTTCATAAAACATTTGTATAGTAACAGATATACTTGTTTACTTAATTTCTAAATATAATGGAATAGATTTTTGTTTTTTGAGGGCATTTTATCAGCAACTACAAAACCGAAATAACAACTAGATGTACATACTAAAGACAGAATTAAAGCAAAAGTATAAAGTAGTGTTAAAGCAAAGTTTAAAAAATATATTTGCCTATCCAGTGCAATTGTTTACCGACCTGGTCACATTAATTTGATCCTCCACCTCCACGGTGCCCAGATTCCTATACAGGCTGAACAAGTTATTGTTGCCTGACAGGCCGGATCCTCGTCCATCGATGATGGCCACGATTATATTGAAACGGGACACCAAAGAAGATCCCCAATCCAGAGCCCATCGCTCAGTCACTTGGGCAGAATCAGGACCACCATATCTGCAAAACAATAATTGTATACGGCACTATCCCAATATAAAATAGTTTTGTATTTAATAAGCTGTTTTATAAATTACAAACGTATTTCTTTTTTGTGACAACATAGCTTTTTTATTTTTTCTTATGGCTAAAAATCTATTATATTATTATAAATTAGGTTATACAACAATATTTCAATATGAAACCCGTTCAAAATCAGAAATTCAGAGTAGAAGCAATTATTACTTTGCACTAAAATTTAAAATGCATAGTTTGCAAAACGCAATTAGTCTCATATAATTACAAACGTGAAAAACGATATTTCGTTTTCCGAAAGATTAACTGGTAGTCATAAAGATTAAGTGAACAGAGGCTGGATTCAAATCCAAATCTTTCGTTTGTTGTATCGATTCGCCAGTTTTAAATTTACTTACAGAGAGGTAAAGCTTATGTAGCAAGCCAATGTAACGAATTCAGAAGACCATTATTAATAATAATAATTTACTGAGTATGAAATTTAACAAATGATTAAATTAACAAAATCTACCTAACAAGCGTCTGTTATAAGGTAGGCTTGGAATTTGGAATGCACTGCAAATGTGCCGCCATTGATACCAATACTTTTTTGTGGTGTTTCTTTTTTGTAGATTTCTACTTTTTTTATATTTATTTATATAATAATTAAAATCTTACACATTTATAAGTAGAGGGTACTTAGTGTGGCCGCTGCTGTCGAAGTGGTGCGGCGTGAGGAGCGACACCTGCGCACTGCCATCTGCCAGCGGAACTGAGAACCTCTGACTGCCTAGTTTGGTTTTATCGTTCAACAGTTGCGACAGCGCCGTATTGTTTTCCACGACACTCACTCTTCCGCCAAGCTGTAAATAAGAGTTGTTTAAAATATTATAAGTATACAGACTAAAAAATTGACTTGAAGATGACCAATAAATTAATATTCAACATCAATTATTATACAGGTATATATTCCTGCAAAATTCGATAACATTAAAGGCGGTGAATTCGCCGCTAAAAACAAGCATATTTTGTCATATGTCTATCGTTTAAATGCTTTATTTAAAAAAAATCAAGTAATATCAAAAATTTAAAGCACATGCACTTCTTAATTGAATATTATGCTATTAGCATTTATAGCATATACTCAGATTGAGTTATCTATATGATTATATAGATAACTCAATCTGAGTGCATTAAGTGCATATGTTAAATTATAAATAGAGTTTATTCGCACATGCGAGAAAGATTGATGACGCGCGGCGCGGTTTATGAGAGAAACGTCTATTAATTGATATATTGAATCAAAATAAAACATAAAAATACTCAAATAAAAGGCGCGAAACTAAAAAAAGTAAGACCAATAAAATAGACTGCATATTTTGAACAGTCATTTCGCCCCTTCCAGTTTCAACCAAAATTGAACTAAAAATGTTAGATTTGCATCAATCTGGGGTAAAAATGCATACTCGTGTAATCCAAAACCTCCAACACAAATGTGTTTTTTTTTTAATACTACCCACCTTATTGTATATGTAGACCTCGGGTATCTCTGGTCCAGCACAGGTAACAGTTACAAATTCACCTTGTTTACTAAAGGAAACTTCATTATAATTACAAGCAGTGTCTAGGGAATGTCGGATTGAGCACGTGAAGCAATGGATTTCCCCAGCGGAATTTACTCGGTACAAGTGTTGGTTTGCGGAGTCCTGGGCGCTGGTCGCTAGGTACCAACTGCAATACGAATAAAGAACTCTATAGTTTGAGTCAATAACACAATCTCGCCATTTAATCGAGAGTATTTTTTTATTTATTTTTCTATGACTAATTTAATACATAGCAATGGCCTTACATTTTTAAAACCAATATATTAACATTTTATACAGCATTAAAAATATTAAATTCTACGTGTTTAAATTACCCACACAAAAATAAAGTAATTTAGCAAGAGCATTTAATAAGAATATATAAAATATACTTCGATATTCAGTTAATTCTTCTATATGATTAGGTAAGAAAACCTTATTTTAAACATATAGTTCCTGCGATCCGCATGCGTTACATCTTACCAGATCACGATTCTGACCACTTTTTAGATATTATCCTTGTCTTTGGCCAGAGAAATCTGGACGCAACTGGACCGTTTCCGCAAAGGCAATGGCGTTTGGCGTATGCGCCACTCTGATGGGTTTCACGAGTGACTGCGAGTTTCTACAAACAATCACCTATATTATAGATGAATGTCCACTCGAAAGCTATATGGGGGCCTTAAAACGTTACATTGGGTATCTAATTTATATATTATTTTTTTTGATGCATACGATAAGAAGAAGATATTATGGGAAAAAACGTATTACTAAATAAAATATATATTTAACAGAAGTATAGGTTTTGAGACAGGGGATCAGTTTTTCAATGATTCACAAATATACTGTGGGAACAGTATTAAATCTCACAAGTTTTAGAAAGAAAAAACAACACTCACAACTTCTGCAACAAAAGTGCACATTTTCGCTAAGGAAGTGCATTCCTAGTTAAGCAAATTGCCCAAATTGAAGTCCCTGCCCTCACAACACGAATTTTTCCCTAGTCTAACTACTAATTATTTATATCCGCTTTAATTGCAGCTAAATAATAAAACAATAATAACGTCTGTCGATCTTATTTGCATCATTTAGCTCTGGACCCTTTATGAATCCAGCTTCAGTCTTTCTACCTTTGCAACGGATGTCAATACAAACGCCCTTCCACATGAGCTGCATCAAGTAAATCCATTATTGCGACTTACACGTGCTCATCTTCTTCATCCCAGCGAATAATTTCCAGAACTGTGTTCGCAACATTTGTTCTAGCCTGAAGAGTCCATCGACCATTTTCGCTTTCAGTAACTTGTACAACTTGCCGCCACGAGTCATCACCAATAACCTGTTCATAACAATTAAAATTATTACATTTATAGAAATCTATAAAAGTGTAATAGGTTTTTTGCATAATAAGCATTTTCAACGCGAAACTTTAGGCAAAAATCACGTCTTAGTAGGACGAATAGCCAAATATTTTTAAATAGGTAAATTTGTAACCTTTAAGCACGTTTAAGTAAAACTTCTCTTAGTAGATGTTTATTACATGGAAGTCAACATGCAATATGCGTACGTGGATCATCTTAAAATTATAACCGCTCACAGGGTTAAGCTAAGCCCCACATCAATTATTTCTTTATCTAGCACTGACTCGTTACTTTGGCACCAGGGATGAATCGCTTCACTCCCCATGTCTAAAAGAAACCGACTTCTATAGACATTGTTATTATACTGAACATTAAAAACATGAAGTCTTTTATTTAAAGTTTATGTATTAAATTAATCATAGTTTCATTTAAACGTAGGTAAATTAGGCTGAGCTTCGTGACGTTTTTTCTAGGAGGGAGATTAAAAAATGTTTAAAGAAGTTTCCACAGAAAGTAACTCTTTCATACGTGCAAAAAAAAATATGTTTTTAAAAATCTTTGAGTAAAACAAATGTTTTTATTTTAGCAGCTTGCAACCCGTTTAATCCAGACCTAACCAGAACTTTAAAAAACTAAAATCTACTTCACTCTGCGACGGTCTTTTCTGTCATTGAAATTATATAGTATAACAATCACCTGTGGCAATATAGTCACAAACGATGTTCCTGCTTTATTGAACACGAGCGAACGCATCATATCGACCCAACCATTCGCTTCCTCGTATTCGAACACCTGAAAAAAAACATCACAATTTAAAATCAGAGAAAATCTATGATGTCTTATTGTTCAGCGTTTGACTATTAACCCAGAGGTCGCGGGTTTGAATCCTGCATGCTCATAAGTGACACAATTTTTAACACGTCATTACCTCCAATTCTTCTGATTTTTGTCAAAATTTCATAAGCATATTAAGGGAATAAAAATTTCGATTTTCTATTCAAATTATTTGTAATAAGGTTTTTCGAATTTCTAAAAAATAATATTTGCATGTTTTATTTTACAAGAAGGTAGTGACGGATTCATTCGTGATTATTTTTATTTTATTTTCAAAGGTCGCGATGTAAAAAATGTAATTTTTTGAAATCATTAAATTCAAATTAAATCAAATTAAATTTAAATTCAATCAAATTTACATATTTTTTTTTATCCCTATTTGGAAACCTCGCTATAAACGACTTATTTAATCCATGTTTTATCTTATAAACATGGTACAAGCTAGGCAAATTTACGCTTCTATTTTTTTTTAAAGAAAGAATTGGTATGTTCTAAGTCATATACAATTATTTTGGGCCCTACTCAATTAGGCTAAATGTGCCTATGCTAGAGTCAGGGTGGTAATATAGCGTTAAAAATGGTATGATCATGTGCAGATTCGAACCCGAGACCACGTCAATAGTCTAACACCGCGATCTCGAATTATCTACATTTATTTATTTTTTTAGTTTAATTAAAGAAATTAGTTTGCTTCAATTCCCAAGAAAACAATTTTTATAAAATATTTTAATTGTTTTAAAATAACTATAATTTTATCATATGATTAGTCTATTTTTGAAGACAGTGAAGTATTCGGACGTTTTTCAGATAAACACAAACTAATTCAATTTTAATAATAACTTTTACGAATTTATATCTAGGTTTGATATGGCGTTTGAAGGACAATTTTAAAATTTTTTACCTGTTGGCAAAAGTTCGGTTGGGGAACATCTTCCCGACACATTAAAACAATCGAACGATTTTGAATTCTGTTCATCCATGTTACAGCCACATTGAGATTATTAGCAAAGGAAACTGCAGCAAGAATCGGTCTGTAAAAGAAAATGCCACAATAAAAAAAAAGTAACATAATTTTATTGATCTAAAAAAAAAAATAGTGTCAATACGGGATTTATTATAAGTACATTTGTATCCTACTGCAGCAGATGAGGTTTCAAGCGTATAAAAGTAGACATTAACCCAAAAATAACATGATTATATAAAAATTAATAGTAAAAAAAAACATTTTTAGAAAAAAGCTTTTTAAAAGGTTACCTAAGTTCTTGAATATTTGCACAAACTTTCGTGTCTGTGCTGTTGACAGTTGAGGAGTTCCTTTGTCTGAAGCCAACCTTAGGTGTCATGCTTACCATAAAAATGCATTGTCATAAGAACTGAAGTAACATGTCAAATTTTAACTCCGTAGGATAGGAGGAAGTGGTTCTAATCCAGCTTGCAAGATTTGACCTAAACAGACTATATAAAACATTGCAAGCTAAATAAAATCTTGTAAAAATAAATGAATTTTAATACACAGATGAATTAAAACTATTAAAATACGTGAAGAAATATTTATGCGTTTTGAATTAAGTTTAAGTCTGACTTCAGGAGATTTAAAAACCTTTTACTTGAAAATATAAAAATGTAAATCTACCTAATTTAATAGATATTAATTAGAACAGAAGTAAAAGTTAAAAGTAAGCCAAATGTTGATGTTATATCAACGTATGCAGTTATGTAAATATCGTTTTTAAGAAGGTTAAATCAGTTTCACCAAAAAAAAAGTAAATCTCCGAAGAAAGATGGTGTATGCCAAATTAATTATTAATTTTCTCTTTTGAAAGTATGTCCCGTGCTAAATAAAAAATAAAAAGTCCCACGTATTATGTTCACTTACTCTGACAAATCCGATGGACTATTAATTGGGCGTTGAATGGGTGGGTTTCCTTGCAAGTCAACCAAAACAACTTGCACTGACGGATTTGTGGTGCCTGCCTAAACAAATAATATTTATTAAAAACGTTTTACAAAATCAAGAGAAAATATAGAACTCAGTAAGACTACTATTTACTATAAATACTATTATGGTTTAAATTAAAATAGAATCAAATAGTAAAATATCGATTGATTTGGTATACACAACAATCTAACAAGGCTTAGCCTAAGGTAAACTTTTAAGTAGTATATTTAAATAATAAAACACATTCATAATGATTTTATAATAATGTGTATTCTCGTATTCACTATGCCAAGGAAGTAAGTAATCAGTTCAACTTAAATAATCATGTGATTTAATTAAATTTGACCAAAACATAAGTTGCGGTATGTACGATTTAGTAACATGAATTTAGCTTTTGAGAAAATGCTAGAAAATAACTGACTCTTGATAACTATTGTGACTCTAGACTAGGGTTGCCATAAATGGTTTGGCTCCGACCGGGACTAATAGGAGGAAATATGGGGAAGTTATAGAAGGAGGGGGGGAGGGGTACCGACCCCCATAGCGCCGCAATCTGGTTTGAGAAAAAAGAAAATTTTCAATGGTTTCCACATTTTCAGAATACGTTCAATGGCCGGCAACAAAGACGGTTAACCACCTAGTTTTTGAGTGAGATCGTAAATTACCATGAATTACATCAGCTCCCTCACAAAGGTATTTCAGTTTTTCATTCCGTATGGAAAAATATTTGTAAAATGTCAATACATCCCTTGACTCCACACTTTCACCGCCAGCCAATGTGATCTAACGCCGTCGCACGAATTATTCGCATAAATTTAGCAATAATATAAAACCATGATTATTCATTTACCGGGACATATGGTGGGTCAAACGGGACAACCGGGACCGAGGCTCTATACCGGTGACATGTCCCGGTGTACCGGGACGTATGGCAACCCTACTCTAGACTCTAGTAACAAATTCAAACCTGTTTGGGTAATTTGATATGGACCGAGCGCATGTATTTACTTACCGACACCGATTACTTGTATATTTTTATGGAATTTTAAGAAAATAAGTAGTAATAATAGCCGTTTTTGTATATTCTATGCATTAAATAAATAAATTATAACTGTTTTTTTACTAACACATTTGTTGTATTTTTTATTATACCTAAATATGAATCAAACAAGATTGGCCTCACCTTCGGATACCGCACTTGTAGCTGCCTCGTGTATTGATATTCAACTTCTCCAGGTTGGCCATAGAAAGGAATTGTCATGATCCTAGTATTTGTGTCATCAAATCGTCCATATGCCAAGAAGTTTCCGTCAGGTGAAAACCATATGGCCTTATGGGAACCGAAGACTTCCTCTGTTTAAGATATTTTAATATTAAAATAAATAATAAAGATTAAATGGCCTATAATAACATTCATTCCGTCATATCGTCAACTCGGGCCCGATCTAGGCTAGGAGAAGAGAATTATGCAAAGAGAAGTGTGTTGTTTATCTGAATATATTAACTTTGCATCAATCATTCTCTGGAGATTGGTCACTATACTTTATAACAGGACCGTTTAAATATTAAGCATATGCTTGTTCTCGCTCAGATATGTTATTAATTGATTTATAATAATAACATATTAGTTCCAGCCATGTCGGCTTTTCGGATATTTTAAGTACATAATGATATTGAATATATACATTTTTCGTTTCTTAATTTAGATATTATGTTAACAATAAAATTTACACAATTAATTTACAAATACGATTTCAATTTAAACTTATCGGTTGTTTATAAGGCTGTTGATTTCTTTCAACAAAGTATACAAAATAAAGATATCCGTCTGACTATTGCACACTTGTAGATCGTAAACTATCCAAGTTACTTGAACCCTGGAAAGGATTGCAATTATTGTAAAAGTCCATCCACCGAAATGATAATGCAGCGAAATGATAATAACAATGAAATGATGAGGGGGAGGGAGGGATAATGATAATGATAATTTACTATTTTTCCACACCCTTTACTTTCCAAAATATCTTGTAGCTGCCTCGTGTATTGATATTCAACTTCTCCAGGTTGGCCATAGAAAGGAATTGTCATGATCCTAGTATTTGTGTCATCAAATCGTCCATATGCCAAGAAGTTTCCGTCAGGTGAAAACCATATGGCCTTATGGGAACCGAAGACTTCCTCTGTTTAAGATATTTTAATATTAAAATAAATAATAAAGATTAAATGGCCTATAATAACATTCATTCCGTCATATCGTCAACTCGGGCCCGATCTAGGCTAGGAGAAGAGAATTATGCAAAGAGAAGTGTGTTGTTTATCTGAATATATTAACTTTGCATCAATCATTCTCTGGAGATTGGTCACTATACTTTATAACAGGACCGTTTAAATATTAAGCATATGCTTGTTCTCGCTCAGATATGTTATTAATTGATTTATAATAATAACATATTAGTTCCAGCCATGTCGGCTTTTCGGATATTTATATAAAAGTTAATATATTCAGATAAACAACACACTTCTCTTTGCATAATTCTCTTCTCCTAGCCTAGATCGGGCCCGAGTTGACGATATGACGGAATGAATGTTATTATAGGCCATTTAATCTTTATTTTAAGTACATAATGATATTGAATATATACATTTTTCGTTTCTTAATTTAGATATTATGTTAACAATAAAATTTACACAATTAATTTACAAATACGATTTCAATTTAAACTTATCGGTTGTTTATAAGGCTGTTGATTTCTTTCAACAAAGTATACAAAATAAAGATATCCGTCTGACTATTGCACACTTGTAGATCGTAAACTATCCAAGTTACTTGAACCCTGGAAAGGATTGCAATTATTGTAAAAGTCCATCCACCGAAATGATAATGTAGCGAAATGATAATAACAATGAAATGATGAGGGGGAGGGAGGGATAATGATAATGATAATTTACTATTTTTCCACACCCTTTACTTTCCAAAATATCAGTTTTTTTTATAATAGCCGACAACAAATAATTTCAATTTCAAAAGCACCAACATTTTAAGTTAATGATATAGAGTAATAATAATAATTAAACTACCTTTAATAGCATACAAAGGTCTGTAAAATAGGTACCTAACCATCTGTTAGTAAATGGTCTGTAAAATGTTCAAACTTGACAGTGTTTTTATTTAGGATATAAAAGATTTGAATAGAACATTAGTAAATTGACGCATTATGCAGATTTTTCTGATATGCTCCAATTTATTATCCTACGTATTACACGGTCGTAAGGATACTATTTACTATATCATCCTACGTTTGTGTTTTTGTTTACTATAAATTAACGCATTAATGAAATATATACCTTCATAAACCCAATCCGGTACACCATTGTAAATTGTTCCCGGAACTCCGTCAGTAGTCAACACAATGATGTCAGGGCTGTCCACACTAGACTTATAATATATATTATTTTGATAAACAAATGCCAAAGAGTTGTTTGGGCCCCAAACAAACAGGTCCAGGTGTGGGTCTTCTACGAGGTTATCAGATCTGGTAACTCTGGTAGTCGGCGGTGATGGATCTGGTGGTGATATGGGGGTCACAACCGACGTCATCAAATTCACACACGAATATAGGGCAGTGTAGCTGTGCCGGTATAACTAAAATATGAAATGTTTACTTTAAAAAATAAGTAATATCAATTAATAGTAGTTTGAGTACATTTATTTTGATTAAGAGATTATTTTGATTTTATATAATAATTTGGGAAAAGGTTTGTCCAAAAGCCGCTACTCTCGCTGCCTAAAAAGTGACCATGCTTTTACTACGACACCTAGAGATCTTCAAATGACTTTCAGCTTAGCTTTTGAGAAAATTTCCACATGGTGATACGACAGTTTCAAAATGTTATTCACCATGTTACTATTTCTATGTTAAGAATAAGATGGAACGCGATACTTAATACGTACTTATACTGACATCCTGCGACGATATTAGCTTGAAACCACTGGGATCTTGGCTGTTCGTTATGACTTAAAAATAATTAAATGCGTATTATTTCTTAGTTATTATTATTATAATGAAAATTAAATATTACATATGAGATAATTCGTAAATATGTAGATCAAAGCAATAGCAATGGCCTAATTATTTAAACTTTCAAAGTTCACATACTCCATTAGGTTACGCAAATATAGTTCAAATTTGGTAACAAAATCCATATTTAAAAAATAAATTTATAAAAATATACATGTAAATAACCAAGTATGTGCATACTAATATATGAAAAATCCTAAATGTAAATATACTACTTTAGTACTAATGTGACTATGTAGAAGGCCGCTGCCTAATATAATATGAGAAAAAGCAATAGTATTTCATGAAAACTTTCGGAAAAACACTGTCTGTTACTATTTGGTTACTAATTTCTATCGAATGTAGAATTTTCAGACCTTACGGTAGCCCCAAGCAATCATTAGCTCATTTCCATCGGGCGATAATTCGAAGTCAAACATCTGGGCTAGAAGCTGAAACCGAAAAAAACACATCCACTGAACCATTTTGAAAAAAAAGACAGATATTTTATATTAAAATAAGTTTAAAATAAACCCTATGTCCTAAGTAAAATAGTCCTTCTGTGCATGTTAAATATTTTGTTTTGCAGTTTCTATTTTACTATCATGAAAAAAAATATTTATCCAAATTCGAAAAGTTCATACATTTTTAAATCTGTCCTGAAATTAGTTTGAATATCGCGCTGAAGGGACACCGCTGCTTCCGCGACGTGTAGCGCTCAGCGTAACCTGGTGTAACCTAAATCAGGTTTGTTAGGTTTCAGACAGTCTACGCTCTCGCGCCAACTCCAAATAGATTTCCAAACTTCTATCAGCGTCACATTAGTTTTTCTCATAATTAGGAAATATTTTTTGCTAAATAATGTTTGATAATTTACATAAATCAACCTCCTGAAAGTACAGTAGTGATGTTAAATCCACCTGTAGGTATCCTGTTAAAGAACCAAAGTGTTAGTAAAATAATACTTCTTCACATGGATCAGCTAACGTGACGAAAGGAATTTAGGTACAATATTAAAATATGTACATAATAAAATAATGATGATGGTGTATTAGGTAGATTTCATTGAGAAAGTTGGAGTACCCTTGAATACCCTTACGATACAGTATAAAGAGGGATTCAGTATCCGTACTCTCGCTGCGCAAGGGGACGTCTCGGCGGCAGCTCATACTAGTGCGTACAATTAGAGTTTGCCTACTATCCCCTACTTTGATCCGGTGAAATTTACCTAAGCCGGGTTTTTTTCTTTGTATTTTGATTGGCGATACACAATTTTATTCTCATTATTCATATTCTCAAACCCAGAATAAACAATCGATAATGACGATAATTTGACATGTGCACTTTGAAAGTTACAAAAAATAGTACCAACTAAGTACGAGTGATTGAATTGAACTCACCGGAACAGCGGTTGAATTTAATAATTCTTTTTTAGTACCGTTGATAGGTATGTAACTTATTAAACTATCCTCCTCATCCTTGTAAATGTATTCGTCATCTGTAATTAAAATACATTGTGTTTGGGTAAAATTGATAATTACAAAATAGGTGACAATTCTGTGTATCAAATTATCAAAGAAAGATTCATGTTATGCTATCACCCTTATACAAGAATAAGTTAACAATGGTTACAAAACTTATAGAATAGTATAAGTTATCAGATCAAACGCTGAAACTATGAAACGAAAATCAAACTATAAAACGGAAGGTAATGTTTTTTTTTTTAACAATATTGGTTTTATATTGGAAGAATGGTCGACCAACATGAAAAGGTTTAGAAAGGGAGCTTGGTTCAGACCAGGTCATAGATGCTTATACACAATATAAAAAATCGTCACTCGAATTCAGAACTTTTTACTGGCATTTAAAAAGAAGTTACTGGCATTTAAAAAGTGAAATTAATTCTGCATCGACTAAAATGACGAAAAACATGTCAGCTTGCTTTTCTTTTGATTGCCTCTAGTTCGTCTTTGGTATGTAACCTACCCGAAATAACATTATAAAATAGTTATAATAATAACGGAAGCAATGACTATATAAGTATAATGAAATAATAATCTTAATGTTTTTTGTTCCCACACTTTCCAAATAAAATAAGAACTTTATTTTAACATTATCAATTCCCATAGGATACGACAGCGGGATAAAAAAGAATCACATCCTGTATCATAGACAAATATTATTTCGCCTAAAAATATTTAATTTCTGTAATAAATTTTAGGATGAAGTGGGCCTTAGATAAGAGTCAGCTCCTTCTCACATTGTTTTATAAAATAATTTATCATTTAAGATTGACTTTGCCCTCTAACATTGCGCTTATCTGTAAAAGGGAACCCAAATAATATTTGATTTATTTTATTTTCATTTATTAAACTAGACATGTATTCAATTCTCTTGTCCTCTGATAGTTCAGAGTACTCTTTGTGTTTATCTTTATTAGATTAATTTATTGCTCTTATTAATCTAATCGATAAATGTAATATAGAATAAGCATAATATTTGTACCGTTGACTTACCTAATAAAGATTGTGTAATTATATGTATTGTGATAAATATACCCGGTACATAACATCTTTCAATAATTGGGCATATGAATCCCATGCGGGTAAGAAGGGTTGAAATGCCAGTGCTAATGGTTTAAAGTCAGCACCTTAAAGTCTGCATCATCAACATGGATTCTTCGATAGAGACTAGATGACAATTGACAGTGTTATCCCAAGATGATGATGATTTGCCAGCCAGTTTATATTTTAAATAATCATGGATAGCATATGTTATTTTAAAATTAATAACATTAAATAACTATAGAATTACGAGAGTTTGAGTGAATTTTAACATTACTAATTCTATATCGATATTTATAAATGTAACATTACATTGTTTCTTGGGTCCTTAAAAAAAGTCATTGAAGTTAAATAAAGTTATTTATATTTCAAATGTGTTATGTGCGGAAATTACAGTACGAAGTTAGCTCTTCTCGTCTTGCAACCGTCTACATTCCGAAAATAAAGATTTCCTAAAAAATGGTGGTGGTTCGCAAAAGGCGGTTAAACCCATTCAATTAGTGATCACGTCCGATGTTCGATCAGTGACTGGTGATTAAAACATCGATAGTTTTAAATATACAGCCAGAGGTTAGGTTATCGATATATCGATACTCGTAGATATACAGATTTAATTCTTACCTGATATCCAAACGCCGGGGAATCTGAGGGGCGTTAATTTTCCTTGAATGATATCATCTAGACTTATAGGTTCTGGGTCGGCTATTTGTTCTGGGTCCGTTGTAGTTGTAGATGTAGTTGTAGTGGGCGGTAATGTAATGTCTGGATCATCTGTCTCTTCACTGCTGCCATTCTGCTCTCCTTGGTCAGGGTTGTCGTCTTTATCTCTGTTTGCCAGAAGCACTATCAGAATGATTACTCCGGCTAAAATTACAACCCCTGCTGCCAAACCAATCAGCCAAAATCTTAGGCGACGCTTTTTGGTCTCTGTCACCAAGTCCTGGAAATATCGAGTTATATTCAATATAAGTTTTTATTTGATGTTTAATGTATAAAAGATGTATATATCTCAAACCACTACTATCCTTCCAAGAGGTTGTTTCCCAATTACGAGAAAACAAATTCAAAATTGAATAGAAATCTTTTTAATGTTTGAGAATGAGGTTGCGCGAGGTCAGGTTGCTTGCGAAGTACTTAAACGAAGTTTTTAAATTTTATAATTTATTTTATATAGTTTTTTTAATTATATCGTTTAATTTAATATTTAACATGTTTTTTTTTTGTTTGCTAGATCGGTTTAATCGTCGATGTAGATCATTCTACAGTAGCAGTATATTTTAAATACATTCTTACATCTAATTAGATAGTTACATAATATTTTACACTAAAGTTAAAAACGTATTTTTATAAAACTCGGCGCTGGGTTTAAACCGACATCCTGCCTCTTTAGTAACTTTATAATTATATGGCTCTATATACTTCACTGTATCAAAAAAATTAATAAAACATTATCTTAATTTTTCAATATTGTAAAAGATTGTCTTTTTATCTTTACAAGCGATTTGCCGCTATTAAAAAACAATCATCTATATACTATATATAAAAGAAAGTCGGGTTAGTTACACCACTTATAACTCATGAACGGCTGAAACGATTTAATGATCTGTGATTTGTTGGATTTGTATCCGCCTCGAATAGCAGAATAACTATTAAAACGTCGGAAAAAATTATAATGAAAATCATTTTCTTACATTTTGTATGGAACGGCTTTGTAATCTGTGGAATTCTATGCCTTCGTAGATGTTCACTTTGTGAGGTTATCACATTTATCACATTTATTTATCATTCAGCTAATAAATTAACACAAAATTTATTGATTCTGAGGAGATACGAAAATCGCCGTGTTAGCTTGTTAAATATAATAAATAAATATAATATCTTTATATTTTTGTCAACTCAATTATATAATTACCTGTTACATATACAAAATATTTAGTCATCTATATAAAGCGGTATATAATAAATACCCGAAAAAAATATATATTTATACAAATATATATTGTAATTATTTATTATAATATGTATTTCTACAGATATTGTATACTATGTATTTTAATTTTACTGTACGCTTTTTATGTAGTACCTGCATATTATTTAATAAATTGAATATAAAATGTAATTTACATGTGGTAAATAATTTCACACTTAATTAAATTTTATACTTTTTAATTATTTTACTACTATTTAATTAGATACGATCAAGATAATAAGTATGAAAAGAAATAGATGTATATCTACTAAACATGTAATGTTAAAAAGAGCCATCTCTAGATTGATTGTAAAAATCAGGAATCCGATTTCTATGGAACCTTGAAAGCTTGCATAGTATACTGACTCATATGATTGGTTTGTATGTAGTTTAATGTTAAATTACAGAAATACATATAGGTAAACATACAAATATTAAAGTAAATTTTAAACATGTTTGTTTTTATACTGTGTATAAAAGAAATGTTGAAAGTCTAAGCAAAAACATAATCTTCTGCAATCGGATGAAAAGGTTAAAGGCAGTTTGTGAGTACATCTAAATCTCATAAACAGCTCAAAATACGTGTTTGTTATATAATAGCCGTCAGTTCGTCGCCTTCAGAGCTTGACTGCCAACCCGGGGCATGTTTAAAACTAACCAACATTAAGGCGCCACCAGTACCTAAAACGTGTTTTGTAACGTATTTTGGTGCATTTTGTTGAAGTTATTCTCAACAAATGGCTAAAACTAAAAATACCACAATATTCTACATATATTAATTTAGTCCTTTACTTAAAAAAAAAAAAAAATACACCTTATTATAGTAATGAAAATAAAGAAATAAGAGTGTTGTTTTTTTCTTGCAACGATTTTCTTTTAAGTTGTGTAAGTGACGCGAACCTAATTTTTCTTTCTAAAGATAGAAAATATAATAATCTAGGCCATTACATAAAAAAAAACACTTTTTTCAAATGATAATAATTATTTAAATACAAAAAACATGTTTCATCGATTCCAAATGTAACGAATTCGCGGTCGGCGAGTATATCCGTCTCTTTTCTACACGTCAATGTTCGAATAAAGCCTACTCTTTCAAATCTCAAGGACAAATGCGTCTCGGGGCTCCTAAAATTGAAGATTTACGCGTTTTTTAAAATAATTGTTTCAAGCGCTGAGCCCCTAAGGTTAGTTCACTCAAACAACTGATATTCGTAGACAAGGCTGAAATTGAATCTTCGCCGCTCAAACGCGAGAAACGCTTGCCCAAAAAACAAAAGGCACCTCTGCATGGGCATCCAAAGATATGTTACAGCACAAAATTAAGCAATGTTACCATTATTATAAATGTTTCCTCCGCCTCAAACATTGCAATGTTTTTTTGTGTAGCACTGTTGAATTTATAAAACGAAATTGAATAAATACACTACGTCTGCCAATGAACGTTTTGTTGAGAAGAATGTCACAGAATTCTATATTAAAACGACAATACTGCTACAACAATTAACATAACTAAGCGATCGAAAAATAATCAATACTGAATAAATAAAAAAAGCGATATTATTGTTCTTTTTAAAATCAGTCGTGACGTTCAGCTGCAGATAACAAATGTAACTGCAAGAATTGTTTTAATGGAAATCTTGAAAAAAAACTGTTTTTACAGTCTAACAATTTACACACGTCACTCGAGGCGAATCTCTTCACACAAATATGTGAATCTGGTTTGTTCAATGAGTGAAAACATACGCTAATGCACTATTTATACGTTTAGAATGCAGGATTATGTATTGAGAACAGATGAATAGGCTCTAAAGAATTTAAAACAATCTTGCTCAAGAAACTCAATTCTGTTATTAAAGTTCTCTCAGTGTAAATTGAATCTTTTCTATGCAACACCATACCGTGCCATATTAATAGAATCAAACATTTAGGTTTCAACCGCCAATCAAAACAAAATTTCAAACAATAAATCTTTTATTATTCATATAGAAGTAGGAACCGAAAAATAAAATAAAATATCACCTTAGAATTAATATCTCTAGTTCCTAGGAGTGACTTTATATAGCCAATAAATCTTACTTAGGCATCACAGTGGTAAATACACCATCTTCCAAGCTCCCATTAAAATGGCTAATTGGCCATGCGATTTCGAATATTTTTTGTAAAAGGGATATATCAAAATTCATCTTAGTTTCCGATAAAAACAAAATAAACTTTACGTGATTACTGTGCGGTTCTTGACGTATCATAGCTGATCGACGCGTTATAAACGGCTTTCCCCGGTAAGCAAGGTTATTGTTCGAGGACAAACGCGGACAAGGTTAAGAGCCATAACGCACTCGAATTGCATTTTATGCATGTTTTTGAGGTCTACTGCTAAGATAGCTTTTCATACCAGGCATATATAAAAAATATAATTAGATTAACTGAACATTTTTCTATAAAACCTTTAACCTGGTTTTTTAAATAAATAATCCTATGTTTACATAAAAAAATTGAAATGTGAAGTTTTATTTTTTAAAATTCTCATAAACCAAACTACATATGTGACGTAAGCCTAATTTATACATAGAAATATCCGCAATAAAATTCTTCAGAAAACCTTAAACTTAGATGTTTTTTTAATTGCCTTATATTTTTAATATAAATAAAAAACTGTCAAATGTTTATTCTTTGATGTTGTCGACGGACGCTCGAAGTGCACGTGGCCGATACCATTTGCAAAAGCCGAACTTCAAGGTGACCTAACGATATACTGGCTCTTAAGGTAATTTACACCGGTAATTTATAAAAAATAGTAAAATGGGGGATTATTTATTTTCACCGGGAATGGCCTTGGGACATTCTTTATAAAAAATATTTTAATATTTCCGCTAGTTGTTATCGTAAAACTATGATCAACCGCCGAGATGAATCACCGAAAGCAATGTTCCGCTGTAAACTAATATAATCGTTGTTTTATCTTGGTAATGAAAAGCTTAAACCTAAATAAAATTGAGTTGATTTAATTTGTTACAGTTTTAAAACATTATGTTAGTAAACGTTTTAGGTATTTTCCAATTAATGATATCTATATTACATGAAATTTTTGAAGGTATGAATGTAATGAATGTACTTGGCTCATCGCGAATTGGTTTCCTATGTTGGGTATGTGATGTGAATCACATTGTTGGGATGGTTGGGATGTTGGGATGGTATGTTGGGATGGTATGTTGGGTATGTGGTATGTGACTTGGATCACATCGCGATCAACCTGGGAATATCTCGGTTTGCCCAATTAGGGCGGGCATAAGCCGAAAGCCGAAATAAAATTGCACTTTGTGATTTGCCGGGTATATTTAGATTAGTCCAACTCATGTTGGTCAAATCTATAAAAAAAGTATTTCAAACTAATGATTCATTATAGAACCGTATTTATTTAGTATTTATTTATTTTGAAAGTACATAACAGCGATACAGGAAGACAATTCTCTAACACTACATTTACATGGCCAAAAATATGTACCAAACATGAAAATGGTTGACAACAACAAATTAAAATTAAACTTAAATAATGTGGACTGTGTGTATGTGTATGTTAGCATGTCTGCTTATCGATTAAGTCTATTTGACCCCTTAAGTTCAGTTCATTGAAAAGCATAAATCTTTGTGTAGATTTGTCTACACAAAGATTGTCAGGTTTCATACAAACTCAAATATATCATAATGTTATTTTTGTACTTTGTTCCAAATGGATTTGAAAAAAAAATGTTGCGTCCGTCGTGGCTACACTTGAGGTGTGCTGTGTGATTCAGATTATATGCATTCAGATTATATGCACAAAGTATTTTTTTTTCAGAGTATGAATTAATAACAGGCGCAATTAACCGTATACAATTCCCGATTGTCATTACGTCAAAGCGCTTAATCCGCCTGTAATTCAAGCATGAATTTCTTGGTTTATTTTTTGTTTTTAACACCACTTGATTGATTTCGCTGTATCGCAATTCACTTATGAGGTCCTCACAGATGTGCTCACTTAACTTATATACTTGGGACTTACGAAACGAGGAGGTTCTCGATTGGTGGAGTACCTTGAGCGATTTAGATTTATTATTTTTGTATATTAATATAGATGATTTTTCAGTGGTGGTTCCATAATAGTTTTGTAAAGTGACGTCTAGTGGAAGATTCTCTAAGCATTATACCGGAATGCTAAGAGTTGATTCCATTGAAGTTTTATTAAGTGTAATTTAGAAAATATACAAGTCTAAACTAAATATTTTAAAATAAAGTATGCTCTCAAAATAAATGATAAAAACCACTTTATAATAAACCTACAATTTAAAAACTAAGAAATAATTCAATAAACTTCTTATTGTTCGTAAACAGTATGATCCCCAAAACGTTGAGGTCGGCTCAGAGGCATTGTTCATTCTGAAGATAAAAAAAGTCCTAGCGAGTTTCATTTTAAATCGCTATTGGGATCTGCCCAGACGCGGACGGGCAAATCTCGATGCGTCGAGAAATGAAAAATGTGATCCTAATACCAAATTCGACTTTAGCCCAAAATCGACGGGCAATAAATCGCGATTTGCCCGGGCACATCTAGATGAGCCCTCATTTCGGCTTTGGTTCGTAACATAAATAATAAAGTAAACCAAATGGATAAAAACAATTTTAGTCGCGTTTTATGAACTCATTATAAAGCATTCTATTCGACAAACGTATTTGTGACATTTCTATAATGTAGCTTTCTTCTATAATTAGGCCATTTTGTTAAATAAAATATTTCAAATCTTCTTTGACTATTGACAAAATTATAGTTTCAACTTATGTAAATCAAGTGAAATAAAAAAGGATAGTTTAGGTTGGTATTTTAATTTTTTTACTTATAAAATCACTTTTATGTAAAAAAAATAATACCTAATTTTACTGCTACATCACCAAACTAAGTCTGGGTTAAATTTTATATACACTAAGTAGTTTTAGCACAGTGATAATTTCTGTAGTGAAAGGTAGGATATTTCTCAAGAGAATAAATAACTGATAATCCGTTAACTTTTGGATCACCTATATACTATTCAGTGGCCTTGGTGAAGATGTCCCAACTATCATCAGGTTTCAAGCTGAACATTGTCTCTAGTACACCTGTATAACCATACCATATTATATTTTATTTATTAAATCAAATAATTATTTAAAAGATAAACTGACAAAACGATAAAAAAATCAGTTGCTCCAAAACTACTACGAATGCACGGAAGAAATCACCAGACAAAAATACAAGTGCTAAAATAATGTATTTTAAAAAATAAAATAATAACACAGCCGCCTTAATTATTTAGGATGAATTTAATAATTACCTCATCACTTTTTCCTATGTCAAGGCCTTCTCGTACCATGTTTGGTTTGTCAGCGTCAGAACTGAATTGATTCGGTCAGTTTCACAGAGCACCTGGCAAAAAATACATTGCAATATTAGTACGTTTATTTTCATTATTAATAAATATAACTCTTCAAACTAATGAATCATTTACAATTGAAAGTAGAAAACAATGGAAGATTCTTCGAAAAATTTAAAATATTGTATAAAAATGAAAAAAATGCCTAATTAATGTACCTGTCACCTAGCTAGAGTACTAAATACATTTATGGGTATAAGAGCCCCTTAATCGATGTGTAATCGATGTTAAGTAAAAATGTTAAAACAAAACCTGCAGTTATTCTTGCACAAAACTTAAGCACTTAAAACTTTGCACAAAGAAAAAACTTTCTTTATAAGTATGTGATAAATGTATAAAATGCTATCGTAAGGCATATTTTTTAAAAGAGGCGGATTTTTTATCTCAACTCGTTTACAAACAGTTTTCAAATAATACATTTTCAAATTCACACACCTATTATTTACACATTAAATACCCACAGACAAATACGCCAACATATTACACCTATGTTTATTGTTTATTACACTTTCTCCTACTTATCATTCTCTCCACACGTTATGTAATATTTCGTGTAAAATGAAATCAATGTGGAAAATGTCGGCATTTAGGAAAATAAACAAACGTGCAGAATTAATATATCTAGTATCTCCGCACCGGTTTGCCTGGCCCTCACAATATTGGTAATCAATATTTTTAAAAAGATATTTATTACATAGAACCTGCGATTTCAGAGTAGAAAAAAACCTCTGTCGAAAGAGCTGATGGTTCGTCCTAAGATGCTGATGGTAGGATTAATATCAACCACCTCCCACTTATTCATATGCACATACCGAGCCATCCACAAATAAATAAAAAAAAATAAATAGTAATAAATAGTTGAGCAGACATAAATTGTAGAGACGCCGGTAAATTGTAAACTTCCGCCCGAAAAGGGCCCGATTTGTCGGAATGAGCACACAGAAAATTTTGAAGGTTACAACTTTATTTAAAGTACTTTTTGCTATGAAGCATGTTCATAGCATATTTAGTTTTAAAATCTTGTTTAAAATCGTTAATAGATCGTGGTTGTTTTTTAGGGATTCGAATTCTCACATTAAAGTTATACCATTTTTAGAACTTCATCACCCTCCGACTGATTCTAGCACAAGAAAATTTATCTTAGTTGAGTAAACATTTAAAAAAAAATGATTATGTGTTATTAAATATAAAATTACTTCTTATGAATCAAACAATTATTTCTAGTAACATTATGAAAATAAACTCTCTTATAATCATCATCACGCCTGTCCTAATTTTTGTTGCTTGATTTTATGGAAGGTCGTAAATATTATAATAAATAGAGTAATATTAGTATAAATGTATGTATGTAGATATAATACTTAGTAACTAATAAACAAGATAGCTGATATTAAATACGGGAAAAGCCGAGAGTGTGTCAACATTTTTTTCTAAATTATACAGGTTTTTATTCAACTTCGCACTAGGCAAGCGAGGTCCATATCTAAACGTTATCATAATAATATATGTAAGGCATTATTATGCAATAAATGAAATCGCCAACAAGACAGATCAAGATAAAACCCCAGCCTCTGTATTATTTTTATGTGAGCTTACTCTGATTTCGTTTTCTACGGCACACCTAAATGATTTTTGATAAAACACTTAATATAGAACCTACCTAGAATATTTAATATAGTTCCTCATATAAATAATACAGTTAAAAATAACTGAATGTAAAATGAAGTAGAATTTAATGTAAATTATAGATATTATATTATTAAATTATGTGTGAACAAAATAAAAAATGTATTTACAATTGCGTTTGAACTCTCTACACAACAAAATATAAATTGTCGAATCGTCGTTCCGGGCTCATAATAAACAAAGCAATGCAATCAAAACCAAACAATCCATTTTACGAAAGTGAATATCAAAAATCAAGAAATTAAGTTACATTTGAAATTAGGCAAGCTAAAAATATTTATATTACTAACAAATTAGAAACGGTAAATTAATTAACTCGTCTTAAGGTCTATCCAATCCGGACGCGCTAATCCTAAAATATTAATTCGGAACAAAAGAATCAATCGCAAATAAAATTCTCAGACGTTTATAAATATGGTATAAGCTAAATTTATCATAATTGTAACCTTAAAATTCTACCCTCATTAGACGACGAATGCGATAAATCACTTCACCATCCGCCGGCTAAGAGTGATAATTAAATATATCAATGCAGAAAAGTCATCGGGCGCTGATGGAATACGCGCAAAAGAATAAAAAATCATATGAAAATCTTAACTCCTATTTTTTAGATTTAATAAACATTTCTTTAAAAACCCGTATATATGTTCGGATTTATTAAAAGTAGCGATTATACGACCAACCATCATCAAAGAAAAATGGAAAAATGGATCATTTAAGGAGTATAAGGACGATTTTATTTTTTTACTATATAAATAAAATCTTTGAAAAATATCATATACAATATAAATATAATATGAAACACATTTCATCCTTTCTATAAACACATTCTATTATTTCTAATAATCATTTCGCCTACCAAAAAAAGTAAAAATACTACTATGTTATTAAACCGGTTCTCAGATTACATCAACACAAAACTAAATTTAGAATGTCATTATTCGACTTTTATTAATTATATGATGGCATTTGGTACTTAGAAGATGCTCGCTCGCTCGCTTAGCTCAATATAGACGTGGGATTCGTAGCTCTATGAAAATTATATATGAACCACTGATTAATTAAGTCAAAATTGACGGTTTTCAAAGCTAAGGGAGAGTGCTGGGGTGCGGTACTCCTCGGGGGTTGAAAATCGCACCAATTGCAATACGTAACATCGCGTACGTTCGCTCGCTTGTTTATAAACTCTCTTGTGAATTCTCCAATCCGCAAACATAAATTTTGTTTATGTATAGCAGATAAATTATTTTCCATGTTTTGTAGTTGAAGGTCAATATTTGCTATATAATTTCCCCACATAAAATTTTACATGATTTAAGAAAGAAAAGAATATTAGACCCATTATTAATAAAAGCAAGATGTAAATTTTGTGACGCACTTTCAATCGACGAGCGGTAGCGTTTTCACTAAGAGGTCGAGTTGCCTGCAGCAACTTTGATTAATCGATTCAAGTCATTCCTTACGACGAGGGCATTCCTTAGAAAGTTGGGACAAGCTGAAGTCGATGCGTAGGGCTCCTCAGATGTAAAATATAGGTATTTTGAAAGCTGATCAGTTGGCAATACAGGCGCCAAGGCTCATTATTAGCGAAGCTGATGGCCGAACATATTCAAATCCTGCGATTTTACTCTTTTTTTCATGCATTTTTGGCATACGGGTACCTATTTGAAATATTCACGGACTGTATAATTTTATACGAAAAATTTTATCATGTTTAGCACAAAAACATCTAACGCAAAAACAGAATCAGTTTATGTCCACAAGTGTTTATGCTTTAGATGAGACGGAATGATTCAAGACCGGCAGAAATATAATAAGACAACTAACGCAAGATCACTAGACCATTAAATTAATTCATTTGACATTTATGTCAATAAATAAAATAAAATGAAATTCCAAAGTAATCACTATGGCCAACCCAATCATTGATAGAGATTATTGCTTAATTACCTACTCAATTTTATCAATTTTTAGTTGATTAGTTTAGATATTACAATAATTGTTTATTTAGGAGCTGGGTTTCTTAAAAGATTTTGACTTTTGATTGAGAGATGCAAACGGCCAGGAGGTTGTAATCTTTGGGTTTGGTAGGGTATAAAATTAATATTATTAGATAAAACATAGGCTTATTTGGTACGGTTCATTTGTGAATCGCCCTTGAATAACACAAAGTCAGTGCCGGCCCTAGACCTTGATAAAGATAGAGAGAGATGAAGTTTTCACATCACATAAATTGTATTTCAGTTTATATTAAATAAATAATAATTACCAACTTTTTCTAAATTCAATTTTTATTGCAAAAAAATAACACTTATGGAATCTACATTAAATTAAGTATCTCTAATTATTACAATCCTGCTTCTAACACAAAGTTTTTACCGCTATATATTCATATTTGGCATTTTGGCGCTCCTTGCTACTTGGCGCCTAGAGCGACCGTTCTACCCCAGGGCCGCCACTGAATGAAGTCAATATGTTTTATCTCAAAAATGGTTTTATTTATGGTATCACACACAGTGAACATTAAAGTGTCGATTGTTATTAAATAAAGACAAGGATCAACTAAAAATGTAATGAACATCTGGGTCTGCAGCCAAAAATGTCTATCGGCTGATAAGTCTACCACAATCCAGTCCTACCTATACGAGAGATAACTCTACCAGTGACAACATAACCAGAGGTATTTATTTCATTCTGCTTTCGGGTAGAGTTATATGTGTGCCCTGCAGTCAACAAAAATTATACATAAATAAAAAAATCAATGCTCGCGCCTTCTTCATAGGTAACTTAAATAGCTAAATGTAAATTCAATAATAACGCCTTTCACACAATTTAAGTGTATTTTTCTAGGTAATCACTTATTTAAAATATAAAGTTAAGACAATTGAAAAAAATGCATGTTATGGTAAAAATGTATGACTAGTGTGGTTTGTCACTTTTTTGATCGGTGTAAACATTTACACCGGTGCCTGAGAATTTTTCAGGACTAGAGTGAATTTCGATTTGATAACGGTTTAAGGGGCCTATCTCATATAGAGGAAGACATTACTGGAATGGAAGGAGAGGCTGGTATTTAATTACTTAGTAACTGACATGTATTAACTAAAATCACAATACAATAAAAGAACCTACGAGAAGAGTAGGTTGATTTTTAATTAATTATTTTCATATTTATTTAATTTTTAATCCATATGTGCATACACTGTACAAATAAATTTCATTTGCAACTTATTTAAACTTAATTTTAATTTACTTTAAAATCGAGGTACAGGTATGTTGTATTATAATCATTACTAGCTATAATACTTATAACTACAATATAATATAATATTTTTAACTACATTAAATAATTATAAACAAAATAAATGAATTATCAATATTATATTATAATTTTCGTTTTATACAACATTCCATTTAAATAGTCAATCACACATTTTAATCGCGAGTCCCGGTACTCACATATTTTTATTAAATATATTCTGAACTAGTATTAAAAAGATCTCGAACAGCTTTATAGAGAATAAAAACTCACCCGAGTACTGTATTAGAGTGTAGTCCGAACGCAAATAATATTCCTATGCAAATATCATATAATACCGAGATAACCCGCATATCTTTTCACATAACTGCTTTATTATCAAAAGATAAACTTAGTGTTTGTTAAATTTGCCAAAATTTGAATCAAGATAATTAACATCAACCAATATCTAATCTGATAATTAATTCAACTACCATTCCGGATATCATCAGCTTTTAAGAGGAACATATTTTTACCATTTAGGTCGCACCATACAAGTATTTTTTTCCAACTGATAATTATACATATTATTTATCATTAGCATAAAACCGTACTTCTTATGAATAATACTGTTTGTATATTGTATAATATTAGGTATATGGGTATGTATATAAAAAATAAAAGGAAATTAATATTACTTAGTAGAGATTTTCTCTCTAAATGATTCCTTCCTTCTTCAAAACTTTATTAAATATACATTAACTTACCTATGTTTGAATATAATTATTGCTTTTTCGCCAGTTTCACATATGAATATTTTAATTAAAAGTAAGTAAACTTAATATGATTGAATTTTTGCTTTCAATTCCGTCAGATGCTTTATAAATACCCGACAGTGTTGTATGCGAAATATACCCGTCTGCAGAGATTATGATGCGATAAATAATCATTAAATATATACCTACAATTTAGTAATCGTATTGTATGTAGGTAGAGGAGTCACAGAATAAATTAACGTCGAGATAGGTGCACGTGATGCAACAATATAATTAGTTAAGAACATTGCTAAGCCAAACGATTTGCATAAAACGCTGTTTTACAATGAGTTAACATGGGTAGCTTGTTTTGTGACCTTCCATTGTAAATGATCGCATTTCCTGCCGATAATAAATTATGATCGTTTGAAATGGGTCCCATTAGATACCTATTTCACATATCTATGCTTCGAGAGATATATTATGGCAATTACATAATTGTACTACTAATGACAAGTGCTGGTGCAGCATATTACTTTTTAAGTAGGTTACCTGTTTTATATATTATATTATATGAATAGTAAAACAAGAAAAAATGGCGGTGCGCTGGAAGTTCATGGATAGCTTTCTAGATCGCAAAGTAGTCAAAAATGTTGATTTGTATTGGCACAGTTCTTATAAAAGAATTGTTATGACCTAGGTCATACACAATTATTTTGGGCCCTACTCAACTAGGCCAAATATGCCTGTGTTAGAGTCAGGGTAGATGGTGGTGGGTAATGAAACGTTAAAAATGGTATGACCATCTGCGGATTCAAACCCGAGACCTATGGGTTTAGTATTGGATGCTCAAACCATTTACCGTTTTTTTAGGACCTATAAAAGGTGTGATTTATTAAGAAAAATATAACGAGCAAATCAAGAAAGATACCATAAGATTCTGATAAAAATCTAATTTGAAAAATATGTAGTAGTAACAAATAATTCAATCCCGTTTTAATTTAAATATTGAAACCAATCATGAAGCACGCAAAATGAGAAAAAGGTCCCGAAAACACGATATCATTAAATCGTTAATCGGCCAGGGGATCCATAAAACACATTTTAACATTAATTTTGCATGGGTACTGCTATAAAAAAAAAGATTTTTGAATAGGTAATAATAATACACATTTGGGTGATATCTGTTTAATTAATTTTCAAATATTCTTATCTTTGCATCAAACTCTAACACCGCTGCTGTGTGCATTAAAAGAACATTCTCGCTCACAAAATCTATTTAGATTTTGTGATTTTGTAACGATACCTCAACATTTTCTAAGATATCCGTTTTATATCAGTGTGAAGTGAGCCATTTTCTATCACCACCACCACTTTCACCACTAACGAAAAATTAAGCTCGGTCAATCCATTTTCGAACTGCTCCTAAAGCACACGATCCTTTAAGCAGCACGACCCGTATTCATATCCAGTTCTTCTGTAGACCCTCCTATCCTCACACGACTGCGGAAACAAACCCTATCGCTCACGGTCGAACGCCGTTATGCAAGTACGCCGATTAGCTATAGTTACTTTCAGGCCATTGGCAAGTCTTTGTTTAACCAGGATGGCATCTTGTAGTCTTCGCCTGAATATACGCCAGCATGCTGAGTACCTACATGTACTCCTCGTGTGTCACGGTGCCGTTGTTCCACTTCAAATGCTGAAGTCGAGGAAATAAAGCAGTCATCTCGGCGCGAAGTGGACCGAGGTCCGCCTGAACCTTGTCGCCGAACAAGATGTTGGGCCGATGACTGGCTCACACGGAGAGCATCGCCTACTATAAAGCTATGCTCCTGACATATTATTTTTAAATGACACATCACTCATTAAAATTGAGCAGTATATTTTTTTAAAAAACATTTACTATTACATATCCACAATTTAACCAGAAGCATGCTAAGTGATTAGATTTTTTGTACCGCCTTGTGGCGTCACGAATTCTGCCAAAAGCATGTTTATGCAAACAAGAAACTACCTAATTAACTTGATAAAAAACGGGTAATCCTCGATTCGTGGCGGTCAATTACTATCAATGAACTCCTAGTAATGTCAAAGTGATAACTCGATAATGTTTTCCTTAATGATAAACACAAAAAAAATTTTTTTTTTTTATTTTCATAATATCGTGAATCATCGTAATAATAATAATAAATACTTTAATTATCACGGATTCCTACGATACAAAAAGGAGGATCTTATTTTCTTAAAAATGTGTTAAATAAAAATAAATGGCGAAAACACAATTGATCTGTGTACTATTTGTACACAATTGATCTGTGTATATTACCCATTTAATATGCTCAATCAGGGATAGAATTCGAATGAGGATAAATAAGTATATAGAATTAGGAAGGAGCAAGATGAAAACCTGACAACTTAATTCAAAATTGTACTTAAATTAGTTTAACTATTTCTAGGTCTTGAAGATATAGGTATATACCGTCTCTAAAAAAATAAAAATCCTGATAAAAAAATCCAGCTAATTGGCCCTGAGATTTTAAACATGTTTTGCTTTGACGTTATTTCAAAATTTATGATGGTTTCAAAGAATAAATGTAAACTGTAAACGTGATAATAAATAAACCTTTTTTATCATGCGGCCGCCAGCTGGGGCGGAGGTGAATGACCACAAATTTGGGGATGAATTATTGCATTTTTTTATAACTTCATTTCTTACTCGTAATAGGGAACATAAACATCCCCTTGAGTCTCCGAGAATGGGGAATGGAAAAAGGAAGAATACGATGCATAATTTGTCAAAAAAAATGCTCCGAAAGCGAAATAAAATATTTAAACATATGGAAAATGTACTACAACTATTTTGTTTACACCTCGTTTCAATCGTTGGGTCTATCAAAAATATGAGGAAAAGTGAAAGGATATCTCTTACACTCATATATTCTTATCACGTATAGGGCGCTATAGATTTTTTTTTTTTTTTTTTTTATCGTTTATTCGGAAAACTAACAGTATAATTGAAAAAATGGTACATACAATTGTTTGTAAAATTAACCGATGACAGGTTTTCGCAAAAGTACAGAATACATCTAAAGATTAAAATTAAATTAAATTACACTCGCATTAGCACTCTAAATACAGAAATACATATATATATATGATTATAAGTAATTAATAGTAATGAGTGATAAAAAAAATAATAATAATCTAGTAAGAAACGTCTCGCGTTTGACCGACTAATGCCACCTAACTAACCCAATTTTTCTAGTATTCCATATTTAAAAAATTATATATTTTAGTGGACCGTTGTATGACAAATCCAAAAAATGTGATGATAATAATTAATTCACAAACGAACGTAAGTAAAAGCAAAAACGGTTTTATGCACAGTCGCGATAGTTCGCTACTAAAGTGACAGCCCGTGCATTTTCTTATTAATAGTCGTTACTTTGAAGTTTAGCAGAATCGTGCGTTTATGCAAAAGGTCGAGAAAAACATCAAATAAAACATTACTTTCTAACGACAACATTATCATATTGTCCTTACTGAGTTGATTAACTTTTAACATCAAGGTGATAATATTTATTTTTTAATAATAAAACACTTGCAGAATATTAGTTCTTGTACATAAAAAACTTTAAAGAAAAAATAAACCCGCCTTCAAAATAAACTACAAACGAAAAACTTAGAAATAATAGGTACAATAAACTTATTGTTGTTAGTAAACAATAAAAGTTTATTTGTATTACATTCCTTAAAAATGTTTTCGATTCGGCTACAATGCAAATTAAATTTATTAATAAAATGTCTTTCTTAGAACATGCAATAGTTAATTCAGTAAGATATTCGTAATTGAAACATTATTATAAAACACGTGCAATGGAATTAAAATATTCAATTAATTTTAATATTATTTTAGTATATTAATATCGTACCCCTTTACGCATATTATAACCCTTAATAAAAACTGATACCGTTAAGGTACATTTTGTATTTATTTATTTGTTTATTCATTATGGCACAATGATAAATGATATAATAACACTGAATAAGAAATTAAATTATTATAATATAGACAAATTAAACACCAGTCGTACTGTTGTATTGAAATAACATGGCCAATCTAACTTATATCCCCAATTTACTTTAGATTTCAGTAGCAGTCAGTGTGCCTTCGGAAATACCTAATTCTACGCCATCACTACAATGCCTACTTGCTTGGTGAAGTGGCATCCTAATAAACGATTAATGTTTACAAATTCAATACAGGTTATAACGAATCTTGACTGCTTCATCATGAGCAGAGTCGCTCCGCGCTGCTAGTGTTGATGTGAATCACAAACAATCAACAGTGACTCCCGGTACATTGTCCGGTTTCGTTGGAGACCAAGGACATCACCATAGAAATGTACCGTCATTAATAAATCAAGGCTGTCAAGCAGTCATTCAGTCAGTCGGCAATTCGAACATAATAAGAATGAGTAGGGCAGTCGACGGAAATCTTCACGTTCGAATCGCGCTCGCTTTCTCTACCGATTTGATAACATAATCATGTCGTAATCTTCCTACTTATACTTATGTAGAATATGTTGGTAGCAAATAGCAAGGCACTTAGGTCAACGATCTCCGTTAAACATTAACTTGCTCAAAGATGCAGGCACCAAATCAAACAATCTTAATTAATAAATAAATATAAAAATTAAGAATCAACGTTTTCAGCACCACAAAATATTGTTTAGAAATATTCTCAATATTTTTATTACTATTCGTATTTAGGTGGTCATTTCTATAAGCAGATAACAATATTATTATGATATTGACTGTTTTACGAGTATTATCTTAAATTATATTATTTAACTGTTTCAATATGCGTGGTTCAACAGAATGTCAGTTTTTATTACAAGGAACTACTTATTATATAAAAAATATTTCAAATGGTAGAGGAGCTAACTCATTTTTCTGTTATCTATTATTTTTGCTAACGCAGATTAACCACTTTTTGCGTTTTACTAATTTACCTAAATCAAAGCAGGCTAACTTTTTCAGTAAGCTGTTTAAATATTTATTGGTTTACTTACCGCACTTTTTTACACCTTAGAGAGAATTGATTATCCAAATGAATTCCTTCATAAAACAATTGAGTGAAAATGGGCACTTCTTCGTAGATTCAAACACATTTTTTTCACTAGTCACTATATCGTTACGATCGAAACAAATGACATATAAGAGCGTTTGAACGTTTTTATTTTTAAAATTTTTATAACATTATTTTTCAACACTTTTTATTCGTTTCAAACCTGCAAATGGCTAAATGAATTATCCAAACAATGCTCGGGAAAAAACTTGTCGCATAATAGAAACACGGGTGTCGTGATTTGGCGCGCTCGGTCGACCGGAAGCGGGAGGTCGCGCGTCGCGCGTCGCACGCTATGCAGTGCGCGCGCAAGACTACGGCCGGCCACAGGTGATCTCTCTAGACCAAAGGTGTCCAAACTACGGCCCGCGGGCCAAACCCGGCCCGGCAGGCGATTTTATCCGGCCCGCCAAGGATTTTGAAAAATTTCGTTGCAAATTTCGTTAAAGCAATTGGCTGGTAAATTTATTTCTATGTATGGCACTACCTATATGTGCGAACAAACTTTTTCCAGGATGAAGTATCTGAAATCTAAATATAGGGCAAATTTATCGGATGATCATTTGCAATCATTGCTAATAATTGGTGTTTCCGATTTGAATCCCAACTTTGAAGAAACTCTCCAGGAAAAAACCCAGTTCCACCATTCCCATTAAAAATTGCATGAAATAATTTTATAATAATATAATTTAGACATGTTTGTTTAGTATTGTTATATCTGTAATTTACTATAAAAAAAATTAAAGTATATATATGTGGCAACAATAAAAAAATTCAATGCTGCTTTACTTGTAATAAGGTTTTTTAATTCATGTTGGCGACAGAACACGCCAACCAATTCGAGATCTCTAGCTTCAGCGAACTGAAGCTAATAGTGCGTCTCTAGAGGAGATACCTTGCCAAAATGCCAAAGTGATCACCTCAAATCAGTTGTTTCTTCGGATTATCGGAGAAACCTGCTCTGTGATCTGCTGGTAAGTAGATAGGAGTGTAGGTAAAGATTGAAACGTTTATTTCGGGCACAGTTAACTTTATTTTGTCACAAAATATTTTTCCCGCGTTTTTACGAGTGCTATTAGTCGATACAAACTCGGAGTCCGCTCGCGGTCGCTATAGATTTCAGACTGTCCTACCATCCGTTGGTTCGAGGCATTGTGTAAGAGAAAGTTTGCCCTTTTCTTAAACTATTGTTTCGATGGGATCACTGCCGAGCCGAGCTTGCCTAGCGCTAACAAAGACTCGCCCTGTCGGTCAATTTCATTGTTAGGCACTTGGCCGGTCCGTTACAGGATCTCATCGTTACAGGGTTCCGTCGGCAACATACCCCCCCGAGCGAGAGAAAGTGACTTTTCTCGCTTTAACTTGCATGGCTTTGCTGACGGCACCATGTCTGTTTTTTGCTAGAAAATGCTTATGTCGCTAGATTTTTTCCTTGTTTGAAATATTGACCATTTTTACTTTTAATGTCTATTTACTGTTACTAGAATTCTAAGTTTCACTTTCAAAACCCAATTTACTACTACTAGAATTCTTATTTTATCATGTGACATCTTATTAGTATTTGCAATGTTTACATTGGACATCTTACTAGAAAGCTCTTACCTTATAGCGGTTCTTATACTAATACAGTGTGCTTACAAGAACAATACACAGACTATTTAGCATTCTTACTGGCTAGGTATTCGCAAAATATACGAATCTTATGGCTATCGAAATTCTCATATGCTAGACATTTTTCTTATTCACTTATAAGCTTATGGTTCATTTATCTTTTATAAACTTATTGGAGTCTTTGCTCAATTAACACTACACTAGCGTTTACTTAAGAACACTTTCACTTTCACTGCACTGCCCTGTGGTTATCGTCATCTTGTGTCCTGCGACGCCGGTCGGGTTGACCAGCGTACCCAACAGGCTGCTTGGCTGGTGCCCCCGTGACGCACAGCTCGAACGGGGTGACGAACTCACGGTGCGATGTGGAAGTGTCGCTGCTTTTTCACTTGTCGGCTGTTTGAATCGGCAACACAGCTAACTTGCTTGTGGGACGATGATACACTCCATCAGCTGTTTGAATTTTAGCCGATCGGATGTGTCCGTCCTTTGATGGAAATACTTCCATGACTCGCCCTCGAATCCATGTATTTCGAGGTAGCTTATGGTCAATGATGATCACCAGATCATTGATTTTTAAAGGCTTGGTGATTATATGCCATTTTGATCGTGGAATCAAAGTAGGTTTATATTCGCGTACCCATCTGTGCCAAAATTGGTCGCTAAGGCGTTGTGTAATTCGCCACTGCTTGCGCAGGCACATGTCGTCATCGTCGAAACGTCCTGGAGCAGGTCCACCAGAAGACGACCCCAAAAGAAAGTGGTTGGGTGTGAGACTCTCTGGGTCGGCCGGATCTACTGACACATGTGTCAGGGGGCGACTGTTGACGATATGCTCCGCCTCGGCAAACAAAGTGCGAAGTACATCTTCTCGGGGCTCTCGTGTGTGAAGTACAGCTTTCAAGGCGTTCTTTACTGATCGCACAAGCCTTTCCCAGGCCCCGGCTTGGTGGGGTGCCGCTGGGACGGTGAACCGCCATGTGATTCCGTGTGCTGAGCTGACCCTCTCCAGTTCAGCGTGGTCAAGTTCTTGCCATGATTTCTTCAATTCGCGGTCTGCACCGCGAAAATTCGTGCCGTTGTCTGACATAAGAAGTGTAGGGGTGCCGCGCCTTGCTATAAATCGTCGCAATACGTTGATTATTGCATCAGTTGACAACGCTACTGCCAAATCCAGTGTTATAGCTCGTGTACTAAGACACGTAAATAAAACCCCCCATCTCTTTTCCCGCCTGCGGCCAATTTTCACGGTGTATGGTCCGAAACAGTCAACACCGGTTTTTGTGAACGGTTTTTGATATTCAGCCAAACGAGCTTCGGGAATTACGGCCATAAACGGTGTTTGCGGTGTCGCTTTGTGTATACGACATTTCAGACAGTCATACGCTGCCCGCTTTACGGCGGGTCGAATTCGAATAATCCAATAAGACTGTCTCAGTTCGTTTACGATCATCTCATTGGCTTGATGACCGGCTTTTTCGTGAAAATGCTTCACTAGTAACTTTGTATAGTCATGTTTTGCATCTAAAATAATAGGACTGCAGTCCGGAAGTCGGCCGTTCACGCGTAATATGCCAAATGTGTCCAGAGCAGGTGTGACGTTTCTTAGCCTACTGTTAGTTGTAACACTTAGTCCTTTTGCAATTGCTTGCTTGTCGACTGGAAAACTTTCACTTTGAACGTGTCTGACCCAACGGTGCTCGGCCTCCGTTAACTCGGTTGTTTTCAGCTCTCCAGAAGCGCGGTCCTCTTTTTTCGTTGCAAAACGTAGTACCCAGGCAGTCGCTCGTATCAACCGCCACCATGCCGAGAATCGTCGAATATCAGGTAGGTACTCCGGTGTCGTATATTCTTGCGTCGCCGTGATCACTAGAGGCCGCAACTCGACGTCGTCGTCCTTAGATCTTGCGGTCGGCTGCGCCGGCCATTGGTCTTCTGCTTCGCATAGAAAATGCGGTCCGCGGACCCATCGACAATCTGAGGTCAAAGGCTCCGATTCACCATCTCGAGTAGCTTCGTCAGCCACATTTTCGGCTGATGGTAGCCACCGCCACTGAACAGGTGTACTTTTCTCGTCTATCTCACTCAGACGATGGGAGACGAATGCCTTGTAGTTTCGTGGATCGGCTTGTATCCAGCCTAATACCGTACGACTGTCAGTCCAGTATATTATGTCTTCGATTTCAAACTCATGTTCCGTTTTTATAGTGCACGCCAATCGGCAGCCAAGCAATGCTGCCTGCAGTTCCAATCGAGGGACGCTTTGCGATTTTAAAGGTGCCACTCGTGATTTGCTAGCTACCAAAGCTGTCTGAAAATTTCCTGCGTCGCTCACATATCTTAAATATGCCACAGCCGTATAGGCTTGCTCTGATGCATCACAGAAAACATGCAATTGTATTGCTTGCATGGTATGTGTGTCGACTTTATAGCCCCTAGGGACGGTATAACTTTTCAGACTTTCCATGTCTGTCAGCCACTTTTTCCATTTTTTGGCTTGTTCGTCTTTAATAGTTGTGTCCCAATCAACCTTTGACCGCCATACGTCTTGCATGAGTATTTTGGCTTTAACGCAGACGGGCGCGGCTAATCCCAGTGGGTCAAATACAGACATGACTACTTGTAACATCTGTCGTTTTGTTATGACGGCCGTCTCATTTCGCGCAACCGCAGATAGCCGTTTGAAACTCAGGTCGAAACCGAAAGTGTCCCGTTTATGATCCCAAAGCAGCCCTAATGTGCGTTGTTGCGTCTCGTTTTTTGACATGGTAGCCGAAATAACAGTTGAGTCACTTTCACTTTTTTCACTGTCGGCGAGACCTGACAATACAGCTGGTTTATTTGACTGTATGTTTCGCATAAAAAAACCGCCCTTCTTGTAAATGTTTTGCACATCGGCTATTAATTGTTTGGCTTCGTCTATAGTGTTTGCGCCGCCTATCCAGTCATCCATATATGTATGATGAATAATAGCGTTTACAGCTGCAGGTTTGTCCGGAAATTCTAAGGCGTTACGGTTTTTTATATAATGTGCACTACATGGCGCCGAAACCGCTCCAAATATCATGGAAGTCATTACGTATGTAGTAGGTGGATCAGTCCGATTGTTTTCCCGCCATAGAAAACGTTGTACATTTTGATCTTCGGCGCGTATTTTTATCTGACTGTACATTTCAAACAAATCGCCTGTAATTGCGACATTGTGCTGTCTGAAGCGAAATAACACACCCAGAAGTGATTTTAGAAGGTCGGGTCCCGCCAAAAGTTTGTCGTTTAAACAAACTCCGTGGCTTTTGGAGGCTGCATCAAAAACGACCCTGACTCGTCCGGCTTTGTTCACATTGCGTACGGCCAGATGTGGCAGGTAGAAAACGGGCTGTCCGTCTATGGTTGCCTCGGGTTCTTGAACGCGTGTCGCGTACCCTTGCTCCAGGTAGTGCCGTATTTTTGCACAATACGCTTCCCTTAGTACCGGATCGCGATCTAGTTTTCTTTCTAGACTAATTAGCCGTTTGAATGCCATGTCATAACTACTTGGTAGGTGTACTGGTGTGCTAGCCCATAGAAGTCCTGTCTCCCACCTATCTCCGCACCGCCGTGTGGTATCTTCTAGTATTTTTAGAGCTCGTTCTTCGTCGGCATGTCGCCTAGCGCGTGGTACTACTCCCATATTTTCAATATCAAAATGGTTTCGTACGAGCGCATGCAAGCTTTCGTCGCTCTGCAACTTTGTGTGATACGCTTGTGCCGTATCCCGTTCGTGCAACTGTCTTCCTGCGTGTCCATGAACTACATACCCCAGAAGCGTATTCGATGCTACTGGCTCATTTCTTTTGCCCTTACGCAACCCACGTGACACTATTAAGTGCCAGTGATCTTGACCGATTACTAGGTCGATTGCTCGATCAGCTGGGGCAATCTGAATATCTTTCAGATGTGGCCATTTCGATAATTCCTTCTGTGAGAGGCTTGTCGCTGTAATATTTAGGTCTTCACAGGTCCGTGCGTTAGTTATTTCGTAGGATTTTACGCGCTCTATGCCCTTGACACGAAAATTAACCCTTTCGCTAATTTTCGTATGGCCTTGCATCCCATTTAACCCTTGAAGATTTAAAGGACTTGCAGGCCCGCGTATTCCTACTTTTCTGGCCAAATTTCCATTAATTATGGACAGTTGGCTGCCCTCGTCACACAATGCATTTGCACGAACTTTACCATCCGGTCCTTGAATTTCGACCTCTAATATTTTTAACAGAACTCTTTTACTATTCCGGTTTTGTATATTAGCCGAAAATTTTGTTTCGGTTTCGTCGTCCGATATTTGACCGTTATTTTGGCTATTCGTTATTGGCGAGGCGCGTGGCGATCGCTCCTCGGCCTCAGTTGGACCGTCATTAGATTTATGACCCTCTCCTCGAAGCGGCGCGTGTAGGGTCGTGTGATGCAAGCGTTCGCACCCTTTTCGCCCGCACTTTTTCTTGTGTTTGCAGGCCTGTTTCGCATGTCCCTTACGTAGACATACAAAACAAAGTTTATTTTGTTTTACAAAATTCCATCGCTTCTCGTCTGTTAATTTTATAAAATCCCGGCAGTCTGTAATGTAATGATTTTCTTTTTTACAGAAATTGCATTTTATTATATTTTCGCTCGCCTGTCGCGTAGCGTAAATAGAATGTTTTTTCTTGTCCAGCCTTGGCGTCGACCGTTCGAAAGCGCTGTTTTTTGTGTCGAGTATTCCACTGTCTAATTCTTTGTCGCTTTGTTCTTCTAAAAAGGCTGCTACCTGCACTAGGGTTGGGTCGCCTGAGACATTATTGTGTACGTAGTCAGCCCAACGCCGTTTGAGGTCTAAGTCCAATTTATTTAGAATCTCTTCGGTCAACTCTGGATTGTGTAGGTATTTAGTTTCCCCTAGCATCTTTATATTATGCACCAAATTACCTACTTTCGTGGCAAATGGTAATATAGCCGACATATCGCGCCCAATTGGGCTTATTTTCTTTGCGTCCTCTAGCAGTTGTCGTATTATTTTTACCGGGCGACCAAATCGTTTTCTCAGTACTTCCATAATGCGACTGACATTTTCACTGCTATAGAGAAGAGATTCGACGCTTTCCCTGGCGCTGTGTTTTAAAGCTTTTCTCAAACGTTCGAGATTTTCTCCGTCAGACAAACGGCATAGTTTAGTTGTTTCGTTGAAGCAGCAGTTAAAACTGCTCCATTCTCTGACGTCGCCTTCAAAAATCGGTAGCTCGCGTCGCATGCTCATACGCGCATACATTGCTGTATCATGGTCGCTACGTTGTTGATTTATGGCCGATGCGAATCCTCGAATCAGCCGATCGTCTGCTGCATTGGGCTGGTCAGTTTCTTTCGACGGCCGCTGTGCTTCGCTGCTGGTTGGTAGTGAACTAGGGCCACTTTCCTGCGTCTCAGGTGAAGTCATGCACACTGGCTTAAGGTGCGTGGCATTTACCATCGCTCCACTCACGGCGTTGAGTGATGGTTTGCTGCCCACTAGCTCGACAGCCTTTCCTGGCATGCTCTCGCTAATCTTTTTGCCGACCTTTGCTCGTTGTGACTCCACGTTCGTATCTTGCAGCCACTGTTCCACCGCTACTTCCTTGCCGCTCTGCACTGACGACCTGTCGTCCAAGGCCTGTTCTTCTTCAATGTCCAGCTCGGCTTGACGAACCGCTAGACGTGCCTGTATCAGGTCTTCTTCTCTTCGGAGACGTTCTTGATCCAGTTCTCCTTGTTTCTTCGCCAAAGCTTCCCTTGCTTCCAAGTCGGCCTGGAGTCTTTTTAGGCGAATTTCGCTGGTAGTTGATGCGTTTGAGTGTCGCGACGAACATACGGACGCCGCATCGTCCACCCCCTCGCTCATCTTCGCGATACGCTGGCTACGCCGAGACATGTTTCTCGCTCAATACCTATTCCTACTACTTAACAGATCTTTGTCTAGAGAACGGTGTCCTGAGTTCCGACAATCCGGCTCGAAGGACCAGCTTATGTTGGCGACAGAACACGCCAACCAATTCGAGATCTCTAGCTTCAGCGAACTGAAGCTAATAGTGCGTCTCTAGAGGAGATACCTTGCCAAAATGCCAAAGTGATCACCTCAAATCAGTTGTTTCTTCGGATTATCGGAGAAACCTGCTCTGTGATCTGCTGGTAAGTAGATAGGAGTGTAGGTAAAGATTGAAACGTTTATTTCGGGCACAGTTAACTTTATTTTGTCACAAAATATTTTTCCCGCGTTTTTACGAGTGCTATTAGTCGATACAAACTCGGAGTCCGCTCGCGGTCGCTATAGATTTCAGACTGTCCTACCATCCGTTGGTTCGAGGCATTGTGTAAGAGAAAGTTTGCCCTTTTCTTAAACTATTGTTTCGATGGGATCACTGCCGAGCCGAGCTTGCCTCGGTCAATTTCATTGTTAGGCACTTGGCCGGTCCGTTACAGGATCTCATCGTTACAGGGTTCCGTCGGCAACAAATTCACATATTTACAATGCTTGGCCCCCGCTAATGAATTTAAATACCAAACTGGCCCTCGCAGCAAAAAGTTTGGACGCCTCTGCTCTAGACTGCGTCGAAAGGCGAATCCGGTTAATTCCGGTATTGAACACAACAGGCAAACCTTTCACTGGCGTATCGATGACAAACCATTCTCGGTAATTATATACTGGCCGGGGTTCCCCGTCGCCTGTCAACGCGCCTCTAACGCGATCTTCGTTATTATTCAAACCTAATTGAGCGAACTAATTAGTATATATTAGAAGTAGAACGGTTTAGCAACATTGAAGGCAATTTAAATTAATCGTACCTCAATTTTTATAACAGTTTTTTCCGCCATTTAAATAAGCGACGCTGCTGTAGTTTAGACACCATCCACCTTCAATTCTCGTCTTTTTTTTTTGAGTGAGTAATCGCGCAACACTCGAACTATTAAAATATAAGCCACGTGAAGAGGACCGAGGTGATAGATGGCGCTATAGCCGCCGAACACCACCCGCAGGGCCAAGGTGGACTGACACTGCCATCTAAGAATATATGGTCTACGGATTTCACCGATGCATAGGTATCCTAATTATTTTGAATTAAAACATACATACGGGTCTTGTGTCATAAAAAATCATTTTGCCGCCTTGATAAATTTCTTGAATTTAGGCAAATCGCTAGTAACTGAGAATGAGATATGAGCATATCAGCTAAATAGCTGCTTGCTCAACAAACAAAACAATAATTATTCTACTAAGCTAAACTTGCTTGTGCAAGAAGCAGAGATGATGGTGGTGTTGAAGTGTTAAAAATGGTTGACTATAATGTGCGCTTTCGAACCCGCGACCGCTGGATAAAAAGTCACATCTACTATTTTAATCTGAAATATATCTTACGATCTGCTAGAAAAAAATTTGCTATTTTTTATCGTTTTAAAAACAATACATTTTAGGTAAAACTAGGGGCGTCTTCGACAGTAGACAAAAGTTTTTGAATTTCCTCTAATCTCTTGAGTGGCATACCTAGGCACATTCAATTAGTTTTTTGAAGGGTTAGATATTATTATATTCTAGGAGATTATTTGGTCAAAGAACTAGGTATATTTTATTGTATTAGATGATAAATTCGAGAACTTCCGACTATGTATTTGCAAAAAAATTGGCTAGATAACTGATTCTTCTACCATGGATATAAACTATGTTTGAAACTCTACATAATCAAACACTCTACAATGATAATACATTGACTACATAATCAAAGCTATTTTAGGTCAAAGGAATATATGAATCTATATGTATTTGACTTATATTTGATGATTGTTTTTTAATAGCGGCAAATCGCCTGAAAAGATAAATGACACAATCATTGACAATATTGAAAAATTTTGAACAATTTTTTATATTTTTTGATAAAGTGCTGGTTAGCATAATATTTTATATATAGGAAAACAGACTATTTAAAGTTAAACGTAAACTACATAAAGCAAAACTAAACTATTTTATTTGCGTTTCTCATTTATTTATTTTTTTTTATGTAATCAGTTTAGTGAACCTACCTTTCAAATTTTTTTTATTCAAAAAAAGACATTATATATTAAATGGGTTCTGGCAAAAACATGGTTTTGGCTTCCAGAAACTCAATTGTTAAACAATGGTTTCATGTAATTGCCTAAATTATTAACTATGTATTTACTGTATTATAAATTAAGTTACGCTGTATGTTTCCATAAAATATAATAAATAAATAAATAAACCACTTCCCATACTTGCTGAAATTTTGTATAGGTACACATTTGCTTCCGATAACAATATTTGCGGCCATACTCAAAACAAAAAAAAAGTCAAAACATTAAAAGTAAATGTGTTTATTTAAACTGCATAGCGCTATCAAGCGGTAAACAGTAAACACAGCTAGTAAAATAATATGTAACATAGATAATAGTGCAAGTCATCATCAGCAATAAAGATCTCTACATCATCAGTACTGCATGGTTTTTAAAAAGTTTTTAATATACTTTTTTGTTTAAAGCTTAGGACGATGATGATAGATGATAGTAATTATTGGAAAAAACATTTAAAAAAAAACAAAACAGACAACAAAACAGAGCTGTCCCTTTTTTCGTTCAAGGTTAGAAAAAATGAGATAGTAACATTTTTTCCCAACTACTTCGACTTAGTTCGCGAAAATCTCTTATAGACACTCTTATCTCTTATCTCTTATGGACGCTAGACACGCCTTAAATCACAACTTTTAGGTATTTTCCGAAGTAACAGTAATGGTCATTTTTTGGTTTTTTTTGATCGGCACAATAATAATATTTATTGACCGATACTGTCATATCTATATGAATTTGTTCTCAAAATATAGGTTAAAGAATCAAAACTGATATCAACCAAGAGAATAAACTGGTTACGATAGAAATTTCAGTAACTCTGTACTAAACGGGTGATATTTTTTATTTCAATCTGGCCCCCTATTAATGGGCTGCCAGTCTTGTATAGTTTCAAGTGGCCAGCCGTTGTAAGGTGAAACTATATGTAAAACGATCGTCATATAAAAGGGGAATCTGTTCTTATAAATAAAAAGTTATTAATTTTTAAATTTGTTCTCATCATAGCCATACAGATTACACTCTTTTTTAATTATCTTTTGAATTGTTTAAATTTAGATATTAAAACTAACTTATTTTATTGACACTTCGTTGTTTTAACTATTAAAAGTAAAAACGACCCAATGGGAAAGAGATTTTGAAAAAAAAAGTTAACAAAAATTTTAGAAAAAAAAACAATATATTTACATTAAGGCCATTTAAATTTTAAAAACGTCCAACTAATTGTAAGTTATTATTATTTTTGATTATTCTACTGGATAAACTGTACAATACCAAAAATCAATGCTTGTACCTATCTTTTATAGTTTCTGAGAAATACGATCACAAACATACCCCTTTGTTGGATGCTATAATATCAAAGACCGACTCGGGTACAATCCGGATAATCTAATAGCACAGATATTTTTTCATTGTTTTACTTAAAAAACAAAAACTAAAAACACTATTAAGCGCACTCAATGCGAAAAATACACGCATCAGCTTGAAGCTGCTAGTGTATATAAAATAAATAAATATATAAATTTTTAGTCTGCCAATCTTTGTGCTCGTTACATTAGGTGGTATTTATTTGCTAAATCCGCTCTCATTGTTTTTTTTTTCGTTTTTTTATGATTAGATAATCTTTTTGTTTTCGTTGCCCCATATATTTTATCAGACAGACTAAAACAAGAAAGATTTTTAATTTTTTTAATTATAATTTTTTTTTAATTATAAAACAAACTAGCTACTTGTTTTGGGTCTGCTCAAATGATTAAGGTATACATATTATATAAATAAATTATTCGTACGTTCTGTACCTTATTTTTCATTAATAATTATATTTAATAAGTGTATATGTATTTAATATTTGAATATTGTTTTGGGAGTCTATTCGCTATCGCTTGTCAGTCAAATTAAGAAGAAGAGTCGGTTTAAGGGACCAATTCACAGGAGAACATGCTCGCCGAACATGTTCGCAAATATCCATACACGATGCGAGCATTTAGTATCTGCCCAACATTCATACTGATTTACCGTGTTCACTTGGAGATATGAACCCTCATCAACTAGCGCTTTTGGGAGGGTTATTTATAATAGCCGATGAAAAAAAATAAAAAAGTGATATGGACTAAGAAATGGCTCAATAATAGCCTCAATTTTAATCATAAGACTCTTTTAAAATAGTCGTAAAACAACTAATTACATGATTTTACTGTAATTTTATTTATATAATAACTGTTAAGCAAGAGAGCACTCCGCGTTTGGCCTAATTCCCCCCTCGTCCCCCGTGCCCCCCCCCCCTTCGGTGCAGTTCGCCGGTTGAATACCACTGAATACCTTTGTTTTACTTACTGATGCCTCGCGCATATTAGAGTGGGTATCGCCTGTGCTAACTAAGTACTTGTCACTCGACCTATATATATTAACTAATAATATATCAAATCCCAACATTAACATATAAAACGGTACAGTGATTACATATTATTTCAAATAAAATATCAAGGAAAAATACAATAATTATAATTTCACGTTCCAAAGGCATTCAAAGCTTCTGTATATTTCAATAAAATCCTTCCAAAACCGACGGTTATCGTTAAACGACACGGACAAAAAGCAGCAGCAACGTCGACAGCTGGGACGAAACTGAATGCTCGAGACGAACATGCTCGCACTCGGTCCATTTATGCGAACTACCCGACACGAGCATGTTCGGTCCGATGCTCGTTGCCGTAGGCAACGGCGGCTAGCGGAGCCGAGCTGAACATATTCGACGGACACAACCCATTCACAGGCGAACATGTTTGCGGCGAGCGCTATAAAGTCATGTTCGCCGAGCATGCTCCCCCGTGAATGTGCCTCTTTAGTACACGTCGTTACGACCGCAATAGGTGGCTGATCGACGATTCCACCGCCATGCACTTACTGCAACTTCATTCGTGTCATTTTTGTTCCTTTTTTTACCATACCATGTGGTATTGTTTCCCGTTTCTCTAAATATTTTTTTGTTTATTATTTCCTATTTTTTCCATTTCCCACCCTTTTAGTTTGGAGTTTTCATTATTGAAAAAAAAAGTGTTTTCTGGCAAACAACCTAAACTCAAAGTCTAATTGCCATGTTAAATGAAGAAGAAGAAGCAATTCACCAACCACGAATGGAAATGGAGTTCTCATAATCTGTTTCATTCAAAACGATGTCTTCGCTCGACTTTCAATAAATTATTGTCAATATTTTAAATCTAGATTAGTGTGTGATAACTCAAAGTAGTTTTTTCAAATAAGAATGGCGGGATCTGTTGTTACAGGCCGCGACAGAGATTGTTTAGGTTGCAGAATTGTTGGCGGCACGGGTCTTTTCGGAATTGGAGTATTCATAGCATGTCAAGTCAAAGGAAATGATCGCTATCCAATGCCTATAAGAGTTATAGTGTATACTGTGTGCACAAGTAAATATTTTTAAATATTATGTACATAGTCAGACACCTAGTAACTTTATTTCTTAGTGCAATCTTGTTTTTTTGCAGGTATTTGTGTCGCGGGTTTAGCGAGAATATTTAACGTACTTCCTAGCAAGGAAGGTAGAACTCTGAGCCAGGTTTTCAGCAAAAAAGTAATTGACTAATTTTGTATAGTTTGCATTGTTGAGGAGCATTATTTGTTATGCATAGTTTCGACTCTGATTGTCTTTTATAGCATGATCAGCATTGCAATGGTTTATTTCAATCAGCATTGCAATGCATTATTTTAATAAATGCCTGTACTTCCTACTACATACTGTATAAAGCACTATTACATACTTTTTAAAGCATACCTTGCATTTTCGCACTTCGTCGATGCCTTAATTTTCTATACTGCTAGTATAGAAGAGTTCTATACTGCTAGGACCTACGCAATTTGACAATTCCTTTCTGTGAGCAACTACAAAAGATAATTCAGAGAAACGCCTCTAATAAAACATTGGTAAGACTTTTATAGGTACTATCAACATTAATTGGATAGCCAAATGATGTAATAGTTTTCGCTACATTTTCTTTAATAAATAACTTTTGGATACTTTTATTTAATTAAGATGGCAGGGTGGAATTTAGAAGGGGCCGGCTACCTCAACTGCGTAAAATAATACAAAGGGATTTCTTCTACTGGCTAAAGCGAGGTCATTATATTTATTTGTTTTTGTATTTGGTCTTACGGAATTTTGATATCCCACTAACTATTATAACTTTAAAATATCAGAAACAAAGTACACCAGACTATAGAGGATCATTTTACCAAGAATTATTATTTTACCAGGATTGATTGTCCAAGGTTGCTTGGATCTGAGAGTGTGCTGGAGTGCGTTTAAGTAGAATTTGAGCATTTCTGAAGACCAGTTGTACATTTTCCATGGGAGAGCCGAAAAGGTAAAAGGTAAATATTCAACCACACTCAACATTTTTTTTTTGCACTGGTGACCCACAGAAAGTCAGCTTTTAACTGTCGATCAGATGTTGAGTTTTGTCAGTAAATAGCCCAGGCTAATGCTGTAACTTGTAGCACCTGCGAGGAATCGATTTTGCAATTTGAGGTGGTCTATCCTTAGTGCCCGAACAAACAGACATGAGTTAAAAAGCGGCAACAACGGCAAGCTTGCATTCGTGACAATTGCACGTTTGTAGTTCTCACGATTGCAGTCAGAACAACTTATCAAATTATCAAACCGTTACTAAAAGCCTATATATAAATATAGGCTTTCTTTCTTTCTTTAACAAATGGAATATTCACGGATGCCTGGAAATCCGCGAATATATAAAGGCAGCGGTAAAAATGTTACAAATTATCGAGGACTTTCACAAAATTGAGTATTTTTGGTAAAATTTTAGAATGTACAAAAAATTGAACTGCAGTCTTCAAAAACAATTATTCCCGAACAACATGGCTTTAGTCTGGTAAATCTACAAATACTGACCTTATACAGATTATATAGCCTGAGAACTTGATTCTGATGCATAGGTCGACGTAGTTTTCACTGACTTCTCCAAGCCCTTTGACAAGGTTAATATTAATACCCTTCTTAAAAAATTACTAGGTACTTGTGATGTACCGGATCGTTAAAAATAACTATATATGCGCGGATACAGATACAAATACAAATCATTGGTGTCCAGATCCGCGGATCTCTGGCACATCACTATTAGGTAGGCTGCCTTCTTAGATGGATTCATTCGTACTTATGTAATAGATCTCAGGCCGTACAAGTAAATGGTAAATGGTCACCTTCAAGTTTATTAATGTTAACTCTGGTGTCCCGCAAGGAAGCCATTTATGCCCGATTCAGATTATTCTATTTTTAAACGACATTAACAATTATTTTAAGTCATCCTATTACTTGTTATATGGCGATGACCTAAAAATATATTTAAAAATTACTTCCCATTATGACCAAATAGATTTAAACATGTTCACTGAATATTGTAAATTAAACAAGTTATTTCTAAATACCAATAAGTGTAAAATGATGACCTTTACAAGGAAAAAACAACCATTGTCATTTTTTATACCCTGAATGGTTGTCAGGTTCATATGGTAGACCAGTTTTAGGATCTAGGAGTAATTTCCAACCCAAAGCTTAGTTACAATCTACATCATTGAAAAATCTCAAGTTATTAGGTTTTATATTACGGGTGACAAAACCCTTCTCAAACCTTCTTATCCTTTTTAATTCATTAACTCGAAGTAAACTCGAATATGGGTCTGTCATTTGGAATCCGGTATATGTCACACACTCAGAATCGAGAGTCCAGAACCTATTCTTGATCTATCGATATTTTCGTTGAGTTGAACTAAAATACAACCCTACTGCGATAAAGTTTTACGACTGTACCTTCTTATACGACAGAGCATTGCTCGAGATCTGCGGTTCATAAATGCTGTTTTCAATGACACTATTAATTAACCCGATCTTTTGAAATCCTTTTTGATCAATTCACCGTTGTCACATCGTATCCGTCATAATGTTTTTAAAATACCTTCATGTTCTACATTCACCGATACCACAGTTGCAAAATTATTATAATGGTACTATTAACTGCTTCGATAAATTCACTCTGATATAAAAAAAATATAGATATAAAAAATGGGTATTGTAATACTTTTTGTTAATAAAAACCCATTTTTAGTTTTACATAGGTTTTTATTGTTCAATCTAATGTATTTTTACTATCTTACTGTGTAGAGCTGTTGGTTTTTCCAATAAAGATTAACAATAAAAATAAATAAATAACGCCCAGTTATCACAACTGCTTTACATCTGACTGCAAACAGTTGAACCTTTTAATATAATCAGTTTCAAGGTGGATTTTGTAGAAGTGTAATTCACTAATTAAAAACTATAAAAATGGCAGACGACAAATAAACAAGACTCGACACGTGCAGTCCGTATGTTAAGGTCAATGAAACTGGCAACGCCTGACTTTATGGCGGGGATAACTGCAGCTGTCCACTCGAATGTGAAAAACACCCACGTGTTGCATTTATAAGATTAGGATAGGAATTTGTTTTCCGTCACGAGGCAGCGGCAGTCGACTGCAAACGCATGTCCGTCTGTTCGGGCACATAGGACTATCCACAGAGTGGTTAGCTATTATTTGGGTCTTTTGAAAATGGACACTTCTGTTATTTTGAGGTTGCCATATAAACTAACCAGAATTTTAGGTTGCAGGTTATCTGATAATCGAACTAGGACAGCTGTGCTGTGGTGAATTACTAAATTAAAATCGAGGACAATGGAGAGGTTAGATAATACTCGAAATCCTAACTTTGTAAGGGTCTAAGATCTGAAAAGCATTTTTTTCTGACATAAGATGTGGTGTTCTTCCTCGAAAGTTGGAAATGGGGGTAATTCGGTGAACATCAATGGTATTATTGGGTGGTGGTCTTCATGAAAAAGTTAAAGTAAAGAACTGTGTTGGTTTAATTTTGAGGTTCAGGCACAGGCCTCACTCTGCAAAAGCTATGAGCACTGCTAATGCCTCTAGTAAGTAGTGATAGATAAGGGAAGAGGATTTGTATTCTCCATCTCTTTTTAGACAGTAGCGTCACATTACTTACCTAGGACAAAATTGATCAAAATATCTGTAAATGCTGGTAGAAGCTGTAATAAAAGATTTGAATTAAAAATAAATATTTATTTTTTACAATAAATGCATTCGTTTCAATTGCAGTGAAATTGTTGATACTGGTTAATATTATTTGTAAACACTCTCCTTTTAAAGTCCTTTTTTCTGATATAAGTAAGACTTTCAAAATACAGATTAAATATAATTTCTACTGATACACATTTTAAAAACCAACTTTTCCTAGTTTAGTATCAGTCCTTGGATCAGCTGTGATTGTTTGTACAGCAACAAGGGCTTCGTTTATCGAAGTCTGCAACAACCTTAAATCTGAGAGGAACAAGAGTCGAAAAACATCAGCGGGTTCTTTGACAACATTACTCGTATTGCTAGGAACCGTTGTATGAGGGCCAGACTTCAATATTTTAGCCAGAGCGCTGATTCGCACTCTTGCATCCGGGTGGGGACCCACAAAGCTAAGGTAGGATATTCGATCAACGCCGGCCTTAAATGGTGGACTCATAACTGAAAAACATCAATTCAAATTTATAATTGTTAGTTATGTTACATTTGCAAATTTGTTATGGAAAAAAAAATATAAATTCTAAGTGGAAAAAAAAATAACCTACTATTGTTTTTTAGGAGTTTTTATATCTGTATACAGACGTATTTGTCCAAGATTGAAATAAATTCAAGTTTGGGATTCTGCAGATTTAATAAAAAATGTAATCAAATCAATTTTGTCTGACAAGAAATGCAATGTAAAACGTAATAGGTATTTTTAGGAACAATGGAATTTAGGTATTTACATTAATTTGACATTAAATGAGGCTTTAATGATTAATGATAAAAATGTAATATCATTAGGATTACATCTACGAACATAATTCATTGCTGCACAATGGCAATTAAGATAATGTCTGAAAAAAATTGCTGAGAAATGAGAAACATTTTAGATAACCTAATATTTGTTCTATTAATTTAAAAAAAAAAATAATAGTAATAAAAATTTATGCTAAAAACAACCACTACCTACTGCTATTACACCAAATTTATTTTTATTCATTTTGCTCCTTCCAGGGTTGATTAATATCGACAAGCAAACTGTAATCAGCAAAATAGGTCATGGTAGTCTAATGGTTAAGACGTTGGACTAATGACCCAAAGGTTTCGGGTTCGAATCTGCGGATCGATCGTACCATTTTTAACGCTTCATTACCACCATCCCCCCTGACTTTAGCACAGGCATATTTGGCCTAGTTGACTAGGGTCCAAAATAATTGAATATAACCTAGGTCATAGTAATTCTTTTCATAAATTCTTTTAAAAGATAAAATCTTTCGCCCCTGTCAATGGTCGGGGAGAGAAGCAGAACTGTGCAATGCAGATCTTTGAAAAAATAAACTATTTTTATAACATCACTATTTACTGTTTTGTATGGGTTTTTGCATGAAACCGATTTAGTTACCGATATAATTATTATTGGTTGTTTTTTCAGTTGCGTTTCCGTGAACTGTAGAAAAACGTGTTTCTGAATCGCTTACTAAACATTTTTTCAGAGAAAAAATAAATAAATAGGTAATGATAATAATATTTGTTTGCAAAAAGGTGACTGGCCTCTAGGACTTGTCCTTATTCGATGACAGTAACGTCCGAATGGTCTCAGCCCGCAACCTGCATTGCCAAAGATTTATAGACCAATAGAAAAAGATTATCCCCTTCGTACTTTAACGGCTCCTCAGTCATCGAAACGAATAGAGTATAGTTATATTAAATTAAGTATCATTGTTAGTTATAAAACTTACAGTCTATGTTGTCTAAAGGATTGGTTGAAACAACACTTGGCGCAATTGATTTCTTATCAACCTCGGCTTTGCCACAATTGTACTTTGATGCTAAAAATAAAAAAAAAACACTAAGTAACACAGAAAATAAAAGAATATGATGAATATGTAATGCAGTCGTAATATAACTTGGAATCTCTCTTTAAGAGGTCTCAACCTGGTTATTTCTCCATAAAAACGTAACGTTGTGACTCTTATTTGTAGATGTAGAAGAAAAATAATATTAGGTATCGTTTTATCTCCTAAATATCTAGGCTCCTATAGAATTATTAAGTTAAATTGTTATTTTGTCTAAAAGTTAAGAGCCTCAAAAGTCTGTATTTTTCTATACATAATATCAAAAGTTTATATAGAGTATATAGAGTAATATAAAAATAGTCTGTTCCAATTAGGAAAATTGAATTTGTTTGACCATATGCCTTGACATAAAACTCACCACAAAAGTTTAGACAAAAATATTAGTGAGGATATTTATTAGATCAGATATTCTATTATACTGTTGACAGCTAGGCAACCCACATTTACTAAATTTTATAGGAGAGCGTATCTTGTTTATTAAAATCATACTGACAAGCGGTGCATCCAGAGGACATGCTAAAATCGAATGGGATGTAAGAATGACTCATGAATACCATTTATTTATTTTAACCCTTTTACTGTCAAGTGACATATTATAACGATTACTCGCATTTTTGTCATGTAGCAATATATACGCGCAAGGCTTTACGGCGATAATTTTTTGACCTCACTTAAAATACCCTTTAACTATTTGCATTGGCTTTTGCACAAAGATTTTAGTTCCAGTCGATAGAGTGATGTGAAAGCTTCAAAATGGTATCCAACACAGTTAAATTGTTAAGAAGACTTGAGAAATTTTAGTTTGCGCTTGAAGTTTTGAAGATAGGTTTCAAAGTAATTTTGAAGTAGAAACTAAATACATCCTATATGTATCTACTATATTAGATATATGACATTTTTGATATTATAAAAAAATGTGAGTTAAACCATTAATACAATATATAATAGCTTTTTGAAGGGTAAGGTATTTGTGTAAGATTATAAAATTACTATGATTGTGAGTTAAACTTTTGCAATATAGTCAAAATATCTTCTAGGTACTGGATATAAGTCACTTGACCAGAATTTAATAATGGCGAAAAATAGCTGATGCACCAAAAATCATACAAAAATGGGAAATCAATTTTTTTAATAATTATTTAAAAAGAGCAAGAAAAATAAGTGATTTTTAAAATTCAGACAAATGCAGTTTCTTTAAGAAAAGTAACAATTTTTTAACCTTTTAAGCTGCTCTCCTGTAAAATTCACAATTTGTCGATTAAGCCATTTTACCTTTCAACAGTTGATAATGAACCTTTTAATGTCAAACACCGTTAACTGATCGTCGCTCGTGACGCCAAGTCATTGACTGGCCAGGGCCTTAACCGAGTGAAAACGAGCGTTTTACCACTTTAAAGGAATTCATGGGATGAATAATTTTCACATTTTTTTATATAATTTCTTACTCATAATAGGAAACATAAACGCCCCCTTAAGTCTTGGTAAATGGTTTCGGGATATCCTGTATAACAAAAATTCTGCATTGCTGTTAACAAAAATTCGTCATTGCTGTTAGCGAAAATTCATCTAGAACGGTCGAGAGAGTGCACAAACTAGAAGTTGTTTATAAGGCCCCGGTAAACATTATATAGGTGTGGCCTGTAAAGATTAGAGCGTTTGGAAACTGACTGACTAACGTAGTTGGAACAAATTTTACATCTTTTTCTAGCCTTTTAGCCTTGAACGAAAGAAAGAGAAATGGATCGTCTTGCACTTTCGATTGATACTATTCACACATAAATCCGTCCAAAATTAACAAAGTTTTTAGTTTACAAACTGAAGTGTTTTCTTTTATATATATAAATAAATATTTCATTGGCTGTAAAAATCGCAATTACGACTGTCTATTTGGATTGTCTTGAGGTCTTGAGCGATTTGATTTGATATAGTGGAGTAAAACTATTTTTTTGTATGTTAGCAGCAACGTAAAGTCACACCCTCAATAATGAAAACTACGGCTAGTACGGAAGGACATTTTACACAAATCTGCAAGTAATGGAATAGCGTAGACAAAATGATAGCAATGAAAGAAATAAGATCATACGATGCTTAGTGGAGTAAAACTATTTTTTTGTATGTTAGCAGCAACGTAAAGTCACACCCTCAATAATGAAAACTACGGCTAGTACGGAAGGACATTTTACACAAATCTGCAAGTAATGGAATAGCGTAGACAAAATGATAGCAATGAAAGAAATAAGATCATACGATGCTTAGTGGAGTAAAACTATTTTTTTGTATGTTAGCAGCAACGTAAAGTCACACCCTCAATAATGAAAACTACGGCTAGTACGGAAGGACATTTTACACAAATCTGCAAGTAATGGAATAGCGTAGACAAAATGATAGCAATGAAAGAAATAAGATCATACGATGCTTAGTGGAGTAAAACTATTTTTTTGTATGTTAGCAGCAACGTAAAGTCACACCCTCAATAATGAAAACTACGGCTAGTACGGAAGGACATTTTACACAAATCTGCAAGTAATGAATAGCGTAGACAAAATGATAGCAATGAAAGAAATAAGATCATACGATGCTTACCATTATCCGCATATTCCAGCCGAACTGCGAATGATACGAGCCAATTAAGCTGTTCGAAAAGTGATGCTTTTAACACTGGACTCGACAAATCCTTTTGATATGCTTCATAAGCTTTTTGCCAGTTGGGATTATTAATTTGCCGTAAAGGCTCGCGTTCCTCAATTTTGTAATGGCGTATTTTCTGATCTTCCAGCCACACAACAATACTTCTGTATTCTTGTTCATCTGTGTCAAAAAATAATGCATTATTAAATGGATTAAATCTATAATAATATTACAAACAGGTAGTGTTTGTTTGTGCACGATGTTCCCTACACAACTAGAGCAATCTTGATAAAACCCTCTCTTTGTATTATACAAGCTTTCACGACAGTGGGCCATTGAATGAGTGAAACAAAGTGTTTAGCAACGCTAAGAATAATAGCCATCGCGGCTAGGGATGGCTCCGTAGAGCATAGTGGGAATGTCTAACTGTGCACGGCTGTAGATTACAGGTTCCTAATATTATTTCTAAAATTTTCATTCATATTAAAATATTTTTGTACTTAAGTATCTAGAAGGAAAGTATACTTCATTCATTGACATTTAACACAATAATAAATCATTCTGGTTATCTAGTACTTACATGTAGTGTGTGTACTTACATTGTTTGTGTTTATATGAAAATATTACATTTATATAAAATAGTGGAGGAACCAATGAGAGACATGCTAAATGGTATATGCCTAAACAATTTAATAACTTATTTGATGTTATGCTTTTCTAAGCAGGTTGTTCATAAAACATGTACCAATATCATGTGTTTAGGCTGCTCTTAAGCATCCGTTTTAATAAGTAAATAGGTTGGTACTTATTGGCTAAGTTTACTATGTAAGTTGAGTTTTAAATGCTGGCGTTTCGGAGCGATTGTACACTTCTGTTCTACCTACTACTATACATCCAATAAACCGATTTATCAAGTGTTGACTGTCAAATTTTATAGTGTAGAATGTTTAAATGTCAACTACTAATACTTGGTAAAAGCCTCTCCAATGGTGTCCTATCATGCCAATATGGTCAATCATCCATGCAAACTTAGTGGAGAAAGCTGTCTCAACGCGCAACCATTCATCATCGTCAGGCGTTTCTTCCGCACTGGCACGAATTGCCAATATTGTTTTTTTTTTGTATAGTTTTTTGTGGATGTACGTAAATAAGTACTGATGCTTTGAACGTGAATACAAATATAACTGTAACAAACCTTCAACTTGGACGTTATCAGGGTTCGGATGATTCAAAGCCACCAATTTTCTTTTAAGCATTGTAACCGATATCTCTCAAATACAAAGTAAAATATGCTAATCAATAATTATTTACTTTTACTTACAAAGAATTTGTTTATAAACGAGAAATAATACGTATAGCAACCGAATATGAAATAATAAAACCAGTACCAATAGGCAGCAAGTAACCACACACCGTCGAACTACACCAGAGTCCAGATGTTTCATCTTCTTCTAATTTTCTATATATTGTTTTTATAGTAAATACTATTGGCCAGTATCTAATGGTATAATAATATAAAAAAACAATTAATTGCATAAAAAACATATGTGCTTATAAAATAAAATACTTTTAGGTTTACATTTTGAAAATGAAAAGGTCCTTTTTGTGACGCTCGCAAATAGGTACCTGCTCTTTTTTGGTATCAGTAGTTCATAACCACAGAAATAATTTATTACGTCAGTCAAAACATTACAATTAAAGTACTTAAGTATTGGGAAAAACGAACTTATAATATCTTTCCTTCTAATATCATTATCAATGTGTGATAGATTTATGAGAACTTCATTCGGTATATACAACTATATGAATAGGTAACTGAAATGTACAAATCGTGCCCACTGGCGCTGGTATATATCTGCTCTATATGTGACTTCTTTTTGTGTCTGTGTCTTTATATATTTGTTATTATAAAAAATGATTCCGCTTTCAGCTTTAGACTAACGCGGTTCTGATTTTTTCGAATCTGCTCGAACAATTCAAGATTTAAAAATTTTATTCTTCTTATTTTTTTTATTGGTGAGTAATACACTCACACAAACAGAACCGCCTATTTGGGGCCAAATAGGTAGGACTCGTTGAAACACATGAAATTCCGCTTTAATTTGTTCAAAATCCGCGTTTTCAAGCACTGGTACAACATTTTTTATTTTCGTGTCTGGCAGCACTACTCTGGACTGTGGATTTGGAATATTTTAGAATGTCATTTGTTATGTCAAGTAAATCCAGCCAGAGTAAATGAGCAGAAAAATTAAAATTGAAAATTCAATGCGCTTGTGACATGTGTAGTTAATTATGTCCTTTAGTACACAACTGTAAAACATTTATGACTATAAAAATATGGGTTCACTAGAAGACGACGATCAAGACAACTGTTACTGTGAACCAAATGTCCTCGATAATGTCATTTGTATATCCGATCGCGAAGAGGGTGAAATTGTGGAGGCAAATGACTTGGAAGACGTTTCGGATATTTCATCCGAAGAAGAATTTCTTTTGAGACAACGGATTCAAATATTAGAAAATTATAATGATGCCTTGGAACGAAAGGAAGCAAAACGACGTTCTATCACAATTGGTAAGACTTATTTAATTATAAGTTGAGAACGTGTATGTAGTATAAGTGAATGTAAAATAGAATTTTGGTTTTACCTATCAAATTAGTCAATGCCTTTAATTTTTTAGAAACACTCAATATAAAGACAATAAAATCAATTGTTGCACTTGCCGCTTTGTTTTGCAATAGCAGCTTTGCACCTAAGTCGGTACCTATATCATTGAGGTATTTAGTATGTTTCACTAAATACAATATTAAGCGTTCAATAATATTAATAATAAAAATATGTCTTCATCAGTTTAGGTTGTCTGTCAAAAATAGGTCTAGTCAATTAGGCTGTTTACAGCCGACAGACACATTTTTACTATAAGAATCACTTGTTTCGACATACGACGTCTACTTTGTGCCAGCTCATACTTAACGAGTGTGTCCCAAGATTGTCTATATAAGTAGGTAAGTACACATAGCGTCACTATTTTTTGAACATGTTTTGACCGATGAATTTCTATCAAGTAATCAAGTGAAGTGAAGTGTTTTCTAGTGAAAAATAATAGATACCTCAATGACCTATATATACTTATTTTGCTCAGGATTATATTATTATATAGGATTATATCTGTTAGCCTTCCAGGTCTTGTTTAGGATTACGAACGACTCATACATACGCGTCTCAAGCATGATTAAGTAAGTGGTTTCAACAACGAACGTGTTCTTATTAGGTTTAAGTTCAATTTCCAAAAATTTGAAAATAAAAAAAATTTGAAAGTCCACATGATGCGATTTTATTAATATAGCAAAAAGCTCTATTCTCCAATAACACTTTTGCCTCATATGCCTCACTTGAAAATTCCTGAATTGTGTTTTTTTTTCTCTCGTTTTCTCATATCATATCATATTGTAGTTATAAAAATCCATACATGACACTTTTTGTTAGCCAAGGAAAGGCCTGTTACAGGATTGACAACAACATCGTGGTATTTGAAAGTGATACCTTCCTTGTCCCTCGCTAAGTATCTTATGCTTAACTATATTATGGAAAGCAAACTGTTCACCTGTGACCATGGCTGCAACTTCATTTATTAACGGTGTATTAAATTGTCTTTCATGTTCCCCACTTGGCGTATGGTCAGGGTGTGTCACTAACCTATATTCTTCTACCGGCATTCTTTCTAAAGCTGTTTGAAAGTGTTAATGAGGCGGTTATGTTCATGCAACATTATCTGTATTTTAGAACAGTATCTTTTTCAACACCTTGAATATTTTACACCTGCGGTCAACCTCGTTGTTTTCATACCCATGAAACGAAAATGTATAAAAAATTATGTTATTCTTATTGTTTTTTTGTAAAACTATGTATGTATACACATAAATTTACATTTATAACTTGTAATAGAAAAAGAAAATCTCTTTAAAAATACAAAATTTAATTTTAATGATTTCAGATAGTTCCCAGTTACCAGAAGTAATATCCATTTCTCTTTCGGATATTTCTGCAAGTGATAGCGAAGTTAAAATAAAAAAGAAGGTTATTGACAATGAAAAAAATAAAAATAATTCCAGTAAAAAAGTACCTGCTCAGAGAAAGGTTATTCGACGAAGAGATAGAAGTCGTAACGTTCGAAAGAACCGCCATAAAGTGTCCCATCAAACAAATTATGCGGATAAAAAATGTATCCGTAAAAAAATTAAAACCACTCGTTCGATATCCGAATCAAGTGCTGAATATGAAAACAAAAAATATGAAAAGAGGAGGAAATTAAGAGAGGCCATTTGTATTCCGAAAAATAAAAATGATAGTTCTTTAAAATTGAGATTGCTAAGTATGTTACACAAGGGAACAAACAAGCAAGATGATAAAAGCAATGAGAGTTATGAGACTATTACACCAACAGTAGAAAATCAAGTACATTTAGAAGCCAAGTCAGCAGATGTAGATACGGTAATTGTTCAACATGTAACTACTACTCCAAACCTTCCCGATGAATCTAAAGAGAACTCATCAGATGATGATATTGAAGCGCTCAGACAATTAGCTCTTCAAACAAAATTTAAACAAAACAAAGAATCAATACAAATAGCAATTAGTAAAGCACCTGAGGATGTTTGCAACAATGTAATCGACGACATGGATAGTGATACAGCTGAGCTTAGATTATATGCCCTGAAGACTGCTATATTAAAAAAAGCTATTGAAAGAAAAAAACGAATAAAGTCAATAGCAAAATTGAAATCAAAATCTTCATTTGTTACTCGATCATCTTTAGGTTCTGAGTTTGAAACGATTGAAGAAGACTTTGTTAAAAATCTAGAAAACCAAAGAATTGAAGATAAAAATAATAGCACAGATGTGGAATCGGTTGATATGGACATAGACAATCCTAGCAATGACGAAAGTACAAAGATTGATACAAATTTAATAGAAGTTTTCGACAATAGTGATTCCAAGGAAATGGACAAATATAAAATGATTTTTAGAGGGAATGATTACGATGAGTTAAGTTTTGGTCAAAATGATCATAAATTATATCAATACAATGTTTATGCAAATCTTCAGAATTCTTTTATAATTCCATCAGTTAGAAATGAAAAAATGGATGAAGATATCGAAGAAGATGAAGATATTTTAAGAGCCAAGCTTCTTACTTCGCTCAGTAACAACATTAAGATATCAAATGCTAAAAAGGAGAATTCAACTAATGCACCACCAATACACGTTCCACCTTTAGTTCCATCTCCTCCGCCAATAGCTAATCTTGTTATAAAATTGGGTGATTCAGATTCTGGTACCGATTGTGAATCAACCAGAAATTTAACTGAAATGCACAAAAGGTTGACCGATCAAAGTGAATTCCAGAAGAATTTAGATCTATTCCTTAAAAGTGCACGCAAAGCAGCTGAAAGTAAAACTGCAGTTAAGAATCAGTCGGCTGCAAATATTGTCACTGCACATAAGTATAGTCCAATGGTAAGTAAGATTTAAATATCTCATACCTGTACAATTACTTCCCTTAAGAGTTTTTGTTCAGTTTTTAGCTGCTAAGCTTTTGATTTAAAACCATGTTTATGTGTTATAGCGCCATTGCCTAAAAGACTTTCAGCATTGAAGTCGGTTGCAGGTTGCTGTTACCATGATAGCTAGAGAAAGCTTTTTAAAAAGAGACATTCAAAATGCCAGGACATATTTTAATTTTGTTTATTGATACTAAAGAAAAAAATATATTTTCAGAATTTGTTAGTCGTCTGACTGAGTGTTTGCCCGTACAAAATTGAAAAAAAAGAGATGAAAAGCAAAGTGACCCTGAATACCGCAGGCAGAGTTGCCTGGGTGCTGCAGGCACCGTTAACGCCACCTGCAAGGCCTAGCTGTGAAACCGGGGCAAAAAACCGGCATTAAGCTATTTTTAATAAAAGAGTGTTAATCTATTTATGCGAGTTTTAATAAAAAATACTGATCAATTTGGTTAACAATCCTTTAGCAGCTTTTATTTATTTGCAGCTCATTTAAAATCTATGAACTTTTCCAATTATTTGATTTTTTGATTTGATTAATTGATATTTTTTTATTTTAAAAGTTCAATATTAAAAAACAATTAAATTTTGCGACAACTGTAATTAGTTAGCAAACATTTTTCTCTAGATACCTGTTTTAACCATTCGGTCATACTCTCTTAATAATACGCATTTTGTTGCAACAAATGTTTTTAACAAAAAATAAAGCGTTGAGTTACCATTTTTCCCATGGTTTTTTTTATCAGTCCATATAAATCGCTTGATTCTATATTTGGATGATGTCTGTTTTTTTTATCTAAGATTACGTAAAATGTGTGCACCTATTGACTGAAATATCTCATACCGGTGGAGGGAGGTTTGGACATAAATGGTATTAGCTTTGTATATTTTTCCTTAATGTTTCAGGCTGTCAAACACCTTCCAAAGGCTGATCAACAGGAGTATAAAAGGCTCGTAATGAGAATGGCAGAACTGGAAAAAGTTAAACAGGCTAGGCAGATAGCCCTCTATAAAACATCAAATGGAAACAATTCTATACAAATCAAAATCACACAGGGTACAGCACCTCACCACCAAAACCAGAATCCAAAATGGGGATATAATGGAACATTACTTAATCAAATTGTACAAGACAATACCAACACGAACACTAGCAGTAATTTAGACGGTCATATTGACCATTCAAGGTATATATAAATTTATTATCTTTTTTTATATTTTTGTTTATAGGTTGGCAACTGAATTTTAAATATTTTTGCCTATGTGCACCCTAAGACATTTTACTCGTCTTGTAGTACTTTTCAATATGTTTTGTACAAATCGTTAATAATGAAATATAAGACTTGTCATTGCAACTCAGACATAAATGCACTACCGTCAATGTCAATGTTCAAACATACGTACATTTATGGTAGGTAGATCACTTTCAAGTTTCACTCAATGCGACAAGTTTACCTAGGTATTCCAGGAAAGTAAATGTTTAGGCAATACAACTTCTAAATTTATTATACCCAAGCAGTCCATAGGTAAATAATGCGTTGGACCAGTAATTAAGCTTCAAAAAATGTTACTAATCCAGACTTAATAATTAATTTAAGTTTTTTATATAAGTTTACTGAAAGATTTTTATTATTTTAAGTCAACATTTTTATTCACATCTTGTATAAGTCACATCTTGATAAACCAACTAATTAGACCCTTTTTGTTGTGATTGGCGATTCTTTAAGATTTAGGTAGTCAGAGCAAATCATTTGTATTAAATTTTGTGTTAAAAATTAAATGCAGTGTCGTGGTTGGAATGTTAGGGACCGCTTATGGAGAGTCTGTTATGACGAAAATAGCCGTGTACGATTGGTCACATCATCCACAAAATCAAAGAAATTATGCTTTCCAATCGCTGAATCATTATTAAAGACGTTGCAGAGAAAGTTGGTGGGTGACACATACGGATTTTGTGAATCGATTATTACCAGCATTTTGGGCATGTCTCGAGTGACCGCCAAATTTGTTTCAAAATTGTTAAATATTCAACAAAAGTATTGTGGTTTATTTATAAAACATAAGTAAGTTACAAATAAAGGTAATAGTACATATTTTAAAATATAAAACTATATACTATGTATAATTTATACAAAAAATATGTTTTTCTCATATTATATAATTTAAAAAATAGTATTATGGAATAATATGTATTAGTTTTTTTTGATTAGCTAAATAAATATAAAACACAACAGTTTTTACTATAATTATTCTACCTTAGTACAGGTGTAGCTCAGCCAAGTATATAAAAAATATAAATTATTTTCTGCCAATACATTATTTAATTTGTGCTTAAAATGTTTCTCAGAGAACTTCTCTCGAAAGCTACAGATAACGTTTTGAATTTGCGCCAAGAAGTGGCGCAACAGCTTCAGGTAGTCAAAATGGCTGCGAGGCAGTTTCGAATAAGCAAAAAAGATTTGCTAGTAAAGCAGCAAGCATTGACCTTGGCGAAAAACACCCTGATAACCAGACAGTTTGTACACCGCTCCCTTTTGAAGAGGTAATAATTCTTAAAATACATTCATTATTTTTTTTATACAGGGTGTCTTAAAACCATTGCCAAAGACTCAATGTGTTGTTTATGTTCCCTATTATTAGTAAGAATCTATGTATAAAAATAATTAATTCCCAATTTTTTTATTTTTGTTAAAGCTCTAGCCTTTCTTATAAGCCGTGGCGCGCGGAAAATGACCTCATAGCGGTGCGGCAAATGAACTATCGTACCTATTATGAGAACTGTAATACATATTATTTTTTCTCGAACACCATGATGAATTATGGTATAATATCATCTTTACAAATAATGCTCGAAATCGCAGGGCCTTTTAGCTGGATTTTTTTATCAGGAACAGTCTTGGGACACACTGTATAACGATTGATAAACAAACCTCTTTAAAGATAAGATGAGACAATTTAAGATTGTCCATCACCCCCGACGAACGATTTACACAAAATCTATACATGCGGAGATGTCTCAGAACGATTAGGCATCCCTAAAGGGCTGAAATGGTGGCCTAAAATATGCAGTCTAGTTAACTGATTTACTTTAAAAAATGCGTGGTTGAAGATTCATTGTTTTTTTTGCATTTAAATAAACTTCAATAGAAAACATTATTTCAGTGTTCAGTTACAGTTTTCACTTTTTTCGAGGGCAGGCAGATGGTTGCTCCGTTTACGCCACATTCTTGGGGCTCACTGTATATACTTCTGTAGTGCAGCTTCGAATCCAAAGCTCCTTGTAGCCATCCCGTTTCCGATACGAGCTGCAGGGTGTATGCTGCATATTTCAGCCATAACAAGCGTGGGTGCCCCCCAAATTGCGCTTCTTTTTGAGGTGAGGGCTGGACATTGAAAGATTACATGTTCCCCAGTCTCTTCTTTTGTGGTGCAGCCTCTGCAGACGAGGCTATCTCTGACGCCTAAGGTGGTAAATTATGTTTACTTTACATTGGCCTGTAATCAATCCATTTAAGATGCGGAGATTTGCCCTTGGTAGGCTGAGACAATATTTTGTAAGACGAGGGTGCAGGCCTTCCATCGCTGTTAAATTGTTGTGATTTGGGTTGTTCTAGGCCACCAAACTAGTGCGCTAAATGTAAGCATAGGCCTTGTGATAGCTGCGTACAGCCATAGGGTGATTTTAGGTGACAGTCCCCATGACCTCTCCATAAGATTGCGTGATTGCCAAAAGGTATGCGTACCTTTTCTGTTTTTGCTTCTAAATGTTTGCTCCAGTTTAGTTTGCTGTCAAGTATTTATTATACCTAGATACTTGGACTTCTTCTGAGAGACTGAGTTTTTTAATATTTACTTATGTGGTTTTAGATATCAATACTAATTATTATAAGTAATATTTTTTTACCATGAAAAAAAAAGGTGCTTTAAGGTGCTCAGTGCATAGTAATAATTATATGGGAACTATCAGATTTCATTTTTATTGTCGCTTTATAGGTTAATCTTCTACTTATTTTTTTTTTTCACTAAAATTATATATAATTTTAAAAATTTTAAAAAAATAAGGAATGTTAATAATAAAAAAATACATTCTAATCTATCGCATTAAACTAATCTAAATTGAAAAAACTATTCTATTGCATTCATGCTAAATGGATGTCAACCCGTAATTGCATCAAAGTCTAATTTTTAAGTAGTTGTCTAAAATTGAGCGTCGAATACATAGAATATAGTTATTAACGTTGATTTATTTTTAAAATTGTTTGTGGCAAATTGTTTTTCCTTAAAATTGCATTTCAGATCTATGATACAAACCATGAATAATATCCCGAAGCAAATGAAACACAAGAATATAACCATAGATAATAAAAGCAGTACATCATCGAAAACTCTTAAAAAGCAACTGGTTGTTAATAAACCCAGTGCCCAACAAACAAATACCCTCATAAAAAATGTATCCAATTCAATGAGAGTGGAAGTCACAAATGACTCATCATCTAAGGCTACTGACAGTACAATCAGTACTACATCAAAGGTCATCAATAATCAAGCGGTTGTCGGTGGTAAGGTCAGTGCTCAACAAACAAACACCCCCAAAAAGAATGTATCCAATTCGATAAGAGCGGAAGTCATAAAGGATTTATCTAAGTCACTGATCTTGAATGATTCCAAAAAACATATTGACGATGATAGGGCTACCCAAGTACAACCTGTACAAGCGGTCTCCAAGGATATTTCATTAAAAAATAACCGTTCACAGCTGGATGCTGTTGGGAATGACAACATTGAGAGCGATTATCAGTCACCACTTCAATATAAGATAACAAACAGGTGAGAAGTCTTTTTTAGAAATACTTTTTTTTATCAATTAAAAAGTCTTATTTTTTTCAAAACTAATGATTCATGGAAACAAATGTAAATAGGAAAAAATGTTTTTAAATGCTTTTGTGTTACGAGAAAGATTTGACTGGAAGACCACTACTTCAGAGAGCCATGTTTTTCATGCCTTGAAATTTTTAGCAGCCAAAATTATGTTTTTTTTAGTACCTATGCAAGAGTGAATTTGAAACATTATTTTTTTCTAGCTGGAGTGACATGGATCCGAATGGGGTACTCTGCCCATTTATGGTCTCCGGCGCTTGCAAAGACTCTGACTGTGCTTACTTACATCCAAAATTATGAAATGATGCTTTTTACTGTTCAATTTTTTATCGCAGACCATACTTTGTTTACCTGACGCCACGGTTCCTGAAATGTGAACGACTGTAATATAATTATATCAGTAGTTTATAAGTTTTTATTAAAAGACTGACAGAGACCAATTTTATCATGCACCCCAGCACCAAGAGGGATAACCGCAGACACGTGGAAAGTGTAATGTATATATATAACATCAAATCAATATTTGTTTTATGATTATAAATTGAACTTTTAATAATTGATAATATTTCTGGACAACATAATGTACTATAATTTAGCAAAAAAACTCAACATTCAATGTGGCTTTATTCCGAATCTTAATTACTGAGAATATTGAATTTTAAAGGAACTTTTCTCAATACATATAAGAAATGGAATAACTGTCATTCTTCGTAGTCCTAGTACTCTTAATAGAGTACACAAACAGGGTTTGACAGCATGATAATACCAGCAACACCCCTGCAGGTGACAGGTTGATAAGCTTTTCTTCTGTTGACCCTAAAAGATCAACTTCTTACTTCTGCACTCGCCATCTCCCACTCACTTTCCACCTGCCAAAAAATCTCAATTTATTTCTTGTAAAAGCTCACCATATTTTTCTACTTATTTTATTGGTTTGCATTACAAATATTATTATAATAATGAGTATGAATATTTTATAAATTGAAAGTCTCAAAAGCAATGTTATGTTTATATTTCTAACAATAATGAAAACATGCCTGAAATAACAGTTAAACATATCTACATTATCTGCTATGAAATTATATTTAAATTAAAAATAAATATAAGAATATGTGAGATAAAAAAGAACCATACAGTCAAGTGAGTTGAGAGTTAGTGGCAGCATTGCGGAATTATCTTTTTTATTATTTAACCTGAGGGATGGAACGGCCACTTTACGTAAAAGTCAGAGTGGCTCGGAAAGTGTTAAAAAAAGATGGCCTAATTACGGGCACTTATTAACTTGACATTAAGTAAAAAAAGTCAAATTTAAAAAAAAAAACAAAATTTTATTTTTGTTACTAAAGTGCCAATATTTTGTTCAGCATTGCGGAATTATCTTTTTAATATTAAAGTGTCATTCATCACAATTTTTACTGACCAAACATTTACCTAAAAGTCACCACTTTTACCTAAAAGTCACAGAGTGGCGCGGAAAGTTTTCAAAAAAATGGCCTAATTACGGGCGCTTACTAACTTGACATTAAGTATAAAGAGTCAATTTTAAAAAAAAATATTTTTGTTACTCAATAAAAGAAAATATAAAGAGATGACATTCATTTTTTATTTTTTACTTATATTGCTAGTTATACAAAGCTATAAGTAATATATATTTTTTTAACATAAACAGAAAATTAAAAAAAAATACCCATAGATACCTAAGGTGGATCATCACTGGTGCCGTAATATTTTTTTTTCACCAAAATTATGTATAATTTTTAAAAAAGAACTAGGCTAGAAAAGAATACATATTTTTATAATGTAATTTTTTGACAGTGGTTAAAAATAGAATATATATTTTATTTATTTCGATAAATAATGACATTTCTAAATGAAATCAGATATAATGAAGATGATGTTATAATATATATCTAAAAATTTATATTAAAAAATAATGTTATTCTCAATGGTCCCCCAAAACAAGTAAACAAACTGACAACTGTTCCGAAATGCCTAATTTATGACATCAGCCTCTTGGAGTATATACATTTTAGAATACATGCCTCGATTGCAATAGAATTTCACACAGAATACTTAATTCAAATATTTGTACATACATACAAATATATTTAAAGATACAAATTACTTTATTTTATTTTGATGGTGACATTTCCGAACAATGGCGGCTCTCCTGTGATCGCGTAAAATATTTTTGCAATTCTCTGACACCTGATACACAAAAACACCTCTATATACGTAATATAAAAAAATAATAGCTTGTACTTCAGCTAAAAAACACACTATGCTCCCATACGGCACCGCGTAAACACCCGTTCAGTCATGGTGACAATTCGCTACGATAATTTTGTAAATTCATTCATAGGTTAGGTCAACTATTTTTTCTTCTTAAAATCATGGACAAAATAAACACCGGAATATTAATAAATAAACCCAATACCTGTGCCCTGTTTAAGGACATGTAAACGCATCCGCACCATCCTGCGGGTTAAATTCTGCTAAGAAATTTATCTTAATCATCAAATATTTATCATAATACATTTATTTTTATGCTAAAGTAGTAATTTATTAATAATATGAAGGTTATAGGGAAATTATCCTAATTACACTTTTAAATTGTAAACAGGTGTAAGATGAGCATTTTGTAGTAAAATCGAATGAAAGAAATAGAGATGCTCACCCCCTTCCTCTTCTTCATTTAGACACGGAAAAAGGGAGAATGGACAAGTGAATGGCTTCTGTCTGTTAATTCTTGAGGTTTCTTTCCCTCTACCCTTCATATTCAATGTCTGTACAAAATTGTTTGTGTCGCATATAATATAATACATGTTTGGTCTCTCATTTCTAGTTTTTCATCACTGAATCGCTGGCTCAAGGAGAAATGGCGGTAAGTGATATGCCTCCTTATTTTTGTGTTCTTAGTGGCTGCACATTGACTGGAATCCGTGGTAAATAAACACTAACACTAATTATCTCTACGTAACAATAATTTACAAGAAAAATTTCTTATGTAACTAGAATGTTGTATTTATTTAGATTACTTATATTTTTAAATGTAAATATTTTAAGATTTTATCAATAAATATTTTTAGCATATGTTATTTTTTTCTTTTAAATAAAATCAGATGTTTATCCCGGACAAGTTACAAAATAATCTTGATAGATTGTTGTGATGAAATGGATTTTCATATTTGCCGAAAATCCCTTTTATTTAAGTGGAAATGACGTATATTCTCCGTGGCTTTTCTGTAGGAAATATTCATATTCCTAGAAGAAATCACCGGTAAACCTTGAAATGTTATGAATCTAATATAAAGAACCATACATATAGAACATATGAAACAAGTTGTGTGATTGTTTATTCAGCTATACTTCAGCTATTTTTATTTAATATTACTAGCGTTAAATTAAATTTGGCGATAATAATCTGATGCAATCGATAAACGTGATCAGCAACAAAAGCCCTGTACTAAACCGATTGATTCACTCTTTTTTGTTTTATCAATTTTATTGTAGTGAATTTTTTTGTCCACTCAACGCTGAAGTTTTGCATTTTTGATGTTTTTTAAAAACATCATTGAGAAACATACAAGTAATGATTTAGCCTAAAACCAACTTCCTATTCCATCTGCCAATTAGCTACCACTCAAAGAGCACCTCAAAGTATTATACGTCATGTGTATTAAACCTTTTGAGGTTTATTGGACATCCGATAAACCCAGTTCGCCAATGATCTCTTCTGAAATATCTAATATGAATTTATTTCCTAAATATTTATAAAAGTTTGTTATTTTTAAATAAGTGTGTCAGTTGACCTCATACATTAGTTAAAAATAATGTATAAGATATGTTGTGTGGGATTGGACGTAGTTCGGCATTTGACATAAAATATAGAAGTTAACTGTGAAGTGACAGTTAATGCAACCTTAGAAAAGACACTTTGTGGAGCAGGTCTTAAGTTTGTTGCTTGGGATGGGTCGTTTCCCTCACTAATTCATGAATAGTGGCGCCTTGACTTATGCTTTTGACGTTCGGAATAGGTTGCTTTGCTCCACATTTTTAACTAAAGTCTCATAATATGGCTGATATACAGTAGTCCTAATATGGGGGTTGTTTTTTTATTGAAATACTTGTAATAGTTATTAAACTATCTGCAGGGTTTGTTTTGATAACAAATTCAAAATAAGTTTTTTTTTAAATATTTTATGCAAAGAAAAAGAGCTTAGTTTATCACTAAAAAACCACTAAAAGTAACATGCAATTCCAACATATATTTTCAAACAAATCAAGTTTTGTTTCAAATTTTAGCATTCATACAAAGGCTATTCTTAATATTCAACGTTGTTAAAATTTATATAATTATTTCGGCATTATTGGTATAATTATTACAGAATATTAGAATTATTAAAATTATCAATTTTTAAATTTTGACTTTTTATTTTTTCTTAATTGTAGTTTCAACATATGTAAATAAATTTATTTTTATGTATAAAACATGTTATTTACGTAAGTATGGATTATCGAAACACTTCCGCTGTGATCATTAAGTCAATAATACACAATAAGAACATAACCCCTCGCCTCTCTGCTTTATTTAACACCTTTCCCTCCAGCAAGTGGCTTTCTAGGTTCACAGTTATGCTGCTTCTATAACCAACCAAAGGCGTTTGTAAGCCTATGATTACAAGGGTATCAAAATAATTGCTAAGCAAAAGTTTGAACACAATTATATTTTAATTAGTACATGAACACAAATTACCTTATTTTTAAACAAAATTTACAACCTCAGGTTTATCGTAACATTTTCAATAGGATCCTAAAATTTAAAATATTGATAGTACATTCTATACAATTAAAACAAAATTAATAATAATACTAATGAACATATCTTTTAAAAAAACAGTTTTAAAAGATATTTATTTAATAAAAAATATTCTTCAATATTCCAAAAAAATAACAATATTCAATATCCTATCCTCGGGCTTATTAGCCATATAAACTAGGTACATAAATAATAAGACTGCAATTGTAAAAAATCATTAAAATTATACGTAAAAGTATAATTAAGGTTAATGGGGTCAATTATTATAATTAATAATTATAATGAATATAATCAGGGTCAAATACAGAGTATCCCGAAACCATTCCCAAAGATTTATGCGTTTATGTTCCCTATTACGGGTAGGAAATTATATAAAAAAAAATGCCATAATAATCCATTATTTTTTCTCTGAAACCACTATGTCTTAACAAATCAAATCTAAAATGGCAGGCCAATTTTTATCGGAAATGGTCTTGGGGACACTCTGTTTATTGCTAGTGTAACAACTGACTGGATTTACCCTGTGTAAGAAATAGATAGTTCTGGGACAAGAGTTTAATAGGATCGAGCATAAGGAAACATCAAATGTAACCAAAAATTATTAGTTTATAAATTTGAAATAATTTTGGTGAACAGTGCTCGTTTGTGAGCTTTTTGGAAAAATAACATGTTCACTTGAAACTTCAGATAATAAGAATAAGATGAATCATACACAATTGGAGAAAAATACTTTATTCTATTCTTTGATTTAGAGGTTGATATTAATTTATGGAATTGGATCATTGGATGATACCAATGAAAAATTTCATAATAATTGTATAATTAATTTAAATTTGGCGAATCATCGCTTCCTGTTATAGTTTGCAAGAGCGGAAGATTTGTTTTTTTAATTTACAGAATCAGCTCCAATAACACCATTGCGTAAGGATATTTTTTACCTTTAACAGAGGTAAATAGTAGCTTTAACAAACAAAAAAAACTTTGGCAAGAGAGGTGTACGTACTTATAGGAAACTGTATTGTTTAGCAATTTGTATCAAAACCATACACATCAGCAATGCAACCTGTTACAATATAAATAATCACCGGTATTTTATTTACTTCATTTCAATAAAAAAATTTGCACTCGTTTTTAGTGTAACTATATAATATCACTAAATAATCACTATCACTGATGATTAACAAAACCCCTTCATCTTGTCTCTTTTACAAACAGAGCAGGCTTAGGGCCGAAATTTCAGTCCTTCCTTAAAGTCGTTCTTAGTTAGGATTAATTTAACTTTTAAGGATGACCTAAATTGAATTGTGTATTTCAGTTACTTTTTAAGTTTAACTTTGTTAAAAATATGTTTTCGCACACGTGATTAGTTCACTACTCGCCGCTATGGTTTGTGTATACAATATCTGTCGCCACTGTCGCATAACTTTTGACATTTGACGTTTTGAGGATATGCTGTCACGGCGACTGTAGCGCTGTTAATGTACTGAAATCGCTCCTAGCAGCATATTTTAACACTGACTTAAGTTTGACTTAAGGCTTAAATAGTAGTTGTTTTAATTCTTAGCTAAGGCGAACTTTAAGTTCGACTTAACGCTAAAGTGAGTTGAAATACGATGTTTATCAGTTAAGTCTGACTTAAAATTTAGGTTAGTCTTAAGTAGGACATGAAATGTCCACCCTTAGTTTATAAGTAAAGCTGAAAAGTTCAGTAACTTAGGTTGAATCTGTTAAGAAAAACATTTTTACATTTAAAAGTGCAACACAAATACGGACAGTAAGCTTTATTTAAAATAAAGCCACTATCACCATAATACTAATTAATTATGGAATCACTTTCACAAAGATTTCTCTAGTAAAAATTAAGGACAAGTTAAAAAGCAAAGTTGTATATCATCACTTTAATAACTTGTAAATGCATGGAATAAGCGCTAATAGATTTTAAATTCATTGGTAGATTAGACAGATCCATATAAGATCTTAAATGTTCAGGCAGGACTGGACCTACCATGGCTCAAATGGAGCAGTCACGCTAGGTTTTATTACTCCCATATTACATGGATAAATTTTATTTTGTTGTTAAAATAATTTATTGTAAGGACATTATTAGTAACATTTCTTGGAAATAGTCACATTTATTACGTGTGAAATCGAAGTCGAGTCGAAGCACCGAATAGATCAAAATTCAGTTTAAAATTGGCGGGTCCAAGTACATATCATTGAAATAACCGATGCTGCGACTGGATTATCCCATGATACTGCACAACGCATGCGGAGTTGCCACCCATTTTTAGTTTCAAATTTAATTATTTCTTATTATTCGCAAATAATAGGAACAAAACTGAAAAAATCAAATGATTCCGCCAAATCCACCAAAAACCCTTTCAAATCACTCGTGCACTTTTCACTCAAATGCTCCCAACGGCCGCCAAAATCGAACTAAGATGAAATAACAACCGATGATTAATCTAGTATTTCGACATGCCACGATTTTAAATATAAATGCAGAAAGACGACGACTCAATATAGCATGCACGGTATCTGGCGACATACAACAATTAGAATTCGTGTCATTGGAGCAGAGAATTAAAACTAATAACCGGACCTTGATGTAATTGTTGAACTGCCTTTCTTACCGATTCTGGGGAAACAATTCAACAAAACTTCAGAACAGAACTTGAAAAACTCTTCAGAATATGAATGCATTTTTCCGCCATTACTAGCTATTACGTATTATATGCAATGTGATTTTTCTATATAATATATTATTATTATTATTATTATGAAACTGCTTGACTTGAAAAAAAATATCAAAGTGAATCTTGAATGGTTTCATATTTAGATTGGTACCTTTTCTAGCAAATCATGTTGATGTCAGATTACATTAAAATATAATAGAAGTAATACTGTATCAATAAACAGGTATTAACTTATCAAAGGCCCAAGCGTATATAACGGCCGGTTTGCGCGCCCCGCTGTGCCCAAGCGGATACATCCGTTCGTTTGCTCCTTCAAAATTTACGTTCTACTATTAATTAACGATGCGGTTGGCATCTCCATAAAATGTATGTACTGAATCTAAATAAACCAAACTGCAGTTATGAATTTTTACAAGTCAATCGATGGGTTGGTAATATTACTTTTTTCCACCAATTCTGCCGTGTCGATGGCAGCTACGTCATTGCCGTATTTACTGACCTCCTTTCGCTTCCTGTTTGCAAGCTAAAAGCGGAGCAATGGCGGCTAGTGTACACACATCAAACCGATAGTTTCCGGCAAATATTACGCCTCCAACAACAAAATTATTTCGCAAACAATATACAAAACATTTTGTAGTGTACACAGAATATATGAATAACCTGTGCATCATCATAACGGATTTATGTGGTTTGAATCAGATAAAATCTATGAAACGGTTTTGTTATAAAGTTACATCTTAATTTCAAAATATAATATACACACACTTACGAACTAACACAAAATAAGAAAAGTGTGATATTCATTTTTTTTTGGTTTCCACAATTTTGTAAGAAAACCATTCTTAGATGTTTTTAAAATGTCTGAAAACTAGTTTTTATTGATATTAGTGTATAAAATCGTCAAAAATTATAAAAAAGTTATCCTAAGTGAATAAAAAATTATGTAATGAATGAACATTTCTTTACATCCAAATTTGAATATTTTTAACAAATATATAATTACTATCTATGAAAACCAAAATTAGTGCATTGCGAATTTCATGGAGATTATGAGGATAGTTAAACTGTTCCGACAGGATGTAAAACCCCTTAAAACGAATTTTCTAATGAATCGGTAAGTTTCTGCATTATTACTTTATAGTGGGCCTTAAAATACCACATGGTATTGAACCACTATCTTATGGAAGCAGCTTTGATGTGATGTCAAACTATTCGTGCTTACCAAATTTAGTTTTTTAATACATCTGTCATGGTTTGCTTTATCGTTATTTTTAACAAAATTAAATAAAAACAATAAAGTTACGGAACGTTGAGTTAAATAAATTATATATTTTTTCAATGTTATTAAAAGTAATATGTTCGCTTTCTAAAAAATAAGAATATTTAGAAATGCAGCTCTAGTCTCTCCCCACCCTGCTGTCTCAAACAGTTCTATGTAGAAGAAGACATTAATTAATTAATCTTTTAAAAAAAAAATGGTATTTGAGATTTTTATCCCAATTCCAAATTATAAAATTAAATTAACAAAATATAAACAAAATAGATCTCTTCCAACTGAGCTCAAAATTAAAGCTCATTAGCATCTTGATAAGTAACTTCCTAATCTCTCGTCCAAATTAGAAACCTAAAAATCATAATATACAAAAAATAGTATGAGTTAGATTACACAAGAAACTAACACTTATGTTATCCTTATCTAATATTACAGGAAATTTTAAACTGGGCCTCTGGCTCAAAAGTCCAGAAGTTTTAGGTACATCTAAAATATAGCGATAAAATATCTATGTATGTTTCTGTGCAACAGATAAATATTACACGAGTATTATTTAAGGTTGTACTCAAGATAAACATTTTCAGTCAGTAAAGCACTCAAATTTATAAACATACATGAAGCCAATAAATAATACTCCGTAGGTTATATTTTAACTCTGTACAAATATTGCATCTCTTAAGTAGTTTTTTTTTTTTTTTTTGAAACAATAGGAGCATGCTTAAAGCCGATTTGCAAATATGTAAAAATGTTATGAGAAAAAAATATTATTCTTAAGTCAGCGAGACGTGTTATCTCCAATTAAATATCATTACGCATCAAGTAGACCTAAATGTTGACAGGCTATTTTTTTTTTATACTTTTCTGTTATTAGATGTCTCAGGAATAATAAGACTTAGTCAGATGTTCACACTTTGTAAAGTGCAACTTTACCAAGCGCACAATAAGATAACAAATAGTGTTTTTATTCACATTTGAATCAAAGATGTGATACATAAATGTTTTAAAAAATAAACTGGGCGAAAGGCTTTTCCCTTTTACCCTTTGGTTGGCATAATTAAAATGATAATTTTACTTTCAGTTTGCATTTACATGAGCAATATGATAACAAGAGTCCATTTTTCTAAAGTAAAAACTCAAAGATATTTTAACACAATATTCTTATGTACTCAATTTAGAGATATTTTCTCTCTCATATTTTTCACTATTAGAGCTCTTTGTTTCAGACGTCTTAATATTTTTTTCTTTTTCTCAATGTTTACCAAAAGGTTAGACTTTTCCTGTACCATTGTTTTATCCTGTTTTTTTAAGTTCTCTATAAAACTCTTTGCCTGAAAAAAAAGTGAAATAAACATATTTTTAACTTATATTGTGGCCTTAACGAATTTTTAATGACTACCTGCTATTAGTTACTAGAGCAAAAGTTTATTTGAATAGAAAGTATTTCATACATATTGTAACAACTCGTTGGGGTGTGGTAATAATGCTGTGTGAAGTTGACAGATGATTTATTACATTATCTGCTTGTTACATAAATACTCCATTTCTAGTTGCAATATTAAGACTCCCATGATATAAGGACACGAGCCGGCGTGACGGCGACAGAAGAGGTGAGATGTTGCGGCGAACTCAGGTGAAACGGAGCCCAGCTGACGGTGTGCCTCGGTTATATAACTTGCTAGGTGTGCCGGAGGAGAAATCCACCGCCTCGGCCCGCCCGAATCCAACCAGAGTTACCTCCGGTCGACGGACCTTGCACCTGGTGTCTGATGATCTCGTCAGTGGAAGACTGGCAAGCGTGTCGTGGGACCTTTGTACCTCGTGTGTGACCCCCACAATATCAATGTACTTAAAGATGAGATATTCACATATTAACACATAAGTACTGCAACTGCTATATTTTTTGGAGAAATCAATATTACACTGGTAGGGTAACCGCACCTAATGATACTTTTATCACTTGCGTAACAAATTCCGCAACGAGGGGTAGAAACTGATTCCATGGTTAAAAATACTGACTTTACTGATTGAAACCCTCTGAAATACTGTTCTTTACTGACCAAATTTCTAGAATACTGACCCTTGGTCGGTCAATTTAATATCGAAATATATATTTTAGTTGCTGTTAGTTAAAAAAATTACTTTTTTTGAGGCTCCGTTACAAGTCTCATCGAAGCACAGCAGGTAGTATCATTCTTTAAGGTCTTTCAGAACTCTGGTTAGAAGAAAGGAGCTAAAGCATCTCATATTAAATAACTTGTTTTCATTCGGATAGTGAGAAATCATTTGGTACAGCATTCGGAAACATTGCTTCAAACACCTCTTTGATATGTTCGCATGAAGGTCGAACAGTAAAATTCAAAGTGATACTTTCAAGTGTATCATATCAATTTAGCTGCTTTATCTTTTACGCAAAAAAGATCTAACTTCTTGGAATGTGTAACATCTTCACCTAAAGCTGCAGAGGAACCTGCAAGAGTATTGTCACTGACTTCTGACGACAACGATTATCGCCGTGCAGTTATGCTTTTGCTTTTTGGATAAAACATGTTGTTCTACAGATTCTTCATACACAGCATGCAGTACATATCATTTTTGGTTTCCTTTCGACCTCACTCCTCTATCAAATGTCCACTTTTTAAGCCAGTCTTTTTAAAGTCTTTTTAAGCCAGTCCTCGTTAATTTAGTCACCAGCACACACATACATCACGAAAGCAATAATATATCAGAGTGTCCACTTCAAATGCTAAAAAAAATCCTGGTTTTTTAAAACTAAAAAGGAGTAATCTAATTATGACCAAAAATTAAGTAGGTATGTCATAATGTAGATCACCCCAAAAATGGAAAAAAATTGTTCAATAATCTGGATTAAGGGTCAAACTAGAGCATGAAATTATATCCTTTATTTTACGTGCCCCCTGATCCTCAAAATACTGACTGCAGACCATTTTTCGAAAAAAAAATAACTTTTACTAACCTTAGTCAAAAAACTGATTTCTGCTACTTTACTGACCCTAAAATCTCTTTATCTCGTGTATAGGTCACGTGTAAAATTATGGAGCGATGAAGTGCGAGACAGATTATATTGAGTCACGCTCTACATCACTATCACTTTTAACATAATGCTTTAATTATTATTTTACCAAGTCGATGAGTTTCCATTTTTCAGTTTTCTCTAATTCTTCTTCTGTTAAAATCAACGATCCCAACAGTTCAAAGGATTTTCTGATTTCTTCACAGCGTTCCTGCAGAGGTACTTTAACTAAACCTGCATTGGTTATTATCTGAAATTAAAGAAATAAAATAAATATTAACTGTATTACACTCAGGCGCAAAGAAATCGAATTACTTTGATTTTTTTTTTGCTTGCTTTATATATGCTATTTTTTGAGAAAACACTTGTCAAAAAAAATAAATAAAAAATGACATTTAATATTTATAGCCTAAAATAAAAACATACCCTTAGAATGAGCGCTAGTTCATATAAGGTCACACTCAGTTTTAAAGGTATAAAACCAAATGCACAATAGGTTCAATAAATGAAACTTTTTTTTAATAAGAGGCGTTACCACTGCGTTTATCACCGTTGCAGTGTATCACCATTTGCATGCACTTTCTCATTGATCTAATCAATTTTACCAGATCTTCCTATGGTATAGCGTCACCAACACAGTATTTCTCAGCTCTGGTGCTCAGAGGCAGGATCCCTGGTCCAACAATATCTTTTTTACCTCGTCCCATAAATCCTCTACGGAATTTAGGTCCTGGCTGTGTGCTGGCCACACCATCATTCTTAATCTGCCCGATGAGTTGCGCGCTATGGGGCCTAGCATTATCAAAGCATAAACTCGAATTCCTCACCAACATAGTACATTTTACATTGTATAGGGTGTTTTTTTTAGAGGCGTGGTTTTCAATCTGCCACTACTTTTTTCGTAGTTGTCGTAAAAAGAAAGGTGTATGCCGCATTCAGTCTGGCAGCTGGTATACTAATTTCCTAACTGCCTGACACAATAAAACCCAAAAACACCAGGCCTTTATTAGTGTTACAAATATAAATAAGTTACTTAAAACAATTCAATCGAAATTAAATTCTTGTAATAACATACATGATTTCCGTCTACATGTTCTGCTTTCATTGGATTCCATAAAGTAACTAGTTGAGGAATCTTAATTATTTGCCATTTCAACTTTAAGTCACTGGGCACAAATACTATCTTGGTAGCCAGCAGCCTGAAAGTAAAATAAAAAGTTGAAAGTTTTATGTATTTCTCACATAAAACGAAATCTCATTAAAAAATTTTACATTAACATTGGAATTAAAAAAAGTAACCTTACAGCCTTATTTTTGGTTAAAATAGGCAAATATATTTAGAAATGACTATAAATTATATTTAAAATGCCTATAAATCAACAAAAGTTATTATACATACTTGTTGAGCTCCGAGCAAAGCTTTTCTTCTTGAATTATGTGAACGTCTTGACAAGCAGGAAAAGAAAATTGAATCAATTTTGAGCGTTCATGGTAGAAAGCTTTAAGATAACCTAAATCATTAACTCTGTCAGATATAAGATACACAACACTAGAGTTTTTAAAATGGGCATTTGAAAAATTCCGATTATTGAGTACATTATTACTTTTGGATCCTTTCTGACCAGATGATGATTCTCTATAGTTTATTGTACTTTTGTTATGAATTCCTTCATCACTGTTTTGAATATTCGGCAGATCAGTTTTTACGACTTTCGACATTGTCTTTGATTCAAATTGGTCATTATTATGGTAGGTTTCACTGTCTATAGATAAATTATCGGTTGTTTCTGAACTTGAATTGAAACTATTTTTAATTTGACTATTTTCTGGTATAATTTGCACATCATCATCACTTTCATCATCGGATGATTTAATTTCTATGGTTTCGATAGACTCTAATAATACATTTAATTTTCTTTTATTGGAACATTTATCTTCATTTTCTTCATCAGTTTCTCGATGCTGTGAAGGAAATTTGTTTGATTTGGTATGTTTTATAAATTTTCCTTCCTTGCTTTTTGAATATTCACTTCGAGGAACAGTAACAGGTTTGAGAATAGATTTACCCTTTTTAATTAATGTAACCAATCTTTTCACTTTTATCTTTGGGCAAAAGGTAGGTTTTTTCAAATTGTTAGTGGGAAATGAAAGGACTGATGTTTCTTTTAATTTCCCTGCTTCATCCTTTCCTAAGAGATCCTTTACTTTAATAAGCCCCAGTGGGGCAATATTTTGTTGTTTACTTTCTTGTTTATTTGAATTGTTAGGACCTGGCACCATTTCTTTTGATTTTCCTGGTTCATCCTTTCCTATGGGATCCTTCAATTTAGTAAGACCCAGTGAGGAAACATTTTGTTGATTGTTTTCTCGTTTGATTGAATTGTTAACAGTACTTGAAAGGACCGACATCGTTTTTTTAAATATCTCTGGTTCAACCTTTCCTACGGTATCCTTTAGTTTAATAAGACTCAGTGAGGTAATATTTTGTTGTTTACTTTCTTGTTTATTTGAATTGTTAGGAGGACTTGACACCTTTTCTCTTGATTTTCCTGGTTCTTCCTTTCCTATGGGATCTTCTAGTTTAATAAGACCCAGGGAGGCAGCATTTTGTTGATTACTTTCTTGTTTGCTTGAATTGTTGGCAGCACTTAAAAGGACTGACGTTTTTTTTAATTTTCCTGGTTCATCCTTTCCTATGGGATCCTTTAGTTTAATAAGACCCAGTGGGGCAACATTTTGTTGTTTATTTTCTTGTTTATTTGAATTGTTAGGAGGACTTGACACAATTTCTTTTGATTTTCCTAGTTCATGCTTTCCTAAGAGATCATTTAATTTAATAAGACCCAGTGGTGAAACCTTTTGTTGTTTACTTTCAGAACTTAAATTCGATAAGAATTTGTTAGTCATTGAAGTTGAAGATGGCAAAGATAAATCTGTAGAAATTGATTTAATAGCATCGTTTAAGTTAACAGTAAAATTTGTTGCAATATCAACATTATTAGGAATGCCAGAAGTACTAGGTTCAGTTGACCTTTCGCTATTGGAATTCAATTGCATATCATTTTGTGCAACAGAACAATTTGCATCTAGTTGCACCTTCTGAGATATATTTTTCTCTAGGGTTGGATTTATTCGTCGAGGGTACAGCCAAACTCCACGAGTGCGTTTTTCATAACTTGCACGCCGGTCGATTGACCGGCTGATTGTCTTTATTCCTGGCTGTTCATCTTCCTTGTAAGGTCCTAAACAAAAATAATAGGTTGGTGTTTAATTAAATTAAAAGAATGGACCTAATGAGTAACAATGGAAGGAAAAAAGAAATTATCATATATATAAAAAAGTATATTTAAATTTGCCCATGTTATGTTATATTCTTATTTCGAGCTTGTTCTTGTTATGGAATTTTACATGACACACTACGTACCATTTTTATAAAAAAAAAATACAATAATGGGAAAAATGTGACTAATTATTATATGATAAAAAGTAAAATATTTTAACCTTTGAAGGTAAAAAGTTGTCCATGTAAAATATTCAAATCAATTTTTTTTATAGTACATACTAGTTATTGCAGTTACTTACTCAATTATTCTTTAGATTTTTTGACACAAGATCTTACTATACAAGTCACCAAAACCAAATGGCCAAAGTAAATAAAAGGAATAAGTTTTCATACATTTATTTAAAAAAAAAACTTTGCCGTTGTGTATGAATGACCGAAAAGAATAACAGTCAGGTTGACTATGCCAATATATGAAGAAATAACCTGTTCATCGTCATAACGCATTTATGCAGTTTGAATCAGATAAAATGTATGAAAACGGGTTTTTATAAAGTTATTGTGAGAATTCCCAAGTTCCAAAAGTGTGAAAGGGTCTCACCCAGGAATAAAAATAAACAAATGAAACACAAAATTTATAAATATGATGAAAATCATAAGAATAAAGGTATTTTAACAGTGACATTTACATCTGTAAATGCAAGTAAATTGGAGAGACTTGAAAAATCACTTGAAGTTACATTAAGGTGTAGAAACAATTTATTTTACATTCAATTTTAAAATTATGGATACATCTGTAAATGCAACGAGGGCCACTGGGAGGAGTGGCCCTCGTTGCATTGATACTAGTGTTAGCGGTGATACTGAACTAGTTTTATTAGAATACTTTTACATTTTAAAATACTTGTAAATATAGAGTTTAGCTTTATAAATTGAAAAACTTAATAACTTACCTATAAAAATGCAGCGTTCATCCACTTTTGGAACTGCATACATTCCAAAGGGTTCAGTACTTTTTTTATCATCGCAATGATTAACAAATCTTACAGTTTTATTAAGAGCATTTGCCTTCTTGATAGCTAAATCAATATAGTCATAAGTTGCAGTAAAAGGTCCTTTTGATGGTACTTGCATTTCCGTGAAATCATTCTCAATTATCAGCTTAAACCACTTTGAATTATAATTATCACCAGTGGTCGGTAAAGCATAAGAATAAGGTTTCTGTTGTCTAATCGTTGGATGGGCTATTAATTTGTTTATGTGAATATTATGATTAGCTCCATCTAGAGTCATATTGGATGGAATAGGTACTTGACAAGGTCCCATCATAATGACTTTGGTCGTATTTTGTTCACAATTCACATTCTGTGTACTGTAATTGTTATGTACCATTGTTGTTGTAAGTGCTTGATGTAATAATAACGACTTTGATTCAGTTTGTGGTTGAACTGGTAACGCTCTCTTATTAAGTTCATCAACTGAAATAATTTTCAAAAGGTTTTTAGGCTCTTCTGGTGTTACAACTTTATTATACAAGTTAACACCGGGAGTGATTTCTTCAATAGATGTTATTAATTCAGTAGATTTTCTTTTTATTTCTGGAATAGTTACTTCTTTTTCAGGAGTTTCTAATTCTGGTTGAGTTACTTCTAGTGTAGTAGTTTGTACTGTAGTTGTACTAACCTTAGAAATATATTTTACTTCGCTTTCAATATCTTCATTTCGATAGGTGGATTCATCATTTTGAATCTTTTTAATTTTTGGTCTATTAATTACCTTGGTTCTACGTTTTTGAGTGGTGAAAATATTTTTGCTTGGCAACGGTTTGGTGAAGGCTCTATTGATTTCTCCAATAATTTCCCAAATTTTTAGATGAGTTTTCGGTGACAATATTATAAAGCAACATGTACGACTCTCTGATTTACATAAAATCCGTTTGATAACAGAAGGATATTTTTCCAAATCATCTTGTGGCACAGACTGAACATCTACAAAGTTATGTAGGTATTTCTTTGTCATTGAAAAGAATAATTTAAACGGTGGGCGAGTGCTTACATAAAAGTAACATTTATTTTTTAAATACAACTTTGACAACGAACTCCATGGAAAAACCATATATTTTCTCGATTCATACAGTAATTCAAAGATGTTTCCTCCCGACTTCATAATCTCTGTGATTCTTCTAATCTGATTAGGAAGCTCAGCATTTTTCATGCATTTATTTTTATCAATGATATTGTCCTGATTGTTTTTCAGCGTTGATGCAATCCACACAGATTTCTCAGATTCTTTTATGTCATTTATCGTAGGTTTATTTTCCAAATTTGCCCTAATTTCAGAGCACTCAGCACAATCTTTTTCTAGATAATTATGCAATTTACATTGTACAGCATCTAGGACCTGCTTTTTTTTGTTTATATCATATTTATTTTCCAAATTCATTACTCTTTCAGAGTGCTTTTTATCAGGTAAATCTTTTACTTGAAAATTGTGAAATTTATAATCTGTATCATGTCCACTAGTATGACTTTCAGTTTTTACCTTAACTTCAGTACATAACTGTTGTCCTTTATGAAAATTTCTCTGATTTTGGGGGAACTTTCTATTTAAAATAAATTTATTCTTGTCTTTAATTGAATTTGTTTCATGTGTTTCAGTCTTAATCTCATCTCTTTTTTCATGATTTATAGTAAAATGATTTATATCCGCTGGATAAATCTTCCATGACTTATTCATTTTCTTCATTTTTTTAATTAACCGTAAATGTGAAGAACCATTTACAATTTTTTTAGTTTTGGAAAATTTTGTTGTAATTTTTTCTGTCCGATGATTCTCTTTTTCTGTTTTGTAATGAATACCACTTGATTTATAATTCCAGAGGCGATCAATTTCTTCTGTTGTTACATTAGTCACTGAAAGTTTAAATGGAATTCCTTCTTGAAACCGCCCTCTGCAGAAACATCGGTAAACTTGATGAACCATACACCAAACTTCAACCAAAGAGAAATCAGGTAATCTACTCAATTTTACAACTAGCTTTTTCCTCTTTTTATTATCCACATTTATAAAGTCACCCGGTCTTTTGCATCGTATTTCACGCTGCTTGCAGCCCATCACAATTGCTTCATTATTTGATAATATAACTGTTTGATGAAATTTGCGTTCCTCTTTCGAGAGATACTGTGTAGCTTGAAATTGTATATTGGCTGCTTCCAATGGAATTTCAATATTTTTTATTGAATTCAATAAGCAGTAATCTACAAACATGCAATCAATATGCCTACAATGAAGACTTGAAAAGCCTTTTAGATTGAGATCTATACACCCTAGCTTACATTGTGGAATACATTTGTGATTAGTATCAATATCATTTATTTTTATGACAGTCATGCCCAACTTTTTCAATTCAAGTATTCCTGGTTGTCTCTTTTTAGACTCTTTTCTTTCTAAAGCATTATCATGCAATGGATTTATATCACCTTCATATTGATGAGTAATTGGATACTCTGGTTCACTCAAGTCGAAGTCATCCTTACAAAGGTCATCCTGTATTATTGAAATTCGTACCGATTCAATCATATCTTTAAGTATTGATTTAACATCTTCATCCAAATTATTCTTGGGTTTAAAATTATCGAGAAAATCAAGATTAGATTTATCAATAACGTTTGCATTTTTATTAATATTTTCATACGAATTAGTCTTTGTATTTTCTGATGAAATTTCAAAATCTTGGCGAACCAGCAGCAAATTTTGATTATTTTCATACTTTAAAGGAAAAGTATGAGTATCCCCATGTTTGATGGCCTTATTGCTGACTAACATGGACGAAGCAAACTTAGCCCAATCTTCATCAATCGTATCATTACCTTGCCTATAAGATGACAAGTATTGGCATGATAATCGATCTAGTTGTGTACCAACTACAGGAGAAACTTCTAGGCAAATGGTAGGCAGATTTACCAATAATGTTTTTCCTATATTGAATCGTTGATAAGAATTGTCTAAAAAGGGTTTCCTAGACCGTGGTCCTGGTTTAAATGATATTTTGAGAGAGTTTTTTAGGAGACAATCTTTCGGAAACACACTGATAAGGCTGGTTTTATCTTGGAGTTGTTTTTTATTTGTTGATGACACATTCAAGCAATGTGTAGTACTTTTGTTGCATCTACTACCAGTCAAACAATACGTGCTACTTTCAAATTCAACATATTGGTAACATTGCTGAGTGGATTTAATCATCATTACCCAAGCAGCTCTTGTGATTGGGCCTTTCCCATTGAGAATTGTTTCCTCTTCAGGGCTATGCATTACTTGTCGCTTATTTTTTTTTAGCTTATCGACTAAATTTTGTTCCAAAAGTTCTAAAGATGATACAAGTGTGCTCAATATAGATGTTTCATATTTTCTTCTAATTTCACCAATAGTTTTCACTCTGCATTTTGAGGATCTATTTGTCCGAGATGTTTCCAAACATGGCGACTTTTGTGAATTTCTCTTATGGTATTCATAAGTTTCAATTGGTTCAGTTGTTGTTAATGATGTTTTAAAGATTTTAATTGCAGGCTGAGCGGGTTCTACTTCAATCAAAGATGTTAAATTGTTTTCCAATGGTAATCTGAAACAACACAAAAATAAACAATAATATTCATTGATTTTAATTTTTGAAGGGTTTTTGTTAGCTATGAATTACCCATAGAAGTCACATGTTACTACCATTTGAAATGAAATGTGTGGGTATTTTACACAAACTTCATATTGAATCATTGCCAAAATATGTGGTGGGAGCACTGCCTTGACCCTGCCCAAGGTCAGGCTAATCATGAAAGAGTAAAGGGCAAATAGTATAAGAAGAGATTAAGTATTTGTAATGATGCAAAATGTATGTATTGAGTTTGTGGTGTACTGAGACGAGGAGACTAGGGAACAGTTGGAGGATATTATATTGATTAATTGTTTATGACTTTTTTTCCTGAATGTCAAAATAAATATCCAAAATGATTGGAAGAGATTATTTCAAATATAAAGAGCCTAGCTACCATTGAAATTGTCCATAGACCAGGAAATGCGGTCACTTGTAGCACTAATGAGGTTCAGAATTGCATGAAATATACAGATTGCGACAATTGGAACTGAATGCATTTGATAAATCTAGCTAGCTAATGGTCTGAAATGTTCTGGCATATAAGCACTGAGAGGAGTTGTCCTCGAGATAACCCGACACAACATGCAGAAATTATTTCAGGATTAGGATTGCCCTAAATGAGTTCCAATTTCATTGAGTTCCATATACAAAATAAAAACGAAAAAAAACTTAGTCAATGGCAGGATTATTAAAGGCACCTAACGGAATATATATAAGGGTGTGAAAAATCTATAGCATAATCCAGGATGGTTAGTAAACTAGATTCAACAAACTTAAACCTATGAAACAATGCACCACGCAGCTTTATCTACTTATGCGTTGCATTTAAAGAACCTTAAACAAAGTCTATCTCAACATAAGTATTAACAGATTAAACAATATATATATATACGAGGTGTGTTCAAAAAGTAAGGTGACTTTGTATTGTTAAGAAAAAATATTTATTAATTCATCAATATTTATGTTGTCCCCCTTCAAAGTAATCCCCCTCAGATACAATACACTTATGCCAACGGTTTTTCCAATCCTCAAAGCACTTCTCATAAGCACTTTTCGGCATAGCCTTGAGCTCTCCAGCGATGCAGTCTTTATCTCTTCAATCGTTGCAAATCTCCGTCCTTTCATAGGTCTCTTTAGTTTTGGGAACAAGAAAAAGTCACATGGGGCCAAATTCGGTGAATATGGTGGCTGAGGCATGATTGTGGTGTTGTTTTTGGCCAAAAAATCTCTCGCAAGCAAAGATGAGTGAGCAAGGGCATTATCGTGATCAAAAGCCATGAATTGTTTTTCCACAATTCTGGACGTTTTCTTCATATTGCTTCTCGCAAACGGCGCATAACTTCCAGATAATACTGTTTATTGACCGTACGACCATACGGTAAGAACTCCTGATGCACCACACCATGGTAATCGCAGAAAACAGTGAGCAAAACTTTGACATTTGATCGAACTTGGCGTGCTTTTTTCGGTCTTGGCTCTTCTGGCCGCTTCCATTGGGACGATTGGGCTTTGGTTTGTATATCATAACCATATAACCATGATTTGTCACCAGTTATGACCCTTTTGAGTAAATCTGGGTCGACGTTGACGTTATTCAACAGCTCTTGAGCGATGCTCATGCGACGGTTCTTTTGGTCAAAATTTAGCAATTTCGGAACAAACTTCGCTGACACCGTCTTATGCCCAAAACGTTGGAAAAAATTTCATGGCACGAGCCAAGCGATATACCGACACCTCAGCAACTTCTCTAATAGTGATTCGACGATTTTCCAAAACAATTTTCTTCACTGTTGAACGTTTTCATCAGTTGTTGACGTGCTTGGGCGTCCAGAGCGAGGCTCGTCATTGGCATCTTCCGGGCCATCTTGGAAGAGTTTGTACCACTTGTAAACATTTTTTTTTACTCAGAACAGTTTCACCGTATGCCACTGTCAACATTTCAAGTGTTACGGAGCACTTAATTTTATTTTTTACACAAAATTTGATGCAAATCCTTTGATCCATATTTTTCAATAGCAAAAAATCGCCGAGTACGCAAAACACTTATCTACTCAATACCCGACAGGTTTTAAATAATAAAAAAACAAAAATTTTTACAAAAAACCATTTCTTATATTTAAATTAAAATCAAGATGTTAATGTTTTAGACCCATATATTACGTTTCATTATATATGTTCTAAATGTGGTAATGTGTGTTAATATGATGTATCTTCGTACTAAAATCCTTATACTTTTTATTAATTCGAACAATACTTGTCACAAAAAATCTATCAGCTTGACCATAGTCAAATTATCTTGAAGGATTCACTCATGGGTAAAGCTATATGCATGTTTATATTTTTTGATGTTATGAGATAACTAAATTCACTTATTAAAAAATAAAAAACAAAAAAAATTATGGTGATTTGGAAACCTATTGGAAAAGCACTTTAAAAATATATCAAATTAATAACTACCTAATATAATTACGAAATAACAGGTTGAACTGAAGCGACTAACATTATCATTAGCTGCAGACGCCTTCGGAGCGCAACAACTCGTGGCCTGTGGCATTAGGGATGATTCCCTGCTTTTCAAGTTACAAAATAAAATATTCAATAACAAGAAAAATATACAAGGCTAATCTAAATGTCACTTTATTTGGTTATGAATATTATTGAGGTTTTAAAGAATTTATGGATATGAATTAAATATATTTTATGATGTCCTGTCAGGGGATGACTTGCATCTCAAATTTTGTATCTACATATTAATTTCAAAATAACTTTTTTTAGAAGCTTAAAGCATTAATATGGGGTTAAATTAGTTGGGGACAATAAAACAGGTAGATAATGAAGGATATTGGGTACAATAAAATAGGTAGGTTATGAGATATTTTTTATAATTTTTAGCCTAGTTGCAAAAGTAGCCGACCTCAAAAATCAATCATTCCGGCAGATGCACATATATTGCTAAAATGTTCACTGGAAGCCAAAGTACCATCCCGCAGAAACACACAAAGCCTGCATAGATATTACTGAGTGTATTGCACCCATAATTCTGAGGTATACATAGGAGTGTAGAACGCACAAAATAACAACCATTTTTATTAGCTGCAAGAGTGACATGTTTGCTCTCAAAAACAGATCTAATTTCTCTTAATGTCATCTTAATCTTTCAAATAATGGGTGATAGTGTAGCCAATATACAGGCTATTTTTAAATTCAGGGCACTCTTTTTAAGATGTTGATCTATATCGACAATCAAACATTAATCAGTAAAAAATATTGAAAAAATGATTCCCAATTAGGGACGAGAAAAACGACTTCCAGATTAAATAGAAATCGTTTTCATGTTTGAGCGCGGCTAAAATTATGGCTTAATGTTCTATAATACGTGTATTATTATATGGATAAATATATGTACTTAATTATTATAAACTGATGGTAATGCCATTTCTGTACAACTTGTAAATGGAAATAAATTATCTTATATCTTGTGCGTACTTCGTGAAGTACTTCGAAGAAAATGAAAGTTTTCTTATAATATAATTATTTTATTTTCATGAGACCTAAGTTATCGATATAGATCGACCTCCTAAAAGGAGTGCCCTAAATTTAAAAACATCTGTAGAGACAATCTTGGGTTCAGATTGTAGTTCAATCCAAAACTCTCTTGTACTTATCAAACGGACTCAGTCCAAGACTGGCTTCTGAAGTATAAGTATAACTGATCTGACAGCAATGCAGTGATACAATTACAATTGATGCAATTATACAACATACAGCACAACCTCGCTAACCCGAACCCCAAAAAATACACGGAGGGCTCGGACATACGCTGTGCTCATCAGTCCACTGAATGTATCAAGTAGTTTATTTCCACCAACAATTTTAATAATTTACAAGAATGTCTTTTCACCAGAATAAACACAGATACACAATGTTTTTATCTTGAAATGATAGACTTAATAAATAAAACAATATAGAATAAATGCTTTGTTTTGTACCAATTTAATAGGTTTTATGATAACGATAGTGATTTAAAAAGCAACTGGCTATAATTCTTATTTTGACAATCATGACATTTTAGATAATTTAAAGTGGTTAACATTTAACTTTAGTAGGTAATCAAAGTAATAATATTAATACCAGCCCTCCGAACACGCTTAACAATTTATAGCATAAATGCATTAAACTCAGAAAAAGGGAATAGGTTTTGCCACAATAATTTTTTAAATTGGCTCATCTTTAATGTACTTTTTGAATAGCCCTAAATTATTTATTACTTTAATATTTTTCGTATGTTTATTGCCATGTACAAGTATTTTTAAATGTACAGGGTCTAATGGTTTCTTGTATTCATGTTTATATTTATTTTGCATACCATAGTGCGTTAATGTTGCATCTTAGTTAATAAAGAAAACGAACTTGCATATGTTGAATACCTCCATAGCTTAAGTTAATTCATTCTTCCCTATCGATTTTATCATTCTTCTATTCTATCGCAATTATTTCTTCCTTATGCCTATTCCTTGGGCAGTCAATTCACCTACCTTCTTTTCACCCACTGTCTTAAATAGCAAACTCAGAGGGGCGTCATCTTCAGGTTTGAATTCCACAGCCTCTACTACATCACAAAATTCTAGAAGCAGGACTACTTAATACGATGCTATGGTGCGTTACCTATTATCTAACTATCTATCTAATACGTCTATCAAGTTAACTTTCTGAAGTATGCCGATGATATCGCTACCCTTATCTTGTGAGTAATTTCTTCAGATGATGAAGTTTTATGTTCTGTATTATATATTTTGGTCCATTAGTCGAAGGCAAAAGAATTTTAATCCATCCTCCAATGGATGGTATTGTATATTAGAGAACAGCCTCCTTTTCCAAGTTGACAGCAAGAAAGTGCCGTCTTACGCTTGGAATAAAATAATTTTTTAAATATTATGAAGATCTGCATACTAACCCACCGATCTTCTTGGCATATGTAAGATTAAGCAAGGATAAAAGAAACTAAAAGCATGTGTTTTTTTTAGTTTTTCATCATCAGTAATGGTAGCTTGTGCTCTCTAGAAACATTTGCACAGAGCATGAAGGTTACCCAAACTTTCATTTTTTTTATCCTAGTGCCAATGATTTATTGCCTAAATCTAAAATTTTGGCTGGAAACAACAAATCACAATAAATCTGAAAAAACAAGTCTCACAAAATAAATCTGATTTATCAGTGTTAGAAACATGTTAAGGTTAGTATTATTTCTTCAATTACTTCTAACAGGAGCCAAATGGGTGGTACCTACAAAAAACTGCGTACCGCCCAATTGCTAGTCATGGCAACACTACCAGACGACCATAACACTAGTCTCAGACCCGCGGTCCCTGTAAATTTGGCTCTGCCAAAGCCAATATTAAAAGTGCAAAAGGCAATTATCCTGTGCCTTAAAATGGAATCAATCAGCTAAGGAAAGGATACCCCGACAGAAAAACCAATCACACCATAACTCTGTGGTCACAGAACCGGGGGCCAAGGCCAATGATTGTTGTGATTATGTGGATGGAACAGTTGTGGGGATGGGCGTAATGCAAGCGACATCTTTGTCTCTTCTTGTGAGAACAAAAATGAAATAACAACCACAGAGATAATATTGAAAAAACCAAAATCTGTCATACAACAGACCTCAATATTCCGTTTCAAGTCTCCGTGATGGTGAATACATAAACAACATTTTTGCCTATTTGATGGACAACATCAATCTTATAGATTGAGAGTCTCGAATAGCAGATGGGAGGATCATAATGAAAAAACCCTCCTATATCTCGCCTAAAGAGAATATCCCATGTGATATTCAGGTTTAACACTCGATCACGATCATGATAAGAAAAATTTCAATCAACAAATCAAGGTTAAAATCATCCACCAATAGTGTTATATGGTATATCGATTCTCAGCAAACTGACCGGTTTCATCGAAACTGTAACTAGTTTAAAAAGAATTTTCAATCAAGATCATCACAAGGATCCAAGGGGAAAGGAGGAGGGGGGGGGAGGGGGAAGGATTTCAACACTATCCAGGCTTATAACTGCAACACTATAAAAGGGAAAGGGACCGATGGGTCATACTTTCACTCAGAAAAATGACAAACCATACCAAATTGTCATACAGAACCTGCACCTAATCACTCCTTTGGAGTCAACCAGAGAAGCTATAGAGGAGTCCAGGAACAGTGTGAGAGGAGAAATTATAAATGTTCAATTTGGGCGCAACAGAATTCTACTATCTACTTTCTTCGTAAACTTTGATCCGAACCCTAGCGATAGGGCAGTGAAAGATATAGGTTCATCTACAATGCTGCCGTAACCATCGAAGACCCGAATAAGAGAACTGATATTGCACAATGCAAAAGATGCCAACAGTACGGCCATATTAAAAATAACTGTATGAGACCATATGTGTTAAATGTGCTGAAAACCATGATACACTAAATCTACCATGGTACTAAATCTGATTGTCATGTCTACCTTGATACAGTAAGAGCGTCGATAATTAGGATTAATTGTGACCGGATCCTATCCGAATTATCAAAATGTCCAGGTTTTTGGAAAGAACGACAAAAGGTAATTTGTGATCATAACAAAAAGAAAACTTGCTAAAACCGTTAATAATTCACCCTAGTGGTTAAATTAATATGAACTTATAATGTGTTTTAATTAAAGAATATACATATTTTTACATCGTCAGGGCTCTTTTGCCAATGAACAGCCATCCAAAGAAACACCCTCAATCTCAGATACCAACAGACACTCAAAAAATACACCCCCGAGACACCACTGACACTCCAGATTATTCCAGAAGGCTCTCAAAAGAACACCATGCACAAGCTTTTAGTAACACGGAATGAAACCAAATATGGATAAATTGAACGAAAAATTAGAAATGCTTCTTATAAAACAAGCCAATAAAATCAACATACTCATCTAACAACTGAGCACCTTAATGACTCTAATTACAAAACTTTTAGTAAATTTTCATGGTGGCCAATCTCAGGATCACTACTTTTATTTATCTATTTAACTTATCTAAATAAAAGTAGTGATCCTGACGTAAAACATTCATGGTCTAGCCTCAAATAGACAAGAAATAGAGGCTGCAATTAAGTGAAACAACTTGAACAACACATGAATGAAACAACTTGAACTGAACAAATGATATAGTACTTTTTTTTTAAAATTTCTTTATTTATAAACAATGTACATATTTTATTTGTTTGTTCACTAAACCCTTGCGGGTTTTTATGTGAACTAATTCGTTCCCACTATTAACTTATTTAATAAAATTGATAACTATATACATCTTATAACATATTCAATATTAACATATGATAACACTTTTAACAATGCTGAGCTACACATGACGGTATCTATCCAGCCTGCCATTATTATATTTGTTTATTTATAAAAAACCGTCACTTCCAATCGCGTCGGTCTTATAATAATAAAATCGGTACGAGTACAGCTCACACCGGTCACCATCAACACAAATACTATTTATAATATATTTTTTTAATTCTTTTTTTTAAAACATATTTAGATAAGTTATTTGATTCCTTTAGATTACTCGGCAGGTTATTAAATAAAATTGGAACAATTCTCTCCAGCCTTCTTTTGCCATATTCATTGTTGAATTTGGCCACTTCCAAATTTCCTTTTGTTGTTTGCCTCGTTGTTTTACTGTGCGGTATTTTCTGTTTATATTCCATAGAGTAAAATTGTTCCAATGTTACCTGATAATCAATTTTTTTTTTTATTGGTAATGTATTACAATTTCTAAATAACTTATTTCCTCACTTTTTAATTTATTTTTAATTTTTTTTGGTACTATAGTTGTTATTATTTGAAGCTGAAGTTTTTTAATTTTTTGAATGTATGTTTTAAATGTTAGACCATATGTACTAATTCCATATGTTATTCGTGTTTCCGTAAGTGATATATTTATGAGAAACAAAGCTATGAGGATTCCAGGCTTATCTACATACTGCAATCATCATCCCGATGGAACTGCCTACAGAGGCACTGTTGTCATCATAGCAAAACTCCAAAAGAACTTTCAGAGTACAGATGTAATCAAATACACGTAATGTAGATCTCAATACATGACTTGCAAGGTCACAGTCACATTGATCTGCTGTCCGCCCAGATACAAGCATATGAAGCAATGTACTCCCAATTCTTTAATAGCCTCGGTAGACGATTTATTGAGGATGGAGACTGGAATACCAAGCATATGAAAGGCAGGGAATGTGACTGTTTTGAGCTCTGGGCAGCTCAGCCCACTTAATGGCCACCAGGCTTTCTTGATTTATTCATCATAAAAGGGGTATCTCACCTCTATTTCTGTACAGAGACATGCCTTGACTTTCAGTACTACGGTAATCCCTATAAAACAAAAAGACTGTTAAGAAAGCTTCAGAAGGTTTCTATGCTTCATTATTGACCTGAAATTTCCACTAAAGAGTGAGGATGATGTTGAAAGTGACACAGGGTACATCACAAACTACATCCAAGAGGCTGCGTAGAGATCTACCCCATATACCAATGCTAAATATCAAGGAAAAAACTATCTATTGGAAGTCAAGCGGATTATTGGAGAGAAACGTAGACTGCGTCGACGGCGTACGGTAAACGAGTCCTCATCCTTCCGATATAACTGCTCTAAACCGATCGGCCAAGCATCTGAAAACTATGAATGCGGACATCAAAAATGAAACATTCAAGCGCCACCTGGAATCTCTATCAGCCACATAAATAGATGGTTATTTTCTGTGGAAGGCCACCAAACCTATTGCAATCGTCATATATACTTAAATATACTGCAGAATTATTTGCCGCACGTCCCAAACATCCCATATACTTCACCCGATTTTCGAAGAACAAAGCGGCCTAGGGTTACACATTACCGATAACCTGTTAACTGGCAAATATGACTACTGAAATTACTGATAAATTTCGACAGCAAATGCTAGTAATTTCGGATTATTTTATAATGGACATGGAACATGTAAAGTTTACAATTTGTTTTACTATAAACACGGGGATTCCCCTGAGTTGCTCCGCTACACTCGAGCATGCGCTCACCTTTTGTAGCTCGAGTGAGCTGGCAGACGATACAATATATCTGACCTTTTATTTAGCATTTACAGTGTTTAATAATTTGGTTATTAACATTATTTTGGAGTGCTTTTTTTATGGCCTTACTGGAGTTAAATTTCAGGTTACGCACATAGCCTAACTAAAACAAAAATAGTTCCGCATTTAATTTTTTTTTTACAATATTGTGCATAATTAACATGTACAGGTGTTGCTTCAATATTTTTTCTGCGATCATATTTTAATTGAAAAAAATATAGAAAATAGAGAACCCATTTTCTATATTTTCAGGTTCAAATAACAGTAGACTTTGCATAATATTTTTTTGTAACAAACATTGGTAAAACTTATTTTAATTAATGATATATTGTCCTAATTAAGTTTAAGTGATAAAACATTAGATACAATATTTAAAATTTATAGCTAAGTCGATCTTATGCTGACCCTTGTAGCTGTAATTAGAATATAAATTTTAAATGTTTTTTTGTCAATCAATTGTAAGTTAAATATATAAATTTACAATTTGTTATTATTAAATATATATTTGAAAGAACTATATAATTAATTTATTTATTGATTGTAACTTAAACATTAATTTCACATTATGTAAAGTACTACCTAATTAGGCAATGCCCGTACTTAAGTAGACTTTACTAGAAGCATCGTTCTTATAAGTATAACTGTCTCACTGCGCAACATACAATTTTACAACATAGAAACAGGCAGCTTTTGGCGAAGGTTTGTCTTATATCCAAAACCTCGAAACTTTGAAGGAATTTTTCTGATGGATATTGGAAGGGTCTTTTGGTAATAACTCTGATAATGGACTTTTGAGTTTTTATGACAGAATCTAGACAACTCAAGGTAGCTCCACCGCAGCAAATAATTCCATAGGAAATAATACTATTTACCAGCGCAAAATAAACAGTCCTCATTAGGTCTTTAGATAGAATATTTCTTAGTAATTTAAACATAAAAATAAGATTTTTTACTTTTTTACCTGTTATACGAGTATGATCTTCCCAGCAGAGTTTATGGTCAAATGTTAAACCCAGATATTTATAGGAGGAAACTTTTTCTATGTGCGGGCAATGATATTGATGGCGATTATGAAAACAGGAATTTTATTTGAAAATTACTTAAATATGTTTCCATACTTTTATTGTTGTATAAGTTAAACGTAATGTACTTAGTTTTATTAATATTAAGAGATAATAAATTACTATCGAGCCAATGTTTTATTAAATTAAGTCCCACCTCGGCCTTTTTATAGAGTTACCCAATCCTTTTCCTGAAATATAAGGACAGTGTCATCTGCAAAAAATATAGCTTGGCCATTTATTAAAAGAATATTCGCAAGTATATTTATATAAATCAGGAACAAAATTGGACCCAATACATTGCCGTGAGGGACACCAAAGTCAATTAACATATCGTCGCTAAGAGCATGTTGTTCGATTTTCTTAAGCAATATGGGGTGAGAAACGGTATCAAACGCTTTAGCGAGGTCTTAACTGCACATTAAGAGTTTGCATTGTTAAGTTTGTTATGAATAAAAATTATTTTAAGTTCAAGATTTACTATTTCACTATCTATATACTTTTATTTCAATTTAACCCTTTAGGTACCCAAAAATCATATTTGGTACTGACATATAATCTGGATTTATAAATGGCCCCACATCTCAAATAGCTTAGGGCCTTATCAAGTCTAAATCCAGCCCTGACTAAAATGGGACAGGAATTATTAATGTTTGCATAAGAAAACTGTTACGTTGGTCGGCATATCTGTAATCATTTGAACATTTCTCGAGGCTTGCTGTTCATCAATTTTGAAGTTCTTTTATTTTTTAAAAATCATTATTTCTGTTATTTTCTTGTCCCTTTTTTTTAAATAGATAATTTTGAATATACTTATCTTTCTATGTATATTCAATTACTCAATTATTAAAAGTTTTCCTTTTTCCTTTATTTATTACTATTCATTTTTAAATAGTATAAGGTTCTTTCATTTTTTTTTTGCTGTTAAATCAGTTTTAAATCTCTAATAATCAATGTAATACTTTATTTACTAAATATAAATTGAATTACATTAGAATAATTATATTTTAAACTAAAATCTAGGTTGTGGGCGAAGTGAGCGTCCAAGGACCAACCACCACCTCCAAACTGATTCGTTGTTTGAAGTAAGATCTCGCATGCGGATCCCCCGACTACTCTCTTAATAATTTGCCAACTTTCAAACGTTAATGCATCGGCTGACCATACACCCAGAATTTCTTCTTTAGTTTCATATATGTATTTAAAATGTACATGTAAGACCCTTTATTTCATAAATATCTTCAGATGTTTAAAGTAGTATGGTTCTGCTACTTTATTGCAGACATTTGGATCTAGCAAGATGAAAGATGGACAACCGCAGTGTCGATATCGTGCATTGTACAATCTGTAATATAATTCAATACTCCGAAAGGCAATCACAAAGTTTGGTCCATTTAAGAAAATAGAAATGCAGCTGAATCTATAAAAAATATTTTTATAATGATTTTAATCTATATTATCTTATATTGATTTATATCTATTTCTATTTATATGTATAGAAATTTTTCGTTTTTTCTAAATGTTTAAATTTGTCCTAAAAAAAATAATTGACATCATTGTTTTCAATACAGTGGTTTCATGGAATTTGAGAGAAAACCCTCTGACGTCTTGTAGAAAAAGAAATAGGAATAGAAGAGAATACGATAATCTTAAAATACAAAATGAATTTATTTTAAAAAACTTGCTTGAATTTGCATCTTTATGATATTTTATTTTGTCAGTTGTTGTTGTTTTGTATTAAGATATTTACATTAACAGATTTGATAAAATGAAATAGAAAAATATGGACTTTTCGAGACTCTTAACTTTTAGACAAAATAGAAATATATGTTTTTCATTCGATTTAAACCCAGACAAATAATTATTATAAGATAAAACAATGACCAGTATTATTTTTCTACAACGTTTAAAAAGAGTCACGACACTGCAACATTTGTATGGAGAAATAACCGGGTTGTATCCCCTTAAGAGGGTAGAGTTGTAAGAGTTGTAGCCCGCTCATACAAGCATTGTTTTTAAGTTGACGCTTGGTGTATTTAAGGTGCAATTTAATTGCTAAATATTATTATCCACTAATAGAATAGATTTAGAAAAAAAGCCCCCCTCTGGTCATGGGTGTCAATTTTAAAACATCTACTTCTAAAGAATGAGAGGGGGAGGTTGAATAATAAATTTCTAGTTTTCACCGAGCACAGTTGTTTATGAGCTTTTGATGTTTAAATATATTTTATCGCTCTACATAAAACTATCAACCCTGTTCCAGGGTTCATGTGACTATTGACATTGTAATAGATTCAAAATATGTAGTATTTTACTTCACACAAAAAATATAATAAATGTTCTAGCATCCTTCTTACACTTACTGATTATTATGGGTTTCTAAAAACATACTTGTTATGTCCATAATGGTATAACACCATAACGATTGAAAGGTCGGCCCTTAGGGCCATTTGCACCATATTAACTCACAGTTAGCATGAATAAGAATAAATAAATGTCCAAAATTTATTTTATTCATAATGTAAGGAATGTATTTGCCTTAAGGTTTAGAGAGGTACCTATAAAAATATGCATTAGGTATATAGAGCTTATATTGCCCAATAATGTTGGTTTTGTTTTATTAAAAAAAATCAACGAAATCTTTCCTATACTGGACAAATATTATTAATAATTAAGTAGGTTACCAAATATTAATATTGTATAAATAGTTAAGTATAATAATTAAGTATGTAGTACTTATGTAGTTTAAAGTATGTATGTAGTGTTGTTAAGTAGGTACGTCATCAAATATAAATATCCAATGAGATTATTAATGGTATAAATATTTATAGAATGTAGATAGGAACCAACAAAACTCAAAGCCAATAAAATCTATTTCCTTAGGGTGCAACACGTCACTAAATTTAAATATTGCACCATAAAAAAATAAAACTAAAAAGAACGTAGGTACTAAAAAATCATGCGCTTCGAAGCCAATAACATAACTTTTCTCCAGGAAGCTACCATTTTGGGCAAAATGATTTAAATATAAGCTATTTTTGTAAAAACTATTTATTAGGTAAAACCACCCTACTTGAATAAATTTATCGTAAATGACAATTCGACCTTGTATTTATTGCCTTGACAAGTTAATTTTGTCGCGAATTTATAAATAAAAATGCATTTCGACTACATCTATGAAAGTATGAAAATAATGATCCTTATAAAGAATTATACGTGTTACGTATTCAACAAATTGATCACTGCGATTCATAAGAATGGCAACGGTACTTATTAAACAAATAAAAATCATAATTTAGGTAACGTAAACAATTAAAAAAAGTCAATATGGCAGGCAATATGGTATGGTATTTATATTATTAGTTGTCACTTACAGATTACAAGAATTATTTTCGCGAACTATAAATATATCAAAGTCGTTGTTTTTATTAACATTATGTTACGGACGACAAAATGCCTTCAAAATTTTTATATTGAAGTCAGTCATGGGCAATATAAAAACAGCCTAAGATGAGCGAGGAGAACCATAGACAATATTCAAATCAAACACAGTTTAGAACGTTAGTCAGCCATTTGTCCACATTATTTTATATTTTCTAGGTGTAATTCATCCTAATATTAAAATCCACATTTTAAAATGATAAAAAACTAAAACGATAAAATAAAAGAATTATCATAATAAAATTAAAAATATAATTCACCACAAAAATACTAATATCTTAGAATTTGTAGGAAAAGTAGAGATTATCTGATTTGAGGTAAAAAGATCCAAAATGTATAAACAGTCATTAAACGGCAACATTTCAGTCAACATACCTAATTTATTTACGCAGTTCGGGTTCGTGAAATCTTTTTTGAGATAAATCAACCGAAAATACGTATTAATGAGATCAAAAACTAAATTCATTAATTAAATTACAGTTATAAATGACTCACAGAAATATCAAACCTTTCAAGCAAGAAGAAAAACAAGTGCAAGTGTAATACTGGCAACATTTTAGTTAACAGAGCATTTATTACGCATTAAATTCTTTTTACGAAAAATAAATTTTAGCGTTTTTTATTTGTCACATGTAAAAGAAATTAAACACTAATACCGCGCTACTTACATACTTGAATCAAAAAATATATTTTTTATAGGCTTACCCGCGGCTACTCTTGCCAGAAAGTTTGTCCATGGAAGTCATGTCAAATAATAGAATGAGTCGACCAGCTTAGATAAACCTAATGATATTTAAACATCACAATTCGAACCAAGGTAAAGGTAAATATACTCTATGTTTAAACTAAATTGCACGGCACATAAAATGTCAAAACTTATCACAATAATAACATCCCATCAAAGCAGGCCGAGACGACAAACGAGGAAACGGATGTGATGTGACGCCATTACGGCGTCTTGTTATTCCAACCGTTTTATCTACCAACATACGCAAGCAAACGTGGTCTATGGTTTAGTTTGATATCACGTGTTGAAACGAAAACGCACGTTGCCACAGCCATTTTGTACAAATTAAAACGTTGGTACAACCGCATACATACCTCAGAAATCGTACCGCCATTTTGTTTTATGGTCTATGATTTAAAATGTAGTTTATTTTCCGATTTGGTATCAATACTTATTATTTATTTTATTGATATTGTTTATACGTTTTTCAATCAACTTGTAATTACCATAACTTTAAAATTATGTTTTGCTGACTTATATTATATTGTGTACAAAGAATCCATTTTAAATATAAAATAAGTAGGCATTACTTTCATTGGGTATGGCACCATACCCATGCATCGATACATTATGCATTGACCATTAACTAATTGGTGCTAGAATTGCGATACTATTTGAATTTTATGTCTATACATGACTATACATTGTAACGGATTAGTTAAACATTAAAATGTTTTACTATTTATTTTTTACTTTTGAATTTCGTATAATATCGTATTAGTAGACTAGTCATGGTCAAAGACCACGGAATAAAAATATTCATACTTTTTAAAATAATATTTCTGTAATCCCTGGCCGCTACGCTCTCTGGCCAGCGTTGACGGCTTGTTTACATACCAATGATGTCTTATATACAGCCCCTATGGCAACTTACCTTAAAACTGTTAGTAGTTTATTTGAAATATCAATGTCCTGAAAAAAATTGACATTTAATTAATCATGTATAACTCCACATTTATCAGTAGCATGCGGCCTTTGACCTACCGTGTAAACATCTATGTTCTTCTAATACTTATAATAACAAATACTTAGTATAGGAACATACATACTGTAAATGTGACCTTGAGTAAATTTAAATCATAGTGTTTTTACTTTTGCTAAGAAAGCTGGTTTAGTCGTAGCCTGAAACATCTTGCCATTCTTTATATCTTGCCATCTAAGTATAATTTACATACATTTAAATAAATAATAAAGTGACCTAAAAAAAGGAGCGAAGTTAAATTTTAAAATAATTTTTCTACGATGTGACACATTGATTTTGTGTTATTTTTTGGAATAATTCTATTAAAAAATAAATTTTAGTGAATTTTCATTGACTCGTTATTTTGATTAATAACAATTAATACGTCGGTCGAAAAACCACAGCTGAGGTGGATGGATGACATCAGTAGGACCGCAGGGGTTACATCAGCTGGCCTCAAACCGCATCGAATAGAAATACATAGAGATAAATGGACGAGGCCTACATCCAGGAGTAGATGGCGACAGGCTGAGGAAGAAGGAGAACACTTTCATAGTTAATAACGTATTATTAATTATACATACAATAATATGTAAAATAAAAATACAAAAATAAATTAAAATCTATTTTAAATACCTAATGTAATGATGAACTTATAACTTGAAAGAAAATATAACTTGGTTAAATGTACCAAAAATATTATTTTTATTTTGCGTCCCTTTTTATTACTGCTAGTCGTTGTCTTGCGCCGTTTTAAGAGGATCTGAGTAATACGACATTTTGGTAAAACGCAGTTACACCTCTACAACACGTTTTGATGTGACGCTATTTTACAAATTCTGACTACACATTCATGATTAAATTTTCATAATATCTATCTGAGATCTTACAACTAATTGCTCGCAGTTTATTGAAATCGAAATGTTCAAATATGCTTAATTTTTCAATTATTATTGCGTATTGCACTCACTGTAAAGTGACTGAGCTAATTAAAATAGGGATTAAAACTAATCGAGACCGGCGTTTTTATTAATTTGATAACCTATGCGATCGTAACAATAACAATCGTTTGGTTCACCTTCAGTAACAACAAGACAATAAACGTAGTTTGGGCAATAGGCGTTTTGGTTTAGGTACCAACAGCATGTCGTCTGAAAGGTGTCATTTTGTATAAGGGCTACCAAATGAATGGGATTAGTCGTCATAGGAGGCCACGAGCAATTCATAAATAGTTGTTTTATGTTAAGTTAGGTCGTAGGAAAAAAAATATAAAAACATGTTTTTTAAAAAACTTTAACTTTCAAAACTAGCTTAAAACCTATGTGATTAGTAAATCTGAAGTTGAGACTCGTGTGGCTGAAGAGATTTAAAGCTTATAAGATATACAGGGTGTGCCACTCTCGAAGAACTACTGTAAACATTATTTTTTGAGTTATGGCCGTCTTTTGTTGCCAAAGATGGCGCACTCAATGTTTTAGCATATTGCTCGCTGCGCCAGACGCTCTCCCCTACAGGGGAGAGCGTCTGGCGCAGCGTCTGGCGTCTCGTCAACCCTACAGGGTTGACGAGACTCTCAAAGGTACCAAACATAAATGCTATATTTAAATACAAAAGACAATAAGATACAAGATAGAAATATTTAAAACACGTAAAAATTTAATAATAAAAAATTACAAGAACAAAATCACGATTGCATACACACAGACATTAATAAAGTGTAGGTGGGCGTATCTGCAGGGCGTGAAGACAAGCGGTGGCCTCCCGCGCAGAAAAAGGATAAAACACAAAAGAAGAAGTAGAGAAGGGCGAAGAAGCACCAGAATCCTAAAGCATGAAGCTAAAAGCGGGAGATTCATGTCCAGAATGAAACGGCCGCTTTTAGATTTTAAACTTATATATATAAGAAGCTACTATCTCCGTCCGTTGCATCTATCAACTCAAAAAGTACAAATGTAAAAGAGTTGAATTTTGTGTGCATCAATCTGCTCTCGAAAAGCAACCATAGCCGTTAAGATCACACCGAAATCTGTTCGTATAATATAGATATTTAACATTAAAGTCCACGAATTTTTAATACTGATGAATGAAATTTGACATTTCGATAGGTAGACGCCAGCCTCAGAGCGCGATCGTGTATGAATTTCAAAATAATATGACAGTACGGCTGTTGGATTGTTTTATTTATTTATATACACTTATTTCTTTATTTTAACCTTATTTTTATTAATGTTCAGTATCACGTTATAATTATTATAAATTGAAATATTATGTGTGTTTATTTATTGTGATTACATAACGGAATTTGTTGCTAAAGACAATGACGCACAAAAGAATAATATTAAAATATAATAAACGAATTTAAATAAGATAAAAAAATATTTTAAATTTAAAAGAAAAACAAAATGTAATACACCAGTTAAAACTTTGATTATTTATATATATTGAAAAAATAAAAAAAAACTGATTTAATACGGAACTAAACAAGGAATTGTGTCCGTGGTTTTGTGCAGAGGCGGATTTTCCACAAAGTCTGCTGCTGATGATTTCGCCTTACTGAGCATTGAAGCGGATTATTTCAAATAGGTACTAATTAAATCTGTAACTAAAACAACATTCATTTTTTTTATTGCAAACCTAGCCACTTACTCCTTTGACCGTGGTTGCCTGCTGGAAGACCTGGAAGGTAAAATGCTTGCCAGTTGCACCCTTAACATATAGGTCCATATTAGATCTCAGCTCAGTAAATAATGGAACTATGAATGCTAATTATTAATATAAAGATAAATCTCCCGAACTATGAGGTAAATATTTTCTGACGGGAGCAAGTCGAATTGAACGCGACGTTGTTTTCGTAAGTAATTTAGGAACCTACTTTACATTTTTACGCTGGAAAATCAGCAGAAAAGGGCGGCTATACGAATGCACAAAACCAGAGGCGGATTAAGAGTCGCGGCCGCCCTAGGTCGTTTAGTAATAACTAAACGACCTAGTTAATCCGCCTCTGGTTTTGTGCATTCGTATAGTATTTTTATTGGTGTTGGTATAATATTGCTATAATATAAACTTTTGCAGAGTTATTGAAAAAAGGTTAATTTGGAAGAAGTTACTATTAAATAAATCACAAATTAAGTAAATAGAAAGGGTGGTGGGTTAGGTCAGGTTGTTTCTTTATTAGTCGCGCTTCAAAATTTACAAAAAAAATTACCTTGTAGATTTATATGTCTCAGGAACTTTGAATAATCCGTTGAGTAAACATCGGATTATTAAAAATAAGTGCATTGGTAATTTTGTTATGCAATTACTAAGTTTATAAACCAATTGTTTTTGATGTATATTGTTAACCCCCGACGCAAACAGAGGGTTGTTATAAGGTTAACATATGTAGATATAGGTAATAAAAGCAACCCATAGCAAGTTGGTACCACAGGCGCATGTAGTCTGGGGGGAATCCTTAAAAGCATCAACTTTATTTGCTTGCGAGCTAAAAAATCTTTTTTGTCTTGATAATCTCTCTTACGCGGGATGCACTCACCAATCAAAAGAATAGTATTCGCAAATTAGCTAATGAAAATCAAAAGATAAGTGAAGAAAGGGTGCGCAAAATTCTCAAGGCCATGATGCATGTCCAAAGTGCGGTGTAATTTATTTAGTAGATAGTTAAAAAGATTCTAAAAGAAAAATCTCGCGCTTACGAAATATAGGTCGCAAGTAACGAGGATCGCATGGGCAGCACTCACTATTATAATAAAACGCGTCATAATACATTGAAACTAAAATATTAAAATAAAATATGATTACATTTGATAACACGTCTATGACTAAATTTCTGTAATAGAGCAGAATACTATAAAACAACGAACATTGGGTAAGATCTAACATAAATATATTAAGTTCATAATGCAGAGGAAACTCGTTCAGCACTGCATAAGGAGTGCATAAGGGGCCGTATTTGGCACGGTGTTCGCGTATCCAAGGAAAGCGGCTTAGACTAAGGTGTGTAACCACCCGGGAAGATCACTTCACGCGCCATAGGAAGTTTACGTAAAAAGAAAAACAAAAAATATCATTGTAATATCATAATGTGTGTTTAGATAGACGGCTGCGAGAAATACATAGGCTGTGGGGAAGCGCATATACTTAGAGTTTATTTCATAGTTTGGATATAAATGAAACGAATAAGTTTTCCTCGTTTAAATCATTTGATATTATCAAGGTATTCTGATATACTATATTCCCAGATTATAGACATAATTTTCTAAGATTGCAGATTCTAAACTAAGATATTAACTGGCATTCCATAACATTCTAATTAACAAGATGGTAATTCTGTAATAAATATAATCCTAATGACATCATACTCACCTTGAGTATATACAAATGCTGCAGTTTCTTTCTCTTCACTGTAATAAAAGACTTTATATTTTAAAAACCTTTTATTTTAGTAGAAACGCTACCTAATTCATCCTCAGACAAACGTAGCCCGCATACAATCAATGATTAGGTTAAAGGTATTATTGTGTTAGATTAAAATATAACTTATTTGCTATTCGAAGATAGGTTGCTGCGGGACGAGCCATTCTGAAAAAAAAAATAATTTTGTTTTTTTATTTATTTAGTTTCTTACGTTTGTTTATCATGTGTCATAGTGTCCCATTTAAGCCTATACTATTTAGTTATATATATTTATTGTTATTTTCATACGTATTTATTTTTTTTTTGTAATATCTAATAATCTATATAATTATATGTTATTATCTTACGAAATCTTGTTACATTTATATTTAATTTAGTATTTTATTTGAGTGCCTTGGCCCCCTCTCTAAAATCTCCTCATCCTACCCACTGGGTTAGCACTGGTGACAGCCGGATGGATCAGTGCAAATCGCCACCGAAGAAGGTAGCAACTCGCGCCGAAACGTCTGGCATTCATTCCGTAAGCCTTGTCTATTTTTTTACCATCTGTACTGACAGCTAAAAAATATAAAATCAGACAACAATCTAGTGATACATATAAAAAATAAATAAATAAATATAATAGATAGATAATAGATTTATTTATTGCGACATAATTAATTTGACAAAAAAATCGAAATTTAGTAAAGTAAAACACAGTTACAAATGAGCGATTAGCACTGCTACATTTTGTGCCCTAGGAAGGCAGTGTTTTATTATGCTACAACTATGAATGTCAACCCGTTAATGCACCTATGAAGAATTATGGAAAGTTTGTCTATTTGTAACTAAAACAAAATTAAAATATATAATATATATAATTTTATAAGTGAGTTGCAAAGATATTTAACCTATAATTGATGATTGTTTTTTTAATAGCGGCAAATCGTTTGAAAAGATAAATTACACAATCTTTGACAATATTAAAAAAGTTTATTAATTTTTTGATAATTCGTTGGATAGCAAAATATTTATTAAGGACTAAAGAGGTCTTGTACTTGAGAGCGCAGGATGTCGGTTTAAACCCAACGCTGAGTTTTATAAAAATGCATTTTTAACTCTCACCTTTAGTGTAAAATATTGTCAAATACTATATATAACCATCTAATTAGATGTAACAAGAAAAGGATGATATTAACAAAAAATATAAAAATATTAAATAGTGATTAAGAAATATCATTCTTTTTTTTTATTGACCAAAAACCGAATCAAACATATTTGAGTCGGTTTTTGGTAATTTAGACTATATATAAAATATTATGTTTTTTTTATATATATATATTTTTATGTATAATTTATGCACCTCTTTAAATACGTTGTTATTTATAGTTAGGATATTACCTATGAAATATAATAGTAATGATCATTAAAACGTTAATATAAAATGTTTAATAAGTTAGCAGATTATTCCTTTATTTATCAGCCATGCGTTAATTTTTTCCGAAAATATTTTAAGGTTATTTATATCCTTTATATAATCCGGAAAATTATTGTGGAGTTTGGTACCAAAGAATTTTAAGGACCGTTGTTCAAAACTTGTAGACATTTATGGTATCTCTAATAAGTCACTAATATGTGCTCTTGTATTATGACCATGATCTATTTTTTTCGAATATACTAAGTTTGTTGTGATTACAACATTACCTTCTTTATGGAGGATTGTCTTACATCTAAAACCTTGAAGTCTGTGATTGATCGGATGGCAAACGTTTCTGGCGTCTTTGAATAGTTCTCGGTACTGATTTTAGGGCCAGCTCTAACGGCTTTAGGTTATTTTAGCATAGTTTCCCCAACCAATTATTCCATATGTTAATATTGACTCACATAGTGCAATATAGGTAGCTTTGAGAGTAAATGGGTCCAGTATAGATCATAGAATTTTAAAGATATATATAATCTTTCTAATTTTTTTTTTGCTAAATATTCAGTTTGAGTTAAAAACCTCGTGCCTTGGGTCTAAGGATTCCATACCAATAAGTATATACGAGTATATAAGATTTATTTATTTTAAGATGGTATTCTCACAAAATATTGAATTACATAACATGTTAACAATTAATCTTACATATAAATATAGATATATCGTGAATTTTTGACATTTTGAAGCAATTCATGAATATGCATTTTGAATTGCCTAAGGCATTTTTATTTTTTGCCTCTAACTATTTTTAATTTCCAACCTATCCTAGCTTCGGTTTGCATTGTCTGGATTGTGTAAAATTGCTTTTAGGTAATCAAATTAAATAAATAAAACGATGAAGCAATAGTAAGGGTCTACAGCCATAAAAAGACCAGCGATGACTTGCAACTTGGCGTGGTGAAATGACCGGGTTCAGACAAGCAGGCAAGGCGAGCGAATGTAAACGGAACCGTCCGAGTTTCAAACGAAAAAAAAAATTAAAAAAAAAAACGGGGGAGTTTTTATCTAAAATCAAATTTTAAAAAAAAGGGCACTCCAACTTGACGTTTCGTCAGACGAGTATATTTGAATGATATTACACACACACAATTGTATGTACCATTCTTTTTTTATATATTGTACTGTTGGTTTTCAGAATAAACGATAAATAAATAAATAAATAACTTCTTTATTTTATAGCACTATTTTTTATACCACAACGAATGCGTTAACTACAGACCTATATCTATATCTATATCCTATGTATAATAGATAAAATTATGGAGTCATATATAGGGTCCAAAATTCAGGATTATTTTAAAAACAACGAAGTTATTTTAAAAAATCAGTAAAGTAGTAACAATACGAGTAGAGACCCTTTTCTCGTGTACTGTAGGCGGTGATAACTCAAATGTTTTTAGGAGGACAGAACATAGAATTATAGTAAAATCATTCCAATCGGAGTTAAATTTTGAGAGTTATTTTATTGTTTTAAATCACCCTGTAAACGCTACATCAATATTTATCACTTTTTGTGTACTTACTGAAACAAGCCATTGTTTATACTGAAATGAATTTCTAGCTAGACGTATTTATTTTATTTTATTATTCAAAAATAAGTCATAATACTTTAAATGGGTTCTGGCAAAAACCTGATTTTGGCTGTTAGAAACTCAAATTCATGGCGTCTTACAAACTTTGCGTACTAAATTTACATACATTATTTTTAGATAAAATAGAACAAAAAAACATTTACCACAAAAAAAAGAGTAAATGAAAAATAAATAACTAACATTACAAAATAACATTACACAAGAAGAACACACAATCACTATTCAAGAAATTCCTTGTATGTAGATTCGTGTCAAAAATCCGTGGCGCGGACTATTATTTAAATACCTATATAAACCAAAGACCAATTAGCATTGATTATGCTGTAGCCATATATACCATAGGATCTAACACGGTTCTAAACGTGACGTAGCTACACCAGGTTTTTTTTCAATTTGATATTGCAACAAACGTTATTATCACATGGTGTTTATATTTTTTCTCGGATACCAGTATGAATTTGGATTTGTCGTCTTTACTAATCATAGTTGAAATTGCAAGGCCTGTTTATCGAAAATGGTCTTGGACGGTGTATAAAGATCTTTTTAAAATCACTAATACCTTTCAGGTGATTGATCTACGAGTATATTAATAATCAAACATTACTCAGCAAAATGTATCCTAATTACGGGACTAATGAATTTTAAATTTAATAAAATACCGTTTGAATGTTCGAACGTTATATTTTTGTCAAGGTGGGGCACGCAAGGGCGGAGTAAAGCACCTGGACACGGAAGGATTTGGCATAGTACTGAACACTGACTGGCTGCTACCAACCTTGGCCACACATTAGGTTAGCATTTGACCTAGACATGGTAAGCGGGGCGTGGTGCAAGCGACAGAATAATCAAAACCGAAAGTTTAAGTACTTTTTGAATAAATTTAAATACAGGTACTCGAATTTATATATTTGGATATTGTATGTTATTTTAATATTTAGTGTAAAACTGAATATTATGTTGTTGATACTTTATTTTATTTAATAAAAACTTTAAATTTAAATTTGAAATATAATATCCTTATTTAAATATGAAACTTTTTTCTTGAGACCGGTTTAGTTGTTGATAGAATTTTGTTGAAGTCGGATAAATTACTAAGGAAGGCTTTTTTCATAAGAAAGAAGAAAAATATGAATTAGCTGTCAAATGTATTAGAATTAGAGGTTATGTTGGTAAATATTCGTGTGTCAGATTATTAGATTGTTTTTTTTCTTTTGTTGTTTTATTGGTTCGACCTGAAACTTTTTTGTTTTGTATTTATACGCATATATTTAAACGTTTGAATAAACCTACCTTGAGCATTATGGCCCATTATAAAGGAGCTGCCTCGGAAGCTGGCAGGGCTATGCAGCTGATGAAAAAACGCGAGAAAGCCCAACAAGAAATTGAGTTTCGCAAAAAGAAAATTGAAGAAGATCTTCGTATTCACAACATAGAAAACAAATTTGCAGCTCATTATGATGCTGTCGAGCAGCAACTCAAAAGTTCAACAATTGGTTTGGTTACTTTGGATGAAATGAAAGCTAAACAAGAACATATTGTAAAAGAACGGGAAAAGAAACTAGCTCAGAAAAAAGCGGAGAAAGATAAGGAGAAGCAGAAAGAAATCGAGGCCAAACAGGCTCAAAAAAATAAGCAAAAGCAACAAGTTGGTGTAATTTATAGATACGTTATATACTAAGGGTTGCCATTTGTCCGTATTTTATACGGACGTTTTGTATTTTACAAGCCGTGTCCGTGTTTGTACCGTACAATGGAAAAAAGAGAAATGTCCGTCATTTGGAAGCCTCGTGAAACGTTACGTACAGTGTGAGAGTGGTTGTACCGTGTAAATCACTTACACTTACTTATAGTAAACTAGCTGTAATAGTGACACTGCACACCCTCCAGTAATAATAAATAAATATTGTAAAATTCCTAATATATTTTGGAAATACAGTTTCAGTTAAATTTTTAAGTTTTTTAAGCTTTAATACTGATTAACCGTGCCCTTTTTTTATGACCATTCAAATTATTATATAGAATATATATATATAGGTTTTTAAAATTTATTTTCTCTAAACCCAAGCTGCAAAACTAGATTTGTAGATATTTTATCTTTTACTTCTAATGATGAAAAAAAAGTAAATTAATTTTATGTATATTTCGTTTATGTGCAGATCCATGCTTTATCTTTTGATCCCGAAGAAGAAGAACAAGAAGAAGATAGTGATGATGAAAATGATAATATTGAGGTTTCAAATAGTACTGAGGAGATTGACGTGAAACCAAGCAAAGGATGGAGAGATGAAGAACAACCGGTAACCACTTGAGCATCTAATTACTCATGTTAATACATTAATATACATTTAAATAAAGAAATTAAAGAACGTTAAGTTAAAAGATGATAAAAAGTAAAAAAGTTAGTCGATAAAAAGTAAATTATCTAGCGCACTTCCGACCATGAAAATAAAAGTTTTTTGGTGGGTGGGTGGGTTTTGGTGAAGTGAAAAGATGTTGGTCATAATAAAATATGCTCCTCTAAGTGAGATGGATATTATCTCATTTGTGGGAAAGTGATAACTGCATGCTACACAATAATTCACATCCACCCATTTATCTATAGGAAAAATTTAGAATGTGAATAAATTGATCGGAAATGCGATGAGTCAGTAAAAGCATTTCAGAAAGTGTTTGCATCGTTTGTGCGAAAGTTTGTGCTTTTCTGGGTCTTGACCCAGAGTATCCTTTTCTCTTTCTCTAGTGGCCTTACACTAGACACCTTTGACGTCTTTATCTAGTGTCCTTTTCAGATAATTTTCAGACAGACATTGCAGTGAAATATGATGTTTAATCATATTGCACCTCATCTTTAGGTGCATGTTCCTAAGAATTCTGAAAACAAACAGAGAAAAAGTGTTGCACTGTGGAAAGTGCTGGCTTTTGGTTTCATTTTGATTTCGTCGACCAGGTTGATTATTATTAATATTCTAGATGTAAAATTCTAGGTTACAAAAAAAGTTCGAAAGAATCCTGATGTTGACACATCTTTCCTTCCGGACCGAGAGAGGGAAGAAGCTGACCTTAAACTTAGAGAGGAGCTACGCTTGGAGTGGGTCATGACCCAAGCAACACTTAAGGATGAACCCATTACCATCACATTTAGCTACTGGGATGGATCTGGACACAGGAGAAATGTCACACTTAAGAAAGGTGATTTGTTCTCAGATCTCATTTTATATTTAAATGTTGTTCTTTTATTTCTTATTATTATATATTGCTAATAATTGAGTAGTTTGTTTATTTTACATGTTTGGGCTTTTCAATTAATTAATACGTTTTTACACTGCCCACCTTGTTAATTAAATGTAAGGTGGAAGAATAATTATTATAAGTAGTGTTTAACAAAAAGACATTTTTTTTTTATTTATTTATTTTTCATTTATTTAAACATTGTATATTATGTAAAATCATTTTAGTTATTAGCTTACATTGACATTTTTTCTGTGGGTTTGTGTAGGCACTCTTCTCGGTGAAATTTTACCGACACATCGTGATTCTGAACAGTCGATTGAGATGACCTGATATGCAGTATATGTGTTTTTGACGCATTTTTGACTCATTCTGTTTTCAGAATGAGTAACAAACGACGAGACTGATTTTTACATTATTGAATCATTTTTATAAAATATTTTTGGAAAATGTAGACCTTTTTTTTTAATATAAATCCTAGTTATTACATTTGCAAAAACAGTCAATTGTTAAAAAGTTAATTATTTTTGTTTGAATAAAAATCATTGTAATATTGGCGATTAGAAAAAATATTTTACTACTATAAAAAATAAAACATATCTCCCATTTCAAATTAAAAAAAACAATTAACATAATAAAATTGCAATATGTATTACTTTACAGATAAATACAAACAATATGTTATCATTAAGATTAAAATCAACATCCCTTAAATTAGTAGACTCTCCTATTAGGATATGCAAAGTACCAGGAGAGTCAGGTTAAATTTTTACCACGATCGATGGTTTCTCGTGGTTTTTGCAATCATAAATGTTTTTTGTCTCTAGATCGATGCATGTTTTATTCTTATATAAACGCCTGGCTTAATATATTAGACAATAAAATATACTTTTATTTCATCCTCCTTGTTTAATAATTTTGCAGGAAATTCAATTTATCAATTCCTTCAGAGATGCCTGGATACATTGCGTCCTGAGTTCTGTGAACTTAAAACTGTGACTGCTGATCAACTAATGTATGTGAAAGAAGACTTGATTCTTCCCCATCATTATACATTCTACGATTTCATAGTAACCAAGGTAAAAATATATTTAATCATTTATATTTGATAAGATAATCAGTTCTCGTGTCTACCGAAAATGTCAGGTGCATAAATATATATATTATTAAAAGTTGTTATGTGGAATAACCGTATTGTTTAACGAAGCTAGAGTGACTGAACTTTTAAAGTAAATAAAATATCGATTCGAGTTTTACAATTTTCGCCGAACCAGATGATTCAGTAACAGCTCAATATCTGAATTATAAGATCTTTGAAAAGTTTTACTCGAACTGGCTTTTGAACTTAAAATAACCAAATGCGAAGTTTGCCTAAAAGTCTAAGTTAACTCAAAAAGTTGATAATCTCAAACACATCCACTTTACTTCCTGTCACTCCTTTTCAGAATTTTGACCCCTGAAACTTTAAACTGTTGTCTGACCTTTCGATCTGCTTCCAATAAAACCTTGGAAATTCCTAGCCAATCACCGCTCTTCATAAAGTCCTCACGTTTCATGCGGATAGATTCCGGAATTAACTCCCTGATGACATTAGAGAGTCTCCCAATATTGCCATTTTCAAACGATGTCCATCATCATGAGAACATCTTGCTTCCTTCTAATTCCACATCCTTATCCTTGTTCCAATCCTATCCTTGCTTGAATATTATCCCAGTCCACAGACTTAACTCAACTCAACCAAAATCCCATGTATTTCAAAAATATTTTCACCATAGTCTCTCAACAATACAATAGTTTAGAGAATTGGAAAAAAAATAGTTTTTTTTGCTTCTTCTATGAATATTAAAGATGCAAACCAGGACTAAGTATAACTGGTCTATGATTTTTTCTAGTATTTTTTCCGTATCTAGTAGATGGCTGTATTCTTTACTAATAACAATTTGCTAGACCGGTGCGTCAAATTGACGAGCGTGGGTAATTGGTATTGCGTGTAAAGGGCATCACTTTGATTTTTGCGGGGTTTGACTTAACTTTCTGAACTAAAGTATATCTTTATATTTAAATAATTTCATTGCATTATTAATTTTTATTAGACCTTTGTTTCGCCTACACGAAAATCAACATATATTACACAACCTTTCTGGGTTTGCTGCTAGAGATTGTCTTGCGGTAATAAGCTCACCCTTTTATAATGTATTTAAGTGGGTCAAATAATGTGCTTATTATTTATTAATTTTATGACCATGATTACCTGCGTTGTGTGTGACAACATAACTTTTACCAGGGGGCATTTTACTTTTTTCTTAAAATTCTAGACTTCCTAATGTGATGTTTGGTCGTTATAAGAGACATTGCAGTGCAGACAAGTAATTGACTGTGAAAATATATACATACAAAAATATATACACAGGCGTTATCGTTATAAAAACATAAGATTCCCATAATCGTATATTATTTCCATTATTTAGTTCTTTTTTATTTGCAGCCTTTTAACCCCAATATTTTACGAAAAATCCCTTTACACAAATAGTGATATATTGTCAATTTCTTTACTAAAATAAACCTCGTTTTAGTTTAACACATTCACCCATTTAGTTTAAACGTCTTCAGAAGTTTTTGACAAAACAAGTTCAAACATAAATAATTGTAAACACCGCACATTCTTACAGCGTTCAAAACAGATTTTAGACTGCGAGTTGACTTTTTTACATATGCCAAATTTACCTTCTCTTTCACGCGTCACTTTATAACGCGTCACTAATGTTTGTTTGCAGTTTGGAGGTTTCTGTTCTGATTTCTTCTACATTGATATTAAAAAACAAGGTAGAACAAATACACTTTATTTTATAGTTACCCTCTCAGGCATCGTACATGAAATTACAAATACTAATTATCTTCACCTTGACCCAACAACAAAAAAAATATTTTTCAACGTTACCATTATGTTTTGCACTATATTACAGAATTTCATTAAAGTTAATTTTTTCTGAAATTGTTTATCTTTTTAATGTGACTTTTCTTCCTCTTTCAGGCCAGAGGCAAGAGTGGCCCACTATTTCAATTCGATGTGGCTGATGATATCCGGCTTGTAAATGATGCCACACAAGAGAAACAGGATTCGCACGCCGGAAAAGTCCTGCTCAGGTACTTTTAGGAAAATCAAAAGATTTCTTACAGCCCATTGCTTTCATCTATCAATAATCTGATGTTACCTTTTTATTTTACATTTTACATTAAATTAATAATGTGTGTATGTGTGCTCCTCAGATCCTGGTACGAGCGCAATAAGCACATTTTTCCTGCCTCAAGATGGGAACCATACGACCCTACCAAGACTTATGCAAAGTACACTGTCAAAGGCAAATAAAATGAAAATTTAAAAATTGTGAGCATTCATTTCATTTCATTCAATCCGTTCGTAGCAGATATTGAGTCTATAGAAAAAAATACCTTTTCTTGTGTAAATCTCAACCAAATTATAAGCAGATTTTTGCCAAAATTTTTGCGTACAAACACCCTAGGGCCTCAATGTGCGGATATGGAATAATGATATACTGGGCTCTATTTTTACAAGTGATTTATTATCAATTTTAAGTCTTTCACATTTAGACACAATAAAATATAACAATAAATATTTATTTGATACAGAAAGTATATAGGTATTTCAATTTCTAGATTAGTATATTATATAAGATTGATTGCATATCTCTACACCCCATTAAGGTTCTACTCATATTAAAATATAATTATATTTAAAACATTCAAATACATTTCCCACAATAAACAATGTATAAATATTTAATGATTTAAATTTTCTTAGATTGAATTCGTTTATTCATAAATAGCTAATAATAGTAAATATGGTTTTTTCCGACAATAAAACATTGACACGAAATAAACCTGATACAGCCTAAAATGGCAAAATTTTGTTAAATATATCATTAATAAATGCAGTTTTTTACACTTTAATTGTATACAAGGAAACTCAACAAAAAAATGAAATGTTAATTTATTTTACGATTAGTGACATTTTGACAAAATAACATTTGTGTGATTGCATCCGTTTGTCAAATTAATGAATATATAATGAGAAATTGCTTCTACCCAGTAAAAAAAGTTGTCGGTTACAGATTATTTTAAATACATTTCAATGTGAATATAGTTCAAAAATTGTAATCTAATCATAAGTTGTAGAGTTATATATCTAACTTGTGTTTTATTTGTGAATTAGATAATACTAGAATCAATAATGCAGGCTGGAAATATACGTGTAGGTATGTTCAATGCCGGATTTCTAACTAGGCACATGCCTAGAGGTGGCAGCATAGCGCCGCCAGACGCCAGGCTGTAAGAAGCTGGTTTTTTTTTAAATCCGGCCCTGGGTACGTCATAAGTACTATTAAGGACTAATAAAAATGTATGCTTTTATACCCATTTCAATTATGTTAGCACCTTGCATGCGTGATTAGGGTTGCCTGTCACAATATGCTTGACGGATATTTGGAGTTGTTGATTTTTTGTGAATTCAAGATATTATAAAACTATAGCAAACTTTTCATGTAATAAACTTCACTTATTGTCTCTAAACAAGTCAAAGTTTGTTTATTGTTTGAAAAGTTTCTATATTCATGTATTTTTTTTTAAAACCCATAGTTACCCTTGTAATACTTTAATATGTTGTACGATAAGAACATTCGTTTTAAAAACTAACCACATAACTTGTACAATTCTGTACAATAAATTGGACAGGATTTAAAGTGGCAATGTGACATTACTCTATATACACTCAATAAATAAATATTGGTATTGTGTTTAAGGCATAGAAATTCATAATATTAAGTCTAAATGCTCATAAAAGTATGACAAGGATTCTTTTAATCTATTTTTGAAATGTATATTTTCTTAATCAAATATTAGAGGAAAGTATCAAAGAAATATGTTTACTTTACAAAAGAGACGAGATAAGAATATGTACAATGTACAAGAAATAAATAAATGTAATATTCATATCTTAAGAAGTATTTTATTTAATGAATTACTAAGAAATTAGACAGAAAATGAGTGCTTGGTTATGTATGCTAATAAAAATCATGCATTAATTTATTCCTTTCTAGTTCACCTAAGTTGATAGTATGGAAATTCCCTAGACCAAAAACTGTTAGTAACATATTTAAGACAAATCCTTGTAAAAAAGCGCAGTTGTGATTAAGCTGATCTCCAGCTGCTGTAATGATACCATTTTAGGACATATATAATAAAAGTATTTTCAAAGAAATCACTATCGATATGCCAATGATTCTATACAAGACCTCAAGATCACATTTAATACAAAATGTGTTCATTTCGAAATTTGGTAAGATAACACGCTCTTACTATGGATATTTGAAATGCAACTTTAAACTTCAGTTCAACAGTAAAATCCTGGGGCCGCAAATAAATACCCCAATTTTTGGCGCTTGTTTGATATGTTATCACCGACTAGAGCTACAGCCGGGAAAATTCTTCTTGTTCCTTAAACAGACAGCAATAGTGTCGCCTTGCTGAATGAGAATGATGTTGCCAAACAACCTCTTTTGCAAAAAGATATTGTATATAAATATTATTTAAATTGATTATTTTTATATATTAATAAAGACTAACTGCTTATTCATCTATTTTACATGTGATGCTGTTTAGCTAAAGTAAATGTGAATGTTGCGAGTGTAAAAACTTTGAAATAGAGAAATAACATATATTTTGAATAATATGGCACACCATTCAAGATATGCAAATTGAATTCCCTAAAGTCGTGCTAGCGTGGTCAACTTAGTTCATAGTTTGATTGAGGCCCAAGAAGAATGTTCTGGACAGTATATATAATATCAGTAAGTAGATATTATAATGTTCTGATATTTCTTTCTTCAGAGAACATTAACAAAATATAAAGATTTAAATGGAAATCCGAGTATACCTGAAGCAATTTAGCTAAGAAGATACAAATAGAAATCAATAGTCAAAAAAGAGAAACCGTTTGCCTGCCACTATTTTAAAGCAGAAATGCCATGATTGTCACACTCGATTTTAGCCGCGTTCAATTTTCTATTTTGTTGTTTAATTTTATTTTCGATTCAAACATCCACTTGATAAGTGGGTGACAGCTAGGGACAGCGGCAGGGATATTGAGGCTGAATTTATGTTTTTATTTGTATCATTCAAAATTTAAAAGACCTTTGTAAGTTTCAATTATTGGATAGAACTATTGAAGTGAGTGATTTGATAACTATTGACGTGCGGTTACCACAACTAAGATTGCGATCGCGTCGTTTTGTCACAGAAGCGAAATTCCATTCGTTTTAGAATACCGATTGTTGGGTAAGCCATGCCAAACTTTCATCGCTGACATATCTATCTATTAATTTAGAGATAGATTGGGTTTAATTAGATATTACAAAATTTAGAAATATAAAAATGAATTAAAGCTTTTTCTTTTGAAGGCATTTAAGTTTACAGATTCGTTCTGCATTCAAACTAATTTCGGAATGAATTTAAAAAAATATGTGAATATTTTTTTTTCATAAGACCTGTTAGGCTAATGCAATTAAAGAAAAGTCGGCGAGTCAGCTTCAGACAGGCACCGCTGTTTAGTTTCCCCTAAAAGGACAGTAGTGATACACCCTGTGTATAATCATCCTGGCATAGTAAAAAGAGCTGATTAGATTTTGAGCACCCTAAGATTCATAGCGGAGAACTAACCCGACAATGCATAAGGCCGCTTGCATACTATAAATGAATGATGAAAGAATATGTCCAATATGCTTGAAAAATACTCTTCAGGCCAAGGGATACATGGTTGAAAAAATACATATTCTCCAACACTTATAGAGCGATACAGAAAGTGTCAAAATTTGTTCTACATTCTAACTGCAGTACAACCTGAAAGATTGAACCCTTGCTTTTTTTAAATGAAAATTATTACAGGAGCGTGGTGAAAAAGTTCATCAGAGGACCCTAAACACCAGCGAGTTGTGGTTGATGGTCGCAGCACCATAAAACCTACATTACTTTCTTTTGAAGGCATTTAAGTTTACAGATTGTGTTCTGGGTAATCTATACCAACCCTTCAAAAGCCTTTTTTTTAATGACTTATCCAGTTACGCAAGCCCAGTTCCACAGATAAAAACAATGAGAATGGAAAACATTTTAAGAGAATAGTTGAGTAAGATCTATTGTAATATTCATATAAGAGATAGTAATATGTTGATGTCGTCAGAGTTCTTTTATGGTGCCATTGTATATAGTTTATATTTTGATTGCTACATTTACAATAAAATACACATATTTTGAAATTAATAATTTTAAACTAGATTTTGTACCTAAAATAGGGATCATTTAGGCCAAAAGAAAATAAGTTTTGCACAGCTTAAATTATTCATTAAATTAAATTTATTTAAGTTTTCCCGAAAAAGAATATATTTCCATTCTATTATTTGAAATAACAGGCTTTAAAATCTTAATGAAACTGTATTTTTAAATGGGTTGTAACAGTAAGTATCACAAGAAAATATACTGTCCATTTAAAGTATATATTAAATATAATCAATTTTTTTAATTAACGAGAATTAGGTACATCAATAAGCGTTTCACAATTTCATTATAGAATTTTTATCTATCATACAGATTTAAAATATATAAATAATGTATAATAAATATAATGGGTAAGAGTACATTTAATATAAATATGTTATTTTATTTGTGTGTGTTATAGGTTATAATAATATACATAATACTCTGCTTACGGCCGCTACGAGTTTATATGGGTGAGAATCTCTCGTATATTAATACTTTCATTTTCATTATCTTTCGGAGCTTGGCCTGCTGTCACGTTTACTGTGTAATTCCTCTCTTAATGTAATTAGGCATATGATTGAATTTATGACCTATGCACCCCAGCAATTCCGAAATTTTATTTATTAAAAATTGTAGCCCATAAGACAAGACAGAAATAATTTTATATTATTTAGAGTAATATGTATCAAAAATGACAAGACAGCATAAGGAATTTTATATAAAAACTTAGGTTTTGTGCTTAGGATTAGGCTTTAGGTTAGGATTGTATCACTCGATCGAGGGTTCAATTTAGCTGCCTGGTGTGTGCAAAAATTGTTGTTTTTCAGGATTAGAACATGCTTCATGATCGTGGTGGTTATTTTATAAATAAATTATTATGGTAATCTACTCATGAATGCGTTTGAATAGTAAACCCGCGGTCGCAAGTAAGAATACACATGAATGCAGTGTTTTAGGACCATTATCACCCACCATCTTCTCTATGTCTAGTGCAAGCATGTTAGCTTAGTTTAGCTCAATAGATTTACACGGCCGATTTACAATAGATTTTCACAAAGAAAGGAAAGCGCTCGCCAAAGAAGAAAGTGACCATTTATGGAAGAATTTTTTTCCCACGAGTGGACGACCGACTCTAATAACAATTTCAATAACAGTACTTAGTAGGTTCTCACCAGAAAATCTCATAGCCCTAAAACTAAAACAACGAGTTTTCGGAGTCGTAAGGTGCCAGCACACCTGGTCGATCGGCATGGTATGGTAGGTACAGGTAGTTCAATAGATGTATCCGCTTGATCGACCTCTTACAAAAACCCATCTGTGTAGTAAAAATATATAGCGCTATCGATCATTTGGGACGAGGGTGTAAGGTAGCATAGGATCATCGAAGTTTTTTGTTCAACTTCTAAAATCTACCTAAAAATAATTAAGAACCTCTAGTAAAGAGAAACACTTTACATAAAACACGAATTATGAAATTATTATTAATTCAACATCTAAACCAATTCACAAAAAATTAAAAAGAATTATTCACAAGAAAATGAAGAATACAAAGTGATAGAAGAAGAATTAAAATAACATTAACTTGTAATATATGCAAATGATATGAAGACATGGTAGAGGATTCTCTACCCTTATTTACAGTAAGTTGTAAGAGGGACACTCGAAAATGGGCGCCCCGTGAGCGCTATCACACACTTTTTTCAGCAGCTTCTAAAATCAGTTGTGAATGGCAATTTTATTCAATTCAGCCTACTTCATGACAATTTTTGTTTTATTAAAGATAAAGATTTTTTGTACATGCAAGTTATTGTAAAATTCTTATATTTTTTAAATACAGTTTTATGTTAAATCTCTAAGTTTTGAAGATGTTAATACCGATTAACCGTACCCACCTTTTGTAATAAAAGTTGTATAGAATTTATACATTTATACAAGATTTTACGATTTATTTTATCTAAAAATTGCCTAAAATTACACCATTGCAAGGATAGGATTTTTAACAAAATGGGGAGGTCCTCTAGACCCCAAACTCCAAATATACCCCCGGTTTAACTGTCTCTTAACGAATCGGTATTGACGATGGTTGTCTCTAGCAGTTACTACTCGTATAAGATCTTGCGATTAACCGTACATACCGAAGAATATATGATTGAAAGGAAATACTGATAGCTTGTATTACGCTCTGTTAACCACACTTTATCTTAAGAGGTACCCATAACATAAATAGATACGATATTACATATAGCTAATGGATTTATCGGAAATTCATTTGATTAAGATGTATATTTTATTTTAAATGTTATTTTTTGAATATGAGTTGCATCAAAGTAGGAATAAGATTAGGCAGTCACTGAGTTTGGCTACTCAGTACTCTCTGGCGATACTCAATGACGTCACAGTCACCGTCGACAACGACATTCAATTTTTTTCATTATTACTTTTTTATTAGTCATTGTGCATTTCTTTTGTAGAAATCACACTGAAGCCAAACGAATTTTATATTTTTTTGTAGTTTTTAATACAACCAATGTCGACATAGGTACGTTTAAAGTCTGAAAGTGATTCTTGTTTTTTTTGCTTATGAATGAAACCTTAAATTTGCCCAAGCATCCATATGTAATAAAGTAATAGAACATATATTATTTCCATTAAAAACGCATACCTACCTACATATGTACTTTTTGTATGAAAGTATTCAGGAAAAATCAATTTACTTGAGATGTCATGTTGGCCAAACATAAAGCAATCAGATGGTTTCAAAAATGACTCGCGGAATAACTACGTATTCAAAGTAGGTTATTCATAAAAATATTTATCCGAAAATTCTCGGTTCATCTGTTCGTTTGATAGGACTACTTCTGTATTGACATTATTTTATCGACACAATAACAGTATTGACAGAGCGGAGGACTGGGATGTTACGAAATGAATCATAATTGAAAGCATACCCTGAAGTGGCACGTCAGGTCAAATCAGGTCAGGCCACACAACTCAAATCTATACCATCATGCACAGACACTCTTTCCTCAAAACTACCTCTTGGCACTACCACTTGTCTCCTCTACTAATGTTTTGATAAAATCTTCAGTGATAAAATGGTTAAAACATTGATATGGAGTTTCTAGGTCTGATAGACCACCTGAAGCAGTAGAACTCCCCAAGAAAGTAATTTTATCTGTGTCACACACCAGATTCCTTTTTTCCCAAATCAAACTTCTTTTGTCAAATGAAAAACTGGATGAAGACTGCAAATTGGATGAAGTTGATGGGTGAGAGGGTTCTTGATCTTCTAGTTCTATAAGAGGAGGATCAATATCAGCAGTTTCATCCACATTATCATCATCATCATCATCATCGTTCTCCTCCTGCAACACTCTTATAACTTCATCAGCATCGCGGTTTTCATCATCGGAATCTTGGTCATCAAGGCCATCTTCTGAGAGCCAACCGTCTTGTAACTTACTAAGATAATCTTCAATATCTCTCTCATTCAAGTTTCCGTAAAAAACAACATAAAATAAACATTTACAAAAAAATGTTTGCCATACATTACAAGTGAAGTTACTGCACAGTGATGTAAATTTCCATCACATAGTTTTGAGAAATTTATTCACAGTTTTTTGATATAAATTGTACATAAAATAATAAAAACATGAAAACAAACCTTTTTTCCACTCATTTTCACTTTTATTGTATTTTATATCTCCGTTTATTTCCATAAAACAATTTAAAATCTCGCTCCTTTCTTCCAGTCACAACAAACAGCGGAATGACAAGTTCTAGGCCTGGTAATTCACAGTGAAGTTTGCTATTTTTTGACAACTGCGTTTTGTTGTACTTAATAGTCGCTTAAAAAGTTGCCAGCAACAACAAATTTACAGTACAAGGGTTTTGAGTACGTTTTTTTGTTGACTAAATATTATGATTGAAATTTCCATCATCATGCAAAGAAGGGTTAATATTATTAAGGTTCCCACACTTAAATTTATCGTTTTTATCTTAATACCATTTCTAATTGCAGTGTGCAATTTAAAACTCCATAAACTTCTCTGAAAATAATCATCAAATCATCTATTATGACAAAAATATTTAATTAAAAGTTATTTTAAGAAAAGATAATTAATTGATTATTTACATTTTCATCCAGCTCATAAAGTGCAATGTAATTAATACCATTATTTCTTGTAAGGCAAGTCGCCATTAAAGAGTTGCAAATAATGTTTTTATGGGAAAACATATGTAAATCATAGATGGTAGAATCAACAGCAAACAGATCTAGAACCAATTAATAAAATTTAACTTGAGGGTCGAATCATGACTCGAAACAAAACTTTATTAATTTTGTTTGTTGTATTGCTACAACAAAAATAATTATAAAAGGTACTAAAAGAATGAACAAATTAGAGCTTGGAAGATTTTACTGCATGTTTTACATTAAATGTGCTTACAAATAAACCACTTTAAAATCAATATTTGATACAATGAATTAAACAGCATCCGGAGGCCTGCCTGAACATAAGTTTCATGTATGCTTCTTTGATTTGTAAAACAAAGTTTCTGCAAATGAAGTGTACTACTAAATCGAGATCGTGGTAGTCTAGTGGTTAAGGCGTTCGACTATTGGCCCAAAGGTCGCGGGTTCAATAGAGTATAGCTTATATAACCAGAAAAAAGCATGCACAGAACAAAAGTACATTAAACTTAAAAAACGAAAGCCATCCTAATTATACAATACCCTTAGGTTGGTTTACTCTTGAATTTAAAAAATAAAGGAAAATATCCAAAAATACAGGGAAAGAAATATTTTATGTCAATATCATTGAACCATTGTTAATTTAATATTAATGCTAAAAATACTGCTATGCTGTAAAAATAATAATATGTAATTTTATTGAAATTATTATTACAATAATTGAATACTAATAACAATAAAAAAATCCAATCTTAAAAAATTAATATATTTTGAAATTTTCTCGGATCGTGCTTTGTTTTTGGTCAATACAATACTGTCAAAAACCAAAATTGTTAGTCAGCCTAATTGGGCCGCCTCTAAATTGTTTGTTAATATTATCTATTTAAATCTTATCGTTAATTAAACATAACTTCATAACATGACTTCTTCATCGTCGGATTTGTATGTATTATGAATTCTTTTTTATTTTCTTGAATTTGATTCTGTGATTTTTAAATTCTTATTTTTGTTTTGAAAAAAAAGGTCTTCAGCATGTTCTAATGCCTGCGAAATCCATACATGTGATAAACGCAAACGGATAAACCCAAAAGTGCCGCGCCGGCATCAGAAAAAGACGAAATGCAAGGCGACCTCGACTTCAAGCCTCAACGCGTCACGTCCGCCGCCCCCAAAAACCATTATAACCAAACATGTGGCAACCAACACTAAATAAGGATCACATACGATACGATCACAAAAACATAAAACAAAATTAAGTAAGTGATTTTTTTTTTTACGTTTCTATCTTACCCAGCTAAATAGGATCATGGGGATTTTTTGCTGTTGATAGGGCTCATGAAGAAGATCTTGGAGGCAGACCTCCAAGATCTTCTTCATGAGCATATATTCATGAGATATATAAATATTTGTACTTACTGTGACGAAAAAACACACGTGATTTTTAAATGCCGTAAGTTTAAAAAACTATCCGTAGATAAACGTTGGATTTCGGTTAAGAATTTAAAATTGTGTTTTCGATGTCTAGGAAAAAATCATTCCGCAAAAAATTGCACGGAAAAAAGATTAAAGTCGACCCATAGATTTAATAAATTATTAATTAGAGAAAAAAGCGCGGTTTCTTCAGAAAATGAATCTGAAAATTCAAACTCTAATGATAGCGAAAATAGTAATAATGGGAATTTATCTGATAAAGGATTAATCGCAAATACCTTCTCTTCAACGGGGTACGCGTTATTAAAAATAATTCCTATTACAGTATACGGTCCGAAAGGCCAAGAGGATTGCATTTGCCTCTTAGATGACGGATCTTCAATATCGTTAATTGACGAAGAATTAGCGAATAAAATTGGATTAGACGGTTCTACAAGACAATTAGATGTGAAGGGAATTGGTCCCAACGAGATCACCTACAAGTCGAAAAGAGTAACTTTTAAAGTTAAAGGTACAACGGAAAAACAGTCGTACGAGATACAAGCTAATACAATAAAGAATTTAGATATACCAACCGTACGTGGACTGCCGAGGTCTTATGTAAAGAATAATAAATATCTAGATAAAGTTGCTTTTAAAAATGAACACGCTAAGCCATTAGTCCTAATTGGGAACGATTTTTGGGATTTAATAATTTCAAGAAATATATGTCAACGCAAGAAAAATGAGATAAGTTTAGCGAAAACGCGTTTAGGATGGGTCGCACTGGGTTATGTAAAGGAAAATCAACATAAAGGTGTTGAAAATATTTTTCATATGTCTGAGGAACTTTCTATGGAAAAATTACATAATCTAATAGAGGAAAATTTCCGATTAGATGACGTAAAACCAAAGAATAATTACGTCTGCAAAAATGATATAAATAAAGGCGTTGATGAACTTCCGGAAAATCCGGAAAGGGAAAATATTGAGAAAAAAGTTCACGATTTATTTCAACTGGAACGAAGTGATCTTTTTGGCACATCCTACTCTCCAACGCGAGCACAGTATGTTAGGAACTGTAATACGGAGCGTTTCGAGACTCAATATCCACGCGCAGTGAAGGCAATAACAACTCAATTTTACGTAAAGAATGACGCGACTTTATGGCCGGTCGAAAAGACTCATCTACCTATCGGTAATGATATTTTAGAAACAAAAAAATCTACTATTTTTCATATAAATAAAATCGAGAAAGTGATAGACATAGATAGATTTTCTAACTATAATAGATTGGTAAGATCTTTAGCTTATAGTTTTAAATTCATTGAGTGCTGCAAAAATAAATATACCGATAAAAATATAGATAGATTAGATTTTGTAAATGCGGAACGAGCGTTAATAAGGTTTTCGCAACAACGCAGTTTTAAAACAGAATACGATTGTTTAATTAATAGTAAGGCGTTGCCAAAAGATAGCAAATTAATTAGTTTAAATGTGTTTTTGGATAAGAAAAACATAATACGTATGAATACTCGTTTAATAAGAGCGGAATCGATTGAAATTTCAACGATATTTCCGGTAGTTTTAGATAGCAAAGATAATTTTACGGCTTTATTATTAAGTTATTATCATAAAAAATCGGGTCATGCCGGAATAGAGTATGTTTTGAATAATTTAAGGCAACAAAATAATAAAGCAAAATCGCAGGCGCCATGGAAGGGTAATTTACCCATCGAGAGACCGCTGCACATATACAATGATGCAAGCAAACAGGCGAAGTGTAGTGTCGCCTACTGTCGCGAAAGGAAACGACAGTAGCGTATCGTTTAAATAAATAACTGTTACCCGCGAAAATGTTTGGCCAAAGGCCATAGTAATTGAATTGTTTCACGGCATAGATAAACAAATTAGAGTCGTTAAAGTACGTCTAGGTAACGGGACTATTTACACTAGGTCGGTAAATAAATTAATTATTTTAGATGTAAAAAATAATTAGGAAACGTCAAGCTGTAACGGGCGAATTGTATGTTAATATTACAAGATCTGGTATTTCAAACTATTTAAAATACCGGAGGAGGTATGGATACGACATATTAACATGTAATGTAAAATAAATTAATTATCGTAAAAGAATTCCCCGCTTATATTTTGACCTTGCAAATTGATAGGTAAATCCCTCAAGGGAACCCCGGTGACGTCACGGTGAACTCCTCTTATGCAATATTGCGTAAGAAAGTTACATGCGTCCGTTTGTTTACGACGTGGCCGGGGAATCACACGCAGGTGTCAAATAAAGGTGTTTCCCATATCTCTTATCTTTGCGAGATATTGCGGTTTATTAAACATTATAGCTTGACATAAAATGTAAGTACGATTTAAGGGCTTATATAGATGTGTAGGTACATTTATATAAGTAAGTAATATTGGCATAGAATGGCTCGGGAACTGTCAGAAGTCCTAAATATACGTAGGAACTATAAGTTAATGTAAATACCTGACTGTTAATGTATTCTTAGAGTGTTATATGTCATATAGAATTACTTAAGCTAGATATAAGTTGATTTATATAGAAATGAAAATCTGTATATTTTCATAGATGATTAATCAATAAAAAAGATCGGATTTGTATAGTCCGCTTTAGGTAGTTCCCGATCTGCGTCGCAAAGTCGAATATAACGGGCTTGCGGCGCCGATAGTGTGTGCATTTCAATCTGTCAGGACGGCCGAGATGCTGTCCGATTTTAGTCGTGTCTAAGTACTTACTTTTCGAAATCGTATTTACAGTCCACAATTATAGAAGGTAATTCGAATTGTGAGTTTTATTGGTTGACATCAGTAGCGAATTTGACTTGGACCTGAAGTCGAGTTGGATTTGGAGTTGGTGTCTACTACCGTATAAGGTTTCCGTAGAAAGGACGACAGCGCGAAGTGGAACTTCGAGGGCCTGTTTGTCTTCACCCGATTCTTCGGGTGAAGACAAACACCACCAACCAATTACCAGTCAGTTAGCTGAGTGGCCTTTACAATCATATTCGAATTTCAAAAATATGCACGGCTGTTGAAAACTTGTGGACGTATTATTTATTACTGGCCAGTTAAAATTAATACAAATTCATCTATGAGAACTTATCAACTCTACTCTCTTTCATCTCTCTTACTCTAAATAAAAATGTTCACTGCCACATTTTAATTATTATTATACATTGAAATCCTATGTCAGTGTTGTTTCATTACTAGCGTCAAAATTTACAAAAAAAAACTAGTGATGTTAAAATTTATGATTTGAAAAAAATGTCATGAAACCATTGTATGTTTTTTTTATTTTAATCTACTCACACCTAAAAAATAACCCACTATCTTCTCTATGGCCATCCAAAATACACATCGAATAGGCTAAAAGTATTGCAGGCACAAATGGAAATAGGAAATGAAGCAACCCATCACAAGTAAGCCTCTGACTAATGGGTCCTTGTTTATTTTTATTGTAATAAAAAAATATAATAAAATAAACGCCGTTGTTGACGGCATTTACAACAGAAACAGAAACAGTTGGTATCACAGATACGAGTAGTCTAGGAGGAACGCTTGTACGGCCTAGCTGTAAGATGTAGGTTCTGGTTAAATAATTTACTACTACTAAACAATGTATAGAAGCAGTTAATATATGATAGCTACAGAGTGTCATAGCTATTCTTGTTATTATGTTAAGTTGCTAATGCAATTTTGGTGTAGTTTTTCTTTCATTTAATGCGATAACTCTTTCAGGAGGTTTTCATAGTCACACACTACACTATATTTAAGGGGGTTGGCCGTGACGGAAATAACTGGGTAAAGGAAGAGGCTGGACCATCATGTCCACCGGCAGTGCTTCTTTGTGTTTAATCAACTGTAGATACTAAAAAAATAACTATAGGTCACTATGTCATCCGGCGTATTAAACTGGTGTTGCAAGTAGTTACATTAGTTTATCGTAAAATAATTTAACAAAATTTATTCAGCAGTCACCGGAAATCACCGGAAAATCGAAACTTTAGCTAATTACTAATAAACTATGAAATGACTAGTAAAATTAGGAAGTCATGACTAGTAAAGTTATGAATTACATATGAAATATGTGAAATTATATATTTGATTGCTTTATTAAACAATCAAGTATTGTATCTATAATACTTTCCCATCAACACAGTTTTTGAAGAAAAAATGAATTGCTAGAATAATTTTGTCTGGAATTCAATTTGATACGTTTTGAAATAGGTATATTTGTAATGTACACATTTATTTGTAATCTTAGGTATTTAAAAAATAGCTCAAAAATATTAAATAAATTGGAAAAGTTACTGCTCATTATGTTATTCAATATAAAAACTCAGGTAAAACTGACCATATATCGGGAACTTAAAAAGGTGCTACATTAAATAAATATATCTAATTTTTTTCAAAAAAGCTCAGCGTAATTACCTTTGATTAATCTATTCAATAACTATTAAAATTAGTCTAGCTTAGTACGGGTAATGCCCAGTTAGGTATGGCTATGTTATTCGTCATCTAAGAAATATGTAAAAAACAAAAATAAATAGCCAACGATTTGTTGGCTACAATAAATCGTTATCACATACCATTGTGATATGTAGTGCAAAATAATTTATTGTATTGTATTTATTGTAATTGAGGTTTTATTGTGCAGACCCAGAGAGGTTGCCCTAAATCGATTACGCTTACAAACCTCAAGTAACTGATTGCCCTTATACTACCTATACATTCTTGATTCACTTTGTAGTTATTTTACTTTTGCAAATTTTTTTTTGATGATTTTATACTGATTTATTAGCTGGCTTCATTTATTTTATTTTAATATGTTTAATATTTTTTATTTTAATTATGTTACCATTTTAAGAGTATAGTAATATAGGTGATGATTTTAGAGGCGTGGTTTTTAAGAAGAGATAAAACACATATAATTTGATGTTATGGCTAAGAATTTAGTTTTATTATAAAGATAAGGGTTTGCCATTATGTTTTAAAAATGATTTCGGGTAAGTGGCCGCCGCGGCTGACTCGAACAAATTCCAGCCGAGAGGCCCAATTTTCAACCACTTTTTGCAGCAGTTGGGTATGTCAGCAATAACGCGCCGAATATTCTCTTCCAAGGCGTTAATCGTGTCCGGCTTATCTGCGTAGACAAGCGACTTCACATAACCCCACAAAAAATAGTCCAGCGGTGTTAAATCGCACGATCTTGGAGGCCACGCCACAGACCCACGACGCGATTTTCACTTTATTTTAGGCTTATCTGCGTAGACAAGCGACTTCACATAACCCCACAAAAAATAGTCCAGCGGTGTTAAATCGCACGATCTTGGAGGCCACGCCACAGGCCCACGACGCGATCTTTACTTTATTTTAGAGTGATTTTTTCTAAATTTTGCACTGTTTGCAAACGTTGTTCAGGAGTAAGTCTATTCATTATGAAATGGCCAATAAAACTGAGCATAAATCAAGTGACAGCTGTCAAAAACACCAACTACGAAAAAAGTAGTGCCAGATTGAAAACCACGCCTCTAAAAAAAACACCCTATATATACCTAAATTTAAAGTATATATAATATTATATCCCTTATTTGGATTATTAATAGATATATAAATGAATATTAAACGTTTTATAACGTACCCGAAGTATAGACATTGGTAATTAAGGCATTTTGCCCTATTACCAACCTCTACCTCCCTCTACCTCCCTCTAGCGACCTTTCCTTTCAGGCCTGTAAATAAGAATTTATCTGAGAGTGTGCCACATGGCGATGGCCTTGCGCGGTTGCTGGGACATTTGGGCCCAATGGCGGCCTTCCTGTGCCCTCTCCGTGGCGCCTACACAGCACCAGCCTACTGCAGGGTTGTTGCTGCTTCCACTCAATACGCAAACCTATTGGAAAGAATATCATAATGAGGCCATAAAAGGAACTAGTCTAAAAATATTAAATTAGGCAAAAGTTTATGTCAAAAGCATGAAACTTTTGAACGGTATAAAAACATTTAATTTCAGTTTTGCATCTAATTTGCATGTTATGGTTTCAGTGTTCGTAGGCCTTATTAAAAACAATAAATAAATAGGTATTTATATACCAACAACAATTAATTGTTTTAAAGTAGTTACAATTAATTTTAAAGTAGTTACTAAACTGTTGAAAAACTGAGTTTAAATTATTTATTTATGAAAGTACAAAACAGCGATAAAAGAAGATAATTCTCTAATACTACATTTACATGGCCAAAAAAATGTACCAAATATGAATATGGTCGAAAACATTAAATTAATAAATCAAACTTAAACAATGTGCATGGAGTGAGTGTGGTGCCATTTGTGGCATGGACATGTTTGCGCATATGTGCGTGTGATGTATCTGTGTGTGTTGGAAATATGGAGCTGTTTAAAATATAAATTATAACAGTAAAAAGAAAATAAACTATGACACTAAAGAGAGTATATTATTAAATATCAACTATAAATTATGAAACAGTTGAAAGAAGTAATTTGATAGAACATAATGAGAATGTAGGTTAAAAGAATAAAACAATTTAAAGATCAGGTAAAATTATAATGTTTTGAAATCTTAATTCTTTAAGTTTTCAAAATTTGTATAATTGATTGCAATTACACAAATTTTGTAATTGACTAAAAAATCATTTTCATGTTATTACAGGTGCAGGCAACGATCTTTTAAAACATAGATACTGAGGGTGAAAAACGCAAGTACGCCACTTTGCGTCAAATACGCTCCTACATGGCGGAGTGTTGCGGTGCGCGGAACGGCGGGAGACACGTCGGTGTCGGATTTTTACAAGAACGATTTGTATGACTTGCCGTATCTATATGTTTTAAAAGATCATTGGGTGCAGGTATGTTGTTATATACAGGTGCAAATGGCAGTCTGAGTATGCACGCACAGAAATATTGTATTGATAGGCACCTCCGTAAATTGCTTATGAGAATTTTATGATATTGGTAATTTTTATTTCTTTCACGGTCAATGTCAAGCTTATTTAAAAGGAAATAACTTCTTTGGCCTATCAAAATGATGTTTTTATTTTAGTAACCATATTAATTGCAATATTAAATGGATTGGTAGTGACTACTGGCATAGGGATGCCCCTTAAAATGAGGATTAGGTTATTAAATTGAAGTACTTAAGCTTATGCCTATATATTCGGTAAGGCTTAGGTACTTCTTTATGAAGAAAATAAAAATTATATCAAAAATGCAGATCATGATTAGTGAGATAGGAAGATTAAAACCATTCATATTCCGTAGCAGTCAAATGAACCTGGCCATACCTCGATAGCGGCGTTCGGCAGGCTCGACGAAGGCAGGCTGAAAGACACGGCCTCGTTCCAAACAGGATTGGTGGTGTCTTTGCGAATAGCCGTCTTCTTCTTCTTGACCCTCTTTCCGCTGACTACCAAATAAACCTTTACGTATGGATCTGGAAATTAAATTTTATGTATATATTAAAATATGCGCTGTATCGAAAACTTATTAAATTGTTTAATCCTCGTAAAACATTCTGAAAATATATTTCACCCGAACCGTGTATTTTCTGGGTTCGTAAATAAATCGAGTATCGTAGTATTATGAAATATTGTTCATGCATATTATGTTTGGTATAACATCACTATACCTAATTTGCAGAACCTCATTTCTCCTTAGTGGCTAATTTAGGGCCAAATACAGTTAGCTTTTGCCAGTTAGAATTGTATTCAATTAGATTCAATACAAACACAAAGACCTAAGACATTAATTTTATATTCAAAAATATAGTTTTATGAGTTTTATTTACACTATATCATTCATATGCTCTCCAGGAAAACTAGCATTACACGGTCAGTCTTTTTAATTTAACTGTTACTACGAACTGAAGTCGACACTTCACAATAGGGGTAAATAACTAAAATAGATGAATATAAAATGTTAAGTATGTTTTACTTTTATGTTATGTGCTACTTTTAACCATTAGTAGAATGACCGCGAAAAAAATAACAACAAGGCTTTGAGGGTACTTTTAGTCGGACTCGAGAAGGTAGCTATAATAATATCAAATACACAAACCTAAAGTTTCCTTTCCATCTTGAGGCGGCAGCAAATTTCTGGCCTTCAATACAACTACGGTTAACCTCTCTGCCGATGGCAAATAGCTGAGCGATATGAGCAGCTCCTGCAATTCCTCGGGGGGACGTCGATGGCGGCCGATTTCACCCCACACTTCCACACCCCCAGCCACTTCCAGATTCGCCAGTTCAACGCGTACTTCGCCCGTCACCTCGTTTCTGGAATATCTAGGGGGAAAATACTTCACAAATAGGTAACAAAATCTTGTAGAAAGTGTATTTCTTTGATTATTTATTTAAAACGTCTATAAGTATAACCCCCTGGAAAGAGGCTTAGTTTTTTTTCATATTGGTATTTATTATAATCTCATATTAACTTGACACGAATACATGTTGTTGTCACGAATACATGTTGTTGTCACGAATACATGTTGTTGTCACGAATACATGTTGTTGTCACGAATACATGTTGTTGTCACGAATACATGTTGTTGTCACGAATACATGTATGTTCACTCATTACTCTCGCTTAGAGTAGCGCGATTTGGAGTTGATTCCATTATAGGTCCATTTGTGTCAACAATAAATGTTTTTGTGTTTTTGAACAACTTTACACAGTAACATATTATATGAAACACTTTACCTAATTAGTCATTTGCTTCTAAATTTACGTCAACGTTAAAAAAACTGTATCACTGTTTTAATGTTTTCAGACTATTTTTGACTAATAAAATTAAATGTTTCCTTTTACTGTAAAATATGTTTAAATATACCTACCTTAAGTAGGTATGTTAGATCAGGGCCGCTAGGCAGCTAGGCTGGGCTAGGGAGCTAGGTGGTGGCGATCTACAAAGTGAAGTTTTTTTTTAGGAATTGAAAACATTTCACATACCTATCATAATCGAAGACTTGCAGCAGCAGAATCTTATCGTTAAGGTCGTCATGAGAAACTGGAAATTTGAAATGTTGATCGAAGAATGGATTGGGGTCGTTTCGAAGGACCGCCGTTTGGCGACTGCGCGTGTCCACCTCGGGGATCATGGACACCCGCACGTAAGGGTCGTTGAAGCCTTCGCGATCGCCTCCGGCCAGATCGTGGGCTGAAAGCAGTAAAGCTTGTTATTAAAAGCATATCATTGCCATTAGATGTACTCAGACATTCTTACCAGCAGCATCCCAAATATTTTTTTCTTGTAACATTTTTCAATAAATATTGGCACAAGTAGGTAAAAGTTTTAGTATTTTCAATGATCGTGAAACATGTATTAATTAAACTGTTGATGATTCTAAACTTATAAATTACCAGAATACCTCTTCGTCACATGAAAGGGGTATTTTTTTAAATTAAATGATTTTTTTATATAAAAATTATTGCTATGACCTAGGTCATATACAATTATTTTGCGCCCTACTCCACTAGGCCAAATATGCCTCTCCTCTCTAGGAGAGAGGAGAGGGGGTCCATCTCCCCTGACTCTTCAGAGGAGATGGTGATAATGAAGCGTTAAAAATGATATAACCATATGCGGATTCGAACCTGCGACCTTCGGCTCATAGTTCAATAGTTTTGTTTCTCAATACTGCACACTTTTCAATAATCACTGTTCATTTTAGTCGTATTTATCTTCGTCCCCAATCTAGAGCAGGGTCGGTGTAGCCATATTGCCTTTTCAAGATCTAATGAAAAAAGATCATTTGAAACAGTAAAGTTTCAAATTTCATGCCAAAAACTCTTAGAAGAATAATTAGAGAAAATTAGTGTATACAATTAGATATACAAATATAAAAAGTTTTTTTTAGACAATATTTTATAATCTAAGGCCATATCAAAATAAATTAGTCACTGTAAATAATAGAAAAATACCTTCAATTAAATGCACGTTTAGGTCGGAACGGTCGAAATCATATTTTAGCCTTAGATGTAGTCTACCTAGCGCCGGCCCAGAATCCCCGTCAGCGGCGCTCAGGAACAAGGGTCCTTCCTTCTTCGTGTACAAATCGGGCTGGAGGGCCCCCAAAGTGCTCGTGGTGCTGCCGGCGCTGGTGCTCGTGGCACTGCAAGCGCCTGGGCTCGGAGGGGGCAGGGGGCTGTAGCTTTCCACCAGAGAATTACTTCGGTCCATCCTGCCAAATCAAATGTTATATCAGTTGTTGCGAACAATGTTTTTTTCCTTCTAATATACAGCTCATCTAAACAGCTGTTTTAACTTCGGTTCATAGTAAATATATATATATTTTTTTATTTATACATGGGAAATCGTAAAATGTATTTCTGTAATATCGTATTTTGATGATTTTTAACATTATTAGGGGCGTACGCCGTGCTTTATAAAAATATGAAAGCTAATATGACAGTAGTTACATTTACAAATTTCGAATAAACTTTTTAATGTTTTTAGAGATGAAAATTTTAGAGCGAGCACGCATAAAGAGTCGCATCGCTTGAGTTTAATGCATGCTAGAATACTTGGAGTTGATTCCATTAAAGTTTCTTTAAGTTATGTTAGTAGCAGCTAAAATAGGTAAAATAATAAATATCTGGTCGATATTATTATTTAGACAATTTATTTATTGGCGGACAGACGAACACGTAACTTCGCCCTTCTCTATAGTTTTCTTGTAATAATATCTTTCTTTATATCCCTGTTTTTTTACAAAATTTCATACTTTCGGAGATAATGGTAGGACACATACTTTTTTTGTAAAGCAGTCAACATCGTGAAATAAATATTTTAAATTGTCTAAGAGACCCCTTTACATCGATAGAGTGCATGTTAAAATTATTAATAACCTATTTTTTTAAATGTTTACTTAGTGGACCCAGTGGCCGAAAAAAAGTAGTTTAAGTTTGCCGATAAATAGATAGAGAAAGAGATGTCAATAATGTTTTTGTGGAGCAAACCTCGGTGGAATAAGCAGTGGGCTGAGGCAGCGGGGCGCCGGGGCTCCGCCCTCGGCGCCCGAGGGCGGCAGCGAGGCCAGCGAGGCGAGCGAGGCGCGCGCGGAGGGCGGGGCGCCCGGCGGCGGCGGCGCGCATCGCGCGTCCAGCGAAGCGGCGCGCAGCGGCGACGGCGAGCGCGGCGGGTGCGGCGGGTGCGCGCGCCCGGCGAAGCCGTCGCACGCCTCGAACGTCGACCGCCCGTCGGGCGCGAAGGTCCGGATCTGCGGGGACGAGCCGCGGTGTCCCTGTCAAATTGTCATTCATCTACGTTAGGCATTATAAACAAAAATTGTAATGAAAGTTTATTATTATTATTTAAAACAAAGGTAACTCAAATTAAACATCACAAATCTCGTACTTAGCTTTCGGATTGCCTTGCTGTGCTACACATGATCCTTTAAACTGTCAAATCTCGCAATTACTTAGTATAAAAAATGCAAGATGTAAAGTAAGTCAATTTTAAAATATTGGCATAATGTAAATTACCCGTATATATTTATATATTTATCACGTGCAAAACGGCGATACAAAGAAAAAAATCTTGTACTATATGTACGTACTATGATTAGAAAAAGTTACCAAATATAAATATGGTTGAAAACATCAAATTATAAAAAAAATAAATATTTAATAAGTATATTAAGTGTTAACGAGTAGACACTTAAATTGCATTCATGTGTGTGTGTGTGTGTGTGTGTGTGTGGGTTTGTGTATATTTGTGCCTTAGTTAATTTTTATATCTTCACAGGGTTTTGCGCTGGTCTATTGTATGCTCACTGTAACACTTCATATATAACCTTCCTTAGAACAGGTAAATCTTACCTAGTTAGGAAGGTTATAGACTTGTACTCATCGGCCAATATGATTTCTGAATAAAAAAAAATATGTGTAATCTGCAGGTAGTGTGTGATGTGTAATGTGAAGTATGGACCTCTATTTGTGGCATGGATTTTTTGTGCGTATGCGTGTGTGTCTTTCAATATTTCAAAAACATTGAGTTATTTTTAGATGTGATTTAAAATTTCTGAGATAAATAAGGTTTTATGCGTCGGAAAGGAGATCTCTTTAGGAATCAATATTTTTCATAACATATGTATGTGGAGGGTGAGAGGATAAATCTCATATGAATCTATCAAAATTAACAAATTTTAAGAAGGATTTATTTATTAGTACTAGAAGAGTTTCAGTATAATTGAATACAATAAATGAACGATTGAAAGTGATTACAGAATAATAAAATATATCTTAATATATATAAATCTCGTGTCACAATGTTTATCTTCAATGGACGGCTGAACCACTTAACCGATTATAATAAAATTTGCACACCATATGCAGTTCGATCCAACTTGAGCGATAGGATAGTTTAAATCTCAAATTATAGTCGCAATTTTAATTTATTGCTAATTATTTGTCTGTTATTATTTGGCAGTCATAAAACTGACAGATGTCGATACCTTTTTATTTTATGGGCGATTGTGAAGAGCGCGTGACGACTCGGTGCCTGTATAATTTTATTGAACAAGCAGAGGAAAGAGCAATTGTGATATTATTGGAAAATTTTTTAGAAGATCACAATCAACTAATTCAATTGATCAAAAGAGTTTCGCCACGACTGCAAAATGACAATTATCAAATCGTCATAAAAGCCGACAAAGTACCATTAGGTGAACATGCTAGTAGATTCAACGCTCCAACTGTTGATGAGGTTGCTGTTATCATGGTTGGTGATCCAGTTGACAAAAGATCTATAAACATTACACGGCGAGACAACACTGTCAGTACGATTTCGGATCTACACCGTTCATATGACGCACTACAATATCTATTGATATTTTGGCAAGGACAAGATGAATATCACCTTAATATCAATCAGTATGATCCAAATACCGGTAAATTTGACAATTATCTATTTACTTTCTTACTGTATGTATAGATTTTAATTTCGTATTGCATTTTATTTTTTATTTTTTTAGGTGATTACAGAAATAATAAAGTTAGCTCAATGAACTACTACGCACACCGAATAATGGTTAGACAACATCAAGACAATTATATCCTTCGATATCGTCAGCTGTTCCATCAATACATTGTTGATATGTATGCTAAGGTCGAAAGCGAACGCTTGCGATTCCTTCGATTCAACCAGGCAAAACTACGATCGGAAGAATATATTCACTTACGAGATGCTGTTGCTGGAAACATCGATGGAAATTTAAATCCCAATGACATCGGTAATGCTTTCATTTTACCTTCAAGCTACATCGGCAGTCCACGGAACATGCAGGAATACATACAAGATGCGATGACTTACGTACGTCATTACGGCCGACCGGATTTATTTATTACATTCACATGTAATCCGAATTGGGAAGAGATACAAACTTTACTATTGCCAGGACAACAAGCCATTCATCGTCATGATTTAACTGCACGTGTGTTTAAACAAAAATTGAAATCCTTAATTGATTTTATTGTTAAATATACAATTTTTGGTATCACACGTTGTTGGCTGTATACGATAGAGTGGCAAAAGCGAGGTTTGCCTCATGCCCACATTTTGGTTTGGCTTAAAGATAGAATCCGTCCTGAAGAAATCGATCAAATAATTTCAGCCGAAATTCCAGACCCATTAATTGATCAAGAATTATTTGATATTGTCACCAAACACATGATCCATGGGCCATGCGGTGTTTTCAACATGACGTCACCGTGCATGGAAAATGGAAAATGTAAAAAAAACTTCCCAAAGCCGCATACGAATGACACGATCACGGATATTGATGGTTATCCAATGTATCGTCGCAGAAGTACTGAGAATGGTGGCCACACATTTACAATGCGACTGCCGAACTTTCCAAATCAAGTTGAGTTTGATAATCAGTGGGTGGTACCATACTCACCACTACTTTCAAAAACTTACAAAGCTCATATCAATGTTGAGCTTTGCAGTTCTGTTAAATCAATTAAGTATATTTGTAAATATGTAAACAAAGGCAGTGATTTGGCCATATTTGAAAAAAAAACATAAATAAAAATGACGAAATAGCACGATACCAAATGGGCAGATACATTAGCAGCAATGAAGCTATTTGGCATATTCTCAGCTTTCCCATCCACGAAAGAGATCCTGCTGTCCAACATCTGGCAATACATCTTGAAAACGGTCAACGTGTATACTTCACTGAAGAAAATGTTCTCCAAAGAGCGTTCGAAGCTCCGAAAACGACTCTAACTGAATTTTTTACATTGTGTCAAAAACCTGATGTTTTTGGCCAATTCGCGAAGACATTGGTGTATGGTGATGTTCCACGTTATTTCACATGGAACAAATCCAGTAAAAAATGGGAGCCACGGAAACAAGGAAAACCACATCCTTCCATTACAGGCATATTCAAAGCTAAGACATTGGGGAGACTTTACACGGTACATCCAAAGCAACGTGAGTGCTTCTATTTACGTTTGTTATTGGTGAATGTTCCCGGACCAACGTCTTTTGAATTTTTACGAACAGCTAATGGTCGAGTATTCAATACATACCAGGATGCATGTCGTGAACTGCAATTGCTAGAAGACGATAACCATTGGGACTTAACGCTTGCTGATGCTGCGTTGACATCAACACCGAATAACATTCGTCAGTTGTTTGCAATTATTTTGGCGACATGTTATCCCTCGCAAGCACAAACTTTGTGGGAAAAATATAAAAATTGTATGACAGAAGACATCTTGCACCGAATTAGACAAACAAATCAATGCCAAAACATAGATTATACACCAGAGATGTACAATGAAGCATTGGTCTTGATCGAGGATTTATGTGTTCTTATTTCAAATTTACCACTTAATCATTATGGTATGCCATCACCTAATCGTCCAGCCACCGACTTAGTCAATACCGATTTACAACGAGAAAATCAATATGACCATGGAAGTTTAGCAACAATTATCATGAACAGTGAACCATTACTGACAGCAGAACAAAAAATTATTTATGATCGGATTATGCTGGCTGTTGCTGCTGAACAAGGCGGTTTTTTTTTCTTGGATGCACCCGGTGGAACCGGTAAGACATTTTTAATATCGTTGATTCTTGCCAAAATACGGTCGCAACAAAAAATCGCATTAGCATTAGCATCGTCAGGCATTGCGGCTACTTTACTGGATGGTGGGCGAACAGCACATTCAACATTCAAGCTGCCATTGGACGTTCATAATAAACCAGATGCAATGTGTAACATCAAAAAGAATAGTGGAATAGCTGCAGTGTTGCGGAAGAGTTCTATAATAATTTGGGATGAGTGCACAATGGCACACAAATATTCACTTGAAGCATTAAACAGAACTATGCAAGATTTAAACAGCAATAATAAACTTTTCGGTGGTGCTATCTTACTTTTGTCTGGTGACTTCCGGCAGACCTTACCGGTTATACCTCGCTCTACTTTCGCGGATGAGATTAATGCATGTTTGAAACAATCATTCTTATGGCGAAGTGTTGAAACACTTCGATTGACCATAAATATGCGAGTACAATTGCAAAATGATCCATCAGCACTAATATTTTCCGAACAACTACTAGATATTGGGAACGGTAAAATAAAACTGCAACCAAATACGCAATGCATTAAACTACCAGACAATTTTTGCACTGTTGTTCAGGATAAAACTGAATTGATTCTGAGTATTTTCCCGGATATACAGAATAATTATTTGAATCATGAATGGCTTAGTCAACGGGCGATTTTGGCAGCCAAAAACGTTGATGTTGACGAAATTAACTTCCAGATACAACAGTTGTTACCAGGCGATCTGATGTCTTTTAAATCAATCGATACTGTTGTTGATGAAAATGAAAGTGTAAATTTTCCGATTGAATTTTTAAATTCATTAGATATCCCTGGAATGCCACCACATAATCTTCGATTAAAGATTGGTTCCCCTATTATTCTCCTCCGTAATTTGAATCCACCTCAATTATGTAACGGTACGCGTTTGGTCATCAAAAAGATCACCGGAAACATTCTTGAAGCAACCATTTTGGCTGGGAAGTTTAAAGGAAAAGTGGTCCTGCTGCCACGTATTCCGATGATACCATCAGATTCTACCATACCCTTCAAAAGGCTACAGTTTCCAATTCGTTTAGCTTTCGCCATGTCTATAAATAAATCTCAAGGTCAAACAATGTCCATTTGTGGTTTAGATTTGGAAAATCCATGTTTTTCTCATGGGCAACTATATGTTGCGTGTTCACGTGTTGGGAAACCGTCGAATCTATTTGTGTTAGCTAAAGACAGGTTAACCAAAAACATTGTGCACCGATTGGTGTTAAATTAAATTGAAATTGAAAGTATTTATAATTCAAAAAAAAAGATATTAATGTTTAAAAGTTTAAGACTGTCTGCCTTGCCTACCTCATTCATGAGTTTAAGCGTCACATGTTATTTACTGTATTATACTGTAATATACTTATATTTGTTATAAAATTAAATGGAAATAATAAATCTGATAAATTTTTATTTTTTACCTATTGATTTCTGCTTAGTATCAAGTGTAAGAACATTTTAATTAATTGTGTTCAACGTACTTCCCCTTCAAATCTCAATCCAGTGAATTTGTATACCAACATCAACATTTTCGTCTTTGTTCGTAAATAATTTCATTGTACTAAAGGGTTATAGTAGTAGAAAGTCAAATAAGGAGATCACCATATTTTTTTACAAATACCATCTGTGTGAAAAAGCATAGTGGACTCCGTGACTGATGTTCTCTTATTGTTCCTCTTAGATTGTTTACTATAATGTAATATAACAAAAACTTTAGCCACAGCAACGCGTGGCCGGGTCAGCTAGTATATATATATATGCAAGTAATAATTTAGCTGCATAAAACTTGTAAATAGTAAAACTATTTGTAAATGTGTAGTAATATATAGTTAGGTCTAAAACTAAAAACAATAGAGGTGTGCATGCCGAGTGCACTTTTTTCCATTCATTTTTTAATATGTTATTCTATTCTCATTGCAGCGAGCTGTTATTATTATTATTTACAACTTACGGTAGTCCTCGATGCGCCGCTGTCAAGGCTGCTTTGAGAAGAGACGGAGGGTGTCCTCGTGAGTCTGGGATGGGGCTGATGGGCCAAGAGAGCTCTGCTGGATTCTGCTCCTCGAAGCAGGTCCGGCTGGACACAGTGGGGTTCTTTTGACACGTTGAATTCCTTGAGAAGATAATCAAGGTTTCACTTTAAAATCATTTCGTAATTCAAAAATGTAAATTCTAACTACAAGAATTTCATTTTTATAATTTCAATACTATTATTTTTCCTCTATATAAACTTACTTCCTGTTGCACCCTATATTTTGCACAAGTAAAATAAACAAATATGACTGATGTTACTAATGACTCGAAAATCTATTTTATAATTTTACGGATCATTTAGAATCCTTAAAATAACAAAATGATCTAGTAGATTCAGTGAATGTTGTGTAAATAGTATTTTTATCAATATAGGTAAATGTACTTTTATATGTTTCTCGCTAAACCGTAAAAAATCTGGGAATTATTTTAGGTAAACATGTCGATTAGGTTACTTGAAGGCATTTTAAATTTCTGGGAATCGTTTGCGAATCCGCAAGGAATTGGAATGTATAGACTTTGGAATCCAAAGTATGTGACCCGTGTCAGTAAAACAGCAGCCCTCAAAATAAATTCTCCAGCACTTGGATGCTTTTCTTTCATACTTTAGAAACCTTATGATTTCTATCCATAAATGGAATCTTTAAAAACATAGCAGATGCTGTTCACGATTTTTTAAAATTTCTTTATTCATTTCATTGATTTAAATACATATATACAAAAGAGCGATCATTACATTATTTTAATAACCACTGCATTTTTAATAAACAAACAACCAGTGGCGTGACTATACACGTATTACCTAAGTATATACAAAAACATATAAGTTGTGAACACATTTAAATTAATGACAGGCTGAATTGATTGTAGCGCACTGCTCTATGGTAGCGCCTTAATAATTGAGCAAATGCAGTGCCAGGTCAGTGTGACAAACGGATTCCTGCACATCACGTCTGCATCGTAGAACTAATTACGGGCAAAAGGACCAACTTATACAAAGTGCCTAGCCTTGAATTTAAAAATAGCGGGCATTTTGACACTTTCTTGCTGAGCATTACACAGTAAACAAGAGTGTATTTAAAAAAAAATGGGCTTCATTGAAAAAAATGTATAACGAAAATGTGTTTAGTTAAAAAGTGTTTTTTATTTCAATAAAAGGACTGTGCTCAGTTGCCTTTCTTTCTGAGATAGGATAATCATTTTCAGCACATCCTGTTTATATTAATATACTATATCAAATATTTTATATATAAACGCATACACTTAATTTTAGTATTTTATCCACGTGGCTTATAAACTTATTAATTACAAAAGTAAATTAAATGTAATGCGCACATGCTCTACGTGTAAAAATATTACTTTCGTATAATGCACGTAATATGCAATAACTTGAGTAAGTAGGTTAGGTTATATAGAAGTACTACATACCTACTAACTGAATGCGTTACATTGGTACGGAATCCTCTGAGCATGAACATCTATAGAAACGTTGGAGCATATGTAGTCATGTATGTATATGTGTATGTCTCATCACGCCTAAACCACTGAACGTATCAAAGCCATATTTCCACCATATGTTCGTTTGGCGCTCCGATAAGTTTGTTGCTTTTTGGACCCGGAAAGTGGCACGGGATCGTAATATTTCTATAAGGCACGAGTTGTAAGGCAGACAAAGGTGACCTTACGGAAAACCAAATTTAGGCCCGCGGATGGCACAAAGGTCCTAAGAGTCGTCACGCGCCTGCAGGGCCTAGCTGCCAACCTGGGACAAAGCCCGGGGTTGGACAGATAGTATGTAAGTCTTTTGACTCCGGATGCATTTTTATCGTTGTTTTGCGAGCCATAAAAGTGTTGAGATCTCCCTCCCTGTCAACACAAAATAATTAATGGTGTAATAATAATAATTTAGATACGCCGATTTAATTTATAAAAGTTATAATAGATTATGTTATTAATTTTATTCTTAGACTTAAGTATATAAGTATTATACAAATGTAAGTTAATCTCTGGAAAAAGCATTAAGATGTTAGAAAGAAATAAATAAAAAAGAATATAAATGAAATTCGATATATCAAATTATAAATATTTATGCCACATTGATAGTTGACGGGACAAGATTGGTTAACGATGTGCCAACATTCGATAGTATGATAGTATCCCTAAACGTTTTTCTTAAAATATGATAGAGATATTTTTGGATAAATAAATCTCAAAAACAATTCATCCAATACTTGTGACAAAAATATGTTCATAATTTATTAAATTCAAGAAGAATATTAGTAAAAGGGCGTCAGCACCTCGCCAAGGCTGTCGGTAGAGCTGGTGGTGCCGGTGGCCAGTGTGGCTGTGCGCTCCCTGGCCGCCCGCGCCCAAGACTCGAGCCTCTTGTGAGCCGCCCAGCAGCCGGCGGGGCCGAGGGACCCGCCCGCCCCCGCCGCCGCCCCCCGACCGCAGCCGCCCTGTGCGTCGCTCATCGCGTCACCTCATCTGCCTCACGCACTCGCCGTACTACGAAAACAAGCACCCACACAATGTTTTCATCCGCTTGATGATTTAACTACACTCGTCGCCTGGCCATTGTATCACTTTTCGGTCACAATATTGAAGCACACCTCAAATCCTAAATGGTTTTTATAATGATCAGGAGATAAGCACACTTTAAATAGATAAAATAGTAAAAAAAATTAAAGTTTACTCTATTGCTATTGATATATTCTGGATTTTATCAATAACTATCGGCTTGATAAAATATTAAGAATATCTAGATTAAAACTGTTGCACTGAATGCAACAGATTTTGGCGGAAAAATTATGATCCACTAAAAATACATGCGTAGATGTGTCATAAGGCCATTTATGTTAGGTTTAACGTGTAAAATATTTACTTAATAGAACTCTCGAATACGTTGAACTGTAAAATTGTTATCTTAAAGCTGCGTCGAGGTTAGCATTCATGACTTTTTAAAGTGTGGTTGGCGGTCGATAGATGGTGTCATGGCCGCGTTAGCGCTAGAGCGGCTCGGAGGCTCCCTCGCGTTGGACTGAACAGAACTGAGCTCCGGGTGCCGCCAAAGCCTCGATCTCACTTTCTCTCGACCCCCAGCAACAAGTGGAGAGGGGGACGGAGGGGGCAGTTCCGCCCGCATCCTCATCACCTCCCTTCCACGGTCCACCCATCTCGGCTTGGAATCGTGTCAAGTGCAATCACCCTTAGCCTAATGGCAAACGAACTTCTAGTTCTGAGGTGGAGGTTCTTCCATGCACTATCGCTGGTAAGAGCCATCATCCTAGCTGGGCAGAACAAAGTCGGAATGCAACGCAACACAATACCTCGGCGTATTTGGCTGTTTCTTATTTATTTTATTCATCGAAAGAGAACCAACCCGACTTGAAGAATAAACTATTTTAGAAAAGCATCTATCCTATATATCACAATAATGCATATTTAAGAATTTGTACACATTATTGAAAATTTCAAACTAATTTTTAAATTTACTGAATTCAAATTATATTAAAAATGTACCTACTAAAAATATACACCGTTTCAAGATAAAATGCAATTAAAGATCTGGGTGTAGTTTTTGGCAAAAAATGCATTTTAGGGTACATAGCAAAAATCTTACGGAGTTTCATTATATGTATCGGAAAGAACCTTTTAAAACCAGAAAGTTTAAAAGCTTTTTTCTATGCGCTTATGCTTATCAGTTCAAGTGAATCTTTTGTGTATAATGATTATGAAAAATTTCTTTTAATCTAAACTAGTTCATGATATAGAATTGCAAGTTGTCACTAAATGAGAGGCCACCCGTATCTAACAAACTGTCATAAGGATTGGTGGCGGGGAGGGTAGAGAAGGGGGGGGTCAACCAATCATGAAATTTGTGTTACCTAAGTTATTTACGAATGGTCCCTCACTAAAATAGCGAAATAACTGTTTAAATTAACTGCATTATTAAAATTTAACCTTAAAAAAATCCAATTTATTAAACTGCCAAAATAACGTTTATTTGAACGTTATTTAAATAAAAGATGCATTTTAAATACTAATATTAGATTATATTTATGGTTTTTTTTTTTACTGTTTCTTTTCATTTTTAATTTTATTCCTCATATTTGTCACCGATGGATATTTAACTTCTTTGCTTTCGATATATATCTTTCTTTTCTCCTACTCAATCGTTCGCGTATATGGCAAAATGGTCCTAAAAATTAGGAATAAAAATCAATAATAATAATAATATAGCAGGCGTTAGTATTGTTGAAATAATTTTAATATTATATTTTTTAAGTAGATACAAGGTCAATTAAATATTAATCAGTGTAAAGTGACCTTAATTTGATCCCTTTTCTCATTTGCATTACGTAACAGACGTAATGAATCTAAGATGGACAAAGTAAAAATTTAATCTCAAAAAAATGTCCTGTCAGTTCGATTAGGTTTATGTGCAATTTAGATAAATCTGCCTTGATTTACAAGATTTACTAAAAGTACTTAACTCGGTCATTTTTTTTTTATTCACTTGGCTTTTCTTAACAACGCAAAATCTCACGCAAACCATAACTAAATTGGTCTATAAATTATAATACATCCATTAAATTGATAAATGTTCTGTTGTAAAAATGTTAAATTAGTGACGTGCTTATATTACGAGTATTGTATTGCATTTGATACGTATTAGCGAGAATAAGGCTGAGCAAATTTATCATGTTGTATAAATTGAAATGTTAGTTCCAAGTTTATTTATATATTGTGATTACACAAAATAAATTGTACTATGAGTACTATGAGTCTTATGTGGCACTGAACATCCTTTCACGTGTTTCTATTTGCGTACATAGATGAGTATATATTCGTTTTAACTGGCCAGTAATAAATAATACGTTCCAACAGCCGTGCCGTCATAGTTTTGAAATTCAAATACGATATTTGAGCGCTCTATCGAACTGTCGGTGTTTCATTAATTAGTACTAGAAATTTGTTGACTTTAATTATATATCTCTATAATTCGACTAGACTCCTAAACGGCTATGGTTGTTTTTCAAGAGCATCAATCTATACACAAAAATTGCAAAAAACGGATGGTCGGACAGACATACAGGTAGGGTGTTTATGTTCCCTATTACAAGTAGGAAATTGTGTAAAAAAGGCGAAGATTAACATCGCCAAATGCTTTAATTTCATCAAAGCGCTAGTGTAAATTCCCTTTTTGTATTTCGCTCTTTCGTTCGTTCGCTTGCGCTCGGTGAAGACCGATCAATGACCCGGCGCGGCGCGGCGTCGCGAGCGGACGAACTTATAACAAGAACGATTTAATATTATCAGGTAAAAAAGTTTACATTTTATTCTCGGAAACCATGATGAATTTTAATATGTTATGTTACAAATCATAATTGAAATCGCAAGCACATATAACTGTATTATTTTTATCGGTAATGGCCTTGCGATACGGTATATTTTATTTGGTTCAAATTAACACAAACATTCTCATTCTCATTCTCATGTGGATTAATATTTTTTTGAAAGAACTTCTCTTCAACTAAGCAGCAACGCCCATATGCGCTTTTATGAATGCGCATGAATTGAATTTCTAATTGGAACACTGAACTGGTCTCTTTTACATTTTCTATATATTATCTGGACCTTTCTATAACGATGGTGGTATGTCCTCTAGGCACTGAAGATGTCTTATTTACCTCTCAACCATGGATAGTGCCCATATAGACAAAAGTCGCTTAGTTTTTTCGGAGGGCCGTAGATGGGGCGACCTATTGGGAAAATTAGTTAAAAATAGATAGTTTGGTGGAAACTATCAATGGCTGGAAGGTAGCAAGAATAGGAAGCACGGCGGTCAAAACTTAAAATAACTTGTTCTTTTTTTTTATTTGGGCCCAAAACTTTTTAACATTTTGACAACGGAACTCAACAAACCTAGATATACAAAAAAGAAAAAAATGGGTCTGCGTCGGACCAAACGGTGGAAGTTAAACTTCTTTAGCCATTCGCACACACCCACTCACACACACAGGCATAAGGATATATAAATGAAATATAAGACTCTATAATTCACTCTACGGATTTTACTCCTAACGCGTGACGCGGTTTCTCGACCAACATCCCATTCCAATGAGTACAACGGGCGCAAAGAAGTATAACTTTAAAAAGATTTTTTACAGCGAGTTTTTACAGTATTTTATTAAAGGCATAAACGAGTCTGAAAAAATGATTGGTAATGTCCTAATATGAAAAATTCTTAGAGTAAGCAAAAAGAAGTCTGTATTTAAATTTATTTTTCTTTATTCTATTTCTTTATACTATCTTTATATACAAAATGGAAGCTTAACATATATTTCAAAATATGTACTTATTATACTAATTTATAGGCATATTAGATACGTATATTATTTTATTTATAATTATTGTTGTAAATAGAACACTTTTAAGGTTTCTCCTTACACACACACATCACACAATCATACACGCATAGCTTCAAGTTATTTAATCTCTTGCTCTTGCACAATATTTATAAAGCCTGTATAACTATTTGCATAAATTCAAGCCCACAGTGGGCGCCTCTAGGTAAATTTTCAGTTGCACATTTTATCTTATTTTTTTTTTTTATTATTATTTTTTTGTCTATTTATGTTAGTTTATAAAATGTCAGCTGAAGATCTATGTTCTAGAGCTGATTGCATCACCTTAGAACAACAGTATACGCTATAAAGGTGATGTACAATTAAATGTATTGTTTTTTATAAAAAAAATAATAAATAAATGAAATGAAATGAATAATATCGATGATCGACTAGTGGAAATTTTGTAGCAATTTAAAAATATAAGAATGTAAAGTAGGTAGTTAAAAAAGACTAAGAAGTCCACGCAAATAGAAATTCATCCATACCTGCATTAGGGTTGTTAAATACTGTTAATAATTTTATAGTGGTGGTGTCAAGAAATGCACAGAAAATTGGTACATTTGAGACTATATTCACGGAGAGGTCTGGCTGCTGATTAAAGTGTAGGAAGGTACTCCAGAAGATACGATGCTATGGCTATAGACCGAGACAACTTTGATGTTATTCTGATCATAAATATTTTCAACATGCTACGTTCTACTGGAGTAATAAAAATAAAAATACCTGAGTTCAATTACCATTTCCTCAGTATATTAAATAAAAAGGAAACACGTAACGTCTTTAACATATGGTTTTCTCATTCATTGTCGTTCGATGAATTAGCATGAGTGCATATCTACAACGAGTGGGAATACATACGGAATGAGGAACGCTCCAGAGAGATTCTTTCACCCTTTCTCCCACCTACCTTCCTTTCCTCGAGAGACCGTACTTAGCGTTGCATGGCCTTGCCTTGAGCCGTCTAAGAGCCCTCCACATGCACTCTGGAAAATTAGAACGCTCTCTGACCGACAAGATGGTGTGGTCGTTTTATATCATTTTAAAGATAAGATACATATACCTAGCTTTGGAGTACATAGGTAATAAGGATTGCCTGATAACGTTGTCAAAACAAAAGAGGACATATAACAATTTTATAGCGTACAACAAAAATGGAAAATCATTTAAAAAACTAACCTAAATAATGCATTAATTATAATCAGACACCACCTTCGATAAGGTCCCCTAATTTAGATTTACGACTGCAATTTTGAAAAAAAAAAATTTTTATGGTCTGTATTTTCACAATTTTTTTTTTGCAGTAATAACAACTTAAAATTATTACAACCAACACTAACCTCATATTCTGAAAAAAGTATGGCTATTTTTTTCAAAAATAGTGGTCACCCAAATTATCCGTCGAAGATTTCTTTTAGAATAAAGTATTCACTAAGTTGATTAATGGATACATTCCTGATTAAAAACCAAATTTAGACAAAATCTGTCTAAATAGAATGTGGAAAATGATCCCAAAGATTTTAAGGTTAGGTACAAATAAAAATTCAAAAACAAAATTATAGCTGCCGGATAATTGTTGCAAGCATTCATTTCGTTACCGAAAGATTATCAGCATATGAAGTTTCTTTTTTACAACCTTTTGTTAAGATTTTAAAAATTCGCGTATCTGCTTATTTAATAACGGAAATGTTTTGTAACAATTGACGATCCGGTTTCTTTATACACGAATATTCTACGCGATGATGGATTAAAGCTTTGCGTCATTTTCTTGTAAAGTTAGCAGTGCATCTTTTTGAAGAAGATTTTTAGATTTAAAAGGATAGCAATGGGTATTAGAATGGGACCTCCTTATGTAAATTGTTTATGGGGATCAATAAGAAAATTTTTTTGTAAAATTTCAATCTCTGCAGTCTGTATTTTGGTTTCGTTTTATCGATGATATCTTTATTATTTGGTAACATGACAGAGATTCTCTGGCGGATTTTATATCTAATTGGAATTCTTTTGGACATTTAGAATTTACATATAATATCTCGGAATATTTCTTTGATGTTGATGTAGTAATTTCTGATGGTCAGTTCAAAACTTCAGCACGTATAAAAACAACAATATTTACAACAAACAAAACTATTTACGTATAAAACAACAATATTTACAACAAACAAAACTATTTACGTATAAAACAACAATATTTACATGTTTACAGCCAGCCAATATTAGAATTAATAATCAAGATTTTTTTGCAATGAACCACTTTACGCTTTACCCATTCCCGTTCATGTGAGAACTCACAACGGGTTTAATGTAAAAAAATGTAGTTTTTGCCCCTGCGTGCGCACGAATTGATTTGAAGACATGGGTAGATAGATAATTTTTCATATTTGGGTTTTGGGTGAATTGCATTATTGGGAATTGATAGGCTGGCGGCCAATTGGGGGATAGTAAGCATGTATGCACTTTGTATCTTGAATCATCTCATTGTAAAATTATTTAATATTAGTACTATTTTTTTTTTTGTAGTTAATATTATTTCAGTCAGATTAATGTTGATAAATCGGGGATGGTACAGTCAGTCAGAACTATGAAATACTATAATCTTTCGAAACTCTCCCTAATTTAAATTGAAAACTAAGAAAATGTACGTCATAGCACGAGTCCAGCGGGGCGGGGAGGGGCACGGCGCTGTCGCGGGGTGCTCCATCGATCACCTAGTCCTCCAGCCCCGCGCCCCGCGCTCCTCGGGGCTGGCACTCGCCCATCCGTACCTGTTGCGCAGCGCAGCTTCGCCGCACTACCAGCCCTCTTCCCCCTCCATACCCATATCCAAGCTCAAAGCTACTACGATTTAGGAAGCTCATCTTCCTCAAATTGATTTTTAGGTCTATGTGTATGCAGACGTTTAAACACCTCTTCAATTTATCGAATATATCCATATGCCTATATCGGAAAGAATAGAATTTTAATGTCACAAACCTTACTCAGATAGATGATAATTATTAAGGTAGTATTAAAAATAATTATATTTTCGATATCAAAACCGTAGTATCACTTTTTTTTATTATTTTTAAAATTAAATTTTTTAAGTTAAATATTATAAAACGGCTAATGAAATGTGTGATTTTACTGAAATAATGGTAACTTTACATTAAATAATACCTCAGCACCTCTATAAACCCTGCAACCGGTTCATTTGGTAAATTTTGATCAAAATCATAAAGAACACCATCAAAATATAAAACAAAAATATTTTTACTAATTTCTAAGAGAGCTACTTGCAATGCATATGGTCTAATAAAGTTATTAGACCGACAAAACAACATTATTCATAAAATAACAGTGAAATCTGTAGGGTATATTAGCACTTTTTACGACAGGCTAGTTTTTGGGTTCATGTATTTGAAAATTTCGGTCGGGAACCATAGATTAAAGTGGTTAAACAAACTCCTCTGTTTATTAACCTATTATCAATAACTATAATTGTTGTTTCTAACTAGATTTTGTTCATTTGTTTTGTAACTAGAGCGGCTAATGGAAGCGTCCATAACCTAACAAGGCAGCCGATTTTGATTTATTCCTCGGCAAACATGTCAGTCGATTCTGACATTGTTTTGCAAACTAGCGAATGAATTGTTTGCCAACAGGCAATTTCATTCGCTTAGAATTTTGTTTACAGAAAAACAAAACATACTTTTTTTGCAAAACATACTTGTTACGAAGAAAACAAAGATGGTTAATATTGTCGATATATGTCGAGTGATCAAAATATGCATTGAATGCAGTTACTTTGGTTTTGTACTCGTATAGATAGTAAAAAACACTTTTGTAAGTTCATTACCCTGTACTTTTACTATTTTTTTTGCAATATGTATAAAATTTTCAATATAATAAATACCAAAGATTATCCAATTTAATAAACCGATATCGTATTATATTTTTAAAAAAACTTTTTGTATTACAGAAAATGAGATATTGAGTCGATATTATTTTTGCTAATACATATTGTAACGATATAGGTTAAGCGAATATGTGTTATCGTTACACCGGTTTGCATTTGTTGACAGGCAAATTTAGATATGGTTAAATTTATTAACCGCTATTTTATAAAAACCCTGCGACCGGTGCAACAAAAATACGAGAATACACGCCTACAAATAAGTTATAGATATGCCAGAAAAAGATATGCCAGTACAAATACGCCTCAATATTCGAGAAGGTTATGATTTGAAAGCATTTTGGAGCCTTTAAATTAAATTTTAAGAAAAAAGAAAATTAGCAACTGCATGTGAGTTTATTTGAATTAAGTATGAAAAGTGACGTTTTTGGATGGACGAAAGAAAACGGTACGGTTATAAAGGTACGCAAAACGTTAAATTATATTAGGTACTGATGAGGTAAGCAGTGTTGACAAGGACTCGTGTCTATACGAGGCAGGCGGGACCTATACGAGCATCATCAGCCATTTTGACCTTTGCAGGACGTTGGCTAAGAGCGGTTGGAATTGACGATATGACCAAAGGAGTTGGAGACATCCGCTTTGAATCGAAGAAGGAATTCTATTAACTTACGATCTCCTTCTGAGATACCCCACTTAAGTCACTTGAGTTCGCTGTAATCGTAGAGTTTTGAGAATCGTTTGATAATAATTCAATGCCGAAGTTGGGCGTATTTTGTATGGTTTGTTGACTCCAGAATTATTTCTTTTACTTGCTATATGCCTCGGAAATTGCACTTCTGAATGAGAATTCATAGATATAGTATTTTGTATCTCGACTCTGAGTTTTGAGTACAACAGCACTTAGCTTGCAAAAGATATACGACTTGAACCTGAGATAAGAAACTTAAATCTTTTGAATAATTGGCGTTTGAAACTTGGATTACATAAAACACGTAATTCTCTCTTTTGCTCTTGTTTTGAGTTAAGATTCAAATTGTAACAAGACATAGTGCTGATAATAAGTTTAGTACGTGTAGTTGCTTCTTGTTTTTTTTTTAAACACGAAAGCTGGTGATTATGAATGAAGGGCAGCCTAGTGGCTGCCACACTTAGGCCACTTACTTTGGGCCCATTGTGTATCCTCCGTAGTGCTGCTTCAAATCTAGAGCTACTGTAGCCAATCCGTCTCCAGTACAAGCCGCAGGATATATGCTGATTCTCGCCGCAAATTTGAGGCATCGCAAGTCTAGGTGCCCCTCAGTTGCGCTTCTTTTTGAGGTGTGGGCTGGGCAGTGACAGCTGCCCAGCCGTATTCCGCAGTCTCCTCCTCTATTTTGCAGCCTCTGCAGATATCGGTGATGCCCAGGGTAGTGAGGTGTCTGTTTAGTCTGCGGTGGCCTGTTATCAATCCAGTTAGGATGCGGAGGTTTGCCCTTGGCAGGCTGAGGCAGTATTTTGTAAGACGATGGTGTGGCCCTGTCATCGCTGTTCTGGCCTGGCTACACGAAAGCTATATAAGAATTGCCCTATATTTTTACACGAAAAGAGCCACGTAACAGCTGGCAATTTAATAGAATATTTTGGTCCTGTTTGCAAACTTTCTGGATTTGAAGTTTTGGTTTTATTTTGTTTGAATATTTATTTTTTCATGAAGAGTTACTATTTAGAAATTGCATTTTGGTAACAGAGTATATTACAGGGATACCAACAGTAAGATGATTAGACAATTTCAAAATGTTAATTTGGATGTATATTATCTGTATGCAATTTAGAGTATTCACTTGAATAATTTAGCAATTTGAATGCTGTTAGAAACCTTAACTTACTACTAATGTTTGATATTCATAATTCCCTAACATAGTGGTATTGAATCCTTGAACTATTTGTACCCGTATTGAATATGTTTTATGTTTGTTATAAAACTTGTTCGAGAACCGTTTTCCATTACAAGATGAACCTTCGTTATTGTATCACAACCATTTGAATAAACATCTTCTTTTATTTGATAGTGCTGTCGTCAATGCTAGAAAAAGTAAATTAACGGTTCTTCGTTAGCGAAGAATAAGATAGAGAATCACAATTAAAGCCGCATGAACTGAGAGTTCAGGTAAGAAGCCATACAATGGCGTGGCCGATCTGTGCATAGTTTAAGCTTGATTTAGATTTGGAAATAGTTACGATGGTTTTGGATAATGGTTATAATTTATTGTTTATTTCAAAGCGAGTAGGACCTAAAAAACGGTTTAGTGATTTGGTATAGAACCAGAGCTTATGCGTGGTTCCATCATGCCATGTGTACTTCTTTAAAAGTATGAACAACTAATTACCGCAAAAATAAGCACATTCGTGAATGCGAGAATAGACAAAAATGACCCTGAGATAGGGTCTGTTTCAACACTGAATCGGCGATAACAAGAAGTTCCTTTCGCCGGTCGCTAATTTATTTATTTTTATAAAGTAAACATACAGAGACTAATCGTAATCATTCTTAAATATTTTATACTCAGGTTGCCAGCACTCGATATTCTCCAATTTCAAAACAAGTGTTTAAACAATCTAAAAAACTTTTATTATTAAACTTTGATTATAAAGCAAAATTGTATAATATTTTTTCTAATTGTTTATTCGTGTCATCGGGTTAGAATTTCGAGTAAATTAACAACCTTCTTTTTTGGACACAAGGTCTAACAAAGAGGATAACGTGATAGTAATAATAAATTGTAAATTGGATATTAAATAAATAAATAAAATAAATAAATGTCAACGACGACACCTACGGGATTAAAGGTAAAAAAAACACATTATTTTCATAAGCCATTTACAATGTTGGTGTAGAGATCACATTATTTATGTAATCGTTTATGTACAGTTAGTCGAGATCTTTAGCTTCAGCGAACTGATGCCGAATAGTACGTCTCTGGAGGAAAAAATGAACCTTGCCTAAATGCTAAAGAGGTCACCTCCAATCAGTTTTTTCCTCGAATTATCGAAGAAGCTTGCAATGGTACAGACAATTTAAAATTCATCTGTATGCTTATCTGTATTTTTTTTATTTATAACTTATATAACATAAGTACTCGTAACGATAAATGGTTGATAAATTACCCTCTGAATCGTTGCGCAAATTTGAGTCTTACTGGCCTTCCTCCCGTGCGCAGTCAGTTGCGGTGACAACCATTCTGTGGTGTCAAGGTCTCCGAAGTCAGCCCAAATCTGCTCCTTCCTTCGCTGGTGATAGTAGCGGTAGAGGATCATCGTCAGAGCTGCCACCAGCGCGACGCCGGATCCGGCAGCGGCCCCGAGGATGGCCGCCGTAACCATTTCTGAAAAGAAATGGATTGTTTAAAATAACACAAACACGGCACCTTCCTGTAAATTAGCTATTAACTATTTTGCTCGATAGAATCCTCATCTTTTCAATTAACAGAATAATAGAAACTTCAGAAATACCAATAAAATAATTATATATACTGATCCAAATGTTAATCCTGTCAGACTTTTATATAACTAACTAACGTAATCGTAAGGAAATCATGTGCTTTAATTTTACACTTTTACATTTCCATTATTTTTATTTTTTTCATCAACTTCATACATAAAACACTCATAAAATCATCTCATTCCATCACCATCCTTCATCGTAATCACAAATCCATTATTTTAATATTTTTTGTTGATATTTTATAGTTAAATAACTTTACAACTCAATTATTATGCAATTATATATATATATATATATATATATATATATATATATATATATATATACATATTTTCTGACGACGCCGAATGGCGAAAGCTTAAATAAATCATAATCATCAAATCTATATACAAAATACTATATCTATGAATTCTCATTCAGAAGTGCAATATATATATATACTATATACAATATATATATATATATATATTGTATATAGTATATATATATATATTTGACTTATATTTGATGATTGTTTTTTAATAGCGGCAAATCGCCTGAAAAGATAAATGACATAATCTTTGACAATATTGAAAATTTTTGAATATTTTTTTAAATTTTTTAGTAAAAGTTTGACAGTACTGACATATTAAAAAGCATTCGAATTTTCCATATGTCAGTACTGTCAAACTTTTATATAAGGTAACCTAACGGTGATTACCTAATTTAACGTAATAATCATCTATATATATATATATATATTTATGTTTGAATACATTTAATAAAATAATATTATGATAAACTATAATTTGTTAGTTTTTAATTTTCCTTTATATGATACTTCGTATGTTCTTGTTTGCTCTGTATTTTTTGTATTACTATATAAAACGCTAAGTTTGTGTAACGTGTTTTTTTTATAATAATAAAAATCCCTAGTATTAGCAAGGAGGAGTAGACGTGAGCATGATGTAATCATTTGCACAGACGTCAACTCAATTCTACCCGCAGCAACTAGACAATGACACCCCACCCACCCGGGACAATGACAATGTTATTGGGATCCGTGAACCACATTAGAAGTTTATTATGCTGTTTGAATATGATTGTTGCGAAGACCAACTGAGTTAGTCGATTGCTTCGACAAAATGTGCATTTTTTAAAGGCATGTTTGGTAAAAGTATTATTTTTATAACATTTGCTAAAATTAATTAATTATTGTATGAAATCATTCAAACTTACCAAATTTATAAAAGTGTAATCATAAAGTTGTATAACGAATGTGATTGTTTTTCATATCAAACGCGACATGTAAAAAAAGTAAGATTTCAATAAACGAAGAAAGGCAAACGCGCATCCTTATGGGACACAAGCTAAGTTATTACGTCATTCCGTGTTGTAACTGTTGCGACGCCGCCCCCGCCCCCGCCCCCGCCCCAGCCCCCGCCCCAGCCGCCAACAATTTGCCGACAGATAATCTCCTAGGGAACCAACTGTGGCCACCTATTGATTTCACCGAGATGTCTCATCACGACTCGCGCCTATGTAGTGATGATGCAAACCAAACATTTATTTACATAACGCAACAGGTAATCAGTTTGTATAATATGCCCTGACCATAAAAGTCCAATACAAACAAGTTATTTTATATTTTTATCAGAGTCAGCATATTTGCCATAGGCTTTTCAATCCGGATGGGAAATCAATACTACTCATGATCAACTTCACTTTACGGGCAACACAATATCTGATATCTGGTGATCTGATGCTATTCAGTGGTCGATTTACCTACTGGCCTACTGGCATGGGTAAAATTCTCGATGATTAACCCATAAAATTGTTGCTCGAATAAAGGAAACTTAGTACAGACCCACGATTTTCTGCAGATCCGAAGAAAAATCTCGAGAAGCTTCCGTGGTCTTGAGGACTCAATTTCAAGCACTGACCTTACAGCAGGGTTTTCAATTGCACACAGCACTTTTATTGAATAGTTGACAAAACAGAGTGTTCGTCTTTCGCAGGGTAGGAAGGAAGTGAAAAAGGACACGTGAAAGATGGTGGGAATTTGAATTATTTTGGCTTCAATAAATAGAATTATCAAGATAGATATGTAGGTTTTAGTTAATATAATACATATTTCCTCTTTAATTTCTGAAACATACTAAAATCTTAGTTTTTAATTTCTTTAGAGTAAGAAGAAATATAATAGCAAAGCATTTTGTTTCACTATTTGTACATTAGTACATTGGTACTTTATATTGATAAAGTTTTATTTGAACGATGTTTATTTAATTGTATTATTATCATCTAAGTAATATGTTATATTTATATACTATTTTTTTTCTTATATAAATATAAACTACTACGTAAGTCTGTAGATTTCTTCAATAATAAATAAACAATGTTTTTTTTTAAGTAATACAAAATTTACAAATACAACATAAATGTCGCTGTCCATTAACTAGTGCTAGTACAGTGTCAAAAGCAAAACCCATTGGCTACTAGCACTATTTGAATAGAGTCATTGATCCTTTTTGAAAAAGTTATCAGACGATCTAGACTATTATGCTAGTTATTTTTACAACTATGTAAATATATAGTTACATAACATTTGACAATATTTTATTCTCAAGAAAAGTGCATTTTTATAAAACTCAACGTTGGGTTTAGATATGATGGTATTACCGATATTCTACGCCTTCCGACAGTCGACAACCTCCTAAAAGGACAGGAGTGATTTTAAACACATGCTGAATAAATAAGTACGTTGTACGAGTAGTTACCTATATATTACGCTTTAAACGTTTTAACCTGCTGCAGACTTCGATCATTTCAATTTCGTTATAAAGTCATGCGCAAACAAATGAAAAACGTGGTTATTACAAAAAACACGAGGAAAGATTAACGGAGCCGATGACATTTTTTTTTATAATAGGTTAAAATTAGGTATAGATAAATGACAGTAGTAGTACATTACAAGCTCTAAAGTTAAAACCAGTTGATAAACCCTATCCTTATAGTTTAATTTGCGGGAAAACGTTTTTAAATTTCAAATGTAACTGTAGTAAAAAAACCTGTAACTTGTTTTAATCGTGTAATTGTACTGTTAAATTCGAAATCAATGAATATAATTCGTTATTATCAATCTGTCCAAAAAACAAATACCTATAAAGTTTTTTTTTGCGTATTGATACTACGGTAACGATACCAATATGGTTGCAGTAAATAACATTTCAAACCTATTGGGGCGATTTTTTCTTCAATTTCCTAGATCCTTCTGGGTTACATTAAATTTTCCACGTATGTATTCAACCCAAAGCAGTTTAATATTATCTTCACCGTATTTTCACTTTATAAAATAGTTTTTCCAGCGCGAAAGTTGTGCCGCTATCGTAACAGCTGTTGCTCGGGGCTGACGGCGACGCTTTTCTCGCCGCGGCGCGAAGGGAGGCACGCGAGGGGAGGGAGCGTCGCTGGGGTGACCAGCCGTAACCTTGGGAACGGGCCAAGATGGCCTCCCCTCCCCACCCACGTAGCCATGATCGTGTCGCTATCAAAACAACACGCTTTCCATTCATTTTACGACCCACTTGATGCTTATGAGTCGGAATTGAATTCGAAATTATATTGTTATCTTCAGTCGCAATTTTGCTTGGACCATTAGTTTACAAGTCGCTTAACATAAATTAAGGGCAAAATATGCTAATTTTCGTAAACCTTGCATATAAATCGAAATCATTATTTTTTATTATTTTTAAAAACATGGATGTCTTGCATTAGTAATAGCGTAAAATGCTATTCTAAGGTCAGTCCAGAAACTCTACAGTTCACAGTCCATGAATACAATAATAAAAAAAACATTGTTTAGGTACTCTATAAAAGAACATTCATGGTATTCTCGTAATTTCCATAAAATTTTCTATACACAACTTAATTTTGCTTTATTATACAGGTTGTCCCAAGACCATTCCCAACAACTTAAAGGGGTGTTTATGCTCCCTATTACGTGTAAGAAATTGTATAAAAAAATGCAAAAATAATGAATGCCCAAATTTATTAACTTAATCCAACCCATTTTTCAATGTTTTTTATTCGTTACATCATCTTTAAATTTTTATTTAAAATTATTTTTATTGTTACTATGAACATAAAAAACTTATAATGTTCAACATTGATTCGATATTTTATATACCTACATTTTTTTATAATTCATTTGGTATAGTTTTTGGCATATCATATGATATATCTGCTATTACAAATGAAACAGCTGTCCAAAAAGCCGTTGCCAAATCTAGTGATTTTGTGTCCATTACACTCATTGAGTCGCCATTCGAGTGATGATACCAATAGTACTTTTTGTTTTCATTGGTTAAACTTCCTCCGGGAATACCTAACGCTGTTATGATGCTGATGTCTGACCCCGGAGCCGAGCTGAGCGTTAAACTTGAAGCATTCATGAATGAGAACAGCTCCAGTATTTCTTCAAGGACACATTCAACTTCGTGACTTCCGCTTATTTCTAAACCAGTCGGCTTAAATGTTCCCTCATCAGATTCCATCACGAAATTTATATTTTGCAAGTCATTCCTGTGAGTTCTAATATACTCTTCGGCGCCAATATAGCCGAGCTCTTCGGCTGTCCATAATATAGTTCGTATAGTTCTCTTAGGTTTTAAATTTAATTTATTTAAGACTATTGGCACAGCCCACGATATGAAGGCACCACCTCCATCATCCATGGCTCCCTCCCCAACATCCCAGCTGTCTATATGACCTGATACGATAACCAACTGTTTTGGTTTAGCAGATCCATCAACGTCAATAAGAGTATTTCTGGAAATAGTTTTATTTAACATCGAAGACATTTTAAGATGTATCACAATTTTTTTTCCCCGATTGTAAATTCTATTAAGGAGTTCAGAATTTTCAATAGTTATACAAGCTACAGGAATAGGTTGAGTTCCATTTTCATAGCTTTGCATTCCAGTGTGTGGTGATCCTATTGAAAATGGTGTAATAGATCTAACCAATGCTGCAACAGCGCCTTTTTTTGATGCTTTTGAAGCTCCTGATTCCCTATATTCTACGGACTCGCCATACGTGGTGTATTGTTGATTATAGACTACAATTTTTCCTGCCACTAAATCAGCAGGAATCTGATCAAGTTCCTCGAAGCTTTGAACCACTAAAGCTTCTGCGGTTATTCCTTCAGGTGGTGTACCAACACTATATCCTAATCCTAGTAATTGGAGAGATTGATATCTTGGCTGAAGCATTACTGCAGACTCTTCACCTCTTACCCAGTGTGGCACCTATGGAATTTAAAAAAAAAACTTAAAAAAGACAAAAACTGGCTAAAATTATCAAAAAGAGTTTCCCGGAGAATTCCGATTCACATCGTACAATCAATTAAAATCATTCAAAAGCTTAATTAATTAGGTATCTCTGTAATTTATCGACAACAGATATTAAAAAAAAACTTTAATACTTTCATTTCACTCGCACAACCTTTTTGAATGCTGTTTTGTGAACTGCAATCAGTTCACAAAACACAATTTGTTAGTGAATCTTAACAATATTAGACGGTCATTAAATTTTCAGTCTGAAAAACGGGCCAATACTAAGACGGCGAACGACTGATTTCTGTCGTAATAAAACATAAAAATAAATCAAACAAAAAAAAACTTGACCCAAAAACAATAAAATGCAGAAAACAACGCAGATATCCAGAAAGATGGGTTAGACGTATTAAAAAATCTTCACTGAATTCAGGCAAAACCTTCGTTAATTCTTCAGGCATTCGAAACCTTAGTGAGCGGTAGAACCAGCATGTGGCGATAAGTGTAAGCTACAGTCTTGCAATTAATTAATAATATTCATAAAAAATACATAAGTATTTTGGGATCTGAGAACATCCTAAAAGGAATGTCCCAAATTTAAAAACATCCGTAAACACTCAAAAAAAAAAAGTTTAACGAAATTGGGTTATGTTTGAGTATATTTTCAAAGAATGTGACATTATACTTTAGGTAGATAACTGTAATAAGGTCAATCAAAATTTTTTATTTATTTTTTTGTACATTTAAGAAGTAAAGAAAAATTACGATAGGGCAAATGCAAAATGAAGGCGTCTCTGGTCACTGTTAGAGAAAATGAAACAAAAAAAAAACTTCGATCAGGACCGATATCCCTGATCCAATGGGTTCAGATTATTCGCACTTTAAAAAAATCTTATTTTCGCACTTTTAAATTATTTATGTTATGTGACATTTTGCCTAGTTCAAAACAGGGCAAGTGACGTCATGAGCATACATGGCCGCGGCACGGCCCGGTGCCGGAAACGAACTCTAGATGGCGTTATAAACGCTACTTTCGGCCCAAAGGAAACCAGCTCGCGGGGTAAAGTAGGTCGCTAATATCCATTTAATGGTAGGTATGTAAAATTTGTCTATTTTTATGAAACTAAGTACCTAAATAAATAAAACTAAGAATGGATTGAAAGTATAAATCTCTTATTTTATTGAATCAATGTATATGTACTTACAGTAACATTTTCTGTATAAACATTTAAGCCAAGGTGACGACTTTTATTTACGACGTAATCAATGGACCTTTCCAATGTTTCTGATCCAGATATTCGCGGTCCAAACTCGTCCACAAAATCAGCTAGACTGAAAATTGCAAAAAAGCTGGGTTGCACTACAACACATATTTTGAATGCAGAATCTAAGAATACCTCCAGAGTTAAAAGTCTTACTCTATCTCATACAAATGATGTGCAGGATGTGCAGCGTCGGTATTGACCGGGCAATGTCAGCATTGCACATCGCCGCTGGGCAAAGTCCGCATAAAGTGTTGATTGGCGAACATGGCCCGGTTTAATTACAATATTGACAAGACATTAACTATTATTTCTTTGCGGGCTCGGCCCGATCTTAAGCGGACATACAGTTATTTAGGGCCCTACTTAGTTAAACTTGCTGTGCTAGAGTCAGGAAAGATAGCGGTGAATGCATTAAAATAGTACAACTGTAATGTGCGGATGTAGAAATATTCTATTATGATCTATTCTAAAAATAAACGAGTCTAATAATAGACAAAGAAGAAAGAAATTGCAATATTGGCACCAAAAGTTGGTACAACATACAATTAATCCAATTTACCCGCCATGTCACAATAGCATGTTTATAAACGGAAGGACGATTGATATATTCTTGACATATTGTTATGTCATCGTGACATAAAAATATAACATAATTTCAATGCCATTATACTTTTATAAGGTTGCGTCCGTTTTTATTTTCTAAATCTGTCAAAATTCATACCGATTCAGCGAGTTCATTTCATAGCACTCCGTGACGTTTAAATGTCAATAAAGCAATGTAAAAATAGACATGTATTTATTGGCCAATTCAATATTATTGGTACTTTCCTATTACATAAATACTTATATATAATAACCGTAATAAGGTACTTAGCTACGGATAATTCTCAGATAGAAAAAGGTTTATAATCTTACTCGTTATAAGTTTTGTTTTGGTATGGTCCATACAAAACATAGTCGACTATATTTTTCACGACACCGCCATAGGAGGATATTTCATCCATGAGTGAAGGAGGTAGAAAACAAGCTGATCTTTCCACCGTTTGAACTGAAAACGCGTGCGGAATGACAGTAGCCATTACACCGCAGTATGCTATGATATTCATTGCGATTGGAGAGCACGATGCCAAGCGACGCGACGGAACAGAGGCCCGGGGCCGCACAGCCGAAATCAAATGTAAATTTCCTGATGATTTAAATCATCGAAACACGCGTTGAACGATGACCAGCAAACAATCTTGATAATTTACATTCGTATTGTATTGCTCGATTGTAGTGGCGGTCAATATCGGTTTGCGAGCCGAATATCATATTGCGTATTACACAAAGTTTTCAACCAAAATTACAGATAACTGTTTAACACGCTAAAAACATTATTTAGGCTTAGAAAACAAGCAGTCATGCCATCAATCTTGACTAAAAAAATAAAACAAACCTCGGAGAATATCTTTTTATCTTCTTGAGTCCTTTTTGAAGTAAAACTTCTTCTACGCAATTTTTCTTAGGCAGTAAATTAATCTAATGCGATAGGCTAATTCGTTTAAACTCGGAAGTGATTCGGTCAAAATTAGCGCGCCAAGCTGTCACGTTGATTTATGGATATCTAGTATGTAGATGCTAGTATGGGGTGATCATTTTAAAATATAGATTAATACAACATTTAACAGTTGATGACATATTTAATTTCTACGTCCTTGTAGAAATTTTACTCCGAACTGTCGTTTTTTTTATCCAACTCTCTTCCTCACATCTAAGAGAGTCGAAATTAGGTTTGGTTTGCAAAATTGCTTTAAAATTAAAATAATGGCATTTTTTCTATAACTAACTGTTAAATAAATAATCGTATATATTTTAGAAATCGTTCAAAATCGAGTATATGATTCTTCAATGTAAGTATCATGTACCTACTCTTGTTGTACTGTACCTGTTTTGAATTGTATGCTGCGACAAAAGACGGCATGTTTTTTTTTATGTAAACGAAACCTATATTTTATTTATTAAAATAAAAAATGGTTAGCAGACTTAATGGCTAGAATGTCTGCATTGACTTATTTTAAAAAAGGTTTGAATTACCTGAACTGTTAATGTCAAACTAGAAGCAACATTTGGGTACTATTTGTAACTGGTATCATTTTGCGATTTGGATATAACATTAAATGTTATATTAATGTTATTAATTTTAAAATACTGATCTCAACAGGGGTAGGTGTTTTTATTTTATATGGTGACATTACAAATAATTTCTCTAATACGTATATGTTCGTGTTAATTTTAACAGAATTATCGAATGTCCATAAACGGAATTAGAAATGGTAAAGCATCGCTTGTGCTTAACCATCAAATGCAAAATATGCAAATGTGCAAAACAGACACCTACTAAATTTATTTGTCCATTGAATGCTATTTTCATTATATACTAAGATATTTTAATAAGCCAGTTATAATCAAGACATTTACTTTGTAAATTGTAACAAATTAAATTTTAATTGTAATATTTATTTACACGCTCTTTTTTCGATTTCGATTTATTATCATCGCAAGCGATCTTCTTACATTCCTGCCTCGAAAATACGATGCTCCGTTTCTTTCGCCTCGGGAAATGGTTTTTTTTTTGGTAGATATTAATTTCACTAGGTAATTTTGCAAAAAAAGCGAGATGCTAGGGAGAACGGTGTTGGAAATCTCTATGCATTTCTGCGATATGGAGGATATATTTGAAAATGATTGTATATCGATAACAACCGTCGACAAAATAATTTCCAACTAAAAATATTTATCAAAAATACATTCCGTTCGTGCTACATACAGCACGCAGTATAAAGAGTGGCTGTTTCTGACGTATAGTTCACTTCGGAAGGCTGGATGCTGAGACTAGAGCTGATGAAAATGGGTTCTAATGGCGTTCGATGGAAACATCCAGAGAATTATAATGGCGCCCTGGATCATAGAAGTTAATTATAGAGAAGGCACTATGATCAACGATCTTGCGATCTTTACCTGGTATTCATTACTTTATCGCACTAGAAAAAAATATAAGTCAATGTCAATATAAGTCAATGAGGCAAGCGCTGAAACACAAGCCTTCAGGAAATATGCTATCCACGACTCAACGCGATGTTACCCCTCTGAAGCTGCGCCCAATAATATATCCGAGTTCTTTTTTAATTAATTATTATTTTATAATATATATTTATCTCTTGGCATTTTTGTCAATATTTGAGCTAAATTCATTGACAACTAAAAACAAAGTTATTCGAATCGTGTCTAAATATCCGGTGTCCTTTGATCATTCGAGATATCCGAGCGTCGCTCAATATAAAGGAAGGAATACTATTTATAAATAGATTATGTTGGCCATGTCGCGCCTTGGAAATGACTGCGCATGACGACTTTGTGACGTTTACACCCTCCGCAGATCCTGGGGGGGTCGTGGGAAGGTAGGGTTGACTAGGCGCTAGAAGGACCAACCAGAGGTGGCAAGGCCGGTTGGAGATCATTCTAGCTACCATTCCGGAATAAAATCACCTGATAATTATTTTTTAACTAATATGTAGTATTTTGTTAGTTTGTAGTGAATCGCTGACGAGCTATAGACAACGATGTGTTCGTATATACGCGTTCGTGACATTAACAGTGGAAACAATGTAATGTTTTAGTTTGATTCACTGGGTGATCATGCGTTCAGGTTATTGTTTTCATTAAACATGGGGGGGCTGAGCGTCGGAGTAATATGTTCGATGACATTTATGGTCGGAGTATTCGTACTGGCTTGTCGACTCCTGGGAATTTGGGCTTGCTTGGAACGAGCCATTGGACAATGCGCGCCCTGGACCAAAATTCTCGCTTGGATTCAATCGTCCAGAGAAGAAAAATCTAACCTCACGAGAGCTGGAATTTACAATGCAAATGGTCTTTTGGTTAGTGCTAGTTTTTAACATAAGATGTCCTACTATACATTTATTAAATTGAATACTTCACATAAAATGAAGCAACAAGTTAGTGGTCCGACTTGAAAGGCAACTCTTCGAGCAAAGTATGTTCAAAACATAATTTAAAAATTAAAATAAAACACAAAACATACACCGGTTACCTTATTTTTTTTATAAGAATTACTAATTAAGAAGGTTTAGGGAATTAGGTTTAAGAATTTAACACTGACAAATAAAATGCCCAAAATATTTCTATGTTTTGCAATTGGCTTTGTTGAGATAAACCCATAAAAAAAATATTAAACCTTTATCATAACAATTTTTAAAAAAAAACCCCAACCTCAACCCTTGACACAGATGCAAGCAAATTTAGCTTATAAAGTAAGGATAAAAATAATGGCATACCCCCAAGGTTATGAAAATTGGTAAACCAATTCAAACCAATAAAAAACAATGTTTTAAAGGTGTATAAAGTAGGATATACGAGTACATGTTTTTTAAACGGTAGGTAAGTAAATACATAAATAATTATAATATTCTGTGTAAAATTATTGGGTAATGTTTAAGTAATATGGTAACGCAATAATGGTTATTGTTATGTTTTTTATTAATATTCGTTTCATTTTCTGACTATTAGTCAATTTCTTAAATAAAATACACTTTAATCCAACTCACCATTCACATATTAAAAAATTCAATTAACGATTATGACAAACAATATTAATTGCATTTCATCGTAGTTTCGGAGTAGCGATTATTTATTCATAAAAGTACTTATGGACTCCATTATAAATTATATTTGTATAATACGAATAATAATTGTACTTTATTAAACATGTATTTCTTATTAAGTAATTCGATTGGGTAATGAAAGATTTGCTTAAAAATACATAAAAAAAAGGCAAAATAATGAAATTCAATGGGTTTTGTATATTCGCTTTCTCCTTTGCCTGCTGATTCAAGAACATTCTCTTAATTCGGTACAACGAACCTGCTTATAATACCGACAGGGTTTCATTGCAAAATATGTGTGTAGAAAATATTTTACATATGCATTTTTGCAAGTTATATTGCTAAGTAGACCTAACCAGCGTAATTCAATTTCAGATAAAAATCGACTCCGACGAGAGCTCAGGGGCATTTCATCGGTTTGAAAACATCGAGTGTCCCATCTCGCCAGCGCCGTTCCCCTCATCAAAAAGCGAACCTTCGATTCCTCCGCAGCCACTGAGAAGGGCACCCTGCGCTATTCCAGAGTATGATCTCATTTCTATATTTATTCCCGTGCTGTAAACAAATTAAAATACTTTTAAGGTTACATATTAAAATACGAAGCGAAACAAATCTAAACAAGTGTAAAGCGTCGAGCGGGCATTAGGCACCGTACTACAATAAAAAGCCTATGAATAAAAAAAAACTCTTTAGTAAATATATAAATAAATATTTTTAGTGGTATTGGTGATCCGGCCGATTACTTAATGTAGGATAAATTGACTAATGTTTAATTTGATAATTTCACAGAGCAGGCAACTTGCCGAGAAAAAAATCGGATTCGTCGTTAAATACTCTGTCCAACCAAAACTCATCTGAAACAATGTTTTCCTTCGACGCCAACGCCAAGCGCAGCCTATCTGACTACTCGCCGTTGGGCGCCGACGTCGCTGATACGAGTTTCAGTGAACGCCTCACACTTCTTGAACGAAAGCACTCACAACCGGAAACGAGTGAAAACTCAAGCGATAATAACGAAACGAATACAAATCCATTTGTAAATATCACTAATCAACGAGTCAACTCTAATCCGTTTGAGATCTCTGCGAAAATCAACACAATAGCAGAAAATCCGGAATCGTCCAATGTTCGCAGTAAAATACAAACTTATTTCACCGAATATGTTCAAGGTTTCGAAAATTACAACGTGCTTCGAACAAAACCAAGGCGATCTATATCAGAGGAGAGTGAGATGACCATAGATGATACGATATCGTTAACAAGCGACTCGAGTAGTCTTTCTGGGCCTGTCAAGAGGGCCATCTCTTGTGATTCTGTGTCTTCAGACACATCCTTCAGTCCAGCTGAAAATCCGAGACCAACTGTCACTGGCCAGCTTTGTCTATCTTTACATTGCTATAGGTAAGCATTTCACTTATTTTAATATATGTATAAGATTTATAATGCCGTTGTCGATACGCCCTGCCCTGCCCTGAACACTGAACAATTTGTACGGGTTTATTTAACAGTTTGTCAGAAATTAAGGTACAGCAAGATGCATATATTAACTATGCAGTGTACACAAAGTTAGAAATAAAACAACGCGTTCTATTAAAAAAATTGATAATATAAATTAAAAAAAAAACATTTTACTGAAATCACAATATATTTATTCAGACATATAATACATATCGGATATAAATAGAGAAATTGTTGTTATTATCTTCATTATTTCAAATGATATCATAATTATCAAGGAAGATTTTATACAGGCGACTCTTGCTAGATAAGTTACCTAATATGATAAAATAAATATCCAGGAATTATATTGACACCAAATACCTATCGATTGATATCTAACCCGATATTTTAATGTAAATTTATTTTATGCGAATTATAAAAAAAATATATATTTTCAGAAATGAATATTGAGGTATTTTGCTTTTCTCGCCCATTCAATGATTAACGAAGACTGCCCTCTTACATTCCGATCTCGTTGTACCTACCTATGCAGATGGTAGACATATGTCACATTATTGATATAATTAAGATTTTTAACTTTTAAAAATTACTTTTAAAATTATAAAATAAAGATAAAGGATTTTAAAAAATATTATTTTAATATAATTTTATGTTGTAGATTTGGAATCGAGGGTTCATTACTATCTGTGACGCTTCTTGAAGCAAAAGACATTCCCGGAAACGACCCAGATACCTATGTTGTCATTTACCTAACCCCGGACCTTCTAGGAGAACATTTGCAAACAAGGGTGAGTAATTAGGCACTTGTTTATGAGTCATACTAATGTGGACAATTTTAAAGCAATCATTTAGAGACGTCGTTCGTAAATTAAATAAATCACTATAGCTGTTTAAACACGGTATCCCGTTACCTTATACCGTAGGATAAAAAAAACCAGCTTATTGGTGTTGAGATTTCCATTGATATGAGGTGCTCTGTATATTCTAAAAATAAAGAAATTTTCAATTTGAATTTGAAAGTAAATTCACACTATTTCAAAAAAAAACTAATCAAATTTGGCCACAAATTATTTTAGTATTTTTGATTTAAAATTATAACTAGAATGGTAAATATAAACACCCCTTTTAAATTCGTAAAAGGTCGTCGCCTACACCAAATTATTGTTGCCACAGGGTAAGGATTGTCAACCGAATACGAGTATTATCATGTCAGCTGTACCACCATCAGCGCCAAGGCCTCTCTTTAAAGCTTTTTGTTGGATTAAGGATTGTCGTTGGATTGGATTAAGAGGATTGTATCTTATACTTTAACTGGCCTATGTACGAGTATACTGAAGACCGCGGTGTATCGTTAATGATACTGATATGTCGTTCAAGAGTTCGCATATTGTTCGTACAATAGTATGAACCAGTAATTTCAATCGACTACCTGCATAAGCGAATGTTTTCATTTGATGAAGTCGTGACATCTTAATTGGGTAAATTAGAACGAATTTAAGAGCCTTGAGAATAAAATATAACTCAAAACCGGATGGTGACAGGATTAATTATACTTCTTAATAAAATTAGCATTGCTAGAAAGGTCAATATCGTTCCAATAAACGATTACTATTCGTTTAGGCAGAATTTGCATCATAATGTATCAAACGTATTTCAATTTGAGTATCTTTTCCTCCAGGTATGCCGAGGAACGAACTGCCCGAGTTATAATGAAACATTTCTAGTAGAACTGAACGAAACAAATAAGAAACTCTCTTTTCACGTGTACAGCACAGACAAAGACACGAGCGCACTTATAGGGGAGGTCGAACTGTCTTTGAGTGGAACCTCCACCTACCGCCAGCCCGTCACCATGTGGCTGACGCTGACCGACACGGGACAGGTACAGTATTTCTTATCTTTTGGCATAATAACATCGTGTACAATTAGAAAAATCAACTACTCTAAGTACTCAGTTCTAATGTAAAAAAAATATATTAGGTACTGATGCGTGATTACTGTCTGTCTATTTTTTTTTTTTTGAGTATTTCTTCTTTATCTTATAATTGAGTTACGGATTTATTAAAAAGTAATAAAATTATACTAGTGTACTAGTTTCAGTGGAAATAATTCGCATCGGACGGGTCTGCTGAACTCACCCCTTGAAAACGGAATGCTTAGAACGTCTCTGAAAGCTTAATACGAACCAACTTTCAACGAAACTTCTTGTGAATGTTGTGAGCATCCGAATAAGGATGTTCCACCATCCGGTAGCATCATCATGTAGATTCCAACTCTCAAGCGTCACGCAGCCTGGAATCATTTTACAAATTCTGCAACTAATATAAATCTACTCAGAACGATCTTCCGTTTTGCTCATTTTACACTCGGTTTAATTTTGTTCGAATTTAGACATTACGATACCGCACTTTCAGCGAAACTCGACTCTTAATCATTGCGCAACACATTTTTTAAATTTTTCGGTTTATCAACATGCCGAGCGAGATGATAAATAGACTTTTCTCAATTACATAGGTAAAATCATATTCCAGCATATTCGTGATGCACTTACCTCTAATTTGAATTCAGGGAGGAATCGAGTGCGGCGAACTTCGCCTGTCGCTGTCGTATTTGCCCACAGCAGAGCGTCTGACTCTTGTGCTGGTGAAAGGGAGACGACTGCCGATGCCTCCATCCAGCAGTTCATTTGTAAAGGTAAGCGGCTAAGAATGCTTTTCGACAACAATTAAGTACTGTCATAATATCTTAGTATGTTTTGTCGGTGTAATACAGATTTTTTTATCCTTGTGATTATTATTTTATCCTATCGCACAAATAACATGTTGCTTTTTTTGAATGCTCATACAAAAAACATGACATTGATTTGTAAACATTTATATGGGGGTCTATAGTGAAGTGATTTTGTATTTGGTTCGGACCTGTCAGTGACACTATCGTGACTACAGGCTTCCACGATGGAGCAATACGTCCGAACTCGGAGATGCATTCAATTACTAAGCGACTGATATAACATGACATCTAAATAAAGTATTATCAGCTGCGTTTTAATCGGGAAAGAGAGATTGGTATTTAATACTTAGTAACTGACATTTGTTAATTGGAATCTAAATGAAAAAAATAAATATATTAAAACACTTACAAAAAACAATGCTTCAAATTTACAGACGAACGCTGATGTTCACACAATTTAACACTCACACATTTTTTTATTTTATTATATTAAAGTTTGCATCAAGGTCATCACTTCCCAATAATCAAAACTAAAAAAAAACATAGACAACAAACAACAAACATCAAATTAATGCGCATTTTTTAAATAAATAATACAATATTAAATGAATAATTGTTGGTCTTTTCCGCACGAAATCACGGCCACGTCTCGATACCTCGCACCAACCCCCGCACCATTTTTGAAGTCCACAAAATGTAAAAAAGTGTTATGATTGTCATGGGAATTTGTCGATATACGATATATTTTGAAAAACAGCCTGAAAAAAAATATTGTATTTTTTCAAATAAGCTTTAGGAATTACTGAAATTGAGTGACGTTCGATTGACTATTTCACCAACGAAAGAGCACGTGCCCATGTCACGGTATTAAAGAGTTACTATAAATAAATATCGTCTAGCTCTAGAGCAGAGGCGTCCAAACTTTTTGCTGCGAGGGCCAGTTTGGTATTTAAATTCATTAGCGGGGGCCAAGCATTGTAAATATGTGAATTAAAAAACCTTATTACAAGTAAAGCAGCATTGATTTTTTTTATTGTTGCCACATATATACACTATAAAAAATTTGTTATAGTAAATTACAGATATAACAATACTAAACAAACATGTCTAAATTATATTATTATAAAATTATTTCATGCAATTTTTAATGGGAATGGTGGAACTGGGTTTTTTCCTGGAGAGTTTCTTCAAAGTTGGGATTCAAATCGGAAACACCAATTATTAGCAATGATTGCAAATGATCATCCGATAAATTTGCCCTATATTTAGATTTCAGATACTTCATCCTGGAAAAAGTTTGTTCGCACATATAGGTAGTGCCATACATAGAAATAAATTTACCAGCCAATTGCTTTAACGAAATTTGCAACGAAATTTTTCAAAATCCTTGGCGGGCCGGATAAAATCGCCTGCCGGGCCGGGTTTGGCCCGCGGGCCGTAGTTTGGACACCTTTGCTCTAGAGTGTATAAACCTAATGTTTTGTGTATCTTTGTAAGGTGTACCTGCTGAAAAACGGGAAAAAGGTAGCAAAAAAGAGGTCGTCAATGAAACGCGATGAAGACCATCCGACTTTTAACGAAGCTTTCATATTTAGCGTTCCTCCTCACCTCCTGTCTTCGGTCCAGCTGCGAATCTCCCCCGTCTACTTTCCGAATGGTTGTGATGCAGAACAGGTCGCGAGCTACCACGGAAACGGAAGGGTGACACTCAGCGGCGACGCCACTGGTAAGGCCGGTCACCATTGGAACCAGATGGTTACGTCTTTGAGAAAACCGGTTACTATGTGGCACACAATTCGCAAGCTATCTAAGCAAACCAAAGTATAATACGATGAAAGACTTACCCTCTGAAATTATTTAAGCTACCGCCGATATGAGGTATGTATGTAGGTATTCATATATATTGATCTTTTATCTAATAAATGTTTCAAACCGTGTCAATTACACAAAGAAAGTTTTTTTTTAAATATGAAAAATACGTAACCATTCAAAATTTTAGTTAATAGTAAATTGCTATTTAAATTGAAACAAGTTATTTATCACTGTTTTAGAGTTCTTTCCGCGCCTTGCCGTCTAATGTTTATGAGGACTCTGTTTTGAATGTGTTACGTCCATGGCTGCGTGACACCAGCTGTCATGGATGTCCAAGGGTGTCCATTGTCCAAGACCAATGTTCAATGACGCTGTAACACGTCCGAAACGTCGAAATCCGTACAATATCATTATTAGTTATAAAGTAGATACATATATTAGAAGTTTATCTTCATGGAACAGTATCAAAAATATATACATGGTAATTTATTTATTTATCGTTTATTCGGAAAACCAAAAGTACAATTATAAAAAAAGAATGGTGCATACAATTGTGTGTAAAATTGACCGATGACTGGTTTACGCTAAAGTACAGAGATACATGAGAGTAATGTGTCTTTATACGTAATTTATTATTTTTTTAAATACCCTGCGTTTTTTTTTTTGTTTTTAATAATTAACACATACTATTCTATCGTTTCCATATTTTTATTTGTACTTACACGTTATAATAAGAATATCAACTAAATAAAATTAATTCGTTTAAAATTGCAATATTACAAAATCACCTGGAAAGTCATTTTAATTTGAGACGATATTATAATTCTAGAAAATAGAACCCATTTTTTAATATTTATTATATATATAAGATTAACTCATCTAATATGTATTTAAATATGTTTCATAAATAAAATAAACACGATAATTAATACAAATATTAATTTTGAATTTGAGTTTGCTTTATAATAATTTGTAAGTTTATAATTGAAACCTACTTACCAATGGATAAAATGAAAAACAGTAAACAAGTTAAACCTATTCAGACAATCATGTTGGTACTGTAATATTAAAGAAAATAAATATATGATGACATGTTGATAACGAAAACATAAATGTTTTATTGATCACATTTCAATGACAATGTTCCAAGCTTTATGCGATTGACAATTTGTTATTTCTGCCAACTTACTGACTTTGTTAAAGAACATATCATTTTAAAGAACTGTTAAGAGTTAACACCCGAAATTTGTCGCTCAGGGTTAAAAATAAAAACCAAATGGTTTTGCAGATATAATAGATGATAATTTTTAATTTATAGGAATGGCAGGCCTTTTATACCGCAAGATTGTGTTTACTAAATTAGTGGTTATTTACATGTTAATGAAAAAAATAGTTAGTTTCTTTCTCTTTATTTGGAGCCCCCCCTCCAAATAAGGGAAGGGGGGGGAGTCGAATATTTTGTGGGTCTAAAGCTGCCTCGGAAATATTTATTTCATACTGTCTACATATTAATTAAATCTCTAATTTAAAATACATACATATAAATTGTTCATTATCTGTACTTGTAAAGTAAGATTAATAAGATCAGATCAGACCATTATAAAAATAAGGACTCTTTCTGTACATTCATTTTTGAACCTAAAATACGTCGCTGAGACCGTATGTGGCTTTTGAAATTCTTGTTTGTTGGCGTAAAAACTGCTTGAGCCATCTTCCTGAAACTTTGACTCCCAGAATACCAAAGTTTCTATTATAAACCCCACAGTTTTCATATTAACTTCGCTTAAATAGACCGACATCTCCACTAGCTTAATTTAGGCTGCAAAAAGAATGTACAGGCAGTTTATTCTGTATAGTATTTATTTCCTCAATATTTAATTATCTACTCGATTCATTTCTAAATCTGACTGAACCTACATATCTTATGAGCTATATAAATTAATATGAGATGCTTTTATATGTGCATACTCTTTATTGGTGGTAAATCTTTGTAATCATAGGTGTAACTAGAATCTTGCTTTAACGGTTTTTTCTGCTAAGCTTGGGTAGTTTATTTCGAAAAATCGATGTCTGTTCTTAATAATCTGCAGTTTCAATCAAGAAAATTCCAAGCGTTTTTATTTCAGTATTATGTCCAAGATAGACAAAATAAGTTTTGCATCGTTTTGCTACGACTCAATCAATTTTAAGGTGAAGTTTCTAATCCGGAGCACGCGGGTTCGTCATTTTGAGAATAAACGACGTTTTTCGCAACAATGTCAACGAGAGTTGACAAGCATACGAGTACACTGGCACCAACACGCATTCAATGACAGTGTTTGATTCGAATGACCTATTGTCACAAAGAAAACAACACGGTAGTCGGAACTGCATCTAACACCGCCTCCCCAGCAACATAAGCTATATGATAAATAAATAAAATAGGTATAAGAAACCGTAAATATTTTAAATCAAAGGGTAAAAATATATCTGCCGCATCAAAAATGTATATTTAGTTTTCAATTGGGGGGACTTAATAATAATTTTAAAATAAAAAAAAAATAGTTTTATGGTATAGTAAATTTTAAATATATGGTAGATTTATGAACCTTTATTTGAAACAAGGCCTAACTTTTCTACATAATAAAATACTGTAACAATATAATATGAATTCGACTTAAAAACCTGAATAAAATTATGAATGACCCGCAACATAATATTTTGACGAGATTATACTTAGGATTGAATTTATTTTCTGAATTCTGCAAGAAAGTATACATAGTGACTTAGGTCGTTTTGCTAAATAATTTTAGAAAATAGTAAGATGATTTGCATCAGAATTTTTTGTCAGATTCAAAGATTTTAAATATGGTAACTAAAAAATAAATTTAACTTTCACATTCACAGCGTCACCCAACACTAATTAGATTGTCAGTATTTGTCTAGTCTAGATAAGAGTTAATGGTTTAATTAAAGAAATTTTATTTAAATATCGTAAGAAAAAATGTAAGTTTTGAATATTTTTAAATAAGCCTTCAATTGTACCATTTCTGTTAGAAAATATTACTATAATTTGTCTGGTTTAGAGGTATAAGTACCCGCAAAATGAAATATGTATTGATTATTAAATATTACGCCAGATATGGTCGCAGTAACACACATTTTTGTTCGTAAGTCGATGTAATTAGCTTTGATAGTTCGTTCTAGAAACTCCTCTCCGAAAGTCAAAGAGATTACTTCTAGTTATCTAGGTTACCTAATGACTGCAACATTTGTATCATTTTTCTAGAAATCTGCTGGCGTTTTTTCGTTTATTGGATACCGTGATTTCAAAATACTTACAAATTCCGTGTGCCAAATAAAGCGAGATACACATTAGCTGGGCTGTTTCTTCAGGCAGGTAATTTCAAGGTTTGATTATAGACTCTGCGTACATTTTTTTAGGAAATTATTTTTTTCTAAAGTTTAACAAGCAGTTTGGCCACTTTTTTGTTCATAAAGGTATTCCGGTTGGATATTATGACTTATTTTGAACGATGAAGATCATGATTTTTTATTCTATTAAAAACTGAGCTATAGTTAGTCATTTACAGTCATCTGTATCTTTTTGATTAATACAAATAAATTTCCATGGGGAATTAATTCAATTCAAGCTATTTACTCACTTATCTTATTTATTTGTAAGAAACTACCAAAAACTAACTTTAACTTTTTGGATCATTACTATCGATATAAAAAAAAATGTGAATATACTTATTTTGATCATGTGTAGTCATTTAAAAACGCATTTACTTTATATTTTAATTATTCATTTAAAAACGTTTACATGATGATTATAAGTTACAGAAACTATGTTTTGAACAATTTTGTAATAACTTTTCACTTACCTGTCATAGGTAACATTAAATAACAGCAAGGATCGTTTGTTGTTATTGAGTAATTAAAATTTAATATAGGTTATCATATAAGTCTTGTTAACCCCTAAATATAGATATTGTTGATATTTTGAAAATGTTTATATTTTCTATGACGATGTTATTATTATGCATAGAGATATGAAATTGCACGGACAGATCTCTAAGAGACAACTTCAAAGTTTTTTTTATTATGATTTGTGAATAATAATTACATCCAATTTCTCTAAGTGAGCAAGGTTAATGCCGCATAACCCGTTGAAATGTTAAATAAATTTAAATATTTAGGAAGTCGATGTAAAACGAATTTGAATTGAAATTGAAAATGCACGAGGGCGCTGCATGTTGCTATATTGTGCCACCTAATATGTATTCTATTCAGTAAGGTTTCATTTGATAGCCTCACCCCCACCCCATACATGATCACTGATCACTGATCACTGATTCTAAGAAAAAAGCTCTCTCAGGGAAATGTATCTGTTTCCTACCTCTATGTAATTATGGTTCAATACAAAAAAAAATCTGGACCAATGCCTTCTACTCTTCTTCCATTTTTCGTATTTTTTGTTTCGTCTCTGTATGATATTCTAATATTTAATCATTAGGAAGTAAGCGCATTTATTACATTATACTTATTAGTGTTACCAAAAACGTAACCAATAGAATAAAGCAATTTTAGAAAATGCTTGAATTAAGAAATTACGCCAAATCTTCAAATGAGCAATTTACGATGACATAATATAACTTAAGTATTTTACTATTTTACTAACTATTTTACTTTTACAATTCAGGGTTCGCAGATAAACCCTGCGGGGCACTGCAGGCAGCATTTAAAATATAAAGACTTTACATTTTAAATTACTCGTTTGGGATATGGCATAATTAAAACGGTTTTTGCAACCCTTGTGATCGATGGGAATATTTTATTATCTCATTCTAACATGATATTGTAAAAAGAACTATGTACGCTTATAATACTTTAATATTCAGTGTTATCATTATAAAACGTGAAATATTTACGTCGAGTTATGTAGGTAGATGTAACCAAATTTAGCTTGAGCAATAAGACTATTATTTTTTTGTGAAAATATTTTTTTTATCTTTTAGAATTTAAATCTTATAGTAATCACATTATTTTTTTTTATTGTGTTATAAAAATAAGAGGTAGGTAGGTCCGTTTATACGCAACAAGATCATATTCACAATATGGCAATGACTAAGCACAAAATAATTATAATAAAACATATTCGTATATTGATCATAAGGCAGATACCTACCTACAGCTCTTTATGCAATTTACCTCTCACCGTTACTCTAAATAGGTTGGACTTCCTAAGTACATAAGTTAATATGTCATGCCTGCGTTACGGTTTGTAAGTACCTATACCTAATTAATATTTTAAAAAATACAAACCATATTGCTCGTAAATACAAACTAATATAATTTATTTTTCCTCCATAATTGTTATCAAATTATCATCGGCCACTGATATTTACGGTTGTAAGTAAACTCTGCTCACAAAATGTGAGGACTGAGGGGAAAAAATATAAGTAGGTACTTGGGGTCCACACAATAAACACATGACCTCACAACCTACCAACACAACTTAAGGAAAAAAGAATTCCTTAAAACTAGTAACTATAACGTGAGGGCGACCGAAGTGGTAACCCATAACCATTGTATTGTAACCGTTTCATTAACTGTTACCGCTTAAAATTTTACATAGAGTGTTGGTTAAGCTTTCAACTCGGTACATTATTATTATAATAATTGATACTTACCAAAAATACTAATTTAACCTAAAAACATATTTGGTATAAAATTATTCCATAGATGATATAACTATGTTCCAAATTGTTGTTGATAATGTTATTCCAAAAGTTGAATTTTTCACAATAATGCCCGATATCTATCCATATTTTTGTTGTAAACTAGGGAGCTTAAATATTGTCATATCATTAAACTAGTTTAGTTACACAGCGATGTGCAATAAACTTTTAACCACTTCAACTTTTTTATTTATTTCTAATGATAACTGATTCACACCCACTTTAGTGTTAATAATGTGCATAATTAAAGACTGTGTTTATTATAAGTCGAATAAACTATTTCCTTAAATAAGACTCCGTGGTTAGGATGTTCTAATATTATTAAGGTCCAGCGACACCCCAAAAAATGAGAGGCTGTCTGAAGCAACGAACATCATATGCATGTCGGCATGTCATACAAATCGTCCTTGCGAAAACGCGACACCGACGATTCCCCCCGCCGTTCCGCGCGCCCAACATTCCGCCATGCATATCTCTCTTGCTAAATTAGAGATTTTTCCTATTAGATTATGTACAGAACACCCCTTGATGTCTGTCAGATTTCGCTGCTTAATTATAACAATTGGCTAAACCTAATGCTAAAGCTCTCTATACTTCTTCAAATCAGATTAATAAAACAGCTTACTAACAAGAGGTTAAAATATTACATCACAAATACCTAGAGACCACTAGGACTACTTTTAAATTACATAAGCCACAAGCGCCATAAAAGATAAAAAATTATAGTTCGTTGAACATTTGTTGAATTGGACTATGGCAAAAAAGCAAAGACCGCTCTATGTACCTTAGCAGCAGAACGATTGAAAGATCATGAGTGAATGATCTTTAACCGAAGCACTCTATTAGAGAGTAATTCTATAAAATTCATTTCCAGCAATGCTCAAAACTCTACTTAACCCAGAACAAAGCAGACACAAATAACCTTGTTCTGTAGAATCTCATATCTTTTATCGTCTTGCAAAACCATGTTTGTCTGTTTGCAGTTTTACTCAAGCAAGATAGACATCACCCTTATGACAACCACTTCACTTCAGAATAAAGCCCTTTCCCCCCATCCTACAGACCTTTAACCAAAATAGATATTATTACAAAAATAAATATATTCATAATTTGTAGTCTGGAAACCCACGGATTACTGAAATGGCAAACGAGGAAGTTGACATCTCTGAAATGTTTAGTGCCCCACCACCGCAACCTGATCGGTCTAATGAAATGGAACTAATGCTGTCAAGCCAGTGCGGTCAACTTTTCGATAAATTTTATAGATAATTTACAAATACCTTCTCGCAAGACTACCATAACTATATTGCTAGAGTGTTTAATAAATTCAGATGCCAAAACATAATTTTAAAAAAATACACTTATGTTTTAAAGCAGAGATTCCTAAAGTAGTCGATATCGACCCTTTGGGGTCGAAATCGGTTTCCCAGGGGTCGACATAAACGAAAACTGATTTTGGGAGTCGACGAGGTCTAAAAATCGACCCCTATTAATTAATACAAGTTCTTATTTGAAAATTTCAAGATACTGTTTAAGTTGTGTTACGTGTACCAACTTGTTGAGAATGACTAATATTTTAGTAGGAAGTATCATTGTTGTACTTTTAAAAAACTCAACAAGTCGATAAGCGTGCACAAGTTCATATAAGATGAAAAACTCGGAGATGAAAAGATTAATGATTATTAATTACACTTGATATTTACTGAATTTTATGTATATTTATTTTGTTAAATTTTGATGAGAAAATGATGTCAAGTTTACTCGCTTAACTAACCGCAAAAAATTTAAATTGGTAAGTATTTTGTATCAATAGATAAAGATAGGATTTTTAAAGTCATTTGGTTATGGAGTTCTGAGGTATAAGTTCATTTTTGAAAAGGGGTTTCTTGCCCAAAATAGTTTGGAAATCCTTGTTTTAAAGGCAAATCCTTGTTCATCTTTAAAAATATAAAGATATCTGCCAATGTTACTGCTACTAAGCCTACTAAGATTAATCTAGGTAAAATCATCGGAAATTAATGAGAGACCATTTTTTACACATAAAGACAAAATATAAGCTTCCTAATCTACACTCGGCATCACATTACCACAATAAATGTGAATTATTAAAACTTTGGGACTCTTGCAATACAACAAATATCTAGAATACCCGAGCCACTAATATGTAAACCAGTGTTTTTCAATCTTTTTGAATTTGCGACCCCTTTACAAGTAAAAAAAAACTGACGACTCCCCAGGACCTTAGTTTTACTACTCATATAGTGATTTTAACAACGACTTATTTGATTTTATTTCTAATGAGTTCCTTTCGTTCTCTTCAGTGTTAAATAAAAAAACTAAAAAGAGATAAACACCAATTAGAAAATGATTTGGTTATTTGCATCCCTAAAATAGAACCACAATTTGACAAATTGTGACAAACAGGCACAGCCTTCTCACTAAAATGATTTATTTTGATTGTAGTGTAGGACCCTTAAGGACTTATCCTTGCTTTTTACTTCTACCTTATTTGCGCGACCCCCAAGCAAGGCTTTACGACCTATAGGTTGAAAACCACTGATGTAAATACACCTTGAATGCCCCCCGTATTTTTAAAAATGGCTTAATTACCGGGCGCTTGCTAAAATTCTTATCTTGATGACTTGCAGTATTTTTAATAGTGAAAAATATAAAGCAATGTCACTTGTTTTTTATTTTATTTTCATGATCCTAAATATCATAGAAAATTGTTCATAAATATTTTATATTTTTTACTATAAACAGAAAACATATACCTTGTTGCATTTTTTGGGGATCAGTCACTTAATTGGAGGTCAGCAACAATTATTTTGTTCTAATTATTATATGAGAACTATAAGATTTTACTTTTATTGTGGCTTCATATTTACGTATAATTGTCAAAATATAAAAAAAAAATTGAAATTGTAATTTATTGAATATATTGAAATTTAATGTATCGTATTCTATCTATTTCGACAAACAATGACATTTTTAAATAAACTAAATCAGAAAAATTTTGATAATATATATCTAAAGATTTATAATTTGAGAGAATTGTAGGTGAAAATTTGTAGCCATAAATTTGTTATCAGCCTATCAGCCGCGAGGTCCACCACATCAAAATATTGGAGTTTATACATTTTATAAAACCTCTGTGATTCTCGATAAAATTTTATTCAAAGTACTTTAAATGAATGTTTTTACTGATAAATATTTCAAAAGATATGAATTATCTAATTCCCTATGTTGACAAACTTAAAACATGGCGGATACACTGTCGTAGTTAGACACAAAACGAAAATATTAAAATTTTCTTTTTTTATGACAATCCGATGCAAAAACAAAACACTTGTATAATATTTTTCAGACTATGTTTATCCACTAACTGTTTTGTTTCCACACTATCTTAAGAAATTAATTTGATGCACCCCTCTTATTCTTGCGAAATTCTTAAAATAATACAACTCGACATATGGAACAAGGCTTCTGCAATGGCGATTGGAGCAACGGGAAATCCGCTGTAAATTTATCCGAAAAGATTTTAATACAGAATCCTGTCATGCTCATACAGCGAATGTAGAATTTAATTAAGCTCGAAACCCCATATTGCCAGTATTAAATATTAATTAAATCTATTGTCAATTGGTCAAGGACAGGCGTTAACTCTGAAAAAAATGAATGGCGGTCATCACTCAGATTTCCATCCGGCTGATGTGTCGGCCTCACACTATAGTGGTGAAAAATACTAATGATGTACAAATTGAGTTTAAACACACACATTTTTATTTAGATTACATAATTGGTTTTACCCAAATTTCATATTGTGTCATGGCAAATAAAAAGGAATTAATTGATGTGTAAGGCAGCAGAACCATTGTGTCAATCAAATTCTCGATGATGCGCTGCTTACAATAATTGCATAGGGTAATGTGGATTGTTTTCATAGACAAGCCTACTGGTGGGCAGATACATCTTAATGCTTATCAAACTTTCGGCTTTATTTAAAACTTTTATTTATATTATTATTCTCCTTTTCTCATAAATTTTTTGCTGATTAATGATTCATTTTACTTCGTAATTTAGGGACCATGTTGCTAATAGTAAATAAAAATAAACCTTTATACAGACAGGTATTACAGAAATTCTTTTGATTTTTTTTGTAAATTATCAATAAGGAAATTATTAGGAACAAAAGTTTGTTAATTCTGTTTCTTGTATTGGAAATCTGCGATATGAAATGGGAAATTGAAACAATCCTTTACTTTCTCATATATTATTAAATTCTTTCAATTGTGATAACATTCAATAAATTTGTTGTCCATTAAGACAACTTATACAAAAAAATACATCATATTTAAATATTACAAAACTAGTGGCTTTTTAATATCCTATTGGTTAACTATATTACTGGTCGTTGGTCAAGTCAAAGAACAGGAAAAACAGAGGAGCAAAGTTTGAAACATAATACGAAAATAACATTAAAAAAATATATTTTAAAAAATCACAATGTTTAGGGCAGCTTTAACCGGCATTATTTCATATTATTATATATAAGTTTCATAAACTAAATTGTTAACGTTAAGTAGAAATACCAGAAGCCATTCTTTTCAGAGACAGTTGGGAAAAAACAATTCTAATTCACCAATTTCAAAATGTTTCCATTACATTTAACACATTTATATAATATTAAAATCAGAAAGAGGCAAATATCTAGTATAAACTAGAAGAAATGGTACACTAAGTTCTTTTTATTATGCTTAGCTATTTTCCGAATATTTCAACTAGGGACAAATTATTAATAAAATTATTGACAGTTGAAAAAAAAAACAAAATAATATAATCTAGTCAGAAACAAAAAAATCTTTAAAAATCTGTTATGACACATATTTTCCCATTACCCGGGTTAAACAATCTCTAAAAAAAAAATATACACTGTGTCCCACGTTTAACAATAAAAAATCCAGTTTCGATTTCATATATTATTTGTAAAGACGGTCTATCAAACATTTTCATAGTTTCAGAGAAAATAATTTGTTAACTGATTATTATGTAATGATTACGTAACACGGGGCGAAGTGTTGGCTGACCAAACTTTAAAGTCTATCCAAGCATTGGAGTTATTGCATCGCATCACGGCAATTCCACTCATTGAGTAAAATAAATATAGAGGTAATTTACATCATTTGATAAAAAATATAATCAAATTTGGTTAAAAATTAGTTTCATATTTTCTATTCAAATAGAACACCCCATAAAGTCTTCGGAATATGCTTTTGGATAGTGTATTTAGCACTTACAGATGCTTTGTAAAAGCATGTGAAATTTTAAAGAAATACCATAAATTTGTCGCATTAAAAAGGTATAAATGGAGTGTTTTCAATCAAAATGTAATAACCTCTTTAGAGACCTTCTTTCAACTAGGTTGAAATTTCATGTTGATCGGTGAAAATGTTTGCTATTGTTGGCTAAACTGGCAGACAACACACATTTTAAAAATGGTTGTAAATATTTTTTATGGGCTATGGGAAAATGTTATATCATTTAATTTTTGACTAGAAAAATTTTATAAATACGAGTTTAAATATGAATGAACTGCTTCTCTGCTTTTACTGTTTTTTTTTTAATAAACTCTAGATAATACACGTTTTATTATTAATCTATTCATCAGAAAATAGCACAAAGTAAAGGCCAGGATCTTCTAAATACATAATCAAGACTTAGGTTTGAAATTCGCAGTACTAGGGAATTTAATTAAGTCACAAAAATTTAGAAAGTTTTGTCCTAGAATTCATAAAAAAATATTATTAATTGATGTGCTCTGCGAAAATAATTAAACTTTTGAGGACTACAAATATTTTTTTAATAAATTGGCAGACAATTATCAACATTAGGTTTTATTTATGTTCTTTCATAAAAATAATCGAAAGATTAAGTTGGTTCAAGTTTAGATTTATAAAAATTTGTATACATAAATTACAATATTGTATAAATAAATATTTTTTTTAAAACAAATATTTTAATTGCATTTAATGCTAATTTGAACATTAATTTTTCAAACGAAAACAAAAACAGAAAAATAATACTCGGTATTCACAGAAGCTTAGTAAACAAAGTAACATAATAAATGTTGGCATATCAACTCGTGGCATTAATGAAAAGCTAGGTTTTATAGTATTGTCACACAAGACTGCCATCACTACAATGACGTCTGAATTACAATGAACGGTAGACTGGAACATCAGTATTTTAAAACGATTAATATAACATTATTTATATATTGATATTAGATTAAAACATTTATAAAACTACATTTTACTCCTCAAAACATGGTAAATCTACTGTGTGAATGTATTTTTAAATAGAAGACAAAACTGCCTGAGTTTTCTTATAAAATAGTAATAAATGAATAAATAATATGCACTTGATATTACCAATCGAAGCAAATGATTGAAGACTAAAATGTATTGAAAGGATAGCTACTTATACTATAAGTTAAACTGGTAAGTGAAGCAACAAATATCACACTTTTTACGAAGGTTTATATTCCTACAATATTACCAGTATTAAGGCTCTTTTCAAAAAATACTTTAAAACTGTTCTAACCCTACCAAACTCAAATTCTGTTTAATAAACAAATAAAAAATAAGGATTGTAATATTCAGGTATTATAATTACACAACAAATTGAATAAATATAAATAAAGTACATTTTTTACCTAATAATTGTTTACTTATACTCAGATAGATAGAGTTTACTCAGATCATAGAAATAAATAAGGCGTACAAAATGGGCAAGATTTCTATTTATTGTATAAAAGGTTGTTTAAGTATTTATTAAGCCAATGAGAGATGCAAATTTCATACAACTATAGGGAGGTAATTCTTGAAAGCAATCCAACAATTTAGTACCAAATCAAGCATTTTTAGTTGTTTTGCATGCAAAACTGGTCTAAAAATCCTTGATTTGGCATACTAAATTATTGGGTTACTTTCAAGAATTACCTTCCTGGTCTCATACTAATTTACGGTTATGGCACATCTTCTTTATTTGTATGATCTGGTATTCATATCAATTTTAACCATTAGTATTTTTATTTGGAGAACATAAACTTCTTTCATTCAGAAAAGTAGTATTTGTTGCATTCTACAAGTAATGAAATATTCTAAAATTTAACTTGTTAGCATTAAAGAAACATGGATGGAAAGTGAGGAAGTGGCACCAGATGCCTGTCATGCAGCATTCATCCCTACCATCCCGTTACAATAGGCCATATTTTCTCACATCACATATCTGTTCAAGACTGACGGTCACATGAAGATTTGAAAATTGACATCCGCTGCACGAGATTAGTCTTTTCACGTAAAAAGTTAACTTTATATTATAATGAAGAATATAACAATATATGTAAGTGCTATGTCAGAACATAATTTTATTCAAATTTTAGTTATAAATACTGGTATTGTGAATGTAGGATGTAATTAGTTTTTTTGATACCATTCCTACAACTAAAAAAAAAACATCAGGAGATAAAATGAAATTATTCAAACTAATCATTTATAATTGATGTTTAAGTATATTACTGCCCATCTACATATTAAGTCGAAGCATATTTTCTAATAGTAAAGTCATCCAAATTGTAGAAAATAACCATATAAAATAAATAAAACAATGACATGTTTATGAAAAAGTATAATATAAATTATAGTCCAGCTACAAAATATATTTTTTCTCAAACCCCGCTTGGAATACACATTGTGTGTCGTGGATGACGCACGATTTTTTAATGCAAAAGAAACAATACTTTATTTCCTTTAACTCATGTTTAAAACTGCCGTCCAAATGTAACATAAAGGCATGTCTAAATATTAAATGGTACTTTATTCATTATATATATACTCCATTGCATGCTCTCAAGTCTAAATAAGTTGTACGATAGCAAAATAATTTTGATTATTAATGATAGAACCATCTTTGAGATCGACATTGGCACAGCATAAATTCAAAAATGATTGCAGAAGACAGCAAATACAACACATTTCAATCTAATACATAAAATATACTACTTATTCCTTAAAATCAAAGTTGACAAAACAATATTATAAACTACAAAACATTTTGCTTAAAACAACTTAATGAAACTACGTTGTAGGTTAGGAAACAGTAATAAAAAATTTGGTATATTAATGCAAATTTAAAGCTCCTCGTGATGACAGGTCAAACTCATGTAAGGTTGAGGTCATCATCCGTAAATGCCCTGGGAGAATCAATCTTAAAAGTACAACTCCGGATGCTGAATGATCACCGTTCTAGTGACAAGATTCAATGCTCTACCACCAAGCGTGGAGATCAAAGCAGATAGTCAAAATTAAAGTTACAGTAAGAATTTAATGAAAATATTTTTTCTTGAAACTAGGGAAAAAAATATATAAAATGGAGTAAATTATGTGCAATTTAAGGGGATCTATTAATAAACAAGTAATACAGGATATGCTAGTTAAGGCGTAAAGGTGTCTACATTTTATGGATCCTTCAATTTGTTGTACTTATTTCTACGAACCTGTTTCCTATCTAATCTTTAAAAATATTGTCCTTTCCAAGATGGGAGGGAGTCATACTTTGATAAAATAATAGCAATAAAATATTTGTTTTGAATACTCTTTAGTCAGTATTTAGCATCTTTACATTAAATATCAAAACGGAAAAAAATATGAGGAAGGGATTATTGAAAAGGGCCAATTAAAATTTATATCATTTTTTAAATCACCTTAAAAACAAATGCTAATTTATTTTAGTCAAAATGCACATATTTATTTATTTAGAATGCTTATTTTTAAACTTTCATGTTGCATTCCAGAACAATGTACACGAGAGCAGGAATCCTGTTATATATCTGACTTTATTTTATAATTGATGGATTTTCAAAAATTCAGTTTGATTAAAAATCTTTATATTATTTCTAATTCACCGGGTCCTGAAATCTAACTCTCTTCAAAGTAATAAAATATAAATGTTATAGGAAGATAAACAAGCCGCACAATTTGTGATTTTGATGAAAGCCTATTGCAAGGAAGTATATATTTACTCTAGGAAGCATATGGTTTGGTACCATGAACATAAAATGGAAATGACGAATTCATACTGAACTACAACAATCAGTTACACAGCTAACATGAAACTAAATAAAGCCTAAAAGTTTCTTACAAAAGCTAATTTTTGGTATATTATCTAAAAATAACTGTCCTCGTATATATTTAATTATACAAAACTTATTTTTTATTTCATATTGTTAATAAAAAATATGAAATGCATTTAAAATATAAACTTTTAATAAAATTTATTTTTTGCCATAGATTCGCCAAAATATATAATTTTTATTATTATTATGAAATTTCTTACAAATATTAAATTGTTTAGAACATAGTTATTGGAAAGACAGTCTTTGACATGATATTTAATACCTATTATATTATAATGACTTTATACATAAACATTTAAATTTTCAATGTACTTTAAAATATTTCAATAAAATAAATGTTATATAATAATTTTTATAAATTTTGCGATATATTTTTATTTACCTATTGTTTTTATTTAATGGAATAGAATGAAATGGTTACCTAAATATTCAAACTTCAAAAAATAAATACAGATGCAAATTGCAGATATCTTAATAAATGCTATAACGTTTATATTGCTAAAGACAAATCACAGCCTATTTTAATCGCATCGAGGTAATAAAATGTCTGACTCTTGTATCAACACTAGAACTGTTACTAACAAGTTTTTTCTTTGTATTTCCTTATGACAGAATAGCACCACATGCTAAATAGTTATAAAAGCTACACAACACATATTTTCATAAAACATATTTTTAAAGAGCACCAAAATATCAGTCAATGATTAATGTTTTTCACTTATAATAATTGAATGGTAAATGTCCATGTCATAAAGATATAATAGTTCTCCAAGAGACCCAGGAATGTTTTGGCTATCCAACGACAGTAGTCATAGAATTTGCTTTTCCAATTTCGTCATTAGTTGCCCTGTAAATAAAATAACATGGTGTCATTTTTATAACAAGACGTTCAGATCGGACATTTTAAAATTAAAATGATATTATAATGTCAGATCATTATGTACAACTGGGGAAATTACTAGAATATTATTTTGTATGATATTCCAGCCTGTGATAGACGCTTCAATTAATATATTTTTTATATTATTTAAAAAAAAAACTACGCCTTTCTCGTTTCTTATTTGTATTATCAAAGAATGTTAAGTCGAAAAGAAAAATATGTTAGTAAATTAAATACTTTCTTATTTATTGACTTTTGGCTTCAAAACTTTAGTTTATAAAATCAAACTTAAAGTTTTTTTTGCTTTTTGAAACGGTGCATGTTACCGATCCTATTGATTAATAATATATTATAAATTCTTTATTTTCAAAATACAACTACAACAGAAAGTGCATTAAGATAATTAGCATTTTTTCTAGAATTTTCCTTAATGAAATTGAGGCCTGGTCATTATTATTGCAATACGAATTCCTTTTGATTACATCGAATACTAATAAATGACACGATGAAAACTAAAGTGTTTTTTTTTTTATTCTATTCTATTACCTGTATATGTGTGTAGTAGATGAAGGGTTATGGTAGTGTGCAGCGAGGGGTGGAGCAGCTCTCGGTCTTCGCCGCCTTTGAAGGGCTGCTCTGCCAAGGGCTCCGGGCCAGGCCGTATTGGCCACTGCTCTCCACGCCAGCCTTCAGAACAAATTATTATTTTGTAAAAACTCAATATACATACATTTTATTCAAGAAATATCAATCCTAAAGATAATTATCTATAAATTAATATTAATATGATCCAGGTCACTGAAGATTTTACTCCTTTCCAATGATAAAAATTCCAATTCACCTCAAACTCAAAGAAAACTTATCTGTAATATGCATTGTGACTTAAAAACACAACATTAGTTGGCATAAAGAACGTAGTTTTGTTCTTTATATTATGCTTCAACCACAAGAAATAATCAATTCTAAAAAAAAGCCGACCCAAACACACCATATTATGCAACATCAGTACATGTGAACCACGCCTCTGCGCCGACCTGGACGTTTTGGTGAAGCCGTTCTTTTATTGTTTACTAACAATAAGAAGATTATTGTACCTTTTATTTCTTAGTTTTATTGTTTTAGGTTTATTTTGAAGTCAATTTTATTATTTTAATTTACAGTTTTTTATTTTAATATTTTTAGTTAGTGGCCTTACACTAAAAGTTTTCAAACTTTAATAGAATCATCCTCAAGCAATCGCATATGCAAAAAAATCGACATAGCTTAAGCCAATCAAACGTAAAAAAAATTGACCGGAAAATATATTTTTTTATTTTTTGCTACCTTACACTTGACCTTATTATGAAATTAAAATTGGACCACCCCCGAAAAATTCCCTATCATATGAAAAAAAAGCAAAGAATAACGATCACCAAAATGTAAAAAATTATATTCAATTTTAATAAAAAAATAAATTTTCAACAAAATGTTGGTATATTGCTTTGGCCAGAAAAACATAAATCACAACCGGTTGAACAAATCTATAGGTATATATTGATTGCAGTAATAAAGTACCTGGACGCAACAAATAATAATGAATTGATCATACAATATAGAAATGAAATCTTTCAACCAAGTGTTTTTATAGAACGTACTATATAATTGATATATTTTATATTATAAGTATGTATATGTCATTATCCTTAACTCACCTGGGAGCCAACGAAGCGACCAAAGTAACAACCATGACCAGCCATGACATGGGATCGATAATGGTCCTGTGAATGACCCAGTATGTGGAGGGTAAATGAAAGCAACTCACACACACTGTGTTGTAGAGCAGCGTGAACACATAAAACGCACCCAGTGATCCAACAAGGGACATAATGTGAATAATTGTCTGTAATCAAAATCAAAAACAGCAGATTAAATAAAAAGATAGAGAGTCTTTTACCTAACCAATCGGGTGTACGAAATGTCTAAGGGTCAAATGTAATAATGAATAAATTACAAGACGTCCTACGGACTGTTAGCTACCGGTCGCATTTTGGCCAAAACAGCGAAGAATACATTTTCTCAGATTTGATGTTGCACTACCAGGAGAATTCAATTACTTACGACGCCTCATCATCAGTTTGTTCATGTTTAAACATAAATAAGCATGGCCAATAAGACGAATACATATTTGAAAATGTTTTTGCCATATCAAAGTAGAAAATATTTAACAGATAGAAAAATTAGGTTTTCGGGGAGATAAGGGGGAGACTGAAAAACAGCTGGCGGATTTATGACTCCCAAAATAGATTTATATCATTGTGTAACAAAATTCGTGCCAAAATTTTACACCTCAAAATCCAAACTGCACAATTAATCACAATAGAAAAGTCACCCATCTTAATATATATAGATCTCGTGTCACAATGTTTGTCCTCAATGGACGGCTGAACCACTTAACCGATTATAATAAAATTTGAACACCATGTGCAGTTCGATGTGCACTTGAGAGATAGGATAGTTTAAATCTCAAATTATAGTCGCAATTTTAATTTATCGCTAATTATTTGTCTGATATTATTTGGCAGTCATAAAACTGACAGATGTCGATAACTTTTTATTTTATGGGCGATTGTGAAGAGCGCGTGACGACTCGGTGCCTGTATAATTTTATTGAACAAGCAGAGGAAAGAGCAATTGTGATATTATTGGAAAATTTTTTAGAAGATCACAATCAACTAATTCAATTGATCAAAAGAGTTTCGCCACGACTGCAAAATGACAATTATCAAATCGTCATATTTTAATTTATTGCTAATTATTTGTCTGATATTATTTGGCAGTCATAAAACTGACAGATGTCGATACCTTTTTATTTTATGGGCGATTGTGAAGAGCGCGTGACGACTCGGTGCCTGTATAATTTTATTGAACAAGCAGAGGAAAGAGCAATTGTGATATTATTGGAAATTTTTTAGAAGATCACAATCAACTAATTCAATTGATCAAAAGAGTTTCGCCACGACTGCAAAATGACAATTATCAAATCGTCATAAAAGCCGACAAAGTACCATTAGGTGAACATGCTGGTAGATTCAACGCTCCAACTGTTGATGAGGTTGCTGTTATCATGGTTGGTGATCCAGTTGACAAAAGATCTATAAACATTACACGGCGAGACAACACTGTCAGTACGATTTCGGATCTACACCGTTCATATGACGCACTACAATATCCATTGATATTTTGGCAAGGACAAGATGAATATCACCTTAATATCAATCAGTATGATCCAAATACCGGTAAATTTGACAATTATCTATTTACTTTCTTACTGTATGTATAGATTTTAATTTCGTATTGCATTTTATTATTTATTTTTTTAGGTGATTACAGAAATAATAAAGTTAGCTCAATGAACTACTACGCACACCGAATAATGGTTAGACAACATCAAGACAATTATATCCTTCGATATCGTCAGCTGTTCCATCAATACATTGTTGATATGTATGCTAAGGTCGAAAGCGAACGCTTGCGATTCCTTCGATTCAACCAGGCAAAACTACGATCGGAAGAATATATTCACTTACGAGATGCTGTTGCTGGAAACATCGATGGAAATTTAAATCCCAATGACATCGGTAATGCTTTCATTTTACCTTCAAGCTACATCGGCAGTCCACGGAACATGCAGGAATACATCAAGATGCGATGACTTACGTACGTCATTACGGCCGACCGGATTTATTTATTACATTCACATGTAATCCGAATTGGGAAGAGATACAAACTTTACTATTGCCAGGACAACAAGCCATTCGTCGTCATGATTTAACTGCACGTGTGTTTAAACAAAAATTGAAATCCTTAATTGATTTTATTGTTAAATATACAATTTTTGGTATCACACGTTGTTGGCTGTATACGATAGAGTGGCAAAAGCGAGGTTTGCCTCATGCCCACATTTTGGTTTGGCTTAAAGATAGAATCCGTCCTGAAGAAATCGATCAAATAATTTCAGCCGAAATTCCAGACCCATTAATTGATCAAGAATTATTTGATATTGTCACCAAACACATGATCCATGGGCCATGCGGTGTTTTCAACATGACGTCACCGTGCATGGAAAATGGAAAATGTAAAAAAACTTCCCAAAGCCGCATACGAATGACACGATCACGGATATTGATGGTTATCCAATGTATCGCCGCAGAAGTACTGAGAATGGTGGCCACACATTTACAATGCGACTGCCGAACTTTCCAAATCAAGTTGAGTTTGATAATCAGTGGGTGGTACCATACTCACCACTACTTTCAAAAACTTACAAAGCTCATATCAATGTTGAGCTTTGCAGTTCTGTTAAATCAATTAAGTATATTTGTAAATATGTAAACAAAGACAGTGATTTGGCCATATTTGAAGTAAAAAACATAAATAAAAATGACGAAATAGCACGATACCAAATGGGCAGATACATTAGCAGCAATGAAGCTATTTGGCATATTCTCAGCTTTCCCATCCACGAAAGAGATCCTGCTGTCCAACATCTGGCAATACATCTTGAAAACGGTCAACGTGTATACTTCACTGAAGAAAATGTTCTCCAAAGAGCGTTCGAAGCTCCGAAAACGACTCTAACTGAATTTTTTACATTGTGTCAAAAACCTGATGTTTTTGGCCAATTCGCGAAGACATTGGTGTATGGTGATGTTCCACGTTATTTCACATGGAACAAATCCAGTAAAAAATGGGAGCCACGGAAACAAGGAAAACCACATCCTTCCATTACAGGCATATTCAAAGCTAAGACATTGGGGAGACTTTACACGGTACATCCAAAGCAACGTGAGTGCTTCTATTTACGTTTGTTATTGGTGAATGTTCCCGGACCAACGTCTTTTGAATTTTTACGAACAGCTAATGGTCGAGTATTCAATACATACCAGGATGCATGTCGTGAACTGCAATTGCTAGAAGACGATAACCATTGGGACTTAACGCTTGCTGATGCTGCGTTGACATCAACACCGAATAACATTCGTCAGTTGTTTGCAATTATTTTGGCGACATGTTATCCCTCGCAAGCACAAACTTTGTGGGAAAAATATAAAAATTGTATGACAGAAGACATCTTGCACCGAATTAGACAAACAAATCAATGCCAAAACATAGATTATACACCAGAGATGTACAATGAAGCATTGGTCTTGATCGAGGATTTATGTGTTCTTATTTCAAATTTACCACTTAATCATTATGGTATGCCATCACCTAATCGTCCAGCCACCGACTTAGTCAATACCGATTTACAACGAGAAAATCAATATGACCATGGAAGTTTAGCAACAATTATCATGAACAGTGAACCATTACTGACAGCAGAACAAAAAATTATTTATGATCGGATTATGCTGGCTGTTGCTGCTGAACAAGGCGGTTTTTTTTTCTTGGATGCACCCGGTGGAACAGGTAAGACATTTTTAATATCGTTGATTCTTGCCAAAATACGGTCGCAACAAAAAATCGCATTAGCATTAGCATCGTCAGGCATTGCGGCTACTTTACTGGATGGTGGGCGAACAGCACATTCAACATTCAAGCTGCCATTGGACGTTCATAATAAACCAGATGCAATGTGTAACATCAAAAAGAATAGTGGAATAGCTGCAGTGTTGCGGAAGAGTTCTATAATAATTTGGGATGAGTGCACAATGGCACACAAATATTCACTTGAAGCATTAAACAGAACTATGCAAGATTTAAACAGCAATAATAAACTTTTCGGTGGTGCTATCTTACTTTTGTCTGGTGACTTCCGGCAGACCTTACCGGTTATACCTCGCTCTACTTTCGCGGATGAGATTAATGCATGTTTGAAACAATCATTCTTATGGCGAAGTGTTGAAACACTTCGATTGACCATAAATATGCGAGTACAATTGCAAAATGATCCATCAGCACTAATATTTTCCGAACAACTACTAGATATTGGGAACGGTAAAATAAAACTGCAACCAAATACGCAATGCATTAAACTACCAGACAATTTTTGCACTGTTGTTCAGGATAAAACTGAATTGATTCAGAGTATTTTCCCGGATATACAGAATAATTATTTGAATCATGAATGGCTTAGTCAACGGGCGATTTTGGCAGCCAAAAACGTTGATGTTGACGAAATTAACTTCCAGATACAACAGTTGTTACCAGGCGATCTGATGTCTTTTAAATCAATCGATACTGTTGTTGATGAAAATGAAAGTGTAAATTTTCCGATTGAATTTTTAAATTCATTAGATATCCCTGGAATGCCACCACATAATCTTCGATTAAAGATTGGTTCCCCTATTATTCTCCTCCGTAATTTGAATCCACCTCAATTATGTAACGGTACGCGTTTGGTCATCAAAAAGATCACCGGAAACATTCTTGAAGCAACCATTTTGGCTGGGAAGTTTAAAGGAAAAGTGGTCCTGCTGCCACGTATTCCGATGATACCATCAGATTCTACCATACCCTTCAAAAGGCTACAGTTTCCAATTCGTTTAGCTTTCGCCATGTCTATAAATAAATCTCAAGGTCAAACAATGTCCATTTGTGGTTTAGATTTGGAAAATCCATGTTTTTCTCATGGGCAACTATATGTTGCGTGTTCACGTGTTGGGAAACCGTCGAATCTATTTGTGTTAGCTAAAGACAGGTTAACCAAAAACATTGTGCACCGATTGGTGTTAAATTAAATTGAAATTGAAAGTATTTATAATTCAAAAAAAAAGATATTAATGTTTAAAAGTTTAAGACTGTCTGCCTTGCCTACCTCATTCATGAGTTTAAGCGTCACATGTTATTTACTGTATTATACTGTAATATACTTATATTTGTTATAAAATTAAATGGAAATAATAAATCTGATAAATTTTTATTTTTTACCTATTGATTTCTGCTTAGTATCAAGTGTAAGAACATTTTAATTAATTGTGTTCAACGTACTTCCCCTTCAAATCAATCTCAATCCAGTGAATTTGTATACCAACATCATCATTGTCGTCTTAGTTCGTAAATAATTTCATTGTACTAAAGGGTTATAGTAGTAGAAAGTCAAATAAGGAGATCACCATATTTTTTTACAAATACCATCTGTGTGAAAAAGCATAGTGGACTCCGTGACTGATGTTCTCTTATTGTTCCTCTTAGATTGTTTACTATAATGTAATATAACAAAAACTTTAGCCACAGCAACGCGTGGCCGGGTCAGCTAGTATACTATAAAATAAGCTGCGCAGGCATGAAACTCCATATTGTCACAAGTTTGGAGTCATCTGATTTGCCATAAAAAACATATACACAATAAAGTAGGTCAAGAAGCACATTAAACACATGCAAGAGGGGGGCATGCAGGGGGCACTAATTTTAAATATTGGACAGACCAGTAACTATTATATCACTTATAAGAAATATATTAATCAAGAGGTTAAATGATACAGTATAGCAAAAACTTATATAACAATAACATGTATTATAATATCAAAGATTTTAAAAAAAACTTCATAGACATTCACAAAACACACACTTGTGCAGATTTTAAGTGTGACTCGGAAACTATTTCTAACTGCAGAAAACACACTCCAGTATGAAATATTAGGACTTACAATTCTTTTAGATTGACCCTGCATGGAATAAAAGACAAACTATTAAATCCATGTAAAAACACCAAATTGATCAATTGGACTACAGGAAACAAACCATTAGAAATTTATATTAAAATAAAAACATTAGTCTATCAAAGAAGAAGTATTTGTAAAGTATTTGTAAAAAAAATTCCAAATTCATTGTAATAAAATTATCTGTATTATTTCGTTACAATAATAAATTAAACAGTTAAATGCATATTATGTTAGATGTAATGTATCTGTGAAGTTTCTACATTGGTTGGGTAGGTGTATCAATTAATTATGTATTTCACTCCTAAGTAGACTAATATTTCTTAAGTTCATCGATTTTCCGTGTATTTAAGTGCCAAGAATACAAAAGTAATAGATTTGGAAAAAGTCCCCTTTAAAGTTAATTGACATCTAATATTATGAGTACTTTTGGGAATTTTAAATACTAATAATTTTGGAAGTGCTTTTTTTAAAATATATTGCTATATATTTAAGGTTAATCATTATTAGAACTCAAATTGTATTTCAAATTTACCAAAAGGTAGTGGACCAGAAAGAATTTTTGTATTGGTCGGGCTGCAACAGTTACCTCGCCCAGTTACTGCGGCTTACCAGTTTTACCAGTACCATAATTAACTAAAATATCCAAATAAGAAAAAAAAAGATGAATTCATTAAAAATTGTTTTCGCCATTCGAAGCATAAATGTAGGATCATAGAAAATCTGCAATAGTTCTTGTATGACCTTATAACCAAAATTTTAAGATATTTTTTGATTACCATTTACAAAATGACACGTTGAACTACATTATAACTCTATTAACTAAATATATGTATTTATATATATATTATTTTTGCAAGGCTCGAAAGTAAATACAAATTTGAAAAAGGGTGGCTAGTTTGAAAATATATAATTAATTAAATGAAGTGTATCATTAAATACTAACCCAACTTCTAGTTTCGACGGCGACGTGCACCAGCATGACAACCAAACAAGACGACATGGTCACCATTCCAAATTCCCAAATATCAACATCGGTGCCCCAATACGCATGCAATGCTGTAAAAAATATTACAACGCTGATGTATAGCGCCTCGATTATAGCCAGCCAGTAGGAATGAGGACGATATGCACGACCGAGTCGTCCGGCCCTATATAACGCCGGCCGTTCCAATAGCAAACTCTCAGGGGCCATTCGATCATACGCACCTGGAAATTTAAAATGTATATGATGACCATAGCTACATTAGTTCATTGACCTAGCCTAACCTAACTATGTATATACCTAACAAGTCTTTTATTTTTTAAAAATAGAATTGCTTTCTTTTTGATAACTATTTTTATTTTCTAACCCTTATGAAATATTTTATATTCCTAGTTAATTAATTAAATAAAATAATAAAATAAAATAAAGTTAAATAATTAAAGTCGTAGGCACATAGTAGTTAATTTTTTATATAAGATTATTAACCAATAATACCGAAAGTATTTGATTATTTATTTCGGTTTATTGATAAATTATTTTTGCGAATGAAAACAAAATAAAAATACATTTATTACGTAATATAAAAACACTATAATAACTATATAAATAAATATAAGTTTTATAAAATAGAAAAAAGTTTTTAAAATAATATGCTAAATTGAATATTACTATTTATGGAATAAAGAATAAGACTATTAATGAGAATCGGTAATTTTTAAGTTTTTATTAAACAAAAAGGGTATGGGCAACAAAATATTCAGTTTTATTTACAGTAAATATTACAATAAAATACAAATATCCATTAGTACATCATAAATAAATAATTTAGCAAATCGAGTGCCTCGGTTAACCATTCATTCATGTTGGCTGATTTGATAAGGTATATTACGTTTTATATTAGTATTAGGAGTTATGCTTTAATTTATATAGCATTAAAATATTTTGTATATTAGTGTTATAAAAATTGCTAATTACTGACAATGAACGAAACTCACTATACGAGTAGAAAAATAGCCTGAATTATTTTAATTTGCCTAACTTATATACAGTCGATCATTCAAGCGGCCATTTTGAGAAACGTAGGTATGATACGCTGTAGGTATTGAGCTGTGTGATTTTATTTTTATTTGTATTAAATTTGCTCTGTATTTTCTAAATTTTGATATCGTATGTATATATATATATATGTAATATGTAATCATTTTGACAAATTTATTTCATACCAATCGCCAAGGGAGGCAAGGCTGTGAACATCAAGTTGTAAAGCATCAGATGCATCTGGTCAATCATGACAGAAGCAGAAAATCCACAAAATAATTGATACCAGAATATAAGGAACACAAAAGTCTGAAAAAATAATACAAATAATAGAATTACTTGATATTGCCGTCGGATGTACATCGTACACGTTTGTCATAAATTACACAAAAATACAAATTACCCACCATGTGAAAATGTAATTTTTGATAAAACTGCATTTGTTTGCTTTTATTGTTTGCATTTGTTTACAGCTTCTATAGATAAAGTGAACACAGTAATATGTTAACATGGAAACGTTTTACCTCACATGTTAAAATAACACATTTATTAAATTAACAATTCCTATAATCACAACGAATTTAGACCGAAACTCCTCCGGCAGTTCTCCAGACTTTCCCTATGTAACCCTCGCAACCTCAATTTGTAAATTTTACATATTACTTAGGACTAATAATTTTTAACAAAATCCTATTCTACATATCCTCCTCTATATACCCTTTCATGATGAGCCTGACCTCGGAAAGTGTGTTCCATGACATCAAATATTTTTACAAAAACGATCCATTTCTTTCTATTGTAGCTGAGAAAATATAAATTTTGTTCATCAAAACTGAATCAAGAAGCTTAAATCATCTCAGTCTAAGAATATTACAGAAAAATAAAAACATTCACAAAATGCCAAAACAATCACACTCGGTTAATTTCAGTAAAAAAATAATATGAAAAAAAACAAATGTTCATAATGTAAATAAAAAAAATGATTATTTTTCTTTTTTAGAGATAAATGTTACTTTATGAGTATACCATGCTACACTCGCTGCTTTGTACCATTTATTTTGACAATAAGTTAATGTAATGCATATTTTAATTACTTAAATCACAACTTAAAAGAGAACAAACAACTTAATTCAGTAGTTTCTCCGCACACAGTAGTAAACCCAAATTTCTTCAAAACTGTCTTATGTAGCTGGGAATGTACGTGTCTATTTTTGCAATAATTAGTTTAATATATTTTTTAGCATCGTTTCTTAAACTAATACCATACTTTAAAATGTAATTTTATATTAAAAAATTATGCATAACTTCTACTTCAAGTACTTTTCTAAACAAAAATATTTAAAAGTTGCCATTTTAACCACCTTAGTTTCTGCATAACTACTGTTGGATTGGACTATGCTCATTTATGAATACGTTTTTTCAATCAAGGGTGCTCAATCGTTCTGTGACAACCGTATATGCATTTACATATTATCTGTATAGTAAACAAGCATTCAACCAACTATCCCCTTTAGGAAAAAAATGTTTAATACATGGTATTCACACTTATAAACAACATGGTAAAGCTATAATAACTAAAAAAATTGTCATTAGGTTCTATATTAAAGGTATATGTTAAAAAAACTTACAGCATTTTTAAAGAAAAAATACAATATCATTCTGGCGAGTCGGTCGTAACACCAATGACCATGGACTAGAAGAAATCTTTCTAAATATTTAAACCTAGATAAAGCAAAATCTGATGCCATCACAGCCTGCATTCCTTCTTGGCCAGATATCCCTAAAAAAAATAATATATATATATCATTATCAAATGGTTGTAAAAGGTCAAATGCAAGTGCAAGTATTGACCTTCAAAAAATGTAAATAATGAATAATTAATATGTTTACTGTAAGTTTAAACAAAAGGGTTTCATAATTAAAATAATTTAAAACAAAGGAACAAACAACAAAAATCATATTTCAAACTCAATAATTGGATATTTGGCTTTTATATGATACGATCTAATAAAGCTAAACCCACCAATGCCGACATCTGCTGTTTGAATCATTGAAACATCATTAGCTCCATCACCAATTGCTAAAGTATTTACGTGCATCTCTTCCTTGACTATCTGTAATCAATTAAAATATATAACATTAGGACTCAAACTGACTCAAGCAGTCAAAATACAAATGAAACACTAAATAGAGGGAGGAGATAAATATTAAAAACGGAAGCAAAACCACTTGTTTAAAAACATTGTGTTAGAAATCAATAAATAAAATAAAAGAATAAATAAAAAAAATAAATAAAATCGATTGGTGTTTATTGCTATAACAATAGCCACATATCATCATATACATAAAGTTATATACGGTACATGCAATATATTTTAAATGAAACATACTATGATATAAAAACCTAAATCCTTCCAAATTAACGGCACGGCACACTATACGAGAGTCTGCCCGCTTGTTTATTTTTTTTCTTTGGTTTTCTTAAAAATAACTAATCTAGCTCTAATGATTTTAAAATAAACTGTTTTGAGTTAACTCTTTAAGTAAACGCTTTTAGTAACCTTTATTGGAGCGGAGCGAGCGAAGCTCAAGCAGAGTGACTCAAATGTCACTCTGTTCACGGACTGAGGCTTTAGAACTACAAGACCGATTTTGATAATTATTTTTTTAAAATGACCATGACAATGTCTTCTGTGCATAAATACTAAAAACATACATATTTCTTTGCGCAAAGAATTATAAAAAATTAAATGGTAATCCCTATGGAGAAATACATTTATATACTAAACTCCGCTCCAATGTATGCCGCAGCGAAGCAAAGCGGCGCCCTAGTTATTTTACTTCTATGTTATGGGAATGTTATCAAAATTTATTTAAAAAAAACAGCAATACATTACAGAGACCCAAATCCCTAGTTAATCTTTTAAAGGGTTGGTCTTTTCATCAGTAGTAATTGCTTAAAAAATCTAGTACAAAAGTTATTTATAGCAGTATGGAGCTTATTGCTAAAACAAATATTAAATTTAAACTTTGTGAAAGTTTTTTAACTAATATTAAAGATCAAACAACTGGCCTAACCAGGTAATCTGGTTGATATTCCGCTTAATAATACCTAGACATCCCTAATGTTCAGTTTTATAAGTTTTCAGGCAAATATTTTCATAGTAAAAACAATATTCTTTATTCTTTATTGAGAGAACAATTGGTATTAATGATAAGTTTTAAAAAGTATTTGTAAAACTAATCAAAGATTTCTACTGTTAATATAAACACTAAAAACTAAGTTAGAAACTAAACATGTATAATTAAATTATGCTTTTAACTCTTAATCATATCAAAATGCTGACATGGCTTGAATTCACATGATATATGTGAAATAAATCAATTTAAATATATATATTTTTTATTCGTATAAGATAGCCTTAATGGCGGCTGACTGAAATGATTGCTTCTTAGCGAACAGAGTGTCAAAACAATTTATGTATTTATTAAATAAGCATAAAAAACATTCGATTGACGGGTTCTATGCAAAGATGAACATTAAATTTAAACATGCTTAATAGTTCCGGACTATCTACCCTGTTGCAGAAAATTTTGTTCAAAAAACTTAAATCTAAAATCGTCCTATCCTTTAAGCTGGTGCAATTATAGTATTTTAATAAGTCCTGATAGCTACTGAAGTGTAGACTTCTATTAAATCTACATCTTAGTGATTTCAGCAAAGATTTTTTGAAGCTTTCTATTAGCTTTATTTAATATTATTCTTTTGTTATGTTATGTCAGTGGATATGGGGTGTTACTTGCCCCCCATATATGTACAGCGTACTTTGCAGAACTACTGTATTTTGAAATCCACATATGTTTCACCCTCTAGTCCTAAATAACTAAACCACTGTAAATAAAGTAAATAAACTAAATAACCACTGTTAATAAAGTTGAGTATCTTTTTGGGTAGGATGGTTTTAATCTATTGAGAATTAAGAAGATGGTTACCTAAAAGCTGGTACCTTTTATTTATTTATTTATTAAACAGGTTTCCCCATGTACACATTACAATTAAAGTAAAAAATGAAACTAATAAAAGAAAAAAACAACATCAAAAACAAAAAACAATAAAAATAAAAAAAACAAAAAATAACTAGAACTGATCATCAAAAATAAATTAAAATAATTGTCCAGGCAAACAATACAAATAAATTTTGTAAATGAGAGGCCCGCATTCACCAAGTATTATTATATAGTATTCCTACCACAGATATGAATTATAAACTTACCCTAACGATATAGGCTTTCTGTAAAGGCGTAGCTCTACAACAAAGAACCGATGAGCATCTCTTAGTCAAGGAAAGAAATGGTCCAATCAGTCCTGTCCTCCTATCCAAAATATATGTGAGGGTCTTTCCATCAACTACCAAAGAGCGACTTCTGTTTATGGCACTTCTTCGTGTAGCACGGGGCCCAATATGGCTGCCAGTTGATGATGGGTGCGAATTCTCTGGACTATCTAAACTATCTAGGTAACATCTGAAAATATTTTTTTTTTTTTTAAATTAATTTAAAGTAACATTACTTCAATACATTTTTTATAAATAATATAAGGTATGTTAAAATAATTGCTATTCACTAGAACCTGCTATTATGTATTATGTAGTCAAAAAGAAACAGTAGTGATAAAGAGTTAAAAGCTGCGGATATAATGCGGGGATTGGGGGGATGCGAGGGGACTTGTGATCAAATTGAGTTTCTGGCAGCCAAAACCATGTTTTTGCCAGAACCCATTTGATGTATTGTGTCTTTTTTTTATTAAAAATCAATCAATAAATAAAATTCAAACCCACAACAGTTGGATTAGTAAAAACAACCGTACAGTTCAACAACTAGACCGCTACAATATTACTTTTAAATAATAAAATCTAACCATTGCAAAGCTATAAGCATAAAAGTAAGATTCGTCCAAAATAGATTTTAATCTATTACTAGGACCCCGATCAGTTAAAGTCGGGTCTTACAATGAGTACTAATAGCAGATTTCCGAAACAATTTCCGTCCTATGACTTGGCCTTTTGAACCTTTTCAAATTATAAAGCCATATTTTTAAGTTTAAACATGCGAATGAAAATAATTATACTAAATCTCTGGAACTCATTCACTTACAGATCTAAGATGTATCATTTCCTGTATTTTTTCATAATTGTTTATTAATATTATTAAGTTTAATTATAACGTCATTTTTACATTGTAATTTCATTATTGCTCTTAGCACAGAATAAAAAAGCATGTATCCAATGCTGTGCTGTACTTGAATATAGATAGAATTAGAATATCAACCAATTCTATATATGTAATGATATACTTAATTTCGCAAGTAATAAAAAAATATAAATATTGTAAAGCTGTCACATTTGAAAAATCTATGAAAAAAAAATAATTGTGCCATAGAATGTGTGATTTATTGTACTTGAGCTGACTTTAGAGTGATATATATTTTACGTCAAGGTCCTGGAATTTAAAGCCTCCTATTTAAATGATTCAGAGGGAAAGACAAATGTATAATTTAGTTTAGAGATGTGAAATTCAATGATAAATGAAAAGACTGAGACTTACTTGATAGTGGATTCTGCTTGATCCTTATTTCTTGCCATCAAATAAAGTAATTCATCTCGGGGAGAAAATAATCTAGCAGAATAGGCCACATTTACAGCAGTCTCTGGCTTGTCTCCTGTCAAGACCCAGACAACCATTCCAGCTTCCAATAGAGCTGCCACGGTTTGAGGCACTCCTTCCTGTAGACGATCTTCAATACCAGTGGCTCCCATGAGGGTGAGGTCACTTTCCAAGCGACAAATGGAGTCGCGAATGCGACGCTCGCGCTCAGAATGGCTTGGAATCAGCTCGGCTCGAGCATGTTCTTCGCTCCACTCAATCCACTGGCGCGCGGTAAGAGCCCTGCGGGCAACCACCAGCGTACGAAGGCCACGTCTGGCGTAGGCATCGAGTACCCGTTGAACGCGAGCAGCCTGAACAGAGGCGCCACCGACCGCAAGGAAGTCCAACACGGCTGTGTCGGCGCCCTTCACGAAGAGTGTTACACCGCCAGGCTCAATTTCGCCGGCACCACGGACAGCGATCGACATGCGTTTGCGGGAAGAGTCAAAGGCCAACACGCGGAGGACGGACAGCTTCATAGGCTCGTCGCGGTACGTGAGTTCGATCTCGGTGGGGTTGCGCCGGCGTAGGACCACCCCGTAAGCGAGCGCTGCGTCGACGAGAGCCAGCTCGTCCGGACTCTCGGCCTCGAAGCGCGGCGGCGCCGGGCGGCCAGCGACCGCGCCGCCAGCGCTGCCATTCACAGCTTCTGCCGGCGCCTGCCCGACGCGATCTCGCCCTAAAAAAGGAAGCGACCTTATCATATTGAATTTGGACCGCTCTACGGGCAGCGGCGAGTCAGGAAGACGGTACATTTCGAGCGCCGGTGGAGGTGAGGGTGTCGTTGACCGCGATTCAGCGAGTCTCGCATACTTTTCGGCGCTAGACGCGCGGATGCCGGGCTTTATTCCATTGCTCATTACGCCATTGCTTGTCGAGACCACTTCAAGCATTCCGCTAGAGTCCATGCTGTCGTGGTGCGGCTGGTAACTTACGACGACTGTATTGCAGACGGCTAGTGCGAGGAGGAAGTCTCTAACGAGCTGGGGTCGTGTTCCTTCGAGGGCGATTGGCGCCGAAGCCTCCTCGAGCATCTGGGGGTTGGGTGCGACGGTCGAGTGGGGCATGGTCTCGTCGATGAAGTCCGCCGGAGGTGCTGTCCCGTGCTCGTAGTCCACGTCGGCGACGGCGCAACGCCGGAAAACCATTTTATTTTCGGTGAGGGTCCCGGTCTTATCGGTGAAAACATACTGAACCTGTCCTAATTCTTCGGTTATGTTTAACGCCCGACATTGAATTCTCTTATCGGTTAGGGGATCATACAGGTCGACGTTGTTATGGATGTGGTATACTTGCAATATCTTGGATATTTCTATGGTGACATAGAGCGATAATGGTATCATCACTTGTAGAACTATAACGAAAGTCCAAAAGCTAAGCAGACCCTCATAAGAAGGCGAGTAGGAGAAGGGAATGAAGGGTGGAAGGGGTACTGTCGGATCGTCCTTCACAAAGGTCTCTAGCCAGAGTTTGCAGCCGACGGCTCCGATGCAGCACATGAGCAGCAGAAGCAAAACACACCATATGACGTCCGTGTTCATTTGCCTCTCTAGGGCCGAGCGCTTGTAACGTGGGCCGCCATTGTTTAACATAGCCTTTGTTTCGTGACCTGATAAAAATAAAAATTAATATAAACTATGGTTCGTTTTAAAATATTTAAATACATTGTACAATAAAAAAAAATACTGTACCGGCGTATACAACAATGCCTTCAATGAAGTCCGTGTTTTTGACTAGGCACTCCCTCAGTAAAAGGTTTTCCGTCGAGAGTGGGATCCGACGACCACTCGGATGAACGAGGGCTCCGTGGAAACGGTAGATCTTGGTAGAAGGTCTGTCCACTTCGATGACGCTCACGAACTTGCCAGCAGTGAAAGTCGCATGCTGAAATTCATAAAGACGCGTTGATCATTCTAAATGGCGGGAATAGCCATAAAAATTATAAAACTGCAGACAGTTGAAATAATGACACAATCAATTAAACCTGTCAATCGTTTAAAGTTAGACTGAGTATGATTTCATCAAGGCATATAAACAAAAATTTCGTACATACAGGCAGCGGGCCAATACAAGTTACAAATACAATGCAAATAAATAAAGGCTAAGGCTAAAAATGTTTTTTTTATATTCGTATTCTAAGAGGCAATATTAATCATAATTTTAAAATTTTACTAAAATTACAAGAAGAGTAGGTATAAAATACGATGGTAAAAATCAAAACCTTGAATGTCAAGAAATAGAGAAATTGAGAAACAGAAGAGTTGAAAATAAAAAAATGACTTACGCTTGAACATGTTTGTGTAGTAAATAAAACTAATTTATGCGTAGTCTGTTTGATAGTGGTGTCTGGTACTATACTAACATTATTATCACTATTAAAAATTACTAGTGAAACCCGAACACAGAATCATTCTGCGAAATGATTCTGTGTAAAACGAAATCTTGTAATAAGTTGTAATTTTGTTTTCATTAGGAAGGTAGGAAAGCTCAAGGCCCGAAAGGACCTCGATGGTGAGAGAAATGACCCACCTCGAGTGCCGCAGACAAGATGGATCTGTATTGCTATATTGCTTAAACAATCTATATTGCTTATAAATTAATATTGTTTACACTTTGAAATAAATAATATAAAAATTATCGAAAAATTATAATTAAATAATCATTGAGATAAAAAATATTATTAAAAAACATAAATTTTAAAACGTATGTGAACCCTTGTTTATAATGGTAAACTTTACTGTAAAGATTATAGGGGGGGGAAAAATAACCTGTGTGAAAATAAACATAGTAACCTTAGTAGAAATGTTATTTGACTGGTAGCTTATCAAAATAAATAAAGAATGAGGTGGGGGAATTTCTAAAGAAATTTACAAAGGAAATGAAGCAGGGGTCGATCCTAATAAAAATATGCAACTTCCCGCTTCATTGGGACTGCTTGATGCTTATTACCACAATTATTTAGAAATATATCGACTTTAGATAAATTGTATTGATTTATTGCATTTTGTTACATTAGATGAGTCTTATCACTATCTCGTATATTACTTGAATCTTGCATCGGCAACTATTTACAAACGCATGAAGTCAAATTATAAATATTATTATCATTATTGATAATAAAAGCCCGTCATGTCTATCCAGCTGATAACAGGATTATAATATATTATGGAGGTCAATATTTGCAGAAATCTGAAGAACATCGAACCACCGTTATAACGTTACGTCACGTGTCTTGATAACAACCGACTACATAACTGCTTGGAATGGATATTAGATATTTTTTTATCTACTTTCTTAGACGATTTTTTCATACAAATCAACCTATAAATAGTTATCATACAATAATTCACAGAAATAAGGAGATTACGAGGGTTTACGCGAACATATAAAGATGTATACATATATATATAAATAATATTAATAGTTTCTAAATATTACAAAAAAATAGCGGAAAACATGGTATTAATACGAATTTTGTATATAATTTTTCTATGTAAACGTAATGAAAATTACAAGTCTGCCTTTATAAATTTAAAAAAAAAACTTACAAAAATCACGTAAGCCAAACTAAAGTAATAAGTGACTATATATGAAAGAAAACCGATTTAATTTTTTTTTTTTTTAAGAATTTCTAGTATGACTTACGTCATATAAAATTATTTTGGGCCCTATACTCAAGCAGGCCAAAATTCGGCCTGTACATTTAATGTGCCTGTGTTAGAGTCAAGGGAGATGGTGGAAATGAAGCGTTGACCATGAGCGAATTAGAACCCGAGACCTTTGGATCAATAGTCCAACGCCTTAACCATTAGCCACAATCTCAATTGTGAGCATACTTTTTTTTTATTTAGTTAAAAAAGAAACATTCAAATCAAAATAAAACAATGGCCGTGGTTTGAAGAAGATTAAAACGATTTAATCTCAAAAAAATGACTTGCATTTAATTTTAAAGCGAGTACGGGTACATACCTTTTCCAGAAACCCCGTGGCGACCTGTCTCTGTTTTAGGTTGGACTCGCCGTCCAGGTTGCAGGTGTCCAGGTACGCCACCCCGGCTGCATCGGAGGAGCGCAGCAGCACGATGTCCGCCGGGACGGGTTCGTTGTTCGACAGGTGCACGAGGTCTCCAACTCGCAACTCTTTCCACTTGACCCGGGTGTAGCGGTCCACGGCCCTGCGGACAACCAAACAACTTACTTTACACATCATTGAAACAAGTCATTTCAAGCATCTGTTACCCAACCTCAGTCAGGGGCGGATCTGAAATCTTGAGGGGGTAAAATGTCAAAGACACCCATTTTCGACCTGCGGAAAATTGGTTTATTCACAATAAAATTCGACTTATTAAAATTCGTTTATTACAATTCGTCTAGAAATCTCTCTGGGAAAATACAAATTGTAGTTCGAATGTAGACGAATTTCCCGCAGACATACATTTCCACATTTATTTATTTCTCCCTTTCTTTAGAATATGCACATAACGAAAAGCACATAAAAACTATAAAAATAACTTTTAGTTTGGAATTAAAGTTGATTTATTCAATTTTTTAAAATGTATCCAGCTTTAAATGCTAAGAATATAAAAGTAATTTAATATTAACATTTCTGGTGGTATAACTACTCGTAGCCTATGAAAAAGGACCGAACATTTCTCGGGACTCACGGTTAAGATCTGTAAACATCAGTGTTCGTCTGTAAATGTAATGATGATTCAAAATTTAAATGAAATGAAATACCTATAAGGCGAATTAAAAATTTGAAATCAAATTCGACTATTCATTTATTTTGATTTCAATTAATAAATATTAACCTCTACTCTTCCAATTAAAAATCAGCTGACAACGTTTCTTGGATAATAAATGTGGTTGTCAGCTGAGTTTTAATTGGTGTAGGTGAGGTTGATATGGAACAAACTCGGACATGTCCATCCCTAACCAAATACGCTTTTTAATGATTTATTGTCAATTCGATAGCGTAGAATTTATTTTTGAAATCAAATTCATTCAAAACTGGTCAGTAACTCTTTAAATATAACGTCGAAAATGTTGATTTTATTCAAAAACGGATGTATCCACATGCTTTTGACTATTATGTGGTAATTATATTTCAATCAAACCCAGAAAATAGTTTATTTCATTATAATTCAATGTTAATAAAAGTTACATTGCGTACCAGAACTTTTAAGTTGATCTTCCTTGATCTTCGTGATTTATCTTGTTTATAGGGAAAAAAATAATGTTATTTGCGAGTCTCCAACCTATGAGAAAAAGCCCCAGATACAGTAAAACCATATTTTTAAGCAAATTTGTATTAGGTAAGGCATCCTTTGTCAAATTGAGCCACGCAATAAATTTATAATAAATTACAAATTAAATGTTTCAATTCTTACATAATAAAACTCGAGGGTTTTTCATTAGTTAACAATAAACAAAATTATTTTTAGGAAAATCTACGAAAACCAATATTAATTATAAAACAAGTTTCCCCGTGCGTATTTCTTTTTTCTTTACGCATAACAAAATAATAAAAAAATCAATCACTCATTCATCGATATAGGTATTAGGAGATCCAACAGTAAAGATACATGAAAGAAAATTTCATATATTTCATATATTTATCAAGTATATTATAAAATAGACATACACAAAAGAAGATGTTATCTTAACATCATTTGATTTTTCATTTAATTGTGTAGTATCTTTTTTTTTCGTTTTGTCAATTTATTTAGACTCACCACTTACATATATAGGAAAAAATTAAATTTCCTTATACCTATTCTAGTTAACGATATATTGTTATTAAATATATCAATGTATCTATATATAAATCAAAAAACACTATCAAACGAATTTAAATGAAAAAAATAATTTATAAAAAACAGAGGTAGCAATGTTTGGACATTCCAAAAAGGTGAAAACATTTTTAGAAAGTATCAGAAAGGTAAAATAGGTGAACTTCTATTTTCAAAAGAAGCATTCGTCTTTAATAAAGCGTCACAAAAAAATATCTTTAGATTAATTTTGCGTATTTAAACTATTGGACGGATTCTATTACGATGTACGAATTAATATAATAAAAATTGTCAACATTAAGAAAATACATAAATAAGTTGAAGATAAAGTGGAGCACGAAGGACATCTTAGCTGATCGCGACTCAACGTAAATCTTTTGACTTTACGGCGTCTCATTCGTAGCTAAAATGCCGTGTCAAGCACATTTCAATCTCGGTGTCGCTATTTTAGATTTTTACTTTAAATATGACTTCTCGGTTAAAAACTATAAATAAACCTACGTTTGTAGAAAGATGACCGCGAATACCGAGGAGAGTTACGTCACCTATTAAAAGAAACAGGTTGGGCTCGGACGCAGGTCGACAACCATTTCAGTGTGTCACAATGAAAGTATAGTTAGCGCCGAAAATCGCGAAACAGGTTTTCCAGACAGTAAGAAAAAGACTGAAAAGTAAATTTTCTTCTGAATATTGCATTTAAATAATAAATTTGTAGCTAAGTATTTTACGGCAGCGATAGTTCGCTGTTAAAGTGACAGCTCATGCATTTTCTTATAGCTAATGGTTTTTTTTTTTAAGCTTAGTAGCGTAGTTGTTTATCAAATGTAACTATTGCAGGATGTATTTATAAAAGGTTTTCCGTTTTAAGGTACCTGCCATTATTTCATATTTTTTACGGATGGAGGCATGAAAATAAAATGGATGCATTATAGATATAATTCTACACATCTTTAGAGATACGATGCAGCGAGAAATTCTGTTTCTATACAGTATACAAAAAAACGAAAGACAAATATATTTTAATCTAAAATTGTCATATAGTTTGTTATTTATCCTATAGGATTTTTACTATAGTAAAAGAAACACAGAACTTATTTGCAGACACAAAAATATCCCATTGGAATACGATAGTTTCAAGAATGTTACTGGATTTGAAGTGATGCCTCTCAACTCACCAGACAGACATGCCCATCCTAAATTGTGAAGTCTGTAAAAATCTTGTAAGAAGTTAGTGGTGTCGGTTAAATAAGACTCTGATAAAATGTACGATAACTAAAATATTATAGTCTAATCGGACCGATGAGCAGTTAATTATGCGTTGATGTCAATGCAGTCGGAAATGCACTAAATCTATATTGGAGTATGCTAAAAGAATTACGGAGGACGTAGTCTGCCAAAGTTTGTGCGCCACTCTCGGCGAATGACGACAAAATAATATCATGAACGGTACCACCCAGCCTCTTCTAGCAGTTTTTCTAGTTCTTCTAGTAGAGCGCCATCGAAGCAAGTGAATAGCAATAGGTATGTATGTATAGTAAGGTCACTACCTGCCTATGTACGACCTGGAGAATAAAACCGGATAGATCCACACGTTATTAATTTAAAATTATATTTTTTTTGTTAGTAAATTGTATTAAGTAATTCAAAACTATTACTTACGAGTATAATTAATTGAAAATAAATGTGTAAATATTGTAATATTGGTCGGTCATCTACGTAGAAACTAAAAAAAAATATATTACTCTGCATCATTAATATATATTTAAAAAAGCATAAATGTGTCAATTCTAGACGGATTTACGTGCAAATAGTATCAACGGAAGATGAGAGTGATTTATCGATATTAATTTGTCAACTACACGAAAGACATTTTTTCTCACGAAATGACTTCCAAAAAACAAAAACAGAGTTGTCTTTTTACTTCGTACAAGATGAGAATAGGGCTAGAAAGAGATAATATTTTGTTACGCAACTGCCTCAACATGGATCGCAAAGGTCTACTCTCTTATTGGCTCATTATGCACGCCTAAGCACGCCACATATGTACTGCCATAAATCACTACTTTTGAATTTACGGCAATGACGGCAATGCAATGCAAATAGAAGAGTTTTGTGCAAATAGAAATTTTAAAAAAGTGCGTTATATTATTTGCAATACGTAACAATAAGAAATTAACTTAATATATAGTTGATGACATTACGACAAAATGAAACATATTTTTGTCAACAAAAAACATATACTTTTATTCCAATTTCTGTGATACTAGAAGGAAAATAAATGACAAAGCGTTAAAAAGTTTCTGAATACGAGTTTAAAATAGAATAGGTATATTTTAAGCATCACAGGGTTGCCCTCATTCTGTGCACATCCATTATAATCATAATATGATATAATCGCAGAGCTGAAGTGTGTGTGTGTCTATATGTATTTATGTATCCATACTTCTAAAGAAACAAGCCGAGAAACGTTGGCGGATTTTTATCGTGTACAACCTGCATAATTAATTAACCTAAATAAGTAATTCAACCTCATATTTATTAATCGTTTGAAAATCAAATTTTAAAAATGAAAATTTCAAATTATCGCATTTTTTTTATAAAAACATTGGAGGTATGAGTATACAAAACGGAGGTGAACAATGATATGAAACGAGAATCGATAAAAGAGGAACAGCGCTTCAAATTCACTTATAGGTTTTTTTTCTCTAAAAGTCATTAATTTTGATATTTATATGTACCTTCTGTAACCAGAAGTTTTTAGTGATAAATATTATAGGAAGTTTTTCATCAATTATTTAGCCACCGACAGCTTTAGTTTGAAATTATCGCAGGCTTTTAAACCTAGCTTTGCTGACCTGCACTGTTCTTCTTACCGTCGAGTGTTTCCCTTTTATACTTCCTGAACCAGTAAGTGGTGCACGGTGAAGAAAAATGGATTTCAATTTAAGCCCATGTTTGTTATTCATTCTTACATCTCCGTCCGAAAGCAGTGTATTTATTATAATATAATACTGAAAAGTGATGTAACTTTGTATAGTAGGTGACTGGAAAAAACGTCGAAACATCAATAAAAAAATATGGTTATTTTGTAAATACTACAAGAATGATTTTTTTAACGCATTATAAAAAACGTACTAAAAAAACTCCGTTTATAGGCAGGTAGCTAAGCGTTATTCAAAAATCACTTTGAGATATCTAAGCCAAGATGTTTGCACCAGACGCAGAAGGTATGATGGTAATGAAGCATTCAAAAATGTGACTTCGTACAGATTTGAACTTGAGAGCTTTAGTTTACAAGTCAACAATATTAATCACTAATCTCTATTCCTAATCCTTATTATGTATTTCCTGTCAACTTTCATTATGACGTTACCAAAAAATAAACTGACTCGCAGATGAAGTGCAAACAACTTGCATTTATTGTAAACGATCAAAAAAAAGGTATATTAAATATGGTTATATTCATAAATATTGTTACTAGACGGTATCAAATAGAGTTCAATTTTTAATATAGTACTAAATAAGAAGATTTATATGCGCAAAATACTGCCTTGCCACATACAGAGCGGTTAAGATATTTGTATTGATTTATTGCAAAAAACATTTCCGACGAACTATAAAAAGAATATCTAATGGACATGCCCGCTTTTGTTGCAAATGAATCGTAAGATCTCAAGTGAAGTAGATCGCCATTTTGGTCTTCAAGGCTGAAGGTCAAATGATCGGGCGTAGGATACTTTTTTTATCGTTTAGGCCTTATTGGCATTAATATTATAAATTTAGGTGACTGAGCGGTTATTTTTTGCGCAGCGAATTGCGGTCAAATATTATACATTCAAATCCGGTTGTTTTATTAACTTCTGCAGGCATATAATATAAAAGAAAAAACAGAAATATCTAAAAATATATTTTTATTTTCTGCACATGGCAAATTATCTTCCCTCCCCACGACCATCAATCGCCCCTTAATCATAAGCAAATTCGACAACTATAAAGAATTACAACATTTTCGAAAATATTCCAAAGAAAGGGTTCGAATCTACTTCCAAAAAGAAATGTTGACAAAATAATATAACTTTTATCGCTATTATTATTTTTATTACTCTATTCAGAATGGAGCAAACCAGGTATTCCTAATATTAGTTTTTTTATCTTGCATAAATGCCACATTTTAAGTACAAAAAAACGTTCGTTAAACATTACTCGAATCGAATATTACAAAAAAAAATCATTTAACGGCAAACATAGATTTTGATACGCTCTTTCATAATAAAAATAAATTTATGACAAATTTTAACAACGTTGTAAATTGTAAACAGCGTGTTTATATGAAGATTCTGCATTCTTTACAGAAAGGTATCTATTATTAGGCAGGTATTCCATAAAATGGCTGAATTACACTCTGGCTGTAACATTTCGGTCGTATAATGGTAGGGCGATATTAGTACGAGCATTGAGCTATTTTCCGCTTCTGCTATAGGCAATGAAGCCATAATTGGAATGCACCAGAACAGACGAACAGGACCTGATTGAGACCATCGAGACAAACTAACGGCCGATTCGTAGTCAATTAAATAAATTCATATCGGCCGCTCGGAAAAACAGTCTGGGCGAAGATAACTATGTTTGCATGGATGAGATTTTATGATCTTTATGGATTTAGGTATAAACTGGACAGCAGTCACCGTACAAGCATTTTTTCTAAAGAGCTATTTTCTCGAAGCGAGTTATGTTGAAAGTAAGCAATAACCTATTTTTACTTAACCTTTTAAAATCTAGATTTTGTGATCAGTATAAAACGGCTATAAACAATGGGTGGTCTATCAATATACGAAGTCAAAATCAAAAGAGCTATATATTGCTTGGGTTAAGCCCTTATTTTGCGTGGTTTCGTTGGCCTACAATAAGATATAACGTCTGAAGTTACTATAAAACGTATGGAAAAATACAGAATTTTCGACGGTCTTAACATTTAGACAAAGCTGAAATTTAACTTTTTTATTCCATATAAACCCAGATGATTTTGGGATAAAACGACATCCAGAATTATTTTTCTTCTATATCTACAAAAAAGTGAGTGACAAAACTACAACTTTTGCATGGAGAAATGATCCGATTACGTCTCCCATACATTAAAAAAAAGGAATTGTCTGTTATAGAATATTTTACCGCGCATTTGTATGTAAACGTTTATTTTTTTCAAATAAATCAATAAAAAATATTTAAATATGTTAGATACTATCATACATTGGTGTAGGTCAGTGAGATCGTTCGATAAAAGTATATAATATGAGTACGGTCGCATGCGAAGGGATCGTTAAAATGCACCATTTTGACGGACATTATTATCAAAGCGCTTTAACAGTAATATCAAAGTAATGTTACCTACTTGTAGTAATAACGTAATGACTTCAAATTTGCTACCGCCGTACAACCGGTGCATAATTTCACATTTTACATACAAGTCTTCAGTAATGGTCTTCGGACTTGAATAGATAATCCCAAATATTCCACCTGAATTTGAATTGGTTCCTAATTCAGGACGATCTTGCGAATATTGTTTGATAATTCTTATTGATAATGGCAAATGAAACTGACTATTTTACGATAGTGAACTAGAGCCAGTTTCGCAATCAAGTCCTTGAAACAGCATTCAATCATACATACCAGTCAGCAATGCGTTAGCGAACATATCCACTACGCAAAAGAGGTTGCCGCAAAACTACACAAAAAAACATCCGGAATATGTTCTGACGCAGCCGCCATCACAAGTTGCCTCTGCAATTCACAGATTGCCCGCTGTGCTTGGGCCATTCCAAATCGCAAACGCATTGATTTCAATGAATAAATTAACTTTACTAAAATATATCTAAAATTCATTTGTATATTACACTATTAATCTTAGATAAGTCCAAATTATAGAAGAATAATCTTTAGTAGGATACACATTTAGTATTTTTTAATTTACCTCAGTACATTTATTTAAGTATTTTTATTACAATTCAATATGATGCTACATTAGATCGATAAATGATAGCGGGCTTCGCTACGAACAGTTACCAAATCGCTTTAAGAACAATGCTTACAAAAAACGTGTCGAGACACATTCACTTTTTAAATTATTTTAAACTGTTTTTAATTTGACTCATAAATAATTTAAACTTTATTACTTTATGATGTAAAAAAACGAAACGACCAACCACGCTAAAACTAGAGCTACAGTTAATTAATCTATAAAATTAACATTTTTCTTTCTTTCAAGTCTTCGGTCGCCCATACCATTAACTGTGTGCAAGTTACAGCTGAAAAATTACGAAATTGCTAAGAACCCGAAAATGTGTCTATATGTAAATATTCTCCTAGGACAATCACAAAGTTTTAAAGGTCTTGTTGGATAATAGTCGGATTCACTCGGATAAGTGACCTCGAGGTAGGCACAAATCCAGTACATAAAATGAAGCCATTGAAACTTTCAGCGTGGCGGGGGAAAATTTATTGGTTGCATTCATTCTTCAATAAATTTGTAGGAGATAGTATATTTATGTAAAATTATTTATAAAATAAAAAATATAGCATCTAATAAAATGTACAATTAGTTATCAAGAATATTAAGAATACGTAGGTATGCTTATTAAGTTATTTTTTTTAAATATTATTTTAAAAAGCTATTGATTTTTTTTTCAATACACATTGAATGAACATATACAATCAATATACATAGAATGCTCTTAATGGAGGACGCTTTCAGTGCTAAATTTTAGGTATCTATTTCACGACGAGCACGATGAATTTTGGTAGATAGGTAGTTTTACAAAAAAGGCGACGATCGTTCAAGTTCAATACAATGCGTGACATTGGTATTGGCCCATGATACTTGTTAAATTGTGGCACTTGGTTTAATGAATTCTCGACCCTATTTTATCATCGTCAAAATTCCAACCTTCGACCGCCGCCATTCCTGGGACAGACGGGGACGGAATACAATTTGCCGTCCTTTCATGCCGACCGTTTGTTTGTTAGAACGAGATGAAAGAGCGGTTCTTTCGTCTGCTCGGTAAGTGACAAGTCTCCGAGCGTTGAGTGAGCACTGCTACTCGAACCATTTCTGCTCAGGATGGTCTATCAGTCGGCACATCGCCCAATCTGTCTCTTCTCTTAATAGCCTATTTACAGAATCACTTTACTTTTACTTCAAGCGATGACGACAACCAACTTACGGTAGGGGTTTTTTAAAAATTCAAAAACATATTCTATATTACGAATCTGTGAGGTTTTTTGTGTCTGACGTCTGTCACTAGTTCAAACTTATTTTTAACGAGACATCGTGTACATACATTATTATTATTTTTAAAATAAACACATAGACGATACATTAACCACGTGTATCAACTGTCTCGAGTTCATTTATTATTTACAGGACAACCTGTACCTAAATTTACGAGCATATACACATTATAGGTGTTCGGAGAGTTCACTACCAAAATAATAAGGCTGTGTCTATGATAAAAAAAAAAATATGAGGAAAGATGGGTGCAAGTACTTTGGAACTAAAACGTGTTTCAAATAAACATAACTTTTACATCTTGGCTTTGTTTTCCTTTCGTATGTTAGTCGTTTTACGAGACATTTGCACAACTCTAATTTTATTTAAATTAGCAGAAGATTAGTATTCAAAATAATAATAATATATCTTTGCGTTCAAAATCCTTCTTTTTTTATAGTGACGTGCTCTTTTGTTACATGCCAAATCGTTTCAATATGAATGAACTATAACAGAAGTATTAGTATAACAAAAGCAGTTGTACCATCGATATTATATGGTGGTGGTCATTATATTATTATTATAACAGTTGGACAATCGCGTATCGGTATGTGGTTAAAAATGTTAATAATTGTTAAACAAATAGACACGTATCTATGAAAATAATTAATTAAATATGTAAACAATAGGCCACGATAGCGTATCTGACTGATTTAACATCGAAATACCTACATATCTACTCGTAGATATGATGTATCTAAGTTTAATAAAAACGAATGGTTAAAACAGTCTATTTTGTGAATTTCCTGTTTTCTTGACGGTGCTACTAGATAGAGAATACGGTAAAATAGACCCAGATGTGCAGTCAGCCGTAGCATGGGTATTTGTGAAATATAACCTTATATCCACTTTGCAGTAAAACTTTGGTCCACCTTTCAACCAACCTTTTTTATAGAAATTAGTAGATAAATTATCGTATCTACGGGTTACGGAATCATGGGAGTTAATTACGTCACCGAACCACAAACTATGCCAGATATTTTTATTCAACAGGTTTCCCAGCGTACGTTTATATTCTCTGCGTATAACAAAATTATAATAACACACGATTATCTACCATAAATATGAGAAAAACAATAAAAACTAAGAATAACAAAAATTAAAAAAGAAAAATACACTCTCAGGTGAAAAATAAAAGTGAAATAAATTGACGCTGATGTCACAAAAGTGTAATAAAAACATATTTTCCTATTGGGTGAAATCTCATATATATCAATCTCAGCAGAAATAGAATTTAATCATTCGTCTGCCCTCCCAATACTGTACTATACTTGCCGCAATACTATACTTACATACGTCGATACGACACGCTAGTTTACGAAACAGTGTGGTTATGGGCATTTATTCCACCGTTGCTTGAAAATTTACCCAAAACTCGTAGGTAGTCTAAAAAGTGATTTTGGGAAACCGCGCGAGGAAACCGAAACTAATGATATCAGGTTGTAAGTTTCTAGCATAGGCTAACTACATTTTTTTGCTAACTTTGCACAAACACGTAACAAACGAGCGAGCTTATTGCCGCAAAACAATCTCTACCAGTTATAAGATAAGAGTATATAAACTTCGTGTCGGTCTTAAATGAAAACATCTACTTCACCTTAGCCAGTTAATACGGTTACGGATGTAGAATTAGAAGGTAGTTTTGAGACGACGCTACGTTTGAAAATAGCCATATTGAGAGGCTCCAATGGCATCAGGGAGTTCATTACACAATTTGTTCGCGAAGAACGCAGAATTTTCGAGGATGAATTTTTGTACGGCTAAGGCTTTATTTTTTTGACCTTTCAACTGGAAGTTGGTTTACTGATATTAATATATTTTAGAATTAAGATCTATCAAATACAAATTGTAATAATATGAGTATTTAGAAAATTAGGGAAATGTCGAGACATTAAATTTTCTTCGGTGACGGCTGCTGGTCATAAATATTTGTCGCAATGCTCGCAAACGGAATTTATGATCCATTAAATACAAAAGAATAGGTACATGTAGTTTGACGTTTTTCAAGGGTCATTAAAATAAACGAAATATGTATGTCACCTATTTGCTTCGGAGTCATTACTAATTTCATTCAATATCTAATTTATAAAGTTATTTTAAAATTCGTTACTCTTAACCAGCGTTCAATTTAGTTTTTTATTTTTATTCTAATTTCATCTTTCTTTATTTTCATTGCTTTTTTTTACCACTTCTCGCGTCTGTAAATATTTTTTTTTCTTTTGCCATCCGTTAAGTTGGGTTTTTAATACAGTTTTTCGTAATTATTTTTATAATTGAAAAAAACAAATACAAAAAAATGCGTTTTCTGGCACACAGCTTAAACTTAAAGGCTAATTGCCATATTAGAGGAAGAAGAAATATAATGTCTACGTTTTAACGGCAAAATTCTTGCGGTCTATGAAAAAAGATCAGTTCGCGATACTCATCCACACGGCCATTGATCCAAATCTCTTGTAATTATCTTGCTTGAATAGATTATTATATTGGACTGATAACATTTATAGGTATTCATATTTAGAAATTTCGGTGCCGATTAAAAAATGTATATCAATTTTTTTATCTTAATCCAGAATGTCAAAACAACGCAGGCCTTTACGTACTAGTTCTAGTTCGAAAAAAAAATAACATGGCTAAAAATATATGATGTTGTAAGTAACAAAAAGCTCGCGGCAAACAATTGATTAATCGTTAGTGTTGAATTTTACCTTAAACCTTGAAGTTGAGAACATTGAGTTATATACAAGTATTTATTTATTTTTTATTCGGGTAAAATATTTTCCGGTCCGATACGCGGACGGTAATTTCTGAAGAGCTGGACACTTCGGAGATTAACCGACACATTTTTATTCAAAATAATTGCTATATTCTAGATACTGGCAAATTATTATGGGTCCTGTTCTATACAGCAAACCTCTTTGTATTGAAGCGAGGGGCCTGGTTAGCTAAGTAACCTCAACGTTTGGCTTAGGCCATAGTTGAAATCCCCTCGATCTCAACTAAGTGAAAATTAGCGTACATTCAATTTAATGTAACTAACAGGGGAGAGACAAATACGGCACTATTTGCCATTTTTGGGCAAAACCCTACAACGATTTTTAACTCAATTTACGTCAGTCAGCTGACAAATCTTTTATTACTGGCTTTTAAAAAAATCTATTTGAATATCGGCAAAATTTGATTACATCAATAGCTCTCACAATCGTCACATATCTGATTTTTATAACCACCAAAATAAAGATTTAAAGAACTCGAGAGCAATTTTCCAACATTAAAAGAAATAAAAAATAATATTTATTATGTTTTTGTAGGTCTTTCGGATTTTTGTTTTCTATGACGAAATTTCTCTACCAAAATGTGCGTGAAAAACATGCAATAGCTGCTATGTAATTTAATTTTTATTTATAACTAATATTAAGGAGCACAGGGATAAATAAATACAACATTGATAGATATTGTATTGGTTTTTTTTTATTTATTTATTCAATATGGTAGAATAAGAAGTTACAATATTAAATAATATAATAACACTGAACAAGGAATTAAATTAATATAATATAGACAAATTAAACACCAGTCATTTATTAGATGAATTTGGATTATATTCAAGAAAATAGTGCAAATGACTCAGTTATGCGTCTCTCGTGAAAAGGTTTAGCTCCCCACTGACGAACAATAATATAAAAATAAATAATCATTAAACGTCTTTGATACGAGCATTGAACATCTGGAGATACTGGCTAAAGCTCAAACCGCGGCCCGCGGCCCACGACAGGAATAGCAACGGGACTCGTTCATGTATTTAAGGTTTCAGGTCGATAATATTTAAACTTATTGTGCCCAGTTCATACATATTATGTTCTGTTTTTTACGATGGTTAAACGCGTACGTAACATGGTAACAGGTTTATGGTTTAAACCTGGAATGTGGACAGGCAAATTTATACATTATTTATAATTTGATGATATTCTTTTCGTTTATAAGTCTGTAAGATGTAAAAATAAATTTAAAATGTGTGTTTCATATACAGGGTGAACTAAAAGTGAACAGTATCTTTTAAGTGGTGATTCTGGACATGAAATTGAACATCTTTGTAAATAAAGAAAAAAACTAGTACTAAAAAAACTAGGGCACCGTACCTACAAATGTATTGACGGCAGTGAACGTCGGGTAGTTTCCCGCTCGCAAATATTGTAATATAGGTCGATTGGATAGGTCAGAAGCAAAACAATACCAAACGTTCAATAGAGTATTTATATTTTTATATAGATTTTTTTTTTTTTTTTCGTTAGCTATATGAAAAACCAGACACTGCTGACTTCAAGTTCACCCTGTATGTATTTGAGTATTGAAATGTAAAAACTTTCAGCTCGCCGATATCGTAAAAATTGCGGCGGACTCGCGAACCTCAGAAGAGACTAAGGGCCAAAATTTCAGTCCTTGCTTAAAGTCGTCCTTAGTTAGGATCAACTTAACTTTTAAGCATGACCTTAATTGAATTGTGTATTTCAGTTGCTTTTTAAGTTTGAGTTTGACACAGATGTCACGGCGACTGTAACGCCGTTAATGTACTGAAATCGCTCCTAGCAGCGTATTTTATTAACACTGACATTTTAACGTTTTGATTCTTAGCTAAGGCGAACTTTTATGTTCGACTTAACGCTAAGAGTGAGTTGAAATACGATGTTTATCGGTTAAGTCTAACTTAAAATTTAGGTTAGTCTTAAGTAGGACATGAAATTTCGGCCCTAAGGGAAGAACCGCCAGTTATCAGCACCAAATTGATCACTGTCTTTGTAGCACGGTTTACTAATTTACCTACAGCGTTCAAACGTGTGCCAAAGCTGGCAAAGCCGTAGCTACTCGAAGAGGCTGACGTGCTTTTTGACCAGGATATTGAGCACACGAAGGACTCGCAGTTTTTAAGTTGATCTTAAGCTTTTATCACTTTACTGTGATATACGCATTTGAGACTGAAAGGCAACTAACGAAGAAAATAAACACGTGCAAGCAAGCAAACAAAAGTCAACCGCTAGTCATATTGTAAATATTACCAAAGAGATAAAACAAAACGGCACGTTTCCACTGTTGTTGCGTTTGAGCTATAAAAGGAAAACAATTTTTGTTTTCCTCGAGAAAACGTTTTTATATTACGCCTTGACTCAGGCAGTGCGAATGTCAATATTATTCAAAATAACAAATCCTGCAATTTAAATAAGGTTAGGTATTTCATGTGCTTCTAAAGGGCGAGACATGTAATAATGAAAAAACACTACAATATGTAGAGATAATCACCGATTTGAACGAAATGTAAAAAAAAGTTTAAGAAAAAAGTTAAAAATGAGAAAATATTCTTTTTTTTTCTTACACTGCGAGAAATTATATAACGTATGCAGCTATTATATATCGTTGGGTTTTCCATTAAATTTTATCATACAATATTCGCTACCAGCTCACATTAACCTAATATATTTATACGCAGATAATATAAAAAATAGAATAAATTAAATTAAATTTAGATCAAATAATACCATCTTGTTTCCAAACCTAAGTTTTTCATTAAGTACATTAATTACATCCGTGAATTTTGATGGACTTTTACCTCTTTATTGTAATGCAACACAAAAATATCACAATGAGGTCAAAAGATATGAAAAATTACATATCCTGTCCAAATTATCACTTATGGGAACCTATAAATCGAAAATAACCCTTAGTTCCATCAGATGAATTCAGTTAATTATTCTTGTTGAATATCGTCTATTATCGGTGCACGGAAAACACAGCATTTTCAAGCGAGTACATATGAAAAATATAGGGAATTTAACCACGACAATTTTATAAAATAAAGTTATTAATTTCGATAGAATAATAGATAATAGATAATAGAAATATATCCTTTACCATTTCAGTAAACGTGTCCTACAGCAGTTAATATGTTTGTAAAATATCAACGATGAATAGGAAATATTAAAGATAATATATTGTGTTTCCTTTACAATACCTATGTAATAAATTTTTAATCGAATGCAAATTGATAGGTTAATTACAAAGAGGCTATTTACAAAATAATAATAGCAGTAAATTAAAATTTCAGGACCACCTAATCGATATAAAAACGATCTTTTGTTTGTAAGTCTATAAATAATAATATATATAAGTAATTGCACTTTTTTATTACTTTTATTGATGTTTAAATGTTACGATTTTGCAGCAATTAGTGTAGAGTGCTTAGACATTAACTATTAATATATACACGAATAACATTCGATTATAGATTACATAATTACGACCTATCAAAAGAATAATGATTGACTTGTGGATACAGGCGATACAAAATTAGTAGATAGACCTGTAAGGCATTCCCCATGCTGGAAATAAATTGGGTTCAAAAACCGTTCATCTGACGCAATTTAAGATTGATAACGAGGACGTCAGTTATAAACTAAATATTTGTAATACTATTTACAATAATTACCGGACATCTTTAAATCTTTTTGAATTCCATAATTTAAAATTTCCCCCGTTTTGAATTAAAAGAGACAATAAGCGACAATAATGTGACTACTTATACCATTAATTTGAGGGAAGCATTCGAATTGTGTTCGCGAAGGATTCTCATACCGCTGTCAACCAGTGTAATCAATGTAATCAATGGACGACCGAAACACATGAGATTAATTCGGAGTACTGATATAATTGTTGCAACTAGGAATATCGCTGCAGAACGTGCTGATAATGTTAAATAGGGGACGTTCAAACATGACGTATGTTATGTAATGGCATCGTTATACCGTGGTTATACCGTGGTTATATGGTCAGAATGTCGCTACGTACACGTCTTTATACCTTTATGGTCATGTCGTGTTTCACGACCCGTAGGCGGCCGCGGCGTGCAGTTCAACTGACACGTTCAACGCGCGGACGTGATAATGTAACCATCGACAATATTTTAGAAAACATAACATTACACAAACATTAATAAATATCGTCCTATATTTATCGTAGTTCTTTCGTTCAGCGCATAAAAATTTTCTTACTACGTTCAACTCATATTCCTTATACTTCTTACTAGTAAACCGAGTTATTCGCTTTTAATTAATATTGGATTACCAAAAAATACCTGGCTATCACGGGACCCGTCAAATGACTCAAAGACACTTAAAAATACCACGACAAATCAATCACAATGGTGATCAATAAACAAATACTTCAGAGTAAGTAAACAGGCCAACTTCTAAGGACAGCAAGGGACACATAGGGCTGTATGTAATAATAATTACACTAGCAATGAATATTTTAAAACTTCGCGAAATAAATAAATAAATTTATAAGACTATCACTCAAATTTATTAATATTAGATGCAATTTTTATAAAAAAAAAAGATTTTGTAAACAGATCGAAGAAGTAAACAGTAAACACAAAATTCCACCAAAGAATCGTAAATTTACTACACGGCGCGTTATTTCTGTTATTAGGAGTCCGCACAAAACTTATGTCATCTGAATACTGGGCTAACCCTTCCCACGCGCTGTTATGTCGTCGCGCGAGAGGCGTTTCTATTTTATATGACATCCAAAAAATAAAATGAAGTGGGTAAACAAGATTTAGAAAAAACACTGCCGTCGGCGAGAATCGAACCTTTTAACGTCGCGTCAGGTCCCATAGACCCGCACGCTATATGGGTTTTCTGACGCTAATCTAACCATTCAGTACCCCTTTATTTCCGGTGGAAGCTCAGCGTGTTTGTATGTAATTTGTAATCGATTGTAAGAATTAAAAATATATATATATATTCGATAATTTATAGACCGTGTGATGACAGCCAAGGTTATTTATTAATCTAATAATAAATCAAACAAATGACAATACTGCGGTAGTTAGTGTGGGGGACAGTTAATATTGTCCACATAAACGGATTAACAGGCAAGTAAAGGTCTGTCCAAACAATTTGCGATTTAATGCCACGCCATGAAACAAGAAAACAGCCGAATCGCGGCGGTTCAAATAGAAGGTAGTAAAACATAGGTTCACTGCACTGCGCCAACAAATTCCACCATCACATTTATCTCACACCTGCTATTAGTTTGATTAAGGCGATGATTGCGCCAGAACCACGAAAATTAGGTATTTTCACGAGCGATTTTGCTGAAACCCATACTCATAGCCTCTGATATGGAAATGTTATTATATACCGATGTAAAATATAGGAAAAAAACATAATATCTGCTTTAGTATTAAAAAAAAAGCGCAGTTAGTACTACAAAAAGTTTAATTATAACATGATAAAACATGAGAACCAAAAGATTTACATTCCTCTTAAATAACAAGCTAATTAGAAAGAAAAATATATATTTATATAAATTATTATTTAAGTTAATGAAAAAACTAAAATTATTCTCTGTGTCATAGGAGTGTCAGTTTTACTTATATGTTACATTTACAGAAGTCTAGTACACTGTCTGCTCTATATAAGTGTTTTTTTTTATCTAAAATTAATAATGAAGCAACCAGAGTGTGTCAAAAATGAGGATAAAATGGCTCTTGAAAGCGGACTGCCTCTTAAAGTATAGGAGTGGCCACACATGTGTCGTCAAATGTGCGAGCGAGCGAATTCGATAGTAAGAACGTAACTGTCAACTGTAAACGGTCATAATCGACTGCTGCTGCCAAACGACCGCAACCGATGACACATAATTTTAACGCTCAGTGGTGACTCTACTAGTATAATATAATACCTCAACGTTTATTAAATTGGGCCAAACGTTATATTATATTTTCCTGGTCTCTAGAAAAGAAAGACCCAGCGACAAATCATGGGAAGTGATAATTCGTTGAAATAACGTCTGACTTTTATTTTTATTTTACGCTGTTGATGACAAGATATTTTGTCAACCTAAAATTATTAACGCGTATTAGTAGATGTGTAGATGTTTAAACGTTCACTAAATACAGCATGCCTAGAGTTTAAAAATAAAACAAATACAAAGCACAAATTGTTAAAAAAAAATAAAAAAACCCTGACACACAAACGACTCAACAGATTTTCTTGAATCGTAGCCTAAGATCAAAAGTTACCTTTCAAACAATAATTCAAATCGGTTTATCCGTTTCGGAGCTACAAATGCCACAGCCAGACACAGATACACACGAAAAAAGAAAACCTTTGTCACAATGGCAGTTAAAGGTTAATACTTTTTTTTGCTATCGACCTTTCCTGGGACAAGAAGAAACAAATTGTAAGTTTATTATTTACAATATTATTATTATTTATACGTCAAAATGACGTAATAAAACTCCGCGGATAAAGCGAGTGACCATGATTTGATTTTGTGTGGGTTTCAAAAATTAATGTGTCTAACGGATTACGATTAGCTAAATGTTTAGTTACCAATTTTATTTATAATAATATGGTTGTACCTACCCTATCCTAGGAATTTCCCGCGAAATAAAAGCTCCTTGTAATATCCTATAGCAATAATACTTTTCCATGTATGAAAAATATACATATATATAGTAAAATTGTAAAATGCATTTCTTAAATACTGTACATTATATGAAAGTCTGACAGTACATTGACATTTAGAAAATTAAAAATTTTCAGACAAATTATAAAGCCAGAATGTTTAAAAGAAATATAGTTTGCAAGATGTATTGGACATGGTGAGTTTTGAGCTAATTTACAATGATAGGAATAATAAAAATCACTTAGTAGTCAATTAAAAAAAAAAAGATTTATTTTGATTATTTTCGCAACGCGTATAGCCAACAGCTCTCAATTTTTAATGTGTCTAGGATATATTATTATGCTCTATAAATAAAAGATCACAAGCAATTCAGGACATGAGTCGGACGGTCATCAGTCGAGCGCGTCAGTCATGTGTGTATATATATATATATATATATACCTACTCGTGCGTATTTCTTTCAGTTTGTTTAAATGCCGGCTTTCTATTTTATATTATGCAATATATAACTACAAAAAACGAGTAAAAGAGTAAAAAGTATATGTTGTAATGTTAAAAATGACAAACAAGTCTACCTTGGAACAGGCAGACTACGTGACTTATGTTATGATTTCATTTTTGTACTTAAATAAATAAATATAAGTTTCTTATCCTACTCATATAGATGATTCGTTTTTATTTGAATAAATTTAAAAACAAGAAATGCTTATAAATGAATAAAATTGATTTCACCCCACATCTTATTACGAATATGTATGTATAAATAAGAAAAACGCTGATTATTTAATTAGAACATGACGTCAGCGGTCAATGTGACAAAAGGAAAAAAAATGACCTTAAGGAAGTATGACTTACACGCATAACAATTTTTCACTTACCTGAAACAAACAAAAAACATCAAATCAAAACAAATCCACAAACAGCAACTTGTGAAATTATGAACATGATTGTTATTTGATGGGCGGACATTAAGGTAATAGCTTGTTGTCAACATGATTAAAATTTCATTAGATTGGTTGCCTAACGCGTAGTACAAATCGCAGCACGTTTAGCGGGCTATATCGATGATTATAATCAGAAAAGGTTTTCAAACTGATTTGTAATTTCATAAAAAATAAATATTTGGAATAAATTGAAGGCCAAAACCATAACAATAGATACGCGACCTTATGACCTTAGTTTAAAAGTGACAAGTAACCATTCTAAAAACTCGATTGGAAGATGTTGTTTAGTGCAATTTTATTAGGAACTATATAAGATAATGTTTCCAGAAAAAACGTTATAATTTTGTCCTTTTTGCTATTATGGGCTGGCATGTGTTATTTATACAGCACACAAATAAGTTTTAAAAACCTGATTTTGAAAATATGTATGCTAAAAAGTCGCTAATTTAATTGGCCGCATACAGAATGGATACAGAATTTTGAAATATGGAAATGAAAATGTTCAAAAAGGATAGAAACCTATGCCTCCTTATGAAAATTCGCGTTAGTTCGCTACTAAAAAGTGAAAACGCATGCATTTTCTTTTCGTTAGTGGTCACCTTTAGGTTTTGCAGCGTTCTAACGCTATGCTCAAGGCCAGTGGAGTTTTGGGGAAATGCTAGCAAAGAACGAGCTGGAGAAGAGATGAAGTTGAACGCCGTATATGATTGTTTATGTTATAAAATTGATAAAATAAATATTTAGGTGTTGTAATAGCAACAATTTCTGATTTTCCATCTCACACGATATTTTTGAAAAGAGCTTATTTGTCCCGACCCCTACATTCATTGCCTTCCTCACTTTTGCGCCATGCACTTTTTTGTAATTGATCAATTTTCCTGGTTATGAGCGAACATTTTATGCCAAGTTATAAATGTAAAAAATAATAGTTATAGAGTATTTTATGAACTTTCATTCGACATTTGAATTTTTTACTAGGGCGCACCGTTTTCGAGATATAAGCGAAAAACCCAAAATTGAGACCTTCTTTGTGCCCCCCCCCCCCCCCGCTGCCCCCCCCACTCCGGATCCCCCTAGACGTCAAGACTTTTAGTATATTAACTGCTTAAGCACACTGAATAAGTTTCTAAAGGAATCGCTTGGTCCCTGCTCTATTTAGATAATAAATGTTAGTTGCTTAGTGATTATTTTTATTTTTCCTTTCATTATTTAAAAGATATTGCAAACAAGCACACTAACATCGATATTATTGTATCAAAATCCCATTCTGCATTTTATAACCCTGTGTATTCAGGGTATATATTAAATCCTAGGAAAGTATAAGAATCCTGTGATTAAACGTGTAACGAAACGCTGCACCCTAAACCCTGCATTGTTGAGCTATTGGGGCACTGGAATGGCATCGCTGCAGCATTTGTTACAAGCAGTTTCAGTGGTTATTTTAAAGTTCGTACATTTTAAAAATAGTTTATTTTATTATCTCATATTTTTGACTCACACCAAAGAGGAGGAAAAGCAACGGAGATGTGAATCTAAATTTTGCCTCAGAAAATCATAAATTATACCTACTATTGACGCTGTTTAAGGTAAATTATAAAATACAATCAAATTCATATTATCTTAAGCCAATTGTCTGTTTTCGGGAATATGAATCCATGGAAACTTCGTAATAATAAATCGAAAAATCGATATAAATTGTGCATATTTACTGAGAATTGTCTCACATGCCTCTTGCGTAAATAAGTGTCACTTTTGCAGTAGTCGCGGTGTATCAATTCTAAAGCAATAATGAGAACATACTCGTACGTAAAAGCTGCCTCTTATGAATTCGATTTTTCGAGAGAATACGGCCGGAATAGCGTGCTCGCCCGCACTTACGCCTTTTAAAAGGGAAAGGGGTTAGTGTAATGCGATCATTCCTCCCTCATAAATTTACATGAGCTTAAATCAGAACGGAGACGGCGTGGGTCAAATATAACATTCGAGAATAACAACACTTTACGTATGGAAATTTTACACCGAGCGTGACATAAGCAACAGCAATATTCTCAAGTGGTGAAACCAGGTCCGCTCTCCGAGCTGGCCACGTAATATATTATTACTAATTTAAGATGATTAAATAAAAATAAGTTTGACAAATAAATCGCCGATCACCTTAAAACAACAGTACTCGCTATAAAGCTATGGCTTTCCAATGGAAGCAGCTCATTTATTTTTAATTAAAGTACCATGTAAGGGGCCCCCGCAGCATTACTGCACGGTAATATATTGTTTTTACAGTCAAACACATCAATAGAGGGAGAAAGCAAGTGAGTCCGTGTGCCATTACACGTTCAGAGAATGTCGAAAACTATTCCTAGGTACATAGTCAAATATTTATGGTGGAATGAGGTTAATTTATTGAAAATCGAGTGAAATAGATAAAGTCGCTTGTCCGATAAAGCACTCAGGATGTATAAACAATAAAAGTCGTTCGAAAAGTGAAACCAGCGATTCCTAATAAAGAACATCGTGAGTCGTGAGTCGTAGTCAGCCAGATAGTATGAAATTACTTTTTAATGCTTACGGTCGCGTTTTTCTAAGACACTATTACTTCAAAAAGGCCACATAACAAAGCGCGTGGGTCTTAAAATGTGGGTTAATCGTTTCTCGTACGAATTGTACATATTTTTGTGACTTTTTTGTCGTGGTATCTTTTAATAGTAGACAGACATCGTTTAACCTACATTCTTATGGTGACACCATGTCATTTGGCGATTACTTCACATCAACATCAAAAGGATAAACATACAAGCTTCGTCCTTACCACCTTGACATCTCCCCTGGCTCTAGCTAGTCACACATGTTTTTTGGGTCAACCTGAGGTGATTTAGGCTTAATTCCTCAGTACTTAATTTACGCATCATCGTTTTAATTAAATCAGCCATCGAGCTATTGTACTAACAAATAAAAACAAAATATCAAAAAATAAATTAAAGTTCGTGTGTTAATTTCTTTAATATTTTGTAATTGGTAATTGTTTTTTTTTACCTGATTTCGCAATGGTTTCCTATAATGCTATGTGATAATTACTAATAAAATAAAATAAATTATTATCCAGTTCGTGACTGGAATTTACCATGTATCTATGTACTACTTAATAAGAGTAAGAGTATAGAGCATGTTATTGTATTTTAAAAAGATTTTTTGGTTACATTTTGGACTTTCTATTGAAGGCCTTTGCCTTACTTTGTTACTTTACTTATGCGCATTCCCTTCTTGCCTATGACATGGCAATGCCCGAGCCGCTGATCGCCAGCGAGCATTTGTTTTGCAGAAACGAGCTGTCCGTTATCTAGAGCTCCTGCGAGAAATATATTTAGGAAGCTTTATATAATGACTCTGTCTTTATTTGGAATGGAAGTCGCTACATTCGTCCATACTAACCTTGGTCTCTCGTGGTCTCTACCATTGATTGCAGCTTTACGTTCGGTGAGCTAAGCGCACTCATCAGGTCAGAATCCTCTATGTATATCGTTGAAACCAAAATATACAACAAGCTTGATGTAGAACCCAAATCTCTAGCGTTATTTAAAAATAAGCTCAAAAAACATAATTATTAGTCTAGTTATTATTAGTGTCTATACTATAGAAATTTAATCGTAGATTTCTATGAAATAGATTTGGGGACGAATATTTAATAATTATTTTGTTTAATATATTCTGAAAACCAGCGCCTTCCAATTTTTACAATGAGAAACGCAGCTGAGCACAGCATATTTATAGAGATACTATTATTGTATTGAATTTATAATGTATTTAAACTTTTGTGTTGAATTTATAATGCCTCAATAAATGAAATGAACTTTAACTTGAACATACACACACATACTTACATACACTCAATGACGTATTTCGCTTTGAATCATTGACAATAAGGACGGCACGATACGAATAAAGATAGGTTGATAAAATGAAACATGGGTCAATAACGCAGCTTGGTCTTGAAACGCGACATGATATTGCATGTCGCGTTTGAATCAATCAATATCATACTGAATCAATCACCATTATATCTCATAGCAAAAACTAAACGTTTTCCTCAAGGAATTACTTTGTACCTCACGTCGCCAGTCGATTGATATTGAGCGATATGCATATTAATTAAAAAAAACCTGGTAGTGCTCTCATCTGGCTAGTAAACATTGTACATTCACTGAAAACGCATAAAACAAGTAGCTTGATAGGTCGCACAAAAGCGTACAATGAACCGTTGCCTAGACAGAGTTCTTGTTGATTACCCACATTAGTTTAGAGCATGCACACTTTTGTATTTCATCTGAGACCACTGATGTTTATTTTCTTTGTTAAGGATTTATATACTTGTTTTATATATAATTCATTACATCATTATATACAGACGGCGAAATAGAAAAAATGTTTTTAAAACAATAAAAACAGAATATTTTAAAAAGTCGCGGTAAACGAAAACATTGACTAAAACAACCCTTAAGTTTTTTAGTGATGCAAGCCTTAAGGGTCGCACGCGAAAACCCGAAGGTAAGTGAAACTTCTGTTCAAAACATGTATTTTTCGCAAAAAAAAATTAAATAAAATGTCATTGAGGAATAATTGTTTGAAAGTGTTCTCCCCAAAAAAGCGTATCCTGCCACACGATTAGCAATAAATTCGAGCCACGGATGTTTCTAATGGCGTGTCCAATGTGTCCATGCCGACCTTTGGGCAGACCGTGTAAATGTAAACAAGGCCACCAGAGTCAATTTCCCCGATTGCCCTAGAGATCGCCCATCCGTGAACGTTTATCGACCAACACTTCGTAGCGGTTAAATAACTACTACCTATTCCGTTTTTTTTTTATTTATTATAATTGTTTGGCAATAACTATCGGCTTTATGCATGGTCGCTAATCTTGAAGGTACCACCAACCATAAGGAAATGCATGGTATGTCAGCTTACAGCAAACTAACGCTAAATAACTATAGTTATGCACAAGGCCGTAAATATTGAACCCGTAAAATTACACAGTACGGTAGGCAACCGTAAGATTTCAACAGACAGCATAAGGGATTCCGACGGGGTCAATTTTTTCCTCGAAGCATTTGCAAAGACGCCTTAGTTTGCTTCTAACGCCGCATGCATTTTCTTGTATTTTCTGTGTTAAGAGTCGCTCTTCCACTCGTGGGAAAAAAAATCTTCCATAAATGGTCACGTTCTCCTTTCGCAACCGCGTTCCTTTCTTTCATTCTTTACCTATATGTATATGAGGGTTTGTCTAATATAGCGAGAAATTGTACTAATACACTTTTACTAGGTAAGAACTTTAAACATTTTATTTTATTTTTAAATTATAGCTAAACAAACATATATTATTACAATATCATGATTTATATAGCTCCAGAGTTCCCTTCAAAGACACACAGAACCTGAAAAATACACCTAATAATGGTGAAATAAGTATTTCGCTATATTAATGCGTCTTTATTGTTTTTTTATATATTAAGTATCTAAATATGTTTTAGGCGCAACGAATCAGGAGCCTTATAACTTATAACCGAATCATGTAACATGAGGGCAATTTATTATGACAATAGGGTCAAGTCTAGTGGTTTGTGGTTTGTCAAACCGCAGGTCACTGAAATGTAGGGCGCGCTTTATCGGCCCCATATAACTGGCACGTGACCGAATATGTTAATAATATTGCTAATAATAATTGTGAATAATGGCGCGGCGTGGATGCAGTGCCCGCGGATAGTGGCCACCGATTACTTTTTGCAAATTTATGTAAAATCAAAGTGACGTCACTGCAGTCGTAACGGGTATGTCCCAGTTGCATAATTCGGTTGGTGAAGTAACTCAGGTGACGTGGAAAAAATATTTGTAATGCTGATCGTATAAAGTGATTCCTTTTCGATTTTTAACTTTTTAATAATTTAAATGTCAATATCACATAAAATTATATATTAATAAAAACAAAAAAATGGCAACGTACGCGTACATACATATACAAAAAAAGTAACTTATTTTTTAGAAAGATATTTTCAGGTTCCTGATGTCATTAATGGGTTGGGAAATGGGAGTTGGGAAATCAGAGAAACGGGTGTTCCTCCTGGGTTAGTGAGTGTGCAATGAACTGTGAATCATGGCCATACATTATGAGGTCAAGAACGGGACATTATGATCGAAACCCCTTATCACCCCTCCCGCTCCCGCTCCCCCATCTCTATTCGTTTCGTTCTTTCCTATGGTGAATACGCACCTCAGGCGAATTTTATAAATTATTATTTGTATGTGAAATGTATTTTGTCTAGTTATTATAGCTAGTACACCAATTTTCTTATAAATTATGAAATTAAGGTGTTTCCGAAATTAAATGTATTTTATTTCATGAAAATTAGCTGCTTGCGATCGAAGTAGCTGTTGCGACTGACGGCATCGGCTAGTATCGGGTGTACTGGCGGGCCGCAGCGCACAGGTTTTGGGCCAAATTAGTGGAACGCGTATCCATTTCTCTAAAAACGGGACATTTTCGCGTCCCCACAGAGGTAATCGGGACAACGGACCATAATACTGTAAAACTGGACTATCGCGTTCAAAACGGGACGTATGGTCGGGTTATGAGAATGACGCGCGCCCGTGTGTTTGTGTTTGGTATTAAACCCCTTCTAGGAAGTAGGTTTCGATACTTCTCTGCGGTAAGCTATAATTGGCCATTGGTATTCAAATATAGGCCTGTGTTATTGTCCGTTTGGAAACTAAATTATTTTATAATATATGACATAAGAACGATAAATTGTTATTATAAATTGTGATATATTAAACAATAGCCTGTACCTTTGTTTTAGGCAGACTAAGCGATGAGAATCGTGAAAGATGCCCTCAACAGTGGCTGGTTTAATTAAAAAGTACAGTTGGGTAATTTAATCAAAAAGTAATGAAAACAGAAATTAAATTATCAGTTAGATAGATATCGATATCAGTGACCTGAGAATAGTGGTAATTACGTTAATTACTATTTGATTACTCGATCTTATAATTGCGTGTTTAATTGTGCATTGTATTTACCCCAGCAACGTGCGATTCGAGGTACTGCTAGAGTAGATTGCGCGTCGCTCACAATATGGGCATGTGTATGATATAAATCTGATTTTTAAAAAAAATACTGGAAGACAACCACAATTTACAGAAGCTTAAACATCGCCGGAACGGTCATGCACCAAAACCAATTATATTCTGTACAAGCACAGATCAGAGGATTGCCTATAACCATGGTTATTTATGTTTGCTCCATTCCAGTGGTCACTAGCAGACAGATATAACTACTAAGCTTCGACAAATAGCAAAAACATTTCAGTCAAAAGTCAAACGCACATTTTCCCGAAATATTGCCAAATAAATGAAAACCTACGTTCCGTTGGTACAGCTGATAGGTACAGTCGACGACATCAAATTATCTACTGCTGGTATTATCTACTCAATTGTCTCATTTTACGTATATCTTGCTATGCAAAAACATATCCCTAAACATTTCATGCTCGCCATTTCCCCGGGATATTCATATCATTGATTTGACAGTTGAGAAGTGAGAATTATCTACAACGCTGCGATGTTACGTTACGCCACAAACCACACAACACAACGTCCGGTTCACCACAAATACAAATGAAACTTTGATAAACCTTTTTGTCTCGAACACATTTTACTACATCCAATATCAACTGCGCTACTCTTGAACTATTCCAAAACTTAAATGCATCGCTAAACTGTAAAATTTTGCAACTCTTGTAATACGAAATTACATGTTTTAGCATGGCTCAAGATTAACTCAGCAGCTCATCAATCGACCGGTTCGTTTGACATTTTTACAATGTGGCTAGTTTATCGCGCACCTGTGATTTTATTTCAATAAATACTTGGGGGAGATCTGGTTACTGGATATGGTTTACTTCAAAAAACCGTATGGACTTCATCCGTTAGGTTATACATATAACGTACTAGGTATAACATCCAATGGCCGCGAAGACATCATATGAAGACGCAGCGAATACGATAAAATAAAACAATCAACCTGGTGCCAATCTCCTCGCCATTAATATGAACTCCATATGGTAAGCACCCGGAAATATTTGATTAATAGTGTCCAAAAACCGTGAATGTTTAAAAACAATAATTATAGCTTTGCATTTAGCTGACTGTACCTTCATCGCAAATCGCGTGCGTTCGGCGACACGAAGCGATGACGACGCGACAAAGGATGGCACCTAGGGGAGGTTGATGTGGAAGCGCCACCACGCGATGTTACAATAGAATGCCACCACTATAATTGGGTATATATCTAGAACATTTCTTTATTATATTTATATATTAAATTGATTGCACAAGTATTTAACCAAATTGTATTTAAAAGCAGCGAATTTTATTTTGGGCCCCACTCAACTAGGCCAAATATGTCAGAGAAGATGGTGGCAATGAGGCATTAAAAATGGTATAACCATGTGCGGATTCGAATCCGCGTCCTTTGGATCAATAGCCAACGGCTTGAACACTAGACTACCACGATATATACAGCCATATAAGTTGCAATATAATTATAAATATACTAACGAGGTCCTACTTGATAGCGCAGGATGTCGGTTTAAACCCAGAGCTGGTTTTATAAAAATGCATTTTTAACCTCACCTATTCTCTGAGTATCGAGGTCGGTTCACTCCCTGCGTTGAAGGCGAGTCCTAATACAAAACGCTTTGTAGATGATGGTCTAGTTGATAAGGCCTTTGATTATTGACCCAGTCAATTTTTAACGCTTTATCACCAGTATCTCACTTAACCACAAGCAAATTTAACTTATGATCTGTCATAACAATTGTTTAACAAAAAAAAATGAGATATAACACTGTCGAGAAAAGTAAAATTTTAGTGAAATTGTGGAAAATTGTGTATTTTCCCGAGGGTATTTCCAAGATTGATTTCCGAGCAAGATAGTTCAAAACGAATAAATAGTTCTCGTGGTCAAAAAATGCGGGCAACACACAGGCAGATGATTTATATAACAATTCATGACAGCTCTACGAACGCTATGATATATATTATGATAATTACCACCATATTCGTAACTAGATAGTTCATAAAGAAATTACACATGTAAACTAGTTCAAGTGTAATTTTAGAAGCTTAGTTCGGTATTCATGCCAAATAACTTCTAAGCATAATAACTTACCATGTGTTTTTATTTTTTATTTCCTGTGCTTATTTGTAACTTTATGATGTCATTTACAATTATGTGATATATGAAAGGTGAAAGGAAAATATGTGAAAAATGACGATCAGAGAATTTCGGAGAAAACTGCATGTCCACTTGAAAGATAATACATATATGATATATGGTAAAGCCAAAAATTACGTGAATTCTAAAAACTACTTCCGAGAAAGACAAGGTTCGGGGGTTCGACTGTACTCCTCGGCGATATGGTTGTTACGTAGAATAGTGTGCCATCTCGACAAACACACCTAGAATAATTGATAGTGGATAGCCCGCCCAACACGACATGGCCTGGCCTATTCCACGAAACGTGAAAGACGTTTTTGTTTATATGGAGGGAAAATTCTCTCCGATCATGACTAATAAAACAGCACGTATGTCATTGACCAAATATCTAATACTATTAAAAAAGAAAATAAATTATACCTTAAGTTGCCCGCAGGGCCGCGCTGTGAGACTGGTAACGAAAATTAATTACAGTGACACATCGGAAAGATAAATGCACTTTTATGTCATCTTCTTTCTCAGCTTTGCTTGTTTATTCTCATTTGGACTACTCTTCACCTTAAGATATGCAAGTAACTATTGTTATTTTAAATATTAATACATCTTTTAAATAGTATATGTACAATTTTTCTAGGACATAGTATCATAATTTTATAATAAAATATGCATGCTCTTCTTGAGAAGTTAGGAATAGAATCACAGACAGACAATTTTCGAAATTAAATCTGATAGCGTAGTTTTAAATACATAATTTTTCAACAACTATAAACCGTAAATATTGAGTATATTTGACGTTAAAACAAATACTTTTTTACTTTATTGGTTAATTTGCACAAATTGTTTGAAGATATTTGACCAAAAACTTAATTATTGCAAAAACAATAATATTACAATTTAAAGACCTCAAAAGAAAACTATAGTAGTAGCGCTTCCTGAAACAGACTACCGTATACGTGCCAAGTGGTTTTTGAAAGGCCGAATTGTCGAGTGGTGGGTCGGGTGGTGCAGCGAGTGGCGTGTCTGACTTCTCAGCATTCGAGAACTGCCCTGCCCCAATCGATTCATGTTTACCACTCGTCGACTTTCGTCTGATTGTGATGGCATTGTTTCGTCGATTCCTCGTTTAGCAGTATTTTTTTTATTTTATCTTATTTCAATTCGTTTAATATATTTTAATATTATTCTTTTTTACCACTATCTTTATTAGTCAGTGGGGATACTCTAGTTGTACAATTTCTATTGGGTAATCATAATAAATAAACACGGACTAATATTTCAATTTATAATTATAAGGTGACACTAAATATTCTTTTACATGTTTCTATTTGTACTCATAATTGAGTTTATATTAATTTATATTGGCCAGTAATGAATAATACGTTCCAACAATCGTGCTGACGTATTTTTGAAACTCGAATATAATATATGAGCGCTGTATCGAAACGTCAGTTTCGTCTATTAGTAATGAAATTTGTTGACCAATGCTCGGATAGCTTTCGATGTGATCTAATCGGTTATGATTGTTATTCAAGAGCGTCTGTCTACACAAAAAAAAATCAACTCTTTCGCATTTGTACTTTTCGAGTTGAAAGTTGCAACGGACAGACGGACAGGATGGGGATAGTAGCTTCTCATACATGAATGTATGTATAGAAGCTAAAAGCAACCAATGCATGCCAGTAAAATGATGACTTTGTTAAATATGTATGGAAAATAGACCACTAACTACAAGAAAAACGCATAAGGCCGGTAGTTTGTAAATCCAAATTAACTAATCCATGCATATGAGTATTTTATCTAATATTGCGTTAGAATAATACGCTCGTTTCAGGATAACAAAATAATTTATTCTAATATGTTTCTTATATAGATTATGAAAAATGGATGACTAATGGGTTATGTTGCTCACGTGGTAATAAACGCCAATGGAAAGATCATTAGCATAACAGCGCTAGAAGCAAAATAACACAAAGATGCGAATGACGAACCCACAGAAATAACAAAACTTAGTTAATACTCTGGCATGATGATTAATTTAATGATATTAGTCGATATTATTTAAGCATTTAGGCAAATCGACAAAATTATACAGTGATCACTGGAAAGTAGAATCTGAGACAACTAATAAATAAAAAAGATCTCGATAATAATAAGACGTCACGTTAATATTAAGTTTAAACATTTTTAATAAAGTCAAGGAAAGACGGGTATAAATGCGGAAATCGTGATATCTAATAGCTTTGTTATGTCCGACGTCCGTAGGCAGTATCTACCTGAACCCAACAAATAAACGTATCTAAATATCACCGGGCTTCATTAGTACAACATAACACGTAGGTTTAATTAATCCTAATTGGACTACGATAATTACCCAGTTTCATTTAAATGAAAGTTGGACAAATAATAATGATCGCCGAAGGCGTTCTTAATTAGTCTGCGAGTTAAAATCTTAAAATAATTAAGGATAACTTCAGTGACATTGGAAACTTTACAATAGCGTACATCACAAAGAAAACATAACTACCAAGAAAACTCGTACGCCGTGTAATTATTTTTGAATGCTAGTCTATTCAAAATGCTACGGTCGAAATGTAAAATAAAGTATCGAACTCTTTATAATATTGTTATACGTATCTAAAATCCAGCAAGATTGATGCAAACCATTGTATTATTATTATTTTTAAAAGTATTTAAAGTAATTTAGTACTTTTTCAAACTACATACAGAAACTGGACAGTGATCGTACTATCGGCATGTCATACAGATGGACGGACACAGTGATCTTATAAGTTTCGTTTTTTCCTTTTGAGCTACGGAACTAAAAAAACCCCAACTTACCACTATATAAAAAGAGCTAAATGTGACACGGGAGCGATACGGTAGTAATTTCCTTGTGCAAAAGAAACGCATGGTCGCCTGAGCGACTAGTTGAAGCTGAGTCACAGAAGTTATACAGGTTGTATTTATATTCACTTTTAGGGGTTTGATCTACATCGACAACTAAACCGGTCTCACGAAAAAAATTATAACTACGAAAAAAAATCATACTAAAATAATTATACTATTAAAAAACATTGTTTTTCTTCAAAGTACTTCGCGACGTCACAGCCCGATCTCACGACATGCGTTCAAGCGCTTTCTCAAACATTAAAACGATTTCTTTTAATTTCGAATTCGTTTTTATCGTAATTGGGTAACATGTTTGCTGATTAATGATTGTTGGTATATATCAACCCCCTAAAAAGGCATCAGTGAATATTATAAATACATCGTGTATAATCAACAACAGAGCGAAGAGAAAACGAGTTTTTTTTATATAGCTGGTAAAGGCGTTATTCTGCATTTCCAAAGCGTTTTGTTTCAGTGAAATGTATAAATAAGTATAAATGTAAAATTGCTAAAAACCTAGCTATATAGCAAATCACTCCATAAAACTCATTTGTCGTTGAAAAGGGCATTAAAGGTTCACCTTGGCACGACCTTTTTATCGTACGAAACCTTAACCTAAATAAACACGCGTACCTACCTCCTGTCAACAGAATATAGGACCGCCCTCCGGGAACAAAGTCAAGAAATGTACCCATATTGTGTTTTCTAATAATGCCAATAGAACTTACATTCAAGATAGAATTTTTAAATATCTACAATTACCAATTTCAACGCTATTTGTTGGCAGAGGCGGACTAGAAGACCGTTTAGTAGTAAGTAAGTCAAGTCAATAACTTTGCATAGCGTGTACAACAACTTCTGCGTCGCGTTAGTTCATAAATCTATTACAAATTACGTTTTTAATGGTACGTAGGTGTTTCACGAGCTATTTCCGGTATTAGTATTACCCTATTCATTCTAAAAACATATGGCGTGCATATCTATTTGCATGGATCTTGTTCATACCCGAATAATCGAACTCACATTATATTTGACACATACATTCCTATAGGAAGTTTAGATACAAAATAAGTTTAGATAATTTTCAGCAAATAAGTGTTGTTTTGAACAAAGGTCGATTTGAACAACCAGAGAATTTAATAAGAGGCTGAAATCACATTTTGAGTGCAGCTTGATTGTAGTCACTCCTACTCACAGCTATCCATCTGCTCAATAAGAAATTGATTCTTAAAAACAATTTTAGATTAAAATCATTTTTTAAAAAATGATCAACGAGCTTCTATTCCTTTGAATTTACGAAATAAAATAAAAAATACGCATTTCAGGACCTGAAACTACCAAATAATATATAAAACTACATAAGTACTCACAAACTGAATATGCATACGTGTGATATACAAAATTTCTTTAAGTAAATTAATCTTCCACGTCTTTGCCACGAGCGACGAGGCCAGAAGGCGCGCCGTATGCTCACCGCAGGTCCTAGCTACGAAACTAGGCGCTGTCGAGTCCAATCTGCTAATATAATTATTTTAATTTGATCATTCATCTGTAAAAATTCTCATATTAACAAACGAAACATACAACCGAAAAAACAAATAAACAGGAAACAATTGAATTAAAAACAGCTGTTCATTTATTGTGACTAAAATAAACGGTTAGTGTAAATATTGGGAACAGATGATGTTAAATAAATACACCAACTTTTTAGTTTTTTTGTTCTCACAAAATTAAAAAATAAAATATGTATAAAATAAATGTCTGCTGTTGCGTTCGTTTTGTAATACTAACGCCGAAAAGTGTGCTATCCTACGATTTTGAGTCCAGGAAGTCTTTATTGTATTTTATAATTATTTTCGTTTTGGTTTTATATGCAATGCCGTGTGAAAAATATATCAAAAATACGGTTGTATTAATTTTTCAAGCGGTTTTCAAGCCGTTATTAATATTTATTATTGTCATTTTATTTTTTAATGAACATACCATAAATAACATATATTATAAACATCGTCGCTACTTGCACTCACATTCACGCCTACCCAATCCCCATTTCTCCACACACACGCATATTATATTTTCACACAATTTTTAAATAATATTAATTAGAATTATATCAATCTTGACTATCTACATTGTATTATTAATATGATTTTTTAATGTACCCTTGAATTGCCAATGTACCTAATTAAAAAATAAAAATAAATATCAGGTACAGGTACGGTATAAAAGTATAGGTATCTACATTATACGTGTAGTATATAAAAAAAATAATTTAGAGATCGGACGAGTACATAATATGTCAAGTGTGTTTGATACGTTTGGAAGAAAGCAGAAGAAGAAGAGATAAGGAGTGAAACGACCCATCTGATGTGCCGCAAGCTGTCATTTCGGCGCATTTAAAACTGCCTTAGAGCCTAGCTACCAACAAACTGGAAGTGCCCTGTGGAGATTGTCTATTTGGATTTCAAAAATGTCCGCTGTGGTTGACATCGGTTGATAGTTTTCCGCAACGCCCTCGAAATATAGTTCTGTTTGCACTGCCAAGTGTACACACACAATAATAATTGGTTTTACTACGAATTGTACCATAAATTCGTAACATGTTTGAGAACTAAATTAACAAGGCCGCCAATTCGCCGCAGCGAAGCAATAACATGCATTATTGAATGCGGCCGAAAACAGCTCAAATTGCAGGACTGACGAACGAGAATTGCCGTGCATTTATTTGACAGCCTGGCCGCACTACTAAAGCTTTCAGCGCAACTCCTGAAACATGCAGGGCACAATCGACTACCAAAAATATACATCCTATTTGATGTATATATACTCTCAGTTTTTACATGAACAAGGCAGGCCAAAAAGACCGTTTTAGGCCTGTCACAATATTACCCGGATTCTTAAAAATGATACGTACTCGTATATCAACCTGCTTAAAGCCCTACCTTGTTTTACCGTTTAAGGGCAGTTCAAGACAAAAGCGATATGGTTCATTATACTATACAAGAAAAAGCTTTATTAGCGAACGCCAAAGTATGTACTATCCAATAAAGAACGCATCGCAATGTTTCCCAACAAGACATTGATTCCAAAGTTTTTATTAAAACAAGGTATCGGCAGCATAATGATCAGTTTTACTTAAAATAAATTTTAAAATAAAATACAAATATCTATTAGTAAATTATAAAAAGTTTAGCAAATCGAGTACCAAGGTACCAAATATGTTGACACATTTGATAAGGTCCCCTCCTATCACCACCACCCACACCTTTCTAACTAGGTAAGAGTTACCTGTTTTAAGAAAAGTTAGTTACTAAGTGCAACAGTGTGAGCATAAAAGACCTACGCAAAACCCTTTAAAAAATAATAAAAATGTGTTTTAAACACAAATATACCCACTGATACACACACACATACTAACAATGTACGAAAATAAATGCAACTTGTGTCTTATATACCTAATACAAATTTTAAATAAATAAATATTCAATATAAATACATTAGGCCTAATATAAAATATATATACAGAACATATATATATATTTTTAATTTAATTTTTTTTTATCAATTATGTTCCTAACATTTCAATAATGAACGAAGTAAAATCATTTATGTAGAGAGATATTTAGCTTCTATACATTCATAAACAAGAAGCTACTCTCTCTGTACTTTGACCCTATTCTGTTGCATCTTTCAACTTGAAAAGTACAAATGCGAAATAGTTATTTTTTTGTGTATAGATTGATGCCTTTAAAAAACAACCATAGTCATTTATCCCCATCAAAAGTTGATACCACAGGCACGTGTAGTCTAGGGGGAAGACGCCCTTAATGACGCCTGTAGGGCCTAGCTATAAGACTTCAGGTTCTGGTTAGATAATTTACTACTACTAAACAATGTATAGAAGCGGTTGATATGATAGCTTCAGGATGTCATGCCATTCTTGTTTGATATAATAAATTTTTTTTTTTAGACGCGCGAACCACGACCACTCGGGCTCGTTCTACTTTTGATATACAACCGATAAAAAATAATACATTTTTACAGTTTGGGTATTTAAACAGTTTCTAAGATTTTTATATACTGTAATTTGCCAACTGTGAATTTAATCAATGTGATGATTTCAGCGAAGATGCCTATCTATTTCGACTCCTAAATATTTAATGAAATAGACTTTCTTCAAAGGAATATAATCACACTTTATTCTGTTCTGGAAGTGATGGATGTGAAGTTGAAAGTCCGTAATTATTTGGATTGAAAGCTAGATTTTATTATAAACTCTATACCAATGTATTGTCAAGTAGTTATAATTTAAAACGGACATAAATTGTTCAAAATGTGAAGTTTAAAATAAATTAATATAAATGCAAAAATGTAAAAATCAAGAACGGCCCGAATTCGATTACATTGTTTATTTCACGCACTAAACGTAGATTTTTTAATTAGAATGTAAATTCGAAGATAAAGTCTAGCTGTTAAATAAATTAACATACTAATCAAAGGAGCCTCGGATATGTAGTGTGCCATGATTCCGATTTTTTTCGATCACCGACCTGCACTAAAAACCACGTTTTTTCGTCAAAATTGTAGGATTAATACATTTTTAGAGCTTATGCAATAAAATATTTAACTTGCATGTTATTAATAAATTTTAAAAAAATGCACGGCGTACTTCATATTTTGAAATATATTTCATATTTTTGTTTATTTTTGATTTTATGTTACATTTAAAGCTTTATAATCATTGCCTTGTTTCATGTTTTAATTAGAATTGTATTTCGAGTAGGTATTTTTAAGCCACTACTAGACTGATATGTAAGACTGATATGTACATATGTAAGTATAAGAAGTGTATAACATACATGTAATATCCCGTACAACTTACAGCGGAAATAAACTATGTTGTAATGGTAAAAATAGGAACGCAGGCAATATTGAAAATTTATCTATATTGTTGTCGAGAAATGTCATGAAAATTCCGCCCTCAAATACTCCACGAAAACGACAGTCCATTTTCACCGCCGCGGGGCGGGCGGGGCCTAAATGGATTGTGTGCAAAACAGGGGAGTTTTTTCAATGCGTCACACTGATTACATATTGATTGCCCATTGCCTGTAAAATTCCTACCATATTGTATATGCTCGCATGAAAGTGTACCACATGGTGATGGCCATCTAAATATTCTAGTGTCGTGACAGTAAATTATATTATGTTTGAAGTACCTACCTAAATTCAGAGTCGACCTATATTTTTTTATGCATCAAACGATGTTTTATTTTTCGATTTTCATTTGATGGAAATACTATATTAAAAAATCGTTAAAAATATTATATTAAAAAGTCGGTTGAAAATTGCAAAACGTTGAAAAATAAAACACAAGAAAAAACACTATTGACACAATACATAATCTACAATAACGAGGAATATTTTTTTTTTTAAATAAACAAAATTAACAAAATATTAAGAAAAACAATCTACCCGCTCTTCGTACCCTTTTTTAAACGACTTGAGACTTTGAGGGGAATGGGTTGAATAGGTCAATATAATTGAAAGCTTGCAGTATTACGGGGTTGCGTGAATGTATTTATAAATATAAACATTTGTTTTGTTTTCATTTAATAACAACGTAAATAAATATAAATGTTTAGAATTACTTTTTAAAAACTCTTTTCCCCAATCCTTGATTGCCTATTGATTGATATTTATCTTTATGTTTCATCCTAACCACATTAACCAAAGAAAACAGTTTTTTTTTTCATAACGTGTGTATATTTTATGTCACATTTTTAATTTGGGTGAGGGTTTTGACTTGTTTCGTAGAGGTGTAGCCGCATAGCATAGCAAATATTATTTAGGATCAGTTCAGTTCAATGCCACCATAAGTGACGTTTATTTTTTCCCAAATAAACATTACAAAAAAAAAAATACATCTTGTCCTGCCAGAGCCTGAAGGGCTCATCTGGCAGAAACTCAATAGGAATTATGTTTTTCTTAAAGCGGCTTACTCCTTAAATCCTAAACTACTAATTGTACATACATAACAACTTAAATAAAAATTATACACAATTTAATTAATAATTATGTAAATAAATAATAATTTTAATTACCCACTCGATCACTCTTTTACTTTTTACAAACTACAAGCTACAAACTTTTTCAACTCTACTTTGGTTTTTTTATTAAGTTTGGCAATATTACAATATTAAAATTTCATTTACGGCATACCAAAAAATACATAAATTATATCCGTGATTTTAAGTGCTTACTTTATAGCGCAATAGTACATTTATTTTTTCTTTAAATTCATTTTTATTCTATATATGTTATTATGGTATTAGAAACGTGTACTTTACCTGTCGTGACAGTTATATTATGTAATGTTATTATTCATATTTTGCAAAAATCACCCGAATATCTCAACTTCGGAGCACGATAGAGGCCAAAAGTAATAGAGAATCTAAAAGCGAAGTTTGGGGTAATAATCTAAATAGACAAGATTTTTTTCAAAGATAAATGACCCCATAGACGAAACTCTACTTTCTCCTAACCACACTATACATATACAGCTGTGTAAGCTTAACAGGTCCTGCTCGGTTGTCGCTCGAAATATACTGGGTTTACCGATTATTAGGTATTCATACCTGTTGATCCGTTAACGAGCGGATTTAATTGGACCGTCGGAAGATTCATGTGGGCCACGCGACGCCACGGCGGCTCGAGTAGCGTAATATTACCGGCAGGAGGAAAAGTGAGCTTCGATCAAGACCACATTGTTTCCACTATGCAGATTTGCCTCTCTGCCTGGCATTTGCCAGGGTCGAACCATGCTAAAAGTTGAGCATCCTAAATAATAGTAAAAATATGCTGTTATGATTCATTGGGCTAACAATTATTTTAATGACTCCGAACTAATGCTGATAAGATGTTCGTCGTTGCGGCCCTCGTCGACAAGCCATTGGTCATAAAAACAATATTATTAATGTAAAATTACGTATGTAAGATAATGTGTAATCTATAATTCTTATAAAACATATTTACTGTATTATAATAAATGGAGCCAAATCTATCATTAATTGATTATATTTAAAAGAACAAAAAAATCATTAAATGAAGAATGACATAATTATGGCGACATTTTCGCTACAACTAAATAGACTTTTATGACAAATTTCAGGTTCTATAATCACATGACACACAAACATATAAGTATCACTTTGAAAGAATGACAATAATTGTCTTAATAAGTACAATTAGATGACATAATACTTCAAATTTGCAGCAATTAGACATTTGGAGACAACGAGCACGTTCAAGGTGGACGGTTTTTCCATTATTAAAAAATATATTTATTTTTAATTAATTTATTATTTATATCGTCATTTAAATACTAAAACAATAAGTTGTGTTTGTACAAAAAATACATTGTTTATAACGTGCATCATTGTAATTATTTTATATCTTCCCATCATAGCTATGATACATAGATTTTCCATTTTTATCCGACTGTATTTTGTCTGTAAGAATTTAATGCGTGAATATTGTTTATCTTATCAGAATGTTTATGTTTATCAGAATTAAAAGTTCTTTCTAAGAATTAAAATCGAAACCGGAATCGCATTACTTACTAATTAATCACATATTTATGTATAAAAAAAAATTGCGTATCTGTCTGTTTGAAGCATTATAACTCAGGAACTATTGGGACGATTTGGCTATTTTTTTTTAAATTTAGTAATAGTTTGAGGATGGTTTTTAGGCATAGAAAAATTAAAAAGTTGCCAGGAAAATTGGAAAAAACTTAAAGTGGAACAATCATCAATAGGAAGGCACGAAGGGCCTAGAGATGGGGTGCGAAGCGACTCATACCGAGAGCCGAAGCGCGAGTCACCGAAGGCGCCCTCAAAGCCGCAGGCAGGACTTAGCTGCCAACCCGGGGCGAAGTCCGGAGTTAAACAGTTATTTATATTTAGTATGAGGACTTATAAATATAATAATAACATTTCTTACATAAAATAACTAACTAGCATGCAATGTTTTATAATTTGTGTAATATGTACGAAAAATTGAATAAATTGAAATTGTATACATGTGTAATATTCTAAATGAATGTTCATTTGGTCATTATTTTTCAGTTTAATGTTCAGTGTGTATTATGTATCACTAGTGTTCGCACATTTATGAAACTGTGTGAAAGATCTCGCACACTGCCACAGAACGATCAGGCTGTTACAACGCTGTGATAAATACCTAGTTTCGCCGTCCAGACTATGTATACGTAGAAGAATAAATAAATATGTAAGTAGAAATAAAACAGTTTTCACTAAATCAGTACACACACCATACCTCGATAACAATTTGTAGGTCTGTTCAAACAGCTGTTCAATCAATTTTCTTTTTTTTTATTCATTGATCACTCTACTTGAAAATGTCAGCTTCAGTGACAAAACAATGTCCACGACGCGGTCACGCGATTTTTTCCTTAACATTATTTTCTAGTTCCGCCCTGCCCCGCCCTCCCCCGCTACTCCTCCTACGGCCAGCCATTAATCTTGTATGTAATTGGTACCACAATAGTTATTAAGTACTTATACATACGTGCTGCTATTGACTGAATCCAATGTTTGAAAAATGTACGCATATAAGTCTGAAAAACCGCAGTTTGTGTTCGATATCAAAAAAGGTTATAACTACATCGTTCTTGGCCCAAAAGTTATGGATATTATAATACGTGATTAGTTCAATACTGTTATAAATTTAAAAAACATTAACTATTAAAGCTATTTTTTATTTAAAAAAAAATTTTGGTAACAAATTATAAAAAATAAATAACAATAAGGACAATTAAAAAATAAAAATTAAGATAGAAACTAAATCTGTTTAAAACCTAGTTGAGTAGGGCCCGAAATAATTATATATGATCTAGGTCATAACAATTATTTATTAAAAAAAAAAAAAAAGTGCCAAATGTAGGCTTCCGAATTCTAAGTAACATAGTATATGGAATTTTGAAGATTGACCATGTGGTACGTAATCATAATAAATAAATAATTAAAAAAAAAACTGATCCGCGACAACAGATCTCTGGAGTTGTTATGCATAACGACACAGCTCATTCAACCGAGCAAAGATAATGTGTGCCTTGCCGTCAATCCAGGAATAACAAAGTTGAAAGCGGAGACTTTTATTAGAATTTCGCCAAAAGTCGAAACCTTTATGTGGCGGACTCCAGGGGCCATCCAAAGGGTTTAGAGTCGAAGAACAAAACATCTAATAACTTATCAGTAACAAAATATTCATCTTGCTTCGAAGCTTCGTGTAAAATTTCAGCCCTATGTGACGTGGACGCAAACTCGAATAGAGTGGAAAGTTTAACGTGTGTCTGTGGTAACATAGCTCCTAAACGGATAAAGGGATTTTAATATATCTTTGTTTGAATGGTGACTTGATGGAGAGTGTCCTTAGCTACAATTCAAGACAATCTTTGAGGGGTTTGTGGTTTTTTAAATTTTCTGAATTTGTTTTTTGTTACATTATATTTCCTATATATTTAGCTCAAATTTTATTATTGTTTTTGATTTGTATTATATTATTTTGTACCAGTTCGTAAGAAGTCACTATAAACGATGGCATGCCAATGTTTTTGGAAACGTTTTAATAATAAATGTTGGCTTACATGTTTGGGCTTACCCTTTGAAGCGGCCTGCAATATAGGTTAGTTTGAATTCATTTGATTTATTAAAATTTATATGTATTCAAGAGAAATTTTACCAACTCTATCTGTTGTGTAGTTAAGAAGCATAAAGCAATGTTCTATCGATTACTGACAGAACTGACTTTGATGTTGGTAGCCCGGCAGCGCCTATATTTGTTTTGTATTGTATTTATTATAAGACTGCATTGTATACGCATAACACACTAACACTCACACTCACAACTACCACAAATATCATTCACAAATTACACATAACACAATAAAAAAATCTACTGTATACGTATATAATATTCATAATCTATATATATTTTAAGAACACTGTTTCAATTTTTTTATCCTAATGTTAATATGAAAAATGTCCGAAATCCATAATTGGTTTTGTATACTAGTAATAAGTTTTGTTTGTAATTATAAAAATTAATACTGTAGGATTTTTCAATAAAGAATAAATAAAAATAAAAAATAAAAATATAAAAGATAGAGATAATAGTTTCTTTTTGTTAAAAAAAACAGCATTCCGCACCTGCTCCGAAGGCAAACAAATTGAGGTTATTTGTAACCGCTCTTTGGGTAAGACTGTTTCACTTTATTGCCGATGACGTCATGTCGTCATGTCATTGAGAGACCAGAACTTTGGGGGCCAAGTCGTTTGGCTAAAAAGCGTGTACAGAATCATTTAAATATGTATAGACAAACTGCGATGATGCTAATTTTGCCTATAAAAACCAACGCCCATGTAAATCCGTCTGCAACATTTGTAGGAACCAATATAAAATTGACAACATATTGAATTATAATTTTAGTTTTCAATAAACACAAAATTTTTAGATAACAATAACATAACAATAATCTCTTCATTCTCACACAATAAAAATACACTGGCTTTGCGAACTTATTACCTTCGAGTCTATGTACAGACAAAGAGACAAAAAAGAGACTTGCATAAATATTACATACGCTAAACAGCAAGGGCGTTTATTTATTTTATTAATTAATTATTATAATTTACAATCAAAATAAGCAAAGATTCGTTAATGGAAGGTCCTTCGATAAATTTACAATATTATTTAATAAACATGCTAACTCTGCTTATAAAAGTAAATTTGCTATGTGTACTAGTATAGGTGTTTTTTTTAGAGGCGTGGTTTTTATTCTGGCACTACTTTTTTCGTAGCTGTTTTTGACAGCTGTCACTTGATTTATGCTCAGTTTGGTTTGCCATTTCATAATGAATAGACTTACTCCTGAACAACGTTTGCAAATAGTGCAAATTTAGAAAAAATCACTCTAAATTTTCTTTAAATCACTCTAAAATAAAGTAAAAATCGCGTCGTGGGCCTGTGGCGTGGCCTCCAAGATCGTGCGATTTAACACCGCTGGACTATTTTTTGTGGGGTTATGTGAAGTCGCTTGTCTACGCAGATAAGCCGGACACGATTAACGCCTTGGAAGAGAATATTCGGCGCGTTATTGCTGACATACGGCCCAACTTGCTGCAAAAAGTGGTTGAAAATTGGGCCTCTCGGCTGGAATTTGTTCGAGTCAGCCGCGACGGCCACTTACCCGAAATCATTTTTAAAACATAATGGCAAACCCTTATCTTTATAATAAAACTAAATTCTTAGCCATAACATCAAATTATATGCGTTTTAGCTCTTCTTGAAAACCACGCCTCTAAAATCATCAACCTATATAAGCTACGGTTTGTGTATTTGATACGTACATTAAACATAAAATTAAATATAAAATAGAAAAACTCACAGAAAGGATGAGAAGCAATAAATTGATAGTTGAAATTGTTACATAACTGAGGATAAAGTTATTTTTTTAATTGTTATTAAAATATTTTGGCTAAAAAGTGGCGGATAAATGTTATTATTTATTATACGAGCGCGCTACCGAAAACCTCCTCGAATAAAGCACGAGATTCAATACGTTTTATTACTTACAATTATTTAGATGACAAATAAATATTGCGATTATTTTGACCGTTCACTCAGCTGTCCAATATAAAAGATGCTGGCGTTCAAAAGATTAAACTAGTCGCGAATCATTAAATACAGCTCAAGGAAACAGTAAATACAGGTCTTTTCGTTTCAAATAGGTAACCAATTCAATTTTATTGTTTCCAGAATACTGAAACGCTCGGAAAGATTTCAGAGATCATAAATGTATATTATAAAAATTTAGGTTTATTATTAAATTGGATGTAAAAAAAAAGGTAAACAGTTTTTTTTTTAGCGTTTGTTTTAAGTAACTTAAATTTTATTATAAACAGCACACGCAGAAGCGTTTTCGCGTTTTCTTAATAGCGATAATAATTTTTAACGCGCACAGAGATAAGCGCTTATTACGGCGAGATCGCGGACGTGAGAAAAATAAGAACGTCGTGTTTCGGTTGCAAAATCTCCTGAGGGGTCGTGTGATTCTCATTGTGTTTGTTATCTCACTTTTACTATTTCATTGATGGATGAATGCGGATTGTGACGGAGCGTGAGGTCTCGTATTTTAATAAATCTCATTGTTGCCACCGCCGCAAGCATAATATAAAATACCCCACACACACACCCTTACACATAAAATTTATTTTAGGCACTGTCGCAGTAAAAGTGGTAAATGTATTCTTTCATGCGTAGTCTTCTGAAGCGAAGTTTGTACAATGCGTATACTGTCCGCAACCTTTCGTTTTTTTAATTATATAGGCTGTTTGGTAATCACTCGCAAGAATAAACCTGTCATAATAGTTTAGTCCCCTCGACCTTTGCGTTCGGCGCATTAAGACTAACCCCTTCGAACCTTACCAATTGTATATCCCGGTCCCAAGTTGTTTTTATTATTTTTTATTAAAAAAGGAAACCGACATATACATTTACATTATTACACTTATTATGTTACACTGATCTAATAACAAAATTAAAATGTATTAGATCAGGAATAGTTCTCTGTGCGGCGTTCATAAAAGTTCAAAGTGATTCTAGAAATTACAGACACTCATGTTTCCAATGAGAACGTTGACTATAAATTATACCAGACTTGTCTTGGCTGAGAAACTGGAAGATATTGTTTGGGGATAAATCCCTTGTACTTTTTTACATTTACAATCAGTGCAAAAAAAAAATGGAGTAATACCGTTGACTCATAATAATAATCAGAAATAATGGAATTATCCGAAAGTTATAAAATTTAAAAAGGGTACTAATTAAGAAAATAGGCGATTATCAAAAATTTGTTTCTACAAATTATATCCTCATTAACAGTTAAATATTTAGGAATTTCTTATGAAGACTCGCAGGACCCGTTTATCACACGCGCTTGGATTAATGTATTTAAATAATATACAGAGATTAGTCATTCTCAATAACAAATATTAATACGAATACACCTCAAAAATATTTTTGTGAAATTACGTTCAGTACATTTATTTCATCTGCAGGCTGCTCAAATCGTAGAGAAATTGCAAAGAAATTTCTAGATGAGCTGCAATGTGTTACGTCACGTGTGTGATATAAATCAATTTAGACCATACCATACCATACCTCATTCAAACTCTAATATGTAAGACTTTACAAAGAATCAGTCTTTAGTATTTTAACTTATTAACCGAATATCTCGCGAGAAATCGAGAAAGTAAGTAATGAAATCCAAACTTGTTTTTTGCAGCACAGATTCGCGAAGCTGCCTTCTAGCTAGGAGGACGTCATATTATACATTCAGAGACTATTTTAGTTTGCATTGACAAAATCAACGTTTTTGTTACGATGGGAGCATGTAATTTGAAACTTGTAATAATATACACTATAAGAGTAAAATGTATCCACGGGTATTACAGAGTTAAAGCGAAGAACCTTCGAACGAAAGGCACCGTCTCCATGTTAAAGTAGAGTGACGATAGAATTTTCTCATTTTTTTCCGACGTGATTCCGATAAAGTATCCCTTAATCGTTAACCCTTAAAAATGTGTATGGCGTTTATTAGCTATAGGTGAAAGGTAAAGTGTTATGTCTAACGTATATTAAAAAAAAATACTTGTAAATTATATTAAAATTTAAATATATTTTTATTTATTAAACGGTTAGTAAAAAATCTAAAGTAGAATTTTGAGAAATGCATATTTATGACGCCATTCTGTCACTATTATTTCAAAATGTATGTAACAAAATATATTTAATAAGTAATATCTTTTTGGTTTTTTGTTACAATAAGAAAAAATTGTCTCCGCTATAAGGGGGACTTCACATTTTGTGAAGCTGCCTAGCACAGGTGTTCCTTGTGTCAATCTGAGTGATTTAACCCGGTGCCACTGGTGCTTGTACTGCAAGTGTGAGGGCAATTTAGCTACTAGGCGAAGAAATAAGTCAAACGCAATTACAGCTGGTGCACGGGTCCCGAAGGTCACAAGCCATAAGGAACCAAAAATCGGGCCTCGACGAGTTGGTTTGTGTCGTTATATGTGATAATAAAGTCTGTCAAATTTAAGCCGTAACGTTACGTTCCAAACCAGATAAGGTGTAAAATCGGCACTTATCAGTAATTTTCACGCTACGCAAAAAATAACAATGCCAAGTTATCGCTTTTTTAAAAATCGATATTGTACTTAAAAAGTGTACCTACCAACGCCTGTTCCAAATAAAGTCATTTGCACTGAGTGCACTTAACGCTCCACTGGGACCGATCAATCTACGATATTGCCTTTCTACGGATTTAATGATTCAGCCTAATAGCGTAGTGGTATAAACGCCTGTTATGGCTTATAGGACCCGGGTTCGATTCCTAGAAAGTCCAACCTTCATGGCCCTGTCATTGCGACTTGGGATCTTTAAGAAGTAAAATGAATGTTGGTGATAAAAGACACCAAATGTTTTGATCAAAACGTGGTTTGCGAACTTAAATGGGCGGTTTTATAATACTCGTATTTCGGAAGTCAACAAAAGTCAGTTATTTCCTGCGGGGGAAGGGGTGGCTACCGAGGCCTGGGGCGGTCCTCTGCCCCCCACCCCCCTGTAGTTACACCGGTGCCATCCTTCCAGTCACCGTTTCTAAAGTTGAAATATTCAAGGACATTTATTTCAGCACCGCCGACACACATACACAACAATCGTGCAATTACAGACTTGCGAGTTATTTGGTTGTAATTAATACCTCGCGTGATGGACGCATGTCGAGAGGCGCGAACGCCATTTTGTTGAGAAACCAATGCCTTCTGATGATCATATTGTGAAAGCTTTGAGTAAAAATATTATATTAAATCGCTTTGGTAAATCATTACGCGTGGAGAACTAGCCTTGCCGACACGGTTAAAATCGATGTCTTCTTAAAAGGCTTCATTGAATACAGGAGGTATTTTTAGTTTAGTTATTGTAAGAATGACTACAAGTTTTTATCTCTGTAGTTCTTAACATGTTTTGTTTGGATTAAGGACCCAGTACATAAGAGTCTATACAGGTTGTTTAAACCTAGTATTAAAAATACCCTAAAAAGTAGTAATAAAACAAGTTTATTTAAGAAAAATCAAAATCATTAGTTACCTTGGATAGCAAGACGTTGTAGTTTATCAGGGAACATTGTAGTAATGTAGATATTTTCGTTGTTCAGGGTATAGAATCCTGCTTTGCCGAGCGCATTGTAGCCTGTAGCTATCATACAATATCAACTGCCTCTATACATTGTCTAGTAGCAGTAAATTATTTACCCAGAACCTGACGTCTTACAGGATAGGCGTCATTAACGGAATCTCCCCCGGACTACTCGCGCCTGTGGTACCACCAACGTGTGATGGGTTCCTTCATTTTGTATTTCCACTTGTGCTTGCGGCACTTTTGATCCATTCGATGTGCGTATTCATGGACGGCCATATAGAGGCGAGAGTGAGTTATTTTTTTAGGTCTGATGAGATTAAAATAAAAAAACGTGCAAGGGTTTCGTGACATTCTTTCAATTCATTATAAATTTTCACACCATTATAGTTATTTTTTGTAAATTTTGGCGTGCCGCCAGTGAAGCAAATAAATACACACAGAATCCTGATTGATCACTATTCAGATGCCTCATATAAGGATCCCGTAGTGCATGTTTACACCACAAGGCAAGCAGAAAAACACACATTGAATGTTCCTCGTATTCCAATTACTACGGATCACGTACTTTACGATATTTAATCTCTAAACTATTCAATGAGCTAGAAAATTACATTAAAACATTTAAAAAAAGACATAAAAATTACACTTACGTCAAAATTGTAATTTATAAATTATTACGTTAGCTGTTACGTTATTGTTTATGCTGTTTTGTTTATGTTGTTTGTCTATTATGTATGTTTATTATGTTGAGTGATTACCCAACAACTTTAGTATATAAAAACATTTGTATTTGTATTTGTATATTGTATAAAGGAAGGATTACTTGAGAGTGCTGTTAGCGCGCAGTGTTTTAATTTTAATTTAATTAATGTGTCGCGAAAAGTGTCACCGTAGTCATAAGAACAATGTGTAGACAATGTTGAGACGTTTTATTGTTGAATTTGTAAGCTAAGGATACCCACGGAAAAGGCACCAGCCTTCGTGGGGTTGTATATGGTGCATTACTCTAATAAAAAAATAAAAAAAAATGAAAAAACACTGAAATAATATTTCAATTTATAATAGTTATAATGTGGCACTGAACATTCGTAGATGACTTCGTATTAATTTTAACTGGCCACTAATACGTCCCAACAGCCGTGCTCTCGTATTTTTGTAATTTGCGTTTTCTATCGAACTGTCAATGTTTCCTTTATTAGTACTAGAAATGTATTGTTATATTGTTGTATATCTCTTTATCCGTCTAGCCTCCAATGTAATCTAAACGGCTATAGTTGTTTTTCAACAACATCAATCTACACACAAAAAATTCAACCCTTTCGCATTTCGAGTTGAAAGATGCAATGGACTGACGGACGGACAGATGGCTAAAAGACGGAGATATTCGCTTCTTATACATGAATGTATGTAGGTATAGTAGCTAAAACCTACGCTTATTACGGACAAAAAAGACAACTCTCACAATGAATTCCGAATTTAATATGCACAAACAGGTAAACGAATTTATTTTATAAATTTAAATAAAAAAAGCTACAACGTCTATCAATTATATTAAAATGTCTCTGAGCGACTGGTGAGTAACTTCTCGTTTAGGACTATCGTTTTGCATTAGTAAGGATTTAGATTACAACGCAGTACCATTATCAGGGTGCCGATAGGATTATGAATAGTATTAACATTTTTAATTATTAGACATTTTTTTACATAGAAAAGCAATAGTGTCGTTAATCAAGATAGTTTGCATTATACCATTATTTTTATAATGTAGTGCAATTAAATATATTTTTTTATTAATAAAAGGGTACGCATAAAATGAAATAGCATATAAATTTAAAAACTTTGTTGAGTAAAATTAATATAAATGTAGAAATAAATAAATTTTCAATCAAACTGGTATAAAACAGTTCGGTTTTTTGAGAGAAATCTGTCACGACTCAAGTAAATCAATCTCACTGAATTTAGTGTTGAAAAAGGTATAGACTTTCTAGGTTAGATTAAATGATTCTTTGGCACCTGGAACAGAGTAGGTAGACGCGCGTGCAGTGCGAAAAGGTACTCGCAGGTCGATACCTACTACCAGATATGGACTTTATATTCTGTTATGTAGGAGATCGCGAAAAAGGGCTATGGTTCGTCGGTCTTCGAAAGTCTGCATATGAAAATAATTAGTCATCTTGTCATATTTGTTAAATGCAAACAGGACATAAATCTAACAGACTGTGGAGAAAGGGAAATGTGTGCCTGTGTCCTCGAAAAATACAAAGCAAAGTTTTTTATATGCTTTGTCAACAATATGGGATATATGTTGATTGCCGATTAATTTATGATTAAGATCCTAGATCAAGGACATATGTAGTTTTAATAATATCATCTTTGGTTGCATCGATAATAAGTGAAATTTAATGTTTCTCGCATAACATATCTTGTTGTAATTAATTGAGTTTATATCTGTGTTATTATTTGTGCCGTATAAATGCAACTGCATATTAATGCATTCGTTCAAGTTAGAGATTACTGCACTAGTTTTCATTAGGGTCAAGGTTGTGAGGAATGTGAAAACAGAAAACAGATGGAATTATTAAAAAAAAAAAAATTAAATAAATTTTATTTAGCAGATTAGTTTTACCTAACTGAACAACTAAATTTAAAAACGTGTTAGTGGCGGTAAATGTAGAAGGTTAATTATAAAAAAAATAAATGACCTCACAAGGTTCAAAGGCAATTTTACAGACTAGCATCGACTTACAAGTGGGACTTGTCGCGTTTGTATGAAACCCCAACGTAAATCTTAATCGAACCGACTTCTTTGGATCCTTTTTCGCACGCGCAATTCAACGTGAACGCATAAAACCGCGTTCATTTCGTTCTGCTATTTATGTTTATTGCATAATTTGGCCTTATCGCGCTGCAGATAACCGAACTTGCGACAGCACTGATACTAGGAGCTGGGTTTGAACGGCACGACCGAACCATAATTAAAATTTAATAACATTCACATTTGCATTTTAATAGTATTTGCCTCCAAGAAAATACTATTATTTTTAACAAACACTCGCCTACATATATCATGGTGGTTTTTTAAACATTTTAAAAATGAAAACGGTGACACCACAACTTCGTTATCAACCTTTCAACCGAGGCATAATTCACATCTTCATTAAATAAAACTGAGAAAGGTATTACTTACTAATGGATGTTAAAAAGTGGGTGTTGTAGAAATTTCCTTTAGTTAGACGATTTATTTTTACAAACACTACGAGAGGTCGTTTTAAATTACCTTTACACAAGGGTGGAAAATTATACCAGCGCCACTTAGCACGTCGACTTTCAGATTTGTAATTCAAACGTGCGCTACCTAAAATTGTGATACATAACTATCCTTTATCAACCAAATTAGTCAATCATTTTTTGACGTTTTCGTTAAATACTAAGCCCCGTATAAATCACATACAATAAAAAAAAGGCGTCACCTGTAAGCTTCTCATCTCACGAAAAAGGGTGACCATGTCTCTTTCGTCAAACGAGAAGTACTTAGCTTTAGCTAAAATAATACAATATAACAATTACTTATACTAAAATTATAAATACACATTAAGCTGTTGTAGGCTAATAATTACTAAATAATTTAAAACACTGTCGTTGGCTAAAGATAACGATTTTCATTAGTTACATATATCACATAATTTTCAGCATTGCCATTAGGTAGGTAGGTAAGTAATTTTCAATTCATTTAAGAATTTCGGCGCATTTCCTGCAGCACCTTGATACGGTTTATTTATCACAAATACGGTCACATGGACCACTTCAAGAAACATCGCTGTGGATTATCCTAAAAAGATCGGAACCAAACGATCAAGGCTACCAAAAAATATTTAGCGACAGAAATTGGCGACAATTGAACATAATGTTATATTTATATATATCGACGAGAATATGAAATACAGAACCAAATCCAATAACTCAACCAATCTTAGGATTCAATTCAGGTCAAACTTCAACACGAACGGTGGTTTTAAATTATTCGTCTTGGTGGGTAGAGATAGCATCAGTAAAATTTAATTAATTCATATGAAGGTAAACATCCCTCCTATACACCCCCACCTGATTACAATCGATTAGGTACACACCATCACGATTGTTTTAAATTGTTACAAACAGGCTTCATATTAAGTTATGGTACAACTTGTTCTCGGGCAAGTAAAATTAGAGTAAAATATTCTCTTTTTAATGTTGTAATGCAAAATTACTTTGAAAATGAATTTTATTAATAATTCGCATACTAAACAAGCTAGTACTTAAACAATTAAATCAATATGATAAAGCAAAAATATTTAAAATTTCTTCATGAAAAATAAAAAAAACACTAAGTTACTACTATTTTAAAATCGACCCTAATAATTGGCAAATTTAAAAAACGTATTACGTAAACTTTTTTTTTTTTTAACATCTGGTGGGTACAAAACTCATTAACATATCCATATTTTTGCAGCAGCGATCACCGTTATAAATTTAACTCATTTAAAATTCAAAACACACAAACAGATATTTACATGTTTTTTAAATATTTGGCTTTGCTGACGTCATCGTATAAAACACGATTTGAAGGTGAGTCACAAAACCTTAATAAATGGTAGGTAGTTATCTAGTTCGAAACGTTCACTAATATCATTGCCCAATTTCACCTTAAATAAAGCTATATATTAGCTAAAAGAGTCTTAAGACTGAAAAAAGTACATTGTTTTTTGCTTATTTAATGTATCGCTCATTAATTTTCAAAATGTGTTACTCGGAGAATGTTTACACTTTTCTATTACAGTCCACTCGCCTCTAGTTTCTTTTGAACATTGCTCTTCTTATGTTTCGAACTTCTATCTTCTAATTAATCTATGATTTTAAAGTTTAAAATCACATAGGCTAGTTCACGGGCAGAGGAAGGATGCTTGTAGTAAGATATCGATGATCTATTTGGGATAATGATCTTATTAGACTGTTTTGGCGGCATTATAGGACTTCTCGCATAAGGGAACAGTTTTAGAAGCACCGCATGGTTAAGGTACGCTGTATGACATAACAATAATTTAGTATAGTGCTTCGACAGAGATACAGTCGAATTTTTTGAGGATCATAGTTACATAGTTAAGTTGTTTCGGCGTCAGTTAGATATTTTTTTAAAAAAAGAAGGGATTTGCAGTACAATGCGATCCTAACCATTCCTAATGATATAATATGCAGATACTTTCAATATTAACATTTAAACAACAGCAAAATAAAATAATATCAAAATAACAATAATAAAAACTACATTTAACTGAGAAGCAGATAGTGTTTCTATGAATGTAGAATTTTAACATTTGTACTAGCGATTTCAACAAAGTTTTTCAGTAATTACACACCGGCGAGTCTGCATTATTTTTTCTTTAACAGCATGAATCTGGAAAGTATGCAATAGCACGCACCGACTACTCTACGTTGTCTGTAGATTGAGTAATGAAAAATAAAGTAGGTGAGTCTTTTTGTTCAAAAATTTAACATTGGGCCGCAACATGAGATTGTTCAAATAAAAATTTTGCAAGATTAACTTCCGGTTGAAATGGTATCACACTGCCTAATTGGCTTGTGTGATAACGTTGAGGATTTTCACGTTGCATCGCCTGCGGGGAGTACGAAAATAAGATAAATTATATTTATATTAAAATATTATCATACCCTTAACCAGAGTAAATTATATGAAGTCCGTTGAAAATGACAACTTACCTGCAACAATTAAAAACAAAAAATGAACTAACTAAAAAACATTTTTTATTGTAATTTATTCTAGAATATATAAGATTAGAGTCTAATAATTAACTGAAACTTAGTTTATTAGTTCTACAATATGTACGCAAACGTAACTATGAATAAACAATTTTGAACACATTTATGAGACACCAATTACTAAAAACTAATATAGTTTTTTTAACCCTGACGGACCGAACCTAATGAAACAGGATACTCTTTTAGGGTATAATATTATAAAATAGCTGTTTTCATAAATCTGTTGTGCTAATTCATTTATTTATTATAACAATAGCTAAAGAAGATGCAATAAGTGAAATAACAAACAAGATTATAAATTTATAAAAGTTACAGATTTGTCTATGTTGCGACCATATAGTTCGTTCTATAATAAAATATGCTCTAGGACATTTTAATACCAAGATTTCTTGAATTGTTGTAGAAATAAACAATATAAATCAGTCAGTGACTTAAGGTAAAACCACAGAACCTATATATTTAAAGTCCACAATTTGAGTCGACTTGAGCCCAGGATAAATAATGTATTAAAAAACGAATTTAAATGAACTCAAAAAATATTTCTCAATTCGATGTACCTTACCTAATAAAATGTTTTTTTTTCGTGATCACTCATTATTCCGTAAGGGCTTGTGCAATTTTGGTTTTTTTTCGCATTTGATACGGATTTCTCGGACGTAGTGTCGTAAAAATGCGTCGAGTGTAGCAATAAATAAAAAAGTTAGGCAATAAATCAAAAAGTAAGTTTTCCATTCGAAATATTTTCATGACGATGTCGGTTTTATTTTTATATAAGTAGGACGTTATATTGTTATTATTGCGCTGTGGAGGAACGCGTTTACAGTTATGAATAAAGAGAGTAATTTATTTATTTATTTATTTTTAGACGGTACTCTATATTGAAATACATAACATGTTAATATATATCTTAAACACTAAAGTATTAAAAAAAAACCCTTATCAATATTCAAATAAAAAGAGGACACCACATGCATATGAAAGATAAAATTCTAATTATACTAAATGGAAACAATGTAATTTATATAATATATAATACATACACTACAAATATTTATATATATATAACAATAAATAAATATAATGGCTAACGTAATATAATATAATAGCTAAATATAATTCAATATGTATTTAATGGCTCTGTAAAAATGATAATAAAGCGGGCGTTTGTTTATTCAGAAAAGTGACCAAACATTAACAACTCATTCAAATATTATTTAAAAAAAGTCCTTGCAAAATAATATGTTTCTTTTATGCTATATTTGTGCAGTACAGTAATTTTAAAGGCAAAAACAAGACAAGAAAACAAATATTTCTTGAATGTTTTAGTTGGCAACATTCAAGTAAAACATTACCAGCACTTAGAGCATTTAAGTTGCATTATTTTATTATTAGGTTGAGATGTTCTTTCTTATTCGTTAGACATACATTTACATATTTATGAAATTGTGAACTACATACGCAAATAAAGGTAATAAACGGATAAATCGGTTCAATTATTATCAACTACTAAACTTATCATAGATTTCAAATTTACTGGACACTTACAGGTCAGCCCTTATGTCCACAAAACGACTCTAGCGGCATTATCGTGCAGAGGAAATACCTCTTCTATATTTTGGCCCAACCGACACAAACTACTAAAATGTCTCGTTTTAATTTGGCACAAATCTGCTGGTCAGCTGTTGCGCTCTAGCTGGTTGTCAATTAGTAATAAATCTTACGTGCGTAACTAGGCATTAACGTGCTTTCACAACCAGTACACATTTGCGGCGTTATGCATTCATTTGAATATGGTTGGTTATTCGGGTTTCTGCAAAATAGTCTTAGTATATTAAAAGCCATAATGCACATGCACAAAATACGAATGCCTACATGCCAAATAAGAATGAGAGAAATTCGTTGACAGCAGGACAACATTTAAATAGCAAACAACCAACAACGGACAAATAATAAAACATATAATTTTGCGTTTTTTAACATATAAAAACTATTTAATGCTGACGTTTCGGAGACGATGACACATCCTGTCCTTGGGAGAGAGTTTCGCTCTCGGTCGAGTTTGTAACGGTGGGTAGTGTGATCATCTCCGAAACGTCGAGATTAAATAGCTTGTACGCGCATGTAAAAAGCGCAAAAGTATGTTGCGTGACCACCGTGAAAGTTTTAAAATCAGCTATTACCCGACTGTTTTTTTTTTATTTAAAAAAATCTCTTGTTTTAAATGTTATGGTAAAGTTTTTATGTTTTACGAATTTTAAATTAAAAAAACTATTTCGGGGGGTTGTGCTGAAAAAAGGGTTGTGTTGAAAATCTGCGCTTTGCTCGTTTAACGTGCATAAAAGATGTAATTTAAAAACATGTCAAATGTATGTACTCAACAAAGGCATTTAAAATTTAAATTTAGTGATACAATAACGAAAACGAAAATAAAATATTTGCAGAATATCATTACAAATAAAAAATAAATTAAATAAAATCCTCCACCTAGGTAGAGGTTTTAGACTATTGGCGGGGTTTCTACTAATAAATATAAGTTGTTTTGAGTCTTTTACAGAAAGTTTTTTAGTCTAGGGAAATTCAAGTCGGATTATAAAAACTCTTCCAGAAGTATTTTTTACTGAAACCTTTGAAAAGCGCGGACTAATTATGAAGAAACGATGGTTACGTTTTGCTTGACGAGATGCGCGGTACTGGTAGCGTGAACGCTGCGCGGTTCTCGGATCTGGTCGCGGCTTTTATAAAGTTCGCGATGTCAAGCGTTGGGAAACGGGAGATACTCAGAAGACCGGGTGTCCCTCCAGAGGTTTAGTGGTTGTGTGAGTTGTGAATGCACACCTCAAAGCTTTTTTACTTGTCCTCTCTCCTTCTGGGAAAGCGGGGGGGGGGGGGTACGCTTTTAGTTTTCATTCTTAGAGTAGCCACGCTATGGTAATCAAAATATAACTTTATCTATCAGTCTGTAGACTCTTTAGATCACTATCACTGTCCAAGCGTTGGGAAACGGGAGATACTCAGAAGACCGGGTGTCCCTCCAGAGGTTTAGTGGTTGTGTGAGTTGTGAATGCACACCTCAAAGCTTTTTTACTTGTCCTCTCCTTCTGGGAAAGCGGGGGGGGGGGGGGGGGTACGCTTTTAGTTTTCATTCTTAGAGTAGCCACGCTCTGGTAATCAAAATATAACTTTATCTATCAGTCTGTAGACTCTTTAGATCACTATCACTGTCTATCACTTTGAATGATATATTATTTTTATTGTTTTTAGATTTTATTTTGTATTACATATGAATAAACGATGGCCTACCTTTGTTTTCGGGTGGAAATAACTATAGAAACGTTAAACCTGCCCGCAACAGTGGCTGGTTTAAATAATTACATAACATGACTGCTCTTATTAGAGGCAAGTAATATTATGTGCGGTTAATAAAAAACATAGATAAGAATTTCAGGTGGAACCAAAAAATCCATGTAAAAAAGGTTCATAGCGACAGATCCTCGGAGACGGGCGCGGTAAGCGAGTTGTCAATATATTAATTAGCAACGCGCCCAGGCGAACGCGCAACAGCCTGCGAACAGAACGTGGCCTCCAATTCGACGCCGTCATTGGACTAAGTAATCTAACTAATTGGGAAAACAAAACGAGTAGAACACATTAGGAAGGTATTCAAATATAGATAGTTGTATTATGAGAATTTTGGCGAACGTGCATACGGTTTGTGACGGCGCCGTCATTGCATCAGACCAGAGAGCATCTCGAGACAATGGCGTTTTCAGTCTATAAATCTTGCTGCTGCAGACGAGCATACTTTTCGCTTGACTGACCCAAATGCTCAGAGAACCGCAGGGCTGTGATTGCTTTATCTATTAGTAATACTTTCGAAACAATCTCAGCCGTACGTACACATTTCCTACTATTGCACCCATCTGCGCATACTTAACATTGTAAGGCAGCCATTTTTTTCTTTATTAATGTTATTTATGAAAATATTATTGTGATTTCTTATTTGTATAGGTATTTAAAAATATTTTTATTTTATGATACAAAAAAATATTAAACTAAAAAAAAGAAACACGTTAAAAATAGACGCTAGGATTGGCAGCTTGAACCTGCCTTCGGCACTCGGTATGGGTGGCTTATCATAATTTAATAAAAAAATACTAATAATAATCATAATTGATCCATTATCCGTTTAAAAACCGCAACTAGCCAAGCATGGCGAACAGAGTCATTCCGGGTGGGGTTTTAGGTGGAAGTGGGTGCATCTAAAGTATGTATCTTTATTAGCATCGGAGTATTAGGATATTGGATCAGGTCACAATGTGATAATTGTGTTATGATTTTCTAATTCTAATGATACATGACGTTGATACATTTTTCCTTCTTGCCCCCTTTGTCCAGACAGTTTTTACTTTATTTCTTCCTCCCTTTATTTTTCCCCTTTTCCTAGTTCTGGTTCCCTATTGATGTAGCCTCTCTGTTTCTTTCCAATTCACATTTTTTTTTCATCAATTTCAATACTAAGTCATTTATTTTTGGTTAATTATGGCCGGTTTCTGTTTAAGTTGTTTTCAGATTTTGTAGTTTTTATTAAGATTAAACGATGGCAGATCGAAATACGAATTTTCAATCAATTAAGCGTATTAAAAATTAATGTTTAGAATAAAAACCGATACTTTTACACGATTACATTACAACAAGATTATACGCCTAGGAACAAAAAAGCACCATTTAAAACAATATCCTAAACCGTTTGAGGTTTGAGTGCTGGCGACTGCCGAAAGAAAACAGCTCTTGACTGCGAACAAAATAATCATCAAAACAATGTCTCAAATCGAACGTTGATGACACATTAATTAAAAGTATTAAACAATATCATTACGAGTGTCGTAGAATCCTTAAGTTTCCTCGACGATGGCACGTCATGATTGTGGAGGAACTAGTGCCATACTAAAGAACTGACATTGCCGACGACCATTTGCGATAGAGGCATTAAGGTAGTGCCTCCCCTCCCCCCTCACCGATAATAAAACTTAATACTGAACCACTCATTCTCAATAGCGAATTTATTACCCGTCTAATTGGCACAAGGTAGCTAAGTACACATACACACAAGCATGGTAAAAACTTACCTAACCTAAATAAGGTAACTTTTAATGAAATTTACTCTGCTAACCGATAAAAACGAATTTCCGTTGAATAAACTAGATTTTTATTTTTCCCACGATCACAATTCTTTAACGAAGAACACAAAAATAAATGCAAAATTAATGATTTACTAATTAGAACGGAGTCCTGGTGGTCATAATAATTTAATTTAATATCTAGGCTTAATGATATTAAATAGGTATATGTTTTACGGCGCGTTTAAAATGTTTCAAAATCATTATAATATTAGGTAATTAATTTTGTAAAAAGTTTTGCTAATTAAAAACGAATCTAATTAAAACATACGAATTCAAGGCCACATGAATAGAAAAAAGACAAAACATAGCTTTAGTTTTTATAAATAGCTCAAAGGCAACTGCGATCTCCGGTTCAATGTTTTCTCTTTGCTTTAGAAATTAATAAAAAGAAACTAATCGTATTTTACACTTTACACACATTTTACAGAAGTGAACGTACTAGCTATGCATAGTGTGTTATGTATGTGTGGTAATTTTATCAATGGGTAAACACAATTTATTGAATATTTCGATTTATTCTAACGAAGTTTCCTTACATTAATATTCCCGAAAAGAGATAATTAGTGTAACCTAATTATGAAATTGACGTTTTTGATTATACATATATTCCCTTATCAAGTGGTGGATACATTGCGATCATTACTGATTTTTAAAATAAATTTAAGATCTAAGAATCACAAATGTTTGTACTAAGAATAACGAACGAAAAGTATTTTTTTAAAATGCTTATGATAGTAAAGGTTAAAATAAACAATCTATCCTATTATTAAGTAGGCCTATTGTACACGGCGATGCCTTAACATTATATTGTGTCTAAATAGACTATTTTAGGTCAAGAACCCATAATTCGACCTAGAGCTCATTTAGAATCACAGCCAATAGGTTCGACCTCATGCATAGTTTCTTACTTGTAGATTAAGATAAAATACAAATGATGTATTCGAGATTGCCCGATGTAGGTAAAAGTGAGAGGCAGGTGAGCTGTGGGCATCAGTGCCACAACTAAGCCAAAGTCAATATCAAGCTAACTCAGGCGAACGTCAGCCACTCAAGGCGGTATTCAAAGCGGAACGGCCGGTCGCAAACATCCGGTTCTACTATGCTACGACACGGAATTAATTTTTCTGAATTTATTTGCTAACGAGACGTGTCGTTTCTACTAGGCGTGCGAGGTTCAAATTCTACTCATTTCAACCGTTCGTATGTATGTGAAACGAGCCCGTTTCTCAAATTTAAAAGAATATCTGTCACGATTTAAAATGAAAAAAATTGTCAAAAATTACCTCTTTTTATGTCCAGCGTGCTAATCAATAACACTAAGATTTGTATTCGTAGACGCCTAATTAGAATTCGCCGGTTTTCGAATACGCACATTATAGTCATACCCCGTTTTAACGCTTCATCCCTGACGACTCTAGCAAAATCAAATTTAACTTAGTTGAGTGGTGCCTAAAATAATTGAACACGATCAAAGTGATGGCAAACATGCGTTAGGCGGAGTTCTACTTTTAATACCTAAAATGCAGCATTGTGTTTTAATTTGGTATATAAAATATTTAAATGTTCAAATTACATTTAAACTGCAGACAAAACACATTATTGAATATTTTAATAGACGATATAGATTGAACCTGAAAAAACAGTGTTGATAAATTCAACAAGTTGATCGTAGAGTGAACCGGAGATGACCGGAATATTACACGAAAATCGTTCACTGATGTTATCGGAAAGTAATTTAATTTGCATTTTCAGCGTAATAAAAGTAGGTAATGTTTATGTGTAATTTCCTGATGATTGCGGATAGCCCTAGGTTTAAGTCGAGCCACTTCGCGTGGCGACTCAACGTGGCTCTGATTAATGCATGTCCAATCAGATTTTATGTTAAGACAACCTGCGGGCTAACTTATAGCCTTATTTTACGAATGCTAGTTCAACGTGATGGAATAGATGGGGTTTGTCGGAGATTATTTGTGCAGTCCGAAATTTGCAATATCGAATTAGGACACCCTAATTAAGACAAAATATTGAGAATATTGTAGATCCATACTGTCTCAATATTTTTCACAAAATATGAGTAAGAAAGATCTTGACACAACATGAAAACTAGCTTGGATTAGGACAGAGAAATCGCTAGTATCTAGGACAACATACAACTTAAAAAAGATTATCAAATATTAACAAAATATGGCTAAATAATTGTCTAATAGAAAACGAACGAAATATTTGACTTTATTAATAATAATATAAACGTAGAAACATAAAAACAATTTATGTACAAGGTGTAACGCATAATTTCATATAAATCGTGTAAATATAAAAAAATATAAAAAAATAAGTGCACAAAATTGACAGGCAGTGGTACTAAATCGGTATCACAAGCGGACGGGCCCTAAGCGTTCATATTTGTATGGATTTTTTCTTTTAATATTCGTTTATGCTTGCAATATGTAATTATTAACATACAATTTATTGGTCCCTGTCTATTTTTTTTTTTTTTGACTAGTTGACAAAACACCCTGTGTTTCAATGAGATAATATATTTATCATAACGCAAAATTTATATCAAGAAAGTTAATAAATAACAAATACGGGCGTTTTACTTTATTTCATATTAATTATTATTTAAACACGTTGTTTATACCTTCATTTAAAAATGTTTACGGTAAACGAGCTTTGCAATTCATTATACCATGCTTTTTTAATACTTTGTCAAGATCTTTAATAAAAAGTAATATTAAATCTAAAAAAATTAAATATTAAGTTAGAAATATTTGCTATGAAATCTCACAAAAACACTCTCGTTAATTGTTTGTAGGCTTAGCGTGTTAATTATTATTTTAAAATGTTATTATAATTATACTTATTTTTTGTTTGTAATTTAATAATAAGCGATAAAAATGTATATGGATATGTACGTGTATATTTTTATATTGTAAAGGATGTGTAAAATACAGAACAAAATAATTTGAACCTATTTCACAATTATTATTATCTGTATTTTACACATCTGGTTTCCAGCAGATAAGCATTGGGCTTGGCTGGTACATAAAATAAAATAAATGTAAATTTGTTGAATAAACCAAATAAATAAATAAGAAAAAATCGAATTGCCATCCACATGACTTTCCAAAAAGAAAAAAACGGAACCCTTATAAGATCGCTTCTGGGTCCGGCTGTCTGGCTATATAAATCAATCCCTTTCAACGGAAAAAGAATAGAAAAAAGTGGAATTAACTTATGTACGCGCTTAAAAGTGACTACTAAACTTAAGTATGCGTGCGCAGTCACTTTAGCAGCGAACTAAGCGACTATGCAACAAGTCAGCGTATCCCCGCTTCACTGCGACCCTAATTAGGTCTCCCAGGACAAAAGTTATAGCTCGCTTTCAAATCGCCGGCGCCGGAGGACCAAACCGCGACGAGAAAATAAATATCCTTCGGCGGTTGGTTCTGGTCGTCATTGGAACAGCCGAGGACTTGATAAGGTGACCGCAGGACCGCATTGATTGAGGCCCGTGCTTAATCGCGTTCATGCTGGTAAGCCGCCGGCTCTGCTGCGGACGATGACGAAATGCCAGCCATTCGTAAATCATATTAATATGAAAAGCTTTCTATTAAACTCGGACTTATTAAGTCAGAGCAATTAGTCTCTTCATCATTTGTGTAATCATGCTCTATTGCGACTTACAAATATAGTCTTTTTCCTTTTGTATACTATCATTACAACCCTCTCTCTATCTCTTTCTTCATTTCCACAGCGCGCCCTCATACATACCCTTTCTCTCACATTAAAATTTTTAAATTCAAAAAAATGTTTTTACTACACTACTTTACGCTACACTACATTACACGACACTAAACTACAGACTACATTTTTTACTATTCTACACAATAACAGCACTGTATTTATTTTATTAGCGTTAGATATCTCTTTTTATGTTCTTTTTTTTTCGTTTTTGCTTCTCTGAATCTCATCTATGTACTTACAAATTATAAAATAAACGGAAATATATGTTCGTGTAAATTAAAAAAACAAAAAAAAGAGATTTTAGGAACCTTAGATTACTACCCTTTCTGCTCTGTATACTTCGCATTTAGGTAGATTTTTATTGGAAACAGATAGATCGTCCATCTCAGGACAGGTGCTCAGCACCTAGTTAGAAGTTCTGAGATGCCGCTAAGTGCGATTTTAAATGAGAGGAGATGTATCTCATGCTCACTTTGTATGTTTATAGATAAAATGTTTTTTTTTTAATAATTGTATGTCTAGCTGTACGTTTTTTCTGTGAAAATAACAATAAATAAAATAAAACTCCAGAAAACTTTTCTGGTAATATTATTTTTATAAAATAATATATATTTTATTTTAATAAAAAATTGTGCCTATACAATTACTTAAGTGGACATTTTTGGAACTTATCGATGCGGTCGCGCGACGGAAACCTCGATGTTTTCAGGTCTGAGTAGATTAAAATAAAAAAAATATTTCGATGTTCTTTCAATTCAACATAAATTTTAACACCATTTTAGTTCTTTTTTATAAATTTTAAAATAGTAATAAAACACCCCCCCCCCTTCCCTCCCCCGCCCTATATTTACTGAATTTAATACTTCATCAAATCATCAATAGTTTCGCAACGCTTGCACAAAATCTACCTTCATTCTGTACACAATTAGTGTTCCTCTATAGTCTATAATATCCACACTTCTATAGCAAGCAACATGCAGAGGATCTACATCGGGTTCAACCTGGATCGTAGAATACGGGGCAAGGGAAACAGATGACACAGGCAGCGACAAAACACAGTTCGTAGTAACAATATACAGGATGTTCCGAGACCATTCCTAAAGAGTTAATGAGGCGCTTGTGTTCCCTATAATGAGGAAAATATAGTATAAAAAATTGGAAAATTATTCATCGCAAAATTTATATTTTTTTAGATGGTGTAAATTCTGTCACCGCGCGAATTCTGACGCTGTAACCTTCACCGCGTGCGCTTTAGGACAAAACGACTTTATTACAAGACCTGTTTAATATAATAATGTAGTTTTTTTTTCTTCTCAAAAATCATGATGAATTTTGATATAGCGTCATTACAAAGAATATTCGAAATCACTAGACCACTTAGCTAATTTTTTATCCCGAATGGTCTTGGAACACTGCTTATTAAACATTACATGTCAAATAAATGCATATCAAAACTTGCATCTGCCTGAAATCTATGTCTCCAGAGCGCTAGGATTTTTCTTAAAAATATAGGTGAATAGTGTAAAACACTATATAATCAATGCTAATATCAACCAAGAGACCAAGCTAGGTTAGAGTAGGATGGAAATTGCAGTTACTCTGTAATAAGTGATACGTACTATATTTATTCCAATCTGTCTAGCGTTGTCTTGTAATTATTGTAAAAATAAATATTCACCTCATATCACAATAACTGTATTGTAACCAACAGTTATTAATGGATAAGAAAACGTCAATTTCACTTCTATTCATAACTGACATCTTTTTTACTCGATAAGATTAAACGGGATCCCCCCCCCCTTCCCCTAGTAAATCTCAAGGACTACCGAAGACTGGAATATGCTGCAGTAAACATTTACCTAAAAGAATAACTGTAAAGCTAGTACAATAACAAATACCCAAATAAACTTACTTTTTGTAAACTCTGCATGTGGAGTTATTGATGCGTTTGTCAGACGCGTGTCTCCTGCGGTCCTCGAAGAGATCCTTCACCGCCGTCACCCCCAACACGAACAAAACGGGGATCATGGCGATCTCCTTGCCGAAGGCATTAATAGCCGGGAACCAGTTCAGCAATACGATAAATATGAAATACAAATTGGCGATTCTATGGAACTGTTCGAGCAGATTCTTCGGGATGAAGGAGAGAAACGTATATTTCGTCGTCCGCACTTTATTATTGGATCGATGGCCATTCGGATGCTCCTTCCAAGGCGTCTTCTCAGGCACGACGTGGTTCGGCACGACTACCAGGTGCATTCGGTCCTCGAGGGGCGCCTGCCGTCGGAGCACCCAGCACACGGCTCGGCGCCATTGGGTCACTTCCGAGTTCCGCCGCAGCGTGTAAATAGATTCGGACCGAGAGGCTTGGCGGGAATGGCCGCGTGCTGAGGCCCGCGACGCCGAATGCGCCAACTGAATCGAAGGCTCTTTGTGGCCAGGCGGCAATATGAAGTCCGTCCTGCTGCCTGTCCTGCTGTGGCCCGGCTTCGGGCCGTTAGCGGCAGCAGCCTCGCCGATCTGACCCTGAGAAAATGCCCGCTGGTGGCCCTTCGGGGCCGACCGCAGGGCCGAAGGGCGGCTCAGCAGCCCGGCTGAGCCGCCCCCGGTTCCCGTCGCGGTAGCGCCTCCGTGGCTCACTGATCGCGCGTGACCTTTGACCTTTGGGAATAGATAGGTGTGCTCCGGGGCCTCCGACGTTCCTGCTTGCGGTAGAGAATTCTCTCCGTTTCTTTCTGCAGACATCATTAAACATTTGGAAATCTTAGTGTGGCAAACGAAAACACTACGGCAAAAACTATAAGATTCACCGTGTTGAGCATAAAACGATAGTCGGCATGCCGAGAAACGTAATCTGAGAGTTACGAGATCATGAAGAGGCTGCGATCATCATGATTCCTCGATACGGAGTGAGAAGTTACCGTTCGGATTGCGTTAGGTACGTTAGATTAGATTCGTAGAATTGACACATTATAATGATTTGGAAAGTTAATATTCACTTACAAGTTGAACGTATTTCTTGTGGAAATAAACACAATAAAACCTAGATAAAATATAAACACGCGCGTAATTCGAAACTTTCTTACATCGGATAAGAGAATGAATACGGAACACGCACGCAAACACAACAACTCGACCAGCTCAAATCTCACGAACTGAGCGAGAGGTCTGACAGATAGTTGACATTATGACTGACTGAACTGAAGGACGGATGACCGAACGAAAGAAAACGTGAAACGTCAAACGAGTGAACGGAGCGAACGGAGCGAACGGAGCGAACGAAAGAAAGAACACAACAGTAATCAGAACGTAAACTACAAATCAACTTATATTAGATTTTAGAATATATAGATGTAGTAGAACTACGTATATAAAACACATTAATTTTTATAAGAGCTTATCAAAATATATTATTTTTATATTTCTTCATTTTAAAATTAAGTAATCATAAGCATACAATTCCTACTATTTTTGCTTTTTAACCTCAGGTTATACCACCTAGCAGCAAAAATAATTTAAAAGAGTTATTCCATTTATAGTTTAAAAAAAACCCAATTTAATTTAGGTAGGTACCTTGTACATGATAAGCCGAATTTTTTTATGATATTACTAGGTGTTACCAACTATGTAAGTACCGTAAATTGTAGCTAATAGAAAAATTGGAAGCTTTACTTACTCAATATATAAAAGAAATGACATTATTGTACTATTTTAATTAAATTTATTGTATATTTTATGTATGTAATTTATCTAACCTTTAAAAGTTTAATTCTACCCTGTAAAATTCCTAAAACATTTATAGAGGTATAAGTGAGCAAAAAAATAATAATAATAACAAAGTTTTTTTGTCACTAAATATATAACGGTTTGTTGGTAAGCTGATTAAAGAATTAAACAATAATATGTGCACAGTAATCAATAGACAGACTCTTTTAAAAAGTAGCAATTGAATGTCAAAAGTGTGGTAATCTCAATAATACTAAAATCAGGGTCTTCAATAATAAATATATCATGTGGCCTTATTGTGAATAGTCTTGTTAAAAGCTTTCGCTCTTATTCTTTAGTTAATTCCCTCGAAAATTCACGTTTATTTGATGTGTTCCTATTCATCCGATTTACGATATAAAATAAAAACTAGTGTTCAGATTATATTTCATAAATGGCAACACTAGTTGACGTGACGTAGCCGCTTTGGGAACGATCCGACATTTCTTTCTAACTCTTCTGATTGCCTGCGGTCTGCGGATTCGCTGTAAGGAGAGTTGGTTGCTAAGTTCGACAAGCACGGTGTCCTCTTCATCATCATGGATGAAGAATACGACGCGATTGTTCTGGGAACGGGACTAAAAGAATGTATTCTTAGTGGAATGCTTTCGGTCTCCGGAAAGAAAGTACTCCACATCGATCGAAACAAGTATTACGGCGGAGACTCGGCATCAATCACTCCCCTCGAGGAACTGTTTTCTCGCTTCAATGCGCCCGTTCCCGACGAGACATACGGCCGCGGTCGAGACTGGAACGTGGATCTCATTCCTAAGTTCCTAATGGCGAACGGCCTGCTTGTCAAACTTCTTATTCACACGGGCGTGACCCGATACTTGGAGTTCAAATCCGTCGAAGGCAGCTACGTATACAAAGGTGGAAAGATATCCAAAGTTCCCGTCGACCAAAAAGAAGCACTCGCCTCTGATCTGATGGGCATGTTTGAGAAGCGTCGTTTCCGTAATTTCCTAATTTACATTCAAGACGTCCAGGAAGACGATCCCAAAACGTGGAAGGACATCGACCCCACTACCGCAAACATGCAAGCCCTCTACGACAAATTCGGCCTGGACAAAAACACGCAAGACTTCACTGGCCATGCATTGGCCCTGTATAGGGATGACGATTACCTTTTGCAGCCTGCGTTCCAGACGATTCGACGTATCAAACTCTATTCCGATTCGCTCGCCCGCTACGGCAAGTCTCCATATCTCTACCCCATGTATGGCCTTGGAGAATTGCCTCAGGGATTTGCCCGTCTCTCTGCTATTTATGGAGGGACCTATATGTTGGACAAGCCTATAGATGAGCTGGTCATAGGAGAAGGTGGAAAAGTGATAGGCGTCCGTTCGGGAAGTGAAATAGCTAAATGCAAACAGGTATATTGCGATCCAAGCTATGTTACCGAAAGAGTGCGCAAACGCGGCCAAGTTATACGTTGCATCTGTCTGCTAGACCACCCTATTGCAAACACCAAAGATGCGCTGTCCACCCAAATAATTATACCTCAAAAACAGGTTGGTAGGAATTCGGACATTTATGTGTCTGTCATTTCTTACACGCACCAAGTGAGTGCCAAAGGCTGGTTTATCGCAATGGTCTCAACGACTGTAGAGACTTCAGACCCGGAGTCTGAAATAATTCCAGGTCTCGAACTTCTCGGTTCCATTCGACAGAAATTCGTCTCGGTTTCTGAATATTTTGAGCCCACAGATGATGGTTTGCAGAGTCAAATTTTCATATCAGAGTCTTACGATGCTACAACTCATTTCGAAACTACTTGCTTGGATGTTTTGGATATTTATAAACGAGGCACAGGAGAGGAATTTGATTTTTCCAAAATTAAAGTTGAACTGGGAGACGAAGAACAGTAACAGAGTGTAATATTATCTCTTCTGTATATTATTATTATTATGTATCCTTTGGGTGCATAGCTTTTACAGGAAATTATTGTATAAAATACTATGTATACATTCGTCATTGTGCATCGTCTTTGATAATGCATCTTAACAATGTCCTAATGATTTGCTATGTGATTTTAGATAATCTTTCCCGACTCTTAGTGTCTCATCTGATGATTTTGCTTTAAGGGTTTGGATTTCTTTTACTTGCTTTTTCTACAATATGCAGCTACTTACCTAGAGGGGGAGGTACTTGTCTTTACAATAGTGATGTAAGATTGTGATTTTCATAAGAGTAAGGAAAACCAAATAGAGCAGAGATTTTGTAATTAAATTTATTGTTATTAAATAATTTTATCTATTTGCATTTCATTGCTTGTTTGATATAAACCACAGCAATCGATCTGCACTACTGGCATTGTAGCCTACATAAGCCAATTTATAGCTATTTTGCATGGAAATATACTAAAGTTTTTGCATTCCACTCGATATATGACCCCTTTTTTTATTGTGCATATTCATGGAAGTAAAAATGCTCATTGTATGTAAAATAAAATGTGTATGATCAAAAAAATAAACACGTCAATTTAAATAATTTGTTTTATTTTGAGACTGTATACATGATCATCTCTACAACCTACGTATGCAGCGTTTTCGTATATCACAGGCGTTGAGAAAATCTCAGCAGGTAGCGTCGTAACGGCAAAGTTTAAATTTTCTTTGTTGATAGTGTAAATATTCCCCAAATGTGATGCTACAAGTAAATGTTGCTCGTGTGCATTGGGAGATACATGAATCTTTCCTTTTAATTTTAATTTCCATTTCAGTATTGCAATGTCTTTCGTTCCCGTTAAGCAATATACATTTTCATTGTGGCAGCCAAAGTACATCAAATTTTGTTCAACAAATATTGATGAAAATATATTGCCCTGTATCTCGGAAAATGTCCACACCTGGAAGTATAAAATATATTAGCAATTCATATGACCAGCTTGTAGTGCAGTCAACGGTCTGAGGATGCAATCAGTTTGTGCCTCACAAAACTGTGTCATTTATTTTCATATATAAATAATACACACAGTGTACAACCATTACACTTTATTATTGTTTTAAAAAAAACATTATTTGAAACACTACAAACCTGCATAATCAAAATGAAACACACGCAAGCCTCTCCACTGGCATCCTGCATCTACACAATCCTCTTATTGCCCACCGATTACAAGTTAGATATAGCTCAATTTAACATTTTTAAAGCATTTGGTTTGCTGTCAGCGATAGCTTCTTGGTGGCAGAGAAAAGTAGGTGAACACTTACGACAGCCGTTACTTCAATAATTTAATGATTCCATAAAAAAGTAAAAGATGTAATGGTTAGCGTTGCCCCTTAGAGAATAACGGCCTTTTGCATAGTCGTGCTGCTATTGCATTTTCTTATATAGTGTATTCAGGTTAGTCGTAGAGTGGATTTCTTTCTAGAATGTCAGTACGTTAAACAGAAATAACAAATAAAACCCAAACTTATTACAGGTAGCTATTGTTGACTGAGAGTAAAAAATTGTAAGGCATTGTTTACGCACATTTATTTTAATGCAAAATAACTTTATTATAATAGTCCAGTTTTCACGAAAAAACTTTAAAAAATTAACAGGTTATTACACACACACATGGGTAATTAGTAGGAAACTTCTCAATATTCTTAATACAACTATTCAATGATTATCAAAATAACATTAACAATTGTAAGCTCAATAAAGGTTGGATATAGGTAAAAATAATAATAATACTTCAAAGTAAAGAAATAAATTGCCAAGAAACTTTCTCAAAGTGATTTAGGTAGGTACCAATTGACCTAATTCTGGTGTTATCCCAATCGCCTCCTTTTGATGGGTTTGAACTTTACCTTTAGTCTTTTATCTACCTACCATGGCACTGCGCATTGGAAAATAATTTTAAGTTTTAAATGACCCATCTAATTAAAATATAAGGACACAATAAGACTACTATTAAATTCGCAAACGGCCTAGTAAAGCCGTAACGTCGACTTCTGATCAATCAGGGTTCAATCTTGAGCAGTTCCATCTTTTGTTATTGGGAATAAAATATATTTCACTGGACTTTAAGCACGGATACTGATAATAACCTACAGTATCTATTTATAGACTGCAAGATGCCTTAACGAATAGCTTGGTATCATCTATCATAATAAGTGGTTGTAATAACGCCTCCACAACATAGGTACAATAATATTTTGAAACAAAAGTATAAAGGAAAATGTGTTGCAAAACCATATATAAAACAGTTATAGTTTATTTAATAAATTGCAAGTGTTTTATGTCTCTGTTGATGACTATCTATGCGGTGAATTAAATTCAATAAAAATAATAAAACAATGTGGTATGTAACACAAATTAATGACAACATGATTACTTGGATATCTGATCATTCCTACTAACATAAACTAGTAGTGCTAAAAAAGAAATACAAAATGTGACAAAAAATGAAATTTATTACATTACGTCCCAAATAGACAACAAACTCATATTTCGAATGCTCAAATATTAAATAAAGTATACTATCGTAATTCTTATATTTGAGAAACTGTTGTCTAATTCAATAATATTTTTTTGTGCCTCCTGTAAATTTACATATAAGAGCACCTAATTATTCAGGAATTAATTAGGAATCATTAGAACTAATCAGTTGTTATAAGAGTGTAGCCGCAATGGAAATCTCTGACTAAGGTCTGGCCAAAGTATGCAAGGACAAAGGAGAAAGAAAAAAAGAATTATAAATGCTAACCGTTTCGCCTGAAGATGATTTTAAACAGTGTATCTTGCCATTGACCTCAGCAAACAATACATGCGACGGAACTACTAACATGGCAGGTTTTACAAATATTGGAGATTCTTTGTTCACCTCCCATTTAATTTCCACTGTTTGAAGTTGTATGTCGAGACTAGCACAAATGCCACTTAGAGTACCTATGAAGACCATCTTAGCATCTTCGCAGAGAAGCAAATCAGCTGAAATTCCACCGTTCCCAACTTTAATGCTTTGCAATATCAATCCATTCTGAAACAAGTAATGTAATTTTAATAAAAATAACTAAAATTCACATACATATACAATATTCATATGAAGAAACATGACATTTATTTTACATTAAGATTTTATGGCTCACTAGATTCTGTCAAGTGGATTATAAAGTTAATTCAATACTCTAAAGAATGTCGGATTCCAATCATACTTACCGCGGACAATCAGAGAATAGAATTCTCTTAACCCATTCATTTTGTCCCCATTCCCTATTCATCCAACCACTTTACAAAGGAGGTTATGTGCTAAATACTACCTGCTACCACCCACCATTTAGCTACACCACCTAAGTCGATCGCCAAAGTGTAGTTCATATGAATAAATAAATAAATAAATATCTGAATTGTATTAATTGAATTCCTGAGTAACTATTATTGAATCAGTTTACGGAGTTATATTTTATGTAACGTTTAATTAAGTGAACATTGTAAATAAACAACTTCTTCATCATCATAACCATCTTCGTACATAATGTAATTAATTTACCCTCATCTCACAACTGGGCCGTTACAATTGGCAAACATCTTTAAACTGTTATGTAGATATAAAATTTGTGATAAAGACGAATGGAAACTGAAGAACAGTTAGATGATTTATTTACATCCTCCTAAATGGGTTTAAGGGTTATATATATAGTACCAACATTTAAGGAAGGCAAGCAAATCACAGAACATTTTCGTACATAGTAATTTCTCGCCTATGCATAAGGCGTGTATTTAAAAAAGATTAAAGAGATTGTAAACAGATTAGTTAAGAGGACTACTCACCTCGAAATTAATAATTCTGATAAGAGCATCGTAGGAAGCAACAAATAATGAAGACTGTGATGAACTAACTTCACTTTTAACCATAGAATTCAAATCGATTTTCCATAATACTTCAGATGTATGCAGACAAAAACACCACAAAGAACCATCATAACAGCCAACCACTCCACAGTCCTTGAGCAATGTTACTACTCTCTTACAATGAATTGGAGCTTCAACTCTCGACATCACATTTAACAAACCATTTTCTGCACCGCTTTCCGCATTTAGAATTGCGATAAATCCTGAATGGCTACCGATTGCAATGATGGTTTCTCCACTGAAACAACAATTGAAGTTATTTAGACCAGAAAACACAGTTACGCTCCTTTTATTCTATTTCACATCATCACATTATATACGTTCATTATTGTTAATCTACCACAAAATATAATTTTCATTCTTTACTCGATGATTCTATCTTGTTTTTTATAATCTGTTTTTTTATAATTTAGATTAAGGAGGATAATTAATACAAAACCAATACAGAACCAAAAAAAGGTGTATTGGCTACCGATCCGCCATACACCAACCTCCCTTCCATGGGGTTATTTTTGACTCCTAACCTTTTGAGTTATATTTTAAGTAGTATTTTAAATACCTATATATCATATAAAAATTGCTGTTAAATTAAATCTGAACCAACTTTTGCAAGATTGCACCGATCTGGTGAATTATCATTTTTCTAAACTAATTGAAATCTACACGCAAATTGGTCCAGTACACATTGCAAGCTTTCAAAATAATTTTTGTATAATTACTAAATACACAGATAATTCTCTCAACTTCAACATCACATTTCTGCAAATATTTACATAAATGTACTAGAGTGACTACCCAATCGCACAAATGATATTTTTTGTGTGTAAATATGTTTTCAGGTGATTTCCAGGATAGTCTTTTGAAAAGACTATCTAGGAAAACGAATTATTTGTAAATTATGAAAATGCCTTGCTTTATCTACCTTTCTGACTGGCACTGTGCTGTACCCGGTAAATCGTATGCGGCCTATTGCCAACATATACTTTCTGCATTGCTTTTGCTTCTGTTCTGGTTCCCTATCTTGGCAATAGTTTTGTTATAACTGGGACATTTATCTTTATGGAGTTGCTCAACTGTTACTAGTTACATAAAGTTTCAAGAGGAACTTACTCAAATTTGGTGAAGACTGATGGCCTCGAATCAACACACTTGCCCAGATTGTACTTCCAACTAATGGATAAGTCCGGTACTGTATTTTCATTGTTTTTAGACAGTTTAATATGTTCATATTCCTCATTTTCTATTGGTCTTTTTTTATTGGAAGATATTTTGAAAGAACTTGTTTCAATGTTCCCTCTCTTCCCCTTCACCAGTATCTTTAAGCATGTTTGAATAGAGGTATTAGAATCCATTAATGACAACAGAAGTTTTGGAAATTTTAACTTACTGAATTGTTCTAATTTGTTTACCAAAGTTATTGCACTAAATGAATTACCACCAAGATCAATATAACTGCTTTCAAATAATTTATTTTCAAGGCCAGAACTAGTTTTTCCTAATAAATCTAATAACTCTGAAATAAAATAGTGTTGAATATCTAATCTACCTGAACTGCCTGTCAAATCGTCATAGATCTTTCCGAGGGAACGTTTACATATTTTTCCATGATGATTAAGTGGCATACACTCAATATGATGCACTTCATCCGGCCATTCTTCTTGCCGAAGTCTTCGTTTTATGTCTTCTAATAGATCACCTACATTATCATCATTTAATGTGAAAAATAATATCAACATGTTTTTATCGCCCTTCCAAATGCCGGCACACTGATTTATATATGGCAGTGCCAACCCTGCCATTTCAATACGATGCAGGTTCACTTTGAATCCAAAACGTTTGATTATATAATCACTTCTGCCAATAAAAAATATTTGTCCGTATTTGTCAATTTCGCCCAGATCCCCTGTGTCTATCCATACAATATCGTTTTTCTGCTGTTCTAGTTTGTTTCTTTCAAAGATGCATTTTCTGGTTTTGCTACCTGAAAAATAAAAAGCAAGAATTTTTCTTCAAAAAGATATCTATTTTTTTATTTTTGATCATATTATACTTTCGAGGTTTTCCAACCAGGTGGGTGGTAAGTGGTACCCATACTGTCGACCTAAACATACTTAAACGTAACTGACAAAATGAGCAAATATTTTTAAGATTTTTCATACCTAAGATAACACACCCACCACCACCTAACTATTTCATATGTATGATATAAGAGATATTTGTTTTAACATAACGGACAAAATTGTAAGAACCAAAATACTTATTCAAAATAGTGCATCTAACAATACCTTAATAAATTTAATGTATATGCTTGTATATGCATTTTTTGGCCTTCGGCAATGATACTCAAACTGGTTTGTTTAAGGATCTATATGACAATATTTATATAATTTATTTATATTTATATAAAGTAATCTCTAAACCAAGACTTGTTTTTAGGAGGATTTTTTGCTTAGCCATTTTAACCTGACATTCCCGAATATAAAAAAATAGTTTTTTACAAATTTCTTTAAAAATAGGTTCATCATAGCAACTCACTCCTAATCACACTGTTCACGGAATAATTATTTATGAATAAAAATAATGATTTTCCATCAATTATGCTTGAAAAAACTTTAAAAATCTTTATCTCAAAACAAAGATTTTGCAATTTAGCTTTGGTCAGAATTCAGAATTAGTAATTTAAGATAGTCTAAACGGGAGTGAAACTTTTAGGGAATTATTTTTTTAAATCCCATTATTTTTGTGCACATATTTAAGAGGACAGGTGCCTTAAAAAAATAATTAAGTCGACTAGGTTGGAATAAGTAAAATTAAAAAAAAAATTTACAAAGTAAAAAATAAATAAAGGTTTTATTTCATTCGTCTGTTGTAAATGTTTTACGCTAGCCTCAAATTAAAATAGCTACAACAGTTTAAAGTTTCATATAAGGTCTTATAATCAACGTTGACCGCAGGATTCAATGAGCTTCTTCCTTAAAATTTTGCCATGTTGAGTATGTTATAGCAAGATTTTGACAAGTCTTTAGCTGCAGGAAGTTCTTTTATTGCTGTTCCAATTATAAGGTCCGTAAGTGTCTTTCAAGGAAAACTCGATACCAGATGTGCCCTTTTAGTAGATGTTGCCTCTTTTCAAATGCACGTCTGTTTTGCTAAATCATGTTTACTTTCTTTACAAACCAGATATTGTTGCTATAATCCTCATTCTGACGGCAAGCTGTGTGCTGGCGGCAAGTGTTCCATCATGGCAATGACGCCTGCAGCTAATTTCTGTCTACCAAACAGACAGAACTTCCACTGAATCATTGTCCTACAAGATTTTTTATCTACACTTGCACAGGATTGCAGTCAAGTGATTCTGTTCTGTTTTACTTTTTGTAAATTCGAGTGAAACTATCTTAAGGCCAAATACATTATTGAGGAGACTTTTATTTTTTTTATTTTGCAAATAAAAATGAAAACTGAGGTAAGTAAGTGACCCAGCCAATCATTGACACAAAAAAGTGAGGAATGCAGTAAAAAATTATTTAATATACAAATTCGTTACTGAAAATTTCATATTTTGAATAAGGTACCGTTGCTACAGATTAAAATGTTTTTTTTTTATTCGCATTATCTTAATTACAACAATTAAATCAGAAAAAAGAACTTTATATTCTACTGAAGTTCCAAAATTCTTTCGCTACTCAGTACGCACTATGGACAGTTTGGCGGTTTATTCTTGTTAGTTGATAATATATACATAAAAATAACCAAAATATGGACGTCAATTTTTATTTACATTAAAAAAACACAATACATTTTTTATGATTTAATTAATTAGTTTTTAATGTCTCCTAAAATTACATGTTTTTTGTGTAAGAGGTATTGTTTGTTCGTGAAAGATATGTATAAAGGATGGCCTAATGATGAGACATCATAAAAAATAAAATAAAATGATAGATCAAAGTGTAAAAGAGTAAAAAAGCTTTACAAACATTTTTTAAACCTTCTGGTGCATTTCTAAATTGCATGTAAACCGAATGACTATAATCCTTATTTAGGGCCTACATAAAACAAGAAAAAAAAAATGCTCCCAAAAAATGAACATCTTTGAAAATTGGTAGATCTAGCATATTCAGCTCTTTTTGAATGATATTTACAGTTATTTTTACAATAAATATTTAAATATGAGTAATTTCATGAATTTGCAATGCGAACCCTTTACCTGTAAATAAATTCTATTTACTTTTATTTTTAGATGTTTTTATCACCATATTTACATTATATAAAGTTAATGGGTGACTATAATCATGATTATAACATACTTTTGAAATATTACCTGAAAGCGACTAAAATTCAAAAATTTAAAAAAAAAGAAATATGTGTCAACAATTGAATGACTGCCAATAACTAGGTCACTTACCTTAACTGTTTTTAATATTTTTATCAATAAAAAAAATAATTATTTCCGTAATTTCTCCATTGTTTTATGGTATGGTACAGAAGTTTTACATCTTTTTCGTATAATTACTGAACCTGGTCAAAACATAATATTCCTTAAATTATGTTTTATATTGTTACAAAAATAAATAGAATTTAAAGCCATATGCAGGATACCACAGTATATTAATATGTGGGATATATATATTGAATGTAATCTGACTTGTAAACAAGCTGCATTCCACATACAATGCCAGTTAACCTGATCAAACCTAAATAACGTTTTATATTTAATCCGCTTTATCCATCTGCCACTGGAAGAAAATATAAGTAGAATTACTTTCTGTATTTGGCTCGATTTTTATATTTCTAACTTCCTAGCCTATGATATATTTAATACACTCATTGTGCAAAGGCAAAAATCTAAAAAAAATAACTGACATTAAAATAAATATGAAAAATACATACAACCTAAAAAGTAAGCACATGACGGTATGACATTGATAGAAAAACATTTTGAACGGAAAACTTTCTTTTTGATTTTTTGCTACCGTAGTGCGGACACACACACCGATTCTGCTGGCCAGTTTTCAACGCCCTGTGTTAAATTGTATGGAGATTTCACCGGCTGGAGTTGATGTATATATGCCCCTTGCGTATATCGCCATACAATTCAACACCGGGCAGTTGAAAACCAGCTGACAGAACCGGTGCGTGTGTCTCTGCGCTTACACTAGACTTAACTAAACTAAACTAAAATGGGATTACCCTTGAGAAATGTCTATTCATATAAAAAATTAATATTCAAAATTGTTCAAAAATTATATAAAAATACAATGCACATTGATCCAGCTAAGATACCGTCTTTTCTGCCGGTTTCTTAATCGTAATTAAAATACAATAATATAACACACGGAAAAAATAAAATAATATACAATCAAATATATCCCACATCATACATACATACAATCTAAGTTACTATAATTTGTCTAAAATATGTTTTTTTTAGAGGCGTGGTTTTCAATCTGGCACTACTTTTTTCGTAGTTGGTGTTTTTGGCAGCTGTCACTTGATTTATGCTCAGTTTGGTTTGCCATTTCATAATGAATAGACTTACTCCTGAACAACATTTGCAAATAGTGCACATTTAGAAAAAATCACTCTAAATTTTTTTTAAATCACTCTAAAATAAAGTAAAAATCGCGTCGTGGGCCTGTGGCGTGGCCTGCAAGATCGTGCGATTTAACACCGCTGGACTATTTTTTGTGGGGTTATGTGAAGTCGCTTGTCAACGCAGATAAGCCGGACACGATTAACGCCTTGGAAGAGAATATTCGGCGCTTTATCGCTGACATACGGCCCAACTTGCTGCAAAAAGTGGTTGAAAATTGGGCCTCTCGGCTGGAATTTGTTCGAGTCAGCCGCGGCGGCCACTTACCCGAAATCATTTTTAAAACATAATGGCAAACCCTTATCTTTATAATAAAACTAAATTCTTAGCCATAACATCAAATTATATGCGTTTTATCTCTTCTTGAAAACCACGCCTCTAAAAACATCACCCTATATAAAGAGAATATAACAAGAATGTATGTATTACATTCTTGTTATGGAAGAATGGAAGAAGAGGAAGAATGTTGGTTTCCAATCATTCTTACCGCGCACAATCAGAGAATGGAATTCACTTAACCCATTCATTTTGTCCCCATTCCCTATTCATTTAACCACTTTACGAAAGAGGTTACGTGCTAAATAATACCTGCTACCACCTATCACTTAGCTACATCGCCGGATTCAAGCTCCAAAATGTAATCCATATGAACAAATAAATAAATAGAAAAAATATTATCTTAATTAAGATAGTTAAAATATTTATAACTAGTTATTTTGCATTAATTATTTCAGTTTACGTTTTATTATCAATTTTCTTTTCTGTTGTCTAACATGTAAAGGTATTTTAAACTACTCAAACTTTTCATTTTAAAAATAGGAAGTTTACTGTATTATTTTTTAGGTTTTTTGGTTTCAGATTCATTTTTATTTTTAAGATTCGGTTTTATTTTTAAGATTGTGTTGTATGCAAAACCTTCTAGTATAACTAGTAAGTTTGATGTTGAAAGCATACTCAAATGTTTTATATTTCTGTATCACCATTTTTAAACTAGTACCAACTGAGATTAAAGTAATAAAAGATATTATAAAAGTCAAGTTCTTAAATACACACAATATTTACATTAAATTTTGCATAACTTATGCATTATTTTAAAATATGATATACTCAGCTTGATTATTATTTATTTAATTATCAATATTATGTATCAGGCATTAATTATTTATTTATTCGTATAAACCAAAATACATATATTTTTTTGTATAGTATAGTATTAAATAGTATTACAATAAATTGAAATTACCTACACTGTAATACTACTTCATTTTCAATTACAATTTCTGATCAGCCTTATTTATCAAAGATACCTCACATTTTCAATAATCATCACTAATTTAAGTACATCACAGTCAGCGAATATTCACTAATCATTATATTTGCCATCGCTGGCCTGCAATGAAATTCGAGATTTAATTTCTGATACAATAGTACTTTTTATCTATGTTTTTGATTTTTCGATCCGCTTACAGATAGATCAATTGTTGATACTGTTATTCACTGAAATTAAATTGTTTTAAATTTTTACGTACCAATTTTGATTTGTCCCGTTCCCGTGTTTAACAATTTGCCAGATTCGCCGAAAATCTTTACTTCGGTCTCGCTCAAACATTTTCCTATGGACACTTTAGAATCAGAAGTGCATTCGATCTCGGAAATAGTAGCCCAGCAAGACATCTCAGTTACCCCATACACGTTGAATATCAATGTTTTGTTGTCTGGATGTTTCTCTTGTCTAATTCGCTTCACCACCGACTGACACTCCTCGCCACCAATTAGCAACACTCTCAGTGAAGAGTTGACTCCGAGAATAATATTGTGTAATTCACTATTTGACCACATATTAAGCTTTGATGGAGTCGTTTGCCAGAATGTTATTGCATAATCCAAACTATCTCCAAATGGGAAGAGAACTTCTAGATTATCTGGTGCAATGAATAAAGAGCATCCTGTATAAATGACCAAATACAATTCAACCATTGATGGATCAAAGGTCAAAGGTGTTGAAAAAAAAATAACATCTCGTTCCGATAAATTAAATAAATTTTTGAAGTCCTCCACATTAGGTCTGATGCATTCGTGAGGCACCGCTATGGTCTTGGGACTACCGGTTGAACCTGAAGTTTGGACATGATATGCTATTTTCCCATGATCGTACCCCAAAAATATTTCATTGTTAATGTTGATGTTGTAAAGTTGAAAGGTAAAACCTAGTATTGAAACCATCAATTCAGATTCATGAGGAAATCCAAAATTATTTAAAGAGTTTGATTCCCTCACAGTTATGGCATAAGGTATTCCAAGATCAGTGAGCTTTGCAATCCCTTGCACATCTTGCGTATCCAAGAACATAAAAGAAGACTCACATCGGTGTATTCTGAAACGTAAAAACATTAAATATTTTAACAATTAGTGGTGTAATTATAAAGTGGTTGGGCTGAAAATACCGGCCCTCCCCTCTAGCTTCAAGGGCCACTCGGCGGATAAAAAAAATATTACCTATTTTGTGAAAAATATCAAATAGTTTCTTAATTATTATTGTATTCTTATTTATTAAAATGGTAATGAAAATATTATATCAATAGGTTAGTCGGAGTTAAAAAACTATATTACAAGTTTTAATGAATTTACATATCGTCTAAAAGGTCCATCAACATCTGCCAGAGGCCCAAAATTTATAATTAACCATTGACAATAGTACCAATAATAAACATTCATAAACGTAGGCTTAAACACTTACGCTGCTATTATAGCGGGTATTAATGGATTTTGTTTCATACAAAGTCCAACTTCTTGCTTATATATATTTCGCGAGTTTAACAACGTATATATATAATGAAAGATTCCACATATTTCTGAGTATGTAATTTTTTTAACTGTGGCATCCTCATAATACATTACACAAGTTTTACTGTAATATTTTGTACAACTATTTTGAAACATATCTGTAAATTTTAATGTTTTTCCCATGGTGAATAATTGTTTCTAGCACATACGAAACAGAAATTTTTGGAAATCTAATGGAAAAATATAAACAAACGCTTTAGCAACCGAAAAAAGAAACTGACTGACTGACTATACTGTCAAAACAATTTAAATTTAGTAAATACGTCATTTTCAGAACACCTAGGTGAAGTTATCAATATCAAATAATTTATCGTACACTTCACTATCAACGCTAAGTGTTACCTGTTCTTGCTCTTAAGAATGGTTTGAGGATTCCACTTCTGTTTTTTGACGCAAATATTTTTTTTTTACTCGGGCCTTTATAATTTCTTTTATATATCTCACATATTCTTGTGCCAATCATTTTATGTTGATTTTCTGTCATTTTGATTGTAGTTTAGTGTCACGTTTTCGTATTTCATCAGATTCCAATGTGGAAATAGACCCGTCGCATAAACGAAAAAGTAATCATCGCCATAATAGAAAAGCTAACATAAGATGAAATATAACATTTTTTTTTATATATAGTAATTTTTAACATAGTAATTTTATATATTGATTATTTTTTATTAATCATATAAATTATAAATAACGCAATTATTAGAATTATATGTCTGCGTATATTTTATGTAGTACGTAAATATATAAATAATATTATTCGCTATTTATTTACTATAATATTTATTGTTAGAAGTGCTGAGAATTTGGTAGAGAAAAAAAGGTGTACATTAAGAACCATTGAAAAAAGAAGAGGGAAGATGACAGGGCACTTGATAAAATATGCGATTCTTAAAAATCTTTATCAAGGAAAAGGTCAAGGGGGGAGAAAGGCGAAAACTTAGACGCTCCTACCTTGCTCAAGTGAAGGAGAAAGTGAATGTCATGTCATATTAAGAAATCAGGTCTTTGGCAAAAGAAAGAGAGGAAAGGCGGTTACTCCATCGATTCAGTATACACATACAGCATACAGAATTTGATTTTCTTTGAACTGCTACATAGTTTATATATAGTATAAAGAGTATACACTTTGAAAATGGTAAATTGATAATATTCCTATCGCCAATACAGAAATACAACATAATAAACTAAAGATTTGGGGTTCTTCTACCTAGGTCATTTATCCGAAACGTGTACACATTTGTGAGGTTCAGTTTTACTCTATATTCAGATATTTCAGATACTCTATATTTTAGTACCCGTCCACCGCCATTGCTTAATTTCCGTAATTTTAATGGTACAACTTTAATTTGTTATCAGCCATAAATTCATCCTAGTTTCTCTATGATATTCTAATCTGATAAAAAGTTTCTTGTTAGCGCACATTTGTTTAAACGTTTATTTTGAAAACGTACAAATAAGAACGTTGAACGAAGGGAAAAGAAGATTTTTTTTATTTGAAATCATCGGAGAAAAGATTTTTGATCATTACACGAGAGACAGAAGAAAAGGGTGGCAGAAAAAATGTACCTTCTGTCCTATCTTAGAACAGGTTTTTTAAATCTACTAAGAGTAGCCATGTTACTCCAAAAGCAAGAATTAATGTCTGGTATTTTATTTATCTTCATGATAAAATATTTTTTTAATTTTATTATATAATTTATTTTTGTGGCATCCTACTGTGCCATTATTATAATAAATAAATAGTGGGATCAAACATAAAAGGTCCCGCAGTCACTTCTTAGACGTATAGTTTTTGGAATATTCTGAATCATCTTCTGGCTTTGTAAAACCAACTAAGCCCGTCGTGTCCCAACCCTCTCCTACTACAACATCCTTCTTCCCTAAATTCGATCGCCTTTATAATGAAAAGTCAGTTAGCTGAACTTTCTCCCAATTCTGGTAATTCGTTTTGGCATATTACTAAAACAAAAATGCACGTCAAAAGCATTGTTGAAGACGGCCTGAAACAAAACCATTTATTCGATGCTATTGTTCAAATCGATTGAGTAGATAAGATGATAAATAGATGACTAATTACCAGACGGTTTAATCATATTCAGTCCGATATTGAAAATGCACATAGGTTTTGTTATTTTACTCTTATCATAGGGTTTATGGGCTACTATGTAAAAATTTTGTTTTCAAATATTTTGTGCGTATTTTGACCGGAAAGCATTTCGAATTTAACAGAATTGTATTGAATTGCAAACCAGTTATTATTTTTTTTCCAATGTTTTGTATGACTGCCAAGATTACAAAAACTATTTTCAAACATTTTAAAGGCAATACAAAATGAAGCAACATTTTATCAGAAACTCAATTTGTCTGGCATCAATATATTCTAAATTTTATAATGTCCTACAGTTTTCAAACGGAATGCTTTGTTAATTCTCGGTAAAATATGTTAACTTTTGGTAAGTGCTCTCAATATTTTGAGAGCACTCAATTTTCAAGTGTTCAATTTTTTTCTGAAAATCATTTTTTTTAACATTAAGTGAGTCCAATTGTATTTACAAATATTGCATTACAAATTGTATTTACAGGCGGTATGCCATGGTTTTTATGTGGTTGTTTTTTAAAAGTACTCCAATCTTCTTGGTGCGCACTACGCTGTCGGCATCTGAAAAACATATTCTCGGTGCCTCAGGACTATAATGCTATATTTCGAAAATCGACGACAAAGACGGTATTTTTCAGAAAGATTTGAAAAGATTTCAGCAATCGTCAAGGTAAGAAATTCGACTAATGTGGCATGCGTAAACGTATATATTTTTTTTCATAGTTTTATGAAATACGCAGAGTATATTGAGCATATTTTTGATAGCGCTTCGGCCTATCTAAATTTTTTTTTTTCAAAGTTTGAAGAATTCCCAAGTTTTAGGGAAAACTTCAACGTCGTCGTCGTATCGGGTGATCATGCGATAGCTAGGATTTTTTCCTAATAAAACTAAATACGATATAATTTGTTTGTATTACACGCGATAAGTAAATAATGGTCACATTGTTAAAGTTAATTTTCACTCGTTTTTTTTATTATTGCATATTTTTTTGTTTATATTTTCCGTAAATTACTTATAAAAACCTAATAGAAATACGTAGGTTTTTTATTTTTATTATTACTCACAATACCTGTATCTTTGTACCAAAAGAAATTTTAAATAAAAAAAAATAATACTACCTGGCTGATAACCAAGAACTATATGAAATAAAAGGAAAATTTAATTTCTATGTAAATTCGTAAATATATTGATTTGAAATGTGTATTAAAAAGAATGTGTATTAATCTACCCCATTTCCCAGATAGAACGCTCTCTGAGGTCCAGAATTCGTACCGAAGTTGTCCAAATAATTTGACTGGTGTATGTGTATGTGTCAAGCATTTTTTTAAATGATTTGCTTCTTTAGTTTTTCCTTAGATGTTCTAATTTTCGATCATTAAATTTATTTTTGCATAAATTCACTTTCATTAAATTCATTTGCAAACAGATTTATAAACAAACAAATTTTTAAAGCGTTGACAAAATTTTAGTTTTATTAAAAGACGTGGAAAATCAGAACCATGGTTCTCATTTTGAACGCCGAAAATTATATAAGACGTTCGTAAGTACGCCTGCGTATCGTCTCCAGTTTTTTCAACTTAAAACTCGTTTTACAAGCTAAAAACATCATAATCTATTTTTTTTTTAAATTGTAAAATTTCGAATAATTTTACAATTTGCCTTTTGTATTGTTAATATTGGATATGCTAAATCAGAAACGAAGTTACGATCCGGGACTTCTAAAATTGTTATTTCAATCACATAGCTCGAAGGGCCTACAGGTGGATCGAAACGACTCTTCTCGAGTCGTCTAAGTGGAGGAGGCGCCATTATAGCCGCCTGCAGGGCCTAGCTTCTAACCCGGGGAGAAGCCCGTGATTTTAAACATATATGAAACTTACACAGCTTACTTTTGGCAGACTTGTCCTAAGATTGTTGTCGTTAACCCGTAAATATCGATTGGGCCTTTTTTGTAATTGCTAAATTATTATTTATTTATAAAAGTAAAATATGGTTAAAGGTGATTAGTCAACTAAGATAAAAAAAACATAACCCCTAACGGCAGTCACGGACTCTTACTTAACGGGCCCGGAAAGTTATTATTTTGTCGTCGGAATGTCTTTAATGACGAGGGAAAAAAAGATTGATTTTGGTAGAAGTTTCTCAATTTTGTTAAAAATTAAACTTATGTAGGTTGTGTTGTGTAAGAACGCTTTAAGGTTTAAAGTTGCCAAACATTCAACTTTGGCATCCATGGCATAACCATACCAACACATAGTACATACATGGATTATTAGTAATTTTAATAAAAAATAAAATTATTTAAATATCTTGTAAAACAACTAAAAGATGAACGGAAAACCAAAATATAAAGTTTTTAAACGCCATTTGCAAATAAAGCATTGCACACACCTTTTATCAGGTTATGATAATCTACAGTAATATTGGTTTAGTAATTGATTTAAACTCCAAAATTCAAGAAAAACTGCTCTGATTATTATTGACACTTATGTATAACAGTTTTTGTGACTCTTTTTTTGTGCTATTTCCGGGATAGCAGATTTTTTTTAACCATATACTAAATGAGCTTTTTAACTTACTCGATAAACCATTAATTTCTTTAATCCAGTTTAAATTATAACTAGATTAGAGAAATATGTTAAAAGTGTATAATAACCATTTTTAATGGCATTGAAGGATATTTACCAAAACACTTCCACGTAGCTGACAGTTTTCATAAATCATTAATGATGGGGAGGGGTGGTGGAGAGCATTTTTTTATATTTATTATTGTACGAGTATTTTGTTTTAGATATATTAAGTGTATAGTATTTATTTAATTCGCCTAAATACTTAACTATTCCAAATTAAAAATAAATGCATTGTTATATCACAGTTATACCACCTGTTTAAAGCCTACTTGCATTGCCTGTAAAACGTTTTGAATTATAAAAAAATATAGATATGATTACTACTAACAAATTAAACGGCGGAAGCTCGCTCGTTCCCGCGGCACTCGAGGTGGGTAGCTACGCTCCTCGAGGCCCTTGTTGCCAATCTAGAAATAAACATTTATTCTATGTGCCTAAGTGCAATATGAAGTTTGCAATAAATTCAGTAATAAACCGTATTGGTAAAACATATAACCACAATTTTAGCGATATAGACATTTTTCATTTGCATAAAGGCAACTTTATACTCAACATAAAAAACTTTTTTTTGAACATAAATAATATTAGTACCTATTTGTCTTCTCGTCACCACACATAAGTATATACAATATATGACTTATATTTGATGATTGTTTTTTAATAGCGGCAAATCGCCTGAAAAGATAAATGACACAATCTTTGAAAATATTGAAAAATTTTGAACAATTTTTTGTTAAAGTGCTGGGGATAGCATAATATTTATAAAGGTTCTAAAGAGGTCCTGTACTTGAGAGCGCAGGATGTCGGTTTAAACCCAGCGCTGAGTTTTATAAAAATGCATTTTTAACTCTCACCTGTCCTCTTTAGTGTAAAATATTGTCAAATATTATGTAAGCATCTTATTAGATGAAATAAGGAAATATATATATACACCATTCACTCTCTAATTTACTATTATCACATATATAAATATAGATGCTACTTTGTTTCGTTTAAGCATATATGTCAAATAGGAGATGCCTGTAGTTAGCTAGTTATTGATTTATGTATTTTTATGTAACTGTCTTTATGTATAGCTGTAAGAATTTCTAAGAATGGAATAAATAAATAAATAAATAAGCATAGACGTTTGAACTAGAACACAATCAACCATGGTTTGATAATCGTAAGTAGTCAAAAAGAGGAATGTTTATTATAATAGAGAACGAGAGCGAACGAACTGCCGTAGTTTTCGTTGGGCGGGCGGCGACATCTCCACTCGCGCGGGCGAACGACGCGGTCGGAGGTCGGCGGGGCGGGCAGGGCAGGGCGGGCAGCGGCCACCCCTCGGGCAGCGTCGCGGCGGCGGGGCGGCGCGCATCGATCGGCCGCCCGGCGAGCCGCTCAGTCTGCCGGATCGCGCCTCGGCGAGTCGACGCGTCTCGGGCGATGGTAGTGCGGCGCACGCGAGCGCGCTAGGACATGGCCGGCCTGCGGGCGCGAACGCTGCTCCTCGCCGCCGGCCTTTCGTGCTGGCTGCTCGTCGCCAACGGTAAGTCCACCGCCACTATTCTTTCAAACTCAAACCCTACCGCTGCAGCTCCCCATTATCGAGTAGGATCCGATCAGCTGTAGCCGTAGTAAGTTGTAACCGTCAATCGTGCCCTCTTCCGGCGTTTTCGCAGTTCAAAATATTGAGGGCTGCTTTTACCTCATAACGAAAGAAAAGTATAATAAACTTCTTTTTCTCATAAATTACTTAACATTCGAAATGGCGAATTTCTCTATGTATGTATGCGCCAATACTTGTAGTTTCTTTCACACAATTACTTTCTACAGCCTGGTAACATGCAAATTGTTGTGTAATCCATGTGACAATCAGGAACACACAAAAAAAAGGTTAAAGTTTAGTAATAGTAAAAGGTTCATATCACTTTTCTTTTATAAAACACATCCTAGTCATATTCGTAAAAAAACAATACTACGTGTGTTTGGTGTCAAATTTGACAGTGACGTAAATGACATTGGACGACAGTTTTGTTGAATACTTTTTCGACATCCTAATAAAACTTTGTACCCCCTTTTAAGTCTATTGCGCGCACGGAGGAGTGTGAGATTTGTCAGTTAAAATTTATATTTAATATGTGTTCCAAATAAATTTAATTTCATAAATAAAATGTTTATACAACTGACAGCTCATTGACAGAATGAGTTTCGAACTGTGAATTTTGTTTGATATCAAATGTTCCTTTTTAAAAAGTCAATGTCAATGTAGTAATTTTCAATCAAAAACAATTATTAATCTCATCTTATACTTCTATGAATGTCCAATCTCATTTTTACATTAAAAAAATAAAACTGACCAATGAATTGTATCAAAAATAAATACAAATACAAGCTGTAATTGTGTTTTTTTTGAAGTGGTACTCACATTATATTCTAAATTTCATAAGCATTGCAGGGAATTAAAGGCAAACAACACACGCTAATGGCGTAAAAGAACGAAAATAAAAAAAATATATGCAATGATTATAGAGGTAAACTCACCATATATAGAGTATAAGTATAAGAACCTCGATAATGATCAGAATTAAAAGTTTTACGATTACGCTCGAATTTCGACCACTGGATGACCACTAGTATATATAAGTTAATTTCCGAGAAACTAGTAGACTACTAATTACTTCGTGGTATGTGTATAAATTGTGCACATAAGTTGGAGAGTATACATATATATATTTCTAATAGTGTTATTGGTAGGTACTTATTTTTTTTTATATATATGTATATTCATCAATTAATGCGGACTCTTCTCTTTCACTCTACACCTGCGTTTTGCCACTTTTACCTATACCTATGTTAATATATATTTTTTCAGCCCGATAAACCTGAAGCCGGATTTAGCAGGCACATTATATTAGTGTATTGAATATATAACTCGTCGTGTGACAATAAAACAAAATGAGGCTGTCTAAAATATGAAAAAATTGATATTATTATAAATGGTGACGTGACCAGGGAAGGACTGCTTCAGATATCGATCCGTGATAAGGGGCGACTTGAAAGTCACCCACAAAACTGTTCGTACATTTATTAAGTGGATTGATCCATTTTTGGATGTCGAAAAGTATTTTGAAATAAACAAACCAATTCTGAAAGAAATAGAAAATTGTGTTTTGCAAGAACGACTTGCAAATTAAACTAGTTTGTTTACCTAAATAATAATTAAATATTTATAATGTAAATGTGTAATATGTAAAATGTAATTATTAATTAGCTCTTTTAGGTTATTTAGGCTTTTATTAGTTACGGAAAGAGGGACTATCTTATAAAATGCGCTACTTTTATTTGCTTTTAAACGTAACTAAAGTTATTTTAATAATTACAAAACTGCAACTATCATAGACGATAAAAAATATCGTAATGTGATTAGGAGTGCATATTTTGTCTTCGCTAAAGACGAAGATTACAGTCATCCGCAAAAAAGATGAGCGTATTTTTTTTAGATATAGTCCTCTGCCCCCCCCCCCCCCGCTCTGCGTCTAGGTACAAGTGTTATATAAACGCGCCGCAGTACAGATCATTAGAAGCCTTCCAGCATTTGGCGATCACAGCATCGTAATTCGATACATCCGCTTCGATACTCTCGCACGCGTATTGTATATGTTAATCGAAACTAACAACACCTCGACATAATATAAATATCCCGAAATACAGTAATAATTAGAAAGCAATAGGTAATATTAAATCCTGCTGTCACTTTTGAGCCATTTCAAATCTCAAATACATCGTCTAACTGATAAATCTTGCAATTTTTGTTCTAGCAAATCGTAAGATGTGATCTCATAAACTGATCGAGTTACGCGCATATCGCGTGAAAAAAAAGCAGAGCTATTTAGTACCTACATATATGTTTTTCCTCTTCCATTCTAATCTGCGTATATCTTATAAATAGACATTAGATTGAGAAAATAATCAGGGTCAAATTTTTCATTTTTACTAAAACACCCCTTTTCTGTTCGCGATTTTATTATTTCTAACGGGCTTCCTACTAGGTCGAACAAACATAAATTCAAGATTTTGAATAATTTTGGTTGCATCTTTATGAATATATGAACATATGTCATAAATTGCCTATTCATATTTGAAATTCACAGTAATACATTGGTACCTACTCGGAACTCGACCGTCCGGCGAACGCGCTTTTTATCGCTGACGAGAAAGCAATTTTCCAGCGAATATCGAGTTTTTCTTTTCGGCAAAGCATTTTGATCGGTTTCGACGAAAGGCGACGGCAGTAAAACTGCTCCAGGGATTATGATCGAAGAAATGTGTTTTCCACGAAATGACTAAGTATATTTCAACATATGTTATAACATAAGAGTGTATATCAAAACATTACCCACGGACAAAACGTTTTATTACGGGACGGACAATACAACTTATTTTATTTATAGTTATAGTTTATGTAAAATAATACATTCTAGAGTTTATGTAAAACACATTTTATTTTAGTTAGTTCAACATGTAGCATTCGCTTACAAATTGCGATCGCCGATTAGGCCATGTGATTTATTTATTTTTTAAGAATATTTATTTAATGATGCGATATTAACTGAGAAATCATTTTGTGAAAGAATGCCTAACCGTCAATAGTTATCGTTTGACAATTCTTTTCAGTGTACTGTTACTCCTAATTGACCTTTAATGTAACATTTTATATTTTAAAAAAAATCGATTACCCGCCCAAGCCCAGGGAATATTTTTTTAAAGTTGTGAAAGATGAGAGTTTTTTAAAACGATACGAACGCCTAAAAAGTTTCAGTTTTTTGTTGTTTCACTGTAACTTTGGTACCCGTGTGCGTAGCACTAAGTTCTAGAGATTTTGAGTAAAGCGACTCATCCGAGTTGCCTAGGTATGTTTTTAAGTAATTTTTATATGGCCTAGGTTAGGTTATATTGAATTATATTGGGTCTTAACTAACGTAATTTTTTTGGGCTATAAGTCAGGGCAGATTGTATGGATAAAGCGTTAAAATGGTATGACTGTGGTGTGCAGATTCGAACCCTCGATGCTTGGTCAATAGCGTAACGCCTGAACAACCAGACTATTGGGTAACAGGTAGTTATTAAATATTAATCAAAGTCATGCGACACGTGTCGAGCGTTTTCTTATGAAAACAAATAATGCTGCTTGATACATTTTCGGCTGCGCAATGACGCGATGACGTGATGACGAGATGACGTGACGTTACATTCTTACAAGGGTCGCGCCGCGCCCGCCTATCAAATGCATACGTACTATATAAGTACCATTTCCTGCGCATTTAACTATTCGCTTCGTCTTTGTACGCTCCAAATGCCGTATTATTTGTCATAAAAACCACCCCAGCCGCATGTTGAAGAATAGTATATTCGAGTATATACTACTACCTACCTCATTATACCTACTTCATTCTAATTGAATGATTTTTAAATATCTAAAGTTTAAGAGTACTTCACCAACTTAAAGCCAATATGCTCCTTTTGAGATAGTCAAATAAAGCACCATGAATCTCAAATATAAATGTTGATGTATGTAAAGGCATGTCTTATGTCCCAGAAAAAGACCAAACCTAAAAGAATATTTATTTATTGATAGGGTAAGTACACAGCATAAAACGAAAAAAAAAACATTGAACAACACACAATTAGACAAGAATGGCTATGACACTCGCTGCTTATCATATAATATCAACTTCTATACATTCTTTAGTAGTAGTAAATTATTTAACCAGAACCTGACGTCTTACAGGCGTCATTAAAAGCATCTTCCCTCCAGAGTGCTTGCCCGTGTTCCCAACTCGTGATGGGTAGCTTCATTTCCTATACCCACTCGTGGCTGCGGCACTTGTAGCCCATTCGATGTGCGTTTTGGATGGCCCATAGAGGCTATATTAGGTTATTTTTTAGGTAAAATAAAAAAACATACGATAGTATCATGACGTTCTTTCAATTCATCATAAATTTTAACACCATTTTAGTGTTTTATTGGTAACAACCCCACCTTCCCCTATTTACCGAATCAGCGATTAATTTGATACAAGCTGACCCGGGGAACTCCGTACCGCCTCAGAATCAATAAATGTTGTGTTAACTTATTAGCTGAATTAAATTTATTTTTTATTTAGAATACTCAAAATGAATTAAGTTCAATTAATGTACAAAAATCAAAATAAATTACATAATGAATCAATTATCGATGGACGCACGATGACCTCGCAAAGTGAACATCTTCAAAAGCAACTTACTTACTGAGCGAAAATTAATAAGAAAATGTTTTTTTTATATATTTTTTTTTTCTTGAATTTTTCCAATTTTTTAATAGTTTATCTGCTATTTGGTGCGGAGACAAATACAACAAATCAAAGGTCATAAACATCGGTCCAGGCGTTTTTGAGTTGAATGGTGTAACTAACCTGACTTTGTTTTATATATATAATATATATAGATTACCTTCTCCCAAATTGATCTTTTTCAATAACTCAGCAATAATAATTTTAATCCTTTGAATAGTACATATATAGTATGTCGCAAGTATAAGAAAGAGAGAGAGAGTGGCGTGTGTTATTTTCCACTCTTTTCTGTGATTTTTAAGAAAATTAATAAAAACTGGTGTTTTATTTTATTCAAACGTTAGATCCTCCCTACAACTTGCCACGTTGTCACGTAGATCTGTAAATATATATCACAATGTAGAGAGGATATTCGACTGCTTTTTTCCATACATTATTGATATAGCTACATACATAATATAGTGAGCGTCGGGCGCCGCGTCGCTCTATATCTAGGCGATTTATCCATGACAAAGCAATTTTGCAAAAGTTGGTGACTACATAAAGAAGTGGGCGAACCTTTTCTGGCCGAAGGCAAAGGAAAAGCGTTCCGTATAGGGTTGTAGCTACTGTCGATTTACTAGAAATAGGATATTCGAAAAGAACGCAATCCAACCAAAGTTGGCCAAACCGACCCAAACGCGGGCTTGACAATGGAAATAAACCTCTAATTGGGCAAATAGACCGTTCCGATTCTAATGCAATGGTGGCCGACTGCTCACCCAGCGGTTGCGGGTTCAAATCCGCACAGAAACGTCTTTTTTAACGTTTCATTTCCCTTGGCTAGTGCGGTCAAATTTAGGTTTTATATAAGAGACCTTTTAACGTTTAAAACCTATTAAATAATATTATTTTCCTCGACATTCACTGTTAAACATTAAAGTAAGTACACAGAGTGTATTTAAATACTGCTCTTATTGTAGGTTTATCTATATTAACTTAACGGTTCTCACCTTAAAATAATAATAATAATTTTCGAAAAAAAAATTAAAATAATATTATAAGACAGTCGCGTCACACCGCAATGGCCATATTTAGGCGAAATACTTAGCCAAGGTTGGGAATAGCCATTCTGTATTCAGTACCGCGCCCGTCCTCTCCGTGCCCAGGCGCTTTACTCCGCCCATCCGAGGACAAACATGTTCTCATTTTATTAAATTTGAAATTCGCGTTTCTCGTAATTGGGAAACATTTTTTTCGAAATATTTTTCGTATGAATATTTGGTTGTTGGTATAGACCATGCTCCTGAAAAAACAGTGATTTTATGTACAACCTGTATATTCAAGTGCTGGTATAGATACCAACTTACATACTTATTTACCGACATCATTTCCGTTTTTATCTTATTTCCTTTCCCCTTTTATTTTATGCTGATGTCTCAAAATCCTTATGGAATTATTGCCCCTTATGGAATTATCCAACAGCCATTCACAAATTATTGCGGGAAGCGATCGTTTGGTTATGTGGTGCAGGTATAGTCGGATACCTAATATAAATTATATTAATTTGAGTATATATAATTAGCCAGGAAACTTGGAAAAAAAAAATAAAATAAACCTAAACATCCTAGTAACTAATAGGGAGAAATTTTTTAAAACTTTTACTTCAAAATTCCCAGAGAGACGAAGTGAAATTGGCGATATAAAAATCATACCGTTAAGTTCCTTCCTTCTTTATTTTGTAACATTTGTGTATTTTTAATTATAATTAGCAAAACTGTGTGAAATACATATAAAAATGTTGATTTACTATTTTATTGATTCTATTAAACATCTACTTGGTTGTTTTTAAATTATTTGTTAATATCTACTACACTGTGGCTCTAGTCTGAGTGGACAATCGACTCAATATCATCACATTCATCCGCTACCGACGAAGCAAAAGAGATGGCGTTTACCGTTTGGGTCGATTTTCGATCGCCGATCGGCAGCCAGACTAAGCCTGCTGAATAGCATTTTTCGCTCAGTAAGCGTTTTCCTTCTCTGAGCCAACACCCATCACCACAAAGTGCGCTCGTGCGACGCACTGGAAAATGAGTCGTCAAGACCTTTGACCGCCCTGGCTTTATTCTCGTTGCAGACAGTCGTTTCAGCTACAACAGATTTACGATTTGTCTGAATCATTGCAAACAAATATATTTTAATAAGTTCTTTCATCGACTTTAAACATATTTAGTTCTATCAATAAAAGCGTCACAAGATCTAACATTCTATATAAACGAAAAATCATCTGCTTTATATTAAAATACTTCTGTTACGCTCTGTATATACTGGTGTCTCGGAATGATTGCGAAACCTTGAACAGGGTAAAACGGTGACCTCAAATATGCATAGTCCGGCGCTATTTTTGTTAAATCTTTTATAAACGTTATTTAGGGCTAATTTCATTAATCAAAGTCGTTTTTTTTTATTATGTATAAAACTATCGTCCTTTTCACTCTACTTCAATAATGAAGTTTATAAGTTAGAAACAACGATATTTTCAACCGTACACACAGCTATTTATCTTTTTGTCGCTCACAAAACTAAAACAATGCAATATGCATATTGGAAGCCCCTTTAAGGATTCTCAAACGTTCTGAGACTGAGACTTCCCATGGCCTTGAAGTGGGGTTTTGAATAAAAAAAACTAATATAATATATAACCAAATTTAAATACTTTTTTTAAATAGTGTAAATTATCGCTATTTACGTGCGAGGGGGGGATCACGCGTGAGGTCGCAATAAACTTAAGATTTTTTCATTTCATTTCGTTTCATTATAATTAGGTAAAGTTTATAAATTAATTTCTCTGAACCCATGATGCATTTTTATATACTTTCTTTACAAATATTGGTGGAAATCGCCAGAGCAATAATCTGTATTTTTTTTATCGTAAACGGCCAAGTGACACGGTGTATAAAATAATCTTGATTAAAAAATTTTTGTCGGTCCAATTAAAATCAGAAATGATTTCAAACATTCATAAGTACCAATACTTACCAAGAAATACGTGAATATATTTCTAGGATTTTGAAATTCGTAGTTTTTTAAATTAAATTTATGTTCAATTTTGAATTTTACTTATATATTGATTCAATCAATAAAACACAACAAAGTACTTAATCTCATTAGATATTTACCATTATTATTTTGTTGGTGAGCCGTAATTACGAGTAAGTATATATTATTAGGAATATGAATAGTATGCATATTCTTAGAAACACAGCAACTTCTGGTGTAAAATAAATTACGTTTATGCTAAGAATACATTCGTGGAAATTGATTGGTGGAAATTATTAGTCGGAGTTTTGCTCAATAAAATTGTATAGCAGTTTATTAGCCCCACTTTGTGAATGTTTTCTGTTGCTAGGCGGTTTTCAAACCGAGCTAGCGAAGCGAGTCTTACGCGATTGAATTTTTATCGTCTGCGAAAGACCCGCTGTATTTCAATGCAGACCCATTACTTATGCATCCCACTATTTTCAGTTTGATGTACAGTCTCCGACCCCCCCCCCCACCCCCCACCCCTCCCCTCTCATACTCACCCTGCCTCAAAGAACCAAACCTATTTCTTCCGCTTTACTCACGAAACTATCGTCATCGATGAATGTTTGATTTACGACTATGAATCAATAGCCAAATTGCTATCTTTCAATTTTATCTTTCAATATCGCGGGTATGCAGTTTTTTTTGTACCATTCTTTTCGTTTTCCGTTCATCGAACGTAAAATAATAATAACAGTAATAATGTATTGAGATTAAATGCACTCAAATTATTGCGATTTGAAGGCAAAAGAAAAACTAAAATGTATAAGTGTATAAAATTGTATGAAACAAAAGAATAAAGATTAAATATTTGTCTATTATAATTATATATTTATTATAATTATTATCGTATAATATTATATTAAATTCGGTACCATTTTATTTAACACCCCAATAAAACCGCCACCGTCTTTTTTTATTGATCAGTCCCCGTCTTCCGAATAGATTTTTTTAATAAAACTATTCTTAAGGACAAAATACCTTGAAGAATTTGTTTTCCTTTTACAAAACGCAAAAGTTGCTGGTCAATTTCCCATCCACTTTCAAATGAGCAAGTTAATATAGGCAAAAATTAGTTGGATAGCCTGTCCCATCTATTCTAACACTCAAGCAAACATGCGAAAAACTCTAATATTTTACTAGCTTCTTGTTTTAAAATTTGAGTACCAAATTATGAATGTTAGATAATAATTCTATAGTCTTTTTACCGCAAACCACAACAGCGAACCACAACTATCTGTATTCGAAGTTGTATTTTGACATCCCTGAATACAGATATGTTGGTATGGCGAGTTTTGCTCTGACATACTGTTTCCTAAACGACTTTTCCATAAAAAAAACTCATATTTCAGTAAGCATAGTTTTTCCTGGTGTTTCCAAAAAAATCATTAAAAATCAACTGAGATGTTTTGCCTGGAAACATTAACAGGTAGACAGAAAAGCATTCAGTAGATACTCGTACTTCGACTAATAGTCAATAAATAACATTAGATTTATTAGAAACACTAATTGTATTAAAAACGTTGTTTATTAAAAATCTCACTTTAATTGTGAATCTAACATAGAACCTCTTAATTCACCATATCTTGTATTATTTTAGTTAATGATGCAACAAAATACTTTTGCCATCTGAATAATCTTTCTACACTGAAGCAATTAATTGTAATAACTAATACCATTGATTATGTAGTGGTTTAATGCCGAGCATAAATTATTTAGGTATTCCTTCCTCCGGGTGCCAACTGCCCAAACGGCCAAACGCTCGAGAAGCAGTTTTCCGCCCACAGATTCGCAGTCCAGCGGCGGGCGCTTCAATGATTTAATTTTCCCTCTTTCCCGCCCAACGCAGAGATTACGCTTTTCATTTATGCGATCGCATAATGCGCCGCCGCCCCGCAGGGTGCCGCCCCACCCACTCGGCACCCACCCGCTCCTAACGACTTTAATCATTTACTATGTGCATCTGCAACATTTCCTTAAATGGTTACCTACATAAAATGCAAATATAAATTTATCTACATATATCATTTCGGTAGGTACCTAATTTAAAGGTGGATGGGTTTAGAAAAGTAGCATCGTCTGTCGATAGATCACCAATTGACCGTTCTTTTTTGTTTATTTTACAATTATACACAGACCTCGCAATATTATACGGATAAGTCAAACATACAGAAACATGTTAAATATTGAAATATGTTGAAATAACTTGTATAATGTTCCCTGGCCTTTAAACTAGACGAAAGTTGTATTAAGAAAGGCAGTTTTCTAAGCGAGGAAAAAATGTATAAAGCAACCATAAAGATGAATCTTTATTGCGAATAACAAATTATTTAAAAGAGTAATGTAAATTGTTTTTAAGATGAGCTTAATATTGATAAAAAATAGAAATTAAAATAAAATTTATACAAAATATATGGCTACATAAGTAATAATATAACAAAAATTGAAATTGGACATGTGTGAAAACAGTTAAATTATTTGAGCTCAAAATGTACAGCATAGTTACGGTTTCCTGACTTTCTCACTCAGCCAATTTTATTTATTTTTTGTGAAAGATTTTTTTCTGTTATTTAATTGTAAGGAAATAATACTCATGGAAATAATACCAACACTTTTAACTTTTTAAATAAATTTAACGTATTAATTTTTTTATGTATGCATATAAAATTTATATATATTCATCGAGCTTACTATGGTGTACTTATATGTTCGGGAGCGAGGCGAGGCGAGGCGAGGCTGAGACAGTTAAGAGGCCTTCAGGCCAACGACGCCGGCGACGAAAGGCGCATTAAATTTTTAAGTGTTAGTCGATAACGCGCCGGGCGCGCTATCTGGTCACTTTTCGAATAGACACATTTTTCATTACTCATAAACCACACCCGCCAAATTCAATAGTTTTAAGTTTAAACTTCGAGGTTAAGCTGGAGTCACGTAGCCCCATAGCCATATTTACAAAACAAAGAAATTAATTGAAGCGACAAAGTTACATAGTCTGAGACCTCTTGAGGGTAGGGTTCTACAGATAAAACAACAAACACCAGATTTGCGAAAATATATTTATTAAAGATGACTTTTAAACCGCTGGCCCAGATTGCATGAGCACCAAAACAAAATCCTACATACTAAAACCTCTTTTTCATATAAGTAACTAAGCCTGCTGCAAAGTTGTATTTTAGCCGATTGTTTTAAGACTGCTATCATATTATAATACCCAGCACGGATATAAAAAAAACTATCGACCCATATCTCTGCTACCTGTTATGTCTACAATCCTTGAACAGATAGTCAAATGTCGTCTTTGCAAGTTTCTTGAAGCAAACAACTTAATGTCTCCCAATCAATTCGGGTTCGGACATGACGCCCTTTTAAAACATACACTATTTTCAGTCGTAATATTTATAATGGCATAAAGTGTGCGGCTATATTACTCGATTTATCCAATGTATATGATACTGTCTCCATCTGTAAACTTCTTCAAACCTAGATAGGATAGGTATCAGGAACGAGGCATTAGAATTGTTTTGAAATTATCTAATAAAAAGAACGCATAAAGTTAAAATTGGCGACAATATTAGCAATAGTGCAAAGGTCAACTTTGGCGTACCTCAATGACACTCAAGTTTACTTGGACTAACATCGTTTCTTGTTTACATTGACGGCTTATGCAACTTAAACATCTTTGATAACAATAAGTTTTGCTGATGGCACCGACATACTAAGCTTCCATAATACTTGGTCAGGATTACAATAAAGTCTGCAAAACGACTTAGAAAAAGTTAAACTATGGTTAGATAATCACTTTCTGACGTTGAATAGGCATTTATCCATTATATCATATGCCGTTTCGGTTTGGAGAGACGTTTCTCGTCTAATAAAGTGCCGAAAAGCAGTTCTCCGAGTTATAAATCAAAAACCTTTTCGCCGTATTATTTTCTGACTACAAAGTCCTTGATATCCGACAAATCTTTATTAACAACGTCATCCTTAATCAACGGCTCTATAAGCAACAACCCCTAGATATTATAGATACTTCAATTGTAATTTAATCAAGGCTACGAGGAAATATGATACTGCCAAAAATGAATACCAATTTTGAACAAAGGCATCCAATTTCCTTGGACCTTTTTTCTCCTTTTCCTCAACAGCGCAAATGAACAATGTAAAAAAGCGCAATATAAATTGAGTTTTGCAAAAAAAATACCAAATAGCTCCTCGCAATAGGCAGAGACACATCTGAAAAAATAGTAAGCAGCGTTTTACAATAGAAAAGCTAACGTAATATGGACTATAACCGGTAATTTTATATATATTTTTTTTCTTTAGTTTTTTGTATAAGTATATAAATTATACGTAACATAGTTATTACAATGATATACCTAATACATGTTTATATTGTATGTTATATAATATATATGCACTATTGTATGTATGATATTTTATATTTATGATATTTATCCTGTGATTCTTCTTATTAATAAAGTCTCATGTGCGTAATAAGTATTTTATTTTTTCTGCAACCTTCTTCTGGCCGCTCTTAGAACAGGTTATTTAACCTAGTTAGAGTAGCCATGTTACTTCAAAGCAACAATAAATGACGTATTTAATTTGCCTATATGATAATATTTTTTTTAATGTTAAATCATTTAATATTGTGACTTCTTATTGTGCCATTATGAATAAATAAACTTAATCATGATCTTGAAATTTTGAAATGTTCATATAGATACATAAGTTATTGCAAAAAAAAACCTTCCCAAATGGCCTGATGCCTGTTTAATGCATACTTGATAATAAGCTGGGTAATAACGATTATTTAAAAAAATATACAGTATTAATGGTTTATAAATACCAATTTAAGAAGATAAAAATAATACAAGCATTCATGTCAGTTTATGCGTAAAAATTTGGTTTTTGGCAATATTTGAAAGCACAAAAATAATAATTGTGGTTATTTTATTAAAATCCGCTCATGTGCCTACATCCAAAGATAATAGAGGCTAGCTAATGGAATCAACGATAAGATAAAAGCTAACCTCGTAAATTGATCGAAAGCACTCGAAAAGTAGCTTGGACCGAAAATAGAGCGTCCATTTCTCGCTTTCAGCCTTGAGTCGTAGAAACGTAGAGCTGGCCTGGGCGATCGTAGGCCGCGTAGAGTGGGATTATCCGTTTGCGGTACCGATTTTACTGGCACAACTACTGGCGCAGCCGAACCTCTCAGTCCTCAGTGGGTAGGTAGTAGAAACGTTTCTTGGAATCTCTACAGTCTTTTGGTGATTGTGATATTTTTGTCTTTAGAGAAACGGAAGTAACATGAAAAAAAACAAAGTGTAAAAAAAATAAATAACCTAAATACAAAAATAATACAATAAACTTCTTATTCTTAGTGAACAAAAAGAAAACTGATCTACCAATCATATCTAAAAAAAATATGATCACTCAAGCAACTCTGGAGTAATGAGTGAGAATACACGAAAAAAAAACAAACATACATATAAAATTGAGAATCTCCACCTTTTTACGAGGTCACTTAAAAAGTGTAAATATCTATATATATGAATGCAATTTATGAATGTTTATCACGTATTTTGCTTGTATCACCACGACGTTTCGACGTGGCTCACAAATTCCTTTTATCATTTTAACAAAGTTTAAATCACAATAAATATCCGTACAGTCAGAATCATCAAATAAGAAGGCCTGCTGTTTCTACCGCTACACTTCTTTATTAACCACAAGAAAACATACAATAAATAAAGCCCAGGGGATTCAGGCTACAAAATAAATATAACCTAAAATTGCCATCTTTTACCGAAGCTAATCTCGCAAATAACGTATCTACGACCGAACTACCATTGACTACCATTTTTCAATCATTCTTATCATAGGAAAATTTCGCAGTTTCAGATAAAATGACATATGCACGTCTTCAAAATTGGTAAGTAATTGATTTAACTTACCCGTGAGTTTGACAATGAATGTTCAGTTTCACCCGTTAGTTTATTCCCTCATTGATACAAAAGAGCATTTCCTCAAAATGGTTGTCATCTTCCTACTTTGTAGCAGTGCTCATTTTACGAGGAACGACTGCATAGGCTGACCCGACTTGAACAAGGTCACAAAGGTTGTTTGCATAATCTACCAATACATAACTTGAATCGTTTTTTAATACATGATGCCAAATATAAGTTTAATTCTAATAAAACGCGTTCAAGTATCACTCTTAAAAAAGTAATCAATAAAGTGAATTAATCATTGTGCTATACATATTTATTTGTTAGTCTTTTATAGAACGATGATGCATAAATAACAATTTAAATCAAATTTTAAAAAAAAATCTTTATGCTTTTCATACTATAATACGATTATGCGCAATGTATTTATATATAAAACTACTTTATGCTCAATATTTATTTATATAAAAAGTTAATTTAAACATTTAATTAAAAGTATATTATGTTTATTTAACGGGGTATACTTAAGACATTACTTTAAAGGGACGGAGGGACGGTACTTAAACGGGTACACTTTAGATACTACTTTAAAGGGACGGGGAGACAGTACTTAAACGGGGACACTTAAGACACTACTTTAACAGGACATGGGGGGGGGGGGGTGGTACTTAAACGGGGACACTTAAGACACTATTTTAACGGGACACGGGGGGACGGGACTTAAACAGAGACACTCAAGACACTACTTTAACGGGGGACGGGATAAATCATTGTTATATCGTTCAAAGAAATTCAAATATACATTCATGGGTGTTTATATATTACACAACCTCTATATATACAAACACTTTATTTAACACGCATAAATTCGTTACATAAATGCGAGCTTACTGCGGCAAAACAATCTCTACCAGTTACTGCCAACTGAGTTATTTTTGATAATATCTTTTACGTTTGTTTTCTGTTATTTTTAATGGTATTTCGATTGAATTTTATCGGAGAACTGTTTATCTAACTGCCCACCTGCGTGTGTGTGTCCGTAATTTGAAGTTATTAAAACCGGCCAGTTAGATTGCAAAATAATGCACCTATTTTTAATAATCCTTTTTTTGCAAAATACTAGGGATTTAACAAACATAATCGGATTGTTCAAAGATTATTTAATGTAATAAGAAGATACTGACTAAGAAGCAACTCATTGAAACATGTCCGAAATGTTGAGTGCTTATTATTATTATCTTTAATAATAATTTATAATGAGGAAAGTATAAAAAAAAATACTGATGTGAAGATATTGCAAATAAGAGCAATAATTCACACATTTTCATTCTCACATCCATCCGTGCATTACACACCCAAACCCATAAAGCTACTTATGTATAGACAATTATTACGCACACAGAAATAAAATTTTGACAAAATTTTACAAAATGTACAAAAATGCTTGTTTTTTTTTAAATTTTACTTCAAAGTACGTTGAAAGAATTGTATTTTCAGGCTTTAAACATGTGTTTGTAATGCTGTGTATTTACAATACGTGTAAATAAGCAAAAGAAGAACCTAAAATAATATCGACATGACCGTACGTACTCGTAAGTCGTAATATACGCAACGCGAGAAACTCGCTCCCACATTCGTCCATAGACGGCCGGGTGCGGTAGTCAACACACCCTGCCAGACATTCTGACTAGGACAAATGAGATTAGCGCGGACCCATTTCCCCACCCCCTTCCGTCTACCACCCTCAGCGGGTCTAGGCTAAGCGCCAGCGACTCAATATATGTTAGGCGTGCAGCTATTCTATTTATTTCAACCGATGTTGTACAAATTCGTCTTAGTCCGATAAACGAAGGGTTCAACCCATACACTAACTAGTTGGCCGATGAAACCTTCGCAAGCAGGTAGTATTATCCATAGAAAATATGTTTTGCAACGAATCCAACAACATTTCTTATTGGAAGTTAGGTATTTTGTCAAAAACCATTCAAGTACCATAACTTTTTCTGGAAAAATAGGTCGTCCTTAAAAGCTACACATTATGATAAATATATTTCATTTAAATATGGTATTTCAGTAATCCAGCAAAATTTGTTGTTGGAGGTTAGGTATTTTGTCAAAAACCATTAAAGTACGCTTAGGGCTCGGCAGTGCGACGAGCACAAAACAATGCGAATATTTCCTATCTCATTTCTACGCGTTCCATTCCAAATTGAAATGTTTAGGGCAAGCTCCGAGTGCCCCCGACAGTATTGTTATTCTACCAATTTTTTTGTTTAATTTCTCATTGTTTCGGAAAAATAAAAAAAAACAACCTCAAATCTAAAGGTATACAAATTATAATTGTTTTGCGTAACTGGAGAAGAAAAGTATTTTATAAAAGTGGCAAATTGTTACACAGTTTTAGTTCTAATAAACGCTCATTCTTACTGTACTTTGATTGTATTCGTAATATATTGCTCATATAATTGCAGGCACTGGCTCTTGAACCAGCTTCCGTTCCCCCATTTCGTGCCTTCCTTCCATAGCCTTATCAGCCTCTCTGTATATTCGTCAACGAAATCTGACGCTTGACAGTTCGCCCGCCCATACATCTTTCTTCTCGACCTCCTTTCATAGCCTTCTACCTAGAAATCTCTTCTTAATAATCTTAATCTCTTCCAAAGGAAAATAAAATAAATTAAATCAAATGAGGTATAATATTCAATGATTTAAATAAACGAGTTTAATTAAATTAAATCGAAACAGAAATAAACCAATAATAATAATTTTATTTTATTTCACAATAGACGCCATCGCTTAAACAAAAATCGAGCGTAATCATTAAAAAAACATTATTGCAGTTACAAAGGAATTCCTGCCTATAATTGTTTATTAACACACCATATTATTTTTTTTTAAATATCAAGGTAAGTCTCTAATGTAACACGATAAATCATGACAAGGAACTATTGTTTATGTTTTATTTTATTTATACATGTTTACATTATTTATTTATTTATTTATAGTCTTTTCACTATATGTAGTATTTTTTTAACGCACGTATTTTTCTATTTCAAATATATTTTTGTTTGAAAGGGTTGTACTTAAGATTAGCTCTTTGCTCGTAAAACAATCAACGCCGTGATATATATAGACTTTAAAAGGTACAGACAGGCGGTCATCGGAGGGAATAAATAGGGTTTCATACTGGTACGGAACCCTAAAAATTTATTAGTTGTAGTCAGTTCATAAGATGGCTTTATATCTAGCGTACACTGTTGTTGTTCATTTTATACGATAATAAAATTGACGTGTATTCTGTTTATATTCCGACGTTTCAGATATGGCCAAACGTCCCTCCTCAAGGGGAAAGTTCATTCGCTACTTGTGGAAACTGGAGCAGCTGATCGTTCGATTTGTTGGCCTTATAGTTCAAAACGTTTCATACTATTACCTATTCAACTCACTGTACACACGTGATGACGTCAATACTATCACTTTTGTTATGGATATTTGCCTACAGGCGGAAGTGAAATAGAAGATCCTTTTGTAAATTTATTTGTCAAATAAGGACCCGCGACCGGATATAACCCTGGTAATAGAATGAATCAAATGATTGTCGTCTGCCATACAAATTTCGGCGTGGCTTTATCAGAGAGATCGCTATAAAACATTTTTGTCAATTCGATGGAATATATTTTTCATAACTGGTAATGCCAACACAATCCCTTAATAATAAATAGTCTAGGGTTGGTACATTAATTATTTTATGAAGTAACTGTCTTTTTTGGTCAATATCCTAATGGCTAAATTTAAATCTAAGTTGTTAAATTACCTCATACCAACTGTAAGGTCTAAAGTCGCACTGGTGTAGGCTGGACTATATAAAAACTACTATAAAAATGTTCATTTAATTTAATTAACGCTTACTGCTATTCGATTTAATAAAATTATATCAAAATTTAATAAGAATATTGATAAATCAAATAAAAAAAATACAATTTACATCGTTTCATCAGTTAGTTATAGGGCTAATCGGAAGCGAGTAAGTCTTCATTTAACTTAGATACGATATGAAGTTTTATCTATCAATAATTTAACGATTGTTGTCGTAGGTTTTAAAAAAACGTTTTCAATTGTATCTAATACCCAAATAATCTGATATAATTACTGATTAGCCCAACCCAAATTAGTTTATTTGCCACTAAACAGATTCATATTAAACAGTATATTAATAACATTGCTTATTTATTTACTGTTAGCAAAAGTTTTTAATATAGAATATTCTGTAATGACATTTTTTTTATTTTGTGGTCAAAACTAAAGCTTATGTAGGAATGTAACATCTGTATAAAACTTTTAATACATGCTTTAGACACGTATTGAAAAAAAAAAGATGTTTTATGAAAGAACTATGCTCCCAAAATGATGCGAAAAATGTTAAATAAGCATAGTTATGAATAAGGAATAAAAATAGTAATTAAAAAGTCACAGACTTGGTCCAGACGGTCCTACGGGCTGAAACCCAAAAAAAATAAAATAAAGTAGATTGCAGACGCGTAAGTGTTGACTTAGTCGACGTGTTATCGTGTCGAAGTATTTTATACCGCGGGGTTCCTGCCCTGCTCCCACGCGAGAAGGAACTTTCCTTTCGGAAAGGGAACGGATTATACTACTCAACGGCTGCCGGCACGCGAGCCGCTACCCGCCCCTTCGGAGGGAAACTTCCTAAGGTCGCGCCGATACATGCGACGGCCGACCGAGAACTTCAAACGCCATGGAAAATCAGCTGAAGCTCTAAACATTTTAAATGAACTATGAGTGGAGTAGTCGATATTCATACATTCACAAAAGCTCTCCGTCTGCGCCGCTGCTCACGATCCGTTGTCATGCCAACTCCCCACAACCACCAATCGCCCCGTAATCATAGACAAATTCAAAAATTAAAATAACCACAGCAAAATAGTCCTTCCTATATTTCCACTTAAAAACAAAACTTTGGCATAATATTACGTATTCAGAGTGCAGGAACAGGTTTTTTCGGAATTAGTTTATATTTCACACCTAATTTTTCTTATCATATCGGTTTCATTTTAATTATTTAGCACACTATGATGATGATCATTAAAATGTATGAAAGAATATATTTTTTTAATTTTTTATTTTCTTTGCTTCGCAGTAAATGTAACCTGAGCATCTTACTGCAAAAGTAACAATAAATAAATGGTATTTAATTTGTCTTATAATCTTTGTCTTTAATTTTTAATATCATTTATTGTTATGATATTTTTATCATTGTAGCATTATATTATTTTTATTGTATGGCTGGCTTTTGTCCTAGTCGTCAGTTTTATCACAATTAAAAGGGTTGTATTATTTAGATACCTACTATAAATTCATTATATTACGCGAAAAGATAGACTATCTACAAACAAACACACAAATACAAACGTTATACAAACGCTCACTGATAAAATATTTTTTAATATGTATACACGAATCTTTAACCTTATAAAATTAGTTTGTAATTGTTTATAATAAATAAATAAATATTAATTATTTGTGTCATAGGTTGAGGACGCCTCTGGATACTTTAGGTCCAAAGAAATTGTTTGGAGAATGTCACAAATTACAAATAAACAGTTTTTGCAAGTTTAACGATTGGCTTTTAGAGAGCTCTGAATAAATACGACCAGCAAATATTTCCTAAACAATCGACCGCTAATCATTGAGTTCACGTCCGCTTTGTTCCTAAATATTCACGCGGAATGCAAACGATCTCGCATTTTTCCAGAGGACGAACCGCCCCCGCCCCCGCCCCAGTCCCCGCCCCAGCCCCCGCGCCCGGCCCGCGCCCGCGAGATAAGCTCATCGCTGTTTGTGTTGCCTATCGCCGGAGTATTTTTTACTCCACGATATTTGTACAAGGCTCGCCCATCTTATCTCGCATTATCTGTATCCATGTCGTGATCCTCACGCGTTAGCCTGCCATTGCCCAGCTCAGCGCACAAAACTAAACCTATGCACGCATGGCATTGGCGCTGGTGCCCGCCTCCTCCTTAAGGGGATGATTTCGCCAGAACCGCAAAAATTTAGTATCAAGCCGTATGCCTTTAAAATCTCTGGCATTCAAAAAAGCATACCTATATTTTTGAGAATACACCGAATGAATCGCGTTGCCAATAGAGAAAGTATCGTATATTTAATATTTAGGCTAACATTTAAATGGCACATTCAAACTGACAAAGTTGCCGAGTAAGTCCGCAAAATCTTCAACGCTAAAATCGTCAGAGTAATTTTCTGTTAGTCAATAATTTGTAATTTGGCACCGAGTTACCAATAGAAAGTTATACTGGTATCCATCTGAGCGATTATTTGCGTCTTTTAAAGTATTTGACGTAAGACATCATTTCATAGGATATTACACAATTATACAACGAAAACATTAACCTAGGAATAGACGACAAATACAACCACGTATGAATACAGCCTTCGACCAATGACACTGTACATTCCTTGCTCCAAAAATATACAATTCTTTTTTGTCTTCGATAGATAACGTTCCAGTGCGGCGCGATATTTTCAAGCGCAAATCACTTCATACTCGTATATATTGCACGATTATAGATATTCAGTACTTATTTCATGAGCATGTATTTAACAAAACAACATACCTTCATAATTCAGTTGTGGTGGTTGTTTATGTTTCAGCAGTTGAGATTATTATTTCACAACAATGCAATCTCACAAAGATGTTAAAGAGGGAGAATTGACCTGGGTTGATACACAAATGCCGAAACAACTACCTCTAATCAAACCGCCATTTCGCACCTTTAATTATACTAAATCATTAAGTTACCGCGTCGACGTTTTTTGGTATTTTTGAATATGTGTCTTAAGTACATTTCTACCGGATATGGAAGATAACGGAAAATTGCTCAGATTACCTTTGCAATAAGCACATATAATTTAATTAGTATGTATTAATATTATTTATATATGTTAAGAAGGTGAAATTATCTGGCATACTGTTAATTTATGAAATTTTAAATAAATAAATAAAATATTATTTTTTCTTCAAGTATATTTTAAATTTAAAAAACTGTAGTCTGCTATTTATCATCATATTGAAACTCTTGAGAACTGGAGATCGGAAAACCTTATTAGAAATGATTATATTTTCGTACAAAGTATTTAATGGCACCCATTTATTAAAATATATTCGTCCTTCTCAGCCTTCGCGTCTGACAAGGCTAAACAATCTTTTTCGTTTAACAGACTACATTTTTACACTAGATTTACAACTACCTCCATAATAGTATGCGTTGTTGTAGCACCTACAATAATGACAGTAGAATGACTTATTTAAAAGATCTGTAAGTGGTTTTAAGATTGTCGATCGGTGCAAATAATTATTTTACCGTAATTTAATCCTATTACGGTAGTAATTTATTATTTATTTTTTCTTTCCTTTTTATTTCAATCCTTTCTTCTTTTTCGGTGACGCAAGTTAATTGTTTTTTTTTCGTCTTTCATAAATTGTACGCACATTGTAATTATTTTCCTCCAAATGTAATGTTAATAGTTTATTGTCTATACAAGTACTTTTCCTCTACTTTCATTGTGAATGTCCTAAATAAAGATTAAATTAAATTAAATGTGAAGTTCACATACCTACCCGAAATATGCCAAAATTCTTCTTATACGTGTGTGAGTCAACACGCACGCATAACAATATAAAATAACACATAAAATAATTTTATGTACATATTAGCACATGTTAAGCCACACATAATCAAGCGTGAATCTGTTTAACTGGATGAGCGTTTCACAAAAGGCACTTAATCTATGGCCGTGAGGGGGACCTGTCGCGATCAGCCCCTAGCCATATAGCCCCGATGTGCACTTGCGATACTTGACCCTTTTCAGCTGTTTTGGCCGTGCTAGTCATGTATGACTAATGTGCCACTCGTCACATGAATGCATACCTAATTGTATTGCTGCATCTAGCGTACGTATTTTAGAAAATTTAGAGAGTTATTAGAATTAGAATTGTCTCGGTACTTTGACACCACTACGTATAATATAAACATGCAAAATGGTTACAAAAAGAATATTATGCTTAAGAACTGCTGAAATAACACTAAAAACTAAAAAAAAAATAAGATTGTGTTAAAAGAGTTGATCCAAAATCTATAATTATTCTTAAGTTAGAGTAATAAAATATTTTAAATTTTAGAGATATAAGATTATTAAAGATAAAGATGGAAAGCAGTCAAGCGGGTTGTCAAATTAAGTTTAATTTGAATTGTAGACAGTCTACGTTCCAAAGATTTTCGTTGATTTCCGTCTTGTGGATCATATTTAATCATACCTGTTTTGGGTAACTGGTATCTTTCTTACACTGCGGACTCTCATCGTAATAATTGTTGTGGCCATTACGAAGAGGACACACTTATATGAAACCTTTTCAAAAGTTAACCACCCCAATGCAAAGTCCGTCAAGTGGTGTAATCTTTGAGACGGTCGGCAATCATGTTTCTATTGCAAAACATGTTCAGAATAATATATCTACCACCAGAATAATCATTTGAGATCATTTTTTATTTAATTGTTATAAATAAAATTATATTATTAATCTTATACATTAAAAAAACTTCGTGTTGGTAATAAAAAAAATACACTTTTTATGCTTACAATTATATTAAATTCACCTATTTTGAATCCTACCTTACGAAAAATTAACTTGCCTTGGAACAAAATGATATGTTTGAAATTTTGTTATCCGAATAAACTCTGAGTGGAGTTTGCTCAATAAAGTACACCTACCTGGTTTTAAAATTATTTTACTATAAACAAATACTTCGTTCGATATATATCATGAGCAGGTGTAAAAGCCATTGGATTCCAATGCAACTAGCGTTTACGACAAAATGTAATCTCACGTGTTATAAAATATGACCGCAGATACATTGTGCTTATCGGAATGGGGTGATTCCTTATTGGGCAGATAACAGCCGAATGTCTGTACCGCGCCATGTGGCCAGCGACAGATTTCCCTAATCCCGTTTTGATCGCCCCTTCTAATCGATTTCGCGATGCGAAATCTATAGCTAGTATAAGAAAATTTAAAAGGGATTACACTATTACTTATACCGAACTTTTTGAGTAATGGCATAAGTATTTCGTTTTTGTAGGTTCAACATTTTTAAAGGCAAAATTCTCGAAATATTATGGCAAAACTATCGGCTATAAAAAGTGCTCCTGAAATTTCTAGCAATAATACTAGTGGTAATAAAATACGTAGAAAACAAAGCGGCCTTCTTATCTAGTTTTCTTTATCTTTGTCCTTGAACTTGAATTGAGTTTCTTATGTGGCTCTTATGATTACTACTGGTATGTCGCATAACATACATTACGTCACCAGGTTAACCTTAAAAAAAACAGTTGTAAGTTGCAATAGCGTAATTTAGTGTAAACTGTACAATTACATCTTATTTAATCGATTAAGTTGTTTAAAACTCATAATAAAGTGAATGTAATATTTTTTTATAGCAAATATTAATATAATGTTACTATCAAAGTGTTATCTGTTATGAATTGAGGTTTGCTATTGCTTTAGCTTGAACTTTAAATTAAGGGGAATTAGACGTAAATATCTTATTATATGAATACAATAATCGAGAAAATAAAACTACAGAACATAGAATTAGAGAATGGAATAGTCTCAACTGCAGCGTCTTCAAGCCATTCCCTAAGACCCCTTCCCAGCTAAGAAAAAAGATAAAAACTTGGCTTTAAAATAACTTCGTTGCATCACCTGCCAATCAGCTATACCACCGGAGGAATGGTACCTCCTAAATATCTTTAATTTTTAAATAAATAAATAGCTTATCTCATAAAGATTCAAATTCAACTAAGTTTTTATATATAAACTAGCTGACCCGGCCACGCGTTGCTGTGGCTAAAGTTTTTGTTATATTACATTATAGTAAACAATCTAAGAGGAACAATAAGAGAACATCAGTCACGGAGTCCACTATGCTTTTTCACACAGATGGTATTTGTAAAAAAATATGCTGATCTCCTTATTTGACTTTCTACTACTATAACCCTTTAGTACAATGAAATTATTTACGAACAAAGACGAAAATGTTGATGTTGGTATACAAATTCACTGGATTGAGATTTGAAGGGAAGTACGTTGAACACAATTAATTAAAATGTTCTTACACTTGATACTAAGCAGAAATCAATAGGTAAAAAATAAAAATTTATCAGATTTATTATTTCCATTTAATTTTATAACAAATATAAGTATATTACAGTATAATACAGTAAATAACATGTGACGCTTAAACTCATGAATGAGGTAGGCAAGGCAGACAGTCTTAAACTTTTAAACATTAATATCTTTTTTTTGAATTATAAATACTTTCAATTTCAATTTAATTTAACACCAATCGGTGCACAATGTTTTTGGTTAACCTGTCTTTAGCTAACACAAATAGATTCGACGGTTTCCCAACACGTGAACACGCAACATATAGTTGCCCATGAGAAAAACATGGATTTTCCAAATCTAAACCACAAATGGACATTGTTTGACCTTGAGATTTATTTATAGACATGGCGAAAGCTAAACGAATTGGAAACTGTAGCCTTTTGAAGGGTATGGTAGAATCTGATGGTATCATCGGAATACGTGGCAGCAGGACCACTTTTCCTTTAAACTTCCCAGCCAAAATGGTTGCTTCAAGAATGTTTCCGGTGATCTTTTTGATGACCAAACGCGTACCGTTACATAATTGAGGTGGATTCAAATTACGGAGGAGAATAATAGGGGAACCAATCTTTAATCGAAGATTATGTGGTGGCATTCCAGGGATATCTAATGAATTTAAAAATTCAATCGGAAAATTTACACTTTCATTTTCATCAACAACAGTATCGATTGATTTAAAAGACATCAGATCGCCTGGTAACAACTGTTGTATCTGGAAGTTAATTTCGTCAACATCAACGTTTTTGGCTGCCAAAATCGCCCGTTGACTAAGCCATTCATGATTCAAATAATTATTCTGTATATCCGGGAAAATACTCTGAATCAATTCAGTTTTATCCTGAACAACAGTGCAAAAATTGTCTGGTAGTTTAATGCATTGCGTATTTGGTTGCAGTTTTATTTTACCGTTCCCAATATCTAGTAGTTGTTCGGAAAATATTAGTGCTGATGGATCATTTTGCAATTGTACTCGCATATTTATGGTCAATCGAAGTGTTTCAACACTTCGCCATAAGAATGATTGTTTCAAACATGCATTAATCTCATCCGCGAAAGTAGAGCGAGGTATAACCGGTAAGGTCTGCCGGAAGTCACCAGACAAAAGTAAGATAGCACCACCGAAAAGTTTATTATTGCTGTTTAAATCTTGCATAGTTCTGTTTAATGCTTCAAGTGAATATTTGTGTGCCATTGTGCACTCATCCCAAATTATTATAGAACTCTTCCGCAACACTGCAGCTATTCCACTATTCTTTTTGATGTTACACATTGCATCTGGTTTATTATGAACGTCCAATGGCAGCTTGAATGTTGAATGTGCTGTTCGCCCACCATCCAGTAAAGTAGCCGCAATGCCTGACGATGCTAATGCTAATGCGATGTTTTTGTTGCGACCGTATTTTGGCAAGAATCAACGATATTAAAAATGTCTTACCGGTTCCACCGGGTGCATCCAAGAAAAAAAAACCGCCTTGTTCAGCAGCAACAGCCAGCATAATCCGATCATAAATAATTTTTTGTTCTGCTGTCAGTAATGGTTCACTGTTCATGATAATTGTTGCTAAACTTCCATGGTCATATTGATTTTCTCGTTGTAAATCGGTATTGACTAAGTCGGTGGCTGGACGATTAGGTGATGGCATACCATAATGATTAAGTGGTAAATTTGAAATAAGAACACATAAATCCTCGATCAAGACCAATGCTTCATTGTACATCTCTCGTGTATAATCTATGTTTTGGCATTGATTTGTTTGTCTAATTCGGTGCAAGATGTCTTCTGTCATACAATTTTTATATTTTTCCCACAAAGTTTGTGCTTGCGAGGGATAACATGTCGCCAAAATAATTGCAAACAACTGACGAATGTTATTCGGTGTTGATGTCAACGCAGCATCAGCAAGCGTTAAGTCCCAATGGTTATCGTCTTCTAGCAATTGCAGTTCACGACATGCATCCTGGTATGTATTGAATACTCGACCATTAGCTGTTCGTAAAAATTCAAAAGACGTTGGTCCGGGAACATTCACCAATAACAAACGTAAATAGAAGCACTCACGTTGCTTTGGATGTACCGTGTAAAGTCTCCCCAATGTCTTAGCTTTGAATATGCCTGTAATGGAAGGATGTGGTTTTCCTTGTTTCCGTGGCTCCCATTTTTTACTGGATTTGTTCCATGTGAAATAACGTGGAACATCACCATACACCAATGTCTTCGCGAATTGGCCAAAAACATCAGGTTTTTGACACAATGTAAAAAATTCAGTTAGAGTCGTTTTCGGAGCTTCGAACGCTCTTTGGAGAACATTTTCTTCAGTGAAGTATACACGTTGACCGTTTTCAAGATGTATTGCCAGATGTTGGACAGCAGGATCTCTTTCGTGGATGGGAAAGCTGAGAATATGCCAAATAGCTTCATTGCTGCTAATGTATCTGCCCATTTGGTATCGTGCTATTTCGTCATTTTTATTTATGTTTTTTACTTCAAATATGGCCAAATCACTGCCTTTGTTTACATATTTACAAATATACTTAATTGATTTAACAGAACTGCAAAGCTCAACATTGATATGAGCTTTGTAAGTTTTTGAAAGTAGTGGTGAGTATGGTACCACCCACTGATTATCAAACTCAACTTGATTTGGAAAGTTCGGCAGTCGCATTGTAAATGTGTGGCCACCATTCTCAGTACTTCTGCGGCGATACATTGGATAACCATCAATATCCGTGATCGTGTCATTCGTATGCGGCTTTGGGAAGTTTTTTTTACATTTTCCATTTTCCATGCACGGTGACGTCATGTTGAAAACACCGCATGGCCCATGGATCATGTGTTTGGTGACAATATCAAATAATTCTTGATCAATTAATGGGTCTGGAATTTCGGCTGAAATTATTTGATCGATTTCTTCAGGACGGATTCTATCTTTAAGCCAAACCAAAATGTGGGCATGAGGCAAACCTCGCTTTTGCCACTCTATCGTATACAGCCAACAACGTGTGATACCAAAAATTGTATATTTAACAATAAAATCAATTAAGGATTTCAATTTTTGTTTAAACACACGTGCAGTTAAATCATGACGATGAATGGCTTGTTGTCCTGGCAATAGTAAAGTTTGTATCTCTTCCCAATTCGGATTACATGTGAATGTAATAAATAAATCCGGTCGGCCGTAATGACGTACGTAAGTCATCGCATCTTGTATGTATTCCTGCATGTTCCGTGGACTGCCGATGTAGCTTGAAGGTAAAATGAAAGCATTACCGATGTCATTGGGATTTAAATTTCCATCGATGTTTCCAGCAACAGCATCTCGTAAGTGAATATATTCTTCCGATCGTAGTTTTGCCTGGTTGAATCGAAGGAATCGCAAGCGTTCGCTTTCGACCTTAGCATACATATCAACAATGTATTGATGGAACAGCTGACGATATCGAAGGATATAATTGTCTTGATGTTGTCTAACCATTATTCGGTGTGCGTAGTAGTTCATTGAGCTAACTTTATTATTTCTGTAATCACCTAAAAAAATAAAAAATAAAATGCAATACGAAATTAAAATCTATACATACAGTAAGAAAGTAAATAGATAATTGTCAAATTTACCGGTATTTGGATCATACTGATTGATATTAAGGTGATATTCATCTTGTCCTTGCCAAAATATCAATGGATATTGTAGTGCGTCATATGAACGGTGTAGATCCGAAATCGTACTGACAGTGTTGTCTCGCCGTGTAATGTTTATAGATCTTTTGTCAACTGGATCACCAACCATGATAACAGCAACCTCATCAACAGTTGGAGCGTTGAATCTACCAGCATGTTCACCTAATGGTACTTTGTCGGCTTTTATGACGATTTGATAATTGTCATTTTGCAGTCGTGGCGAAACTCTTTTGATCAATTGAATTAGTTGATTGTGATCTTCTAAAAAATTTTCCAATAATATCACAATTGCTCTTTCCTCTGCTTGTTCAATAAAATTATACAGGCACCGAGTCGTCACGCGCTCTTCACAATCGCCCATAAAATAAAAAGGTATCGACATCTGTCAGTTTTATGACTGCCAAATAATAACAGACAAATAATTAGCAATAAATTAAAATTGCGACTATAATTTGAGATTTAAACTATCCTATCGCTCAAGTTGGATCGAACTGCATATGGTGTGCAAATTTTATTATAATCGGTTAAGTGGTTCAGCCGTCCATTGAAGATAAACATTGTGACACGAGATTTATATATATTAAGAAGATTTGTTCTGTGTTCCATAATTAACCAACATTATTTGATGAGACAGAACGATTTAAAAGCACGCGCGAGACAGAGAAGAGCGTCACCGGAAAAAGGCCTCTTAATTATTAGTTGCAAATTGGTTAGATTTCGATTCAAAGGGATTTATTGGTTAAGATTTGACTCAATAATTAAGGTTTATATTCGTTGTTTAGCTTGCAAAGAATTTTAAGCTGGGCTAATTTTCAATGGAATTATGTAGAGGATTTCTTTTTTATAATAAAGTTATTATGTTAATTAATAATCAGGTCTTTTTTTACGTTCCTGTTTCCCAGAAAGCAATACTCTTGTTGCGAGCTTAACACCAGCCCGATCTAATACACGCCTTGTCTTCTTGACTGTGGACTCTTCAGTTCGAGAGCATTTCTAGACACCTCATAGCCTTGACCGATATCGACGGCTAGCTTCTAACATTCTAGCTTCTAGCTTCTAAGCTTATTATCAATTTCTCTTTTGCGTTAAATTCGGTGGTCGGCCAGATTCTCGTCATATTTATGTTTTTTATTTATACGCCGATACTTTTAAGATATTCTTGACCAAGACTTAGCTGGTACAAATGTACTAAACGTCCATTTCTTATCCGATTGAGTGCGTTTGTTTGCATTAAGTGCAAGTTTTGGTTGAGAATATTTACGATAGTCTAAACGAGATAACATATTGGCAACTCCATTTAAATCAAATGTACTATAAACTATAAACGAATGTTACAGAAGAGTAATTACGGTTATAATTTAACTAAATTGTTTGCTGACAGAGCATTTTTTAATAAGATACATAAAAAACCTATGTCTGATTTACTTATAAAGATAATTAAATAGGTACAGTATATTTAATATCCTCAGGTAATTTTTATCAGTATAGGTACCAAAAGAGTCGCGGTGTTTTTAAAATTACCGAGTATTTAGAAAAAAAACACATTTTACACCTTGTCTGCAGGAAACAAAAAAATATGCTAGTTTTGTATTTTAGCGGTTTGGACTACGACGTCAATGGTTTTTTAACCGTCTATTACCCGGAAATCGCTTTTGCGTTATTTTTATTATGAATTCTCATTTTTTATTGTTGACATGCTGAATTTATACTTTTGTTTCTCGTGAACTCGTAAGAGCGTCGGGCGCTTGAACTCCGAACTAGATAAAATCATAATCATAATTTATTTCTAAAATGCTTGTATTTCGTGAGGCGGAGACGAGCGTATGCGGATGGAATAAAACGTTAAAAGCTTGAAATCAGGGGCTCAATTATTGCTTAATAGACTTTAGGTTTTTTTTTATGAAGAAACCTTAAAGAATATGTCTGAAACGTTTTGTTTTTCGTAAGTTTTTGAATAATATAAATACACTTGGAAAAAACAAACCTGAAAGGGCCTTTTAAATGCCCAATGACTTTAACGGACGAAATTTAGAAAAAATCTCAGAAAGCGCATCAGATGTCAAAAAATTCTCAGCATTCAAAATGAAACCTGAAACACACCAAAGCTCAGTCAACTTCAAAGTTGACTGTCGCAGCTTTTGCGGTGGAAACCTTCATTGGCGTTGTGCTCAAAATAATATTAAAATAATTTATTAGTGTAATACTGCGTTGTCTTATGAATACAATCAATAAATACATATATATTATATTATGTGCGGTGGGTTAAATGTATCAAAGGAAGTGAATTGGGATTTTATACGGAATGAAGGAAAAATGAACGCCTAAATAAACCTGACATTAGACTATACAGGCGGTGTTACCATATGAAGCTATGTCTCTAGTGCAAGCTTCAGGTTCAGGTGGTGCTGAATTTGCTTCTAATGGGAATGAGATCGGAAGCCTATCTGGCAATATTTATCACCCACCATTAACCTCGTTCTCGATTGCACCTTGCACACGTTGTATTTACGACCGCCGGACAATAAATACAACCCCAAAATGGCTGACCAGCACACCAGTATCTGCAATATAGGCACAGCCAACTCAACGTAGAACTATTTTTCTTTAATTGCATAGGTACTCAATTTAGGTTGCAATAATATCGATGACACTATAACACGCGATGGACATCATCATTTTTTTTTTAAATTATCACTCGTTTGTTTCTATATTTTATTGTCTAGTGATCGTCGAAATGCACGCCGCCATACATCTTAATTAGGTAAAAAAAAATGTTTTCACATTTTCCTTGTGCGTGATATTTGGACGTAAGCCACCACCGAAACGCGCGCTTTTTTATCGCTTTGGATTGGGTTAATTATTTATTTTCCCACCAAAAGCGTTCTCTTATTTTATTGTTAATGTTTATGTATAAATTGTATCCGCGAGAAATAATCTCGCGGATACAATTTATACAACGCAATACTTTATTACCCGTATCTTTGCTGTTCAGATCGAAGGGCTGGATTTTATTACTGTCATGCATGTCATGTTATTATTTTATTCTTTTGTGAATTATGCCTCGAGAGTAAATAAATCTTATTAAAAAAAACTAAAACATATTCGATACTATCTCGGTTTAATCTCGCATGCACCTTCGGACTCAAAATCGATCACCAGCCATAAACCAACTAGCTGCTGCTAACTAGTACCCTCTTTATTTAATTTTAATATCTCTTGAAAATTACGGAAAAATAGCTATGTCCTAATATGCTAATAATATCCGATTGTAATTCTATATTCTTCATAAAATGGAACGGAAGGCAATTAAAAAATAATTTAAAAGCATAATTTGCGTTGAAGATCTTTAGAAGCCAAGGGTTTTAATTAGGCATTAATTGTTTGCATGCGTATTTTGTATTTAAAATTAACTTTACCTAGTTATTTGTACTGCTATTGCAGCGAAAGATTTATTTCACGGGTTTCACTAAATACCTCTTAATTAGTACACGTCGTTGCCGATAGTATAAATTTGAATACCATTTTAATATCTATATTAATGATATTTAATGCAATAAAAACTGCTTACAACTCAAAAAATCCCTTTCGGCACGCCGGAAGACGGAGGTAGATTTCCCCGTGTCAAAGTAGGAAATAGGCAAACTCCAATTATACGAACTTGTATCGAGAATTGCGCGAGCTGCCGCGCGATCCATCCCGCCGCTGCGCCGTACGTACCCTTGCGTATACTGAATCCTTTTTTATACTGTGCCGTAAGGTTTGCTCATATCAAAAATTGTTTCAAACAAAAGTTGTAGGGAAATTATAATCCTACAATTACTGTGCTTATTAAGGGAGATATGATTATTTGAATTTTAAAAACCAATTTTTCCCACCTCTAGGACCAATGGTTGGAGCTACCAAAAAAGTTTTAGGTCCATATCTAAGAAATAATATAAAATTTATATGAATTTGATATTTAAGAAATATATACTATACTAAGAAAGTTATAGCAAAATTGCACCTTCAAAAAAACTCCCTATTTTCGCCCCCCACCCCGGTCTCAATTTACCCATTAACGAACTTTGCCGAGATTTTGTGCCCTTAAATTTGATGAATCAATTTTAAAGCGATTGGTGTAAAATTACGGCAGTTATCGTGTCCTCAAGAAAGTGATATAAATAGATATATAAACTGTTAAACTGAAGGTAGTTTTCGGTTCTAGGAGATGCGAAATCCGAAGATATGTCAACATTCTGCGGAAGTCATGATACTAAAAGTTTCAGTGTCTTGAATATTACTATTATTACTGTTTTATAAAAAGAGCCATTTCATAGTTCTACCGCGCCGTTCAAATTAGAGAAACTCAATGTGCAGTAATCGGTGATTTATCGATCAGTAAACGGTAGTTTATCTTATCTCTTAATTCTCTAATATTTGATAACATTAATTATTTAGAGGTTGGTATACAGGGTGTCAGGACATAGAACAAAGTTTGTCACCAATGGTGTGAAAAAAATTGGTCGGCGGGGGTATCTTTGTATAGACTCTTTTACGCAAAGAATAAATAAATATCAGGTGATGTTATGAGCCGACCCTTTTATACAAAATGAAAAATATACGATTCTGTAAAAGAAAAGATTGGTTGAGAAAACTTCACGTTTGGCATTAAATCAACGGCGACCTTGCTATGATTTATAAAGATTTTATGTTGTGATGGATGCCTGGATGTGAAGTTTTATTTTATTCGTCCAAAACCGTACCGAGCCGCGAACGTGTTAATAGCGTTTCCCTTGCCAATCTACAGTTGCGTAATTTTTTTGAATAAATTTTAATTTTTAGTTTTTAAACGTACGCGTGCGTGGTTAGAAGTAGACCGATCAATCATAGTAAAGACCTTACCGTTCCCGGCGACGGGCATGGCAACGGTTGGGCAGGCATAGTCTAAGTGCTAATCGGCGCGGCGCTCGAAAATCGACCCAAACTTCAAGGCGGCGTCGGCAGCTGATTAAAATCGATGGTCGATTGGAAGCTTAGACTAGGCGCACTGTTTCAACAGCCCATAGACAGTAGACACACCCCGTTCCGCGATTCGCCGAATACTCCCTCGGGCGCAGCCGTCCGCCGTTCCCTAACCAGCCGCAACACGGACGTTTTAATTACCCACGAACGTTGACTTTGACATTTCACGGTTGTTGAAAAAAAAAAATTATCAGCCGAGGAATTTGGATCGATATCGACGCATGTGAAAGGGCTTACTGAAAGATTAGATTAGATTCTTTATTGTAGTAAAACTTCTTTTCACAATTTTTCCTAGGCAGTAAATGAATCTGATTGTGACACGCTTATTCGGTAAAACTCGGAAGGGCGCTCGGAGGTGATGCACTTATTTAGCTAAAGTTGGTACGCCCAGCTGTCACGTTGATTTTTGTTTGTCACGTTGTTTTTCTTCTTATATATCATATATAATGTTTCCGCATGCCTATTAAGATGTGCAAAAACATTATTTGGTGAAGATACCACTATGGTGTGATCATAATGAAATTTAGATACAATTGATAAGAAATTTAATCTACTTCTTTACAAAAGTTTTACTTCTAACACGCGTGGTGTTATTTCCACACAGACTGTTTTTCTATGCACATGTATTTTATTTGTTTATTTATTTATTTATCAAAGAATTATAAACAGCAAAATAGAACAATGTTTACAGTTAATATTGTAATATGGCCAACAAGTATAATTCCAAGATTAACATCTTATTATTGTGTAATTGATAAGTTTAAACAGTTCTGAAATGAGTGTGTGAGATAAGTGAACGTGTGAAAGAAGTGTGTAGGTAGGAAAGTGGGTAGTTGATATGTTATATACAAGTGCACATCGCAAAAATAATATATTTAATGATTATAGGAAGAAAAGGTGGTATATAGTCTTAGACAATATCACAAACAGCCTTAATGAATTGCTAAAAAAGTTTTAAGATTTATAGAAATATTTTTTTTGTAGTGTTTATGTTACTTACAATATAAAGTTTTACGTTAAAAATAAAAGCATTGAATTTTGAAAGCAAAATATAAAAATAAATGCAAAATATCGTTAAACTCAAAAACACCTACATGCCTTATTAGTATTCTTGTGTTAAGCTAACCCCCTTATACACCTTTATAGTTCAACCTATGCTAACAAAAATATTGTGTGCACTTTTTCCCCGTAAATCACCTTCCGAATGACCCTTCCGAAAATTCACTCTTAGCGGCTAAAAAATTAAAATTAGATCCGAAGACCTCAACTGAAATAAAATATATTTAAATTAGTATTAGTGTTAACATTTTGCTTCAAGCTGTACTAAACAATTGATAAGTGCTTTTTCATTTGTTTCAAAGCGTTTCTCTGTTTCTATCTCAACGGAACAAAGTTCAAAAGTCATACAGCAAGTCAAGTCAAGTCTGATTTCATAAACGTGAGTGTGAAACTTGTGATGTCTTAATCTGCGAACCTCAATTTTCCATAAAATGCTGCTTTTATGGTTGTTTTTGGAAAAGTTGACTTTGGCAAGTTTTTCTCGGATCATTAACCGATTCACACTCTTATGTTTTTTGTATCTGATAGATCTATAAGTAATGATCATTTAAGAACGTATTATTATGAAAATATGATTAAATTGTAACCAACAGTTTTTCAAAAAAGCTATAGCCACCAGGAAATGGAAATTCTAATTTTGCTTCCACCGCCGTGCTCTAGGCAATAGAGGCTAGACGATGATTCATGAACATTACATAAAGGTACTGATTTACTTGCGGCATTGGAGAAAAAATCCATTTTATAAATCAAGATAGTGGTCGTTTGATTTTGATCGTTTGACTATTGACCCAGCGGTCGCGGGTTTGAATCCGCACAGGCTTATAGTAATCCAGTAATTATATGAGTCTTTCCTTCTATAATACATTACCGATCCACATAAGAAACCTGGCGTTTCTAAAGGATTTCAAAAAAGTGGTAAAAGAATTTTAGTATCATTTCTGTTGTAACGATGCAAGCAGACTTACTACCTTTTCCTCTTTTTTTTTTGTTATATTAGCTTAATCGTTTTTTTTTTGTATCTTTTATATTCTTTTGTTTATGTTTTATCCTGCGTAGGTCCTTCGATCTCATTAACTAGTATTATTCATGTTATCTAAATTCGTTATTTGTGAAATTACTATCTTCATCGTGTATTTTTGTTACCTAATTATTGTAAATTATATGTCATTCCTATGTACACTAATGTATTTTCGGAAATAAAATATCTTATCTTAGTTGAGTAGGGGCCAAAGATAATTTTATATGACCTAGGTCATAGTAATTCTTTTTTCTTTTTTTTTAGTATGAAAAAGAGGTGATTAATTCCACTAAAATTCCCAACGAAAGATGTCACGAAATACGGTTAATTAAAAAAAATATATTGCGTGTAAGTAATGCTTTCGATTAAATAAGAAACTATTATGAATAAATGCACGGCCAGATGCTAGTTTTACTGTATTTTTATAATACTTTTGAGACTCTATGGGTCGGCTATATGAGTATCTACACCATTGTATATCATTTAACAGTCATTTTGTATTTATACACCTCATGGTGTAGAATAGTCACACGTTGACGATAATGTCAGTCGCCAAATATCGTTCGGGTAAATATTTCATAACGATCGCAATGCGCATTAGTTGCCGAGGTGCGATGGCGGTAGAGTGACGGAGTGTGCGTGCGTGCATTCGGGACACATTCGTCGGCCTATCTAACTGCTATTGCCGCTTTCACGTGAATACATACATGTGCACGATTGGCCAACGCCAGATGCGTCAAACCCTCTATCAACTTTACCAGAAATTCAGAAATGATCCTGTTTGCGGCTTATGCCTTGATAAAAAAAACAATATTTTTTCAGTAATTCTCTTATAGAAAATTAACAGTATTAACAGCAGTAGATTTTACAGTTAAAGCGACGCATTCGCGATATGGAATGACAGTTTTATCTCCTCCATCAGCCAATTACACTATTATGTAGCCCCAAATACTCCAAATCTTTTCAGAAGATTTTAAGATTTAATTGGACCAACAGATTTTATACATCGGTTTACATCATTATAATAATCTCATAGTTTTGTGAATTTTTTGGTGAATCCAGGCAATTTCGGCCGGTTAAGCTAACTGTAAAGTCAAATAAAGAAAACCAAGTAACGTAATAAAGTTACAATGTCAGACTTGAGTCTAAATTTCTTCGTGATCAAACCATCTGCGATCCTCAACTCAAATTGCAATTCTCAAATTAAATTTTTTTTTTTCCGATTAAATACTCAAGAATTAATTCGTCATCTGACGAAGATGACATATCGAAAGATATATGTTTTTTTTAACAAAATATATATCTGATGTGTTTAGGTCTGGGATTTGTTTTGATACACGGACACATTGCATATATAGAAATCATGTTAAAAAAATAAAATAAATACAGCGGAAGTATCAATGAATGAAAAAATGGACTTTCCGGGATAATCGAATGCGACGTATGTGGGTCGTTAATCACAAAATTATAATATGGTGGATAGAACCACTGAATCCGACCTCTGCTGGCGATCGCTTAGCCCTGGCCTGGCCAGTATCGACTGCTAAATAATTAGTTGGTGGACAGGTGGCGCTCACCCTTCATTGCGGTTACGCTCGAGAGACCACCAAATGGTTGAGAAAAAAATATACGTGCTAGGAGTGGCACGGGCTTACCACCGCCCTCTGCGCCCTCTGCCGGTGCGTTATGCCCACATGTATCAAGGTCTTTACCTCTTTTATCGACCTGGCTATTTCTTAGCATATACCTATAAATATTAATTAGTACAGTTTAATTTCTGTCTGGATACCTAACTTTCTACTTGAGTTAAAGCATTGTGATGACCTAAATTTATAGGCCCTGCAGGTTGCTATGTAGGCGCCTTCAGCGCGCGACGTTTCGAAATCTCTAAATTAATAAGTACAGCGTAGTATAGATAACGGAGAAAATAGGCGTTGACGTTTATAAACTTATATATTTATTTTCGAATCGCTGTCAAAAAGCGTTGCGGACTGACAATACACCCGTGTGTGATTTATAGTAGATAGATAGACACATATTAACCCATATAGAGGTGTATTTGAAATCACTAAAGTTTAAATATAATATTTTATCTTAATACAAAATGTACTATAATAAAACGTTTAGCGTCACACGAACTATATGTGAGACACTCGAAATGACTCGAAGATATCTTCGGCCTCCTTACACGCGTGGTGTCTCTTTTAGATTTACGTCAATTGTAAAATCAGGTTTACTGGCTCAATCTCCTCTAAGCACATATTATTGTAAACCTTGTGAATTGTTTTTGAAGGGTATCGCGCGCTTTTGTCCTTTTGAAACGAAAACGAATTTAAATTTAAAAAAAACAATTTTTTGTGCGATATATAATAATATTTCTATGAGACACGCATCCTTGTATGAGAACTGTAGAAATTTAATATTCGTAACGATTGCAGATTTACACGTGACGATCTGGGGATATTTTTTTTTTTTTTTGCAAAAATTATTATTCGCGCGCTTTAGTAAGTAGTAAATAGTTCTTAAACAATATTAAGACGATTTTACTCTAAATTGGGAAACTCTCGTTATACAGAGATATATAAATCAGAGATTTGTAAATTATGTACGCGGTACGCCCATCTTAGTATTTTTGCTTGTCCTTTCCTCCTGGTGGGGGTGTTGGTGGTGGTTTGGTCAATCAATCTGCATTTATTGTCCGTCTCTCTTTCTTTAGAAATTAGATAGGTAATATATTTATTGAAAATAATAAACTATTATTATTATTTTTAAGTATTCTTTTGTGACATTATTAAATCTATCTTTGTCTCGGGTAATCGGGTAGGAATCGTTAAAACTGCCCGCAAGTTGTCCCGATAGGCATTTACAACAAAAAACACATATTTCTACTTCTACTTAAAAATATAAAAAGGTGAAATTTCTAAATAAACTTAAGATTTACGATGTATCAGCTTACCACACAATTAAATTGATTTTGGTGATCTCGGTATTTTTCGGACAATCACCGTTCGCTAACTGTACTGCCTACTAAAATCCTACAGCCCGTGATTTACGGCACTCGCTCGCAACGCGCGTGCGCGGGATGCCTTTAAGGGTGATCTGCATTTCCAAGTGAAATATCGCTCCCTTTTCTCCGCAATCTGCGAAACTTATAACGCTATTAGATTCTCGTAGCCTACGGAGGAACACCAATATTCCATTTGCAGTCCCCATTCGACGCTTATAAATTGCTTCCTCCCCACTGACATTAGCTGTCACAATAAAATAAGGGTAAATGATCGCCGCGGTGTGTACACACTGAATAATGCACATTATTTATCCCCAGCATCCCCGAAAAATGTCACTTTGCAGGTCTATATTGACACGGATAACATTACAGCCGTTGACTTGACACATCGCCCCATTATATTTTTATTACCCTTACTGCACCATTTTAGCCAATAAATCAGTTCATTTTAAATTGTCCTATTTCAAATCACATAATATTTATAAGGTATATATCCTAAATTCTATATTCGTTCGAGTTGTAATATAATTTTGTACTAGTAAACATAAAAGATCTATATTATTTAATAAATAAACTAATTAAACAGGCGACAGCTAATCTTTTGGCTCTAGACACAGGCGGACGGCGGCGAGCACTATAGGCGAAAGCCAACCTTTTGGCTTTCGACACCCGATAGGTAAAAATAATTAACTTTTATATTCATAATAAATTTCAGATGTCTACTTTCAGGATGTAAACTTTTAAAAATAAATAATCTATTATTTTGTAAACATAATTAAATGCAGTATCAAAGCTTCGTAAAATAAAAGGAAGATGTAGAATTTTGTATTCACCGGTTAGTGACTGGTTGAAAAAATGCCACGATGTGTTTAATATTAATATTTGTATGCACATATGTGTTTCCTTCCATAAATAAAACACACAAAACAAAATTAATATGTAAATAAAAAATGAAAATATAAAAATATTTTTCTAATTTGATATTATTTTATATAGTTTTTAAATTTATTTTTATTTATTTGGGAGTTTTTTTCTATGTATATTTTAGTAAAAACATAATATAGTAGCTATAGGTAAAATGTTTACTATTAAATATTATGTTTGATATGCAAATGAGAGAAATTGAAAGTTTAGAATAGGAAGTCGTTTTTTTAAGGTTATGTTTGGTTGGGTTAGCCGTTTGCAAAAGTTATTTGTTGCAATTTACAACAAATGAACCTCAAAGAAGAACCTAAAGTACGCCATGACGGAGGGAAATAAGTGGTTCGCACTAAATTTGATATTTTATGGCACTGAATAAAAGCATAGGAAGTAGGTAGGTACTCGCCTAATATCGCGGTGGCAGGCGTTGCTATAATCCTGAGACCGAACAAACAAGTTCCGCGTTTAATAATCGAAGAGGTCGACCACATGCTCGGAAGGGATAAGAATGAGGGGCACCCTATAGGCCCGTACCCGACTCATTTCTAGGGAGAGTTGACCTAGGGTTGCCGCTGCTGATGTGGACGTATCCGTAACATAAATATAGTTTACGAAATTAGTTATGTTCTTTTGAATTTAGAAAAACTCAACGGTGTCAGGTGATATTGAAATTAATGTGAATAAATTAATAATGTAAATATAATATGTATTTTGTTGCCAGTTTTCAAGATTCCATAAAAAATATTACCTTAACGACCATTAAAATTTCATTTTTTATAATCTTTCGATCTATGGCAAAATTTTGGTTACAACTTCAACAAAGCATTATTTTTTTACTATATATTATATTCATTAGTACAACATGTCTATTATTATTTTTTATTGTGAGACCGGTTTAATTGTCGATATAGATTAACCCCCTTAAAAGTACATCAGTAATTTTAAATACATCCAGTTTACATAATTTTCTGTGTTTTGATGGTTACCTATATATTTTTAAAATAAAGGCGTTGTTATAAATTGCTATTGTAGAGTTTTTATATATTATAAATCGCTGTAACTAAATCATGTAAAAATAGTTAAATAAAATAATGTCACAAGCCTTTTTGAAATATAAATAGATGTAATATTTATTGAGTTGTCTGAGAGATGTGGCAACCCTAATCGTGGATTTTGTCGAGACAGTGGGGCGGCACGCGCCTCACGTCATGTCGCACACGGTCGCCCACCGCACCGTGACAAGTCGCAGAACGAGAGGGCGGGGGCGGGCGGGAGACGCTAAGGCGACTGGCGACTACCCCGAACCTATTCGATTACCATCGTCATTACTCTAATTACTGGATAATGTTCACACTATGGCCGCCTTTCAACCTGATTAATATTTTGATGCAACCCGATATATACAATAATGCAATGTGCGTCGCCTTGGGCGGCGGCGTTCGCCCTACGCACCGTATGTTTTATACATATGCCAAAAAGGTTTCGAGCCAATATATTTTATATTTGGTTCAGAGAAATGAAAGCTTTATTTTTGTGTAATAAGCGGCGATATCGATTAAATACCACCATTTCAACCCGGGCCTCTCTTCATTCTATTTTATTTATTTATTCATAATAATGGCACAAAAAGATGTCACGATAAATGATATAACACTGAAAAAAAAATATGATATAAACAAATGAAATACTAGTCATTTACTTTCAGACTTTGAAGTAACACAGCCACTCTAATTAGGTTAAAAAACCTATTCTAAGATCGTCCAAAAGAAGGTTGCAAAAAAAATTAATACGTACGTGAGACATTTATTAATAAGAAGAATCATATGATAAATATAATAAATACAAAACACTATACATACAAAATATACATTTATTAAATATGTAATTTTAATAATTGTCTTAATATAATAATAATATATAATAATAATATAATGTCTTAATAATTGTCTTAATATAATTTATATACTAAATATACAAAAAACGAAATTACTTGATATAGTCCATTTTATGTTAGCTTTTCTATCGTAATACGCTCTGCTCACCATCTTTTCAGATGCGTCATTGCGAGGAGCCATTGGGTAATGTTTTTTGCAAGACTCAGTTCTATTTTAAGTTGGAAATATATCTACAGCCGTACCAAATTGTATCGATATTAATTATTGTAAGGCCGTTTTCGAGTTGATAAAAAATAAAAAATATCCCTATACTCTAATAAAGTTTTCATAATTACTTCAAACTGTCAACTATAATTTAAAAATCAATTATATTGTTTGAAAATATCCACTAGTTAAGTTTTTCTTATTTTTATGACTGTTCATGATTGTCAAAGTGAGGTCTGAAGGACCGCACGTAAGCCTAGAAGGCCGATATGAGAATTCGAAAACCTGCTGGGTTACCAAAGCTGGTCTATTTATTTTATTTTCTTTATTTTATTTTATTTTACCTAGTGAAGGTAATTTGGTCCCCAGATAACAAGCAGTTATTAAAAAGGAGGAAAATGTGATGATATAAGAAGTATATGACTCGTAAATTCAGGAATAAGCAGAAACCTATTTCTCGACAATTTGTAGAATTAGGTACATCACTATTGTGGGCTAACAGACAAGTTGAATATTATCGAAAAATAAATAATATATTTAGTGTAAGGATATAAACGAACTAATGCGATTATAAACAATGATGCCTGATTGCTAGGTTGTTGGAGTATTTCGATATAATATCTATTTCAAATGGAAATAATGAGGTAAATTAAGTTATCTGAATATTGACTATTCTGTCTGATTTTGAGCTTGTTAGGATATGTTAATCTATCTGCTTTGAAAAGGAACATAAGTTTACAGATAATTATCAATAATCTGATTAGAAAACCTTTGCAGAAATGTGTTCCTACTCTGCTTTGTATACTAAACGAGATTTCGTGTTTCCAGTAGAATGAAACTGTTTTAATGTGGACACAATGAAATAGTACTGATCAGGATCATTACTGTTAATGGTAAAAATTTGCAAATCGATATAATAATTTAAAGTTTTAATTTAAATTTGCTTTGGCCATAGTAATCACTTTATATAAAAAAAAAACTTCAGAAGCAGAAGTATTCAAATTTATAAATTTAAAAAAAATGATTAGAATGTATCAGGAAATTATTTAAACACCACAAAGTGCACAAATTGCGTTACTGACTGAATTGGTATTACTGAACTACAAAATAGTTTGAAGGCATCGGTTTCGATGCCTTCGATAGTGTTTACTATCTATCCGTCAAGCTGATCTTTTAATTTTGCGAAAAGAAATAATCGCGTTGGTCGTGTATCCGTAATTATTTTGCCATAGTGATGACCTACACGTCGTGTTGTGGAACTTTTTTCATGCTAATAATACACGTACTAGGACTTTTTCCTTCTTGTCTAACAATTCAATTATGATGATCCTTCGGGATCCCAGAAAACAGTCACCATGATCTTGTTTGACGATGCACTTTGCCTTCTATCTACCCTGTTTTGGCTGGCTTAAAATGATGATCCATGTCTTAAACACAATCAAAAGATAAATTAAATTAAAATATTGTTTTCGTTTTTTTTTTTTCAACTAAAATACTATCTTCATATTTTAAAAAATCAAACAAAGACACATTATTTTTTCTGAAAATATGCCTGCTTAATATTTTGTATTTTAATTTCAACAAACACTTTATACGTAATATATAACTATATTTTCTATTATATGGTTGCTGTTTTAATATTTTTTTAATCTATAACGTTAACTCGCGTTTACCGACTGAATTACACATTAAATGCATCAATGCTACGACTTGCATACCATTAAAAACGAATAACTCCACAAATGACACTTTTTAACTTTTACCCCATTTATTGACCCTCATTTCAAGTTTAAATTTCCCTGGGAAACTTTATTAGTGCAATAAACTTTGAATTTTTATTATAGAACGCTTTATTTCCCTTCGTGTTATCTATCTGCAAATACAGTTGTTTTAAAAATAGTGGGTGATTAGAAATCGCACAGCGAGTCGTGTAAAACAAATATTCGATGAAAAGTAATTTGATTACCTATTTTTTTTATTGAAGTTTTTATGCCCTTTTATTAGTTACATTTTCATAAAATCTATTAGAATTGGTCGAATTCAATATGAAAAAAATCTTATTAATATAAAAAGAGTTACTTGGTTTTAGAGTCAGATTTGTAAAACAAATATGTTTTCGTTATGTTTCCAACTTCCATCTATGTTTTGATCGCCAACGACGAAATTTTATAGTTAAAATTATGCAAATCTGAAATATTTCATTGGTAATCATAACAGACTATTAATATATATTCGAATTTAAAATTTAAATATGGCAAAACCAATGTGGTCCCGTCTCTTTCTTATCCTATGTTTTGTGTTAAAATTGTAAGTCATTTTAATTTATTATTCATTTTTAACCTTAATGCCGAAATTGGTACGTAGAGCTTCGTGTAAAATTTCAACTTTCTAGTTTTTATTTTACATAAAATATGTAGTTTCTACATCTATATTTTATATAAAATAACAAGTCCTAACTGACTGAATGACTGATTCGATATCGCCCAGCTCAAACCGTTTAACCTAGAAATCTGACATTTCGAAGGTACATTCTCTTTATGACATAGGCATCCACTAAGAAAAGATTTTTGAAACTCCCCCCTAAGGGGGTAAAAAGAGGGTGTGAACATTTTCATGTTAAAATCAATATCTCAGAAACCGAAGATGTTACAGAGTTAATAATTTAATATTTAGATACTTTTTAAAAAATAAACAAACGCGTGCTTCACCATTATTCAAAAATCTAGTTAAAAGAGGGGTAAAAAGGAGGGGGATGATTATTTCTAGAGGATACCTACATATAAATAAAAGCTGTTATTTCTCATAGACAAAAGATGTTAACGTATTTTACCATTTTCGGTCTTCCATTACATAAACTCATTCATAAGATCGAATGACCCGTAATATTACTAAGAAATCTTCAAACACATTCCGAATGATTTTTCTTATATTGGTCATTAACCAGAATTAAAGGTGATCGTGCCAGTTTTAGTATATAATCTGTTTGTTATGATTTTACTTTAATTTATCATTTGTACATAACCGTTTTGTATGTTTTCTGTTGTTAATTGAAACGTGTGAATAATCTGCGGGAAACCCAAATGTTATCTCAAGGCCACAAGATGATAGTGTTTAATTAAAATACCCATCCCTTCCTTACACAAACAACATGTCCCCCAATTAAGGGTCGCATAGCACAGTAATAAAGAAGGGCGAGATGTAATTACACACTATACGAAAATTTAAGGTATAATGACTCAATATACCAGTATTGATTAGATGTTTCCTCGAATCACACTATCAATTCATCAACGCCACATGAGCACACAATCTGGTTTAGTGTGCGTATCGCCTTATAGCAAGGCTATTGCTTTTTATTATATTTAAACTTATTTTAATACTAAATTTATCTATAAATACTCTAATTTATTTCCACCATATGGATGGATTTTGTAGATTTTTTTGTTGACGTTATATTTTATGTAAGATATTGTTATATAAACGACAATAATATAATAATTTGGATTACAGATTGCTAATTTGTATTTTTTAGCTTGATTTAGGTGTTATAGGTACATATCACTTTATTAGTAATATCACCTGTAGTTCTTTATTAAGGAGGTGCTGATGGACATTTTTAAAAGTAACGAAATAATTTATTACGATGGTACGAGTATATAAACCCGTTAAACGTCCAACCCCTATAAGAAAAACAACCGCAGACTATCCACGGAGATTTTCAAAAAATGGTCTAATTGCGGGCTTAGTAAAATGCTTATTATATAAAAACTATGTATGATATCTTGATAACCTGCACTATTTGGAATAGCTTATGAAATTCTCAAGAATATAGTTATATTACTAACTCTAAAAAATGTCAAAATATTTTTTTTTGTCAATACAGAACGTTCCTGTTATACAGAACGTTGTTATACAGAACGTTCCTGTTAAGCCCTAGACGATTAGACTAAAAGTGACTTACTAGGTACTTTTTTGTTTATAAAATTTATTAAGATGTCAGTGGTCTAGACCGATTCAAAACTGAAAGATTCACATTAAAACAGATGTTGATAGTAACGAACATCGTATTTGTTATTAACTAGTTATGCAACGAATCATACTAACATTTGGTTGTAGCAGAATGTAAGCTGCAGCTTACACTATTCTACTAAACTACTTTAATCTACTCGCCTATTCTTGAAAAAAAATTGAGCAATTTGAATTTAAACTCTTAACTTTCATAACGACGAAAATCGACAAAATGTTTTAACGTTCAACATCACGAAATTTTGTGTAAGAATAGAAGCTTTAGTCTTCGAAAGTGTTTGTCTGATAATTGATTTTGAGAATTTGTCAATTAAAATTATTTTGAATAATTTATAATCCAATGTTTCTCCAATGAAATGTCGAATGACAGTTTCAGGTCGTAAAAAAAAAAGAAAATATCGAACGTTTGTCTGCCTTCGTGATGAATCGCGGACAGTTGCGTGATAGAGCCATCGGAAACTTCACATCGTAATTGATGACCTTATAGGTTGTCCCTGATGGTAACTAAGTTATTAATAATGATGATGGCTATCATTAATATCAATAAAATTTTGGGATCTTGATAACCTACATTCGTTATTTTAAAGCGTTTTATAAGCTGTAGGAGTGTATAAATTATAAAAGAGTTTATTATAAATAAGTTAAGCCATTATCTGTCTGTTCTTTGTGGACTTCTTTAATTGGTAAATGTGGATTTATATTAATTTGCCTCTGTGTATATATATAATAATGACTGCTGGTTTCCCTAATAACAAACAAATAAATTCTAGCGTAGTTAGATAATTCCAGTTTCATATTGGCCTCCGTGCCAAAAAAACTCTCACAAATAAATCATTGTTATTATTTTGTTTGAATGTGCTTTCGTAAATAAGATAGGAGTGGATTTTTTGCAAGCTTTTATTACGCTTGCAATGTTTGTATCTTGGTTTAGGTCAAATCTTGCAAGCTTGAATTAGAACCACTTCCTCTTATCCTACGGAGTTGAAATTTGACATGTTGGTCCAGTTTCGATGACAATGCATTTTTATGGTGAGCATGGCCTAATTATATACCCAGGAATGGCTCCAGACGAAGGAACTCCTCAACTGTCAACAGCACAGACACGAAATTTTGTATACGCATTCATGCGCTTAAATAAAAGCTTGTTTTTAAAAATGTATTTTTAATATTAATGTATTTGCATTCAAAATGGTCAAATTTAATGAATCTACCTAAAAAAAATACATTAAAAACTAATACCTAAAAAAATACACAGTAAATGGTCTCATAATTTTTAATGCATTATTTTATACCCATATTTTTGTGATTACCTTTGAATTAATTGTGCTGAGTTTAACGTCATATATCTCGAGACCCTGTAGTAATAATTTGATCACTTTTCTCTTTTCAATCTGCAACAAACAAATGTTTTCAATTGCCTGATATTTTTCAAAATTAAAAACCCTAAAACTTTTAGGGATATTAGATATTAGCATACTTTTTTTGTTACATTTTCGTGAAACGGTCATCAAAAAATAATAGATATTAATATTTTTTTAATAATCAAAAAGAGTTTTTTTCGCCGATACAGAAACACTTAAATAAATACTATATTTATATTTTTTAATTGTTAGCTTTATTCATCCCGGTGGACTCAAAAAAAATATTTTTAATAAAATATCTGGTACTCGACATTCTGAACACCAATTCGTAAGAAGATACAATCCTGTGACAACTATACAGACAGACTGAATGAAGTCTCACTATATCTCTCCTGTTTTTGACCATTTAGTCAGGAATCCCAAAAACTTGAACAAAAAATGAAATGATTAGTCGATAACTTAAAAAGGGTTTTCATTTAGTTCGCGTGGAAAAGGCGAGCGCGTAAAAGTGTGTGTTTTGTTAATTAATTTGGAGCCGAATCTAAGCAACAAACCGCGCCCAACTTCCGATGGCGTGTCGCCTGAAGGAGGCGAGCGGATCCGTCGAAGTGTGCCACCCGCGCCGCTGAAATATTTATTCAGTACAGCAGTTGTCATTAATCATACCGGAGGCAATAAACGCCCAACTCAACCTGAAACGTTTCCTTGCCCTGGCAACTAAACCAACACACGTGGTAGGCTGTGTTCCAACCCCTGAATAATGCCTTATTTAGTTTCGTTTCTTAACCTAAAATTCGGCGATTTAGCACAGCTCCGACAAACCTCTGTTAACGGTTTTTTGAAGATTCGAAGAAGAGATGGAAGTTTGAAGGTTTGAAGGACTTCAGACTGTATAAATACTGCATATTTATACAATCTGAAGTCCTATATATCGTAACAATATGATTTATAACATCGCTAAGATAGTGTCAGATTTTATTTTAATAATAAAAATTACATTGGCTAAATCTACATTAGTTTGTGCTCTTAGCTTCAGTTTTAAAGTTTATACAGGGTGTTTGGTGCATCGTTTGTCAAAATGAATTGGCCGATAGAAGGGGTCATTTGCTATGTCTTGAGGCACAATAACTTTTTTTTAGCCCCATGGTTTTTTTTATTTTAACATTTTATTATTTTTTTGAAAAATTCCAGAATTCAGCATATAAATTTAGATTAAAAAAAAAGTTATTGGTATAGCACCCCGATTTAATTTTTATTTGTATGTGCACTGTTGTATGGTTCTATGAAATTCAGTATTACTTGCGAATACTGTCTAGTTTTATTTTTATTAAATCATAAATTTTTTGGCAGAGATAAAAATAATTTTAAGACTCAGCTTTACATTGCAATTAAAAAAAAACTTAAAGCGATCATGATCTTCGAATTCTTTAAAAAACTTCTTCTGTTTATCTCCTTTCCAACGGTATGCATTATGCCATAGAAACCTGCTAATAACTTTACTAATTTACTAAATTTGCGTATCGGGACACATCGGGTTGATATTCGATATTCAGGATGAAAACTTGTTTTTGCGGAAATAACACGGGCGAGACAGGTAGAAAGTACTATCTCACTCTTGCGCTGTAAAATCTATCTATCTTCTTCTTACATAGGGTACTGATGTTCCTCGAATTTGAAATTAAAAAAACAAAATTCCCTTATTATTCTTAATGTCACAAATCTTGCTCGAATTGGTGACCTCTGTTGTGTATGCATGCACGACTTCTTACAGATACATTGCATACAGATGTGGATGATCCCGACTTTTTAAGAAGTATTCTCTGGACGGATGAGTCCAAATTTACTAAAGAGGGAATTCTTAGTTTACACAACCTTCACCACTGGTCGCCGAAAGATCAGAACCCACATGTGAAAAGACAAAGGGCATTCCAGAGAAGGTTTAGCAAAAATATTTGGGCAGGAGTTATAGGAAATCATGTAATTGGACCACACTACTTACCTAATCATCTCAACGGGGATAATTACCTTGAATTTTTACATAATGACTTGCCCAAATTGTTAGCTGCGGTGTCAATTTTCCATCAAGAGAGACGTATGTATTTTGTTTCAAAATGACGGTTGTCCCGCACACTGGAGATTATCCGTTAGGGATTACCTTAATAATGTATTCCCTAATTTATGGATTGGGAGGGGTGGCCCTATTCCATGGCCTCCACGTTCCCCAGACCTAACTCCATTAGATTTTTACGTGTGGGGACGGGCCTAAGAACTTATATACGCCACAGAAGTTGAAACTAGGGATGATTTAGTTCAACGCATTGAGCAGGCTTTCGTCGTTATTAAAGAAGAAATGCGTTTACACACCACTACAGTGGAAATAAGGCGAAAATGTCGCGCATGCATACACAACAGAGGTCGCCAATTCGAGCAAGATTTGAGACATTAAGAATAATGAGGGAATTTTGTTTTTTAATTTTAAATTCGAGGTACATCAGTACCCTATGTAAGAAGAAGATAGATAGATTTTACAGCGCAAGAGTGAGATAGTACTTTCTACCTGTCTCGCCCGTGTTATTTCCGCAAAAACAAATTTTCATCCTGAAAATCGAATATCAACCCGATGTGTCCCGATACGCAAATTTAGTAAATTAGTAAAGATATTAGCAGGTTTCTATGGCATAATGCATACCGTTGGAAAGGGGATAAACAGAAGAAGTTTTTTAAAGAATTCGAAGTTCATGATCGCTTTAAGTTTTTTTTTAATTGCAATGTAAAGCTGAGTCTTAAAATTATTTTTACCTCTGCCAAAAAATTTATGATTTAATAAAAATAAAACTAGACAGTATTCGCAAGTAATACTGAATTTCATAGAACCATACAACAGTGCACATACAAATAAAAATTAAATCTGGGTGCTATACCAATAACTTTTTTTTTAATCTAAATTTATATGCTGAATTCTGGAATTTTTCAAAAAAATAATAAAATGTTAAAACAAAAAAAAACCATGGGGCTAAAAAAAAGTTATTGTGCCTCAAGATATAGCAAATGACCCCCTCTTTCGGCCAATTCATTTTGACAAACGATGCACCAAACACCCTGTATATCTATTTATCTATATCACTTTCTTGTAGACACGTTAACTGCCGTAATTTTACACCAATCACTTATAAATACATAAAATTTAAACGGTCAAGTTCGTTAATGGGCAAAATCAGACCGCGGGGGGGCGGGAATGGAGGAAAGGTTTTCCGAAAAAGTGAAATTTTAAATAACTTTGTTGGTATATAAGATATCTAATTAATTTAAAAATTTTATAATATTGCTTAGTTGAGGGTCTAAAACTTATCTAAATCCACTTTTTCGATAGCACCAACCATTGGTCCTTGGGGTGGGAAAAAATGGTTTTTCAAAATACAAAAAATCAAAACTCTTTCTAATTGGCACAGAATCAAATTCAATAAAAATGTTAATTGTATTCCTATAATTTCCCTACAAATTTTGTTTGGCTGACATGGAAGCTAATAATAGTAGCATTGAATGATTTCAGTGCGTAATAGCGTTAGCATAGTGAGTGATCATGAATTAGGTTGTGAGTATTATTGTTGGTTTCAGGAGCGGAAGTGGACTTGTTGGGAGCGCTCACGCTGCACAACTCAACGCAGGCTGGCGTCACGACGGCACCCTCCTCCGCTACACCCTCCTCCGCGACACCCCTTGCGATGCAGCCTATCAAAGCGGTCTATTACCTGCAAGGTAAAGCTATTTTTTTCTTATAGTTATTTTTATTTTAAATTAAAACCTGAGTTTTATGTACATTTTGAGACATTATGGACTCTCTTATAATTCAGTTAAAGTCGGTAGATTAGGTTTCATATACAATTTAAATAAAAGAAAGTTCAAATAAAGCTTGGCATTTAATAAAACGTCGGAATAAAAGAATAACGTGGTTTCTCTTAGTATCCGAATAATATGACAAAATCAAATAAATAAATTATTCTATAATGCATAATTAACTAGTTGTGCTAAATAAACGTCAGATTGCATGGTTCTCTTGTACTAAAAGGTTTTATTTCATTTTAATACAATACATGTATGTAAATTGGATTAAATTGTATGGAAAATTTAAAAATGTTTTTGTTTGAAATTAGTGACTTTTAATGTTTTAAAAATGTAATACAAATCGTTTTATTTTATGGCTAAAATAAGTCTCGATTGATCCTTTGCGAGACATTTTCTCACTCGTACTATAATTATTGTTTTCTAAATAGGCAAACCCAATTGAACAGTCAGGCATTTTCATTTAGTTTGAGCAAACTTATTAGGTAGTATGGTACTATGGTACTTATGGTAAGTATTTATGGTACTGTAGCGGCCCTACATATTCGGACTGGGACCGGCGACGTACGGCACATCGGATTGGCCGGCATCTGCGCAAGCGCGCATTGGAGCGGCGCACGGGTGATCCGCCAACGATATCAATTTATATTTAATTCTCTGCTATCTTCTATTTCCGTTTTTACAAATGTTATTTAGTTTTAATACACGATACGCTATTTGTTGATTATTGAAAAGTTTCCCAAAGAGGGTAGACGTGAATAAAAAAATAACGCCGGAGGAATTATATCGTTCATTGGACTTTGCGACTTCTTCCATCCCTTCACCAGGAGTAGAATCCTTCGCATCCAAATGGACCGACGCGACGTCTTCCGGGGGCTATAGAGTACCTTCTAGTCGTAATATATATTTTTCAATTATTAAAAACCTGTTTTCTAAATTTGCTAAAATTTGATTAGTTTATAGTTAGCACGAGAACCTGACATAACGTTCTATCAAAAAAAAACGCTTCTACACATACGCATATACGACAAATACACCATTTAGATTTACTTAAGAATGAGGCAGCATTCATAGAAAATGCTTGTTTTTGGGACTAATATGAATTAGATTTATTGTTAAAAGCTCTAAATTATGAAAGGCTTTGATTTTTGGTTTGACAAAACCTCTAAATAGTTCTGCACTCGGTGTTTTAAAAAGACTTTTTTTCCTTTCCAAACAAAATTGTTTTTGATTTATTTCCACAAAACGCCATTTAACTAGCGAAAATAGCGAGAGAACATTTTACCAAGAACATCTCTTTTACAGCAATACATTCCTTATGAATGTCTTAAAGAAATAATCCCCTTTTGGGAAACATTGACTGGGTTTATTTTATTCATTTTCTTGTATTAAGGCGGCAGTTTCCCTTTACTCTCGTAAGAGTTTACTTTTTCACTTCAGTGAGGGGCGCGCTTTATACGCTCGTCGAGGGAGAGATTACATCAAAACATTGGGCCATATGTATATAGGATTTTTTCCCTGTTATTCCAGAAGAGTAGCTGACCCTGCCTAGATTTTTGCAATCCTAAAAATAATTGGACGCAGTTCTTAATAATTATAATAAACATTTTAATTGACACTCATAAAAACGTTACAAAAGCGAGCTTATGGGTGTAAGACAATCTCAACCAGCTTAACTAGGAGGTCGTGTAAAGTAATATTTTTGTGTGGTAAAAAGTTTTAAATAAAATTATAACGAAATTGTTTTTTTTTTGCATATCTAAGTATCTACTTTACTTAAGCCAATTAATATGCCCAATCGAGAAAAAGAATCGAGGTTTGTTTCGATCAATATGTTATCTCGTAGATAACTAAACATGGAATAGGAAAGAGGGGATAAAACAAGATGTTCTTTGAGACAAAAAAAAAAAAAATGGCCCTTTAAAAATGGCCCTTTAAAAATGGCCACATCGGGGATCGGGAAGTTTTGTTTCACTAGATCCGTGAGGTTTATGGTCTTGATTTCCAAAGTTTTTTTGGAAACGGACCGAAAGGTCGTGCCGTAGTCTGACAATTCTTAAAATTGTGGCATAGATATGATAGTTTTCCGGAAGCTAAAATTCTGAAAACGAGTAACAGAACATGAAAATCTCTTCGTCTGCCCCAGCGAATCCCAGGTACTCAGCCCTCCAGGCCTAAAAATTATACTAAGACATTTTCCGATTAGGTTGACCACACCACACCATGCAAAAGGGCAACGCTATCGATCTTCATGCGTTTTTCTTTTTCATATTTAGGATTTTAAAGCAGTATTATCGTATATCTTGTTTCGTCAGAATGGCGTTATTAAGCTCAGATTCTTGTTGTCTTCGTTATACGATTAATTACAAACAGATAATATCTTGCAAGTTTGAAATTATGTTAAGTGTGTATTTTGTTACTGTACCCGGTCGATTAAGCAGAGAAAATTTGATCCACGCGGACCATTATATCAATGTTACATTTAAATTCATATTTTTTATTACATTCATTATAATTTAATTCATTCATTAGGGCGATTTGCACTGCCTGATTTGAGCCCTACCTTCTCCACGTCAAGACGGTGTCTGTTCTAAGGAAGACAGTATATTGATTGTTCTAAAACAAAAAATCTTTTGCCAATCGTCAATTGTATCCGTCTATGTACAAAATACAATATATAGTATTAATAAAAATATCGTTAATAGTTATACATACATGTAGGTTTATTATTCAACTAGCATTAGCGCACACGCACCAGTAAATCGCCTTAAGGGGAGATGTGGCTGAATCCGTTACGGTTCTTACGCAATAAGGGCGGCATCCAACCCGCGGGGGATGAAATGAATCTCTGAAACAGGGCACGCCCCGGCTTAACTGATATTTATCATTTAATATTCTTTACTCCAAAACTCGCTGAATCACGCGAGGGGGAGGGGAGTTATCCCAACCGACAGGGTGGGTATCCTTACTTTTCGGGATATTATTTATTACTTTTAATTTGTTTATTCAAGTATTCAATTTATTTAAAAAAAAACTTCACTCGTCCTTTATGCTCGAAGTTCAGAACAAGTAGAACAGAAGAAGAAGAAGTTGATCGATAGAATATTTGGTTTCCCAGGTGAAAACGTTGTCCGAGGACGTTGTAATATCTTACTTAAAAGCGCCACTTAGCTGTGTGTAAATACGTTTTCCAAATACGGTAAGACCTTGATTAAGTAGGGTTATAACCCTACTTAATCAAGGTCTTACCGTATACAACCGTCTTACCGTAGGTCTTGTATATATACAAGACTACTCTGATAATGTAGTGGTATGTAATATGAGTAACTATTTTTGTTGTGTTTCTCAAACAATCACATATTTTAATTAATTTTTTTTGCATTGAAGTTACTATTAATTTTAATATACTAGTAGAAACACTAATACCCGCTACTTATTAAAATTGTCAGATAACCGGAGATTTCAAAAAGTAAACAAAAACTACGACAATGTGCAATGGCACTTCGCTTATAATAAACTAATATACGATTAAATTTTGTAGTGCGGTACTCGATAACCACCCTAATTGCTCACCCTAGGCAGGGCAATCTAAAATACTACGAAATACTAAAACGTGGCGAATGTAATGATTTGGCCTTCATAATTCATCAAGTCAAATTGGCTCTTTTTAGAGGCCTTTGTCCTTGCAATATGTCCATATGTCCTGTGCCATAGCCTTGGCTGGATGCGTATGGAACCACCTCCTCTTTGGCATTAGCTGTGATGATTTGGAGATCCCGGAGGAAGAAGCCTGCGGACGAAATATTTTTCTCTATCCGTAAACCTTAGCGCGTCATCTTACCGGGACAGCTGCAAACACTAAAGAATTAAAGTAATGGTGTGGACAAGACATGTGATTTGGGTGGAACCGGTCGACTCATGAGCGCACCGCATAGTCCTGTTGGTCTGAGTACGGATGAAAACCAGTTTCTGTAATTCGACCATCACACTATCCAGCTTGTTGGAGGACTGGGTACGTATCGAGGCAAACTGGCCGAATTCGGGCTGTTCGTGGACCTCCCATTCCTCCCTTCTGGTGTGCGTGTGGTACTGGTCACCAGACTGCGGAACACATAATCTGTAATGTAGTGTAATAACCTTGATGAACAAGAATGATTTAAATTATGGGCTCATGACAGTTTTGGTACCCAGAATTGTTTCGATCGATTTTTTTTTGTTTATAATCGAATACGAATGTGGGCGCTAGAAGTAGATGGGCAGTTACGGCCACAACCACTGCAGAAAAAAAAACGTACTTCAGCAATATCGAGGACACAACATGTTCTCTCGATCAGATGAAGATATAAATGAGAGTACATGTCACCGATCAGGTGAGGCTTCGCCTTGCTGTTTTAGTTTAACCTTTCACCGCGGGGATTTTGCTACTCGGTTGCCCTCGACTGCCGCTGGTGACTTCCACACTTCTCGCACAAAAAAATATATATATTTACATTTGTATCAGATCGTAATCAATGAGAATATATGGAGGGCTGTGGAGAATATGTTTTCTTTTCTTTATTGATTTTATATGTTTACGCGCGTATATATGACTGTATATTTCCCGAATAAAATAATAAACGATGGCTACTGATTTTTGGACATACATAAATATTTAATCATTGAAACGGCCCGCAAAAATAACCATTGCAAATACCTATGACACTTACACTCGTAGGTTGAAAATAACTATAATGTAATTTTGCCAAAATTGATGGTTACAACATAATATTGCAGTTATTGTGAGGCTATTGTGCGAGTTACAGCATATACGCGTTGGAGCCACGCTCTCGGTAGCAATGCTGTGGTTATATTATTAGCATTTATTTTTTATTTTCTATAGGTGGCATTCTGTAGGGATTTCGTCGCGCGCAAATCACGACGTTTCCGTCTATGAATTTATTCATTTTCCCCTCCATAAACGTGCCCTTTCGCAAATTCTCCTCCGCGTAATCCCGAGACCAGGCGTTACTGCGTCCGTCCTAGCTTTTGCAGATTCCTTCGCGTTGGAATTCGCAATATGGATAACGCGAGGGTGTAAACAATATACGAAATATTTTATCGCTACAGAAATCATACGAGTGTAAAGCTTACACGCGGATAGTATCTGGCAAAACCTGCACTGGCAACTGAATACATGTTTGTGTCTATCTCGTAGATAACTAAACATGGTCGACAAGACAGTGTTGGTTGCATCCACTGAGGATCTAATCTGGGACCTTTGAGATAGACCGTGTAATAAAAGCAGATAGACAGATATATAATAGAAAATAATTATGCAATATAAACATAATATTTTAAATTTATTTATTTATTTATCCATCCATATAACAATACAGTACGAGAACATACATAATTCCCTTTTTTTTTAAATATAAATTTCAGGGCATTAAATATAATTCGCTATAGAAAAGAGGTTCAGGCATATTGGATTATAATCACTTCACTAGGCATAATTCCTGTATCGAAGTGATAAATATTCGAGGCACTCAATATTTTATTTGGAGATGCTCCAGTATAAACATATGTTATATTACTATTAGATGACATACATACTAATACATACTATTACAAAAGATATTTATTTTATATTTATTATTAAAATATATAAAAATAAGTAAAAATAAATCGATGTCAGATACAGCCAGAGCATTTTAAATATACTTTTTTGTCGATAGCCATTTAACAATTTATTTTTCATTTAACATTCATTGGCAAAATACTGAATTACAGCCTTTGTTAATCTATACTTATATTGGCTGATTAGCATTCTGGCTAGATTGGTAGCTTATTATTTTAGTATGAACTTTATTAGGCTGACAATATTTAGGTTAACTTTAAACTATATTAACTATAAAGGTTAGCTATACTAGGTTACCTTAGTAATTTGTAAAATAACATGAAATAAACGGCAGGAGCTCTTTTATGTTTATCAGGTTATTAATTGAATGCAATGACACGAAAGCAACCTGATCCTGCGGCACCTGACCTGGTGGTATCAACACCACCCTTCCGAGGGCAATATTTGCTCTGTTCATCCCTGCGCTCGTCCGCTCGCTCCCCTGGCGTCTGTCGTAAGAGAAACCCCACTGATTATTTTACGAGCAATTTAGTCGGTAATGTGTCGGGTTGCTAATATGCAAAAGGGTACATCTCATCATTTTATTATCCCCTACGCTCGCGTCGTTTCAATGGTGGGACAATATTGCTAACCAGAACAATGTGACAAATTGCCCAATTAGCAAAATGACTCATTTTTTTAATAGGCGCGTACATATTAGAATAGAAAGTTCCAAATAAGCTAAGCCAAAATTCTTATTCAATCAGAGGGGAACCAGCACCAACCGAAGTATCATCCCGGTGAGAACCCTATCCTCTATCCAGCTCAAGGAGCACCACCGCCCATGGTGACGTGGTAACAATGGCATAAGGCACCCCACCACCGAATAGATCCCTTGTTCACTTTTTCGCAATAATGCCATAATATTGTCAACAGCCAAAAAAGGAAAAGAAGGTGTGTAAAATATATTAATTACGAACAAACTACATAAAAGTGTTGTTTGAGAATTCCTAGCTGTTAAATAAAATAATTAACAAATTAAAAGAATGTAAGGAAGCTAGAAATTCAATGAAGAGGTCCTAAATAACTGTCACTAATTTTCCGTTGTAATGGCCGTCCACCAGAAATGTAGGTGGACGACGCAGCCCATAGAAATGAGGAACCTGGAGTCCTGTGGGAATCGGACGTAGCGAGCGGTGCATCCCTAAGGCTCCGCGCTCCTGCTGACGGATGATATCGTACAGGAAACGGTGGATCGCCCATGACGGCTTTCAGGATGTTGGCTGGTGGAAGCTGAGGTCCGTCGCCGCCGATGCCGTGCCCGTACCCGCTTCTCATGGAATCCGAGGCTGCGTGCTGCTCTCAGGCTCACCAAGAAGATGTTGGTCCAGTAAGAATCAAGGGTCGCAACTCCACTTGATGGTATGATTGAAACGCAATGTCGATGAACAATCTTCCGGCACCATCGCCTTTATTTACATATAGGGTGATGATTTTAGAGGCGTGGGTTTCAAGAAGAGATAAAACGGATATAATTTGATGTTATGGCTAAGAATTTAGTTTTATTATAAAGATAAGGGGTTGCCATTATGTTTTAAAAATGATTTCGGGTAAGTGGCCGCCGCGGCTGACTCGAACAAATTCCAGCCGAGAGGCCCAATTTTCAACCACTTTTTGCAGCAAGTTGGGCCGTATGTCAGCAATAACGCGCCGAATATTCTCTTCCAAGGCGTTAATCGTGTCCGGCTTATCTGCGTAGACAAGCGACTTCACATAACCCCACAAAAAATAGTCCAGCGGTGTTAAATCGCACGATCTTGGAGGCCTCGCCACAGGCCCAAGACGCGATTTTTACTTTATTTTAGAGTGATTTAAAAAAAATTTTGAGTGATTTTTTCTAAATTTGCACTATTTGCAAACGTTGTTCAGGAGTAAGTCTGTTCATTATGAAATGGCAAACCAAACTGAGCATAAATCAAGTGACAGCTGTCAAATACACCAACTACGAAAAAAGTAGTGCCAGATTGAAAACCACGTCTCTAAAAAAAACACCTATATCCCAACATGGGAGTATATATCCCAAGATGGGAATATATATCCCAAGATGGGAATACTTAAGTTTCACATTATGCGGTGGCTTACAAGCCCAATCAACCGATTGGCTGCCTACGCCGCTGGCGGATCGCCCGTGCGCCGTTCCAGTGCGCGCCTGCGCAGATACCGGCCAATCCAATGCGCCCGGCGGCGATCGCACGTCGCCGGCCAAAACGACGCCGCCAGCCGCAGTTCGAATATATAGCGTCGCTACAAATTAATGTTTTCTGATCGATTGCGACAATTGGTATTGTGGAACTAACTTATAGGAAGTTAAATCGCTAGAATTTTCATTGCGTACTGAAAAGTGTTTAATTCAAAGTTGCGTACTAAAAAGTACCGTGGGTGGGTGTTGGGTGGATAGTAGGTGGGTGATGAGTGGTTTTTAAATGGTGGATGAGTGGTAGGGATGGTTGATGCTTAGTGTTGGGTGGTAGATAGTAGGTGGTAGGTAATATGTGGGTGGTAAGTGGTATGTAAGTGGGTGGTGGATGGGTGAGAGTTGAGGGCACAAAGGGGACAGGTAGGTGGGTGACAGAATGAAGTAGGGGTGTGATAGGTAGGGATGAGATGGTTTATGGTTGATGGGATTGATGGTTGTTTGGTGGGGTGGGTGGTGGTTGGTGTGGTGGGTGGGTGATGGATTTTTGTAAATAGATAGGGGTGAATATGGGTGATGTAGAGGGGGTAAGGTTGGGTGGTATAGGGTGGGAGCTTTGGGATTAGAATTTGAGGGTAGGAGTGGAGTGCGGTTAAGGATAAAAGATGGGAGTGGGAGTGGGTGGGTTTTGGGTTTGGGGATAGATAAGGGTTTTTAATGTCAGTAGATTTTTGAGACATATTCCATGAATAAAATACCTTTACATTTAAATAACTCACCATGTTTTGCGTACTATAAATAATATGCTAGTATAAACGTTTTATATATGTAAATAATACACCAATAAATAAGCGAAGCGAATTACAGTATTTATTTTGATTTTATTACAGGAGACTATCGAGACCTGAAACTACCAAAAGATATGTTTAATCGTGCCGTGGACTTGCTCAGGACTTCACCCGAGTTCACCATTTTGGCAACACTTCGACAAGATCAGGCCAATTCAGGAACTATAATGTCATTTTCACATGGATACAACAGGTGAGTGAATTGGGAGAGAGCTCTCTGTCCATCCATCTCGTGAGAAAAGCTGTGAGAACAAAAACATTTATTCAGACCATCGATTATTATACTTTTTTTTTGTTGGTTTGCTAATAAATGTTTACAAAGAAAACCATATTTCTTGATAGTTATAGCGAAGGGCGCTAACAATAATTTACTCGAGAGTTAACAAATGTTAAAAATATGACATTGACAGCAAAGCATCACCTATCCAAAAATGATATATTTTGATTTTTTTAATCGACGGACTCAGGGCTATGTAATTTTTTTTAACTATGAAAATTGTGGTTAGGTAACTAACATAGAAATATTTATATTTCTTATTACGTGGATAAATTTTCAGAAATTCCCAAGGCTCTCTCCAAAATCAGCAGCAGCTGTTCTCACTACCAAAATACTAACTTTAACTAATAATTAACAGGGAGACCGATCACTGGAGTGAACAGTGGTACTATATATAAAGTGAACTCTTTACCATTCAATAGGTTGTAAATATATAATTGAGCTATTGAAATTAATACGTGATATTCTGCCTTTATGCTCTTTTAAGAGGAATGGTGTTTAGTCCCGAGTGGATTCAACCGTGCTTTCAACCTAGCTTATTTTTCGCTCCTGAGAATATTCAACAACTAATAAGTAATTTAAAACTCAAACATTTACAGGTTTTGCGAGTTTGTCTGCCTGTAATGAGTAACCTCACATCATAAATTAAGACAGCCCGAACTGCACTCAAAAGCGTCACCCTCGATAATACAACCTAGTACACCCTAGTCTCACCCTATCCCACCCTCAAGTAAAGCTTCATTAAATGGATCACCCTTAGGCCTTAGTAGTGAGGTAGTTTAAATATACTTAGTATAACAATTTATTCTCATTCGCAGGTGGAGAAAAATCATATGTTTGCGGAAGATGGTGAGTTCTAGATCTCAACATCGCGTTTTGGTGAGCTATAAATGTCTAACGAACGTCTGCGTGATCCACTGCACTGACGGTACTGTAAACCTCCATAGCAGAGAAAGTGGATCTCGTAATTTCTGTATGAATGAATGACATTTTATCTATATATAGGGGATTATCATGTATCTTGGAATGTCCTGTACCTCGGAATGGTCCTCCTTCTTCCAGTTAAAATGAACCTCATTAACATTTGATTAATTTGCATGGCAACTATTTACCCAGAATGTGTGCTGCAAACCCATTGGCCCTTTTCAATACTTCAAAAGGCTACCAGTGTATTGTATGAACCTCGGAGCTAAATTCCCTTGTTGAATCGATGTGATCGTTGAACGCATGTAAGATTTTTATATACCTCTGTGTAATCCAATCCTTTTCTGTTACATTTTGTCTTGCTTTGATCTCAGTGTCTTTTCCAACGTTTATTCCATCGTCTGTACCCAATTGCATTGTTGCGTTATTCGGTGTTGGTCCTGTAAAACTACCCGTCTGATTGTTTTATGTACCCTCTTACTATATTAGTCGTGTTGTTTTACTGTTTATTGTTCTAGTCTATTTTTTGACGTACACGATTCGTAGCTTTAAACGGCAAAATTCTATCGTAACACATATTTAGTTACTACTTTTGAAATTGACTAAACGACGCTGATCAAAATCAATATTTTTTTCACAAAATGAGGTCTCTAACGGATAAAGGAGGACACCGTTCATAAGCATTTTCAACCGCGCACCTAAAATTGCATTCCAAGCAACATGGGATTCCGCTTTCTATGTGTAACACAATCAGTTTATAGGTAGCCTTCATTTGTCAGCGAACAGTAGCTGCTTTTTGCCAACTGTCGATCTCACAATTTCCGCTTAATGATCCTCTGTCGGGAAGGTCATTTCGAGTAATTGATAAATTTAAACATAATTTATTTCTGAGCTGTATGATTGATTTGCAATTTCGTTCCGAGGTACATGTGAGTCCCCTATGTATGCATTGCGATTTTGAGATGTAGATCAACACCAAAAAAATATATTTATTTATTTCTTCACTTCCTCAAACAAAACTTGTGTTCAACACTCCTTACATCCTTTGACATGTTTTATTAATTATGTGAATGCTGTATCAATGAGTGTTTTTGTATTTTTTATGTAATTAAGAGTAGCTGTACCTCGGAACAATATTTGCAACTATTTCTAATTTACTTAAAAGATAAGATGCAAAATGTGACTATTGTGCATGAACTGTTAATTGTAATTAATTCATTGGGTTATTTATTATAAGTTTATAATTATATAATTTATTATAAGTAAATGACTTGAATAAATGCATACAAATCACCGGGACTGAGTGGTTTATAGGGGGTGTGAAGTAGGCACCGATTAGCAGCACATGATAAATCTGCCTCTTTTAACACATTTTACTTTTTCACCCAATATTGACCTATATTTATTTGCGGGTGAATTAAAGGATTTTTACCATTAATATGGAGAAGTAAATTACTCATTGTATGAAACTTTTCCAAATATACAAATAAATAAGCTGACCATAAATTCTAGTTATTATTTAAGTCACGCTTATAATTCATACGAAATATCTTGATCAAGGATTCCAAATACTTTAGAGAGAATTTCCGTTAACAATGTAATAAATATTACCATCAGAACTCACGGAAAGCCCTGATTAAGAGGTCAAATGAGAGAAGAAAGTTTCTGTAATATAGCTTTACTTCTTCAATATTCATGTACTTTAGAGAAAATGATGATTAATGGTTTTCCGTTGGTTTTTCGATAGCAATGCTGGCTTCTCAGACTATAGATGACCGCTTTTTTTGCTCAGAGGTATCGTAATAGATTGGTTAGATTTATCTTTTTTGTATTCGGTCCACTCTTTTACGGAGTGTTTCTGGAGTTATATTATTGATAACTGGTAGCCACTGGGATGGGACGATTCAATGCTGCCTGTGATGTAGCTCATTGTGGTATTAGTAGACTAAAAAAAATACTGGCTGTGAGTATATACTATGTATGGCTATAAATACAGTTAAAGACTGACATATTCATAAGGATTTTAAATATAATAAAATGTTCAGTAAGAATTTAACTATTAAAAGCCATTAAACCTTTTTTTATTTTTGGGAGCATTCATAACGGTCACCTGCTGCTCTTTAGAGAAACCTTTATGAAAAAGCATATATGAATTGACTGACAGATACAGATTTTAATTTTACTAAATTAAGCAAATCCTAAAAGAAAGACAATTTTTGTTTATCTGTCTAACCAAATGTTTGTTTCGCCATAAGCCAAAAACGAGAAAATAAATTTTGTTAAAATTCTCTCATATTTTCGGGTATGTTTTAAAATCGATGTTTAAAATTCATTTTCAGAATTTTAGTTAGTATCTGTTTGCCTGAATGTTTTTCCCACCAAACTCTGAAAATTACTTAAAAACCTCGGTGTTTATAAGTTTGTTAAGAAATATTTATGTAAATTACTATTAAAATCGCCATGAAAAAAATTCACCAATAAATTGAAGAGATAAATTAATTATGATTGTATTTTCATATGATGTTTTTAAATGCAACCTAAATTTGGCTTGACTTAGAATCTACATTCAATCAACTAAGCATCATGACATAAAGTGTATATTTTTTTTATTATATGTCATAAACGTACACTCTGTTTATGACTGTTCTTACTAAACAAAATTTTGGTAACATACATAGTTTCTATGACATGAGTATCGCCAAATGACAATAATATCACATTTCAATATTATTTACGTATGTCTTGACATTTTGCAGGTATCTAGAACTGCAATCTAGTGGACGAAGAGATGAAATTCGTTTTCATTATATAGCCGCTGGCTCAAGCAGCCCTCGGGTGGAGACGTTTCCGTACCGCCTGGCTGATGGCACCTGGCACCGACTAGCTCTCACAATATCAGGCGCTCAAGCGGAGCTGCTGGTCGACTGCCATCCCTTGTACAGAAGAACTATTCCACCACCAGACAGAAATTTCTCACAACCACTCTTACAACTGTGGCTGGGTCAAAGAAACAGCAAACACTCTCTGTTTAAGGTGATAACATAAAACTTAACCTTTTTAAGATTTTATGTATATTTTATAGGTATATGATTAGAAGTCATTATCATTTATTTGATTTGACAATTTTATTATTAGATTCCCCCCTTTCAGTCACTGGCGATTGAGTGTCATGGATAAACACTAAATCATTTTTTAATTGTTATGATGTCCTTATTATCTTTTTAAAACGCATCTAAATAGTTGAACTGCCCCAATGGTTTTATGTTAAAAATATGTATTACAAGAATGAAACATTATTCTTCCGTTATTCTATTATTATTGGATTAGGAGCAGAATACTGTCACGGCTATATGAATTCTATTTGTACCTTGTTTTGGTGCAACTTTACAACCAGACGAGAATTGTTTGAACTTGTGGGATAGGAAATTACCTAGAACAGGAGTACTTGGATTATTTGTTTCAACAATCATGGCTGCTTGGATCTGGAATACGGTTAATGAGTATTTCAGGAGACCTGTGAAGTTACCCTTCGATGGAGGGTCGATAGATAACAGAATTCACCCACAGTATTCCAATTGTTTTAGCAATGCCCTATACAGCGTTGTTTGGGCTCGTATTGGTGATTATCCGCATTATTTAAAGCTTTTAACGACTCTGTCAGATTTCAGCATTTGTCCAGTGAGGACTTTTAGGTTTATTTTTTTAATTCTGAGGATGAACAATAAAAAGATAATTAATATATATCCGTTCACCTATTTGATTTTTGTAAATAGGCTTGGTATTTTTGCCCTTTAGGGAATGATGCAAGACGTGCGGTTAGTGAGTGGCCCGCACGGGTACCTCGCTCAATGTCCAAGTCTAGATTCTCAGTGTCCTACTTGTGGACAGTTTTCACTTCTGCAAGCCACCGTTCAGGAGTTAACCACTCGCATTCAGGAACTTTCTGCAATGGTCAGTATATTTTCTAATAATTTTATACAATTTCAGTAATAAGATTTTATTATTGCACAAATTCAACACATTTCATTTTGAAAATGGGGCAGTTTTATATGGAATTTTGTGATTGTTATTTCAGCTGCACATGACCGAGCTTCGATTGTCCAAAGTGGAAGAATGTGATTGCCAAAAAGCCTGTTTTTCCAATGGCACCATTCACGCCGATGGAGTAACATGGCAAAAAGACTGTAATAGATGTGCATGTGTGGTGAGACTCTTTAACATTTATTTAAAGAAAGTTTAATACATATTTTTAAAAAATGCAAATTTTAAATTAATTTATTTTCAGCATGGTGAAATAAAATGTAGGCCAGTTGAGTGCCAACAGATTGAATGTAAAAGTCCTATTTTGAATCCGGGAGAATGTTGTCCAACATGCCTAAGTGAGTTTGTTTCATTTATTTTTTTGAATACTTTAGGCAATAAAATAATGTATGAAAGCAATAAAACTGTTTAAACAAATAAAACTATAGTTATAATCTAAAGTTCTGTAATTTTGACATTTTTCCTAGAAAAAAAAGGTGGTTTTCCTAGAAAAAGAGCCAGAATAAATGCACAATAGAATTTGCTTATTTAGAAAATACTGTTATTATTATGATCATTCAGATGAACATCAGATTCCATTATAAAATATCAATCTATATTTGTTCTTTATATTATAATATATATGTGTATCTATATGAAAATGCGATTGTTTAAATTTTATGTATTTTATGTATGTACTCGTATGTACTTGATAAACTTAAGAATCCCTCGAGACTCAAATCCTCTTAAACTTAAGTATTGTGACTCAGTATAGAGACTTAAGAGTATCCTCATATTGTGACCAAACCAGGGCCGAAGCGATAATTAAAAAAGCAAACATGGTTGACAGTTTGTCATCTTGTTACACCATTTCTAGCAAAACACCAGTAAAACTAAAGCAATACAAGTTATGTAACAAGGGGTAATTTTCAAAAAACGCAACATAAAAAAATGACGTATTTCTGTATCTAATAGACCGAATGTATCTGCACCGAATGTGATAAAAGCCCAAAAGGCTAAAGTATAAAGCACTGAAGAATATGAGGTTCAAACTGCAAAGATATGAGTCATTGTCATATAATTCCCGGGAAATCCCATATAAACCCGTCATCCTTTCTAGGGGATATGGGTTCTCTACGGTTCTAGACCTCCGCTCGCTGATAATCTTCGCACTTATTGAAGGTTATAAAACTAAAATGTATATATTAAGAATCAATGGTTCGCCTGTATTGTTTTGTCCTAGTTGTATTATTGTATTTCTGCATTGTTTTAAACTTATTTTGTTACTCTGTATTGCTTTTATGTTTTCTTATAATGAACCACAAGTTTGTATTGCTTTTTTTTATAAAAATAAGCGATGGCTATTCTTTGGTTGGGCAGATATAAAGACTAAGTCTTTGAAACTGCTCAGTCAGCGGCTAGTCTAGAATTCTATTCATATGTTTAAAATCAAAGATATTGTTTAAAATTACTCCGTTAAATATTACTAATATGCTAACATATTATTTTTACATCAATCGTGTGACTTTGCACCTTAATGTTTCTTACATAAGATATTTATAATTAATATTAAAAAAAGGTTCTAAAATAATAATTGTATTTAATAAAATAAGTAATTAAGATTGACGTCACAAGCACATTTTATATTTTCCTTTTATTTCTAGAGCAATGCCTTCTGCAAGGTGTCTTTTATGAGCATGGTGATCGAGCATCTCTTGCGGAATGTGTCCAATGCATTTGTGTGGATGGCAACATGCAATGCAAGAAGGTAGACGCTGACATCTCCTGTCCAACATTGCCCTGTGATCCTTCACAACAGTTTTCAGTGTCTGGAGAATGCTGCAAGTTTTGTCCTGGTAAGTATCCTCTCATCATTATTTGTCAACCAGAGTATGTTTTTTTTTGTTTTCTTCTAATCCTCTCTTTTAGTTGCTTTCTTCGTCTACCTTATAATACCCTAGGTTGTTATTCTGATTAAATTATTTATTACTATTATTTTTATAATATTTCAGCAACCAATGACTGTAGCTTTTTAACTCTCTGCTAATGTGGCGAAAGATAAAAAAATGATGAAACTCTTTCTCTAAGAAATAGGAATAGGGAAGTAATGAAACAGCAGAGTAAATAATATTTAGACAAAATTTCAAGGACTATACTTTTAATAAAATATTTTTTTATCAAAATTAACGTATTTCACTTTAAATATTTGAACACTCTCCTTACTTATTATTCTTCTTCATTCTGTAGTATCATCATCTACTGGATGTAAAACATTCTCTTATTTCCGCTAAAATTTGTTACAAGCTGTTTATTCTCACCTACATATTGATTGTCATCTTTTCATAGTGAATCAACTACTCCCTTTGGCTAGTTTTCCTTGGCGTAAAAGTGAGTGAAAATAGTCTTGGTCGACTATTCGCTTAACATTAATTGAATTCGAAAACAGGACATTTAATCTTCAATTTTTTTCTTTTACAGATGTTAATTACTGTAGTTTGGGTCATTCATGTGATGAAAATGCAACATGCATGAATCTGAATACGAATTACACCTGTAAATGCAATCAGGGTTTTCAAGGCGACGGGCGTACCTGCACTGGTATGAATTCTTATTTTATTTGTTTACATTTTATTTTTCTGTGTAATATTAAAATCATCAGAAATGTTATATTTTACAGTGTGAATTAGATATTTTATTATAAAATACATTTGTAAGATTGGATCTGAATCCTTAGTGTGAACGAAATTCTATGACCCAATGGATTTGAAGAATGTAGTTTTTTGCTTTATTAGACTTAATCACCTGTTAACGTTTATTAAGGTTTTGAAGTTTTTTTTTATTATTTCATTTTATGTAACCAAATCTACAATATAAATATTACAGTTATTTACTTTTATAAAAATCTTTTTAAAAATATATTATATGATATTTATACATTTCACAGATGTTGATGAATGCTCGGCAGCAGGTGGTCTTTATGGGAACCACTGTCATGCAAACACAGAATGTGTTAACGTAGTGGGTTCATATGTGTGTCGCTGTCGCCCCGGCTTTATGCGTGTCGACAAGTTTAACTGTATCGAAGTAGACGAATGTGCGGATGGCAGCCATGCTTGCCATTCAAAAGCGACCTGCCATAATACTCACGGATCGTACATTTGTCGCTGTATTGATGGATATGCTGGAGATGGATTTCATTGTAATCGTAAGTTTATTGTTGTTTTCCCATTTCTGGATGAGTCTTTTGGCAGCTTTTCAATATAACTATTCAGTGTCCAGAGTACCCTCAGAGAATCTTCCTGCACTCCCGCATTCTGTTGTACATAGCTACATCATTGGCCTGGTATGGCTACAACCTTGTTGTGTATGGCTACATTTGTGGTCAGATATAAAAATATCTACTGAAAAGTGTACTTGGCAGTAAGTACAGTACCGGATTCATACTTTTCATAAGTATAGGTCACCTCATTTGTAGCCGTCCCTTTCTCATTCCGAAAAGGTAGTTTCAGTTCAGTTCAGTTCAATGCCGTCAACAACGGCGTTTATTTCAACATAGTTATTTTATTACAAACAAAATGAGCAAGGACCCATTAGTCAGAGACTGTCGACAGGTCCTTTTAATAAGTTTCTTAACTAATAATACATAATTAAAAAGTATAAATAAGTACATGAATTGTTGGACAAGGTAGATTTGGCATAACAAGAATGGAACATGAATAACAAAACAGAACAGTAGAAATAATATAAAACCTAACATGACACATAGCACAGATGTTATTTTCAACTTTTAGTGGTACATATTATATCATAATAATTATTTTACATGTGTTTCTAATAGGTATTTTTTAAATTTATTTTTAAATAGTGCTAACGTAGCACTCTCTTTAATATCGCCAGGCAATTTATTGTATAAAGTGGGGACCGCCACGCATGATTGCCGCTTGCCATATAAGTTCTTAAATTTAGGGACAGAAAGCATTTTTTTGCTTACTTGTCTTGTTTTATGCTCGTGTTTTACCGGGATTTTAAGAGCACTATCAGCATGGTAATAAAGGGCAAAGTACGAAAGGGTTTACGTAGGAATTGAAAATTGAAAGCGCCTTCTGTTAATGGATTTGCCAATAGACCGCGGCCTATCTGGCCTATTGACAAATCAAGGACTGGGTAGGACTTTGGATTCTGAAAAATTTAATTTTGTTTTGGTTATGGTTAAATTATATTTATTTTTATTGTTTCTAGAGGAAAGAAATACTTCCAAATGAAAATAATTATTAGAGGTAAATTTAGAGATCTTTGAAAAAGATGTATCTCATGGCCACAGTGTTTTACTGAAATGAATCTATCTATCTATGGTAATTGTGAAATGTATAAAAGATTCCTCAAAGTGATTCATAAAGTTCTCTTAGTCAGCCAAGAAGCAAGGTCAGTGTATATCTGCTATAAAAGTCCAAATCTAGAAGTTGCCATAATTTATTGTTAACACAAACTAGACTCCTGGACAGTACCAAGTCTTTTAATCTACTGATAACTTAGTAGTGACGCCAGAATTAAATACTAAAATTTAAAACTTAGTATTTTGTAGAGAGTAAAAAATTTTGTTAACTTTCAGCAATCTGCAAGGTTGGATGCCTGAATGGGGGAACTTGCATGGGAGCCGACAGATGCGAATGTCGTTCAGGATTCACAGGGCCGCATTGCGAAAGGGACTTGGATGAATGTACCACAAATACTCACAGGTGTCCAGGAGATTCCTACTGTGTCAACATGCCTGGTTGGTATTATTGCAAATGCAATGCTGGCTTTCGGTCTGTGCTGGCCGGGGAGAACACTATATCGACAGATTGCCAGGGTAAGATTCTGTTTTACTTTAATCCCATTGTAATAATGTTGGTGTGGTTTTCATACAAACACTATATTTTGTGTTTTATAGTTAGTATTAAACTGTATCACCTTGATCAGTTGCCATTCAATCTATCACCAATTTCTAACTCGTAACTCAAAGCTACATACTTCAAATTTAGTTTTTCGTAGCCGGATGTTACATTCAACTTAGTCGGTATATCATTTATTTTGAGCGGCTCTCGTACACTTTAATTAGACTATTTCGTTTATAATATTATTGGAGTATTTAAAAGAGCCCTTTGAAAGTTTCAAAATATAGTTTTTAAGTCTAAATTTTCAATGTGGTGATATATTGTGGGAACCATAATTCAAACGTTATTACTTATCTTCTTTTATGATTTTTCAAGAAGATATCAAGGTTTTTAAAGAGGTATATATAATTTTTAAAAAAATATTTTTACAGATATAAACGAATGCTTTGAAGGCCTACATACTTGTCACCCAACAGCCATATGTGTGAATAATGAAGGATCATTTCGCTGTGAATGTAAAACGCCGGATTGTTCACTTAGTAAGTTTTATTTAATAAAATTTTATGAGGTGTGTTGCTAAAGAAATTAAAACTTATGAGTATTTGAACTTTAGTTGTTTTTTACCTAAGTACATACACCTTAAATTAAAAGATTTTTATGTGTTAAAAACATAACTGTTATGGAAATCAATATGGAAAGGTCCAAATAGGCCATCGGGAATAGTTTAAGGATTTATGATCCTTTAAATTGGCAGGGGCTGGGGTTTTTGAATAATAATAAAAATAAAAGTAAAAAGAGTTCTTTAGAGGCCAATGCTGATATGAAAAACAGGCCTATCATAAAAGGGTCAGGGAAGATAGTATAAAAATATTTTAATAATTTACACCACCAAAAGGATTACCCAAATGAATGAACCTTTATATTCAGTAGCTATTTCCTATGGCCTTTTTACTAATAATATACCTATTTACTTATGGGGCAGGCAAATTATTTAAGCATTTGGATGTTTATATGGAAATAAGATATTAAGATTTTTTATAGAAAAGTATACAATAAGATATTAAGCCTAAAATAAGAACCTAAGACCTGAGTCTTTCTAACTCTTGATATGCAGTCTAAATAATTATTTAATTTTTCAGATTGTATTCATACCGGCCATGAGATTGCAGATGGAGCTCGATGGGTAGAAATTGGTGGCTGCCGAGCGTGCTCTTGTAAAGCGGGTGTTCTATCGTGCACTCCTGCCTCCTGTCAATGCTCCCGTGACAAACCAAATACCTCCTTTACATCTGATGACTCCTCATCTAATTTAGGTATCTAGGACAAACTTTAGTTATTGAGTTATTGCATTTAAAATGTTTCTATCTCAACCACACACACTTTTAATGAGTCTCTGCCTCATGAAATAGCATTCTTTTACGCTGCTCTTATTTTGGATTCCATGCGTCTGACAGTTAACGCTCATAAGACTCTAATGTCATCGTAATTTTATTATGATAAATTATAATGAAAAAATTTCCTTTTCCGCAGTGGAGTCATCAAGTGATACACCGATTCCGAACGCCTGTTGTCCTCAATGTGACCCTCGTCACGACTGCCAACATCAAGAACTACATCATATTGCCTTTAGATCTGGGGAGCGATGGCTCTATCAATGTCAAACCTGCGAATGTCTGGTAAGAATTAATTTTACAATATTTGTAATAATTTGATTATGACTTCTGTTAAGAAATTCCGAACAGTTGAAGAACCAAGAAGCTATTTACATACCACAGTGTATTTCAAAATAATGAACCTGCATGTTTATGAATTGGATTAACTAGAACTATTTTATTGTTTTATTTGAATTTTAATTAAGATGCAGTTCGAAAACACATAAAATGACAAAGTTTGTCTGAATACTAAAGTAAGGTTATAGGGAGAAAAAATCCCCTGAGAGCCCTCACTAGGAATAATCGGTTTACCCCCTCTACTTTTGTTCTGTCTGCCACTGATTTTAAATAAGATAAAACCTGATAAAAATCGTTTTTATTGGTCCAATAATAATGACGGTTTTTACGTAATTTTACTTTAAAATAATGTTACCCTTGTATGCTTAAATCATGTTAAATTCTTTTTTAAAAGCCATTTTTACATTGCAAACTAATCCTAGCGAATGGATCTGTTTTTTATTATATTTTCAGCTCGGAGAGGTGGACTGTTGGGATCTAGAATGTCCGAGTGGAACAGAATGCTGTGAGGCATCCATGTTCAACGATGGGGGCGTGGAGAAGGGCGCTAATGGGGAGGTGCTCTGCTCGCATGCCGGGGGTAATGTCTCTGTGCCGCCGTGCCCACGCGCTGCACACAGAACCGCACCCGACTGCACGGTCAGGCATTTTTTCTTTTGTTTCCGTAAATAACCTGCACCTAACCCATTCTTAAATGGGTCAGCCCATCAGTGCTTTCTAGCATTCATGTCTCTTGCCTTAACCTTATGGTATTTTTTGCTTTATAGCATAGCTTTTGAGTTAAAACGATCTAAGGTGGGTTCGGATACAGCAACATTCCTAACCATAAGTTGAGTTATATCATTATAAAGCTGATTTTTTTTTCTTAACTTTCCATCTATAGAATGGAATGGAATGATTTTTATTTGGGTTTTTTTGTTAGCTATATGAAAACATGTTTAACAAAAGTTGGTGTGGTTCATGCCCAAAACACCCCTTAAACTGCTGCTTTAAGTTCATTCTGTATACGCCGATATACCTGGTTTTTATCCATTTTTGAAAATTTCACTGATCAACAAGTGATCATGTGATCAAGTGATCAAGTGTAGGCTAAATGTGTGATTTTATGTCACATATCTCAAGACTCCAGCTATCATCAGACATTATCTTTGCGACTGAGCTATAGTTGAGATTTTTATATTACATATCACTATAACTATATTCAAACAGGCATCTATTGAAAATATGACTATTTAGTTTCTTAATTTGTCTAATAAATATTATGAATAATACATTTTTGATAAATCAACCTTTGGGAATATCAATGGTCCTCACGATTCTATCTGCATGCTAAACCTTTGACTTTTTAACTATTTAGAAGTTATAGGCCTGTGATAGAAAAAAAACTCACCATAAGGGTGCATATTATTGCCATTTTAATATGAAACCCTAAAAGGCTGATTTCTGCACTAAATTATCCTATAAATATTAAATTCATGGATGTATTATAAACTATGGATAGGACACTAATTTCTATTATATACAAGCAACACGCCTGTGTGTGATTTTATTTGGCGGTATAGGGGAGGAAGGGGTAATATGCCTATTTGTAGTAATAGAATTGTATTTTGTAGTAATTGCCTATTTGTAGGAATAGTGGTGTGTCAATCAATGACAAAATGTACCATTTTCAAGATGATTCTTTTTTATACCATCTGTATTTGTTTGTGTTTTTAGTATAAGTTAAATTACTTCGCTATTACGTTTGCGTCAGTTTGTGTGCGAGCGAAAAAATGATATTAATGTGTCGTTTGTCATTGTCCGCAGGCGGCCTTTTGTGCATCATTGGTGAGCAATATCGCGTGTTGTGTGCCTCGGTAACCACTTCACTCTTCTTATTCACAATCCTATAGCATTCATTTCTAACTGTTGGCAAAATAGCGCTTCTCACGTACAGAAGTACGATTGCAATAAACGACAATAAAATGCTTTATCACACATTTAAATTAATAATTTTTTAATATATATTTAATTTCATGGAAAAAGGTTTTTACAATAGAATCAACTTCTTATTTGTCTCACAGGTTAATAAAAACTTAACATCCTTTCAACAGTGCAAATAATAAATAAAGGCACGCTCATAGCGCATTCATTAAACAGTTCAATTTACTAGACCTATTTGGAGTTGCTGTCACATTTAATGGAAAATTTCCAGGTAAATAAATTAAAGCGCCGGGCCCATGACCCATTTGCCATATTACAAAGCATGAGTTTTTTAACCATTTTCCAATTCACACTTCACAAAGCAAGCTCGTTATATCATAACTATTTCATTGTGTTAATGTTTTTTAAAAAGCAAAATTATTCATGTCATGTTTGTAGCATGCTTAATTTCTCCACCTAATTCTTAAAACTGCCTACATGTAGCATGTCCTTCTTTCTTTTCTGTGGCATGAGAGTGATTCTAATCGGGTTTTTTAAGCTTTTTTATTTAAATAGATAAATGTATAAAACAATGCATAATTAAAATAACTTGATTTGACTTTTAAAACATACATTACTCATTATTGTTGCAACTTTTCCACCGATATTTAATGTTATATGAGAACAAAAAAAAATATGAAATATTTTACATACCGTTAACTAATGAATAATGATTAAACTTTATTCAGTAAGTACTTATGAGATAGGTAGAAAAATCTTTCCAAAAAATGTACATGTTCTCATTAACAACTTGTGCATGACTGAATTTAACAATCTAGCAAAAGTAATAAGTATGCCAGTTTAATTGAAAACTAATTAAATGATTAATTTAACTGTTTTTAAATGTTGTTTACAATATTCGGTTTCAATTTTTGATGGTAGTATCGAGTCACATATTTTTATTCAAAACGAATGTCATTTTTTTACTTTAATATAAAAGGCTGTTAGAGCAGCAATAAATGCAGGCTTGCATTATATGTCATAATATGTACCCACATAAACCTTTTCTTTTACATAGTTGACCCAAAACTGCATATCCACCGGAATTTCAGTCTGTAACTGAGGACATCCGATGGTTCTGTAGAAATTTCTTGTTAACTAACAATATGCATTTGTTTATTTAACATTTTTCACCCCCATCAGGAAACATTTCCTCATACCTTTTACGGACTTATTTGTCTAATAAAGTTTTTCTGACTGATGTATGTGAATTGAGAACCGGACATATACATATAACTCATTTACAATAATTATGTAGTTAATAATTTCCTACATTATTACTGTTCTTTTTACTATTCAGAAAAAGTTATATTATATTATACTGTATACAGAAATCATAATTTTACTTTCGAAATTGAATTGCATAAACCAAAATAAGTCAAATATGTGTGTATAACTTGAGAGTGACATAAATGTGAGATTTGTAAAAGTGTTTTGAGTTAGCATACTCCTAATATAATTTTTTATATTATGTGTATTAAGTTTAATTTCACGACTATAAAAGTGTATGCTATAATTATGTGTCTAATAATCAATAAAAGATTTGTTATAAAAGCAAAACCCGGCAGATAATAAATATTGTCTTGTTTTGTGTTGTGAATGATTTAGGGGGAGCATAAGTGTGGTGCTAACAATTGCTCTGCTGGTGTGGTCAGTCAGTCAGATGTGGGGAGCGTGCAGCGAGCGTCGGGAAGCGACTCCCCCCAGACGAGTCCCTCGCCCCCTCCGACCATCCTGCCATCGCAAGCACCGCGGCGCCAGGGACAACCACAGCTAGAACCAGGCTGAGCGCCCCACTACGTCTAGATCATAGTATTGAATGGTGCAATAATTTCTAATTATATAAGATGTTGTAAATTCTTTCAAAAATATGCCATTGTTACTTATGTTAACGTCTGTAAGCTGGCCTAAGTGATGTAAAATAACGCCATACTAACATTGTCTTTGACTTTGAGATTCTGTGACTTGAATCTCGGTTTTTTCAATTATTACGCTAACAAAGCGTGTATACAAAATATTCCACAATAATATTAAGTAAATCAGGGCATCCAAACGGACCTAAGCTAAGCAAAAGTTCAATTATTGTATAAGAACTGATTTCTAAATAGTTCCATTGATTCTAGAATCTTTAATTCTCTTTTTATGTAATGACTCCTCATTCCAGATGGTTCAATTGTCGATAAATTTAACTTTAAAATCCATGTAAATCTCCTACCGAGCACAATAAATGTATGTTATATTGTTTATAAAAGTAAATATATTTATTTTAGATAGTATAATGTTCATTACGCATTCTACGATTCAAGTTGTATATTCGTTTGAGCAGAGTGACTGTTTAGTTAAGTTCGAGTTTGTTAAGAGGATTGGCGCTGCGTTGAGTGTTTTTCTTGTCTATTTCAATTCGAAGGCCTTATTCAGTACTTAGTATAGGAACCGCCGATCGCTCGTTTTACGATCGTTTGCTACGCGTACATTATTAGTAGGTTTTTACAAATTGTCGATTGAGCTTAGTATTGTAAAAATAATTATTAGTTATTTAATATTGGAAATGTGTAATATAGTTATTTTACGCCATTATTATTCAAAGAAACATTCCACAATTTTAAGATTGTCCCAATAAATGTTGAAAATGTAAATTATACAGTCTTCTATTAGCCAATTTTAAATTCTATAGCTACAGAATATACATACATTGCAAGATAGATTTCTTCCATAACTTATATATACATAATTTATTATACATAAATAAATATATGTATGTAATTCGTCATATTATGCATTGTTATATCATTGACTGATTGCTGTTTTCAAAGAGTATCAATAGTTTTAAAAATTACCAAAATATCTGACAAGAATGTGTGATTTGATAGGTAGGTACTCATGGATCTCTTCGTACCAAATAATGCATTTCAATAATATAATTAATTGAATAGTTCTACTTTAGAATTCATTATTTTCAAAATTACCTACCCACTTCGAAGTTTGATCCATGGATATGAAAATCTAGTGAATTAAAAATATTTATTACTTTTCTTAAAGCATTTTTAATGCTTACATGTGTATTTGTGTTCAAATATATTAAATTACCATCAAAAAAATGTTTTATTTCAGTTGTTCTGGCGTAATTCTAGTTTTCATTTAAATTAGTCACTGAATTGACGGTCATTTATATTAACATATTCCGCTCTGAATGAAAAATGCGCGTTCAGAAATGACATGCAACCATTTTTAATATTAATAGAAATGTTTACGGCATCCGGCGATATACAGCAATTATCGAATTCGATATATCGGCACTGAGTGTGTTAAAGAATGCAAAGGTAAAACCTTTCACAGTCACCTTTCACTTTTGACAGTCGAGGTTTTTTTTCTTGTTAAATTCTAGGTTAATTTATTTCACTAGATATGTTCAAAATAAATGTCATAAGGTCGACTTTGACCCAAAAGTAACAAATAATCAAATGCATATAAAAGAGCTATCATTTTTACAGTAATGGATCACAAGAGTTTTTTTTTCAGATTACCTCTATTGATTTCATGTTACATTGAAAGTAAAACTCTTAGATTTTAGTTTGAACATTTAAAGGAATTTTTAATAATTAGATAACCCATAAAAAAATTTACCTATGGTAAGAGTATATTGTCAAAGAACCAATTTATAGAGGATTTAAGCTGTATCACCTTTTCACTGACGACTGTACCACCGGGCGTGTGGTTGTTCTGCAACAGTTTACAGTAAGTTTATTTTTTTTTAAACAAGGTATATTTTGTTCATTATGTTTTGTTTGTTTGTTTTCTAAATAAAACTCAAATTATTTACCAAATTGATCAAAAACTTTCAAACCACACCCACATTTCACATAAACAATCAAAACCGAACTAAGATGAAAAAAGTCGACGATTAGTATATGCCTTTCATGAATAGAGGTATACTCTACATGCCGCGCTTTTAAATATTAATAGAAATGCAGTAAGGTAATGACGTTCTTAAGCACACATGGCAAACTGGCATATGACTGTTAAAATACAGCAACTAATAACAAATCATTAAAAGGTCGAAGAAATCATCAAGTTTGCCTTATCTAGACGAGACACTCTATAGCTATCATATAATATCAACTGCTTCTATAATAGCTTTAATAGCAATAAATTATTTAACCAGAACCTGACGTCTTACAGCTAGGCCCTATAGGCATCATTAACGGAATCATCCCCCCGGATTACTCGCACTTGTGGTACCAACTTATGACGATTGCTTAATTTCCTATGTTTACTTATACCTGCGGCACTTTTAGCCCATTCGATGTGCGTTTTGGATGGACAGTAGGTTATTTTTTAGGTTAGAACAGATTCAAATAAAAAAAAACATACAATGGTATTTTGACATTCTATCAATTCATCATAAATTTTAAACATTTTAGTTTTATTTTGTAATTTTTTAATTAAACAACAAGGACATATTATTTCAATTTATAATAATTATAATGTGGCACTGAACATTCTTTTACATGTTTCTATTTGGGCACATACACGAGGTTATATTAATTTTAACTGGCCATTAAACAGCTGTGCTGTCATATTTTTGAAAGTCGAATATATTTGAGCTTTATCGAACTGTCAGTTTCATTAATTAGTACTAAAAACTAGTTTTACTAGTACTAAGTACTATTAAAAGTACTAGTGTTATTCGACAGCCTCCGATGTGATCTAAACGGCTATGGTGGTTTTTCAAGGGCATCAATCTACATACAAAAATTCAACTCTCGCATTTGTACTTTTTGGGTTGAAAGATGCAACAGACGGGCGGACGGACAGACAGACGACCAAAGGACGGGGATAGTAGCTTCTTATACATGAATGTATAGAACCTAAAAACTTATTGCTGAAAATTGATGTGTCCGAAAGTTCTACATAACATAACAAAAAAAAAACCATCTCATGATAACTTTATTTATTTTTTTCGAAATATTAATCACCTTAAATTAAAATACATTCGCGCTTTTTTTATTTAAATATTATTTTACATTGATTATAATTTGTACTTCGTTGGACGGAAAGATTATAATTTGCTAGGCATAATGTGCAAAATATAATGAAAGTTAATTAATATATTAATTAAAAATGTAAACCTAGTTGAGGACATTTGTCAGATGAACAACCTTAATGTTTTTAAAAGGAAAATTATTAATCTATTAGCGTGGTATAAACTATCAGTTTATAGCAAAATGCTTTTTTTTTACATAAACTATAGAAGTATGTAGGTTAAAACATCCACATCAGAGATTATCTTCAATTTCATACTGTAAAAGTGGTCCCATTCAGTTTATTTGCCTTATGCATGCAGTCACGTTAGTTCACTGCTAAAGTGACAGTGAATTGATGCATTTTTTTATGGTAAGACGTTACTAATGCCTCTATGCGTAAGGTTGTAAATATGGAAAATCTCATGGTTTTTAAAATATGTTAATAAAAATGGTAAAAAAATATTAAACAATGTATCACCTTATAAAAACGAGTGAATGCTGTTTTTTCTCTTTCATCACAATCTAATTAATGTACATATATGGTATATTATTATTATTAATTGATCAAGTTATTTATATTTTTATGTGCTTCAATATAAAAATTGTGTTTGTACACAACCAAGGATTTATTTTTTACTTTACGGAATATACAAAAAATATTAATTATAAATATTTTACTGCTATAAATTGCAGGTTTATAATAATAGCACTATGAAGTTGACTTCAAAACGAAAAAATATGGAAAAATTGCCACTTAATTATTTAAGTTCAAACTTCTTTCTATATGGTATATTTTCATCAGGTTATATACTACAATCATCCACGAAATGTTTTATTACAGATTTTTGATGTTTTAATTCAGAAAATTCCCTCTTAAACTTATTTGGATATATAGTTAATCATTGTTTCATAATTCATTAAATTCGAGCCTAGGTCTTCCAATTTATTAATTAATGTGGACCCTAACATTAAAAAACTAATAGTATATGCACATATTGTTTCTATTGAGATTCTTATGAGACCCATTGGTACCAATTTGGAATCTTGGTAAAAAAAAAATGTTGCAAACAAAAAGTGAAAGTTTCTTGGAAAGTGAGAACTTACAGCCCAACATCAAATATTTTTCTAATTTTTACTCGCAAGATAATATATAAAAACTGTAAGTACACCAGCGTGCAATTAATTCGAGCTACCTTTCTGATCTACCTAGTTTTCTCAAAAATGCAAAGGAGGTTTTAACAAAGGAGGTTGAATCGTTTGTCCATTGTAACTCAAAATTTGTTTTTTGCTTAAGAAATCTTTTTTTTTCACTTTAAAGATGGCCATAATAACTTTAACCAAACCATAATAACCAGAGGTTTTATTTCAGAAAGCAGTCGTATTTATCAGCGCTTTTCTCACCACTGACGACGGTGTAAAGCAACAAAACATACACAAACACTAATTCAATTACAGACTTGCGAGATGTCTTATTGAACGGCCTCATTTAAGACATGGCTGGCAGAAATTAACTTACTGGTGCCTTTCCGACAGCACAAGCAAATAATAATTGAGATTCTGTCAAATAAATTAAAAATATTTAAATTTTTGAAGTTCAAATTTACAAAATTTATCCGAAATATTGTAAAAGGTGTCCTACATAATATCTATATCCCCTAGAGGGCGTAGAACGTGATAGGACGTCGATCCGCGCGGACATTTCTATGTCCGTTGAGAGCGTACGACGTGATAGGACGTCGCGAATACCTGCTTGATTTTGATTATTTTTGGTATTATTTCTGTATTATTCATTAACTTGACGTTTTTTTCATTAAAATCTTAACGAAACAATTTTGTTTTTTTTTTTTTTTCATTTTAATGTAGTTTCTACTACTATTTATAAATGTGTATTGAAAATACACTAATGTACTACCTTTCCAATATCTATAACTTTTTTCTAACTTTTTTCTTTTTTCCGAAAAATGTACATATTTTGGAAGACTTTTAAATTATAATTTATAGTTATAAATATATGAAAATGTAAATAAAAGTGTTGATTTTGTTTATTTCGTAATTTAAAAAAAAAAAAAAAAAATGGCAACATTTTTATTTTTTTCTTCTTTAATTTACGAGACAAACATAATCAAAGTGATATGGTGTAATAGAAAATTTTACGGTGAATCCGATGATACCAGATTTGTAAAGATTGAACGACTCATGCCTGCACTATGAATTTTATAGTAGATGAGTGAGTTTCAAGGTCAATAACCATGTCTCAACGGGTTTTGGCGCCAAAATAAACTACGCTCTCTAGGGGATAAATGTATTATGTGCTTACGATAACAGAGTCCTTACTGTCATAAGCTAATTAAGCTCCATTACATATACTATGGAACTAATATTTATGGAACTGATTTTGTTTTTAAAAACTGAATATTTAAGTATAATATGATAAATTTGTTAAAATAAACAAGCTTTAACTTAAGGCGCATAGTGTGCCTTTACTTTTTTCTTAATCAAAAACAACCTTAAAAATAGTGTCATGTGCTGTAAAAAGTACATATATAAGATTATGATATATCTAGAGTATAGAATTGAGAATCATTTATCAAAAAAAAACCTCTGTTTCCAAAAGCTTGCAAAAGTGACAATGCTAATTATGGCATTATAACAAAGAATGAACATTGCTAATCTTGACTTAAATAAAGAAATGGAGACTATGATTAACTATGATTTTGTTACTTTAGTTTAATGAAAAGTGCACAGGAGAATGCCAGTTGAAAGATCTGAAATTGTAAACAAAATTGAATTATTAGCCATTATGTGATTGAAACAAATTACTTTACTAAGATGAGCTAGTGTTCGAATTTTGCGCATTTGTGTTTGGATTATTTTTGAATATTTCTTTTAAAGCCCTTTACAAAGAATTCAGCCATTTTTTGTATCTTCTGGTTAAAAAACTAAAATCAACAAAAGATTCCCCCTCCAATCTCTATTCTTAATAAATCTAAGGAATAAATTTTCCTTATGGACGCCCACGGCTAGCAATACCACTTTCATGTGGCCTCTTTCCCACTACATTATGCCCCAATATTTACTAGTTGAGGTAACCATCCTGTGGATAATGAAGGTGACACCTTCAAAGGAAGGTGTTCATATTTAACTAGACGTGGAGTCTAATCTAGAAAAAACTAGAAAATTCCATCTATTAAACTAGATATAAAAGTACTACTACTACTACTATTAAAGAACTAAATAATATGGAAAAGGGAGACTGGTCAGTAGGGTGAACGTTCGTACCATAAAGAATTCTTAAACCCATTTAGGATGTAAATCTTAGAATTGTTCTCTGATCTCCTCGTGTCCACTCTCAAAACCAAACTCGCATCAACATCCAAATTCAGTTTTAATATTTGTTAATAAGGATCCACAAATCCTAAACCTATTCCTATACATGATGGGCCTGACCTCAAGTCAGTGATTTCCATGACCGCTATACTCCTGCCATCTGTAGTCTATACCTAATGCCGGTATGAAAACTGTTAATATGATGTCTACTGGATGAGGAGATTAGCACTAAAAAAAAATGTTTTTATGTGCTTACTAGCGTTATGTTATGCTTACTATGTTTTTATGTGTTTTGTGTGTTTTTATATAGGATGGGTCACATTCTTTTGCATTTTCGTGACTTTGCCGGCTATTAAAAATAATTCAAATGCCTTCCACTCTCCAATTTTTTATATTAAATTCTATTTTCAATTTCTATAATCAGGATGATACTTACCATAATTAGTGCGGTTATAATACCAACGGACCCCAAAATTACAGCTGTTTGCCTAAAAAAGGCTATGGATTTATTTAAACATCCCTCCATAAAAATTGTATTAGGTTGGGGCGAAGACTGACAATCCAATTTCTGTAAGAAAAATAATATTTTATAATATAGATCGAGGTACTGTCTGTTGTCTCGAAAGTTCTCGACCTCGACATGAAGATGGCAGCACTCTTCGGCAAAAGTGGGGGAGTGTGTTTGCGCATGCGTTGAAAGGTACTCACCAACATTTCAGCCATTTCAGACGCGCAGTTGTTTAAAAATTGTTTGAGTGAATCGATGTGTGTTGACGTGATGTGTGTTGATGTGTTTTGTGACAATGGAAAAAATAAAGTATCGAGCTGTCATTAAATATTTGTTTTCAAAAGGCAGTTCACCAAATGGTCAATGAGAGATAGCAGAGGTTATGTATAGAATGTCCATAGAATGTATTTGTCACATTGAATCATGGATTTACGCGTTAAGGACCACGCTTGCTCACTTTGGACCAAAACCGTGTTCGAATGAACATTTCCAGTTTAGACGCAATAAATCAGAAGTTTGGCACTGATTAATTACTGAAGATGAAACTTGGATACAATATTACACTCCAGAAAGGCAAAGGCTGTTCCTTCGGCTGGAAAAGTGATGGCGATTGTTTTCTGGAATAGTCATGGAGTTATTCAATGATCTTTAAAAAGGAAAACCCATTACAGGAGGATATTACGCATCACTACTTGACAAGCTGAAGGTGGAAAATCGGCCACATTTGCAGGATAAAAGAGCTATAAAAGTTAGCAATGGAGGAGTGTGAAATTTGGCATGGTTAAAGTTTATATGGAGAAGTAGTGCAGAAATCTAAAATTTATCTATAGTATGTGTTACAAATAAATTAACTTTAGTGAATAAAACGTTCATTCTGACAGTTCATTGTCAGAATGAGTTTCGAATTGTGAATTTTGTGTGATTTCAATTTTCCTTTTTAATAGTCTGTCAATGTCAAATATTTCAAACAAAAATAATTATGTCTCATTTTTACATGAAAAAATTAGAACCGACAATGAAATGTATAAAAAATAAATACAAATACAAATTGTGTTTTTTTTCAACAGTTACTAACATTAAATTTAAATTTTATAGGTATTGCAGGGAATTAAGGCAATTGTTTTTGTATTTGTACACGTTCGCAGCCGATGTAATAAAAAAATATATATTTATGCAATGATTATAGAGGCACTGGCCTCATTCTAGAGGCATAACAACCTTAATAATGCCCAACTTTAAGCAATTACAAAATTAATGAATTACGATCGAATTTCAACCACTGGGCGACCACCAATTCTTATGAATTTGATTAGTGAAATCTTATTAGAACCTTTTGGGAACAAGATAGGGAAGATACTACATTAAAAATGGCAATACCATGAGCAGATTTAAACTCGCTATCTTTAAGTCACAAGTCAAACGCCCTAATATAAGTTTATATATTTTTTTATATGTAATTAAAGCAACACGGTTGAATTGGAATTGGTAATCTAGTTTTTCTGATATCCTGGTCTGATTCTGGTTTCGGTTTTTCTGATTTTACCTACTTTTATGATTTATATGCAAATGGTTTAGGCATTTTATTGGTGTTTTAACATTATGATTATGAATGTATTCATTTCAAATGTATTACAGGATGTATTTACAGATGTAACTTGAAGATCATACTATACTGGCTTAACATGTGGAGTTACTCGTATTTATGAATACAAACTTCATAGTCTTGAATCAACGCTCTTCGCATTGCTTCAAGACTAAGCGCCGTCTCACATCTCGGCGGTTGGTTGTCATGGCAAAAATCTACAGATTATGGTTTGAACTGCATGATCAACCCTCCTTACTTGTCTGACTAGCCCCAAGCGACTTTTCTTGTTCCCTAAGCTGAAAGTTGCACTGGAAGACAGAAATTGTCGTCGAATGAGGCGACCTTAATAAACAACTATTTTTGAACAAACATCAATGATTAAATTTCTTAAAAAAAAATGATATTAATACTTTTTTGAGTATATTTCTTAAAACGAACATTTTAAAAATAAAAAGTGATTAACTCTACTAGCGATATGACTAATTCAGATTAGTTCAAATCACAGTCCGGCTTGAGAAGTGTAATGGAGAAATCAAAAACTTTCATGTCGTCTTACCCTCAGCTGGATGTAATGTGTTACGACCTGTCCTCTTGTGTAAACTATGTTTCGTTTTGTCCAAATTTTTTTATATTTTTGCTTTCTATTTGTAGTCACAAACCACTTGCCTCTTTGCCTATTAAAACATAAATGTACAGCTTAATTTAACAAAATTTACCTTTCCCGGATATGCTTCCTGACAGCATGACTCTGGAATCTTATCAATCCAATCCTTGTAGCTATGGAGTCCGCAACACTCTAAGTTGAAGTGGGTCCTATCCCAAGCATCCGTGAATTCCTTCCTGTTTCCATAGTAACGCAAAGATGACTGCATTTCTCTTTCCATTGTTACTTGGACTTTCTCACGAAACACGTAAATTAATATTCCACCGATCAGCATGGTTATAAATATTATAAAAACGATGATGTAGTACTGAAAAAAAAAAAAAAAGTTTATGAAGCATTTTTTTATTAGATCTCTGAATTTGCTGCCTTGGGACAGGAGCATTATAATATAAGGGAAACATGTTTTTTTTATTAAAAAGGTTTGTACGCGATTCTTCTGATTTAATTGAAGGTCGCAAATTCAGATAATTTAACAAAAGTGCAAAAATGGATATTGATCAGAATTGCCCCATCAGAAATCATTAGAAGAAAGTGAGATGACCTCATATACTTTAAATACATCAAAAGCAAACGTTATTGTAATGTTTAGCAAAAACCATTCCGATTCATTTTAGGCCATTCAGAATAGCAAACTATTGCTCAACTATCAAATTTTGTAATTTTTGAAATTTGAGCAATTATGCCCTTTGAATTTGAATTGCCCAAGAGTAGTACAGCTGAGTACAAACTAAAAAAAAACTATTCAGTGCCTTATTCTCTCTTTCTTCTTTGATTCTGTGTATCTCCACATTCAAAAATATATAAATTATTATTTTAAGCTTCTCGATGAAAGAATAAAATATACCCTTAATTTTTTTTAAGAATTAGTAGTAGTGGATTTTTAGTAGATGTCTATTCAGTTTTTCACATACTTACTTAAATATGTATCTAGAAACTTATTTATTATTTTCTTATTATTAAACACTATAAATTCGTATATTGGACATGTACCTAGCTAAAATGACCAAGAGCTTGTCATTTATAGAGGCATAGTTGGAGCTCCAAGCTTCTTCAGTTAAGATGTTGGATGACAAAGGGTAGCAAAGAACCGCAGATCAATGAAAATAAAGAGATCTATAGAGACCACAGTGCACAGTGGTGAGAAATAACGGGTAAAATAATATCCGAAACGGTCTGGCTTACAGATGGACATTTGGATGAAATTATTTTCAAAAGTTTTGTACTCCTTAAAATAAAAAATAAAACCCACCGTCAACAGCATGCACCGAACTTCCTTAGCAGCTCCCATACAACCTAAAAAGGATATGAATACAGTGCATGCGCCAGTGATTAATAGGACATAGACGGCTCCTTCAAAGATATTCGTACCGAGGAGTTCGTCTGCGAATGTCCTATTCACTAAAACCCAGATTCCCAAAGATAGAACCAATAAACCGCAAACCTGAAATCAGAGATAAACAAAATTAGTTTCAAAATAATTTTAATTAAATGTAAATAATTGTATGTAAATAAACACAGACAGATTTAAAATAAATACAATTTAAATATATTATACATAATTACGTACAAGGTGTATTTAAATAAAACCTGATTTTATCTATAACTAACTATATTTATAACTTTAACGATAACTAAATTATAAATACGTATGAAAAAAACCCTGATTTGCGAGATTGGGTCTGCTAATAAATTTTAAACAATCTTGTTGGTGGTATAAAACTTCAATATGATAAATGGACAAACAATAATATGTGTCCGGTGTAGTTTCAATTTTTTTTAGTAGGTAGACTGGCCGAGAATATTGTTTTTTTTTTCTTTTATTTTTGAAACTAAATTTATATTCATAAGAATAAAAAAAATATTATTTGCAGCCTTGTAATTAAGCTAATTCCAATTTTATTTTTATTTCCCAATTTATCATGTTCTTTCTGAAATTTATGTTTATGCTTATGATTGTACTATATATTAAAAAAATAATAATAAAAGATTCTTTACAAAAACACTTCTTTTTTGTGAGTAGAAAAATTGGTAAACAACACTCAGCACCACACATTTTTTTGAAAAAAAAACAAGTATACCATTTTTGAAATTGGCCCATAGTAAAATATTTGTAACCGCTCCCTATACTGTTTTTATTTCAGTTGATCTTAAAAAGCCTCCTTTTTAGTTTTTTGAAACCGGTACTATTCATAAGGTAGCTCGATAATCCATTTTGGTGATTATGAATATGATCGTTGTACGAGTATGATACTTCACGCTGCAATTTATTTTTTCACTATTGTGATGCCAAGGTTGTGGTGCAGTCATTCGTTTGTGATGTACCAGGGTGTATCAACAATTTATTATACCCAAAATTTTAAAAAATATACTAATTTCTAGCCTATTAATATTTTACAAACAGGTGATACTACATTTTTTGTAAGGTAAAATTGGTATATGAGTATAAACCATGCATTTATAGTTTTATTTAAAATAGGTATTTTTTCTACCAAATAATAATAGGATGACAGGATAAATTAATTAAATTTAAGTAATCCACTTACGAATGATATTATATTTGTTACAATGAGAGTTAACTTCATGCATCTACCACATCCATCCATTTCCTGGCCGTACCCCATTTTCTAGAATAAAAACAGAATATTATTAAAACTATGTAAACTGCAATGTCCATTAAAAAAAATTTGCATGAAATCACATTCCATCAGCTTAGATAATAAAAATAAATAATAGGTTTGGTTTACATTTGGATTTCACTTATAAGTATGCAGGCATACTTGCCTACTAAAACACTTACTACTTACTTACTTGTAGGAATACCAAAGCGAATGTTCAAGAGTAACAGGTACATATAATAAACCATCGATCGATCGATACTTTATTGAAACATGATGATTTGATGGCAAAGAAACTTGTTATAGTATGGTAAAATAAATGGGATCATATTTTTAAAAGTTGTTTTTTTATTGTTTTTCAATAATTTTTTAAGTCTGAGTAGATAAAAATAAAAAGAAACAGGTACAATGGTATGATGCCATTCTTTCAATTCATGATAATTTTTTACAACATTTCAGTTTGTTTTGTAAATTTCAAGGTGCGGCTAGTAATGAAACAACCCCTCCCCCTCCTTTCTATTTACTGAATTTGTGATTTATTTAATACTAATTTCTTCCAAATTAACCTTTTTTCAATAGGTCCGTAAAAGTTTCGCAACGCTGTAATTTATACCAATACTATACCAAACACAAATACACAAAACCAAAAACAGAATTCCTAGTTTAGTTTTGTATAAACATTTTTTTTTAAATATATATAAATAATCAAAGTTATATTGGTATATTACGTTTTCTTTTTGTTGTATTTTTTCCTATTTAAAATCATTATTCTTTATTTTTTTCTGTAATTTTTTTTATTTTTTTCTATTTATTTAAATTTATATGTATGTATTTTAGTATTACTCTTTTTTACATCATTGTCTTTACGTCATTATTTGTATTGTATACAATTTCTGTTTTGTAACTACAATAAATAAACAGACTCAGACATTAAATTTCAATTTATAATAATTATAACGAGGCATTGAGCATTTTTTTACATATTTCTATTTGCGCTCATAGATAAGTTTATAAGAATTTATACTGGTCAGCAATAAATAAAACGTTTCAACAGCCGCGCTGTCAAATGTTTGAAATCGAGTATGATCGCACCGCAATGACGACCGCTGTCAGTTTCATACTAAATAAATGTTGACTTTAATGTTTTCACGGTTTAACCGTGAAAACACAGCCAAACTTTCGCTTGTACAAAATTAGTATAATGTGTAAGGCTGGTATGCACGAAGGACTGGCACATGAGGCTCTTCCCGAGAAATCCTGTGAATACCTGGACCACATGTTACGAATTACTTATTATTAAAAAGATACATAATTACGAAATGGCTAGTGCCTTGGCACGATATGGCAATGTTATTACACAAACTTATAGATAACATTGCCCGCGAATGTAATGAGAATTCAGTACAAGACAAGGTTATATCGCAATGCTCACTGCTCACCTCACTCAAGGCGAGCGGCGCGTCTAGCAAGACTATTTATTATCCAGGTTGAATAAATTGCTTATTTAGCAGAGACGTTAGCGAATCCCATTGATATTCCTGGTTCCACAATTGCTCAAATCATGCCGCATGCGATAAGAAGGGTGATATTATCGTATAACTGCGAATGGATACAGGAAAACCACAGCGGAAGTACCCGTGTCTCCGTGCCCGTGAATATGATTAATAATAAATTAATGACAAATATAAATAAATACATCTAACATCTGATCAAAAGAGCAAAGCCACTTTATTTCATTTACTTCGGTTAATAAAATACATACATTACCAGTGCGGACTGGAGACGTTTTGTTTATCTAACATCCAATTAAAATTTCCAACAGCTGCAGAGGCTGGTGGCTACTGACCGACGATCTTTACTGCCACATACTGACCACTACTGCCGTCCTAAGTACACTCATTGTAACTGACAAAATAAGATATTTGAACGACTTTTCATAGCAAAATTAACTTATCTGCGTGTCAAAGCGAAAGTATAACAGATATTCATTTTAACGTATCTTACAATCTACCAGACCATGTCATTTTATAGTAATGGAGTTAGCTGTAGCTGGATACAACTGTTGGTTGTAGCACAATGTGGTATTTACTTTTTGTAGTTGAAGACTCAATAGGTGCAGTAGGTAAGTATTTATTTTGTATTGAGAGTAGTAGTAAAAAAGAGATACTGTATATTCGATTAATACATCCCTTTTTTAAAACTTTAAATAAATATAAATAAAAAGTGTAGTTTATACCTATCTAGGTACTTCAAAGCATTATTTAATGTTGTATATGTACATCTTGCAAAAACACTGGTAATCTAGTATGACGTTTGATGCATTTTGAAAAATGCAACTTTTAGTCCTCTTTCGCGCGGTGTTTTTTTAACGCGGCGCTGTCAATTCAACAGATGAGTTTACACGTGCGTGTCCACACTTCGCGGCGTTTTAACTTTATTTGCGTTAAAAATATGGACCCAGTTCCATTTTCCACTCTGAAGGTCTCTATTTTATTCCATGAGCGTAAGAAAAAACGCCAATCCATTCCCAGTCTCGCTTGCGTCGGCGATAAGCGTGGGCGCGTTAGTAGAGTGCTCTTCTCACGATGGATTTCGATATAGAAAGTATAATTATAGAAGTAGAGGTTAGGCCAATCCCCTTTGATAAATCCTTTCTGGAATATTTACCTCACCAGCTTACCAGCCTCTCAACAAGCGTCACGGCAAATTTCATATTACTATACTGATGTGTTTTATTTTATTTATTTAATTCTTGCAAATGTTATAAAAATAATGTTATAATGCAAAATATCTTGCTTAACTAGGCTATCGCCTATTCACACACATAGTTTAAATTAAAAGATCCCCCATTGTCAGTGTCATCAAACGTGCTAACTTTTATACTGAACGTTTTTCGAACGAACGTAATTTTTTCATTTCTACGCACAGTTAAGTACAATGACAATTGCGATCATAATACATATTAAATCGAGATAATAATAAGAATCATTACTAAGGGCAAATAATAGGTACGTGTCGGTGGCTCGGATAGGTACCTATAAGAAATGATAATGATGGTAAAAAAGATAATTATTTTTAAGTACTAGCACTTCAATCTTGCATAAAGGCCATGGTATAATCAAATACGCTGATACAAAATAATCACTGTACTCTAGTCGAAACTAGAGTAGGGTTGCCATACGTCCCGGTACACCGGGACATGTCACCGGTTAGAGCCTCGGTCCCGTTTGACCCACCATATGTCCCGATAAACGAATAATGATGCTTTTATATTATTGCTAAAATTATGCGAATAATTCGTGCGACGGCGTCAGATCGCGTTGGCTGGCGGTGAAAGTGTGAGGTCGAGGGATGTCCTGACATTTTAAAAATATTTTTTCCATATTTACAGTACGGAATGAAAGTCTGAAATACCTTTGTGAGAGAGCTGATGTAGTTCGCGGTAATTTACGATCTCACTCAAAAACTAGGCGGTTAACTATCTTTGTTCCCGGCCATTTAACGTATTCTGAAAATATGGGAACCATTGAAAGATTTTCTTTTTTCACAAACCAGATCGCGGCGCTATGGGGGCGGTACCCCCCCCCCCCCTCCTATGACTCCCCTATATTTGCTCCTATATTGATATCAGTCCGGGTCGAAGCCAAACCATTTATGGCGACCCTAAACTAGAGGCACGTAATAAAAAAGCACTCTTAAACAACCGATTACTGATAATTTTAAAGTATATTCCACGTCACCCACAATTATATTTTTTATTTTTGTAGTACCGATGTAATCGATCGAAATAATTATATGAGAAAATTTATAGTAAAATACTATACAAATATACTCAAAGGTAACTTTAGAAATGTTGTTTGAAGATAAAAAAAAAAGAACCGCCCTTATACCTTTCAAACCTGTTGTACTACTATAATAAGGAACCGTTGTATGCAACTTATTTTACCTAGTTTAATACAAATATGGATGTATAAATAAATAATTTTATTTATTTATTTATTTAAACCACTTCCTCTCAGTTTTCTAACTTAAAGTTAACTCAATTTTTTTATTATTAAATTAAGCTGTTTTTTACTCATAGAAGGTAATAAAATTTAATTGGAATCGCTCTGTCTCCCCCGTTTCCCAGAAATCAACAAAAACAGGGATTCTTCGTGTGACATTTAGCCGGGTGCCAATTACACGGTGGCGGAACCCACTGAAGGAGGCGCTTGAAATACGCAGGCTACGCCCTGCAACAACTTCGGCGCGCGACAACTTGGCACTCGAGATGCGACTGCGGCACTCGAGATGGGTCGCTTCGCTCCCCCATCTCTGAGCCTTCGCGGGCATGCGCACAATTCACAAAATCTAGGCCCTGCGGGCGGCTTTGACGGGCGGTTTTGACGGCATTTTGATCCAAAATTAATAAAACAATTAAATCTCAAGCTCAATGAGGAAATGCAATCCTTCGATTGTTGGCTGATGCGCGTCTGGTAGAATGCGAATGCGTCTGACGCCTCGTCATCAGTTTGTTATTGAAATTGGCTCAATAACCAACAGCCAAGGGTATGAAAATCTGAACCACCTTGGTTCACTTTAGTAATTACTACAAGGGTGTGTTTTATTTGGTCAATTGTTATATTTGCCCATAGGTGTAAGAGTTAAAATATTAATCCTAAGAGAAAAAAATGTTAGGACAACTTGTAGAAAATCGTAATTCCTACAAGTCGGTCTATGTTCACTAATACGTTAAATAAACGAAATTACGCAATAACTTAAATTAATTAGACAGAATAAGAAATAAAATGTTACGACCAAATTTGTAGGGAATAAAAGTTCCTTTTTAAGTTTAGTTAGGATCATTTTTAGTCAAAAGTTATAAATAAGGGAGTTACCTACTACCTACCTATTTGACAAAAAGTGTTATCGGATTTTTGCAATTTCAAGTCTCTTTTTGTATATAGTGACCGGGCTATTATATCTATTTCAATAATTAATAAAAATAGGGGTAGGTATTTATAGTAATGGGAACAAATACTTTTAATAGTTTTTGATGATGTTCGAATGTCTGTATAATAGAGATTTTATGGAGAGAAAGGAGGCCAAGACGCACTTGATGATGATGACGGCTTGAGCCTCTGGTATAACGTGACCATAAATGTTGAGGTCCAAAACGGGACACTTTAATACGAAACGAAAGCCCTTATTTATGACCCCTTTCCCCCCCCCCCCCTTATATCTACGCGTTTTAGTTAGAACAGCAATTATCTTATGAAATGTGTAATCTAATTAAATTTCCGAAAAATGTATATTATAGAAATAGTGTTTAACATAAATGTACGCAAATGAAACGAAATGTATTGTATAAGGTAGGTTCTTATGTATTTTTAAAATGTAAATATTCTAACTTTTTATACTTAAGTATCAATAAAAAAAACAAGTTTTAAGAGGACAAGAGATTCCTTTAAATAAAATCTAAAAAATACTAGCAGGTTTTATTTACAATTATTTTTACAGTAAGCATAGCTTTTGGGACATCCTGAATTATGTTTGACATTTATTGTATCGAAAGTTCGTGTTTGGGTGGTTAGGTTAGGTTAGGATGGAAATTTTGCCTGTACATTTGCGTTTAGATATTGTATGTTTGCACTCACAAAATAAATTACAAGATTAAGTAACTAACAAAAATATAATAACCCACACCACACCACACATGATCGAAAGCTAATTACATTTTTCTAACCGCATATTTGTCTAAAAACGGGACATTTTTGCGTCCCCTTGAGGTAATCTGGACAATGGGATTTACTCTGGTATACGGAGAGGTTTGGCAGTAACGAATTATTGTTTTAATTGGCTCAAATATTTTAATTAGTATATTGTTCTAACGTCACTAATCATCCACCAACTTTAATAAATAAAAGTTGTAAAAATAAATCCAATTCACATTCACCAATTTTATTAAACATGTAAATAGAATATTTATTGTCTTAATTATCTGGCCTTAAGCAAAAGTAATTACTCATAAAACGCATACATACAGAGTATGTAATGTATATAATAAACCGTCTAAAAATAATAATGAGATTGATATATTTAGTTGTAATTTCTAGACGTTTGAATATCTCATGTCCTCTTTGCCTATCTATCTATTGTTAAAACTTATAGTTATATTTTGTATTGTTTATTTTTTTTGGCCCAATACACATTAATTATATTTTTAAGAGCGCAAATATACTGATATAATAACCCGATACCTGATGATACCTTGATGTAATATAAATGGCTGTTTATCAAATAAATAAATTCATAAACGTCAACGTCAACAGTCTCTGTCATCAACACATTGTACATTATTTAGAAATGAGTCGCGAAGCGACTTATCCCGAGTGCAGCAGGCACGAGTGGTCACACGGTGAAGCTACTACAGGGCCTAGCTGCCAACCCGAGGGAAGTCAGAGTTATGAGTTCTAAAGCTGTAAACGAACTAATTATAAAATTGCCACAATTAAATTAAATTAGACTTACATAAAAAATGTTCTATTACTTAAATGATCATTCAGAATCCCACAACTACAACTAACTAATAAGAACAAAACTAAAACATATTACTAAATTATAACACGGACACAAACACAACACACCGCCAACGACAGAACGAACTAACGAAACCTCACTCTTGTTTATTTCTTTGGGCTTAACCTAGTGATGGGGAGTCGACTCCAAGGCGGAGTCGACTCTCGCTTGCCTGCTGAGCAACGCTCGCAGACGTTTTATTTGTTTATCGGGAATCCGAATAAATTTAAATTCCGAAATGATAAATTATAATGACTTCTAAAAGACACAGTGTCGTTTGAAAGCATTTTACTATCAAAAATGCAAAGAATAAAGTGGTGGTGTGTTCTTTTTGTAAAAAAAGCCTATTCTTAAAATCAAGCGAGCTCACAAGCGAACGGCGTAACCGATTGAAGCCTAAGCATGTTATAAAACATTTTTTTTTAATTTCAACATGTACATTAAATTTAAAAAATATTCTATATAAATCATAACTTTTTAAAATTCTATATTATTTTTTTATTCATAAATTATAGGTTGCGTAATAAACATTCGAAATAATTTGTTAGTATCTAGTGAAAGACATTATGAGTCCTTCAGGGACGAGTATTCGACTCTAAATATTTAAGAGTCGAGTATTCGACTCTAAATATTTAAGAGTCGACTCCCAAACTAGGGATCGCACATCACTAGCTAGATGCTGTGTTCCTGCTATCTAAATCACTTAAATAAAAAATAAAAAAAATATATGAAATCTCTAAATTTTTAATCAACAATTTCATTCGATTTTTATTAAAAATACTACTAACAAAAAAAAAACTATCCAGCAAATAAAATATGAAATACATACCTACTGTAAGAATAAAATAATATCAAATATTAAACGAATCAAATAAGTAATAAAAAAATAATAATTAATAATTTACCCATATTTAATAGATCAATACGTATCTGATACAAGAACTAAAAGAAGGTTTCCTCGCCTCTACACTCCTTACTCGCCGGGGATTTTACCCGCCCCCCCCCCCCCCCCCCATGGAAAGTGTTTTATACCATATAATGAATGATTGTCACGTTTAAAATATTTCTCTGAGAAACAAATATTAAACAAATATGCAAATATATATGATATATTATTCATATAAAAATATATATTATACAAATATACCCGTTCTTTGACATGCGGTTTGCAATTAGGTCCCGAGGAATGCGTTAGGCGGGCACCCGCCCATCATTTAAGTTAGACCCATATTTAATAAAAAAAAAGTAACTCCTCGCTGGGTTTAAATCGACATTCTGGTTTGTCGAGTAGGTACCTACATAAATTTAGTACCTAGTACCTACTGATAAGACAAGTGCTGTGAATAAGTGGTTTTGACTTGATATCCAACGCGTTTCCGAAAATAAATAAAACTTTCTGTATTTTTTATTATTGTCAAAAATCTTGTCAGATGATAAACAGATTAATTGGAATACTATTGCAATTTTCTCAGATGCCTTTCACCTGGGGATAGTTTAGATATAAAAAAATATTAAAAAAGTAAATTTAAATAAAAATATGTCATTTTATAATGAAACGATTGTAATATTTGCATATCGTACTTGATGTTAAATTAATCGTATGTTAATACTTTAATATTACTATATAATTGAAATTTAAATAACACTAACATTGGAAATTATTTAAAATAACTTTAAACCAGTAACCTACATTTTTACTAAGATGTTTTTTAAGAAAATATTATTGCATAGCTGAATTACTTTATTCTTTGTCTAATAAATTTATAAAAGTAGTATGTTCCATCTGACGTCAAAACTAATGTATTTTTGTGCCGGTAGTGGCCCAGTGGCGCTGGCAGCGGCTAGTAGGCACCGAAAATTGTATTAGCCGGAGTCAGCCAGACAGGAGACATTTCATTCTGTGTTACTCAGTTTCGAGGATTTGATTTGTTCGTAGAAAAGATTAGTGAAATTGCCCTGTGCTATTGTGAATCTCCTAAAGCATGTCAGTTTTATAATTTACATAATAATGGCTATACTGGAAAAATTAAAAGAGTTGGGATGGTAAGTTTTTTTTTGTGAAATATGGCCATTACGGCTACCTATCATGCCAATATTCCCGAGATATAACTTGTATTTGTCATAAATGTTTTTATTTTCAATGTTTTGATATTGTTGTCTTTGCAGGAACATCAGTGAGGAAGGATTCAAAATTGTCGAAGGTGAAGGTGAACCTATTGAAGATTGTCAAGTTTTTGCGCGAAAATCCTTAGATGTAATGTCAAAAAACTTTAATTTCTTTTTCAGAGCTTTCCAAACGGTTACTTACTTTTGTTTTCTTGTTTTCAGATCGATTTAAGAGACATAGGATGTCCAGCTTTCCCAGAAGACTTTGCCAAAGGAGAAGCTACGTTGGAAAGTTCAGTTGTAGTCCAAATTCAAAAACTTCGCAATATTTCTGCCCCAAGAGCCAACGAAGAGTCAAAAAATGCACCGCGAATGTTAAAACTAACCATAACTGATGGTCATACATCATTCCAAGCCGTTGAAGTAGAGCACATATCTTCTCTTAATAACAACACTCCTCCGGGAACCAAAATTCTTCTAAATGCTGGAGCTATTGATTGTTTGTATGGAATGATTCTCTTAAAACCTTCAATACTAACAGTACTGGGAGGTAAAGTGTCTCACATGGTTGAAAAGTGGGAACTTAACCGGTCTTTGGCTAAACATACTAGAGGTAAAATAAACTTGAATGTATTTTGTGATTGCTATAGCGTAGGTGACATAACTGACACGACTATTTCTGTTGTAGGGAGTATAGGTAGTGATGGAGGTCCTCCACCATGGATTCCATTCGGTGAAAGATTAGAAGCTCGTGACCCTCTAGACAAAAATTTCCGAAGCATTTCTGAGGCAGCTCGACAGGATAATGTTGAATTTGAGGCTCAGCGGAAAGGAGCTATAGCAGAAGCACAGAAACTAACAGGTGTAAAGAAAGTAAGTTGCTCTAATATTAATATATAATATGTGAATTTATCCTTTCTATTTTGTACTGTTTTTTGGAGTATATGGTAAACATGAACCGTACCAGCCAAATTCAGTTACCCTAATCTCCAAAATTCCTGTCTCTGATTTTCTTGAATGCAACTCTCTTCAGTGCAGCCTTTATAGATTCCGGAACATTTGTGAGGTTAATCACCAGCTGGACTCTCCAACAGCATTCAACATTTTTCTTCAAACCTCTTGTCCATTTGATACTACAGAGCTACCGCTTCAAAAAAGATTGAGAACATTTCTCTGGCTATATTTGCGTACTAGATGGCCTAAAGAGTAAACATCAGCTCTTAAGTAGGGTCGCGCCCATCTGTGCCTGAACCTCTTGCCTCAGAATTAAATTGTACAGGCGCTTCATCCTGGCTCTTATCCGTATTAATAGACGATTCACCTCTTACAACCCAAATCTAACCATTGCTGGTCACCTAATCGCCCTCATACCTCCTTTATGTTTATTTGCAGAAAGATTACCTTTTGGAAAAACCCGTATCAACCCCATTGTCACAGAGTTCTCGCAATACTTATCAAAGATTATATCTGTTAAGATCTCAGTCCAGAAATGCAAAAGTAATCAGACTCTAACAACTGTCGAACGCTAACTGTATGTTGTTCGATAATTACATGCCAGCAGTAAACGCTTATTTTGTGGCTCTTATCTTCTGTAAGCTACTGCACTGGCCTGGGCGCGTAATGACAATATCTGTACGAATCAACTGCATATATGTTGAGTCACAACAGAATGTGTCCTCAAATCCGACACCCCTACAATGCAGTCAAACAAATTCATCCTCATTTTAAAACGTTAATATGGTGTCTGATATCCTTCTGAAATCAACAGCATTCGTGAAACCCATCTCACATTGAACTTTGACATATCCAAATTTTCTAAACTACCTACCAAGATTTCCATTTATAGTCTGCCAAATGTATACTTTGAGTATCTTGCTTATTTCTTTGAATATTACTTTCCAGGTCTTCTTCAATTGCCTGTCAATTCGACTTAAACTGCATTCTCAAAAATTTAACTTTATAGTTGTAGGGGTTTTTGGTAGAATTTGTGTTCATGAATCTTCTTCAACATCTTATTTTCATTGACGAATTTTTATACCACCTAAAGGTGCACTAAATCGTCCTGATTACTAAGATTAAAATCACGCCATTTTAAACCGAAGTCTCAACACAGATAGTCTAGTCTAAACACAATCTATTATCTACCTATTAGATAGGTATATGCAAAACAATGCTAACCGTGCCAATACTTAGAATTCATACATTGAACAAGCCGTTAAGATTCGTACTCTGAAGTAGGCAAAAATAATCTATTTTCTGAACTATACCTACTTTCAGATACAAATATAGGATTTTTTTTTAGAGGCGTGGTTTTCAATCTGGCACCACTTTTTTCGTAGTTGGTGTTTTTGACAGCTGTCACTTGATTTATGCTCAGTTTGGTTTGCCATTTCATAATGAATAGACTTACTCCTGAACAACGTTTGCAAATAGTGCAAATTTAGAAAAAAACACTCTAAAATAAAGTAAAAATCGCGTTGTGGGACTGTGGAGTGGCCTCCAAGATCGTGCGATTTAACACCGCTGGACTATTTTTTGTGGGGTTATGTGAAGTCGCTTGTCTGCGCAGATAAGCCGGACACGATTAACGCCTTGGAAGAGAATATTCGGCGCGTTATTGCTGACATACGGCCCAACTTGCTGCAAAAAGTGGTTGAAAATTGGGCCTCTTGGCTGGTATTTGTTCGAGTCAGCCGCGGCGGCCACTTACCCGAAATCATTTTTAAAACATAATGGCAAACCCTTATCTTTATAATAAAACTAAATTCTTAGCCATAACATCAAATTATATGCGTTTTATCTCATCTTGAAAACCACGCCTCTAAAATCATCACCCTATACTTTAGCATGTAGCTCCACTGTCTAAAATCCTCATAAAATTGCATACTGTTGCTTCAGGTTGTTCAGAACTAAGATACTTTTATTTTCATATTTATGGGTATTATTCTGAAATGTTTCCTTATACTTTATCTCACAGCATTTGTGTTAGATTGTAATACACTTTTGTCTAGGAGACATGTCTCCAATGTATTTTTCTCCTTTTATTAATTTTATCGCGAATACATCGATAATTCTGTAGTATTTGATTTTTGTTAGTATGTTCCGAGGATATTTTACCAAATCGTGGCACATTGTTCCGTCGACTAATATTTCGACTAATATCGAAGTCAAATTAATAAATTCTTTGTCTGCGGAGTTTGATGAATCACCTCTTTGCCCAATTACAATTGTAAATCATTTGTTTGTTGTTATTCTTCACCCTAGTATTTTTCTTAGCGTTATTTGGTTATTATGTGTTTTGCCATTTTCTTTCAATTTTGTTTTTATAAAATGTACATGGGTAAACTTGTTTTATAAATTAAATATTAAAATATATAAAATTTAGATTATCGAAATTTATTATTTTGTATAGTTAAAATTTTACTTTTATATCTGAATCTATAGACAACCAGATACTACTAATATCGCTAAACTAAAAAATATGAACTGGAACGAATGCTGTAATTGTGTCATCTCTACTAAATGATGATTAAAGATTAAGATATGTTAATCTTTAAGATTTGTGGGTTAATCGAAATCTGATTATTGTTATATAATGTTCAGACACTAATATTTTATTTATTGTTTATTAAACATGCTTTTAAACTAAATCAATTCTAAAATTCTTCATTGCAGATATTTGGAGGTGGAACAAGACCGTTGCTTGATGCTAATGTTCAAAAAATTGTGGATGCTGGGTTTAACGAGGAACAAGCTGAAAATGCCCTTAAAAATGCTAAAAACAATGTAGATAAAGCTCTAAAAAGTTTACAGCGAAGAGAGGGAACAGAGATGAGGAGAGATAAATCCCAGAAAGAGGGTGTAGATATACCAAAACCGAGGAGAGGTAGGAACAAAGATGATGAAGATACCAGTCAGACAAAGCCGTCAGGAAAAGTTTCCTTATTTGATTTCCTCGAAAACAAACTACCGGCATCGGCAGTCGCTGAAATCGAGAAACCTAACAGGAACATTCAGTCAAATTCGAATATAAGCAACAGAGAAGAGGTCCATAATTTCCGTGCTGAGAGAAATGAAAGAAGTAACAATAACAGAGGCGGGAGGGTGAGCTCTAGGGGGCGGCAAAAGCCACAAACTACCAAGCAGGACAATATAGAGACAGGAAATCATCATAAAAATGATCACACAGCTAATAGAAATCCAGGGTATTCCGGTGAGACTAATAGATTCCACGTTAATCCGAGAGATGACAGAAAACAATCATATAATAATCACCTGACAAACGAGAAACCACCACGGTTTCAACGTAAACATGATGTTGAAACCAAAAGGCTGCAGAACATCACCATGACCTATGAATCTCCATATCCTCCTTCTTTCCAGTCACAAAGCCAACAGCCATCGCAATATCAACAGAGACAGGATCTACAAGTTCTTCCGGAGAAGAGTCAGCAGTATTCCTCATACCCGCAGACCTCATTGGATCACCTAACTGAAGCTGCATCCAATTTACAATTGAATCCAGTTAATATCCAAAGTATCCAAGGAGATATCAGAAGGAATGATAATTCTCGACCTCAAACATTCACAAGTAATCCCGGCCAGGACTATTTGAATAATTCAAATCAAAGTTTTTATTCAAACTCGAATCAAAATTACCAAAATAATTACCCCTCGAAGGCATTTTATAACCAGACCCAAATGCATGTAAGAAATATTAATAATAATGGCCAGAGTACTTTTGGATATAGGCAGAATAATGCTTACCCTGTCAATTATCAACCAGAAATGTTTGGTGACATTCATCAGAATGGCTTTGTGAACTACAATCAAAGTTTTGCGAGCCAACAAAATAATTATCCCAACAAGGGAAACTATGATTATAGACCTCAAATGCATCATGATATCAGTCAAAATATTATTAATCGATGCATCAATCAGCCGGCTGCATCTTATTCCAATACAGAAAATATTGTAGCATTTCAGGGAATGAATATGGCTCAGCCACCGAAATCATATTTTGATGGGGAAAAGTACAAGTGGAAAAATGGAGATCGGTGTTACGCTTTATACTGGGAAGATGAAAATGTAAGTTTTGTGTATATTACTAGAACATGTTTGTAATGAAGAGTCTGTTTGTTTTCACGAGAAACGTCAAACTGTTTCCGAAATGATAAATTTCGTTATTACTTCACTGTTTTAACTGATTTTGAAAAAATCCGTACGTACACATGTTTGTAAATATCTTTTTTAACTTATTTCAAGTACCTTCGTTTAGCGGTGCAGGCTGAATTAAAAATAATGTGACCGGTCCAAAATAATAAGTCTTATGGTGCTGGTGATCTCACCGAAGGCACTTCTGACCGATCAAATTAACATCATTCGGCATTATACAGTTCATGATTGTAACAAATTTACTGCCATTTTTGTGAAAATTTAATACACCTACCTAAAAAAAATGACCCGAGGCTTATTCAAAGTTTGGGTTTAAATCAGTTTTGACTACCTACTACTTGAACTGAGGTTGCCCAGTGCCAAGTGCCAATTTAAAGTATAGTTTCGACTGTTACCACTTTTTTTTATTTATTTAAAGATGTAATAACAAAATAATACACAGCTTACCTATTGTGTTCATAAAACTTCTAATGAATATAAGTCTAAAACCAAATATAATATGACGCAATATAGTGCAAATACCTATAGTTATGTACTGTGGCTTCAGATGAGGAATTTATTTATATAATATTAAGTAGTACATAACTTATTAATAAAAGCCGCACTTCCTGATCCAACTCAGATTTCCCTGTCCCAGACCTGTAAAATCACGGTAAAGCATTAAATATAGAGTTCTAATGCTGTTTTTCATAAATACTGACATATTATCTGAACACTTTGTTCTCTATCTCTTGTGTTAACAATAACTGTTCCCCATCCTAATATAACTTTAACTTTTTTTTCCAGTACTATGAAGCTGAAGTTACAGGGGTGAGTGAGAAGACTGTTGTTGTGAAGTTCTTGGCCTACGGAAACCATGAGGAAGTACTAAAGATTAATTGTGTACCATATTCTGGACAAGGTATATTTAACACTTTCATAAAGAATGTTCATAGTGAGAGTAATTTTGTTACATTATTTACCTACCTGCCAGTGCTATCTTTAAATGAAAGCATTTTGTTAAAAGTAAAAGTAAGAAAGTAAAACTTTCTAAACATATTTTGCAATTTCCTTGGAACGTTATTCCAATGGGTTACATTATAAACTGGTCATAAAAATAGCCGCACAGCGGCACAACCTACCTCAACCCCCTTGATAAAATAGCAGACATTAACACATTCTGATACAAACGAACACCCCGTGGTCCCGTGGTCACAGCGATGCCTCGAACGGAATATCTCACGATATTGCGAACAATGCACTTCAATCGAACAATGCATTTTTCGATCGAATTTCTGCTATCGGTGTGGAGTTTTTAATAAACATGAAATTAAATATGATTAACCCGACACACGTGGGGCGGCCTATTTTACGTAAAAGTCACAGGCAGATTTCAAAAAATGGCCCTATTATGGGAGTTCACCTAAAATGCTTATTTTAGAAAAACTATGAATATCTTGATATCTTGAAAATCTTGATAACCTACACTATTTTTAATAGCTTATAAAATTCTCTAGAATTTGATTTCATCACTAACTATACAAATAGTAAAACAGAAAGTTGACATGTTATTAAAAAAATAATAGTAAAAAACATTTTTAAAAACAAGCTTTTATTTGAGTGCTTGAACGCTTACACAAAATTTCGTACCTCAGTTGTTGACCGATGAGGAGTTACTTTGTCTAAAGCCGTTCCTAGGTGTAGAATGAGATCATGCTTGCCATAACCGTCATCGGAACTCAACCAACATGTCAAATTTCAACTATATATTTCAAATAAGAGGAAGTGTTTTAATTCGTCTTGCAAGATTTGGCCTGACCCAACATACATACATTGCAAGCTAAATAAAAGTCTGTAAAAAAACTTTTTATTATGAGTAATATATATTTTTTACCATAAATAGAAAATTTATAAAAAAAATAATACCCATAAATACTAATGGAGATCGTCACTAGTGCAGTAAAATTTTTTTTTACTTATTATAAAGTATTTTTTTTTGTTATTGGTTCAAAGTTATTCTTCTACTTATTTATTTTTCATTAAAATTGTGTTTAATTTTAATTATAAAATATTAAAAAAAAATTAAGGTACGTTAGAAAAAAATTACATATTTATTAAACTTATGTTTTCAATTTTGTGGAATGCCTATGCAAGTAAACAACTAAAAAATACCTTCTCTTTCTGTTGACATCATATTATAAAAAAAATAATAGCTTTTACTCCACTTATTATTATTTTTATTAGGTAATTACAATATTTAGAAGCTAGCTCCGGTGATACTGTTGAGTTTAGTAGGTGAGGAAGACTTATCATTAAAACTACACTAGAAACTCATACACGGCACCACATAAATTTCATCGTTCCACATTTTATTTTTTAATATATCAAATAACAACATTCTGTTTTATCTTCTAATCGGATATAGCATTCAATTGAGATATTTATGGCATTAGAAAAAATAAACCCCTGAATTTCCAGTATTAAAATATAATCATTATACCTGCGGACGCACATTGCATTCCTTGCCACGCGATGACATTTTTATGAGGATGCATATTGCATCCTTACCGCAGAACGGGTTAAATGGTTGTGGACAAGCAGTTTTACTAGCTATTTTTAAATCATTGCTTTCTAGCAAACCTATTTAGCAGTGGTGGTTCTAACCCGTAGCAGTGGGGCACCTGCTCTCCAGTTTTCTTAGGATTTTTTAATTAGGAGTTGGTAACAAAAAATATTTATTATGTTTTGAAACAAAGCTTGAAAATGTTGATGCCGAAGTTTTCCGTTCCCATAAACACTTGCATTTTCAAGTTCTCCCTAGAAAAAAATTGCATTAAATCTGTTATAGGCATATTATTATAATGTCTGGTAGCATGCCTTCCATGGGCTTTGGTCTTGCTCGACTTTCTGAAGAAGTTACCATCTACATTTTTTGAGTAGGTAGCGTATTTTTTTTCTTTTATTTTTATTTATGTTATTTAATTATTACGCAAAAATTACTAGGTACCTCCAAAAAAAATTGCCTCCGGTGGTTAGGGGCAGCTCCTACCCCCACCCATGATAAGATAAAGTTTAAAAAAGCACACTAACGGTATAATTCTTGAATATGCATTTCTTAATTCATAATGCTATAACAGCCAAGAAGTTTTACTTGAATCACGCTCATTAATTTTTTTGTTAGTTTGTATATTGTAAATTCTATTTATCTGAATTATTCTTGTATTTTCCTTTGCAGCATCAAGTGCACCATTCAGAAGTTGTGAAAGTGCTTTTGATGAGAGAAATAAGTACAATCGATCTGGACACAACAACAGACCCTCTATACCCCTTTATGTCCCAATAGCTCAGAGGAAACCATAGCATTCAATAACCATTTATTATTAAGATTGAACATAAAATGCTAATAAATTATTGCTGCGATGTTTATATGATAATTTTATGTATGTAAACATCATTGTTTTTATTACACTTGTTCTGTATGATATATTGAGTGTATTAAAATTGAATAATTCCTGTAAAACAATACAGTTTACATGCATGTCGGGGTGCAAATTAATTTTTTAAGATGTGCTTATATTTAAAGATATTTATTTATTATATAATTTCGATTAAACGTCTAACACTACTGACCTAATTTGAATGAAAGTATTTATTTTCTTGCGATGATTTTCTATTTTCCATACTCATATTAGATTTACATTAATTTTATAACTATTTCTGAATAAATATTGAAATGAACTTTTAAGATTATTGGAAAAAAAAATGTTTTAGTAACGCTTAGTGAGGTGAGTTGTATATGACCTAGGTCATAGCAATCCTTTTTTTTTATTAATATTTTAGTGTAGGGCCTCATCATAAGAGCTAAATTACTTTTGACCTAAGAAGGTCATATACTAACGTATCTGCAACAACATTAATTTGTTGAGAAACATACATTCTTTTAAGTAATATGTGAATATATGTGAATCCTGAATTGGGAGGTTTGGAAAATTTTAAATAAATGATAAAGGGGCTGTATCTTTATGGTTATATAAAAAATCAGAGTTAGGGGAGGAAGGAATGCTGGCTGGATGGATTCCACAATGTAATTTTACCTGGAACAGAATGTTATGCTTGCAAGAGGCTGCATGAACTCATATTAATATCATTATTATGGTAGTTTAGAAGACAAATTTAATTCTATACCAATATTAGCCATCTTCAAAGTCTGCTCGGGAAGATATTATTATCATAAGAATTTTGTTTTCAGAAAAGACTAATGGACTTAAAACAAAAGAGAAAATACAGACTTTTATTATCGGAAAAGGTAAATAAAGAATCACTAACTAAAAACAACATAAAATGGCTGACCCAGGAACATAAAATACATTTAAAAAAAGTAAAACCCTAGAAAGTAAAAATTGAACTAAATAAATTACTTAAGTCTGAATTTTAAATGCAAAATTATACTTTTATAATACCACAATCAGAATATAAGAATTTGAATTTACATATAATACAAAGTTAATGACAACTGCGTTTATTTCTATCAGCGTATTTAATTTTGAGGTTTTAAGCAATTTTGTCTATGTGCTATAAAATTAATAGATTAATGGAAGGTGTTAATTAACAAATAGATAGAAATGGCCTTAAGATGACAAATATTTTAATAATTACCGTTTTTTTTTTCAATTTTTAAGTCTTAATTATTAGTGAAATTAGATGTGTAGTTAAATACTCATTCTATATACATATATATATTTACTTTTGATTGGAAAAAAAGTTATACCTTTATCCATAAACATTTATTTTAAATAGGGCACTGTAAAGTAATGCAGGTTATTTATTATTTATAATAGAAAATAAATGACCAAAATAGTAAATTTACAGAATGCAACTATCAATGGTTCTATGAAAAAATACTATGATTTTTTCCATTAAAAATTGTACTAATATTTTTATTAAAAGATGTATTCTCATACAACTTTAATTTAAAAATATTTGTTAAGAAAATATCAAAGGTGTGTAAAATTAACGTTCATAACTGACTGACACCTCCATCACTGCAGCAGCTAAATGCAATCGATGGCTAGGTATCACCATTGATTATGGTATCACCAATCCAACCAAGGTACCAATACCAATCTTGCGTCTTCACAATTTCCCAACAAGAAGTGGTTTAATAACTCAGCTGGCAAGATTTGACCTAAACAAGCTATCAAACATTGCAAGTGAAATAAAAAGCTTGTCAAAATAAATTAAATTGAATGACAAAAACAAAAAACTATATTTTTTATTTAGTTGGTGAATGTTTCAACCCTGTTATAAAACAAAATAGGTATGGCAAAGTAAACATCACATCCTAATATCACATGTATGGCATCATTACCATCATAGTTTCTGACACAAAAATTAATTCTGCAGTGTTTTCATATTACTTATTGACATCCTAAACTTTAATAAAAGGTTTTCAATTTTTTGTGAAACCATTTGGTTGAAATGTTCAACCGTAATTGTGAACATTTCCACAAAAACTTCACATTTAAAGATAACGTAATTTCACGGAGTCTATACAACCTCCGTGAGTAACTTCTTTAAAAGAAATCCAAAGTTTAGGAGTAGACAGACGTGCGTGTTTTAAGGCAACACCGTTTAAATCACCCTATTAATCTAGCGTTTACTGAAGACGCTAGCTCATAGCGGTAACGAAATCGCCTTCATTGATAGCCATAGCTACCCGAAGTCGCTTCGCTTGTTCCGTGACACGGACATTTTGTTACGAGTGAAGCGCGAACACGACCGACCCACAGTATAGAGAAGTTAACTCTTTATACTATACTATACTAGTCGCGTTCAATGTTTAAGTATTAGGCTATTTTAAAATCGCGTTTAAAAAAGAATGCTATTTGCTAAATTAAATGCAGTGTTGCCACAGTCAGAATCTTACCTACCATATTTACTACTACGAACTACGACTCACTACTTCAGTACCTACTACGAACTAAGTAGTGAAATTACCGTATTTATTTAAAAAAAAAACAGAACTGCCGTATATACTATTTGTTTAGAAAAAAAACAGAACCTTCCGGTTTCCTATTTTTTATTAACTGTTTAGATTAACAAAAACCTATATCGACTGCAGCATTACAAAAAGGGAATACGTACCAAAACCGCAAAAAGTTATTTTCGTGACATCGCGCTCCGCGATTGCAAACCAACCCTGTTCGGGCCTTATAATTCAATAATGTTCGCCCCTCTCCAAAAAACCCTAATCAAAAGTATCCCCACACGTTTGAGGGGAAATAAAAATTGCTGAAATTGTCACAGAAGATTTATTTAATTTAAATGTTGTATGTTAATGTAACAGTACCATTAAAAATAAAAACGACAAAGTAGGTAGTGATAGGTGAAAAAGTTCCCTATTTTAAGGGACGCTTTATACGATTTCAGATTTTTAATAGAGAAAATTCTTACGCAGCTGGTTTTTTCTAGACGTAAGATATACGGCCAATGGTAAATGAAGCTTTACCTTAAATATGATTCGACAGAGTGTGTAGGTATGTATATTTATTTTTGCATTCAATAAATGTATATTTTTTCTTTTATGTACCAGCCTAACCCAAGGCTTATCTACTAGAAACCAGGTGTGTAAAATACAGAAACAGAAATATTAACCTCATCTACGCTCATACGGAGATGCGAAAGCGGTGGTTCTCATAGATACAGTACAAAAACACGTTTTTATGCATTTCAGCTCAAATTTAAATGCTCGGGGTAAGGGCTCCGAGTTTCTTTGACTGTACTCGTTTGACTATCGTTAAAAATACTCTATATTGACATTATAGCTCTTGTTTATTAGTTGGTGGCATGGAATGTACGTCTAAATAGACTAAATTAAATTAACGTAACGACATTTATCGCGTGTTGCTTGATATATTCTTTTAAAAAAATAGTTTAATTTCATAATATTGATTTATGATTTATAATACTGATTTATCTAGCAAAACTGCAATTATATAATAATAATTCTAGTGACTGGATATATTTATCTTTTTGTTGAAAATGCAATTTTCGTATTTATGAAAGTTGCATTTTAAACGTCATCTGTCATATATTTTCCGATGACACCGAATGACAAAAGCTTTAAATATTTTATCATCTAATCTATATGTATATTTATAAATCTGTGGCTCGGTAAAAGAAGTGCCTATGTCATTTTTTTCATTGTTGAGTATTATGATGCAATATACTTAAAAATCCCCAAATTTTCAGTACAAGTGCCCATGTCAAAATTCCGATTCCTAATTTAAAGTGTTAAAAAACAAAAAACATATTAAAACTAAAATTTGGGTTTTGAAATTTAGGGAATTTTAAGTATATTGCATCATAATACTCAACAATGAAAAAAATGACATAGGCACTTCTTTTACCAAGCCACAGAAATATATATATATTATGCACTATCAAATTTTATGCACTATCAAATTTTGTTAATAAACATTTAATTACAAGTCTGACAACCCCAGAAATGTTGAGAACTACAGACCAATATCCATACTTTCAGCGATACCTAAAATTTTGAAAAGCTAGTACATAGTCGCTTAATTTCAAGCCTAAAGTCCAATATTAATTCAGAGCAACACGCGTTTGTGCCAGGTCGATCCACCACCTCCAACCTCTTGTTATACTCCAATTTCCTCTTTTAATCAATGGACTCGCGCTTACAAGTTGACTATGTGTATACAGATTTCAAAAAAGCATTTGATAAAGTGGACCATAAAATACTTATCTCTAAACTTTATTATAACGGTATGAGAAGCAACCTACTAAGATGGTTGATGTCCTATGTAACCAACAGAAGTCAGGTAGTTATATTGAATGGTCACACATCCGACACTGTCCATATTACATCAGGGGTGCCTCAAGGGTCGATTCTTGGACCACTACTATTCATCTTGTACATTAACGACATAATATCATGTTTTAAAAATTGTCTTTTTCTTTTGTCAACAAATAGTTCCTAGAGGTGGATGTTTTCTCGAAGGCCACAGTTTTTAAGAAATCTGTATTTATGAGTCTAGAGTCTTTTCAAAATTCAGCATCCTGAACTCGGCTCTCTTCATCTTTAATTTTAATTCACCTCCATAGCCACTTTGCTTGCTACTATTTCTATTTTTATTTTTGTGTATTTAAAGTAGTACTTCGTAAGTTATGCTTCAACTGTAAGCACTCAATCATGATCTCTATGTCAGAAAATTTATATAACTTATTAGCATTAGATATGAAACAAATCACTCTATATGTGAAAAACTTGTAAGGATGCAAGACTCATCTCTTGAACCCGTTGTTTTTCCTTGATTAAATAAATAAATAAAAAGAGTGGATGTACACCCTCAAGGCCGAGATAAATTCTCAGTTTTGGCATATTTTTTTTTAAATGTCAGTTTTGAATTAGCACCGCTGTGTATGCTGTATGACGTATTTATATGAAATTTAGTTAATCTAATTAAAATTATTAGCCTACAATTCTAAATTTATCTATGTAGATACGCCAATAATAAAAAAATTGAGGACTCATTTGATATCGATTCTTAATTGATACGCAATCATAAGATCGATTTAAAGAATAAAATTAGATCACTTATTCGTTCATCCCTACGCTTCTTTCATTCCGCGGATTGACGGACGATTTGACGTGTGTAGGTCCGCGTACGAGCGATTCCTTGAAGATGGTTTGTTTATATACTTTGTAATCTGAAGATATCTCAATAATCCTTATTTTATTCTCATATTGTCTTTATTTTACAGTCTGCACATAAAACATTTATCATAAAGCGCAAACTTGCAAAAAAGCTCAAGCAAAATAGACCGATTCCCCAATGGGTTAGAATGCGCACTGGAAACACAATAAGGTTGGTTTGAACGTTTATTTATATTATTTCGTACTCTTCTTCTCCTCAGCATATATTTGTCCACTGTTGGATGTATGCCTTTTGATTAGCTCTCCATTTTGGTCTGTCTGCGGTGGTTCTGGTCCAGGTCGGCCCCGCCGTCTTGATATCGTATTTCGTACTAGGCTGTTTCAACAATATTCTTGAATGTGTTATTAATTTTAATAATTTACTTCTGTTGGTTCATAAATATCTTTTCTATAAGCGGCAGAAAAAATAATTTTACTGCAAAGTATTCTTACTAAATGTTCTAAAATATGTAAGTTCTTTGCTTGACAAAATACAATATGCTCGACAAAGTGCACGTCTAATTAAAAACAAAATGCGTTGCTACTGTAGTTAGTCTTAGGCGATGTTAGAAAAACTGCTTTAAGGCAAAGAGTGTAGAGTGGAGTGCTTAGACAAAACTTAATAATGCTGCAATTTAAGCTACTCGTAGGTAATAATAAAAAAATCTGCATTATTCTTTTAATTACTCTGCTCAGTATTGAAATGCTTAGTATTTAATTGTTAAAATAGTTTCAAATTTTGTATTTTTTTCTGTACTATATTTATTTATGAATTTTAAAAGTATATTTATTTAAAAAGTATATTTAAGTGTTTTAATGGTTGGACACTTAGTTGCATTCATTTGAGTGTATATTTGGGCTTACAATGATTGTTTATTATTTTTCCCCGAGTTTTGCATAGGGCTTATAAAAGCCCTAACAACAGCGTGAGTATAAACTCACGCTGTTAACACTTTGTAAATAATCTTTATTAGTACAGGTAACGTTTGGCTAGCTAGAAAGGTACAGACCTCATCAAATCGGCCAACATGACTGGTACCTAGATACTCTATTTTCAATATTTGGATATTGTATTTTATTTTATTATCTAGTTTAAGTAAAACTGAATATTATGTTATGAATTAATACAAATATATATATAAATGACACAATCTTTGACAATATTGAAAAATTTTGAAAAGGTTTTTAATTTTTTGATGAAGTGCCTGGATAGCATAATATTTATAAAGGTTCTAAAAAGGTCTTGTACTTGAGAGCGCAGGATGTCGGTTTAAACCCAGCGCTGAGTTTTATAAAAATGCATTTTTAACTCTCACCTGTCCTCTTTAGTGCAAAATATTGTCAAATATTATGTAACCATCTAATTAGATGAAATAAGGAAAGGATGATATTTTAACAAAAAATATAAAAAATAATGGATATGTGATTACGATGAAGGATGATGGTGAAATGAGATGAGTTTATAAGTGATATATGTATGAAGTTGATAAAAATAAAAATAATGGAAATGTAAAAGTGTAAAATTAAAGCACATGATTAGTGTGCGTATTATTTATATAATTGTATAATTTATATTTAACATACATTATTTAGAAACAATAATAGGTTCAAACTGTTAAAGGCCAAAGGAAAGAAAATGATGTCTAAAGATTACAATTTTTAGTATTGATAATCCAATTTATTTTAATATGCCGGCAGAAGCTAAGTTAAACAGTTCGTTTGCATTCAAACAATCCTTTACATAAAACATGATTTGATCTCGCAGTTAGGCTGTGCATGCGGTGTTTGGCGCCTCATATCTCAAATAAAATGGAACATTTGGACTAACATCGTTTCTTCCAAATGCATTGAACTAAGTAAATTGAGTTCTAAAAATATGAAATTCACGAATTATGTGTTACATAATTGTAAATTTTGTGTGTAAAAGAATTGACCCCGACATTTCGTGAAGTTAATTATGACTCCGTGGATTTTTATTCTTATAAAAAGAAATAAGTTTTATATTTTATTTATAAAAAAGTAATTTTTCAGCATAATGGTAAAAAATGTTTTTCAAGTAGCAGACAAACTTGTTTTTTAGATTCTAATTTTGTGTTTTGTTTTAGGTACAATGCTAAGAGGCGTCACTGGAGGCGTACCAAGCTGAAGCTGTAGATTTACTCTAATAAGCTCTGTACATTTAATACCATACTTTTAAGTGGCGATCCACAATGATCCAATAAAGATAAAAATTATTGTGTAATTATTGTTTTTACCTTTTGTTTAGTTCTTCCATTGCAGCCCATAAAAGTGACAATTAAAATAATATATACATTATTACATGTCTTTTTGACATTAGGGTAAATTTACTTAATTGCAATTGCTGTATTGCTAAATTTGTGGGTCTAGCTAGGCTATTCACAAAGTTCATAAATAACAGGTGGTGCTATTCACTGCCCTGGAATAGGAATGAGCATGTGGCAGCAGGTGACTAAGCGAGCGTACTTAACTGTTATTTTTCTGTATAAAATAGTAACCTGAGGCCAATTCAATCAAAACGAATGCGAGAATCTTTTTGAAAATTCAAATTGAAGAAACTACCTTTAGTTATCTTAAATCAGGGTTTAAGTATACATAGGCGTACTAGGTTTGCACAATAAGTATCAGTGACACATTTTTATTTCAGAAGATTTTGTGTGGCCCTCTTTAGCAGAGAAGTCGCTCCTATCTAGATCACAAAGCATAAAATTTCATAAAAGGGGAATGACTAATCGATTGTTAATAAAAAGGTATTAGGGAAATTGCTCAATACTAAGCGTATAGAAAATGGTCGAAATTTTGCAAATAATATAACTGATAAAGGAGTTCAGGATCTTAATAAAACGCTATAGGTCTCTATAGTCTCTGTCGATCTTATTACATTTAAGGCTGGGTTTATTATTGAACTAGGTAGTTCAATAATAACAAGAAATTCTGCACCTAACAACAAGAGTATTTTCACGTTAAATAGTGTAATCCTCCAGTCACCAATACAAGATATTTGTTTATCTGCAGACTCGCAGGAGAAAACACATTAAAACATATTCCGCGATCAACAGCGACACAAAACCGAAAAGACGCCGCACTCGTCCCAACATCCGCGAAGAAGAACTGTCAGATGCAAGCTTTCCTTCTCTCATCTATGACGGCTGCGGCTGTAAACCTTCTTCGGCCAGTACCATAACATAACAATTAGTATTATCATTTTAATGGAAATTTTCCTTTCAAAATTCAATCACAATTTTTTTTCAAATGTTTCAACTGACATGTCATCTCGCAAAGAGCAAAATTTGCAATAATAGACATTTTATTTACCGCTTTCTTTTATATCTCTCATTATCTTAGTAGAAAAAAATAGCCAAAACAATATCAGGATCAAGTAAACAATTGTAGGAAAATTGATTTTGACTTTTCGAGCTAGTTTCTTCTGGATGAAACACTGCAGTGTTGTAAAACTTGCAGAGTTATTGAAAAAAGTACAATTTGGAAGAAGTTAGTATTAAATAAATCACAAATTCAGTAAATAGGGGGGGGGGGGGGGGTGTTGTTTTATCACTGGTTTCAAAATTTATAAAAGACATTAAAATTTATGATGAATTGAAAGAATGTCAGGTATCAGAGACGCGAGTATTCTGGGAAGAAGATCCCGTTAATGACGTCTGTAGGGCCTAGCTGTGAGACGTCAGGTGCTGGTAAAATAATTTACTACTACTAAACAATGTATAGAAGCAGTTGATATTGTATGACAGCTACAGAGTGTCGTAGCCATTGTTTATTCTAAGTCGACAAATAAACTTTTCATGGAACTTGGACATTTTTAAGAGATATATTTGCATCTTGTTTATCATTTATTTAAACCATTAATTTATTATTACATCGACACATATAGAATTTTTCTATTAAAATTAAATAAAAATTTAAATATATATCACATTTTTCAATTTAACATTTTGCTTTTTTTTATTTCACTTTATTATTTTATACACTATCCGATGGGTATATATTTTTTTTCATTCTTTTTTTTCATCATTATGTTAATCTTGCCTTTGCCATCAATGGCTATCATGATAGATGAATCGGTCGCTAAGATGCCCCTTTCGGCTGCCAATGCTGTTGAATCAAAACATGTATTTTATTTTATTTTTAAGCAAGCATAAGATAATGTTAGAGACTTAAAAAATAAATATTATTTCTCCATAATCTCAAAAAATTGTATTTTTTCTTAAAAAATAGGTAATAGTAGAGGTAAAGGAAAATATTTAGAGAAGACTATTTAAAATTTTAAAAAATAAAAATAAAATATTTCGTTTATACAATGTGAACTTATTATCATGCACATCCTTTTATGGGGTTATTCTACACACCGAACTGGACAAATTTTGGTTTACAAATTTTATTAATTTTGACATATTTTTTTCCATACAAAATAAATAATATACCAGGAAACGTTTGGGTTGCTCGCTGCGAGCAAACCAAACTCCGTGCGAAGGTCAAGATCGCGCAGTGCACCGGCCGCCCTAGTCAGGAGGAGAACTATACGTTTAAGTTTAAACGCTAATAGGATTATTTTCTACTTACTTTTTTTGACACATTAAAAAATATGTAGAACAAAATTTGATCAGTTTAAAGGGCAGAGAGTTTTAGTGTTTTTACAAGCCGTAGATGAGATAGAAAGATCTAAGAGTAGCAAGACAGAGAAGAATGCTTTCGGGAAAGTCACCTTTTAAAAGATGCTTTTGAGAAAAATGTTTTTGCACAATTTGTCATGAATGTTATAATCTGATAAGAAATAAACATTAGCTATTTAAGCATGTTACATTTTAAAGACAGACAAGGAATTAGACAAAGTCCAATATTTTGTAACTTGACTATCTTGTCTGAATCCAGGAACATATAATTTACCTAAACTCACGACAAAACAGTCATGAGCTTCAAGCAGTGTGGCATTCACCATACTAAGCTGAGAAGATCCATTATCCTGAATAGGTTTTTCCAAATACTTCATTCCGTTGGAAATCAACCACAAATATTCAATTGCTCCGTATCAATACAGGACAATGCTACATATATTATAAAAAACAAGTTTAAGGTAGCAATTACCAGCGCTCATTTATAGTTAAGTCGCACCAGAGATAACTAAAATATAGGCAAGACGCAAGGACGGGCAGGTCCAGGTGACGGGAAAGTAAGTTCAGGCTTATTTCTGGGGAGATAAGGCTGGAGGATTCTGCAACAGGGTCTCTAATTATGTCTGCCTGCACAATAAGTACAGAGCAAAATTTCATACCTATCTTATTGATGACTCTTCTTTCAACCTCATGTTTTATAGATCGGGCACCATAGTGAATATCATATCCATCAGCTAATGTTCCCAATACACCATTTTCCCACTTTAACTCAATAGAATGCCGTTTTATTGCCTAAAAAAATGTACAGATAAATATGTTGGAAGTATTAAAATTAATAAACATTAAACATAAAAAGTATGAGTTATGACAATGCTACAGGAAAAATGCCCAACTTCCTAACAAATTTCACTGTTTAGGATTTTTTTATTTATAATGTATCATAAAAGATATTGAAGATATGTTTTCTGCCTGTCATCGGATACGTTTTTTGCTTGAAGGAACATGAGTTTTGGGAGCGGTTCTACAATGGTCTGGGGAGCGATATCCTATAAAATCAGACCGAGTTCTTTTTCGTTAGTGACGAAAGTGGCGATAGAGGGGCTGACTATCCAGCGATATACAGCTAAAATTAAGCTGATTGGCCCTGCAATTTCATAATAGTTTCTGAGAAAAGAAAATGTAAATTTTATGTGATATTGTCGGCTGATCATCCGCAAGCAAAGGTCGTTATCCGCGCTCAGTCAAGGCTACAAGATATCGATCGTGTTTTACCACGGCAAAGGCAATTTACACCGGCGTTGTAATAAAAATAATAAATTATTTTGCAATTATTTAAAATAATTTCTTACTAGCAATAGCGAGCATAATCACCCCTTTAAATCTTTTGGAATGGTCTCGGGAAAACCTGTATATGTAATGGATATAATGTGAAATTTGCAATTCAGTTGGTATTTCTGATGGGTGGGTATCATACTCGCCAATAAAGAGAACATTGCTTTATCAACATTGAAATCTTTGATAATTTATACAAAACTATACAAAATATCAAAAACCATAGCTTACTTTTGAAGCCCAAGCTGTTAATTCCATTGACACTAAAGTGATAAGTTCTTGCCTTGAAAATGGTAAAAAATACACTATCTCGTTTATTCTACCTAAAAATTCATCACGTCCAAAGTGTCTTTTCAGTATTGGTCTTACCACGTTATCTTTGAAATGGCGCGATACTTCCAAAAGTAAAGTTTCTGCAAAAAAATGTTTATTTTAAATACTCTTTGACCTAGAATTTATCCCACAAATTAAAATACCCAGAGTATTGCATTAATGAAACATATGCATCCATTAAAGCAAAGATTGGGGAAAAAATATCAAACTCTCATTACAATTCACACTCTCTCGTTGTCACAATAAATAAATAAATTTATTCGTTAATCACTTCTAAAGTTTATAATATAGTTTCCTTCGAATATCAGTTTGCTAAATTAATTCTTTTCATAAAATGAAAATGAAATATGAAATGGGCTCGCTTTGTCACATTGACATAGACATTGTCACCAAAATAATGTTAATATGAATACAGAAATTACCGAAAAGCATACAAAAAGCTTGTGTGGCAGCAGAGTGGCCGGCAGCGCCACATATAGCGCTTGCGGATGACTCGAGCCAACGGATGCGAGGCGGCGGTCGGCAACGGGCGAAAGTTGCCGAGTGGGGCCGATGACATCCGAGAAGCGCACTTGCGCCGGAATGGCAAACCACCGCCAGTCAGTCGCTCAACGCAGGTCCGGACACACACAAGCGGCGATCATTGTTATTTTGTACCAGATTTCTCAGTTTCTAATTTATCTTTACATTACTATTTTACTCTTGTTATTAGTTTTGTAAGATTTGCAACATTGGAATGTTCCCCTTTTGGGATACATGTAAAATAAAGAGATTGTTGTCAGAGGGAATAACGTTCATTGGACTTGTGATTGACCCCAACTGACCAACGTCTTTTAGATGTTATACTTGTACCAGTAAGGAAGGGACGAATAGATAGAGGTGATTGATATAACTCTATGTTAAAATAATAATCCATCATACCATCCTTTGTGTCGAATGTATCTTGCATTTTGGTTTTGTTGACATGAACTGCTTCTTCTCTTAGCTGCAGGCCGTGACTTGCTATTTCATCACTGGCCAGGTTGCTTGTCATTACAAAAATTGCATTTTTACATTCTATCAATTTACCTTTTCCGTCTGTAATTCTACCCTGAAAAATAGATATAGTCAAAAATACTGTGAGGTAAGAAGGCTGAATATAGGTCTGAAGTGACATAAGGTAAAAATGTCTGTTGAGTTAAACGATTGAAATTTTGTTTATCTGTAATATTTATACAGGTTATATTTTTATTCACTTTCCTCGTTTTACGGGGATTGAAGAACATTCTTGTATTTTTCAATTGGATGTTCCAAACAATAATACGTTTACGTGACTGGCACAAGTATGTTTTTATTTTCCGAACTGCTTAAGCAAGGATAGTATTGTTATCAGACATTTTCACGTTTTGAGGTTACCTGAATCCATTTAAACTGTATATATTTATAAGTTTATATATTTCTGCAATAGGTCTAAATGCAGCAACAAAATTACTCAAAGTTTTATTCATGCCTTAGTTAGATACCAGATGAAAATAAATGAATTCTAAGATCAGGGAGGGCTCTGAGCAGTGCATGTTGGGAAGGAGGGTGAAAAAATGTCTCCTTAATTTGCGTACAATTGATAATCTTTTGAGATTTTTTAAAACTATGTGAGAAATAAATGTAGATTTTAGTTAGTTCTACAAAAAAGTATAAGATGGTTTAAACCTAATCTTACAAATAACTCAACATAAAGAAGTTTGAGTTTTGACTTTTTAAAATTTTTAAAGCCTTTCAAAACGATGAATATTTACAAAACTAAGCATAAAGTAAATACAATAAAAATTTTATTTGAAAAACAGTTATTGTATTTAATAACTATGTATGTATTTCACTAGATAAAATTCAGAAAGTATGGCAGTAATGGTGGATGACAATTCGGTGAAGCAGGTTGGGCAAATTCCCATGGAAGCCAAGGCCAACGACAATTATTATTTTTTGTATGATAACCATGTAAAAAAGTATTATTATAGGTTGCCACTTTATCATATTTAATATTTATAGTTATAGCATCAATATTCAAGCACAATGTGAGTGTAGAATGTTGCTGTAGAATTTTAAGCTAATCCTTTGTTTTTAACTCTCTTTTAGAGATGAAATAGCCAAACCTTAGTTATTTATATAGATTTCAATAACAGATTTACCTCATCAAACAACTGCAGAAGTACGGTGAGAACATCGGGATGTGCTTTGTCAACCTCGTCAAAAAGGACGACCGCATCGGGTTGCTTGGCCAAATGCTTGGTAAGCTGTCCACCGTCATCGTGTCCAATGTATCCCGGTGGCGCCCCAATGAGTTTTGCTACCTAAAATTGAAAAATATTTACCAGCTGTGGTTTCAAGTGCAATTGGAAGAGATACATTTGGTCACAAATAGATATTAAGTTTTTCCAAAATCTGTCAACCTAACCAGCGTCCGAGTCCCTTTTACAAAACATTCGCCGAATGCGCAGGGAGATTTTCAAAAAATAACCATATACGGGTGCTTACTAAAAAGCTTATTTTAGAAAAAATATGGAGGTTATATTATAACCTCCACTATTTTGAATAGCTTAAGAAATTTCTAGAATATAATTTTGTTACTAACAATAACAAAATTAAAAAAATTTTTTTTTTTGATGCTAATACAAACAAAAGTAAATCCCATTTTTTATTTTTTAATTATGTTCCTAAATGTCACAGAAAGCTATTTATAAAGTAACTAGCTGTTCAACCCCGTGCTACACCCCGAGTTTCAGCTAGGCTCTGTAGGCACCTTCGGCGCATGACGACTCGTGCCTGCGGTACTCGGGATGGGTCGCTTCGCTCTCCATGTCCTTCAGGCCACGTACGTACCTGCCATCCTTATTCTATGCAACTATCTTGTCGGCATCTTCTGCACACGACAACTTTTCAGTTCTAAATATTGGTTAAAGAATTTTTGCAATCGGATAAGTAGTTTCGGAGATTACCACCAAAATCCAAACATTACCTCTTTAATATTATAGATATTTATTTTGTACCATGAACAGAAAATTCAAAAATATATACCCATAGATGATGGAAGCTATAAATGTAAATCAGTTCAAGAACCGCCTTGATAAATTTCTTGAATCTAGGCAAATCGCTAGTAACTGAGAATGAGATATGAGCGCATCAGCTAAATAGCTGCTTGCTCAACGAACAATAATAATAATAATAGATACATGGGATTGTCACTTGTGTTGTAATGTTTGTTTTAAAGTTATTTTTCTACTTATTAATTTATTTTTTTAACTAAAATTATGTATATTTTTAAAATTGTAAAAAAGAAATGCAGGCAGATTAGAAGAAATGCCATATTTTGAAAATGTATTTTTTTCATAAAGTAATAAAAAATGGAACATCTCTTATATTTATTTCGATAATCAATTACATTTCTAAATAAAAATAGTTAGAATTGTTAAAAACATGACGTGCTGTTTTTCTTATCGGATGTAGAATTTAACGGAGATTTTTTTGGGATTGGAAGTCTGAAAACCCCGAGATTGCTAATATTAACATTAAGTTTAATAAATACAAACTGCTCGAGGCCGCTGATCCTTGGCTTGAATGCAGGTGGGGTTAAGTTAGTGATTGTTATTATTATTAGTTTTAGGCAGGCAGTTTATGCTGATTAGCCTAAATCTGCACTTTTATCTTCTCGCAAAAATAAAATAAAAAAAAGGTGTGATGCTACAAAAAAAAATGCTTTTCTATCAATAAAATAAATAAATAAATACCACAAAATTCATCAAATGTGTTAAGAGCATAGCAGCATGGAAATCACTGATCAAGGTCAGGTCCACAATGAAACGGAATATAAGAGATTAAGGATTTGAGGGCCTTAAAATTAAATAGATATATAACATTTATACATTTAATGTGTAAATGTTGATTGGAGGACAGCTGGATGTTTTACAGAATTCTTTACTGTTACTGACCAGTCACTCTTTTTTTTAAGACTTTCCCGGAAGTTACAGATTCATTTTTAATTGATTTTTTACAAACATATTTTTTTAATTACTTATATATTTTTTAATAAAAGAAGATTATTAAGACCTCATTTGACATATACAGGGCGCATTTATGTTCACTGATGTCCTTTTAAGGGGTTGATATAGCAACAATCAAACATTAATGAGTAAAAAATGTTTCCCAATTGCGAGAAAAACGAAGTCGAAATTTCAAAGAAATTGTTTTAATGTTTGAGAAGGTGGTTGAACCCATGGCGCGAGATCGGGAATGACCTCACGACCGCGGTTCGCATAGCGCTTTGAAGAAAAACAAAGTTTTTTAATAATATAATTATTTTAATATGAAATATTTTTTTTTGTGAGACCGGTTGTCGATATAGATCGACCCCCTAAAAGGACATCAGTGAATGTAAATACATCCTGTATATATATTTCTAATCGAGACTCGTAAATTAGTATGAGATAGCCTGAACTTTGTACTAATTCAAGGGAGTCAGAGGCCAATCTCAACACCCTCATTGGCAAACATACATAAAGGTTTAGGTGGCACTGGCCATGGGCCTCCATGTCTTATTACTTATTTTTAACCTGAGATGTCGAAGGTAAAATGTCAACTTTGATTGGCGTGTAATAGGGAAGTATTTAAAGGTTTCATTTTTTGGGGGAATTCTGATTATAATTAAAACAAGAGTTGAACGAAAATTCAAAAATTTGCAAAAAATAACAACAATATTCAAAAAAAGCAGAAAACAACGATCGCTAAAACTTTGCTAGTTCAGTTTTACCAATACCAGAACTCCCCAAGAACAAAAAAACCAGTGGATGTTCATCGTCAGCCCATCCGTTCTCTTTGCGCCTGATTGCTGTAAAACCATAATTTAAATCTAGCCATTGCTTAAAACATTTGAATTGTGGTAAGAGCGCATCGCTGAAAATTACTGACTTAAGTTTATACCCATTAGAAAAGGACAGTGGGCGCCAATATAGTACAAGTTGAGGATGATGAAGGAACAAAGAGAACATTGTGAAATGTTTAAAGGCCCACAGTTCAGTCAAAAAAACAACAATATTCAGGGCAAACTAGTATAAGTAAATGCACCTAATCATCATAGACACATAGACATTTTTTGGGTACCACTGGTTGAAAAAGTGTTTATCTAGGTGATAAGGTAATTTCAAGAGACACTGTCCGGCCAGAGTAGCAAGGTCATAGTTAGAGTATAGTGTGTAAATTTAAGGTTAATTTTGGTCGGGTTGTTAAAGCAGCGGTCATAATATTAATGGTAAAAGATGGACAACAGTGAAATGGTCTCGCTCCATAGAAGTAGTATGTCATACACTATAAGCAGAAAACAACGATCGCTAAAACTCACTTCATGTTTTTCCTGATATTCCGACATATCCAGACGGATGAACCCTTGAGTATGTTCCTTGTGAATGTAATGGGCCAACTGCTTTGCTAGTTCAGTTTTACCAATACCAGAACTCCCCAAGAACAAAAAAACCAGTGGATGTTCATCGTCAGCCCATCCGTTCTCTTTGCGCCTGATTGCTGTAAAACCATAATTTAAATCTAGCCATTGCTTAAAACATTTGAATTGTGGTAAGAGCGCATCGCTGAAAATTACTGACTTAAGTTTATACCCATTAGAAAAGGACAGTGGGCGCCAATATAGTACAAGTTGAGGATGATGAAGGAACAAAGAGAACATTGTGAAATGTTTAAAGGCCCACAGTTCAGTCAAAAAAATTTCCATAACCAAATCTCGAATGAACCTGCCAAGGCGGTCTTCGGAGCATCTTTACGTGCCTTGTTATTATGAAAGCCCTATCTGAGAAATCTGTTTGATTTCAAATTGTTTTAAAAAAGCATCATAAAAAGTATCTTTCGAAAAGTGCTTCTCTGCACATGTAAAAATTCATCCAAGGTACATACATTGATCATTTTAGGGTATTAGTAAATTTAAGCAATACTTTTAGTTTGTAGAGAGTTCATTTTAATAAAATATGTAGGTAGATGAGTTTTTGTTTGTATATATTTAGGAGGTTAGGGTAAAGGGCCATAAAATAATAGTGACAGTCTGCCGAAATTGTATTAAGCTTATGCAAAGTTAATTTGTACTCGAGGAATCACAGAGGCACAATTAGTACAGAACGGACGGATATGACAATTTGTGTCAAACTTTTCCCCTGTTGGAAATGGCATTTATACATTGTTCAACATTTTTTAGAAAAAATAAGAAAAGGCACACAGCTTGCACAACACCAATCAATTCTATTTTTATCATACTATTGAAGAAGATACAAATTTAAACAGATATCTGAAAAAAGAAAACGCTGTAGCAAACACTAGAAAAACTACTAATTTAACTCTCCGAGAATGCAAAATTTTCTTTGGCACAACAATTTGGTTGTTTTGCACAAACTATTCAATTAAAAGAATGTATAGGGAAAGACATGATTAGAAATCATACAGATTTGTTCAAATTCAAATTTGTCAAAACTAGTGTTTCACAATGAATAAAAGACAAAAGAATTGAAGATGAACTCTGGATGGTAAGGCTACTATTAAAAAACTTTTTAATCGGCTGTCTCAAGCAGACCACTACCTAAGAACCTGTGAACTTTGTAGGTTAAGTGATTTATACTAAATATATTGTATTTAAAAAAAAAACCCTCCATTAACAAATATATAACATTATTTACTGATTACCTGTGGAGTAAAACAATATTGCCTAAATGAATTCCATCCTGTAAGTCATATAAGGTATTTGTTTTGTCTAATCTAGATAGCAAAATATATGTTCACCGGGGCAAATAGATTCCCAGGATATAAAAAAGCTGAATTTGGATTAAATGAAATTGATCGAACCATGAATTCCCTGAACTTAAGTGTACAATGACCCCTATTTTTTATTTCAATTAAATTAACCGAAGAGCTATTGCAAAAAAGAAATGTGCAGGCACATTGATGAAGATTAGAACTCCTACTTTAGTAACAAATGTATAGGAATCTGATGGATCTTCAAAGTCTAAAGATGGAGGAAGATATCGGGGTAATAAATAAAGGAGATAATACAATAGCTCTGATAAAATAGTATAACAAACTACTTATAATGTTGTCTACTGTACAGAATTAAGTTTTAAAGAATTCATTACATACTGTAATCTCCTGCCTGGGCAATATTCTGTTTAAGGTATCTTTGTAAATATGGAAAGAAATTATGTTGATAGCGATTCTAAATTAGTAAGGCCCAACTGCCCTCATCTTTTTAATCTCAAGACCTGTACAGCGACCGAGTCAATTTACAGAAAAACCAAATAAGAATTTACTTAGGCTCACTTAAGAATGAAATTGACAGCTAATTCATTTACATAAATATCACCAAGAACATTAACTCATTATCACAACTATCAATTGAATAGATAACCATAGGTTGGTCTCTCCTGTAGAAAATTTGTTTTTTGCTAAAGATGCGTAACAAAAAAATATAAATTTGTTGAAATGATAATAATATGATGGTACAGGCTCGCAATGGTCGCTCAGTCGGTGCTTTGCGCAGTGAATGAGTTGCGAAAAGGCTGAAAACGCAGCCAATTCAAATTACACTGTTTCTCGAACAACGCCATTGACGTCTTTTAAACCTGGTTTTTAACAGATACTAGCTGAAACCAAACCGAACTTTCGGTCCGACCCTACAAAGAAGAAATTGAAAATTAAATTAATTGCATTCACCTGCAGCCACAGTATTGATAGCACTATGTTGACCCACAATATATTGCCTTAACCTTTGCTCAAGGGGAAATCGACGACGTTCTTCTGCTAACTTTCCTTTCTCAATTTTTTCCATCTGAATTTTACACAATGAAAATCATTTTATCTTATTAAAATGGGTTAGAATAATGTCATAAATAATCTATCAGAAAAAATGTTATTTTGCAAACAGAATTGCAAATTAAAGTTTCATATTAAAGTGAAGTTTCAAAGTTTGTGTTAAATACAACACAAATAATATTTAATTCATTGATACTCTAAAAAATAAAAAAAAACACGGCAAAATAAAATATAATATACATTATAAATATTAAAATATGTAAAAAATAATATATCAATAATTTGTAGATAACATTTTGTCACTATATTTTAGAGACTTTTATAAGTTGTTCAAAATGGTGCATAATATAGAAATATTTTAGGTAGGTTTGTTGTTAAGGGTTTGTTCGAAAAATTTCCAACCTAACAAAAATTTCTGCATCAACTCCTTGTAAGTCTATACACTTCTCCCAGCGATGCTTCCTTCTCTTCAACTCATCCAAATAGTATGTGGTGTTTTTTTATGCAACATAGTTGTTTACGAAGGTGATGGCCGCCTCATTCGAAGAAAATCTCTCTCCTTCAAGCACAACTTTTAGCTTAGGGAACAAAAAAAAGTTGCTTGGGTCTAAATGTGGTGAATTAGGAGGGGTGGCCAAGCAGTTCAAACCGCAGTTCGTGAACTTTCACCATGACAACCGCTGAGGTGTGAGATGGCCTATGGTCTTAATGAAACATTTTTTCCCCCTACAAATGTGGCTGTTTTTCCGCAATCTCTGCCTTCAATTTATCAAGTAATTATGTGTAATATGATCCTGAATTAATAATAATTATAATTAATCAATAATTATCCAAGTTTTATCTACAGTAATTAAAACTCTGAATAGTGTTCATTCGAACACTATTCATAGCCACTAATTATAATTTGATGGTTGTCTAGTACCATTTAGTGAACTTGAGCAATGTTATCATCAGTAGTTGCAGTTTTTGTACGTCTTGAACGTTCATCGTCATCCAAGCTGGTACAGCCATGTTTAAATTCAGCTGATCAAAATTTCACAGTGGTAAATGATGATGCAGAGTCCCTCGTACGCAGCGCCCAACTCGTCTTTGATTTGCATAAGCGTATTGCCTTTCAAAAACAAATATTTAATGATAGCTCGATACTGAAATGTTGGTAATTACCTTCAGTTGGCAGTTTAAATAATATTTACCTGTGCCTAAGATGGAAGTAAAACAAATATCCCAATTGATTACCTGTTCAGTATATTGCAGCAGAACATTTTTCAAGGGACTGTCTTCCCTTACATAGTCAAGAGGTCGCCTTCCAGCATGGTCGCGTATGAGCGGATCAGCTTTGTGTCTCAGAAGAACAGAGACAACATCGCTTGAGTCTGCTAGAGCGGCGTAATGTAATGCAGTAAAACCCAAGAATGATGCTTTCGCAGTGAGGGCTTCACAGAATTCTTCCTCTCGCTTCAACATCACTTCAAAAAATAAATTCAAACCAAATTAAATACCCATCATAATAACAAATACTTATTCGTTAAGTTTTCTATTATGTAAAATTAATTGAATACTATTTTGTTAATATAGTAAATAAATAGGAAAATGAACAAAACTAAATCCGAATTATCATTATCGTGACTAAATATATTGACATCAGTGTCCTATCTTTTTTATTTTGTAACAAATTCTCAAGCAAGTTACCAAGAAACTTACAATGTTATTGTCAAGAAACTTATCAAGTTGTGCTAAGTTTCGGCCAAAGCAATTTCGGAGTACAATATTAAAAAATAAATGCCATCACTTCATATTTATTCCAGTCATATTAAGACAATTTGACAAATGAAGGAGATTAAATACTTCCACACCTCGACTACTACATAAGGTGTATGTGATTCAAACCTGTGTGTTAACCATAACTGCCCTTAATTAAAAAAAACACACAAGAATTCTACTATTTTTCAAGATTTAAAGATTTTTCCAGCAAGCACATTTTTCATTTTGACGTTATTTACAAGGATGCAATGCAATTCCCAGTTAGGTATGTTGGTGTAAATAAGATAGGGGATTTATTATTATTTTTATGAAATAAATAAATATAAAACAGCATGTTACAATCCATGGTTGTGATTCACTGGCGTTGCGCAAAATTCAAATTTGGGTTCTCCATTATTCACTTTATTTTTAAATAAACATAGTAAACGGTATTTTCCATCAAAACGGACTATGTTTTCCAGATGCCTTAAACATGTAGATCTCAATTGAATCCGAGCATTGCGGTTCTGGAAAACTGTAAATTGTTCGTCCCTGACTATAAGTAGTAGACAGCGAAGTAGACACTCTGTTTAGTTTACCGCGATACAGGATGAATTTTCTAACCGAAATACCTATTGGTTTTGTGACTTTTAAACAATTTGCCTGTGAAATTGAAAAATGTCAACTTCACAAATAACAACTTCACGCAAATAATGAATTTTATTTAATTTATTCATGTGTATTGAATAATGATAAAAAATTACTTAGTTAGGTATGTAATTGTTAAAGTTTTTTATTTAGGTATTTTTTATTAGTATTTTTACAGTAATGGAATATGTCTGAAATATTGTATTACAATTAATTAAATTATGGCATTTCGGCAGTCAGAATTTCAAAAATTTAGTTAAAGAATTTAATTCAAAATTTGGATATATTTTTTTATCAAATTTAAGCAATTCAAAGATATTAACTATTAGGGCTCTAACACATCAAGAGGTTTTCTCCCGCGGCGGCTATGGGCTCGCAAGTTATATAAGAGAAGTGTGCGAGCCATGCACACGACACAGGCGGCCAATCGCGACCGCTGTAGCCACCGCTGTGCTCGCGGCTTTCAACCAAAACCTGTAAAGTTGTTGTGCAGAAACTCCTCCTTTTAATCTGGATATGCTATATCACCATAGGCAATTAATCCGAGTAATTAAAAAGTCATAAGGAAATATTCGGAAAAATAAAAATAATTCTGTTACCATAAAACTAAAACTAAAAAAAGTAATACTGTATCTTAACTCTATTAGCTAAATACTCATAGAAATTATTTTAAGCAGATTAATGCCAAGATCCTTTCATCCCTCAAACAATTTATAATTTAAATAAAGATCTAAAGATTACTGTTACTTATCTAATATTTCTGCTAACATTTTTTTGACTAAAATATATATCAGCTAATAATGAAGTTTACCATCTAACATATGCATGCCAATTTTGTTTCCAGTAATTTGAGGATTATGATACTGATCTTGAAGATTAACACTGGCACCACAATCAAGGAGTGCCTTTACAACATCTGTATGTCCATTTGCAGATGCAACCATCAAAGGCGTCCATCCAAGGGGATGTCTTACATCGGGTTTTACTTTTCCTGATTTACTGCATAGCCTGTCAATAATTTACGATATTAACTTTTCTATTCATCTACAAAATTACATTATGTAGGCCATATTGGATGTCGACTTAAGTGGTAATATTTATTTTTTTTTAAGTATTGCTATGACCTAGGTTATAAACAATATATTTGGGCCCTACTCAAGTAAGCCAAATGTGCTTGTGCTAAAGTAAGAGGAGATGATGGTAATGACCTTTTAAAAATAGTATGACTGATTGCGGTTTTGAACCCGTAACCGCTGGATTAATATTTAAAACCTTAACCACTGGACTTCCACGATTGATTAGGTTGATTATATCAATTTGTATCTACTAGTTTTATCGTGCGCAAAAAAAAAGCTTTTTGTATATAAATCGGGAAGGCCCATATTCACTGTATGGTATCAGGCTGAAATGAAATGTCAACAGAATACGAAAAAAAAAATATATAATTTCCAATTTTCCTCTACTACCACAGCCACTAATGTCTGAAATGAAAAATAGTTATGGTAAATGGAGCAGTGTTGCCATTGATACGATTTACTTTTACGATTATTTGGCCCTCGGTAAGATATACGATCCAATGATAGAAATCGTACCCTTAAATACGATTAACACAAATGCTAAAAAAAATTTAAGTGCCTGGTTCTTAATATGGTTCGACATAAGCTTTTTTTAGGCAGCAAGTAGTGTGGTGAATATATAATTTTAAAAAATCGGTCTAAGGAAGAAAACAGCTGAAAATATTATTTTTTCTGAAAAAAAATTAATTTGAATTGAATCACATTTGAAAAAATGCACGAAGCTGTTTTTAATATTTTAAGTGATGTTTATGTATCATGAATGTTACTGCATATTTTAATGTTCTTCGTGAATATTTTTTGTCCTCGGTACGATTATTTTTATCGTTCTATGTTCCCACCTGGTAACACTAACTAGGGGATAACCTAAGGGTAGCGGGGTGGGTAAAGACTTTGGGTGTCTGTTCTCCACTGACTGTATATTTAAAAAATAATCATCAATTTACAGGAATGTAACCATACTTTACAAAATTTAATCTTAAGAATATGGGCGGAAGCTATAATGGAACTAAACATACTTATTCATATCTAGTTACATGTGTAGATCATGTTAATAGTAAAAAAACGGCGTGGCAAATGATTTTGAAAAAAAAAAATATATGTATAAACATATATTCCTCACGAGAAAATTTCACGTAATTTATAAAAGTTCCACGCTAACATGGAACTTTTATAAATTACGTGAATTTTCTCATGAGGAATATATGTTTATACATATATTTTTTTTTTCAAAATCATTTGCCACGCCGTTTTTTTACTATTAACATGATCTACACATGTAACTAGATATCAATAAGTATGTTTAGTTCCATTATAGCTTCCGCCCATATTCTTTAGTTATTCCATTAATTTGCCGTGGGTGCATTTATAAGGACTATCAGAAACGAAATTGAATTCACCTAGTACAGAGCCTCACATATCTTTTGGGACTAGAAAACTGGGCATGGCAGATTTTTTTGAAACTTTTGTGGAAATATAAAAGAAATAAATAAATTTATGTTGGATTTAGTAAAGTGAATAATACCTTTTAATTTCCTGAATTGTTCCATAATGTGCTGCACGAAATAGACGCTTTTCTGTATGATCAAAAATAAACAATTATATCAAAATTAAATGTATATAGTATACGGGTAATTTAGCTAAGACTTACCATCTAAATTTGGCTGGGCACTGAGAAGAGTAAACGCAATACTGCTGGTAAAGATCAACCATTTCGAGAATTTGGATTTGTAATTTTTGTAGAAGTTATTATAACGCCATATGGAATTAACGGTAGATGGTAAGAGGCCATAAAGGCAATTTGACTTAACAATAAAACCATCATTAGATTGCGTGGATCTCCTTATAGTTTTAGGTGCCGAAATGAATAATCTTCGTAAATTTAAACGAAACATACCCGGCGACCGACAATTTGACACTTTAATGCTTTTTTCTATAAATTGTGCGACTAACTACCTAACTTTAGTTGGTAGCTAATCAAAATCATATCGCAAGCTAGCTTCACCTATTCTTTAAAAAAAAATTTAAATATGTGAGTATTTTTATAGTAACACACCACAAAAAAAAAATATTATTATAGGATTAAATATAACAAGTTGTGTAATGTAAACTACGGTATTAGGCAACTAAACATACTGCCACTAATAATTAATAATCTTCCTAACAAACGGATCTTAATAAACGACTAAATAAAAAAGTTAGTATATAGATGTTAGCCACAATCTCATCCTAATGATGAAGAAAAATGAGGGCATAACATAATGATAACGCATTAGGTTTGTTATATTTTATTTACTTTTTGTAATACCACACCTTGTCTAACCCACATTATTTATATCATTACTAATAATGTAATTATTATAGGTTACTCACTATTAAATTATATGTTATTATATAAAAAGGATGTTTTTTTAAATTTAGGGCCCTCCTTTTAAGAGGTTGATCTATTTGAAAATTCGAATTCTCTTTAAATTTTTACATATTGAAAATTTTCAAATAAATTATATAGCCAGAATACCCAAAGGAAAAATAATAAAGAAGCGCATAAATAGTTGCATCGCTTGAATTAATGCACGCTGGTTTAAATACAGGCCTGTATTTTATGAAAGCCTTCTACTCTCACCTATCCATATGTGCGCTTATGAAATACGATCAAACATTCATTAAAAAGGAAACAAAATATTAATGTTTGAGTAAGTACAGCATAAGTGGTAGACCAATTAATCAGTAATAAAAAATAAAATAAAAATGGGATTCAGGTGCTCTAATATTTTTTATTACACTTTTAAAAACAAGATTTTACTGGTACCGAGATCAGAACCATCTTGTGCTTTGCTTTGTTTTCCATCACAAATGTAAACAGCCATATAGCAAACCACTAAAGACAGTGCTTAATACTCTAATTAATCTTTAGTTATTTTACATATAAAATAAACCAAACAAATTAAACTAAGCTGCATCAGCGAAATTCACGGTATCGATATTTAAATACTTTAATTAGGTGCAGTGACGATCACGCATAATAAATATTTTATAATGTAGCAATGTAGGTAGTTGAATAGTTGTGCGTGACAGGTTTATTTTATCCTTTTGATGTAAAGATGTTTATTTTATTCATAGCTATATAAAACACAACTGTGAACAAAAGTCCTGTCGAATTACTAAAATATTTACTTTTACGAAAAAAAAATACTGAAGTTGTATCTACTGACTAAGTTGTGAATGGTTGTTAAACTTAGTTACAACTTAGTTTAAAATGATATTTATATTGATATTCTTAATACCCTGCCATTTTTTACCTAATGCCAAAATATTTGAATGATTAAGTTTTACAATACAAAAAATTAATAATTAAACCTAATCAAAATGACTACCTACCTACATACATACCTACTGAAATGAAGCTTTCAAATTTTGCGAACACGTTGAATTGCCATTCGTTTCTAATTAAGAGGAAGAAAATGGTTACAAGTGTGACATTTCAATTTTATAGGTTATGCTTGTGTTTTCATTAAGTACGAGAAATTATTTTTAATTATTTTTAGAATAAAAATTGGAAAATATAAGTATATGTTGGCATATGTACTAAATACGAATATCTCATAAGGCGAATAACTTTAACAAGTTGGTGATGGCAAATGTTTACAAACTTTTGTCTAGATCTAGAAATCTTACTTGTGGACGAACTTTTAATGCTTATTTTAAACCTTCAGAAATAATAAATTACTCCACTCAAATTGTAGCTCAAGCCCAGTGTAAACCGCACAAGGTAGAGTTTAGTTCGGAGCAAAAGAATGAAAAGAATAATAAGAATCCGTGTTTTTACACACTACAAGAGTCCTATGATAGTTACGGATATTTTTTAACAGAGTCGTCAATGATTTGTAATTATGACCAAAATGTGAAAATGTTATTATACTCCAACACAAACGACGATGTAATAGCAGAACTTCAAAAATCTACGTCGGTTGAGAATGTTTTCAACACAATTTTTCGTAATGAGCCTAATTTGAACCATTCTCACGTATGCCAGGCGATATTAGCATTATGGGATATGCAAAATGTGTATCTGAACTCATATTTACACAATTTAAGCAAAGGTGACATTGATATTAGTCCAGAATATATGCTTAACTCTTACATCTTAAACCTTAGATCACATACGGACTTTCAGAAGATTCTTATCCTAATTGAGAAGTATGTCGACAAGCTTGACTTTAACGAGGCAACATTTTTGATGCACTTCCTGAAAAAAAATGGAGTTGCTTATGATGAGCCCATACAGCGATCTTTGATTAATGTATGTAACTTTGCTTTGGATGATGGACAAAATGTCAACCTTAAAGCTATTATGCATCTGTCCAATGTTATTCAGCCATTGAATATCACAGGCTACACAACAACAGCTAAGGCAATCATTCAATATGTTTACAAATTTTTAGGTAAGACATAGCTTACTGTTTACATAACATAAAAAAAAAGATTTTTGTTTGCGACACACACACACACACAAACATGTCTCATATAAAGAACTATATGATGGTTGCTATCTAGCTAGACGTTTAAAAAAAATGGCAATAATTTTTAATAGAATGAGTAATTTCAATAAATACCTATTATATTTCAAGATTATAAAATAAAAGTTACAGAACTTTATGTGTTTGGCTCAATGCTAATAGGCATGTGTGCTCTGCTGTATTTTTAATAGTTTAATAGTTTGGATACAATGGTTGTTATCTGTAGCCAAGTTACTACAAATACTACAATCAATCTTTTTAAACACCAAACTTACAATACTCACTCAACATAAAACATTTATTTCAAAAGTTCGAAAAGAATAATTGGAATTGGTTTGTTTCCAGCTACCTTTTATTTTGGCATTTCAATTTAAATTGATTGGTAACTTTATTGGAACTTAGAACAATATAAATTGTCAAATTTTACTTAAAAATAAATAAAATTTATATTTTAAATTTGATATTGAAATTACGCATGCGTACAAAAGTAAGACAAAATGATAATAGGAAACCTAAATAAAAGGGTGGAGGTGTTGAAGGACAGCCAAGCTGCCACGTATGTTGAGGCCACATTTTTTGAAGGCTCACTGTTATTACAGTGAGCTTTACAAGAACAAGTCCAACCTTAAGAGTTCTCGTAGCTTATCCATTTTTAAAATGAGCCTCTGGGTAGATGCTGGGCTTATGCTGCAGATTTCGGCCATAGCAAGCCTGTGTGCTGCACATGTGTACATCTTTTGTAGTGAGGTCTGGACAGTAGCAGGTTACATGTTCCGCAGTTTCTTCTTTGATGTATAGGGTTGTGTATAATGCCCAAGATTGAGGTACCTGTAAATCCCGCAGAAAACTTACTATGATACTGACAAGACAACCTAGATAAGTTTGTAAGTTTGGTTTGCGGTCAAGCCATCGTGACCTGACCTGATTTGACCTAACGTGCCACTTCAGGGTATGCTTTCAATCATGATTCATTTCGTAACATTCCAGTCCTACGCTCTGATCTGGTATCAGTTTATGGCTACCTGGCTGTTTCGGTTTTTTTAAATAGCTTGAAGCTTTTTTAACAAACGATTAAGGTTCATTTTCTAAGATAGGCCAAGGGGACCAAAGAAATCTGATAATGAGGGATTAATATATAATTTATTTTATTTATTTATTTTTATAAACCAAAATACATATATGTACAGAACAGTAGTAACAGTTCAAAGGAAATTAATGTAACCAACAAGCGACCGGAATCTACTGCACTGATGTTCTCTGCCTTCTTAACTAGTCGCCGTCTGCACCAAAGAAGGCAGTGACCGTCGATTTTTGTTAACCGACATTATTTCGGTATTAACTGAAAGGAAAACTTTTGAAAAAGTTACACCCGTAAATAACCTATAAGAATAAATATTGCAAATTTGTAAAATATTTGATCATCTCTAGTAAAGCGTGATATTATAAATAATTTTATATTACAATTGTTGAGTTCAGTTAACTACACTAGATTAGCTATTGCTTGCTGTCCAACATCCATTAACCACTTATTTAATATTTTTGCTAACTTGTGTGAATTTTTAATTTTAAGAGATTCAGGAAGTATATTATGAATTTTGGGGGCCTAAGTATGTACTTAAGAGATCTCTGCCCAAATGTGGTAGTCATTTTTGGAACTTGTAGATTGTCGTTGCAACTGCTCTAGTATGGTGGCTATGTTGAAACTTATCATGCATATTAAGATTTTTACTAGTATATAATATTACACTTTTAACGTATAATTGCCTAATATCTAATATATTAAATTCTGCATATAGTTTATCAGAGGGATATATATAAGACACATAATGCGAGAACATAGTCTCGGAAAAAGAAATTGTATCAGACGAAGGGTTTTAGATAGTTGAAAACACAACCTCATGATTTGCAACACACCATATTTTCTAAATGAGATTGACCACTTTATCAGTAGAAAATCTAGAAGATGGGCCATGTTCAATGTACATATTAAGATAATCCTGTTATCAATAATGGCTATCATCCTAAAATCACATCATCAGAAATATTCTTAGAGTCTTAAAAAACAAACTAATGGTATGATATTTGCAGCAATGATCCCAATCACTAAATCATTTCAACATTGACTTAAAATATGTTAGTAACCTCAGATTAAATTTTTAATATAATTTTTTGACTCAAATACCTGATATACACCCCAGTACTCACTACATTATCTACTGTCGTACTAAACAGGTTAAAAAAATGGGATTGCATTTATAATTGATATTTATAAATGCAATCTAATTTTTAATTTGGTTTTAAATTGTCTTCTTTTTATACATATTTGTTATTTAACCCTAAGATATGTTAGCTTTATATTGTATGGCGTTCAGCCATTATGAATGCGCAGTTGTTGTTTGTCAATCATTTGAGTAGGTCGATGTGAGTGTTTTTTTGTGAAAATAGATAACTCAAGTAGCAAGCTATCATTAAATATTCGTTTTTAAAAGGCAATACGCCTATGCAAATCAAAGACGAGTTGGACACTGTGTAAGAGGACCCTACTCCATCATTTACCACCTTGAAATTTTGGGCAGGTGAATTTAAACGTGGCCATACCAGCTGGAATGACGAACGTTCGGGATGTCGAAAAACTGCAACCACTGACGATAACATTACGCTTAAGTTCACGAAATGGTGCTAGACAACCATCAAAATTAAGTTAAAGGGATAGCAGAGGCTATGAATATGTTGAAAGAACGTATTTATCACATATTGATTCAAGATTTAGGCACGAGTAAGCTGTCCGCACGTTGGGTGCCGCGTTTGCTCACCTTTGACCAAAAACGTGTTGGAATTAACATTTGTAACATTTTTTTTTTCGCAATTTAGGCACAATAAATCAGAGTTTTGGCCCCGATTAATTACTGTAGATGAAACTTGAATACACTATTTTTCTCCAGAAACAAATGGTTCGGTGATTTATTTAATTCGATATAACTAAGTATTATCATTTTTAAAAATAATCATTTAGTATTTAAAATGAAACTCTTTGTCAGATTTTCTTTTCTTTTTATTAGAATTGAACGTAAGCTAACAAATATTGCTGATATGATGATAACCTATTACCTATAGATGGGTCATTACTTACCTCTTCAAACTATACACTAGAAAAGACCATATCAAAAGTATGAGATTGTGGTAGTCTCATGGTTAAAGACTATTGAATCCATGCGATTCATTATTGACTCTTGTCATACTATTTTTAATGGTTAATTACCACCCTCATCGCAGACTTGTGTAGGCTCCAAAATAATTGTATATGGCCTAGGACATATACTCGTATTTATGTATTCAGAAATTAATATATGGCAATTACCAAAATTAAACCTCATTGGATGTAAATGCACGTCAAGTGCATCTATTTGTGTGGTTCTATCTTTTTTGAAAGAAATGTTTGATTCTTAAAAAAATAAGTTCATGTTTTACATATCATGTTTTAAATTTTTCAGATGATTGTGAATCGGTTGAAGATTTGAAGAATATCACTTTAACAATGAAAAATATGCATCTTTTGATAACACCATTCGGCATTGAATCATACAAAATTAAAGTAGATGAGTTATTGAAAAAAAACACTCTAGGTCAACAACAATACCAATTATTGATTAAAGTTAGTATTGTTTTATGTAATCAATTTTTAGACATAATCTCTTAAATACACAGTTCAATTTTTATTACTTACAAAGCGGACAATTAATTAACAGGTAAATATTCCGTATGTATTTCTGAGTTCATGATTATAATGGACATGGCCATTCATATCATCTATTTCATTTTTTGTCTTTAAACCCTGGAACAATATTGTGTCTTTCCAAGGAGAGAACTTTCAAAGGTGTTACTCCAAGGTAGCGCTTTTGCCCTGAAATATTTTTTATCTTAAAAAATTATAAGAAAATATGTTTTCTTACTATTTCATCATGTTTGATTATTTTTGTTATTTATGGCATTCATCTCCAAAATAAATATTTAATATTTCGTGAGCACACAACAAAAATCAGATAAGTGATAAAAATTGTGAAAATGCATTTTAAAAACCAACATACAATTTAATTTTTCATTCTTTTTTTCAGCGAAAATCAAATGCCTTATATGACATTTTAATACAGAGTTACAGCATGTAGATTTTTTCAAAGGCGAAAATCAGATAATTATTTAGCTTTAGTTAACCATTTCATTGATTAGTTTTATTGATAAAAACTCAAAAAAGACCTTTAAAAGTCACTTAAAAAAATAGTTTATATTATAAAAAAAAGCATTGTTTTTTACCCATATTTTTAGTGTATATTTTTTTATTGCTGAAAATAAAATAATAAGTACTAACAACCAAGTATGGTTTGTAAAAAAATATATGTTAAAGTAGATACACTAAGATTTATGTATTTTATAGGGTGAAAATTTATCTATCTACATATTATAGTTTATTTATAAATAAAAACCAGAAAAAAGTAGTCATCAAGGCTAAATGCAATGGTATAATGTGTTTTGAATTATAAAGGTGTTTTTTTTAGAGAGTTTAGTGGTTTTCAAGAAGAGATAAAACGCATATAATTTGATGTTATGGCTAAGAATTTAGTTTTATTATAAAGATAAGGGTTTGCCATTATGTTTTAAAAATGATTTCGGCTAAGTGGCCGCCGCGGCTGACTCGAACAAATTCCAGCCGAGAGGCCCAATTTTCAACCACTTTTTGCAGCAAGTTGGGCCGTATGTCAGCAATAACGCGCCGAATATTCTCTTCCAAGGCGTTAATCGTGTCCGGCTTATCTGCGTAGACAAGCGACTTCACATAACCCCACAAAAAATAGTCCAGCGGTGTTAAATCGCACGATCTTGGAGGCCACGCCACAGGCCCACGACGCGATTTTTACATTATTTTAGAGTGATTTTAAAAAAAATTAGTGTGATTTTTTCTAAATTTGCACTATTTGCAAACGTTGTTCAGGAGTAAGTCTATTCATTATGAAATGGCAAACCAAACTGAGCATAAATCAAGTGACAGCTGTCAAAAACACCAACTACGAAAAAAGTAGTGCCAGATTGAAAACCACGCCTCTAAAAAAAACACCCTATAGAATACACAGCCCTGCGTGAGAGTCTTTGTATATTGTTTTAAATTATGTTCTTTAAATTATTGGCAAGCGTCGAAAGTCCACCAAGCATTATTATAATTTAAACGAGCTTGACATGGGAAAAAAATAGGACAGTTGAGTTGAGCTTTTTCAAGTGACATACGTGCAAATCAAAACGATCCAGGTTCTCTCTCCCGGATCACGCACGGGCAAATAATCAATTAAGTGCCTAAAGCAAGTGCAATAAGTGATAACAACTGATTTTCGATGTTAACATTACAATGTTACACATCTAACACACACACACACACACGTGTCACATTAGATGTCCACATCTAATTGTAATTTGTTCAATAGTGGATATAGGGTATAGGGTGTTATTCCCTCCCTGTGTTCTGCGTCCTTTACAACACTGTTTTACTCTTGTTGCTATGTTTTTTTGTTGTTATGTTCCGTAGTGGATACCATGTGATTGATTGTAATTGTAATTTTTGTAAATAATTGTGTTCTGTTTAATAATGTGAAACTTCAACAAATAACTGTAGCAATTTTTTGCAGAATATTTCTTGACTATAATGCTGGAAATATTACAGCGAAAATTCAACAAGTGACTGATTATACTGAACATATTATATGGCATTGCGTTACAAAATTTAAAAAGATGTAAATAATTTACATCTTTTTTATTATTACCGACATAGCTGTTGTCAAAAACAGTTTTGTAGGATATTATGTGATAATAATCGCAGCCCAATACATTGCAACTACAAAAAAAATAATAAAAAGTGTAACATAGGGAGCAACAAAAATTTTTACTGTAAAAACAACATTAACAGGGAAATCAACCAGAAAAGAAACGAATTAATGTTTGCAAGGAGATGTTGAAGAATACCAGCGTTATAATCCGTTAAAATCTTTATTTGAAATGTAATTACCATTAAATGTTAAAAAAAAGAAAGACTTGTTAATACCAAAAAAACTACATGACTATTAGCTAGTGTAGTTAGTGGTTTATTGTCATTTGTGAGAATGATAGATTATGTTCATAAGCCTGCAATGAAATTTGAAGTTTCCGATTGAGATGTAGTGTAATTAAAGGTAATACTCTTACTGTGTCTATAACATTCACGATGATTACAATTTTTACTGAATGTTTGAAGATTAACTTGCTTTATTTGTAATATACACTGAATTTGATTTATTTTGTTAAGTGCATAACTGCTAAGGAAATCACTAACCGAGGTCTACTATTTATTATTTAATTTATTGTCTTTGCGAAGGACATGGGAGATAAAATACTTTGTTTCTGTTACTAAATTATTAAGAAATATATTTTACCTTTTTGCAGATAGTTAATTTTTTAAATATGCCACAGTGGTCCAACGAAAATAGTACATTTGTAAAACGATTGTGCTTGATAGTCAAGAATAATATTAAAGATATGAATGCCTCTGAAATCATGGAGCTTAACAAGGTATTATCATAGTATAATTCTAAAATTGGTTGTTTTATTTTATTATTATTTACCGTGAATAAAAATCATTCCAGGCTTTCCAACATCACCTGGAACCTGTTGGCTTGATAGATGAAATTTATCAAAGGTCTAAATATTTATTGGGGGAATCGGAAAATGATGACCGCGTAACTGCTGCTATTGATATTCCTTACCTATTTTATTCCCAGTTGATTAAAATGCAACTAGTTCAACGTAATCGATTCGAATTGATGTCTCTGGATTTATTAAAAAAGTGTTATCCATCTTCTTTGAGTATATTCTATAAAGCTTTACGATTTATGAAAGTAAGAAACAAAGAATTATGTGATTGTTTTTGGAGGAAAGTGACCGATGCAGCAATTTCATTAGAAACTTTGGAGACAGATGCGGTACTTCGACTATGCCACAAATACATGTATTTTAATTTGGGTGGTAAATATAGATACCGTATTTTCGAAAATATAATGTTCAACTATTTAATTAACAAAAGCGATAGCACTATATTTATGGTCCCGAAAAAGGCTGCTAGAATAGCAGCATTTATTCTAGCTTACGGCTCTGTTTCTTATAGAAATATGTTTGATTTTCTCAATAATTTAATAAATCATCTCGAGGCTGTAAGTGAACAGTTAGATATCCATGATTGCTTAGTGTTATCGAGGTCTCTTGAAATATATTTCATTTTGAATGAAAAGACATTCATGAATTTTCAACAATTCTATAATAAAGTTGATCATATTTTGGGTAAATGTTCTCAGAGGCATTGCTACAATCAGAGTGTGTCGTTAGACAATTTAAATATGATGACGAAAACTCACATGAACAGACAAGCAGGCTACGATACTGAAATGTTTCAAAAATTGATCTCACTTTATAACAATGTCGAAAAAGGTTTTTCATCGCGAAACATCAGGGATGCTGTTTCTAATTTGATCACTTCCAATGTGATGATACCCACCTTCGTGGATAATATGTTAGGATATTCAATCCTGTCTAAAGATGATATCATGGGAGAAACAGTTTCAAGACTCTTATATTTATGCTTCCGTTCCGGCTACAATCCACCAGCAAGCAATATTTACCAAATATCATGTGAATTAATAAATCGGTTTGTAATATTTTTATATTTTCTTTTTAACATTTGTATAATGTTTCATTCAAGTTCATCATGTTTATTTCATTTTTATTTTATTCTCTCTATACAGGGATAAGGAAAAAGGCACTGCCCTATCACAGCTCAATGGTGGTTTGGCATTGAGCTATTTTGACGTAATGCCTAAAGACCTATTAGATTATATATTTTCATTGGAATTTATGGAACGAATCGAAAATGAAATTGCCGTGTGTTATTCTAGGGTAATAATTCTTTTATTTAATTACTTATAACTTAGCTAATTCTGTAATGCTGAATGTGGCTACACATAATATTCAAATGTCTAAATAGGCAGCCACTCTCATTGTTTAAATTTCATAACGTTTGACTTTACGGTAAGTGGCTACAGACTTTTAAATATTAACATTATTTTAATACACAAAAGAATATCAAAATGGAGTATCAATTAGTTTTGGCTTTATGCATCATTTCATTATTAAAGTTGTTACAGCCCGAATCTCTAGTTAATAATGTTAATAATGAGAGTTGATAAAAAGGTGGTTTATTGACGGTGAAGGCTCACACTATTAACTAGTTCCATATATAATAAACTTCATTGAAGTATGTTCGAGAAAGGTTCCGATGGTGCAGGTACCGACAAAGTTACTAGCGTGATGATGAACTACCATGTTACTCGCGTTATGGTAGACGGGAACTACCGAGCACCGATGTTAATAGCTCAGCGATGGTTGAGAGACTGCAATGAATGTATTTCTGAAGCGGGTTTTTAAACCCGCACCACAGTGAAGTGGAGAGGCACAAAATATATTTGGCACATAATAAATAAAAAAGTTTGGTTAGTAAATTGCTTTTTTACTGGAGAGGCTATTATTTTTCTTATTACTTAATATGTGGTTAAAAGAGTCCTTGATTATGTATATTATGTTTTATAAAAGTTGTTGTGTAAGGCAATGTAATTTAAGAACCTCTGAACCTCTTGATGATTGTTTTGTATTAAGTTAGAAATATTTAAGGAAAAATTTATGTTAAAAATAAATAGCGCTGCAATTATTACAAAAGTTTAAAATTTGCATTCAAATGTTTGCTTTTTTCAGTTGACCTATCCAGTTCGCCTACGTGAAGCGTTGATGACCCTCAACCGAACTGTCTGTTTAGAATTACCTCAGTATCAGATTCCTTGGTTCCATAAAAAATATTTGGAGGAAATGAAAGCCATAGGTACTATTTAATTTATGTTATAATAATAAGGTAGTGGTAGTCTATGGAATATTTACTATACCGAAAATAAATATAGATAAAATTATTTACTTAACTGAATATTTACTGAGATATTATATGCTTACTAAAATTAGTAATGCTTTTATAATTTAGAGTATATTTAATGAACATTACAAAGAATCATGACGCATAATCCCCCACTTTCTCATGGCGATGATGTCATCAGCCAACTGACACTTTATTTTCACTTTCTTGTGCGTGAGTAACAACACCTCTATGCATATGCTACAACTTATATTACCTGTACTTAGTAAATTGCATGCTTTAGATAAAGCTTTGATTTAGCAGTAACTAAATATAAAAAAAGTTAATACCAAACAGATGGTGCTATTTAAAAGTCAATAAATCTGAAATAAGTGTATGATATCTAATGGCTATCATATAATATCAACTACTTCTATTCATTGTTAAGTATTTTTAATATTCTAAAATAATTACAAATTTTAGAACAGGTAATATTTAATCATTTTTAAGAAGGACAAAATCAGACAAAAGTTGAAGAGAAATAATTTTTTATTTTATTTTTGCATTCTTATTTTGTTAACGTTACAGAGCTGTAAACAAAATACACAATATCAACGAAGGAACTAGACTCGCTTCACCATACGCACCTAAAAAGCCGGATTATTTCATTCCTATTATGTAATCCGGTTATTAAGGCATGTAGGATAACGTGCTAGAATAATCTAGGGCAAATATATATCATTTAATCCTCATCATCTTCATTCCTAATTATCATATCCCACTCATTTAGGGATCATTATGATTTTTGAAGAAAGTGAATGTGGATGTGGAATCCTTTGGTGCTGTTGTGAGCTGGCAGTGAGGGTTGAAATTTAATTATAATCCTGTTTTGATATGTAAATTTGTAAAAAGTAGATTTCTACTCATGTAACGTTTAGACGGGTGTCATGACAACCGACGTGGCCATTTTGCGGATTGACAACTGACAATTGACAATACCAATTTTCAGCACTTTGTAATTCTGATGAGCGTTTTGAAATTTCATCCCTCCCGTGATGACACAGAGATGAGAAGACAAAGTTGTCTAAAAAAAGTGGATTAGGCAGTCTGTCGGATGGCTTGAAGGTCCTACATATGACCTGCTTTTTTCCTGAATTGGCCTATAATTAAATGTCCCTTTGATGGCAACTGTATTCGAAATAGGATGTGAGAAGGTTGGTTAAAAATAGACTAAAAAATCAACCTTATGAACATTACACACATGTACTCTTGGTCCTGTCTTTTTTTGGTATTTTGTAATGGCATCATGGGTATACAGAAATTTTAGTATCTTTGAGATCTTCTAACTTAGCAGCTCGACGTAAATTTAAGGGCTATGAGGGGCTCATCTGCACAAATAATTTCAACTTCCTGAGGAGGAAGTACAGGAGGTTCTGCTGACGGCTTTGCTCGAGGACCAGTCTAGCGGTTCTGTTGAACCAGCCAGAAATCTCCGAAAAACACTTACTTTTATTGTTTGTAGATAAATATAATTTGGCTTTTTAATTATTGTTTTACAATTTTATTATAAATATACTTATTTTTTGTTTGTAATTTTCCACTAAGCTATAAAAATGTATATAAGATTATTATATTTATCTAGTAAAAGACATGTAAAATACAAAACCAAATAAGGTGAACATATTTCACAAATATTAGTAACTGTATATACCTTTAAACACCTGGTTTCCAGCAGATAAGCCTTGGATTTGGCTGGTACATTATAGAAAAAAAATGTAAAGTTATTGAATACATAAATAAATAAATAAAATAAAGTGATAATAAAAAAATGTATATTTTTTAATAATTATTTAAAATAAATATATATTATAGCACAAAAAGTCATAATAAAAAAATATATATATTTTATAACAATTATTTAAAAAAAAAAATATTGCGGCACAAGTGACGTATCTATGGGTATTTTTTTTTTTTAATTAAATTTTAAATCACATAGGTATTGCAAGGAATTAAGGCAAACAACACACTCTAATGACGTATTTGTAAACGTTTGCAGCTGACTGTACAGAACAAAATTAAATATATATATATATATATATACAATGATTATAGAGGTATGCTCACCTCTTTCTAGGGGTATAAGAACATTAATAATGCTCAAACTTGAAAAAAAAATACGATCGAATTTCGACCACTGGGCGACCACTAGTACTTATAAATAATTTTATATGATATCTAGAAACATAAGTAAAAGATAAAAAAACGTATTATAATAAATGGATTAATACCCGTTTGCCCTTGAGAACCTTTCCTCAGCTGACTTGGGAAGACTTACATATGCACTTATTATTAAATATGAATATTATTACTACACATTATGAAGAATATATTGATCGATTTTGTACTAGAAATAAATTGTTCAAAGTTGACCCAAGGATTATTTGTTTGGTTGGTTAATACTGAATCTGTACATATAAATTTCAGCTCCCAAATTGAAATCCGCATTGCACGATAATTTGATGTCAACACTAATAACTCTGACTAAATCAAAAGCATATGTTGAAAGGTCTCACTACTCTTCCTACGGCCATCATGTGGACTTTCTTCTACATTTGGACAATAATGGCAATCCAGTTTCTGTTAAATTAACTCGTGGACAAAGCAATATTGATAAGTAGGTATTATTTTAAAATATTAGAAAATTAACTAAATTTCAATTAATGAAATCATTACAGAATATGCGGACAAATTAATAACAGTTATCCTCTGCTGCCCCTCGATATCTTATTTTTTTAAAATCTTATCTAATCTGATTTCAGCATTCTGTCATATTGCCACATTCCTGCCTACATACCTACTCGTAATATAATAATATAAAATTCTTTAAAATGATTTTTGTGTGCATTTTCAACGCATTAACGATTCAAAAGATGTTGACCACGTAATTTTTTCTTCACTTTTGGAAATAAATAGAAATCGTTGGGTGCCAAATCGGGGCTGTACGGCGGCAGATGACCGGTCAATTTTATCCTTTGACCTTCCAAAAACTGAGTTGTTTCGGCCGACGCGTGACAGCTAGCATTGTCATGATGCAGAATAATTCTGCATTGTCGGTTCTTGTTTGTTATTTCTTCAAAGACTTCTGGCAAACAAATGGTTGTGTACCATTCCGAATTAACCATTTTATGATTTTATAGTGGCATGTCCATTTATACCAAAAAACGGGCTACCATTTGCTTCAAAGTGCTTTTTGCATGAATAACTTTTGTTGGGTTCGGCTCATCTTGGAACAGCCACACCGTTGACTTTTGTTTAATTTCGGGCTCATATGCATAGATCTAAGATTCATCACCTGTGTAGGTATTATAAACAGCTTTTGACGCATCACAATTGCATTTTTTACACCGATTGACATGAGCCTGTTTTTGATCAATTCTCAAGTTGTGCGGAATCCAACGCAAACAAATTTTTCTTACAGCTAAATGTTCGTGTAATATCTTATGTATGCTCGTCATACTTATGCCCAGGGATACCTCTATCTCGCGATATATAACACGACGATCTTGCATTATTAGTTCCTGCACAGCAAAGGTACAACAACCGATTAAGAGTGACCTTCTTTAAATTCGTCTGTGAGCATGGACCACCCATGATTAAACTCACTGAACCAGTGACCCACAGTGGTTTTTGATAGTCCTTTATCCCCAATAGTCGAAGTGAGTTGATCGATGTACTGTTTTTGAGTTAGCCCACATCGAAAATCGTAATAAATCGCTTTTAAATGTTGTTCTGTAAATGGCCAGTTCCGGATTCATAAGTAGCAGCACTCGTACAACTCTCTGAAAAGTCTTCTGCCTGATAATGAAAGTCTCATTAAAATCGTTTTAGCCATTTCGGAGATTAGCCTGGACGTTTGTCCAGGCCTAAACATGCATTTTTTTTTGTCTGTTAGTTTTAACAGACAAAAAAAAATGCATGTTTAGGTTTTGGTTGCATCCGAATAATCATATGAACTTAGAAGAAAGGATTTATTTCAGACAGAAAGGACAAACAGACACTTCAATTTTATTTATATGTATAGATATTAGCTGAACCCGTCTGATGTTTAGGAAAGGGAACATAAAAAATATATAATAATTATATATTAAGGAAAAAAAACAAAGAAAAAATAATAAAAATTTTGATACTAAATAAGATATAGGCTTATCAGCTATGCTGCCTGCCTATTATAAAATAATAATAATATATGTTTGTATAATGAAAATAATAAGAGTAATTAATTATATTTTTCAGAGTCGCCATCTTGGTCATAAAACCCTTTGAATATACTATGATGCTGAAATGCAAAGATCCATTGAATTTTGAGCCTGTTTTAAATGGACCATATTTATCAAAAAAGAAGCAGTTAGAGTTGATGGGCTACAGAGTTATTGAAATTCCTCACACGTTTTGGAACTCAATGTATATGACGGAGCCCGGAGCAAAATCTTCATTTTTAAAAGAAAAAATATGGCCAACGGACAGAACCTTTGAACTTTAAGACCAATAATTTTAGCAAGTATTTAAATTATACCACCTTTATATAAATTATAAAATAAGGTTTCATATGTACAAAATGTAATAAATCATGTAGGTACATATTTATTATTTCATGTTTTAGTTAGAAACCTTTTTGCTATTAATCGGTACAAAATATTATATCGATGATTATGATGACCGGGGACAGTATAATAGCACGGGAGCTACCAAAATTTTTGTCATTTAATTTTAGCAAGGTTCGTTCTTCTATATCCTCTTCCTTTTTATGGAGTAGTAGATAAGCGGATAGTCTGGCTGGCTGGAGACGTTAGTTTACCTGTGAGAGTAACGGCTAAACGGGTTCAAAATTGTAAAAATATATGATAACCGTGTTGCTTTTATTTATATTGTTTTTTTGTTACCTATTCATTATATTAATACATTATTGCTAGTCTGTTTCACCATTGTTAACACCATGCCATACCCTGAATTATAAAAATAGATATTTTAAGTGATTTTTGCATTTTTGAAATTTTAATATGAGATTTTTTGGTAACCAGACAAACTATAGGTAATTTACCAGACTAAAATTCTGCGGTTATATTAATGCCAGATTCATTTAAATCTGTCAGAGAACAAGTGTATTAGATGATTACAGTTGATTACTAACGGCGATAAAATTTACTTTATTTAGTACTGAATTGAATTGAAGTACGATATAAACAATATTAATGCTAATGTTACATAACTTTGCAAGTTTGAACCTGTTTACTTGCTACTCTCACTGGTAAATGCAATGTCTCCTATCAACCAGACTGTCCGCAAACCTATAATGCCATAAAAAGAAAGGGTATATAGAAGAATGAGCCTAGAAGAAGAAGAAAATCACATGTTTTCTCACGTTGAGTGCTCCTATATTATAAGGACGGAGTGAGTGATTTCTGCTCTTCGTGGTTGAGTATCTGGTTTGGCCTGGATGGATATAGGATATTATTTCAGCTTTCTCCACTACTACTTTGGCGTGGTCCATTTTTGTTGCAAACTGTACTTACTTATCTCTTTTGATTCAAAGTGATTCACACATTTCATAAATATACATAACTAAAGCGAAACCAGTTTGTAGAATGAGATAAACATGATTTAATATGGGATTTAATGTGAAGAATCTTTAATTTGATCACCAGTTCGAGTCAATATCACATTAACATTTTAATATAAAAAAAATAAAATATTTTGTAGCCTTTTCTTCAATCCACAACACATGTACTCAACATTATGCCTTCATCAAAGAAATTTCGGTCGGCAGGCAAGGGCATTAGGGTTTTATTAATATTTTGAAAATATTCTTCTTTTTTTTTAATCCAACATCCTGAAAATTATTCAAAAGTCAAACATTTCAAGCTAAAGAGTAAACGTTTTTCAACAACAAAGTTTATCTATTATGTAGGTATTATAATATTGTGGTTTTAAAATGTAACATAACTTAAAGTGAGTTTACCTTTTTATTTGCGCAATTATGTTTGCATACAAATATTTGTCTGCATCAATAGCCCAGAGGTAATCCAAATGATTGAACTGAGAATCTGGATTTAAAAACTTTCCTATTAAATTTGGTAGGCGAGAAGCAAGTTTATCAACGTCCTGAAAAATTCGTAAAAAAAGTCTTAGCTCTTAGTATATGTAGTAATTATGGTTATTATAAAGCTATTAAAAGAAAGGATGCATCAAAACGGTGCATTAATAGCTTAACTGAAACCACCCCATCGTTTGCCAATCTGCTAGTGTCATGTCTTACAGTTTTAATATTTATTCCTAATAATAATAAATTATAATGTTTTTTACAAGTACAGCATTTTTTATATTAGATACCTACATAGTTATTTATAGTAAGCAAGACATTCAGTCATACAGGAAAATGTTTTTCTCAAAAGTAATTTTTTACTGAAAACTAACTACATTAGAAGGTAATATGAAAGATGAATCTTTTTATTACAATTAAAATTGGCTTTAAATAGTAATAATTAGTAAATCAAAGAACTGAAAAATTTCAGTAAGTTAATGTAAAAAATGAGATGTTATGGTTATACAACTTAAAAACAAATAATCAGCACAGCAGAAGAATTCTTGCAAAATAAAGAGTTTTTATATGCTATAATTTGGGTAGGTCTAAAATTGGTGGTTAAAACTGATGGAAAATTCCATAAGTATCCTTTATCCACATAGAATATTTTTTGTAATGTAAATATACAATTCCTCATGATGCCTATGAAAAAAGCCCAGAAAATCGTCATTTCTACACGGAGCGCGGCAAAAAAATTGTCAGAAATCTCAATTCCAAGACCTATTTAAAACATATTTATCTTCTATGAACATTGAGGTGTGATGATACCTACTTTAATATTTTATATGTAGTATATTTTTTTGTTTATCGTCTTAATAATTTATACGTTTTGCATTAATTCCTTCCCTAAACCATTAGGAATTAGTTTATTTTAATTATATATAACAAATAGTCACAACATAACATAAATTACGATTACGTATAATTAATTAATTAGGGGTAATTAGGTATTACATTATTAATAATAATAATTTATGATGATTATTATTATTATTAAGTAATTACAATATTTAGGAGCTAGCTCCGGTGATACTGTTGAGTTTAGTAGGTGAGGAAAAAAATTAATGCTTAACAACTCGCAGTCTACGCTTGAAACAGCCTTGGAAGATGGAAACGGATCAAATACTGACCTATGAAGAGTATTCTAATGGCGAATTGTTCTGGAAAGAAACGAATTGAACCCAATGTTTCGTTTTCTCAAGATAGGTTTTATCTTGGAAGGATGGTCATTATGGCCAATATAAGGAGGCTTAGAGAGCTGGGATCTTAAAGCAGACCAGGCGGCTTCATTCGTCACAGTCTTATATAAACTAGTTAACCTGAATTCAAAATGCCTTCTACTAAGTGGCTCCCAATTAAGAGTTGAAATTAATTCAGATGGACTATCATACCGACTAAAACGCCTAAAGACATGCTGGCTTGCTTTTCTCTGAACTGCTTCTAATTCGTCTTTAAGACATTGGGTGTAAGGATCCCATACTGATGAGCAGTATTCAAGGGTAGGACGAACCAACGTTTTATATGCCAATGCTAGAGCTTTAAAATCTGCACCATCACCAACATGAGTTCCCCAATGGAGATTAGAAGACAGGATAATTCCAAGATGCTTTGTGGTAGAGGATTTCACCAGTGATTTGCCAGCTAGTGATTTCACCAGTGATTTGAAGTCATTATGGATTGAACCGAACTGTATCAAAGCCGACTTGTCCGTATTTAATCGCATGCCATTTTGATTAACCCATCGGACCACCGATCTTTAAGTTTTACAATAAATCTTTTTTACTAAACTTTTGCATGAAATCTTGCTAAAGAAAAAACTCGTAATTATGGTGAGTATTTCTTTGTGTAGTATTATTTAACAAAAATATAACAGATTATTTATTAATTTTAATTTAGCTTTTTAGATATTAAATTACATACTAAAAATATTAATTATCAGCAAAGAAATGACTTACGGAAGGATGAGAAAGCCAATCGTTGCTGCTATAGTGTAAGGCTACTGGAGCTGTTATTTTCTCTAGCGGATATTCTGGAGGAGTGACCTGTTTATATTTAACTATATTTTGGACTCTACCAAAGTCATATTGTCGGAAATAACCCGAGCGCACTTCTTGAGCATAATGCAATAACTGCTTCACAGAGGAACCAGCTGGAGTGTGTCCTAATATAGCAGGCAGCATGGTAGTGTTCAGTTGCTTTGAATTAAAGCCACATAAAAGGAATAGCACATTTGAGCAGATAGCTTTTGTTAACGCTTGCACATTGCATAGTTTCTTGCCAGCGATGTTGATGATATTGTTGTTGGGTAGGAATTCATCCATTCCGATTTTGTCCACAATCCACTATAAAATAAAAATATAATGACTTTCTAATAAAGGTAATTAAATGTAAAAAATATTCTGAATAATTAGACAAGTTATGAATTAAAATGAAAAAAAAAACTTTTTTTTAATTCTTATATTTTGGCAGGAAATCCATTTCATAGAAATTTTGGAATTCCATACATAGTAAAAAAAATAAATAAATCCTAATTTTAAAATTTTAAATATAAAGAAATAATAATTATTACTCACAGCCAATTGTTTTAAGAATTTTGTTATTATGCGTAAAAAAGGACTTGTCATCCGAGACATGTAAGCAATAGGAGCTAATGCGAACATTGCCTTTATTTTGTCATTGTACTCGGGTCTTAACCCCTAGACTCCGTAGAACGTCATTGGACGTTCGGTCCGCGCGGACATTTCGTGTCCGTTAACTCCGTAGAACGTGATTAGACGTCCGCATTAGCCGCTTGATTTTGTTTATTTTTAGTATTATTTCAGTATTATTCATTAACTTGACGGTTTTTTCATTGAAAATTACAACGAAACATTTTTGTTTTTTTTTTTTTTCATTTTAATGTAGTTTCTACTACTATTTATAAATGTGTATTGAAAATACACTAATGTACTACCCTTCCAATATCTATAACTTTTTTTTAACTTTTTTCTTTTTTCCGAAAAATGTACATATTTTGGAAGACTTTTAAATTGTAATATATAGTTATAAATATATGAAAATGTAAAAAAAAGTGTTGATTTTGTTTATTTCGTATATTAAAAAAAAAAAAAAAAAAAAAAAAAAAATGGCAACATTTTTATTTTTTTCTTCTTTAATTTACGAGACAAACATAATCAATGTGATATGGTGTAATAGAAAATTTTACGGTGAATCCGATGATACCAGATTTGTAAAAATTGAACGACTCATGCCTGCACTATGGATTTTATAGTAGTGAGTGATTTTTCAAGGTCAATAACTACGGAGTCAACGGCTTTTGGCGCCAAAATAAACTACGTAGTTTAAGGGTTAAAGTACACATGACAAAGAATGCAGTTGTCCCTTGAGAGTGACCGGCGTAAAACAATTGTTTCTGTCCAGACACCGAGAGCGCTTTGTCTATCATTGCCGGCAAATCGTGAACTCCCATTTCATGCCAACTAAACTGCCAAAATTTTTGAGCATTCGGATTAAAGTCAATGTGTTTACGGGAGTATCTGTTGCCTCTAAAGTTTCCTAACCACACATCGTAACCGGCGTCTGCCAGTATGTATCCTGAAACAAATAATTGAAATATTTTGTTCACTCTTATTGAATTATGTATTTGAAGCTATTATTCCCGTCCTTCGGTCAACTCTGTACGATCGACGGTCTGCCCATGTGTATGTTTTAACTCAAAAACGAACTACAATATTTAATGCGAGGAACTCATATAAAGAATAAGTCTGACTACTTTGTTGTAAGATCTCGAAAATGCCGATTTTTCAGTGCATTCTGTGATGGCATTTTAATTAAATATTGACAAAAAAAAATATGCGCAAGTAAAAAAAATTATCATTTTCTATTTTTTACAAATCATAAAGAGGTGATGGGAATTGCATACCAGCCAGTGTTAATCAATATGATATTTTTTTACAACCTTACCATTGCAGTGCGCCCGCCTATGATCATTCTGATATTATTTACTGCATTTGCTCATGTCATTCCTATGTTGTTTGAGTGCGTATAATTACAATTAAGTATTGCTTCCTTTGGTTGTTACATTAATTAATGAAACTATATATGGGCGTTAGGGTTGATAGTAAATAATTCAAGTGTATATGAAGAGAAGTTTCTTGAAGGTGATAACTCTCACTATTAACTAGTTACATATATTAATAATAATAGACTCCATTGAAGTATACCCGAGGAAAGTTTCGACGGCGCAGATGCTACTGGCGCTACGCAGTTATGGAACTGCATCGGATGACAGTCAGAAGAGGGTATTTTAACCTGTGCCAAGGCGAGGAAGTGGGAGGCCTCGTATGGCGTACGGCGCATTCCAATCACTGTCGGACCATGAGCAGTGACCGTTACCCCGATGAGTTCAGGTGTTTTCAGTGCATGCTACAGTACAATGTCTTATGTCAGCATAAAGGTGATGCGTGCGGCCTGCACGCGTTTAAATGTTGGCTTCTCCGTTGCCAAGGGCGATGCTCCCATAAAACCAAGTACTGGTCTAAATTTCAAAGATCGCAGTTCTTAGAAAATGAAAGATACAAATAAATACTAATTTGGGATTTGACACAAAGTGACTATAAAAACCACACCACAATACCTTAATAGAGCTTGCAGTGGTTTTCAAGATTTTTGTACAAACCTAAGAAAATATTTGTTTTTTAAATTTGATATTATACTGGCATAGCTTTTGTAAATAAAAAGTTGAATTATATACCGCAGATCCGTCAAAAACACTTTCAACTGATTAGCGCACTTTTCACATAAAAAATCAAATGTCAACAATCAAACATCAAAGCCGAACTAAAATGAAATCAAAATGACGATTAGTCTATACCTTTCATGAATTTAGGTATACGCTACATGCCATACTCTTAAATATTAATAGAAATGCAATGAGCCAATGACTTTTTAAATGTCACACCGCATCTGACGTATACAGTAATGACGGGATATCCTGTCATCGGCGCTGAGTGTGTTATAGGGATATGTGATACATTGGTGCAACGTGATATCGTAAGGGTACTTTAATAATCATGTGTGGAGTTAAGGAATTAACTGATTTTGATAGATTTTTTTTTACAGAATCATCGATATTTTTCTTATATCGGTGATTCACTGAGTTTGAGCACTTCCACTTCATGAGAAGACTATTCCTTTCATTGATAAATAAATACATATATCTTTCCATTAATTACCACCTAGATCATGGTACCTATTCACTATTTTCCCGACTAAAATAGGAATTAATTTTCTTTGTTATTATGTATTTTATCAATATAATAATAATTACCAAGTCCTTTTCCTGGTCCCATCACAACCCAGTCAGAAGAACTTGATAGCAAACCGTGCTGAAGGAAGGCAACTGGCCTTCGCTTATCTGGTGGTTTATCGGCCTTTCCATATGGAATTCGGTGCAATTCAAGAATGTAGCCATCATCTGTGATTACCCGGTGTACTTCTAAAGGGTATCTGTATTTCTGGATTAATTGTTTCTGTAAATTAAAATGATCTTTTTGAAAATTGGAGTCGAATACTAACTGTAATGTTTGGATCTTTTCATTTTCAATATTCATTTTTCAAGTTGTTTTTAACCAACCTTCGCACAAAACTAAAATTTGATACACAGCTTTCACTAGTGGGATGTTTTACAATTTTTATGGGTTGCTACTCTTCCCAACTCTAAGCCCGATCGAGCTACAAGAGCCGTAAGTCCAACTTTCATACATCCTTGACAGCCGAAATTGACATTATAGCTTCTTTGAGTCTGACATTATATTATATAAATTATGAGAAATACTTATCCTATCTTCGGGTCCCTTGAGCGCCTACCACATGAAAGTTCTGCCTATAAGGATCACAATGAATACAAACGAGAGACTGGTGGACACTCCTTAATAAATTAAACAATACTTAAAAACAAAAACTAAAAATACTATCAATGAACTCAATACGGGAACTACAAGCATCAGCTTAAAGCTGCTAGTATGTATAAAATAATAATAATATCTGACTATTTTCATATTGAGGTTTAAATTAGTTCGTTAGTATTATGCGAAATAGATATTCTGACTCCATGACCTATACGGCGAGATTCGATAATCAGTTAATTTGGTTAAAAATTCCATTTACCCTAAAAGATTTATATTCGGGAAGTTCGATAATGATCGGTGTGTTTTGTTGTTGGCTGACTCACTTGTACTGATAAGGATCCTAGACAGGAAGGAGCTGTTAGAAAATAGGTTTCTGGTGATTAAAACTACCTATCACAAGTAATGCAGGCACGAGTTGTTTAGATTTCAGTGTTATCTGGCCTGAAGTCTTGAGTCTCTACTAGAGATCGGGATCGGTGCGACTTCTACAGTCACAAATCGATTGGGCGCTGAACACATGGGCCTGGCTATCAACACTGGGTGTAGACAGGACTTTCTATGATGTATCTTTACACTCGAGGAGAGACATCTGCTATTTTTTTTTTTGTATTTCAAAAAACAACCTGGCTGCACCCAGTGACGCATTAACACTCTCTTGGAGAATTGGGGGATCCTAGATCCACAATCAAATTTTGTAAAAAAAAATTCCATTTATTATAAATAAAAATCTAATAATAATATATTTATTAATTATTGTATTAATTCATTGTGTCAAATAATAATTTATTTATATTACAATATTGTTTTCATGCATCTCATTTTAGTAAATGCATTCATCATTTATATTTATAAATAGGTGCTGTGATCATAAACATATTATTTTAGAGAGGAAAAGTCAAGAAAAATCCATTTTGACTAATTTTCCACAAATTACATTCAAAAATGGATTAAAATTCGTAACCATTTTGTTTGAATTACAAATTAACTTAATTGAGGGATAATATTTGTGTTGTTTTTGTGTGAAATATTTCACTTTGTCAATGTTTTCCCTAACAATTGAATTTATCAGACAATTAATACTTAATACATATTTGCCTCATTTCATATTTTGCCTCATTTCAATCATACACATGACATTTTGAAATGTTTTTTTTTTCAAAGCCGTGTAAGAAAAAAAATTGTTATATGTTTTTAAAATGTGTGAAAAGTATCTTTTATTCATATCTACATATGAAATATATAAAAATGAATGCATGTCTGTCTGAAGCATTTTAACTCAGAAACTACTCGGAATTTTTTATTTTTAAGTTCTTAATATTTAGAAGATACAAGCACTAAATAATTTCAACGAATTATACGTTTTTAAAAAACTTATTCAATGCAGGCACGGCGCGCCGCGTTCAAACTATTTTTTTGGTACTATTTCATATAATATATAATATTGAGATAAATACTAATAATATCTTACAACATCCAGGCCAGCATCTTCTTTTGAAAAATCCAAATATTGAAAAATGGGTTCTTGAATATCTTCAAGACTGTCTTCGTCTGGTTGAAAAAAATCCTTTAAAATATTTAATTCGTAGTCACTTATGTCAAAATCGACACCTTCAAATAATGGTAAAATAGAGTATTTAGTTTCGCCCCCCTCGCTGCCATCCAAGCGAACATTACAAAACACAGTCACCGTAAATAATGTCAATATAATATATAGTAGCATCTTTAAAATTTACCGGAAAAGTGCACGAGAAGAGTGCGGCTACTACCGTCTTCATTCAGCTTATAAATCATGGCGAAAACACTTGAAATATTAATGGACTTTAGATGGAATGTTATCAAGTGGCATGCAGTAATAAATGAAATATTTACTAGGTATGCAACATAAATATTGTGTCGATAAAATAATGTCAATACAGTAGTCCTATCAAACAAACAGATGAACCGAGAATTTTCGGATAAATATTTTTATGAATAACCTTGAATAACTTTGAATACGTAGTTATTCCGCGAAAGTAATTTTTGAAACCATCTGATTGCTTTATGTTTGGCCAACATGACATCTCAAGTAAATTGATTTTTCCTGAATACTTTCATACAAAAAGTACATATGTAGGTAGGTATGCGTTTTTAATGGAAATAATATATCTTGTATTACTTTATTACATATGGGTGCTTGGCAAATTTAAGGTTTCATTCATAAGCAAAAAAAACAAGAATCACTTTCAGACTTTAAAATTACCTATGTCGACATTGGTTGTATTAAAAACTACAAAAAAATATAAAATTCGATTGGCTTCAGCGTGATTTCTACAAAAGAAATGCACATTGACTCTAATAAAAAAGTAATAATGAAAAAAATTGAACGTCGTTGTCAACGGCGATGTGACGTCATTGAGAATCGCCAGAGAGTACTGAGTAGCCAAACTCAGTGACTGCCTAATCTTATTCCTACTTTGGTGCAACTCATATTCAAAAACATAACATTTAAAATAAAATATACATCTTAATCAAATGAATTTCCGATAAATCCATTACCTATGTGTAATATCGTATCTATTTATGTTATGGGTACCTCTTAAGATAAAGTGTGGTACAATACAAGAGCGTAATACAAGCTATCAGTATTTCATTTCAATCATATATTCTTCGGTTAATCGCAAGATCTTATACGAGTAGTAACTGCTAGAGACAACCATCGTCAATAACGATTCGTTAAAAGACGGTTAAACCGGGGGTATGTTTGGAGTTTGGGGTCTAGAGGACCTCCCCATTTTTTTAAAAAACCTGTCCTTTCAATGGTGTAATTTTAGGCAATTTTTAGATAAAAATAAATCGTAAAAACTTGTATAAATGTATAAATTCTATACAACGTTTAGTACAAAAGGCGGTACGGTTAATCAGTATTAACATCTTCAAAACTTAGAGATTTAACATAAAACTGTATTTCAAAAATAAAAGAATTTTACAATAACTTTCATGTACAAAAAATATTTATCTTTAATAAAACAAAAATTGTCATGAAGTAGGCTGAATTGAATAAAATTGCCATTCACAACTGATTTTAGAAGCTGCTGAAAAAAGTGTGTGATAGCGCTCACGGGGCGCCCATTTTCGAGTGTCACTCTTACAACTTACTGTAAATAAGGGTAGAGAATCCTCTAGCAATTTTCATGTCTTCATATCACTTTGTAATCTTCATTTTCTTGTGCATAATTCTTTTTATATTTTTGTGAATTTGTTTAGATGTTGAATTAATAGTAATTTCATAATTCATGTTTTATGTAAAGTGTTTCTCTTTACTAGAGGTTCTTAATTATTTTTAGATAGATTTTAGAAGTTGAACAGAAAACTTCGATGAGCCTAAGCTACCTTACACCCTCGTCCCAAATGATCGAGGTTGATCGATAGCGCTATATATTTTTACTACACAGATGGGTTTTTGTATGAGGTCGATCAAGCGGATCCATCGATTGAACTACCTGTACCTACCATACTAACTCAGAAGGGCCAACTGGCCATGCCGATCGACCAGATGTGCTGGCACCTTACGACTCCGAAAACTCGTTTTAGTTTTAGGGCTATGAGATTTTCTGGTGAGAATCTACTAAGTACTGTTATTGCAATTGTTATTAGAGTCGGTCGTCCACTCGTGGGAAAAAAATTCTTCCATAAATGGCCACTTTCTCCTTTCGCTCGCCCGTTCCTTTTTTTGTGTGATTTTTGCACGGCGGACGGATTAGATTCATTGCGAGCAGGGTTGTTATATCGATCAGTATCGACAGCAGCGCACAGCAATTTTAAAATTTTTAATTTTTTACAGGCAGATTTTGTAATGTGACCTAATATTATAATATAATAATAATTTATAACAATTTTGTAGTTTTTTCCGAATTTTCCAATTTTTTGTGTAACTTTTATATTTTTTTTAAAAACCTCATTCGAACATTTAAAAAAAATCTTGAAAAGTTACGGGAGTAAAAGTATGGAATAATATAATAAATCTTAACCCCGAGATTAAAATATTCACTGTATTCGAATTTAATTTAAGATATCAACTTGATATATTTAGGTAATTATTTCAATGTGAAATAATTTCAATCATAATCTAGAACTCAAGAACATAATCTTTAAGCTCAACAGCTGCGGTTTTACCACTTAAAATCAATGAGACCGCTAACAATTTTTCCTATGCATTTCTTTTTATATATCTGCCGCAATAAAGATATCAAATTTAGTTTTCGTGATGTTAATAAGCATAGCTCCTACCGCTATCTTCAAACAAATTGAAGTACTGAATGTAATTGAATTTACCAATATTTTTCTTTTGTAACATCTTTATGTAATAAAATAAAAATATGGTACACATTCAATGGATATGGAATAAAAAATAATTCATATTTCTGTACTTAATCTACTAAAAATGAACATTGTCATTTTGCGTTGCACTCTTTTGAACGACAGCCATTGACGGCACTTCCCTGCGCACTCAGACGGTAATGCCGGTGTCTGCTGCTGTAGTTTTTATCAATAAAATTGAAATTGTGATGTAAAATTGAAAAATACTTTTAATATTTAAAAATAAGTTAGGTCTCCTTATAAATCGGTGTTTATTTTTTTTAAAATTAATATAATTATGAGCTGTTTGTTTTATACATAATTTTAGTTGGCTCATTGACTTTTAAGAACCGAGTGACGATACGATACTAACCGAACAGTTGCGAACAGCTTCTCCAACATCAAGCATCGGCCTGTAAGTGCAATTATTTGGTCTTTTTTTCATCAAATTTTTGTTAAAACTATATTAAGTTTGCTATTTATTCAGTTTTTGTTCGGCTGTCTTGGGTAAGTAGTTATTATTTAATATGCACGTATATGAAAACTAAATTTGACGGCTCTTTTGTCATTTTGATTTTCGGATCAGTCACTAATAAAACATCTATCGGGTGATGCGTCATGCTTGAAATATATGTTATTTTCTTCAGAAATTGCCCTAATAATTCGTGCATTTTCTTATTGTTATTTATCAGAAGCCTCTCTAAACATTCTGATTATCATTACAAGTTTTATAGAGTTGCTAGGCCTAATGAGTGTACATTGGCGAATCATTTGTTGGTGCTCTAACCTTGTTTTATTATATGTATTCATATGTGGGATCCTGCGTTATTTCTGAGAAAAACATTGTTATTAAAATAGCTTCAGACCACCCTATTCTACGTAGCCTAATTGAAACAAAGGGGCGGTCGAATACTTAGAAATTCCATGACGTCTGCCTTCTTACATATTTCGCAGGTAAGGTTTGACGACGAAGTACCGTTGTCAGACAAATTTGGAAGCAGGCATTAATTTTCGACGCGAATTTTAACCGCATTTGAAAATGTACTTTACAAATACGAAAGAGTATAAACGTTTGATAACATGCCTGTCACCATTCCAACTTATTCATTGGGTGGTGATATCTGTGTTGTATGTGCTTTTTAGTCGATCCGCCCTTCATTAGACTAGTGCATGCATTCTAACATTATCGTACTAGAAGCAAATCGCGAATTGTGTTTAAGCTTGTATTCTGCAGGCATGTGGGTCATTGTGAACAATTGACCTCGTTAGCGTTTGCTCAGCTCATAGCACCTAGCCATGATGATAGTAGCTTAGTTCTGCGTTTTTCACATTCTTCCACAAGCTAAATATGTATGTAGGACGTTCATTTTTGTGCAAGAGATGCAATTTTATTTTAAACATAATCATTGATTTTGAAATGGTTACACTACTGTTAGTTTATAAGGCGGTATCAGTTTGATTTATTGTTAATAAAATCAATAATATGGTCTAGACTCTAGAGGATGAAATCAAAGATAATCACATTGAAACTCTAACAAAGACAAGAAATTGTTCAATATGCAAGCAGGTATTTTAATAACTGTTTTCAGGTATTTTAAAATAGGGTCTAGAATGTTCGCTTAAAAGTGCTCTATTTTAGATATTCTCATTTGCTTTAAAATGTATTCTACAGTTTCCACTTGCTTTATTGTTACCTTATTGCCTGGATATTAATTTTATATTTAAATTTACAAAATTAAGATGATACGAAATTTTGCAATGTAGCATTTAATAATCGCGTCAACGTACTTGGCCTGCTATTTTTATATTGAAACTATTGTAATGAGTAATCTATCTAAAATTAAACGTGTTGATCGGTAATTTTTGAGGTTAATTTTTTTTTATACTCGAAAACATCGATTTTCCGAATGATTTCCCTGAAAAAAGACGTCATGTTGATGTTTTTTTTTTAATTCAACAAGTCTGCGCAGAATAATTAAAATACCCACCACAAGATTTGCAACAAAATTATTTAGTTAGGTACCGCCGACCTAACTTTTTTGTTTTTAGGTAATATTAAAAAAAAAGGTATTTTTTTCGCGTGGATTTTGCCACTTAACGGAGCGAGGCGTGCTTTTTTCATTTTACTTTTATCTCAGCTCGCCCTCCCAACCAGGAGGTCCGAGCAGCGGACTGATGCGTCGAAAAGTCACTGAACGCTGACTTTTTATTATCATATGTAGATAGAGCTAGCTGTATAATATTGGCTATTTATACATAACTGCAGAACAGACTTCTAAGCGCTTATCTTAGTGTTTAGGTTATCAATAAACTATGGTCACTTAATACGCGTGTCATATAGAATTGTTTTTTTTTTTTTTTAAGATGCTTCACGGCACTTGAGTGTAGGGCTTTGTTTGGGTGCATCATCACCATGTCAGATCAGATTTTATCTGCGGTGTTTGATCAATGAACCCAAGTCATCAGCGTCGAATGGTACGGCATCCAGACACCGAAGACAGTCCGTCGCGTCGCGACCTTGCTCTTATGACGTTTGTCTTTCGCTTCCTTTGTGACGAAATCGGAGTGGGCGGGCGGGCAGCGCGCACTGCCGCCCTCCCCCCCCCCTCCACCCCCCGCCCGCCCATCGCTGCCCGACGATGCACCGGTTCAAACGGATTTTATCAAATCTCTCTTTGATTGCCAAGTTCAATATGAAAATGACTACGAATAATAAACAAAAACTGTTGTAGACCGTTTTTTTTACTGGTTTTGATAACTATAACCAGCTAGCTACCAAGCAGACATCTCCTGCCCTCGGTTAGACATCTCGATGACGCGATCTAGCTATAACCGAACTATAACATCTGTCAGTCCGAGGCCATTGTTATGTAATGCAAATAATATTATAACCGGAAAAGTTATGCGCCATTTAATGTTTTCAAAGAAATTTTAGATGTGATACATACGAAAAAACCAGGCAGATCTTTCTAACAATCTTTTTTGTCCTGGCTAATAAATCAGCATCTCGCGGAGCACAGAAACTTTCCAGCTGAAATGGAAATATAGTTATTTCTATGGTGATTGAACAATATTTAGGTGTCGTAACTATGACAACACTTATCGCTCACCATAACACCACGTTTTTTTCTGACCTTAATGTCTAGGTTGCAAACGGGAGGGGGGAGCATTTATTTAACAAAGAAAATGGTTATAGATAATGGATAGACGGTAAGCAAGCCTACCTGCCGTTAATAGGATTCCTTCTTTCTACGAAACGCTACACACACGACTTGATTTTGAAAGCAAATGGATCTGAGCAGAATGACACATTGTCAAATTTAAATGCGCATATGGTCCGAGCCAGGTCGGGGTTTGTCAACCTCGCGGCGCCGGGGGACCTTGAGAGCGCCGACGCCCAGGGTCGTCGACCCCTCGGCCGCCGGCGCCCCCGCCCCGCCCCGCCCCTTCCCCTCGCTCGATGCGCGCTGCGCCCCCGCCCCGGACCGCGTTTCTCTTTTCTGCACATTGCACGCGGGCTGCGGCTGTGCCTGCGCCTGCCCAGCAGGGACACCTCCATTTTGATTACCCTGACGATTCGCCATTTAATATTTCTCTCCAAGTGCTCATCAAGACGGCATCATTTTTAGGGTTCCGTACCCCAAAAAAAAACTAATCCTTATCTGTCACTGACGTTTTTCTCTGAAACGACTTGACGAAGACATATGAGATTTGGCATACTGTTAGGTCAATAACGCTTACTTATTTCGACAGTCAATGATTATAGTTTTTAAGGGGTACATTTTTTTGCAAGGTCTACTTATAAGGATTCTTAAAATAATATTTTCAACATTTTTGCTAAATTGGTTATAAATATATCTCAAAATGTTCGTGCTTCGAAAAAATACAGTACCTCTTCCTCCAGTAGAGGGTTTCCAAAGCTAAAATTTAGGTATCAGGGTTAGAAGGTTTTGAGTCATAGATAACGAGAAAACTGCCTTTTCGTCAGTCTGAACATTTTTTTTCACAGATACAATTTAATCTCAAATTTGTGTTTCAAATAGATACTTTTGGTAGCTAGCACTATGCTCCACAAGTTATTTAAATAGGTGATCATAGACAAATTTGCTTTAGATAGGTGTATACAAAAATTGTCTATATTTTTACATATCCATTATTTTTATTTTCATTAACTTCATCATAAGTCATCTAATTTCACCATAATCCTGCATCCTTATCACATATCCATTATTTTTATATTTTTTTAAAAATATCATCCTTCTCTTATTTCATCTAATTAGATAGTTACATAATATTTAACAATATTTTACACTAAAGAGGACAGGTGAGAGTTAAAAATACATTTTTATAAAACTCAGCGCTGGGTTTAAACCGACATCCTGCGCTCTCAAGTACAGGACCAAGAGGTCCTAAAGATAGAACCTTTATAAATATTTTGTTATCTTGCGCTTTATCAAAAAATTTATAAACTTTTCAATATTGCCAAAGATTGTGTCATTAATCTTTTCAGGTGATTTGCGGCTATTAAAAAACAATCCTCAAATATAAATAAAAATATATGTTTATACATATAAAATTCGGTCGATTATAAAAACTTAGTTCTGTAATTGGAATACTGTAGACAGTTTAAAAGAAATTCAAATTACTTACTAATAAATAATATAATGGAGAATGGTAGATGGTTTTAGTAGACATAAAATATTAATTAAATGTAAATATATGTATATATAGCCGTAAACATTTTTAAGAAATACACGAATATATAAAAATAAGTTACCGTTCAAGGAAAACTTGTTGTGTAAAAAAATATATTTTATATTATAAATACAGCTAAATCGCCCAACAAAATAAATCGAGTAATATTTCAACATTTTAGTAGTTTTGAATTTTTTTAAATTGCGTTGAAATAAAGATAAACCTAAAATTATTTTGAAGTAGTAATTATGCCTGGAAAAATTAAAGGTAAAAAAAATACATAGTTCAAGATATTTTATAAACTTATTTTTAAAACATATTTTTTCACGTATTAACTGATTGGTTAGGTGTACTAGGTACCACAACCTATTATTATAAATTCAATGGGTGATAACGTCTATCCAAATATAGACTTTAGAAAGGTTGTCTTCACTGACGTCAATGGCATTTACTTCATCCGCCCCCAACACAATCCGCCCCCGTCATCTGCTGCCATACGCTCGAAGCGATTTTATACATTCAGAATAATGTTAATATGTTTAAAACCTACCATATCAGAATTTGGCATATAGCCGTTACTTATAGGGCATTAAAGACGGGTATTTCTATCATTGTACTTGACTGCACAATTAAGCATTTAAAAAAAATACAAAATTTGGAGGAAAAATGCGTTTTGCAGTGGCGCATTTTGCTCATACGCAAGGCTAGGTTCTCTCCAACTGCCTCGTGCGCGTATATCAAGCCCTATAAATAGTGTCTTCAGCAATCAAATCAAAAAATCATAAAATTATTTCATTATTGTGGTTTTAAGTGTCGATAATAATTTCCATAATGAAATGTCAGCAATACAAAAATACGATTAAAAATGTCTTAACCCTATGTACAGTCGGAGGCACTCAGACCTTTACCTTGATCATTTCAAGTTGAACCGAAACGCGTAAAACAAGAGATTTAAAACAAGAGGTTCGTATTTATATATACAACCTAAAAACATTTATCGCATTGTTCGACGAAGTCGTTCTCTACAAGGACACGTCTAAATCGTTTCATTATTTAATTTTTAGACGTCCCAAGAACTAAGGCTCACCGGAAAAAATATAAAATAATATGTACAAATAGTTACAATCGTTTCATGCGTTTTCGAAACGACGCCTTCCAAAACGTTTCTAGCTTCATGGTAAATAAATATTTCTCAAAGCATACGGGTAGGTTCGTACAGATTTCCCTCGAAAGGAAAACGACCGTGTAGTCCTACCACCCCGCCCTCGCCCCCGCCCTCGCTACCCTCGACCCTCGCCCCTGGCCACGTGTCGCCCGGGGTCTCCGCACGTGCGCAGAGGGCCCCTGCGCTTCGAAACTAGGCCAGTCGCAGACCCCTCTGCGACGGGACCCGCAACTCGCTCAATTATTTCATTCGTCCTCCTAGCTAGACACACTATCTATATAAACAGTCCGTTGGTTAGCGCATAACTCGAAAACGGCCGGACCGATTGGGCTATTTTTTTTTAATTTTCGTAATATAGTTCGAACGAGGTTTTTTAAAAAATATATCTAAAAGTTGCCCGGAAAATTGAAATATTCGGGAAAGTCATATTTAAATTCATAAATGTTATCGTTTGTACACCGACTGATGATTATTATCGCGCACCGAATGCATCATTAAAGTCGTCTGCAGGGCCGCAGTCACGAGTCGTCGCGGGCCGAAGGTGCCTACCGAGCCGTCTGCAGGGCCTGACAGAACCCGGAGTCAAGCCCCGGGTTTAACAACTAGTATTTAATAAGATACATAATCACACCACATCGATTACAGTAAAAAGTATCTATCAAGCATAATCTTACTCCATCTACATATCTAAACCATAAACCAGAAATATACATAAGTATACCTAATTTAATATATATTTATCAAGTTTATCGATCCGGAGATATATTTTTTTGCTTTACGTCGGAAATACCATAAAAAAAACTTTCGCTATAGCGAAACTATAATTTCATAAACTATATGAACCTCTGATGATTCATTAATAAATAATTCCAAAAGTAATAATCTGTAATGTAGATTGAACCTATTTTGTACGGGCCATCAATAATGACATTTATTCATAAGTAATTATTAGCGCTTTGCTCAGCTTAATTAAATTTACTTGCCAGGGATTCAATCGGCCTTTACAAGATTAGACCATATCCATCGTAACCTATAGAAAATGCTTTCTAATTTATATTTTGTGGTTTGGAACATTACGTTATGGTTGAAGGCCTAAGCATACCGTTTTTTCATAGTGACACTAAAAGCTTATTCAAATAAAAATAGAAATAAAATCTCAGGGCTAATAAAATAACCATACATAAGTAAGTTGGCGCCTTATGTTCCTCCGTACTATGGCTTACTTAGGCCAGCCACGCGGAACTCTTTATCGCCATATCATAAAACTACTCAATTAATCTGTGCGTCTAAAACATTAACCTCGCGAGGAAAATTAAAAATAACTACTACTCTACAGCTGCGGTGGATTAAATTATTTATTTTATTTTGTTGAATACCGACCGTACCGCAAAATTTTACGATATTTTTATTATTTGGGTATTTATGGTCACATGCCACCAGGCCCTGGTTCACTTTGACACCTACATTCTAGAATGGTCTATCCCTGCCAATCCCAGTCCCGTCCGACCGATGCAATCGTATTTATTGGTAATTAAACTGAGTGGCTCCGATATACACTTAGAAGACCAAGAATATATTACATATACAAAGTTCAAGTCAGGATATATATTTGAAAAAAAGCAATGCATACTTAATTAAAATCGTAACAATACCAAAATTAATAGTAAATCCGATAAATTCAGTATGATTAATCAAGTTCAAAAGTTGAAGTTTTATACAGCCCCATCAGTACGGAATTCTCTAAAAGAGAGGCATCTTTTTAAATTAACAAATGCATCTTGACATAAATGATAAATTTTAGGTTTTAGTTAAGTTAACTTTATAGGCAGTCTCTGAAAATAATCAGGTAATAAATATATCCTATGGCTCGTGTCAAATATATTAACAGGAAAAATACGCGTTGCGTTTGTGCGATTGTCCCAAATCGTTTAAGGACGGAAGTTCCTATAGCCGACTCAGTTCACCTTTTTGGGTTATCGCGACGCTCACGTGTTCGATGTGTAACAACGTGACGAACTTTAAACCCAAATACAATACGAACTGTTTTAGTATTTATTTATTTATTTGTTTATTGTACGATAAATGCTCAAGAATATAATTTCGTTTCGCCTCATCGTATCATTGATACGTTGACGGGCTTTGCTCCTCGTGCTGTTAGTAACCAGAGAATTGCTTTGCAAATTACGTGGGCACGTGTGACTGTGCATAGACGACACCCAATATTCATTTCATGCCTGTCGTTGCCTTTTGCGTTACAGGCTCCGTAATAACGAATAAAACAATGTTGCCGTATTTACAATCTAACGTCCTTGTCGAATAATTTGGACCAAGGACTGTGGCGGGGGTGTTGAACTGTTATCGGCAATAGATCTGATGAAATGTTTTGTGCTGCCTTGCATGAATTCAAGTCTGCTCATGGCTCGTACCCTCAGACAAAAATGGCCTGACTGCCCGCCCCCCTCACCGCGCTGAAAGATATATGAAAAAAATATGACCACATATTACTCATACACTGGGCTTTGAATAATATCCGTATTATCTATACAACCAGTATCTCAGTTTGATTGCGTATTTTTTTTTTTTTTGTGGGTATAGTTACCTCCCAAGTGTTTCAAAATGACTAGTGTTTTTGAAAGTACCTAAAACATTTTATCGGCTGGGGTTGCCCGATCGTCTAATTCTGTTCCTCGACTACTATGTTTGTGGAACTCTGAACCCATTCATAAACGTAAGGCGTGAACCTGTAATTGACATACTTGTTTTCCTCATTCACGAATTACGAGTAGCTTTTATTAATACACCAAATACTTATACGATACGAGAATCCCATATTAATACTTGGTCGTGGAATCATAGCCTAACTTTTCTACAAGAATATTAATTTTAGATCATAATCCTTCAGCTTGACGCGCATTCGCGTTTCCTGGAAATTTGGTAAAGGAGGCCGGTTGAAATTCGCAATAGAAATGCCCCCCCGTCCCTCCCCCTCACCTATTAGGTATTTAGTCAATGATTTTTGGGTCTTAATCACAATCGTTGCTTTTCTAGCACAAATCGCGGAACACTTTCGCCAGCGCGACTATGCAGAACGCCGCACGGGCTACGGCGCGCGCGCGCGTGACGATCATCTCTCGCTTCATAGAAAGTTCATTATTTTGTGTGCATACATTAGTAATTAGTAATTAGCTGTTGTTTTCTTCCGCTGTCGTATTATAAGGTACAGCTATTAGTCGCATTATTGCATTACTATAACATTAAAAAAAATAATGATTTTCCCACTGTTTCTTACTTTATTTACGGCAAATTCACAAATTACCAATACCCACCTTTAATAAAATAGATTAAGGTTCATACGACTGCACGAGTAACAAAACGCTGCAATTTTACTCGTCTGCGCCGTTGAGCAAGAGTGTGAGGCACTGGAAGGGCTTATTTTTTACATTCCCTTATACTCTTGCTATAATATATATTCATTCCGTCTTTGAATCTTTCCGTATATTGAATAGGAATGCTTTTTGACAGAGATTCGAGAATAAATTTTGTGTCATGTAATACAGAAACAAAAAAAAACTGATTTAAAAGAGAACTAAACCCGCGCGCTCCGTACCCCAGGGTCTACTTTGCGGTTCGTTCACCTTCACTCCGCATATCATATCGTATTATCTTGTACTGTCTGATAGCATGACAGTCATGAAGCTCGCAATCTTGCATACTGTCTGACCAGCTTCTTAATGCTCTTTATATTACTTTAAAATAATCTTCAACAATACTATAAAAATATGGTATAAATGACAACCGCCCACAGGGCCTAGCTGCCAACCCGGGGCGAAGACCGGGGTTGAACAGCTAGGTCCTGTGGGCGGCGTTGAAGGCGTCTTCGGTGCACGACAACTCGTGCTTACGGCACTCGGGCTATTACGTGAATACTATGCAGGCGGCTTTGACGATTGTTCCACCGTTGTAGAATACACTTTCAGTTTTATCCGAATATTCCAATTTTACGGGCAAATTGTTACGAAGATTTAAAAAAAAAAAACCAAATCAGCCGAGTAGTTTCTGAGTTATAATGCTTCAGACAGAGTTACAATTTAATACACAATAAGGGCATGAAAAATAGCCATTACCAAGGCGAGAAGGTTTAATATTAGTGTAATAAATGTAGCAATATATTTGTACATATTATTTATTTATTACTTTTTCTTCTTCACCCGTGTCGAATCCTATGAAATTTGTAGAGAAATGAGTAGAGAAATATACGCTGACAACTTCACGCATTACCTACTATTGTGCATTTCATGGATAGTCGTTTCGCTACCCATTTCTAGACCCTTCGGGTCAATCGATCGCCCTAATAGAGACTATCATGTGGGGAACTCTCCCGGAGACTCGCGTGTTCGCACAGACGACTCATATTTGTGGGTCTGCAAGACCTTTTTAAACCCGACCGTTTTTTATATATAATTTCGCTTATAAGAACGCAATAGTTGATCGACCTCTGGGTTAACGGCCTAACTATTCAACGACGAATTGCTCGCGTACCGACTGCAGTCATCAACATTTATTATGTATTGACATTAGCGCTGACAATGTCATTTGTTTGCTGGTCTCAAAACATTCATTACACATCGTTTGTGTTCATTGTTTAAGTATGTGTCGCGTCACTCGGCTGTTTCTCGTGTTCACTACACTACACTACACTACACTACACCCTTACCCTTCCGCGTGCGATGTGGCTGGCGACTAGCGTTTAGGGTGTAGGGTGTAGGGTGAGCAGCTTCAGTGGCGTTGCCCCGTCGCGCGAACGCCCTTGACCGGGGCGTCGCGCGGCGGAGGTCGCGCGCGGGTCGCTTCTAATCTCGCCGCATATTATAATCCCTCCGATTTTTATCTCTGCATTTGTTGCGTATTTATCTTGCAGTAAACTCATATGTTTGCATCTTTTCGCATCGGAAGTATTTAGGGTGTATTTATTATCTGGGAAGATTGACGAGATATCTTCATACTTTATTTTCGTAAAGTTCATTTCCAACGTTGATTTGTTACGTTCTACGCATTTAGTGCAATATTATATTCGCAACTCTATTATAACATAGAATTAATGGAATGATTTCTTTGACTATGTCATCAGGGGCGGGCGACGCCAGTGAGCGGCGCGCCGCCCAGACCCTGGCCGAATGAACGGTCATGTTATTTTTTTGTTTAGCTTGCTGAGCTGTTTTCGTCGCGTTTTGATTGCGATTTTGCGATTTCGTTTAGGCAGGAGTCGTCAGCTAACATTACGTCACTTTCACGTTTTGCGAGATAAATAAGAACTGTTTGTTAGCTTCGGGATTTCAGCACGTGTTTTTTTAATATATAAATTTGACAGATCTGGGTTGGTAGATTCAGCTGTCGACAATAACTGGAGGTCAATGATTTACAGGCTATTTACTAGCTTACATTTCCCAGTCATCTCTTTCGATTTTCGAGTAGGGTTCCTTCAAATGGTTCAAAAAATATCTTAATTACGAAAATATTACTGTATATATCTAATATAATTTTTAGGCTTTCCGCCTGAGGGATATTAATTTGGCTGGTGGAATAACTAAATATATAAACATTAAAAATAATTATTGGAAATTATAATGTTTTTTAATGTACATTTTTCATATTTGATGGCATGTGCTAAATTATTATATGATACTGTGTATATGATATGATAAATTGCTATTATTTTTATTACAAATAATAATTATTGGAGCGAAGCTCCCATGTGGTGACTCAAATGTCACTCTGTTCACAGACTATGGCTCTAGAACTACAAGACCGATTTTGATAATTATTTTTTTAAAATGACCATGGCAATGTCTTCTATGCATAGATACCAAAAAACATATACATTTGATTGCGCAAAGAATTATAAAAAATTAAATGGTAATCCCTATGGAGAAATACATTTATATACTAAACTCCGCTTTAATGTAAGCCGCAGCGAAGCAAAGCGGCGCCCTAGTTTATTTAGCTGTTTTAAAAAAATCCTTATAAAATTATTTGGGGTCCTACTCAGTTCAGCTAAATTTGCTCGTTCTAGAGTCAGGGGGACAGCGCCGGCCCTTGATCAGGATAGAGCGAGATTGTCTTTTGGCGCTATTCAGTCGACGCTTTCACATCACATAAATTGTATTTCATGTTAAAGAAATAACAATAACCAACTTTTTATTGCATAAAATTAACGTTTATTAAGTTTAAATTAAATTAAGTAGCTCTAATTATTACACTCCTGCTTCTTTAACATAAACAAAGTTCCAATCGCTATATAATTATCTTATTGGGCATTTTGGCGCCTCTTCCTACTTGGCACCTAGAGCGACCACTCCTATCACTTTACCACAGGCTGCCACTTAGTGAAGGTGGTGGTGATAAAGCGTTAAAATAGTATGACTACAAGGTGCATATCCTACCTCCGACTGTGACGGTCAATAGTCAAAACCTTTACAACTAGACTATCACATTCTTAAATACATATATCTTTACTTAATACCAATGCAATTACCAATATCAAATACCAATATCAATGCAATTAGTTTCTTTTTCGCTAATTTGTATAATTTATATTGCTTATTTGAACATTTAAATATTTGCGGTATACAGTGGCGTGTGCCCAGAGTTTATACAGTAGGCAAGCCCTATCGCAGGGGCGTGGGGGGCAGCAAGCGCTCCACCTAAAAATTTTTTGAGGTACCTAGTAATTTTTAGGTAATAATTAAATTAAAATAAAAAATAAAATAGTCCACCAACAACAATGTAGATGTTTTTCAGAACGTCGAGCGAGAGCATAGCTCACGGAAGGCATGCTATTAACATACCAGACATTCTTTGTACATGCTAGCAAAAGTACCCTCCCTCTACCCTCTGCTCTAAGGCTTTTGAAAAATCCGTTTTCGTACAAGGTTTTGTGTGTGTGAAGATGAAGCTATATTGCTATATTTTTCTTGTTTCTTTTTTTCTATATTTATCTATTTATTCCGAATAGAAACACGTATCTTTTTTTAAAAATAATTTTATAACTTCTTCATAAACATTAGAACGTTTATGACATTGTTTTTCTAAATACACAGTTTGAGTGGATTTAACTATTCTTCTCAATGGTGGTGCAGAATCACGGTAGAATTATTTCTAATGAATTATTATAGGTACAGTAAATAAGAAAATAAAATATGTGCATAACCAACTATCTAATTGTTTTATTTTATTAATAAAACTCAACCTCTTTTTGTGTTTTTTGTATAATATTGTACAAATTATGTTTTCTCAGCTATTTTATGAAAAAAGTTGGCTTTGAAGACATTATAATTTATTTTTTCTGCATAAAGGTAAATTTGCAAGATTACCTAAATTAGCTCATCCACACATTTCATTTCCTTACACAATTAACCGATTTGTAAAAAATGAACTTTTAAAACCTTTGACACAAATGATCGAACATAAACGTCTCCGACGAGCGAGACTATACAATATACAATATAATATACCATATAATATACAACCTACTTATAATTTAGTTTTTAAATATAAGTTTTTTTTTTAGCTGGAAACAGGCCGATTATAGACAATTGAGCTCCGCATAAAGCGAGGGCTCTGGACGTTGCTTTGGCTTGTTTAGTTAGGAACGGGATCGAGGAAGGGAGCTGGGATTCTGTTGGTGCGCTGTACACCAGCAAGACGGAGAGCCCCAGGCAAGCGGGGCCAGTTGTTCGTGTCTCGGGGAGGACACCGGTCCCCCCCGCAAAGCGACGCTGGGTCCCACCCTCAACTCTCAGAAACCAGGATGGTCACGACATCGACGCTGCACATGCAAATGACCTCATTTTTCGAAAGGTTACTTTATTTTGTATATAATTTCAATTTAGTGTTACTTTTCATACTCTAATTGGAACTGCATTTTTCAACAGGAACACAAAATACACCTGTGCTTCACCACATCCTGGTACCTAATCCTGATTAACGTGCATTATTCAATATATTAAGATTCTTAATTTATTTTTGAATCTTAACTTTCTATACATTCCTGTATAAGAAGCTACTGTCCCCGCTCTTTGGCCATCTTTCTATCCGTCTGTCTGTCTGTTGAATCTTTCAACTCTAAAATTATAAATGCGAAAGAGATGAATTTTTGTGTATAGGTTGGTACCTAATATTTAAAATGTTATATTATACTATATTTCAAACTAGATGGTTAGATAATATTTGACAATATTTTACACTAAAGAGGACAGGTGAGAGTTAAAAATGCATTTTTATAAAACTCAGCGTTGGGTTTAAACCGACATCCTGCGCTCTTAAGTACAGAACCTCTTTAGTACCTTTATTAATATTATGCTATCCTACGCTTTATCAAAAAATTAATAAACTTTTATAAATTTTTCAATATTGTTAAGGTAATCTATATATGTAAGAATAAGTCAGTCCCTTTTTGAATATTTTAAAAAAATAAAATAACATTACACATTTAACTGAAATGATTTCTCCAAACTTATTTAACCTAACTGCTGTCGGCCCGACTTTTACGAGCTATCCGCAAAATGCTCACTGGCATTTTGAAAACATGGGGTTTATTTACACCATGTTTTATGCTTACTAAAATGTTTATTTTAGAAAAACTATGAATGTTTTCTTGATAATTAGCACTTTTTGAAAAGCCTATGAAATTCACTAGAAAATGGTTTATTATTAACTTTACAAAATACAATAAAACAGTTTATCAACATAACATACATAGTTTTTTTAAAATAAGCATTTTATGTAAGCGCTCGTAATTAAGCCAATTTTTGCGGACCTCCACGCGTTTTTGTGACTTTTATGTAAAAGTAGCCTTGCCACGTGTCGGGTTAATGGAGATTTTTATGGCGCTAGAAGTCTCATAAAACCTATATTGCCAACACTAAAAAATAATTAAATAAATACATGCAGACCGAGGCCACACCGGTGCAGCCTGGACATAAGGTGAGGCCCAGCTCTGCGGCGTGGACATTCGTCGGATTAAGTATGTATACATAACCCGACAACTGATAATCTAGGTTCTACTGTATTAAAAAAGCCTAGTTGGAAGGGCAATAAATTCTCAAAATTGAATAAAATGCACATACAAATATTTCCCAGCTGACATGACATGACGATGACATTCTCCCTTCATTACTCTGTTAAGAATATATTAATCACACTCCAAAATAGAAATTTTCAAATCTGGTTTGTAAAATAATTCTTTGCAAATAAGTAATGCAATTATCACAAAAATATAAGTTAATATTTTTTTGTTTCAGGTGCGAGGCATACTCAACAAACTCACACCGGAAAAGTTTCAAAAGCTGAGCGATGACCTCCTGTACCTAGACCTAGATTCAAACTCAGTACTTAGAGGCGTCATTTTGTTAATATTCGAGAAAGCTTTAGATGAGCCCAAGTACTCGTCTATGTACGCTCAGCTGTGCAAACGGCTGAGCGAGGAAGCGCCCAACTTTGAACCACCCGACGAACCGTGCACATTTCGCCTCCTGCTCCTAAACAAGTGTAGATCGGAGTTTGAGAACAGATCGGCCGCCTTCCAGGCCTTTGAGCGCAATGGCGAGAAACTGTCGCCCGAGGATGAAGAAAAACGTCACATCGCCAAGTCGAAGATGCTCGGCAACATCAAATTCATCGGAGAGCTCGGAAAGTTGGACATTTTGGCGGAATCGATCCTTCACCTATGCATCCAAACACTTCTGGTGGAGTGGCAACACCCCGACCAGCAGGAGGACTTGGAGTGTCTCTCGCAGCTGGTGCGCACTTGCGGACGCGCTCTGGACTCGCGGGGGCGCCTCCTCATGGACCAGTACTTTGAGCGCATGGAGAGGCTCTCCAAGAAGAAAGATTTGCAACCGAGGATCCGCTTCATGTTGCGGGACGTGATCGAACTGCGTCGCAACAGTTGGGTGCCGCGCCGAGCTGCCGCCCAGGCCGCCGAGGGACCCGTGCCTATTCTCCAACTGCGCAACGACGAGGAGCCGCGGCCATATCGCGGTGGCGGTCGCGGTTCGCAAGCCAACGATGGCCTATCCTCCGATCCGCTCTTCCGTCATGGACTAAAGACGCGACAGGGTCTTGACGACATACTCAACTTTACTTCGATGAGTCTATCTTCGCCGTCCACCAACCTTGTACCGCTACCCTCTGACAAATATGCCTTCGGTGCTAATGGCTTCGGAGGCAGTAGAGACAATCGTGGTCGAAACAACAACTACCAACGGAATCAAGGTGGCTTTAACAAGCATAACCAAAATAACAACTGTATGTACCACATTTCAGTGTTGTTAGGGTAAATTCATCTTTATTTTTATTAATTAAGTTTTTTTTTTATTTCAGCAAATAACAAGGAAGTGGCACCTCGTTTTAAACAAAGTCGAGTTTTACCGACTGCCGGTGCTATGGAAAATATTCAAATGAAGCCAGCTGCTAATTCTTTGGTTTTCAAAGCGAATACTCTTAAACCTCAAACTACACCTTTGCCTCTTACTGCACCAGGTTTGTACCATGGTTTTATTACTAATTTATACAGTTTTTATCAATTACCAACATTTAATGATATTTAACTTTTCAGGTCTTCGACCTATGGCCGGTGCTCTTGGTACTGCAAGCTTATCATCAAGTGCTGTCAATACAAATAATGATAAATACAACCAATCTCCATTAAATCCTACATCAGCTTCCCTCCTTAAAGAGCCAACAATCGCAATTAAAACTGCTAACGACAAGCTAAACAAACTTAAAAAGGACAAGGTATATATTTTGAATTTCAAATCAATAATTAGTACCTACTTAATTTCAGATTAACGTCATTAGAATCTGTATTTAAAATGAGGTCAGCGTTTGAGATTTTAATTCAGTTTCTGAACCAATGACCTCCATATAGATCTAAAAGTCCTAAAAATTAACTAAAGGTTGGAAATGGGAAACTGAGGGTTCAAGGTATTGTAGAATACATCCCACCTCTCCCACACCCAACTAGCTATATTTACCGGCAATCTTCTAACCTATCATTAAAACAAGTTGTAAGTCTTATAAAAAACCAAATGAAAAAGGCCTATGGTTAAATAATAACAACAAATATAAGTTATTTAACAATATTTATAGCTGTTACGTAATAAAAGCAATATTATATACTTTTTAATAATTCATTATTTTTTTACTGCCATATAATCATAAAATGATAATAGTAAAAAAAGCCACGATAGAGAATGATTGTCTAATTTTCGAATCCGTTTAGCAAACAAAAAGTAAGTCGCTGTTGACCTACTAGTGGCACAGTATACTCGCATGTCTCGTTTTTTATGTTTTACAATGGAATCAATACAAAAAGAAATTTGACCCCCTGCCCTGTCTTTCGCCGGTGGTCTAAATTTATAATACTACTACTATAGTGCGATTTATCTTGTTTGTAGAATTTAAATTACTGCTTGATTCTCCGCAGTAAATTAGACTACAGGAATATGTATATTTTTCTAAATAGGGGAAAATGGTCTTTGTTACATATTATTTCATGAAATAGCTGATTTGTCTTATTTTTGATAATATTGTTTCCATTTTTTGTTACCTGCTTAAAAATTATTAAATAAAACCTAATTTTAGTGCAGATTGTTTATTGGAATGAATATTAAACAATTTCTTATTTTAGGGACCTAACCGAGAAGAGATCCTTAAACAAACAAAAGAGATACTGGAAACATTGTTTCTTGATAATTCTAATAAACACGATGAGAAGCCAGAAAATATTGAGGAAAATGGCAAAACCGCAGAGAATGGAGACTCCTGTGATCTTGTAGAATTTGTCAACACATATAGAGAGCTCAAAGTCCCAGAAAAATATGCAAAAGAAGTTGCTTCTGCTATTTTTGAATACATTCTGGAAAAAAATGGTAAGTCTCTTATGGGGCGGAGCGTTGGCAGCTAGGCCCTGCGGGGGTGGTTCAGGTTCTAAATGACGTCTTCTATGGTTTTTTAAATGAAGCACATCACGCCAATACGCTAATCTGTTTACAATTCCAAGAATTTGTCAAGTGTTTTATACTGTTCGAAAGAGTACAAATTGCAGAAGTTTTTCAAAGTATTTGATCACCCAAGGTTGCCATATTTTTTTATCCTTATTTACCCGGAAACCCAAAACGTTCCATAATACTAAAACTTTGTTATTATTATATATTATTATTTTTTACTTAATATTTAGATATTTGTTATCATATTCTGCAGAATAAATATTTAGTTTAAGATGCATTTCGGTTATTCAGCAATACATTGTGGATCGGATAACGACAAACCCCTTGCATCGTCGGAAAACTGACGACTGTCCTTGGTCAGGTAAATTTATCGAGGATATAACCTGACTAAAATACCCTTTTTCCAAAACCTTCATCCTGGCTCGCTGCTCTCGGGGGGGATGAGAAATAATATTTTTTAGGTAATTTTCCTTTTTTAGGTAAGTCCTAATTTTCATCACATATTGTTAATTGATGCTTCAAATACATTTTGATTGCTTGGTGGAAAACTGTTGGCCAGGATTAATTATTACTACTAGTGGTCCCAGTGGTCGAAATTTGACTATGATTCATTAAACTTTTAGGTTTGAACTTTATTGAGGATCTTATACCTCTATAATGAGGTGAGTTTTACCTCTATAATTATTTCATTTTTTTTTTTTTTTATTTTGTTCAATTACGTCATTACTGTTTATTGTGTGCCTTAATTCTCTGCAATACCTACGAAATTAAAAATGTAATATTAGTAACAGTTGTAAAAAAAAACACATTTACAGCTTGTATTTGTATTTATTTTTAAATCAATTTTTTGATACAATTCACTGTCAGTTTTAATTTTTTCATGTAAAAATAAGATTTGACATTCATAGAAGTATATGATGGCATTAATTATTTGTGCTTGACATTAACTACTACATTGACATTGACAGACTAGACTATTGACAAAGGGACATTTCAAATCACATAGAATTCACGGCTCGAAACTCATTCTGTCAATCAGGTGTTAGTACCTAGTATACTCCCCTGTACTCCTAATATGCCTAAAAAGGGATACAAAGTTTTCTCTTCACGTATTAATAGGCAATTATATTATTTATAAAAAGTAAATCTTTAAGGTTAAATAATTCCCTATTTATTTTACAGAAAATGAGGAAGGAAAGATTCGCTGCATAGAATTTGCGTCAAAACTAAGAAGTGAGTCTCTTTTGGGTGCAGCAGCTTGGTTGGATGGTTTACGATCTCTCTCCTTGACTATCGCACAGAGAGAATCATCCACACCCAAAATTGGTTCTATGGTTGCATCTTTGATGGCTGCAGCTGTGGATAAGGTCAGTCAACTAGTTCTTAACTTACATAAAATAAGTTAAAAGATGACTTCATTTAATATTGTAGACTTAAAAGACTGTTTTAAATCTTAAAATATTCCTTGATCTTTGATATTTTTGGATAGAAAAAATAAAGATTAACTAAGTCAAAACTAAATAGTATTAAAAAAAAAATAGGTGATACATTTTCACATATCAGGGTGAAAGTACAGTTTCATCTAAATTTTACTTTAAAAAGGGCTATTCTGTTAATTTTGCATAATATAATCTGTTTATATTAAATTGCAATTAAATTTAAAGCACAGAATCATATAGGTATACTATACTATAAAGAATGTGAATGCAGTATTATAAATGATTTTCTAACATCAAATTCTCATATAACTTTAATGATTTAAATACTATATACCGATAACTTAAAACGATCTAATAACACGGGAGCAAGTTAGGTTTGGAGGTGGTGTGTGGTAACACAGCCAATTTCCTCAACGAAATTCTATTTAGCTTATTTTATTCATTATTGTTGTTTTTTTTTATTAATTATATAAATATATGAAAAAAATAAATCAAACAATTACTCATTACTGTTTTCTAATTTTATTTTTCAACACAATCGCATTAAAGTGGTTGCTTATTGGGCTTAGAATTAATAATTAAGTTAATTTTTATAAAATAAAAATTAATGAAAATATCATATTTAAAAGTTCATCAAACTTAATTATTTTATTTTGACCACAGACACACTTTGCTGAAATGCTGGGCTAACCTCTAGTTACGCATACTAGATATTAATAGGCTGAGCTATTATATATAGCTCAGACATCAAACTAAGAAAAATAATATTTTTAAAAATAATTTTGCATTGTCATAGGTAACTCAGAATGTCAATGATGCAATTTTACACTTTTGGAGGGGGGGGGTTCTGTTTAATGTTGTTTAATGAGGTTAGTGGTAATAAATGTTGATATTACAACATTGCAATTTAACTCGGGATGAAAAAAACAAGCTTAGGATTGAGGGTTTATTCTGCTGCCCTGAACCACTGAACCGAATATTCGAAAATCTATACCAACTTTTAGTTTAATAACATTTTAAATATTCTTAAATAAAAAATATTATACTGATTGTTAGATTGATTTTTAATTAGCATAATGAAGTAAACTGTTGAATATTCATTTATTTATTTGATACGTAAAATAAATGTTGATTATATGAAGAAAGTATAGTATAATAAGTCGATTTGAATGAAATATAATTATATTTTGGCAGGGCATATGCACTCTTTCTGATATTGCTTCAATTACGGATAACGGAGCACACTACCCTCTTTTCCTGCTGGTTCTTCAACAAATGCACAAAATATGCGGAAAGGAAAAACTCACAGAGATATACAATGCAAGCAAGGTATGTTTCTTCCCCTATAACAGAACCTTATACAGTTTTAAATAACCACAGTGCATTATTTTTAACATAGATCAGTACTCATTGTGCAGATACAGTAACAAAATGTTTTAGTTTATTAATATTTTAAAATACATTTTTATGTACATAGGAGAGTCTTAATGTAATTGTTACAAGTATTTATATGGCTTAAGGTAATTAACCTTATATTATATAAATCCACAAAGGTGTAAAACACAAAGTATCTTACGTTATGGTCGCTTATATTTTTGTTACATTATGAGAAAGTAAGTGGGTTAAATGTTTTCCAATATTAAATACATTTATATAAATAGTGCAGCAAGCTAAAAAAGTTAATACTTGTTCGATAACATAAATGTAATGTAATGTCTTTTGTAAAATTTTTCTTTGTTCGCCAGAGCAGCTTGTATAGTATGGTAATATGTATCATTTTTTGTGCACAGTTGAGAAACGCCGAATATGTTCCATAACAGTATGTGAATATATAAAAATATGACAATAAAAATATAAAAAAGTTGGTACATATTAACTAAAGTATAACCTGTCAAGCGCCCGAGCAATATAAATCAAAATAACCCTCGAGTGCCCCACGATATTTTTCAAAATTGTGTAATTACGGGCGCTTGATATAAAATACTCATTTTAGAAAAACTATGTATGTCATGTTGATAAACTTCACTATTTTGAATAGTTTTGAAATGAGTAGGAGTATGTTTTGAGTATGGTTCTATTACTAACTATAGATATTGGATATTAAAAAAAATAAAAAATGTCAAACTAGAAAAAATATATTTTTGGGTAAAATTTTATTTTTGATAACCAAAAAAGAAAATTTAAAACGGAACACCCGTCTTTTATTTTTTACTTATGTTCTTAGATATCATGTAAAAAAATTAATTAAATTAAATTTATTTAAAAATATGTATACCCATATATTTATAGATGGTTAATGGAGATCGTCACTGTTGCTGTATTATTTTTTTTTATTATTATTTAATTACATATTTATTTTATTTGTTCTAATTGTCGCTTTATAAATTATTCTTCTGCTAATTTTTTTTTTTTTTTTACTAAAATTATGTATAGTTTTTTAAATATAAAAGACTTTTAAGTTTAACTAAAGGTGTCAGTAAAAAAAAATACATAATGTTCAAATTTTTTTTTTTCGTAAAGTAATAAGAAACGGGAGTATTTCTTCTATTTATGTTGATAAATGATATTTCTAAATGAAATCAGTTAAAAAAAAAATGTTGATTTTTTGTGAGTCAATAGTACCCATAAAACAGATAAACAAAGCGACAACCGTTCCGAAATGCCAAGACATCATCTTGTCAGTAGTCAGTTGTACTGCTGTTCTACTATTGGGCAAATCCAAATCACAAAAGGTCTTCTAAACTGTCAAATCTGCAAGTTATTTATTAAAAATGTTGAATGAACAATTTGGAATGTTCCAATAGTACCGCAGTTCAAGGGGAAGCCTGGATAAGGCAGTAAAGATCGAAGGTGTGTTTCCTAAACATACCTAATAAGTTTACTCCAGCATGACACGTATATTCATTATTAATAAGAGCTTATTTGTTTTTGGTAAGTAACAAAAGCTTACAATGCGAAAAATGATCAAATAAAGTTTCCTATAAGATTAACGAATCATTCTTGCAAGTTAACTAGAAAACTGTAAATGCTAAATTACAATTTAAATAGTATTTGTACCTAAATTCATTCTGCGAATAGTGACCACAATAGTGAATAGTGAATAGTGATTAGTTCTGCGAATGGTGCACAATTTAGACTCTGTGCATGATAAGTTAAAAATGTATATTTTTTACTCTACAGGTGACTTTGCTAACTCTGTTGCCAACTGGAGAAAGGACCAAGGAACGCCTTTCTGAGATATTAGAGGAGCGCAATTTATCATTCCTGTTTCCTCTTCTGCGTGTTCAAGCAGAACTGGCCCGTCAGATCTCGACCGAGCCAAACCCTCTCACCCTATATCGCTGGATCAGGGATCGTCTGGATGCCACCGCTCGCGCCGATCCAGGATTCGTAAATGCACTTGTTACTGTCATTATGAAGCATATCACACAGGTTACTTTTTATGTAATTTATAATTTATGATAACACTCTTGCTTAAAAAGAGGCTTAAAATATTTAAGCCTCTTAAATATTAAATATTTTCAAGGTTGCCTTTGTAAAGGCTTTGGGATTTATTGGCAGGCAGTTTGAGGTTTAGCATGACACCTGTTTAACCAAATGTGGCAGTGGGTATGTTTCCTATTTTACATATAAATGCAGAAGGGAAGGAAGTAGCATTGTGAGCGATGAGGATCACAGGAGATACATCACTTAGTCTTGAGTGGTCTGCTTACTTTTATGAATATTTCTGGAACGAAGCAAGAAAAAGTTACTTTTGATATAAAAAACATTTTGCAATAGCATTAACGCGATGTGTGACATGGACATGTTAAAGATATTCCGTTAATAATGAAAGGATATTCCGTTTTTTATTACTTTGTGAAAAAAAAGAATATATGGGTATTAATAAAATAATAACATTTGATGGGGGGGCCATATAAGATTTAACTGAAAGGAACAGTGAGATACGCAAAAAGGACATATTATTTTTAACAAGTATTAATGCCACAGTGGATTTCCCAAAAATAACAATTTTGAAAACACCCATAATAGCTGCTGAAAAAAAAACAGCAGGGTCAAACGGCAGGTCAATGCTCCTATCAGAGCCACACAATTATACTACCCAATACAATATAAGGCCTTTGACACAGACAATCATGCTACAAAAACACAAATGTCATATATATAAGAAGTGCAACTGAACAAAATGAATTAAAACAAGAGTGATGCAACTTTAATTCCTAAAAATTATGCTAATTTAAGAAGAAAAATGTTATAAAAGGAAAATTTGGTGTATTTTTTATTATTGTGACTTTCGACTGCCAAAATCGAGATGACATGATGTAACTCTTTGGCTGTATAATAATACATTTTGTTTCATGTAACTGTCAATTGTTTTTCCATTGTGGTCATATTGAAAATTGCGTGTGTTCATCGCCACGGATTTAACTCTTCAAAATTTTCGTGCGATGATTTATTACGATTTTCAGCGTGGACTAACTCAAAAACAGTGCATCGATCAACTCCCTTCGACTTTTGGGGATAAAGCACCATCGAAAACCACTGTATCACTGTATCACTGGTTTAGTGAGTTTTGGCAAACAGCATGTTAATTATACAATAAAACCTTTCTCCAACGGAACTAATCTTTATCTATCATAATATTTCAGTATCATTTAAACTTGCAGGAATCAACCTTATCACCCGGAGTTCCTGTGGTGACTCTTCCTGATAAATCTTTAGTTGAAAAAGAAAAAAGCCTCATTGAAAAATATGCTGTTTTGCTGAGGGCCTTCTTGGACCAAAATTCTCAACTGCAACTCATCGCCATCTACGCTCTTCAAGTTTATTGCTACTCCCTCAACTTTCCAAAAGGTACATTTTTTTAATTTCATCAAAATATGTAGTTAATTATTATCATTCTTTTATCAAACCACACCTCATTTTTTCTGGATGACAATTTATGAAGTTGCTTTTCTATGATCTTATTCATCCATCCATCCAGAAGAATTTTTAAAGTGGCTATTATATTAAGGCTATACTTATGCATCATTCTAGTTCTCTTCATTATTCGAGACTTGATGCTATCATCATATATTTCTGGCTGTCTAACTAACAACCTAACCAGCTAATCCAAAAAATCCGAAAGGATTAGTTGGCTGGCTGGTAAGCTTTTATTCAGTGTATAAAATATTTTGGTTAGACATACTTACGAATGTTCTCAGGAGGTTTTAGCTAAATTGCTACATATAATATAATACCATCAACGTAAATTTGTTTTTTTTTAAATACATTTTTTTTTAATGTTAATATTATACTATAACATTCTTGATGCAAAAAGGATACTTTTGTCTGCTCAGAGACTAATTAGTTTTATATATTTTTAGACTGGTTTTGTCTAAAAGTACCTGAAGTATTTTATTAACTTTTTTATTTTTATTAACAACTTTGTGACTCAAAAACATAGGTAAGATCAGGGGGGTAAGTCCGAAAAATCCGGATCATGATAACTAAAAAAAAATAAATATGTTTATAAGTTGATTAAGGAAATATTTATTTTAGAACGATCCAAAATAAATCTCGCTCTAGACGAACTTCAAATCCCCTCTCATCAAAACTGAGATGAAGGAAAAGCCGGTCACCGTTTGAATTTTGATACAGAATTGTATTATTGCACAGCGGGTGGGATCGCTATAAATCAGTTACTCGCGAATTTTGTGGTCACTTACAGATGATTCTATTGTTCGTCACTTTAAAAGTTCATCTTAAGTCTGGAAAGTTTGTCATAAGAAAGATATTGTTGCCATGAACACGTTGCTTTTCTGGGATTTTTTTTTACAGTTAGAAGGCATTGTATTTCTAACAAAAACAAAACAATTTCGGATAACAATGAGATGACGCACTTGCGCTGAGACAAAAGAAAACAAAATGGCTGTGGATTGATTTTTCATGATTTACAGTGCGCTCTTCTGTCACAGAGTTCAAATGTGTTGTTTATATACTGAATACTATCTAATGGCATACCAATACAAGTATAAATAAATTTCATTCGCCTGGATAGTCGATTTTTAAAATATTTTGACAGTTTCTTAAATGCATGAAAATAATGTTATATTAACTAGCGAGTTTAATTTAATGTGAAGTAATTAATCTTGTTTTTAGGAATGTTACTAAGATGGTTTATGGCCCTTTACGAAATGGAAATCTGCGAAGAAGAGGCATTCTTGAAGTGGAAAGAAGACGTGACGGATGCATACCCAGGAAAAGGGGACGCTTTATTCCAAGTAAATGCATGGCTCACTTGGCTGCAGGAGCTCGAGTCCGACTCGGAGGAGGCCGATGACTAGGTCCATAAATCATTAACAAAAATCTCATCCCCGATGTCTCCCCGACGAATGGTCTCATCCACAAAAGCACATAAGAGAAAAGCATTTGTAGCACAGTAAGTTGTATGGTGACTTGGTTTCTTTGCGGGTCACTCAGGAAAATACTCTATGAAGTGCCAATCGTTCACTTTGTGATGTGTCATTAAATGAGTAGTGCGTCGACAGACGATCTTTAATTTCAATTAATTGCAACTGTCCTAATGTTTTACAGACTGATATCGTGCAAATTAATTACCGTGAGAGTGCGTCAATGAATAAATTTAACTGGTCGACAAATACAATAAGATTTATTCAATACTTATGAAGGTGCCTCTCCGATGGCGGTCCAAAGACTGAAATTAATTAAGATGCTAGGAATGTGCGATTTTTCAAGTTTGTGTTAATTTGTGTCTTCATTAATAAGTGATTTGAATGACAATGTTTAAAATGAGTATATTATTCGACCGCGGATGTTCAAAAACCATACAACCTTTGAGTCGAAGCAACCATTACTATCCAGAAACACTTTTAGATGGTCTTACCTTTGTTTAAGATCAAAATATATTTTAATTATTGAGTTTAATTGGGTAAATTCATAATTTCCGATTGGCTGTTTTAAAATTATGTAAGTACATTAAATATTATCAATGGAAACGTTCACTAGATTTTGTGAATTGAGTAATTTTCCTGTATTCCACGAATAATGCGTGTTGTCAAGTCACCACTGCCAATTTAGAATCATGTATTTATAATTTACCGTAATCTCACTTAATGGCTAACCGGTTGATGATTAGACTGATGTGTGCTTAGTTTTAATATATTAATAAATTGACGACTTTTTACTAAAATTTTCCAACAAATGCCATTTGATCTTTTGTGCTTTTAAAGACTACAAATATTTCAAAAGTTGCATAATAAAAAGTATAGCGAGGAACTTAGCTTTTATTTTCATGAACTAAGCAGCAGTCCAGAACTGTACTAATCTTTAGCATTTTTGTTTTTAATAAGAATTAATAAAACCAGAATTCCTTCGTTACTTTTTAGTCGGATATATAAAAAAAATACTGGTTGTATTTCTTAATCCTTTCTGGACAAGTCATATGGTCTGATGTGGTTAAGATTTACAGGAGTTAAATGTTGCAAATGTCATTTTTTTTTGTAAATTTTGGGGCCTATTTTATGCTTGTTGTCGATGCTTCATAGATAGATTTGATCGATAGATTTTTTTTTTATTAAATCCACCAATATCCAATAAACTACTAACACAAACGCGCCCATTTCAAAGTTATCAAGAATTTCATTTTATTTCATTTAAATATAATATCGACTGTTTTTGTCAAGTAGTTAGGTAGCGAATTACATCGCAGTTTAAAAAAAATATATGCACATTAATTTATTTATAACTTTTCAGTGGTATAACAAAACATGTAATTAAATGTTTGTAACAAAGGGTCTTCTTCACTTTATCCTACTTATTTAGATATTTTCATAGGTGGTATATTATAATTCACTTTAAAAAGTGCATATTTATTGTGATTAAGCTTGTAAGTAGTTATGCCACTGGTTTCTTAGAATTTACAAGATGTGTGATTGATTGCTTCTATGTTAGTGCCCTGTATCATGAGTGTTATTGCAATTCAACTTAAATACTAAGTAGATCAATTTTTGCTATATTTCATTTATTGATAATTTCCATTATATTTCAAAGCAATTTTTCCCAGCAGTATATTGTCATTTCTGATTATTGGTTACAGTAAAAAAATTGTAAATTAAATTTTGCAACACAATTGTTTTTTTTTTAATATATACAAGACTAAGCCTTTAACCTTCCCAATAGCCACTGATGGATGTTTGAATATGCTTTTTTTTGTAGAGTTATACTTCGTTTTGATATTTTTATAAAATATATACAAGTATCTTTAATTATTATTCGTTTTTTTTTAAGTGTACATGTCGGACAAGAACTGTTTTTTTTTGTTAAAAATTAATAATTTTTATATTTTCAGGGGTCTTTGTTTTTTTAGGTTAAATTCTCCGCAACTTTTTCAGATTAATTTGCTTAAGTGGTCTATCCTCGGGACAAATATAGAAAAACATTATATAATTATTAAGTCTTGTAATTATTTAGTTGTGACTCATTTAGTTAATGTGATCTTGTATTTTCTACGAAAAATTAACATACCAGATGGTTAGAAAAATCGGAACTATTGTATTCAGAATAAAAATAAAAACCTTGGTGTAATTTACTACGAAAAAGGTTTATTTATTCAACCCCAGTACAATTTAGTACAGCGTCACTTGTCTTCTGGAGCTGCATTCTAAATCTTGGCTGCAACAACTGGAGCTGAAATAAAAGAAAAAAATGCATTTGAGCATGTAACGTCAGTTACAACAAATTAGTTATAAGCTAGAGTTGGTGAATTTACTCTATAAATTGTAAACAAATTCAACTTTAAAAATAAATTGTGTTTATATCTAGTAATGCAAAGTTTTAGAAAGATTTTTAAATATTTAAAAACTATGTTTTTGCTTTTGACGCTGTGAATCGCATTTATGAGTTTTGTCATCTTGCAGTATCAACAATATGGTCATTGTCTCGCAAAGCCGTAATACATATACTCTATTTCAAGAATAATTGAGATTACAGATCATTGGACGCAGAAAAGGAAATTGTGCATAGTCAAAAAGACTACTGATTATATATTTAAGATAAAACAACGAAATAAATGTTTCCGAATAAGTCGGTTAATAAAAGTGACTCTAGCAATTTAGCATTCGTGGTATGACATTGACAAAAAAATGAATAAAGCAAAGGCGCAATGCTCTCGAAGGAACGGGTTTCAAATTACTGTAAAAAGCTCTCTGGACCAATTGCTGTAACAAGAACTCATCATAAAATAGTGTTCAAAATAAGTAATGTGCTAATAATAATAAAAAAAAGAACATTTATCGGTTAGTCGGTATTAATTAAATATGAGTAATAGGATGAAAATTATTAGTTATATAGGGTGTTTTTTTTAGAGGCGTGGTTTTCAATCTGGCAGTACTTTTTTCATAGTTGGTGTTTTTGACAGCTGTCACTTGATTTATGCTCAGTTTGGTTTGCCATTTCATAATGAATAGACTTACTCCTGAACAACGTTTGCAAATAGTGCAAATTTAGAAAAAATCACTCTAAATTTTTTTAAAATCACTCAAAAATAAAGTAAAAATCGCGTCGTGGGCCTGTGGCGTGATCTCCAAGATCGTGCGATTTAACACAGCTGGACTATTTTTTGTGGGGTTATGTGAAGTCGCTTGTCTACGCAGATAAGCCGGACACGATTAAAGATTAACGTTTTTTTTAAAATAATTTTTATAATGAAATATTTTTTTTATTATTATCGCTTTATAAGTTATTCTTCTGTTTAAAATTTTTAATATACAAAAAAAAAAACTAAGGCAAGGTAGAAAAAAGTATAAATATTTTTAAAATATAATTTTTTGAGAGATTAAAAATGGAATATCTCTTCTATTTATTTTGATAAAGAATGACATTTCTAAATGAAATCAATTAGAAAGATGTTAAAATATATATTTAAAAATATATATAAAATGTTGATTGTTAAATGTTGTAAACAGTAAACACGTAAACAAAACGACAACTGTTCCGAAATGCATAATTTGCATCTTGGAGTATATACATTTTAGAATACATATGTTATTCGCAATAAAAATTTCACACGGAATACTTTATCAAAATGTATTTGCATACAAATCTATCGGAAGATAAGAACTATTTAAGATTCTTGTGTATCCGCCGTTGTCATAATGGTGGCCGCTGTTAGCCGCCAAAAAACAAGACGCTAAACATTTATGTTTTTAATCTTGTGGCTCGGTCGGTGCAAAAAAAACTTGTAAAATACACCCTCACTAGTTTCGGCAATATTATAATGAAAATAATAGATTGTACTCACTTATGGCCAAAAACCTCCTTCCAAACTATAGCGCAATATCAGTCTAAACTCACTGTAAATACCGAAAAAGTGAATTAGTACTATTGTAACGTGTTCACATTTCATCGACATTTCAGATGTTGGTATTTTTTTTATTGACGTTTCAATACAGCAAACCTCATTTTCTTTTTAAAAACGGGCGTAGAATTTAATGGAGATATTTATGGTGTAGGTAAAAGCTAACCCCAATGCAACCAGCATTAAAAAAAAATATATTAAATTAGATGTATCCTTGTGCCGCACGGATGCGGCACGTTCACTCTGCTAATACATTTCTATTGCCGCACTAGTGCGGCACGGACGCTAGAGGGGTTAAGTAATCAATTCTTTAATTTTTTTAATTTAATTGAAACTAGTAACTAGTTAGCCTACGTGGATCACTAAAATTTTTGCATCATTACCAAAAATTTAAAAAGAGTTGCGTAAGGGTTACTCATATCAAAAATTGATTCAAACAAAAATTGTAGGGAAATTAACATTTTGAACTGATTTAGTCGTGAGCCTAGAAAGGGAGGTATGATTTTTTGAATAATCAATTTTTCCCACCCCTAGGATCAATGGTTGATGCTATCAAAAACGTTTACTGAGATAAGTTTTAGGCCCTTATTTAAGGAATAATATAAAATTTAAATCAATTCGATATCTTATATACTAAGGAAGTTATAGCGAAATTCCACTTTTTCAAAAAAAACCCCCCTTGGGTGTGATTTTGCCCATTAACGAACTTGAGCAAGATTTTGTGCTCTTAAGTTTTAAGTATCAATTTGAAAGTGATTGATGTAAAATTACGGTAGTTATCGTGTCCACAAGAAAGTGATATAGATGATAGATTGATAACGCAATTGCATTTAACCAATCTATTAAATAACTATTAAAATTGGCCTACCTTAGTACGGGAAATGTCCAGTTAGGTATGGTTATGTTGTTCATTATATAATAAATGTGTAATAACAAAAAATCAGTAAATAAATAAGATGTATAAACTTTTAAACTGACGGCGGTTTTGGGTTGTTGTGAAACGTGAAGATATCTCGAAATTTTCCGGAAGTCATGCATGGAACTCATTGCAATAGGTAGCTTTCATAATGAAATTTGCCTAAAACACGTACAGAATGTGTTGAGAACCTCCTCCTTTTTTTGAAATCGGTTAAAAAGCATACTATTTTTTTTTAAAGAAATAACCTATGACATAGGTCAATACAATTATTTTGGGCCCTACTCAACTAGGCCAAATGTGCCTGTGCTAGAGTCAGGAGAGATGGTGGTAATGAAGCGTTAAAAATGGTATGACCATGTGTGGATTTGAACCCGCGACCTTTGGGTCAATAGTCTAACGCCTTAACCACTTGACTAGCACAATCTCATTTTAGTATATTATTTTGAGTTTATTTTAATTTTGAGATGGAATGTTGTCCACAAAATGATCATAGATCAGTATATTTTTTTGTTACTTGAATGTTTTTATTATTGCTAAGTACTTTTGACAATTGATTTTTAAATCGATATTATAGTTGACACGGCCCTGTGATTTTGCTCAAAGTTGTTTTCCCTGTTGACCATAATTTAGGTTAGATTTTAAAAAAATATTAACACTTTCGATACCTAATGACCACCTAATTCAATATGCATATCAATATGAATAGCTTCAATTATTTAGCCAGGCAAAGAAATATGGTGGTTATTTTAACTATTGCTGTGAATATATGCTATTCATTTTTACTCTATTCACTATAATAGCGTTCAGCTAAAGGTGCTCGGTTTTGAAAGAAACTTAATTATATAAAAATTGTATATGAAGCTAGAGAAAAAGGATTTCAAATGCTGTTAATGTACAAATTACACAAAATATAATTTTATACACGCAAGAAGGAAAAAAATACATTCAGGTGAAGTAAAAGGTTGGTTTAAACTCCAGGTTAATTTGTCTATATCAAAGACTCTATAATTTATCTATAAAAAACACTGGTGAAAATTGGATAATGAAGAATTGGGTATTCTCAAAACAACACATTCTTAATCCAAATGTCTCTAACTTTATGAGATTATTAAAGGTGTAAAAAAGATAGAAAAACCAGTGTGGTTGTTAGGATTTTATTAGAAAATGGCCATGATGTATTACGGTTACCTCTCACTCAATCTTAGTGAGAAGGTAAAGGCCTCTAATAAACTGTATTTGGAACCACAATTTAGTGAACAATGTATAAACTTGTTTCAATAATAATCGATTCTGACAAAAGCTTAAAAACGGTTATTGACAACTGATCATTAGGTATAAAACTACCAAAATATACACCGTCTCTCGGTGTTTGTTTAGTAAAATAGTTGTAAGCATGCATGCATAATGTTTAAGCAGTAGAAAAGACTGATGGATATATTTGTGATTTGATGAAATCTTTATTTAGCGCTTGAAGAAAGGATTAGTCACTAAAATTTATCTAATATTTCGTTTCTCAATAATCAAATTTACAAAATGATGCACGTGCTTATCAGCTAAATGGAAGGGAGATGATTTGAATACGAAACGTGTCTGTACTGAAAAAAAAAAGGATTATAAAACATCATATTACCTATTCTAATAAGGACACAAATTAAAATGAACGTAATTATGTTTTGATTGACGCTGTTCCTCGCTCTCCTCTTCTCTTCAGAATAATCTTCTCGATCCACAGGAGGAAGACGAAACATTTTGGCGTGTAGAGTAACAAAATTTATATATAAAAAAATGTCAAAAAAAACTTTAAGTCCACCACGTTAGCACAACACGAAAGAAATCGTATGCTTCTAGGGGTTAAGGAAATACTCAAAAGTTAGGTACACCACTTTGACAGTAATGAGTAACAGACAAAGTCAATCGAACGACAATCGTCTGACATTTGATTTGAACACGCCTGGAAATAACTGAACTACTCACTACTACTATTATTGGGTTGTATAATTTTTTTGAACGTACTAATAGAATAATAGCATATAATTTTCATTTAACATAAATCTAACTGCCAGCCCAAATTTTGTACAGCCTAATCTAATTTGGTACTTGCAACATTATTCTTTAAATCGATCGATTTAATTTATAATGCTGCCATAAAAAGTAGACTGCTTATATTTATTTTAAATGTACTTTATTCCGATACATGGTTATTAAAAATTATAGCAGAAAAAGTAAAAAAAAAAATAGAATAATAAAAGAATTTCGATAAATTTAGTTTTATAAATGTCAATTGTCAATATGACGCTTGTTTTTCTCTCAGCTGCTTCGCCAGAGGTTTATAACTAAAAAATCTGATAACGAAGGAACATTAGGAAGCGCAAACGTCAAAATTGATAGGAATCGGAAATATCCGAGTCGGAGGTTTATAGTATGAATCAACAAATAAATAAACTACCGGGTTGACTTTCGCACGTAATATGATTTGAACGAAGTTTATTATTGATTTGACAGCTATCATTTGGAAGTGTATTTTTTATAAATACAGTGAATTTGTGAGACAGTGTAAGAAGAAAAATCATCAAACTGGAGCGTTTACCAGAATACTTGAGGGACACTGTGGACTGGTTTATGGGGTGAGTACGCTATCAACTTATGGTTCGATCATATGATTCAATACAATATTAACAATATTTTATCACAGAGTATGTTAACATATTTTTTTCTATATTATCAAGTCATGTCCAAGTGTATGTTTCGATTATTATGTGAACAAACATGAAACCAACGATCTATATTTCTGAAGCCAAACGATAGATTTGGAAAATACTTTTTTTTTAATACATTTGACTGTCTTCAATTACTGAATTTATATTGCACGACGGTTTTATAGTTAGTACCTATTATTTAACATTGCCATAAGACTTTCTTTAGCTTAGGTTAAAAAACCTACATATGTAAATATTTTCAATTGTTTTAAATTCATAGCTCTGATAAATCTGAGTGTTTTTTTATTATAAACTGACAAAATATTTGTTCAAATTACTTATTTACTCTTACAAAAACTGAAATAGCTAGGCATTACAGTTATACCCTTTTTAAGGTTAATTGAAAAGTAAACTAGACCAGGTTTTTATTTTCAATATTTTTATAAAACTTTCTAGAAGTCAATTGAGGAAAACAAAGTACAAAATAAAATATCACTTCAGCATACATAATTAAGTACTTAACTTATTTATAAAAGCTTTTATATAAAGCCTTCAAATATATAATATATATTTTTTTACTTATTAGGTTATCTAAGTACTTACCCAATATTTTAAAAATTAAATATACTCACATGAATATAACTTTTATTATCATCAGGTTCATCAGTATAAGTAAGTCATTTATTAAGTATCTTTTGACACTCTGCCAGAAAATGTTATCTTTAAACTGTCAAATTAATTTTCTCAAAATACATTCTTTTGGCGAGCATACATTCTACAAGAAGTACTTATGGTATTTAAGCAACCGTTAAAAATACAATTTCTGTTATTGAATTTAAGGGATCCACAACTGCGTCAGTCAATTACATTTGCATACAATAAGTTTTTTCTGTTAATTCGGAACAAGCTTGCGTTTATTACTAGATAGAGAGATTTTAGAAATTCTTAACGCCTGTAAGTTGCACAGCAGATGGTGTTTCTTATTTAATATAAAATGATTTTGAAATGCTTGGTACTTTGTTAGCCAAAATTAAAGTTGTTCGTCGAGTTACAATGGTACTTCATGAGAGGACTAATAAATATAAAAGTCGAAACATTTATTCTTTGAGAACTACGTCCATTACTAAGATCTTCAAGTTAATGTTATCCTAGTGAAGACATGGTATTTAGAAGAATTCCTGCATTTTTTGTACAAGTTGCAATTATAATTTATAGGGAGAGATTTCCGGAAGATAATGTTAAAAAAACACTTGAAATACTTCCATTTTAGACAGTGCAAAATTTTAAAATGAGTTGCTGATGATTTTACAATGCGAAACGTGCACTTTTGCTATTTTTATTTTTTTTAAAAACTATAATTTATCTGCATTTTTAATGAAATTGAGAAGGCTGAAAATAATAATTTGCATTAAGTATATCGATGACCACAGTTAAAAGTAAAAGAAGTTTTTTTTACAAAAGAGGGCAAATTTTTTTATGCAGAGCACATTGACCCAGGCAGAATTATGTTAACTGCTAAGGAACAAATAATTCAACACATTTTGAACTTTTTTTTTATTATTTAACATAAATATATAAAAAGTTTATCAAATCAAAGTCGAGTATCTTTTATTCAAAAGCACAAGGAGTAGTAGTAGAAGTACAAGTTCATTTTGCAAACATGAGAAAGATAAGGATGATTTTTGTACAAAAAATAAAGAAAAAGTTACTTTTTAATAATTTAGGGTCAACAGTGGTAGCCAATGTACCCATGTAAAAAAGATGTGCTTTTAACTTCTATACATTCATGTATAAGGAGCTACTATCCCCGTCCTTTGGATGTCTGTCCACTTGTCTATTCGTCCGTCTGTCCGTTGCAACTTTCAACTCGAAAAGTACAAATGCGAAAGAGTTGAATTTTTGTGTGTAGATTCAAAAACAACTACACACACATCGAAAGCTGGTCAGCTAATATAGATATTTAACGGTATTCAAAGTCAACAAATTTTAGTATTGAAACTGACATAGCGCTCATCATCAGAGCGCGATCATATTATTCACATTTCAAACATATGACAGTGTGGCTATTGGAACGTTTTATTTATTGCTGTCTAGTTAGAATTAATATGAACTCGTCTATGAGCGCAAATAGAAATATGTAAAAGAATGTTCAGTGCAACATTATAGTTGTTATAAATTGAATTATGTCTTTGTTTATTTATTTATTGTGATTACCCAATAAAAATTGTACACAATACAGGTGACGTAAAGACAATATATATTGAAGTACCTATATATTCCTATAAACTAGGACAGCCCAACTGACTAATAAAGATAATTCGAGGTAAAAAAGAATAAAAAAGAAGAATATTAAAATATATTAAACTAATATATATAAAATAAAATAAATCAAAATACGATTTTAAATTTTTACCAAAGCAAAAAAAACAGTATTTTAAATATAAGAATTTATGCTTTGATTATTTATATCAGAATTAAATTAGGAATTTTGTTCGTGGTTTTGTACATTGGTATAGTATTTTAAGAAAGCGCGAGCGTTGTGAAACTTTTGAAAAGGATCAGTTTGGTAGAAGGTAGTACTAAATAAATAAAAATTCAGTAACTAAGAGGAAGGGGTGGGGGTGTTGTTTCATTACTAGCTGCGCCTCAAAATTTACAAAAAAAAACTGAAATGGTGTTAAAACTTATGAATTGAAATAATTTCATCATACTATTGTATCTATGTTTTTTATTTTAATCTACTCAACCCATCACAAGTTGAAACCAGAGAGGCACGAGTAGTCTGGGGGAAAAGATGCCTTTAATGATACCTGTAGAGTGTAGAGCCTAGCTTTAAGACGTTAGGTTCTGGTTAAATAATTTACTACTACTAAACAATGTAAACAAGTAGTTGATATTGTGTCATAGCCTTTCTTGTTTTTTTTTATGTATGTTCACTTTATTACTCTGGATTGGCTTAAGCGGTTTTGATATTTTTTTTATGTTTGCGAATTTCTCAAAAAAAAAACAAAAGAGTTACTCTTTTGTTTTTTACTTACAAGCCTTTGATTTTAAGCATTTTCTAAATTATACATTGTAAAAATAAAATACTGTTTTCTTGAAAAATATAATAATTCACATATTAAGTGGAAAATATATCTACCCAAAAATCTTTTAGTAGTCGGTAAATTACATACAGCTTCATATTTAGAACAATAAAAGTGTTTTTGCCAAACATTTTGAGATGGGTGCTTAATCTGTTTTTAATACCATGCAATAATATAAGTACGTACTTGGACAAACAAAAAAAATCTAAATATATATTTATTTCATATTTTATTATTATTATTATTAGTTTTAGGCAGGTAGCTTATGCTGATAAGCCTAAATCTGCACTTGTATCGTCTCTGATAAACTTGTCTAGTCTGTTCTTAAATTCGTTCACATTTCCGGCACTTAGCACTGCACTTGGTAACTTATTCCATGCATTCACCACTCTATTTGACATGAAATTCTTCCTCGGATTAGAACTAAAGGTTGTAACTTGAGAGTTTTAAATGATGTCCTCGCAAGTGCGAATTTGCATATATTATTTTATTGTGATATTTATTTTATTTTATTTTTTAATTCCCAGAAATACTAACATAACAGCTTACCATACTTTTATTAAAACAATAAAATGCATGATAACTTTAGCCAACTATAAGAATTCCCCTATTAACGAATACATTCTGAAGGCATAATTTGATATTTTAGTATTAAGAGCAAGTGTGTGTGACGCTAATGTTTATTGTTAATAATGTATGTTTATTGTCATATTGTTATTTTTAATAATGTCAATAATATAGCGAATGGCTACTATCTGTCCGCAAGTCTTCTTAGATGTCGGCGCGGCAATATGAATTTATGAATAATCGATCATAATAAAGATGAATTTACAAAGGAGATAGATAGATAGATGTGCCTGTGATATATGGACGAAAATCTTGGTGGGTATTACAAATCTAAACGCAACAGCGAAGGTGTAGTAAATTTAGAAACCACAAAGCATGGAGATAATAAAATAAAATAAAATATAAACAATGGCGCTGGTAGCCTTAACTCAAATGTTCTATTGCTAAATTAAATACGGGCACTATTAATGATTACTTTTGGATAATAAACACTTTTTATCATCCTAAAACCATATCACGCTATTAGAATTGTTACATGAATTTGTTCTGATTTTCGATAAAGCAAATACTTAAGTAATTGCATTAATTTGTAATAATTGTTAAATTAATTTGTAATAGACGATTAAAGCGCAGTCTACAAAAGACTATTTTTCTTCGATTTTTACTCGTAATTCCAAAGCTGACGTTTGATAATGAGAGTTACCTTACCTTGATCTTTTGTTTTCTGACTATTTTACGGTAATTTGAAGGGTGCAAGGAAGAAACGTGAGTTAACACTACAGCTTAATTTTACAGAAGATTTTTTCTTTTTGAAGGTGGATATCTTATTTAATAAACATTTTTTTTATTCTTAGGCTTAATAAATGAATCAATCATCCATCAATCCATATAATTTAAAGACTTTATATTTTAGTTTAAACATCTTTTTTGGACAGTTTTTGGTTATTATTCTTTATTCTCTATTGAGAGAAATCAACAGTATTACAAACAATTAGTATTAATGATAAGTTAACATTTTTTAAAAAATATTCGTAAAACTAATCAAAGATTTCTATTATTGACATAAACACTAAAAATTAAGTTAGAAACTAAAAATGTATAATTAATTATGCTTTTAACTCTTAAACGTATCAAAATACTGACATGGCTTGAATTCACATGATATATGGCATAATAAATCGATTTAAACATATATATTAATAATTCGTATAATTGTATAGCCTCAATGGCAGCTGACTGAAAGGATTGCTTCTTAGCGAACAGAGTGTCAAAACAATTTATGTATTTACGAGATTTATATATATTAAGATTAAATGCGTTCGATATTCGCGGTACCGACGAGAGGAGAATAAAAAACATTTGATTGACGGGTTCTATGCAAAGATGAACATTAAATTTAAACATGCTTAATAGTTTCGGACTATCTACCCTGTTGCAGAAAATTTTGTTCAAAAAACTTAAATCTAAAATCGTCCTATCCTTTAAGCTGGTGCAATTATAGTAATTTAATAAGTCCTGATAGCTATTGTAGTATCGTAAGTTGGATTTCTATTAAATCTATATCTTAGTGATTTCAGCATAGATTTTTGCAAGCGTTCTATTAGCAGATCATATTGCTTGTAGGAGGGATTCCATATAACACTAGCATATTCCAACTTACTTCTTATTAATGCGTTAACAATTGTGATTACTGAAACATGGTTTTTAAAAGGTTTCGTTATTAAGATAAATCCCAGTAGCTTAAAACATTGAGTTGTAATTTCATCCACATAGCATTAAAATTCAATTTAGTATCATAAACAAACCCAAGTCTTTGAATTTATAAATTCGCTCAATTGGCTGACCATTTATATGGTTAATTATGGTGGTATAGTATTATATTGTACAAACATGTTGTATGTATTGTTTTTCCCTGTACCAACTATCTTTTGTATCTCACGTTTTTACCCGGTTCGATGAATACTTTCTATAGAACTTGGAATTCTGTCATCTGACCGAACAGAGACTGCCATCAAAAACGCATTTTAGGAAAAAAGTGATAACTCACGTTTCTTCCCTGTACCCTTCATTTATAATAGGCCTTATGAAAGTATATTAACATAGCAATAAAGTATAAAGTATGTACATCATATGCACCTATTATTTACTCCTTCAAAGATTCAATTATTTATTTTTAAACTCACGAACAGAAATACTTTGTTGTATAAGTACTTATGTCCTTAATTTCTTTATTTTGGAGGTCGGTTTTCTACCTAAAGAGTAATATTACCTAATAACTAATTTCCTCAAATTTCCGAATGGATTTTATGAGAACTCGACGTTAACATATCTGGTGGCCGGAAGACATCCCCAATAGTGGGCAAACTCTCGATTCGCGAGCAAAAGCACCGAGGAAATATTCATTTTGTTTTTTTTTTTATTTAGGCTGGGAAATATTTAGGTTTAATTCGATGGAAAACGTAATGATATATAGGATAACATATGTACTGCAAGTTCTCTTACAAAGACCATTCAGAAGACTGAACTTGGTTAAAATACTCCCGTAATAAAAGTAGAAAGTTTTAATCACCAATTCTGTCACCTAAAGGTGAAATAGACTCACATGAAAGGCATCATGTGTACACAGCACGGATGGAGATCGCCATTCAAAGGGTCGTGCGACAGCAATGATGTCCACCTCCGAATACTGCAACAAAAAAGTCACGAAATGAAAATGTTTCGCCGAGACGGTACTGTCCATGATGACGGAGTTCGAATGTACACCAGTTTTAGAGGCATTCCAGGAAGTGGTAAAGTAATCGGAGACTAATTACGCATGTTCCTACTGGCGCACCAACTTGTCAGTCAGCTCTGAGATGGGGACCAGGTAAGAGCTAAAATTGAAAAATCTTCAAAAAATTCACATTTTTGGTGATGCACCACTCCTCAACAACTAAGTATTTATAAGAGTGGTTTATAATATTATGTAGGTACATTAAAGACTTATCTTGTATTTCTTGGAGGCTGATATTTTTTTTCGTTTTTGAAATATAAATTAAATAAAAAAGTTTGTTCAAAATAAAATAATAGTGGAGTTCTTAGCAAAGCCACGCTTTTAAACTTTATTCTTAGTTTAGAGATAATTAAAAGTTACTAAATTTAGACATTTCGACAGGCCGTAAATCATCACTCGCACGGATGCCCGACAACTATCGATCATCACTTTTACGGCTATGGATTTAAGGTCAACATTAGCATGATAAAAATCCCTTTCGGCACGCCGGAAGGCGGAGGTAGATTTCACCGGGTTCATGCGAGCTCCAATTGTACAAACTTGTATCAAACATTGCGCGAATTGCCGTTACGCCGTACCCCTGCGCAGCAAGAGTGCGTATACTGAATCCCTCTTTTTGTTCCCTCTCTTGAATTTTTGAATGTTGAAAAACCAATTTTTCCTACCCCTAGGACCAATGGTTGGTGCTATCAAAAAAAATACTTAATAACTTTTAGGCCCTTATCTAAGAAATAATATAACATTTAAATTAAATCGATATCTTAACTACTAAGAAAGTTATAGTAAATTTTTTTTTTCGCAAACCCCCTCTCCCCATTCCCTCCCCTATGGTCTGATTTTGCCAATTATCGAACTTGTTCAAAATTTTGTGCCCTTACATTGTATGTATCAATTTGAAAGTGATTGGTGTAAAATAAATATTATATTCATTAAAATATTAAACATTCGTAAGTTTATTTTGTTATTTCTAAATTATTTATTTTATCATTAATAGTATGTAGGTTTATATACACGTACTAAACACACACACAGACACGCCACATACATAAACACACACACACACACGCGCGCGCGAACATGTCCCTGCCACAAATGGCACCACACTTCACACACAGTACACATTATTTAAGTTTAATTTTAATTTGTTGTTGTCAACCATTTTCATGTTTGGTACATTTTATTGGCCATGCAAATGTAGTGTTAGAGAATTGTCTTCCTGTATCGCTGTTATGTACTTACAAAAATAAATAAATAAAATTATGGCAATTATCGTGTCCACAAGAAAGTGATATAGATATATAAACTTTTAAATTGACGTTGGTTTTGGGTTGTTGGGGATGTGAAACGCGAAGATATGTCGAAATTATCCGAAGGTCATGTCATGATATGGTACCCATTGCAATAGGTACCTTTGATAATAAAATCTACCTAAAACAGTTGTTACGACGTTTCGATTCAATAATATTTGGACGGTAGAATACATTTCACTAGCTGTTGCGAACGCTGCACTATTTGTGAATGCGGCGGCGGCGGCGGCGGCGGCGGCGGCGGCGGCGGCGGCGGCGGCGGCGGCGCGCCTTATCGCAGGTGCGCTGACGCAACGGCGCTGATTCGCTCAGATACCTTATCAGTTCGCGGCCGCGTTTGTCTCCCGCAAGGCGTTCGCCTTCCATTCGATCCGCGCTGTGAGCTCCCAATTAGCATTAGCGCAAGTGTTGACCGCGCAGACCTCTCGAAATTCATCTCGGGGCCGTTTCAAAATCGCGCTTACAAATAGTAAATGTTTTTAATCGAACCTGATCGAAGCCAGTTCGATCCGAGATTTTTTTTGGAAATACCACAACGACGACTATGTTTTTCTCTCTTGTGTTGATAGTTATTAGGTACCGACCGTGATTATCCCGTTGCTCTGCAATTACGGTAATTGTGCCATACTTAAATTAGCCGTATGCTTTTTCTCTGGTTTAGGTAAAAAAATATGTGTTATATTTACTCGCGCTGTTCGTTTATCAAATTTACTCTTGTGATAGCATACGGTAAGTGACTAACAGATTATTTTTTATGATTTTGATAGGGTGTTCAGTCATGTTTATAATTCTTTTTGCATAATTTTCTAGTGCCTACTAAAATTAGCGCGCTGCTACTGTAGTGCACCTGTTTAATCTCACGATAAGAGTATATAAACGCTAAGAACCCCAAATACGATCGATAGTGTTTTTAAAGTTCGTAGCAGTTTAGCGTTCCGCTATTGTGTTTATTCTCAACCAAGGAGCATTTCGACATGCCTAATTATGTTTCAAAACATTTCATTGCAAAATATTACCATATTTAAAATCAATCAAAATATAAGTATGATGACTGAAATTTTACAATACCTAGTTCTGGTTCGCATAAGTGGATTTCCAAACGTTTATTGGCACTTATTAAACCCAAAAAAATGTAAAATTTCCAAAACATGGTTTTTAAAAACAGTTGGTCGATTTTAAATTTACTCTTTCAGAGCAATCTTTTCAGTTTTATATTATTATTCGTGTATTTTTTTCCGCTTACACCAATACTATGTGTAATGAATATTTAGACAACATTTCTTAGCATATCAAATATTATCTTATTGTTTTTATTAACAAATATTATCTATTCTAGTCGGGTGTAGTGTTTTTAATTTAAAGTAAAAAATATATATCGCTTAATAATATATTATTAAAAGAATAATATATTATTATACCTAATTACTATTTATTTTATTACTACATTCAAACAAATTATAGTACGGGCGCTGTCTATTAAGATAGACTTTGTAATTATACAACTTATGCAATATTAAAAATTCAATAAATTATTATCACTATATTCTCTATAAGGGTTGGCATATAAAGACACATTCTAAATATTACCACCAAAATACTAACATAATAAATATATCTATATGTTATCACAAAAACTGTCATACTACTGTTGCTCGTACAAGTAATAATTTTAATCGAAAAAGTCTCCTTAGGACGCACTTTATTCTTTAACGATTTTATCCGTGTTAACACGAGATTAAACTAGTGTTAAAATCTAAGAATTGCATACTTCCGTATGCAATTCCTCCAAAAATTAAGTGAATGTCAAGGTCAGAAGTTTGGAGACAGTCTAAAAGGCCCATGAATCCGCATTGTGGGAGATGGCCAGCGCGCGCGGCCTGAAGATGTGGTCGTCGACGGTGTGGGGCGCGCGCGGCGCCGCCCGCGCGCTACACGTCAAGTACCAGAGCGTGGTGTCCGCGTCGACGCCGCTGATCGCGCCGCGGGGCACGCCGCGGGGCACGCCGCGGGGCACGCCGCGGGGCTCGCCGCTCGCCCTACCGCTCGACGCGGATGACACCGTCACGTGCTTTTGCAGGTAATCATCTTACTCTCTTCTTCCAGTGCTTTCACTAGCCGGCTTGAGGGAATCTTGGCCGAAAACCCAAGCCTAAGGTTAGCAGGATTTGATCTCCCGGGATCAATGCACAAAATTATCATGAACACGTTCAGTATGACAACTACGATGACTGATTATCCCACCAAAATTTACTGAGCCTAGAGAACCCAAGGGTGAACAATGACATGACCTTATGAACACGTTCAGTATGACAACTACGATGACTGATTATCCCACCAAAATTTACTGAGCCTAGAGAACCCAAGGGTGAACAATGACATGACCTTATGAACACGTTCAGTATGACAACTACGATGACTGATTATCCCACCAAAATTTACTGAGCCTAGAGAACCCAAGGGTGAACAATGACATGACCTTATTGCACAACGTGAAATAAGGTCATGTCATTAACACAACCAGATAGATAGCTCCTATATGCTAAGTAATTTGCGCTTGAGGGTTCCGTCACTTCTAACTGGAAATAAAGATTTAGTCTTTGTGTCTAAGTACAATACGAAGTATGCAAATTCTCAAAAAACAAGGTTTTTTTTTATTAAGTTGACTTAATTTGGCTCACTCAAATCTGTTATTTTCAATGCAAAAGAAAAATATGTTCGTATTGTGTGCCGGCAAAAAATAAAGCACCATACAAGCGATATGTTTGTTGCCTATGAGATGGCCCTACACGAAAATAATTGATTGCCAAATTTATTATTTTTATCAAAGCGCTGGTGTAAATTGCCTTTGTCGTGGCAAAACTCGATCGATATCTCGTAACCTTCGCCGAGCACGACCAACAACCTACAAACTGAAGTATGACAACACGATTTAATATTATCACCTAAAGTTTACATTTTTTCTCGGAATCATGATGAGATTTGATACCGAGAACGGTCTCTGGACATCCTGTATATGTGCAGACGAAAGTTCGTTATTCCAACCTCGTCGACATACATATAAATCACGATTATGTATGTAAATCTGTTGATTTCTTTAAAGTAACCTTCATCCCATTTTATTTTCATTCGGTTTGCCGCATCATTTCAAATTGTCATTGGTTCCACCTTATTTCTGATTTTCTCATTGTCAAAAATTACAAGTTGCTTCAATTTGATGTTGCAACCTCAAACTATAGCCATTAAATATATAACAATATCTTTGGTATCAGAATCGACAGACATTTGATTCTAGCGCATTTACCTCAGCGGATATATAAACAATTAGACAATTGTCTAGTTGGGTAAAACTATAGTTAATATTAATTAATATTGTGCGTCGTTTAAAATTGTATTTTTATTAAATAAACGAATAAAATAAATAATAAATCATCATGTCCGTTTACGTTTATGTTTAGGAGATTTGGACTGCTTAAATTGTACCGAACTTTTTATGTAATAATCGCCGTTCTGAAGTGCAAAATAAATTAATTCCCTTGCAGTAATTAGATCTTCAATCTCACTCATCAGTCTTATCCGCACTCGGGATTCTGGATGAGACAAGTAAACTTTGAAGGTGTATCCTCTCTATATGTATCTACGATAAAATGAATATTTTATTAATCCATTAGTCACATTAGTTGGTAGAAAGAAGAGCGAATGCTTCAGCGACTGGCCTAAATATTTAATGCTGGGTGTTGACGGCGTAGTGGTGGCACAATAGCACGGTAGTAGTGGATTATGCTTGTGCACTCTTTTGAATTAGCGTTCTATTTTGGTTATTTTCTAATCGTGCTAATATTACACTTAATATTGGTTTGACAGTTTGAATATTCGATTTCAAAAATATAACTTATTTCATTACTGGCCAGTTAAAATTAATACAAACTCATCCATGTGCTCAAATAAAAAAAGATAAAAGAATGTTTATGATTATTATCAAATAATTATAATTAAATTAAAATATTATGCCGTGTTGTTTCATTGTCGGTCGCGCGTGAAAAATTACAAAAAAAAGGTGTCGAAAAAAATATAAAAAAGAGTGTCATGATAAATATCACTGTATGTTATTTTTTAAATATTAATCTACATAGATTTTAAAAAAATAACACACCTTCGCCTCTATGGTCATACAAAACACACATCGATTGTGCTAAGAGTGCCACAGACACAAATGGAAATAGGAAATGAAGCAACTCGTCACAAGTTGATACCACACGCGCAAGAAGTCAAAGTGGGAGACGACTTAAATTAAGTTTGTAGTGCCTAGCTCTAAGACGTCAGGTTCTGGTTAAATAATTTACTACTACTAAACAATGTATAGAAGCAGTTGATATTACATGATAGCGACAGGATGTTTCTATATCCCAACTAGACTTTGCTTTATACATGTTGCATGTATTATTTGGATAATTATAAAATATCTACTATATCTACGGCATTAGCGTAGAGTACGTACGTACTAAGTTTGTTTCTTTTCTATCAGTGTTTGTGTCCATCTGTACGGGCGTTAATAATTCAGCTGCAGCCAGACGTACCTGCTGGAGCCGCGCCAGCAATCCTACCTTCTCGGTAGTCGGCAATGCAGCATTCGCATCTGCATCACCCGCGCTCCTCTGCGCTTACGGCGACTTTTCGGGCATTCCGAAGGCCTGCAGACAAAACTTCACCCCCAATCATTGGCGTATTAAGTTTCATAGACTCGGCATACTGCACAATTTTGCTTTTTAAAAACGATGCACTATTTGTTGCAGTTGCAACTTTAACAGACGAGTTGGCACTTTGAAACGTTGTGATATGTAATCGTAAACCGCACAATCCTACAACTATTGAAAGTTGATACAGATGATATTCAACTGCGAGTTGATTATTAAACCTAAAAGCGTCCTTCATAAGCATGGAATTATACTAATCGACTAAAAAATACAAATTGATCCACCAGCAGATACAAGTGTGGGTTATAATGGACGCGATTTTGAACGCAGGCTAGGTTAGAGGGTTCAAAAAAACAATTGCAAGGCTTTTTAGACGGACAGTCGATATAAACGCCCGTGAATGCACAAAACTCAACATTGGAAAGCAGTTGGGAGACATGACTGGCAGTGAGTACATATTATTATGGACTGCTTTTAAAGAATTCAGTATTGGGTTAAGCCACGTCAAAGGCGACGCTCCTTGGTGTAGAGCTGGTTGTGTCCTGCCAACGTTCCCACCAGTATTGCTGGTATCGCGCTCACCAGTATTGCTGGTATTTCAAACATATACGTACCGTTCAAAATATGTAATAAATCTTTGGATTACCTTCAATTACTTGAACAAATTAGCCTCCATATACTGCCGAAATTCTCCTGTCAACGATTATTAATCTGAGGCCATAACGCAGGTTTTAGAGCACCGCTTGACAGATTATGTGAAACTTACAAGATGTTTCAAATGCGGCTGGTTTCTCGATGGAAACTGAATCTTCTAAAGACTTTTCAAAATAAAACATCCTAAAGTCATCTTTATGTCATCTATTGCCTTCAATTACTTGAACAAATTAGCCTCCATATACTGCCCAAATTCTCCTGTCAACGATTATTAATCTGAGGCCATAACGCATGTTTTAGAGCACCGCTTGACAGATTATGTCAAACTTACAAGATGTTTCAGATGCGGCTGGTTTCTCGATGGAAACTGAATCTTCTAAAGACTATTCAAAATAAAACATCCTAAAGTCATCTTTGTGTCATCTATTGCCTTCAATTACTTGAACAAATTAGCCTCCATATACTGCCGAAATTCTCCTGTCAACGATTATTAATCGAGGCCATAACGCAGGTTTTAGAGCACCGCTTGACAGATTATATCAAAGTTACAAGATGTTTCAGATGCGGCTGGTTTCTCGATGGAAACTGAATCTTCTAAAGACTATTCAAAATAAAACATCCTAAAGTCATCTTTGTGTCATCTATTGCCTTCAATTACTTGAACAAATTAGCCTCCATATACTGCCGAAATTCTCCTGTCAACGATTATTAATCGAGGCCATAACGCAGGTTTTAGAGCACCGCTTGACAGATTATATCAAAGTTACAAGATGTTTCAGATGCGGCTGGTTTCTCGATGGAAACTGAATCTTCTAAAGACTATTCAAAATAAAACATCCTAAAGTCATCTTTGTGTCATCTATTGCCTTCAATTACTTGAACAAATTAGCCTCCATATACTGCCGAAATTCTCCTGTCAACGATTATTAATCGAGGCCATAACGCAGGTTTTAGAGCACCGCTTGACAGATTATATCAAAGTTACAAGATGTTTCAGATGCGGCTGGTTTCTCGATGGAAACTGAATCTTCTAAAGACTATTCAAAATAAAACATCCTAAAGTCATCTTTGTGTCATCTATTGCCTTCAATTACTTGAACAAATTAGCCTCCATATACTGCCGAAATTCTCCTGTCAACGATTATTAATCGAGGCCATAACGCAGGTTTTAGAGCACCGCTTGACAGATTATATCAAAGTTACAAGATGTTTCAGATGCGGCTGGTTTCTCGATGGAAACTGAATCTTCTAAAGACTTTTCAAAATAAAACATCCTAAAGTCATCTTTATGTCATCTATTGCCTTCAATTACTTGAACAAATTAGCCTCCATATACTGCCCAAATTCTCCTGTCAACGATTATTAATCTGAGGCCATAACGCATGTTTTAGAGCACCGCTTGACAGATTATGTCAAACTTACAAGATGTTTCAGATGCGGCTGGTTTCTCGATGGAAACTGAATCTTCTAAAGACTATTCAAAATAAAACATCCTAAAGTCATCTTTGTGTCATCTATTGCCTTCAATTACTTGAACAAATTAGCCTCCATATACTGCCGAAATTCTCCTGTCAACGATTATTAATCGAGGCCATAACGCAGGTTTTAGAGCACCGCTTGACAGATTATATCAAAGTTACAAGATGTTTCAGATGCGGCTGGTTTCTCGATGGAAACTGAATCTTCTAAAGACTATTCAAAATAAAACATCCTAAAGTCATCTTTGTGTCATCTATTGCCTTCAATTACTTGAACAAATTAGCCTCCATATACTGCCGAAATTCTCCTGTCAACGATTATTAATCGAGGCCATAACGCAGGTTTTAGAGCACCGCTTGACAGATTATATCAAAGTTACAAGATGTTTCAGATGCGGCTGGTTTCTCGATGGAAACTGAATCTTCTAAAGACTTTTCAAAATAAAACATCCTAAAGTCATCTTTATGTCATCTATTGCCTTCAATTACTTGAACAAATTAGCCTCCATATACTGCCCAAATTCTCCTGTCAACGATTATTAATCTGAGGCCATAACGCATGTTTTAGAGCACCGCTTGACAGATTATGTCAAACTTACAAGATGTTTCAGATGCGGCTGGTTTCTCGATGGAAACTGAATCTTCTAAAGACTATTCAAAATAAAACATCCTAAAGTCATCTTTGTGTCATCTATTGCCTTCAATTACTTGAACAAATTAGCCTCCATATACTGCCGAAATTCTCCTGTCAACGATTATTAATCGAGGCCATAACGCAGGTTTTAGAGCACCGCTTGACAGATTATATCAAAGTTACAAGATGTTTCAGATGCGGCTGGTTTCTCGATGGAAACTGAATCTTCTAAAGACTATTCAAAATAAAACATCCTAAAGTCATCTTTGTGTCATCTATTGCCTTCAATTACTTGAACAAATTAGCCTCCATATACTGCCGAAATTCTCCTGTCAACGATTATTAATCGAGGCCATAACGCAGGTTTTAGAGCACCGCTTGACAGATTATATCAAAGTTACAAGATGTTTCAGATGCGGCTGGTTTCTCGATGGAAACTGAATCTTCTAAAGACTTTTCAAAATAAAACATCCTAAAGTCATCTTTATGTCATCTATTGCCTTCAATTACTTGAACAAATTAGCCTCCATATACTGCCGAAATTCTCCTGTCAACGATTATTAATCGAGGCCATAACGCAGGTTTTAGAGCACCGCTTGACAGATTATATCAAAGTTACAAGATGTTTCAGATGCGGCTGGTTTCTCGATGGAAACTGAATCTTCTAAAGACTTTTCAAAATAAAACATCCTAAAGTCATCTTTATCCTTAATTTTAATCTAACTCCACAGTTACCCTGCTTACAATTATTTTATTTTTTATTTATGGCAATATTACTGCTAATAGTTATGCTCACCATTGTAAATACTCAATCACTCATGATCTTATCGTTAGAAAAATTAATTTAATTTCTTTAGCAATAGATATTACATAAATCACTCCATATGTGAAAAACTTTTAACCTCAAAGACTAACCTAGATAAAATGTTTCTTTAAGATTTCTTTTTACCTCTTTTGACCGTTGTTCTACCTTTATTAAATAATTAAATTACGTTACCAACACACACACAAAAGCAAGTTAATTAAGGCACGAACGTTCCATATAATAAATACCAGGTATCTCAATTGTATGAATTTTAATATCATACGGAACTGTTTACTATATATTTAGACCGCATTATGTAATGACGAAAGAGTTAATTATCATCCTATAATTTATCTTGTGTGTGTTATTTATTTTAAGCATGTGAGTTTCTTGGACTGTGTCCACGCCAAGGTCAAAACACTTAAAACGTTATTTTATGTTCCCCCGCTAAAGTAGCTAATTAGCTTAAAGGCTTGGGGGGAGGGGGAGGGAGGAATTTGTTAATGAGTGAAGACCGACCCGCGATGATTTTGTAAGGCTGCACAACGTGGAGAGAGCATATCGTCCTACCCCCACTTTCGACCATGACCTTGTAAATCATTGTCTATGCAAGAGGGCTGTCTTAGCTCGATACAACGTTTGCAACCTTCAACGTTAGTATTTACCAAAAAATATATGAAAGAGCTCATCAAAACTATGTTCGTCTGTTTTTTTTAAACCTAAGTAATGTTGATCACGCGTTTTATACTTAAATTGTGGCATCTTTGCAAGCACTATAAGCAAACAATTCTTAAAAAAAAAACAAGAGAAAGTTGCCATAATGCCTTCTGAATCGACAAAAAATAGAAATGGTTTGCCGAAAATTGGTTTAAAAGTATAAATATGGATAATCGCGGGAATATTTCCGATAGTTTTTTTTACTATAAGTTAAATCATAAGAACCAAGGTTTTTATGATTTAACTTATAGTAGTGTTTTTTTAAATAGTGAGTACCTATGTCTAATTACAATACTTATGGGTTATTTTTTGAACAAATTTTGTGTAAGTATTTTTTTAAATTAAAACTTTTCATAAAAGGCGGATCTCTAGATAAACATTAAACATGTTCTTCACCCGATATAAAAAATCCAAAAGATCATATTAAGGAAACATTTTCTTTTAGGTAAAAACGAACAATATTTAATTTTTTAACTAAAAAAAAATTTCCCTGGTCAATAATTTTATTTTTCGGATGAAGAAGCAACCTATTTTATTTGGCTTAGTTATTACACATTTATCTTAGATTATTTCGAATTTAGCTTGGTTGAGTAGGGGGTCCCAAAATAAATGAGACCTAGGTAGAAAAGAATTATAAACAAATTTACTATAGTAATCACTTTCTTTTATCACTAAGATACTTTAGGTATTTTAAACTACCCGTTAAAATCGACACTTATTTTAAATTTATAATAAACATTTGCCATAACATCCCATGTATCTATGTTTCATCCTCAAATCTCGATGGTATACCATTTAGTGTGATTACGAGCTAGAATCCGATAACAGCAGAGAGACCAATGGAGGTTCATTATCAATAATGTCAATCTAGGCAGAAATTCACATCATAATAATTTAGGTTTTCTATTGGATTGATTCATCCTCGTCCTTTTTGTCATTAATTTCTGGAATCGCAGTTCTGTTGACCTACTTTAGTGGTATTGTTTGCTGGGCTCCATTTATCCATTTATACCCGTCGGTACTCAAGTCAATTTAGGTGAGCTTGGTTTCCGTTTCAATTCGATGGCTTCGAACCCCATTTAGCAGAACTATTGGCATTTGGTCGCCATTCGCTTTCATCGCGTCGCACAGAGGGGCAATGACATAACATTGGCAAAAATTATTATCAGCAGATTTTATAATTTATGTACGAAGAACATTCCAAATTGAACTCAAAATACAGTATGCATTTAAAATATTTAAAAAATCAGAAAATATAAATATAAAATTATATACAGGATGTCCCAAGCTCAATCCCAATAAAAAAAACCGCTAATAGGTCCTACGATTCCTAGTGTTATTTGTTAAGAAACTATATCAAAATTCATTATGGTATTCGAGAAAAAAAATGTTGAAGTTTCTATACTAAATCAAGTAAAACAGATATTTTTCAATGGCTCCTCCCTCGAATATTACGTCACTGGTTCACTAGGCCGCGGTCGGTCAAGATCGAGGTTAATGATCTGCCGCGTTGTTCGAAACGCCCTATTAGGGCGGAGCTAAATGATTGCTGTCAGATGCCACTGGTCGAACAGAGGTCGGTCTAAGAAGAAGGGGTAACTACTTTCCCCTTCTCTGGGGTTGTAAGAGTGATGCTATTGGTCGACAGATAATATTGATTTATCAATTTATAAGATCGATTTACACCAATTTTATTACAAAAATAATAAATTTGGTTATGAAAATTTTTCGCATTTTCTTAGATTATTTCTTACTCTTAATAGGGAACTTCTTGGGATTGGTCTTGGGACTCCCTGTATATGTTTTTAATTTATTTAAAAATTGTCCTTAAAGTGGAGTAGGCTTTTGATAATAATAATAAAATTGTATAATCTAACTTAACGAGTCATCACTGTCTGATTTCTGTTTTACTTATAAATAAGACAGCCAAAAACGAAGCTTTTAGCAAATGTCTATCAAAAGTTAATTTTCAACGTTTTGTTCGGTGCACACTTGTGATAAAAGGCTGCAACGAAATGAATAGTCGATTAAGTATATCTTCGTTTGTTTGTGGCGAAAAAACTGCCATGAGAATCTTTATCTGTAGGTAGAAGTCTTTTAAATATTGTGAATTCGCTCAACTATCCTATAAGTCCCTAGGGAGTAATGCCTTTCTATAATGAGAGTCTATGCATCAATAAATACATTACGGCGTAAATCACCTGGTAAATTTTTCTACTTTTAAATGTACTGTTTCCAAATCATATTATTTAAATTATTGTACTAAGTTTAAGGCATTTTTAAAAGGCGTCTTACCTAATGTAATTTACCTTCAGCGAATGATGTCCTATTAATTTGTTGTTGATACGCGTTGTTGATAATAACCAAAGCAACTGATCGAGAAGTTTGTTATGCTAGCGATCTGCACGAATCACAAGTTTCAACTGCTGTACCAAACTTTAAAATTACTCCCAGATAGTTAGTTTTCATCTTTAGTCGATAACAATGCAATAATGAAGTGCGATTTCAAATTGAAATTTTTGGCATTTTTTGATGATTTTGTCCGTATGTGCGTCGCCGCGTTAAGCCGCCTTCTCGATCCGTCGACTGCGACAGCCTTGAACTTCAACGAGCCTATTTTATGATGCAGTAAGGGTGATAAAACATACATATTTTGATCTTTTTAAAATTATATGCTATAAACACCTTAACATACGAACTGCTATATAATCACGCCTCACCTTTTTTTTAATTATTCTGTTATTTCAAATATGACGAGTATAAAAATAGTTGACCTAAACGAGTTTAATATTTATTTATTAGAGAAAGGAAAGTTAGTTTAAAGGTTAACCACATTCTTCTATTTTTCGACCCAAATTTCCCTTATTTTAATAGACGCAATTCATAGTTTTTTTCCTTGAAAAAAACTTTTATTTAGTAACTTTTTATTATAAGATTTAAGTATTACATAGTAATTTTGGTTTTAAAATAATTATCTTCATTGAGATTAAGATTTTGCGTAATATTAATCTTTAAAAGGAGTGAGATTTATTAAGTATTAAATCATTTACTATAAAAAATAACACTATTCACTATCAAAAGTCACTATGACTAATATCAATTGTAACTAAGACATTAATTAACATGTAATTAAGACATTATAGCTCTATTAATAAAACGTATTAGCACCCTATTTTAATTCACGAATTACTTTAAACTAACTATAGGTTTTTTATGCTAGGCTGACTGAAAAAAAATATACTATGAAAATTAATATGAATATTTAAAAAAAAATGTATGTATCTAATAAAAAATAAACAATTTTTGTAATTGTTTATACTAAAGAGCGTCGTAAAACTTATATATTCTAACTTATCGTAAAACTTATATATATAACTATATATTCTAACAAAAGCAAAAAGTTGATTTTTAGTAAGTACATTCACCACATAGAGACGATTCAATTTAAAAATCTTCACAAATAAAAACTTACGTTTAAAGAAGAGCCACAGTCAACTTTAAAGGAAAAAAGAATTTAACTCAACGTTCATTTTAACGAATAGTGGCTTTTATTTTTTTCTGAATGTTGATTTGTAATAGATACTAACTTGATATTTCGATTACAAAACTTGGTTGAAACATATCAATGAAGTTACGAGTCGATTTGATGGATTGTGGTTTACCACAACTAAAACGCTTCACATAACAATATTATCACTTTGTTACTTTGAAATATTTTCATACAACTTTTCTACCATGATGGTGGTTAACCACATCTTCATCAACACGTCCAGCACAATCTCACTGTGTGTCGCTTGACGTCCTTGGTTTAGAATTTACCTGCTTATTACTTTCCTATCAGTGAGGTAAGGGTGAAACTTAAAGTAAAGGAGAGAGTAAAATAGTTTAGATCGAGACCACGGTCGAAGAGAACTGCGACCGCTGTCACATTTCACCGGATAAGAATGCCTGCCACAGTTTTTAAATTTTGTGATATGTTTAAGATAAATTAAGTATAACTAATTAAGTAAAAGTGATATTTTTGCAATCAATTTTCATTTACCCTGGAGAGTGAATGAATCTAATGCGACACGCTCATTGGGCTGATTTCGTAAGGACGCTCGGAGACACGATGATTTTCTTCTTATTTAAGTAGGCGCGAGTGAACATTGTTGAAATTAGAAATGCTAGTATAGGGTAAATTATTATGCATTTGATGATATTTTTTATCAACTTTTACTTCTAACGCACGTGTCCTAACCCCACACGTCTAATCCTAACACTATTTGATATGTATATGAATCTAAAATTCCTCCTTACTCCTACAAAGGAAAATCATTTCTTATCTACCCCCATGGTGTCCCAGGTCGAGTCAAATTATATAAGACTTACATAGATGAAATATGATCTGCGACTCCCAAATTGTTTGCATGTCACATTTAAGTTTGACACCGCAGACTAACTAAATTATCTTTTCATTGTTTGACGTTTGATGAACGCTGTACATATAACTAGTATATGTACAGTACAGTGTGTGGTAGTGTATAGTACGAGTACAATCGAAGCATTGCCATTATGATATGTTCTAAGCAGTTCGACATTTCGACTAGTTTCAACTTACGCTGCCAGTAATTCTCCGTAAATGGGATATAATTTCTCTCGCGTTTACTACGAATAATATTACTTGTAAAATCCTCCGAGAAACAGCTAAGTTTTCTTGAAAGCGATTACGATGTTCTTTATCGCACGTATTCAAAACAAATTATGATGGTATTATGATGAATAGCTTTATCAAACAAAACGATCGCCGTTCGTAGAATACATTCTTTAAGTTGGAAAGATACCACTACTACCTACACGTTTACCATTGTACCATTTACCACGGGACCAAAACAATAGAAAACAGAAACACTTAGGACGAGACTTCCTTGTCTGTTTATCTGCCTGGCACTGGTCTGTAATTCCTAAACGGCGAGTCATATGGTATTATTTATCATTAAATACTTTACTAAACAAAAATTAAAAAGAACAAAATGAGAATGTTGGTTCGCTACTGTGAATTGGGCCAAAGCCCAATTGACTATTTGCTAAGCTTCTTGATACAGCTTTGCGTAGGTCCAAGAAACTTGAAAGAAGCGATTGGTTAATAGGGTAATGACTACGAAGGCAATTAATAACATGAAATGACTATGATATGAACATCTAAAATTATAAATAATAGAAACAATAATTTATAAAACGAACACACAAATACACGCACACTTCTTGTTTTCAATGTAAAGTTATAAATCTACTTATAAGCTTTAATCGCCATTTTGTTAAGCAATACCGGACTGGCCATATTGGCTCGTCGGCTATTGCAGAGAACCCTGGGGGCCCCGAGGGCCTTAAAGGACCCTTGACCTACGAATCACGAATGACCGCACAGCAGACAGACTACATATACAAATAGCCTGATAGATAGAATCTTTTTTTTATCAATATTTATCAATCAATATCAATATTTAGTCATTAAAAAACTTGCAGTGTATGTTTAATATAATACATATAAGGGGGTTCACGACTACATCTAACCAAAGGATTCATATAGCTGTCAGTCCGGCATTGGTGGTATATTAGATACATGTGAATAACAAAGGTTTCGATGGTATCCAATAACACGGTATATTTTTTTACCATAGACCTCATTTCTGTAGACAAATAAAGTTTCCATTATAGCGCGTCGCAGAAAGTAAGTGAAACACAATGCGTCTCATAAAAGCCCCGGCGAAGGCCTTTTATGTTGCTAGCCGGTGACACACTTACAATATTGGCATTGAATATGACGTCATGTCGTGCGGAGCGTAGCGCCCAGCGCCGACGCTCTGCGGCGCCGTGGCGCCGCCGCCCTGCGAGGCACTGCGCTCTGCACTCGCCTCTATTAGCTGTGTTACTTTTACGACAATGTTAATGCCTCATTCAAAAAGGTAATTCCTTTGAGCTGAAGGAAATAACCGATCAGCAATGTGACTCCGCTTTGTCACTTTCATATGTGACACAGCGGACAGCAACGTCAAGAAGTGCACTTCATTACCGGGTGAGACTCAAAAATCTTGATAAAACATCTTGATAAACAAACTCAAAAACTGCAACACCGATATCTTTGTATATCGATACTCCAAGCTGCTACTATTCTGGTTAAAGTCTCAAACGATAGATCGAGCGAGGGCCAAACTCGCGCAAATGCCAACATGAATTAATATATTGGCTGACCCAAGATCATTCCAGAAGACTTAACGGGGTGTTTATGTTCCCTATTACGTGTGAGAAATTGTATGAACAATACGAAAATAATTCATGCCTAAATTTATAAATGTTGTCAAAGCGCTCGTGTAAATTCCCTTTTTGTATTTCGCTATTTCTTCTGCTCACTCGCGTTTAACCAAGGCCGATCGCCTGGTGCGGCGCGGTCTCACGAGCGGACGAACTTATGACATGAACGATTTAATATTATCACGTAAAAAATCTTTTTTTTTTATCGGAAATCATGATGAATTTTTATATGATGTACAGCAGCTATTCAGGGGTATACCATTGCCAGAAACTGAGAGGGACAGGGCACGCTAAAACGAGAACTTTTGCATTCATTTTTGAGCTTGATTTAGCCCATGTGCTATGAACAACGTTGGGCTGACAACTTTTACAACTCAACGTTGTCTAACTGTGCATGCGGACGTAGTTACACCCGTTTTGTTTTTCTAAAATGTCAGTGGAAAGATTATTACTTAAAATATATAATTTTCTTATTACAACTTTACCATACACATGGGTCTCGAACATCAGCAATCATAATTAATTTCTAATTTTATCTAGTTTCCCGTTCTTATTTAGTAGACACGTTTCTAATTACCGTGAGCGCTAATTTTACGACCATCTCCTATGACCTCGAAGACTTCCTTCCTGGCGCTGGCCTCCATCTTCTCGGTGGTGAAGCGCATAATGTTGGAAGTGTAATTCCACAGTTACGACGTCGTATAAACATTCTTCCCCCGAACGTAATAGCTAAGCGTAATTGAAAATGCAAGGTTGGTATTATCACTATTATTCAATTATTTATTTCTCAAAAAAGAGTATTTATCAGAACCACTTCGAACGAAATATCGGTAACCCTTGCCGCGTCGCATCCTTCTAACTTTTAAACAGTCCAGGCTTTTAACTTGAAAATCGATACAAGGACGGGAAGACGCACAATTTAAATTTCCTTAAATATGCTCATAGTTGATATCCAACTTCCAAAACATGATGAAATGAAAAATATATTAAGATGTTTTATTCGGATGACATCGATCAAAGCCATTTTAGTGGGGGGCATATACTATACATACCATACGGTGGAAGTCGTTCGTAGGCAGCAGTATATTTTAAACCTGTAAATCGAAAACAGTATCTACTATATTATAAAGTATGTTTCATCAGTCAGTAAGCAAACTTAATGAAATTTAGTATATGTACAAAAAAACATAATTTATATATCGAGACATATTTCCCAGAAATCCGTGACTAATTCGCGAATATTGATTTCGCCCACCAGAACGTGTTCAAAGCAAGCGTTCATATTATTGCGATGAAATCGCCCGATGTTGCGCTCCTTATAAACAATCTTATATAAAAAAATAATATTTGAATATATTCACAGTCTAACAAAAACATTTTTATTAAAAAGGTAATCAAACAGATTTAAATTTAAACGTATGGGCATTACAATTTCACGACAACCGCTTTGCCTATTTTAGCCCTGAGAGTTGGGCGTTGCCATCTTAGTTGGGATAAAACGAATAGTTATGTTCGTGTTACCTCAATGAAGTAATCCTGACGCATACTTGGTACATATTGACGATATTGTATGCCATTTTGAAGATCAATAATATACTTAATTAAATATTTTCATTGTTATGCAAACAGCCAAAAAACTATTTTCACAAACAGCGATGTTTGTAAGGTTATACGCATATACGAGTAGTTAGTGCTATTGCACATCGGTAGAAGCTAAGCGAACGCGGAGCAACGTTTAAAATGATACTAAATCCGTCGCTGACCCCGATTTGAAAACTCTTTACGCAACATTTAACCGCCCCATCAGCTGACTGCGTGGGTCGCTTCCCCTAAGCCGCCCTACCCCGCAAGCCCGTTTTCACCGCCTGCCTTTCCTCAAGGGCGCGTGACGTCATTGATGCCATATAATGGATGGATATTCCAGTGGTAGACATTCGCAGCTTGGATAGTGGATTTTCTCCGTTGACTCTTTTGCTAGGAATATCTTCGATTAATATGGTACTAATTTTTTTGCCACGTTTAGTGTATCAGTTATAGATTTTCCACAACAAAAAGTCAATGAGGGAGGAATACACCCTCGTTTCTCACACATATTGTTTCAGTTTATCTAAAATACTCTAGTATTTGTCCATTGTGGACAGTTCCATATGCGAGTATGTTATCTGCCGCTTATTTCACAAAAAAAGAGCAGGTAGAACTTTGGTGAATACACGTCAAGGCGTTGATTATCACCAGGTATGCATCAAAAACCTTTATCTTTAGAGTTTTTGATAGTTGGTCCTAAAACTGTATTTTATGTAGATGTATGCCTAGTCGCCTTGTGTAATTTTGTTGATTACATTCTTTTCTTTTTATAAGATCAAAGATGCCATCGCTGTAAAAACTCACTGTTATGAAACATTTCCCTAATGTACTATTTAGAATTAACGTACTATTTAGAATAGAACACACCTACCTAATTAGAGTATCACACCATTTAAATAGTTTATGTCGTGTCGTGTCTCGAAATTAAATATATTTTCTTTTCTCCAAAACTTTTTAATTACTACCCTACGTTTGTCGGTTTATGGATTATCTAAACGGTGTACCATAAATAGGATAGTAATAATAACTAAAGTAGGTAATACAATAACGTATAAGTAATTAGCCCATATGCCAACTGAAGCCTGTTCTCTCAAAGACTAAATTTATCCTTTTAAACACATTCAAAGCTAAAGCCCTCCAGCGTTATTTGCGAAATTAATTGAAACTTGCAAATCGGTTCGCTCGCGCACCACCACAACACAGAGGCGAAGTAGGGACAGCGTTCTCTCAACATAATATTTATGCTATGTGTTTCATAGGTAAAATATTCACTTCGAATTAGGTACCTACTAATCGTCAATAAGTCATGGAGGCAACGACACGTCATTTTGCACACTTTGACAAACCCAGACCCACTTCACGTATTATTTATTTTGAAGCCAAATATCTAATATGGGTTCTTTGTACAATTATAGTATAAATGTGTAATGCCCGCCTAAATTCACATGCATCATACTTGTTTTAACAACTGAAAGGCCGCTACTACAAGAACACGGATTATTTTTTTTCTAAATAATTAATAAATATTGGGCCTATACTAAATTTGCTTGTGCTAGAATCAGGGAAGGTGAATATGATACAGTGTTAAAAAGGTATTTGACGGATTCGGACGAGTTATACAGGTAGATTTAAAGAATCTACCAAACCTCATACGCAGGAGAGTGAAATAGGTGGTAAATATCTGAATAAACCATCCCACCTTCTTCTTCACATACCACTAAGCACAGAGCTGTGTTGTTTCAGCCTAACGCCGAACACAAGCATTTTTTTTCGACGGACGTTACGTCCTCATGCAACATTTCCCTCAAAATATCCACGACCTTAAAGAGCTGCGTTGATAATAAGTTATATCAAAGAGGGCCAGCCCACAGATTGTTTATATTATATTCTGTTGCTATTAGATGTGTGTTTGTTTTGTTGTTTATTTCAATCCTCTTTATCTTGAACTGAGCTTAAGAGTATTTTATGTGTGAAGAAGGTTCGCTACTTTGCAGGGAGCGAAGAGTGAAGAGGGATCTCAAACAATGTCCAGGAAATTCTACATCAAAGTTGCCGGTCGGCATCTTATAAGCTATCCCGCCCACTACACACATACAATCGCTATCACGAACCGGACGTAGGCATTCATAATAAATTTAATGACATCTTGGTAATCAAATCCACTTAGTAAAAAAATATAACATACTTAATCATAATTCTTCATAGGTTTAGTTATTCACGTTAGATTTCTATCTGTATTGTCATAGAGCAGGAATGAATTATGATTCTTATTTTGCTTGGCTTTTAGGCTTACTATAATACCTTGTTTTAAAATGCGTGTATTGTGTGATAAATTTTTTATTGTGAACCTTTCTATTGTGTGATAAATTTAGTCATGAAACTCATCGAAAGAAACTGTCGACAGTCTTTGACTAACGGCCCCTTTGTTTATTTTTGTTATAAAAAAAAATATATATAATCAACTTTGCTGACGTTGATTCATTTCTAAAATGAAGTCTTATCGAAACAATTCGCGTAGATTACTTTCCACATTGTAAACAGTCACTTTCACCGAGTCAATTCACCCGGGAAAGCGTCGTAATAAACATATTAATCTTTAATAATACCAATCCTTCATATGAGACGTTGGGCGATAGAGTCGCCAAAAGCAGGGAGTAAAACATTTAGATCTACTCCTTTATATAAGGTGTTTTTTTTAGAGGCATGGTTTTCAATCTGGCACTACTTTTTTCGTAGTTGGTGTTTTTGACAGCTGTCACTTGATTTATGCTCAGTTTGGTTTGCCATTTCATAATAAATAGACTTACTCCTGAACAACGTTTGCAAATAGTGCAAATTTAGAAAAAGTCACTCTAAATTTTTTTTAAATCACTCTAAAATAAAGTAAAAATCGCGACGTGGGCCTGTGGCGTGGCCTCCAAGATCGTGCGATTTAACACCGCTGGACTATTTTTTGTGGGGTTATGTGAAGTCGCTTGTCTACGCAGATAAGCCGGACACGATTAACGCCTTGGAAGAGAATATTCGGCGCGTTATTGCTGACATACGGCCCAACTTGCTGCAAAAAGTGGTTGAAAATTGGGCCTCTCGGCTGGAATTTGTTCGAGTCAGCCGCGGCGGCCACTTACCCGAAATCATTTTTAAAACATAATGGCAAACCCTTATCTTTATAATAAAACTAAATTCTTAGCCATAACATCAAATTATATGCGTTTTATTTCTTCTTGAAAACCACGCCTCTAAAATCATCATCCTATATATTTTTAAAATGACTATAATGATCATCTTTACCGGAGTTTGGGATAAATCAACCTGAGATTACAATAATAAATAGTCAGATAACTAAGTAAACTTATGGGGCACATTTTAGTGTCTCGTGAGGTGTTTCGTGGGTTGCAAGCACTGATGTCTTTTGTAGCACTGTATTTAAACTTTTTTATACATACATTCCTGTGTAAGAAGGTACTATCCCCGTTCCTTGGCCGTACGTCTGGAGCGAATCAGGGTTCGTGCCGACCCCAGTGGCGCGTTCGCTGCCCCGTCCGAGCCAACTCGGCCTGGCGTCTCTCACTTGACATTTACATTTTCCGCGGTGCCAAGATTTTCTAAAGCGCGCCCGTCTTTGCGGCGCCCGCATCTTGCGCATACGAGTATTTCGTGAAAAGCGAAATTGAGAGTGATTGTGCCCTTTGTCGCTTTCCTCGGTGCAGCCCTCTCAGAAAAATGTCTCGTCATTTATAATCGAAATACAGCCGCTGATTATTTATTTTATTTTTACACGTCAAGTTAACAATACTTAAATCACAAAAAATAATAAAAATACACATTGACCAATTAAAAGTCTCCACAAGAAATATTACACTGAAACATTATACAAATTAGATCATCATCATCATCGTAGGATTTAATATTTTTTTTACAAAATAATTAATTAATTATTTAATACAACGTTGCATAATTAAAGAGCTTCTATCTATTTTTTCTTTTATATGCAAGTGGTGTTCTCTTTTTTTTTACTTTAGTGTCTAAGATTAATGTTAACGTGTTATGTAGTTCAATATTTTACTATAGTACCATCTAAAAATAAATAAATAATACTATAGCAAAGTGGATTTATACGCGCGCGGAAGTTTATTATTGCACTAAATAACAACTAAATACAAAGAGCTCTTTAAATTATGTGTATAGGCTAATGAGAATTTAGACCATAGCGTAAAATTTTGTATCTCTCGACGTATTAAGAGTAGAAAATGTATGTGAGATCTGACGATTGCCACGACAACTCATTGCAGAGTAATTTATTTGTACATATTCGAAATTCAAAACGGTTTGACTACTGACGGCTATTTGGCAAACATTTTAATTAACAGCGACCCGTATCATAGTATAACGAAGGTTTATATATCAGTACTGTGTGAGCCATTTGCCATAAATTTGCAACCAGCTGTCAAGTCATGAAAAATGCACTGTCTTGTAAAATTGATAAAAATGCAATTTAGGATACTATTAAAATATGCATTATAATACTTCATTGGATACTCCCGTAATTTGGAAAATTTACGCGAATAATAAGGTGAAATGGCATGACATGATTTGTGTAATATGACCGTAATATGACCGTAATATGACCGTATAATTCGTCGACTCGGAATGTTTTTAAGGACAGGTATTTGTGGCTTTGTCCCGTGTAACACCTGTTTGTATTAACAGATGTGGGAAAATGACTTTGTTTACAAATATTTATTTCAAGATTTAAAAAACATCCCCCTGCGAATCCGGGGCGAAACAGCTAGTGTTCATCTATATATTAATTCGCGAAGGGAAATCTTCAGATTCCTTGTTGAGCATATTGCGCGCTCGGAGGAGGGTGAGATTTAGCATAGTTAAAGTTATACGGAGAAGAAGTATAGAAAGCTAAAATTTATCTATAATGTGTCATAAATACATTAAATTTAATAAAATTAAATATTCCTTTTTCAAAAGTCCGTCAATGTTGTAATGTCAAGCAAAAATAATGAATAATGCAATCATATACTTCTGTAAAGGTCAAGTCTCATTTTTACAAGAAAAAATAAAACTGACAATGAATTGTATGAAGGTATTACAGGGAATTAAGACCAACAGCACACGCTAATGACGTATTTGTACACGATCGCAGCTCACGTTATAAAACAAAATTTAAAAAAAAAAAATAGGCAATGTTTATAGAGGTATAAGAACCTCAATAATGCTCAAACTTAAAAGTTTAATGAATTTCGACCACTGGGCAACCACTAGTATAAATTAAAGTTATGTGCCATGACAGATAGAGTGTTTAACTATCAAAGAGGTTAATGTTTGTAGCGAACGGACATGCGACGGTGGTAGCCCTCTTAACGCGCACCGCGCTGTATCGCCCTCGGATAAAGTCGGACGGACGTGCGCGACCGCCCCTAATGTCCCTCCTAAATAATTTATCGAGTGGGTGAGGTCAAAGCTACCTATTGACACGATGACCTTTTTATTGGAGACTTCGCCACGCACGCATCCCAATAGCGAAGATGGCTACAACGAATAATTATTACCAACCGTGATAACAAAACGCTCACCATTTATTTTTAAACACGATGACAAAAGCTACCAGTAAAGTTAAAAATACCGGAATGTCCATGTGTTTTTGGAAATTTAAATATTTTATTTCGATATAATACCTTAGCAGACCCGACCTGATAAAGTCAGGCTACAGGGCTCGACCCTGGGGGTGGTTTAGGCGCCTTCGGAGTCTTATTTCTCTGCCATTGGCGATTCCCAGTTATTGTGAGACCTGGTGTTTTTGCCGCTGACAGGATCTATCTTTGAGTCCTGGCTTCGACAGATAGGAATCCCCCAAATGTACAGTGTAGATATAATGTCAATGTGTCATGAAATATTTTATTATAATTAATAATTTGTCTTTTTATTAAGTTTTAACGTTGGTTCACATTTAATTTTCTTTATATTGTATTCCCGTGCTTTAAGTGCTGTATTTTTTTTATGCCTTTATACACTGCAAATGTAATATTTGACGGTGCAAACGTTGTTAAATAAAACAAATTCACAAACGATAGTACTTTGATAGGAACTGTACGGCTTACGTTTTATTTTAAATACTATACATTTTTTAATTAATACCCACCTATATACGAGTGAGTTCTATTTTTAGTTTAGTGTTTTATTATTATGCTCTAAGAGCGAGTTTGGTTTGATTGCCTCATCGCCCTTATTTTAGCATTACATTGTTTGCCCTCGAGGGCAAAGCGACCTTTTCGCGATATGATGACCTTTGTCAGACGCTCAGTTTGACGTCGCGACGCGTAGACACGACGCTCTCCTTCTTGGTTTCATATACCATTCAATGCGACGTGTCATGTATTCTCGCTGCTATTTTTGTATTTCTTGTTTTAATAAGAGTTACTTATTTTCAGACTATTTCAAAAAGTGAACTTTTACTTTGAACTTTTTTCTTAAACTTCACAGTCGCAGATTGACCATCTATGATTGCTCGCAGCTTCTATCGAATGCCAACAGGAAGCAAGATTTATAATACACTAGCTGACCCGGCCACGCGTTGCTGTGGCTAAAGTTTTTGTTATATTACATTATAGTAAACAATCTAAGAGGAACAATAAGAGAACATCAGTCACGGAGTCCACTATGCTTTTTCACACAGATGGTATTTGTAAAAAAATATGGTGATCTCCTTATTTGACTTTCTACTACTATAACCCTTTAGTACAATGAAATTATTTACGAACAAAGACGAAAATGTTGATGTTGGTATACAAATTCACTGGATTGAGATTTGAAGGGGAAGTACGTTGAACACAATTAATTAAAATGTTCTTACACTTGATACTAAGCAGAAATCAATAGGCAAAAAATAAAAATTTATCAGATTTATTATTTCCATTTAATTTTATAACAAATATAAGTATATTACAGTATAATACAGTAAATAACATGTGACGCTTAAACTCATGAATGAGGTAGGCAAGGCAGACAGTCTTAAACTTTTAAACATTAATATCTTTTTTTTTGAATTATAAATACTTTCAATTTCAATTTAATTTAACACCAATCGGTGCACAATGTTTTTGGTTAACCTGTCTTTAGCTAACACAAATAGATTCGACGGTTTCCCAACACGTGAACACGCAACATATAGTTGCCCGTGAGAAAAACATGGATTTTCCAAATCTAAACCACAAATGGACATTGTTTGACCTTGAGATTTATTTATAGACATGGCGAAAGCTAAACGAATTGGAAACTGTAGCCTTTTGAAGGGTATGGTAGAATCTGATGGTATCATCGGAATACGTGGCAGCAGGACCACTTTTCCTTTAAACTTCCCAGCCAAAATGGTTGCTTCAAGAATGTTTCCGGTGATCTTTTTGATGACCAAACGCGTACCGTTACATAATTGAGGTGGATTCAAATTACGGAGGAGAATAATAGGGGAACCAATCTTTAATCGAAGATTATGTGGTGGCATTCCAGGGATATCTAATGAATTTAAAAATTCAATCGGAAAATTTACACTTTCATTTTCATCAACAACAGTATCGATTGATTTAAAAGACATCAGATCGCCTGGTAACAACTGTTGTATCTGGAAGTTAATTTCGTCAACATCAACGTTTTTGGCTGCCAAAATCGCCCGTTGACTAAGCCATTCATGATTCAAATAATTATTCTGTATATCCGGGAAAATACTCTGAATCAATTCAGTTTTATCCTGAACAACAGTGCAAAAATTGTCTGATAGTTTAATGCATTGCGTATTTGGTTGCAGTTTTATTTTACCGTTCCCAATATCTAGTAGTTGTTCGGAAAATATTAGTGCTGATGGATCATTTTGCAATTGTACTCGCATATTTATGGTCAATCGAAGTGTTTCAACACTTCGCCATAAGAATGATTGTTTCAAACATGCATTAATCTCATCCGCGAAAGTAGAGCGAGGTATAACCGGTAAGGTCTGCCGGAAGTCACCAGACAAAAGTAAGATAGCACCACCGAAAAGTTTATTATTGCTGTTTAAATCTTGCGTAGTTCTGTTTAATGCTTCAAGTGAATATTTGTGTGCCATTGTGCACTCATCCCAAATTATTATAGAACTCTTCCGCAACACTGCAGCTATTCCACTATTCTTTTTGATGTTACACATTGCATCTGGTTTATTATGAACGTCCAATGGCAGCTTGAATGTTGAATGTGCTGTTCGCCCACCATCCAGTAAAGTAGCCGCAATGCCTGACGATGCTAATGCTAATGCGATTTTTTGTTGCGACCGTATTTTGGCAAGAATCAACGATATTAAAAATGTCTTACCGGTTCCACCGGGTGCATCCAAGAAAAAAAAACCGCCTTGTTCAGCAGCAACAGCCAGCATAATCCGATCATAAATAATTTTTTGTTCTGCTGTCAGTAATGGTTCACTGTTCATGATAATTGTTGCTAAACTTCCATGGTCATATTGATTTTCTCGTTGTAAATCGGTATTGACTAAGTCGGTGGCTGGACGATTAGGTGATGGCATACCATAATGATTAAGTGGTAAATTTGAAATAAGAACACATAAATCCTCGATCAAGACCAATGCTTCATTGTACATCTCTGGTGTATAATCTATGTTTTGGCATTGATTTGTTTGTCTAATTCGGTGCAAGATGTCTTCTGTCATACAATTTTTATATTTTTCCCACAAAGTTTGTGCTTGCGAGGGATAACATGTCGCCAAAATAATTGCAAACAACTGACGAATGTTATTCGGTGTTGATGTCAACGCAGCATCAGCAAGCGTTAAGTCCCAATGGTTATCGTCTTCTAGCAATTGCAGTTCACGACATGCATCCTGGTATGTATTGAATACTCGACCATTAGCTGTTCGTAAAAATTCAAAAGACGTTGGTCCGGGAACATTCACCAATAACAAACGTAAATAGAAGCACTCACGTTGCTTTGGATGTACCGTGTAAAGTCTCCCCAATGTCTTAGCTTTGAATATGCCTGTAATGGAAGGATGTGGTTTTCCTTGTTTCCGTGGCTCCCATTTTTTACTGGATTTGTTCCATGTGAAATAACGTGGAACATCACCATACACCAATGTCTTCGCGAATTGGCCAAAAACATCAGGTTTTTGACACAATGTAAAAAATTCAGTTAGAGTCGTTTTCGGAGCTTCGAACGCTCTTTGGAGAACATTTTCTTCAGTGAAGTATACACGTTGACCGTTTTCAAGATGTATTGCCAGATGTTGGACAGCAGGATCTCTTTCGTGGATGGGAAAGCTGAGAATATGCCAAATAGCTTCATTGCTGCTAATGTATCTGCCCATTTGGTATCGTGCTATTTCGTCATTTTTATTTATGTTTTTTACTTCAAATATGGCCAAATCACTGCCTTTGTTTACATATTGATTAACAGAAATTAATTTACACTTAATTGATTTAACAGAACTGCAAAGCTCAACATTGATATGAGCTTTGTAAGTTTTTGAAAGTAGTGGTGAGTATGGTACCACCCACTGATTATCAAACTCAACTTGATTTGGAAAGTTCGGCAGTCGCATTGTAAATGTGTGGCCACCATTCTCAGTACTTCTGCGACGATACATTGGATAACCATCAATATCCGTGATCGTGTCATTCGTATGCGGCTTTGGGAAGTTTTTTTTACATTTCCATTTTCCATGCACGGTGACGTCATGTTGAAAACACCGCATGGCCCATGGATCATGTGTTTGGTGACAATATCAAATAATTCTTGATCAATTAATGGGTCTGGAATTTCGGCTGAAATTATTTGATCGATTTCTTCAGGACGGATTCTATCTTTAAGCCAAACCAAAATGTGGGCATGAGGCAAACCTCGCTTTTGCCACTCTATCGTATACAGCCAACAACGTGTGATACCAAAAATTGTATATTTAACAATAAAATCAATTAAGGATTTCAATTTTTGTTTAAACACACGTGCAGTTAAATCATGACGATGAATGGCTTGTTGTCCTGGCAATAGTAAAGTTTGTATCTCTTCCCAATTCGGATTACATGTGAATGTAATAAATAAATCCGGTCGGCCGTAATGACGTACGTAAGTCATCGCATCTTGTATGTATTCCTGCATGTTCCGTGGACTGCCGATGTAGCTTGAAGGTAAAATGAAAGCATTACCGATGTCATTGGGATTTAAATTTCCATCGATGTTTCCAGCAACAGCATCTCGTAAGTGAATATATTCTTCCGATCGTAGTTTTGCCTGGTTGAATCGAAGGAATCGCAAGCGTTCGCTTTCGACCTTAGCATACATATCAACAATGTATTGATGGAACAGCTGACGATATCGAGGGATATAATTGTCTTGATGTTGTCTAACCATTATTCGGTGTGCGTAGTAGTTCATTGAGCTAACTTTATTATTTCTGTAATCACCTAAAAAAATAAAAAATAAAATGCAATACGAAATTAAAATCTATACATACAGTAAGAAAGTAAATAGATAATTGTCAAATTTACCGGTATTTGGATCATACTGATTGATATTAAGGTGATATTCATCTTGTCCTTGCCAAAATATCAATGGATATTGTAGTGCGTCATATGAACGGTGTAGATCCGAAATCGTACTGACAGTGTTGTCTCGCCGTGTAATGTTTATAGATCTTTTGTCAACTGGATCACCAACCATGATAACAGCAACCTCATCAACAGTTGGAGCGTTGAATCTACCAGCATGTTCACCTAATGGTACTTTGTCGGCTTTTATGACGATTTGATAATTGTCATTTTGCAGTCGTGGCGAAACTCTTTTGATCAATTGAATTAGTTGATTGTGATCTTCTAAAAAATTTTCCAATAATATCACAATTGCTCTTTCCTCTGCTTGTTCAATAAAATTATACAGGCACCGAGTCGTCACGCGCTCTTCACAATCGCCCATAAAATAAAAAGGTATCGACATCTGTCAGTTTTATGACTGCCAAATAATAACAGACAAATAATTAGCAATAAATTAAAATTGCGACTATAATTTGAGATTTAAACTATCCTATCGCTCAAGTTGGATCGAACTGCATATGGTGTGCAAATTTTATTATAATCGGTTAAGTGGTTCAGCCGTCCATTGAAGATAAACATTGTGACACGAGATTTATATATATTAAGATAATTCTGCTCGCGTGAACTTCAATGGCCCGATTCTAAATTATTTATGTCAGAGGAGTGTTTCCTTGTCCCATGGGCCTAAAACATTCGAGCAGAAAGCGTCCAAATATCTCTATACTGTGTGTCCATAGCCATCCTCGGGCCTCAGGTTTTGGTTTTCTTTCTGGAACATTATTTTTGAAGATCTCTTCCACCTCCCGCCTAAAAAAAATATTTTAAAAATCAGTTCATTCATCATTTCGATCAGTTCAATCAAATCATTAATTATACTTGGTTACCAAACTCACTTTCTACATACATTATTATTTTTTTTATAATCCTGAAATTCAATTTAGCAGCAATTACTGAAAACTTCTTATGACTTTATTTTCCATGAAACGCGGTGGTCATTTTTACATCTTAATGTAGAATTATAATTCTTTGATTTATTTTCAGATGTTATCACTAAAAAAAAAATATATTTTTGTAAGGTAGCAAATAATTTACACTTAAATTTTAGTGGCACAAGTTTACTTTTGCTTTTTATGTCGTTTTTACTGTTAATGTTTCAAGTCTAATTTAAAAAAAGAATTTTAAAGAAAATATTGACTTTGTAAATTTATTTTTATTTTTGCTTTTTTTAAATTGTACATAAAAATGTATCTAAGTAGGCTGGTACTGGTTGTTTTATTGCATAAGCTCGCCCTTTTGTACCGTAGTTAAGCGTGTTAAACGTGCGTTCAGCAATATTTTTACTACGTATTTAATACACAAAAACATAATATATATTGTTTTTGTACGATTATCTTTGTATTTTTGTTTACTATTGTACTTTTGACCGTAATTAATACTAGTAATAAGTATAATTCTGAATAAATAATAACTTAAAACAAGTATAAATAGTAGTATATTCACCTGTATTGAATATTTAATTAAATAAGTTAATTATTAATTATTACTTTTCTTTCATCTTGTTAAATTGCTTATTCCTTTGTGAATATAAGGCCTTTGTTTATATTTGTAATAAGGCTTTTGTAAAATTTAGTTTCAATTTCCAAAACGTTGTAACCACGGAAAAACGCTTATACAATTTTCCATATACAATACCGTAAAATTAGTCTTACATAATAATTATTACTAAGAAATATGGTTTCTGTATTTTAAGGATTTTTTCAATAAAGACGTGAAAAGTATGTGAGATTGATTATATTTGCCTCATCTTGTATATTGTATTTGGGATTTATATTTTGTCGTTAATATTCTTCAGACACGCAAAGAACCTTTCAAATTGTTAATTTGTTAAAGTGACAGCCATAAGTGATATGTGCACAGTTTCGTCGGCCCGCTTTGACTGCTCGTGAAGCACAACTCATTTCAGCCGCCAAGGCCGACGCCATACTCCTCTCTAGCTAGAGCTACATCTCGTTGGCGCCATCCGTTCTTTGCACGCGACACCACCTCCCACAAATCCAATACTGTAAGTCAACATAAATATATTACAAAATGCTCGATTTGTATGATTAACTTCTGTAATGGGGTACGAGACATTTTGTTTTTTTTTACATATGTAAGATAGAAAAAAAACCCGATTTCACCGGATCAAAGTAGGGTATAGGCAAACTCCAATTGTCGAACTTTATCAAACATCGCGCGAGCTGCCGCCGCGCCGCGCCGTACCCCCGTGCGCAGCAAGAGTGTGTATACTGAATCCCTCTTTATACTGTGTCCTAGGGGTTGCTCACATCAAAAATTGTTTCGAACAAAAGTTGTAGGGGAATTATAGACCTATAATTTACATTTAATGGTTTTGATCTATTAAGGGAGCTATGATTTTTTTGAATATAGAGAAACCACTTTTTTCCACGCGTTAGATAAGTTTTAGGCCCTTATCTGAGGAATAATATAAAATTTAAATGAATTCTATATCTTATATACTAAGAAAGTTATAGCAAAATGTCACTCCTTCGGAAAAACTTCCCTATTCCCACCCTCCTGGTCTGATTTTGCCGAACTTGACCGAGATTTTATGCCCTTAAATGTTATGTATCAATTTGAAAGTGATTGGTGTAAAATTACGGCAGTTATCGTATGCACAAGAAAGTGATAGATAGATATATAAACATATACATAAACTTTAAACTATGGATAGTTTTGGGTTTTAGGAGACGTGAAACGCGAAGATATTTCGAAATTTTCCGGTAGTCATACCCATAGCAATAGGTAGCTTTCCTAATGAAATCTAATACTGCGTGAATATGTTATATGCAGTGGCGTATTTGTTTGTACTTTTTTCTTAGTTGTGTGTCTTTAACATTCTATTAAACGGAAAACATGATAGAATGTTAATATAATTATCTGTATCCATAATCACATATTTTACATATTGTTTTTATTATTTAAAAAAAAACAACTCAATAAAATATTCGCCCACACTACCTTTGGCGTGCTTTAGCTTTCCGTGTAAGTACCGACTGCTGACCGTGTTAACGACTATTTGGAATATTTGTATCTCGGCTAAAAAAAAATGGTTATATTAACATTACTTTCTTTTTTGTAACATGGTGCACAAAAAAAACCCAATCCTAATCGTTAAAAAAAAGTTTCATGAATGCGTGTTCGGTACATAATAAACCACCTCGTCCCGAGAAAAATACCAATAAATTTTATAAAGAAGCAGTGATGAAAGGCGCGTTTTACATGTATTTAATAAAACAACGCTTTGAATGCGAATTACGAATTGTACCAGCCCCACGATGATTGTTGTAAAATATATTAAAACTTTTGACTTTTAAATTACTTTCTGTGTTTGGCACAATGTGTGGCATTCCAGATTTCCATTTATGTGAGTTATAGCAACTTGGTTGTATATGGTATATATACCAAGCCATATTATAGTACCTGAATATTCACATATAGAAAATTTTAATACATAATTTGTTTAAACTTCTTAATTTTAAGTTACCTCTACCATCGTGTCCCTTTCCATTATATCGAGATATGTTATAGTATTTGCAAATTTACAGGAAACTTTGTACTAAGTGATAATTTAATGGAGGAAATATTTATTTATTTATTCGTATAAACCAAAATACACATATGTACAGAGCAGTAGTGACAGTTCAATGCCATTTGATGTAGCCAACAAGCGACCGGCATCTACTACACTGAAGTTCCCATCATAGATGCATAATTTTTTAAAAAATTTACTCTTTAAGCTTCTTTCATTTTGTGTACACACAATGTGTATAATTCCAGATTCACCAAATAAGAGATACCGAGAGATGTCCCTAAGTAAATCATAATACCTATTTGCTTAGCAAACTTTCTAAAACAGTCTCCATCTTGTTGCAGGTAAGTTCCATAAGCAAAGATTTTTTCCATAAACAAAGAAAATTTGTCGCTGCCTGTTCTGGACCAAGCTGAATCTGGTATTTTCTTGGTAGGTATGTATAATATATACTAGCAATATGTTTTTTATTTACGTTTCTTTTTTTTCGTGATTATTTTTCGCTCAGTCGAACTGTCTGCTATACCAAAAGTGCAGCCCAAGGATAAATAAATTTATATTGTTTGAAATATTTAACACAGAAATAATCTATAATGTGACACACTTTTATTGATGTATGTGTATGTAAGAAAAACAACATTTTAATTAAATTTAAAAAAAAACATTTTGAAGGAACACAATAGAAAATGAGTCATTATTTAACCCAAAAGACGCCATAACTGTTGCCAGTGTCATGTGTGACCCATTAATTTACTATACTTTGCCTCAATGGTTGCCTGTTTACCGTCTTTCGTAAGTATTCCGTTTTGAAAATCTTCTTTGGTGACTTATTAATTCTCCCACGTTGTTTTTTTTTTATACCCGATCGCAAAATATTTTTCTTATCAGCTTCATTCTATTTACTTTAATTTTTAATTTTTATTATAATTATTGTTATTTGGTAGATTAACTTCTATTACAGGCCATTTCTAATATTCGAATCTTTATTCCGGCCCTTACATTAGTAACCCAACATTTATTAAAATCTTTGAAAAATAATTGAAATGCTTTCACTCATGCACTATACAGTACAAAATAATATAATACAGCAATATGGGTGCATAGGCACAATGAACGAATCAACATACCTACTAACATTTGCAATCATTGCAAGAATGTATATATTTTATGATGTTTGCGATCTTTATTGTATCTAAAAGACCTAGAAAATCTTTATCAACGGTTGCAATTATCTAGCAGCCAAGGTCCCACAAAACATAATCAAGCTAATTAATGTAATCTTGCTTGTTTATCTTACTTAAAATTGTCACAGTCTGCTATTTGTCATTTTTTTTTAAAGTATGTTTCGCTCCTTAGTTTTAGCAACTTAAACTATATCGATAGGTCCATTTAAATTCACCTCGCTCGCGGCCATGTTGAACGAAATGCTGTATTATCAACCCTTCCGCTGGTCGTTTTTCCCGCCTCGGCGGTGGCTTCCGGCGGAATTTTTCCGTTTACATTATCCGAAATGGACAGAGGTCTGTGTTTTTAGGGGTCAGCGGAAACCGACGAAATGTCCACCGCTCCTGCTGCGCAAAGTGAACTCTGACAAAGCACACCTTCATTCATTCTTTCATGTTTTAGTCTTAAATTGATACTTTTCAAAATACTCTCATCTATTTATACTTATCATACGAATAACATATTTCCTCCTGGCTGCTTTGAGTAAGGCAAGCTAATAGTAGGGTTTGAATGAATAATTCTCATAACCACCCCACTAGAATTAAATAATTATAATATCTATCAATTTTTGTTACGATATTAATTCATAAATTACTCACAATTCATTAATCATAATAGGTACATTTTTACTCCTTTTCCATGTTTATTCTTCTATTTCTAACATTTTCTATTCTATACATTTAAATAACCTAATAAAATAGGTTGACAAAGATTATTAAAGTTTTTTTCCGTCTTCAAGTCATAATAATTTTAGTATATTTTAAATTCAAATTCTACCGTAGTACGGGTGCTGCCCAGTTAGGTAGACTTTATAATTTCACAGCTTCTCTAAAATTTAAAAAACAATATTTTTTTTAATAATATAGATAATTATGTCGCATTAAGGTACGAAAAAAAATAAGTATCAGGTCATTTTTCGATATTATCTTAACTATAAAATGGTCCGTGCTTCGCAGGATCCCAAAGTTAGAACCTACCGACCTCACCATGTGTCGAGACTTCGGGCCTCACCTTGGCCCATCCGCTTAAAGGTGGACATGTGGACCATACTTTCGTTATAACGATATATTACGGTTTACAAATGTTTCGCAAAAAACTACTCATAAAACATTCTCCGCTGTTAAACTCTTCGGCGCGCATCGACCTGTGAGTCCGAGATCTATCCTGCAAAAAGATAAAACATTGGATATTTAAGAAAATAAAACTGTCAAGACGATAACGCTGTTTAGACAGAGAATTCTTTTTTTGCTTTATGAACCTACTTACATACGTAGCGGTATGCGGTGTGCCTAAGGTTTTTGTATTGGGCATACCGTAAAAAATAAGGATCATAGAGGTCGATAGCTCCTTAGCGTGTCATGATATTTTTATGTGGATTTACCATGGGGAATTAAGATTGAGAAAGCGGGCTCATTAGAATCCCCGATAACATTACAAAAATCTCTTGCGAGAGAAATAAATTAAATCCTTCTGTCAAAAATTCCGACCTGTGTACGTACATGGGCTGAATCAGTTATTATTATTGTGTGTGTGAGTAATTAATCAATTAAATTTAGTTCACACGATTAATACATCGTATTATTATCATTTTATCCAAATACGATTCACTTTCGTTCGATTTTAAGTCTAATATATCTTCATTTTAATAAACTAACTTAGGTTATCTTATTTTGAGATTAGACTAAACGAAACGGCCACCCACCCTAAATAAGACCGTTTGAAAGTTCTACACCATAAAAACATATAAGTACGTTAAAATACTCAGCACTAAACCACCTTGCCTCGTTTCTTATTTTTACCAAAAAGGGCGGAATTTTTAACGCCGAAATTTTTAATATCTTTTCAATTTTTTCTCGAAGTTTCTAAAATATTTTCGATGTGCATAATGCCTACCACTCGGACGAAAGCTCTTGGCCATTTAGTTGGTCGCGAAAATGTGCTTTGTTTGCTCGCAAAGGACTGTCGATTTGGGCTCTGGGCATTTAGCTCCCCGCGGTTGCGGCCTACCACTGCTCGGCCTCCATATGAGTAGCCCATATTTTATTCTGTGCCCATATGTATAACTCACTATAAGTACATATGTGTCATGTTCGTAATATATGTGAGAATGAAATACAATACTAAAATAGAAATGATTACGCCATATGATAAAGGTCCTATGGCGAACTGATAGCACTTACAACGACTTATAATCAACATTTAGTCAAGCCAAGTATGAAAATAAGGATTCGGGCAGGGCTTTCCAACTTATGAATGTAAATAGAAGTAATAATTGCTAATTTCGCTGCGAGAATCCTACTTTTTGCGGTCGACCTAAAATTAATGAGTATAGTAATTGTAATAGATATAAAAAAATATATATTTTTTATATTTCGCACGGGGATTTATTTAATGTAAGTAAGTATATATTAAAAACAGATAAGTTTCTTTTTTATTTTATTCATCTTTATTGAAAGCAACCAACGACTTTTCACTGTAATTTAATAAATTATTTTTTTATTTATCAAATATTCTTATGTATAACTAAACTTAGTAAGATTTTAGTATCCGATGTATAAATATAGTTTAATGAAGTAATATAATTTATATTTTTTCAAAAGGTATTAGGTTCAAAATATAATCATCTAGTCGAAATAAACTGCCTTGAATAATTGATTTATTCAACAATAATACAGCATTTGTTTTTTTATTTAAAAAATACCGAAATCTTTTAACAATATTTCATTATTGAAACATATAGGTATATAGATTGTCGTGCGAATAAATTTCATAAGAAAAGTACTTACTTCAAATTTAAAAAAAAAAACACCCCTTTAGATAACTGCTTCAAGTGTGTGAAATTTAAAATCAATCTATTTCCGCGGTTTACCGAAAGATGAGGTAAGGTCTTCAATTAAAATTTTACCATTTATTTAGATTATAGCTACTAACTGGCGGAAACTTCATTTATTTTTTTTTTGCGATCATTCGCGAAACTTGTCCTTAGGTAGATAATAATTTTGGCAATGGAAGTTTATAATTAATAATGGCAACAACGCATTTTATTATTTAACATGTTATTGAGCTATTAGTACGCGATTAATGTCGTATCGATCGTATCTACGTAGTGCCATAAGCGGGTCAGCGTGCCCCCGTCCCGCAATACGTGCTAAATACGTCGATATCGACCTCAGCAGTGCCGCACCATGGCGGTTGGCCCAGGGTGCCACGGTGCCATGGTACCATGGGGAGATTTGCACAGGCTTAAAATGCGGGATTGCCTTCGACGCAAAACCTCATTTCTTGTCCGATTGAAGTGTAAAGGTAAATTATGAAATATACACCGTGACCCAAGACCATTTCCGATAAAAAAAAAAACGCTAATTGGTACTACGATTTCTAGTGTTACCGAGAAAAAAAAAGTTAACATGGACATAGTAAAATGATCATGCAATGATGTTTTGAATGTCGCCGTTCGCCGTTACGGTGTCAAGGCGTGCGGAGCTTCACAGCGTACACGGCTAGAGTTCACTGTTAAAAGTTTATTAAATTTATCTCTCCTCTTTTGTTTTGGTCAAGTCTCGTTTTAAATAATTAACGTTAAAATCAATATGGCATTGTTGTCTTTTTGTATAATATTACGATTTGATAGCTGCCAGAATGCCCGCGATAATCTCTATCGAGTTTTATTCTGATTTCGACGTTACGACCCGTATTCAAATCACGTCATAGCTATCGAGACTGTGGGGGGGGAGGGGGTTGACCCGGGAGGTCCATGACAGGTGTCACGCGAACGGCATGCCACGAAATGCACCAAACGCCCTCTGCATTACTCCTTGGAAATTTGCGGTTTAACCATCCCTACCTATCGAGGTACTTCAGGTAAGTACCCAGTGGGTAGGGTATTTATATTTTGTTGGTTTTTTTTTATAATATTATTGAATAAAGATTTAGTTAATTTTAAATAGGGTCTTTATAATACAAATTAATAAAATATTGATATTATGGCCTCAAAATTTTTTTTTTTTGACATTACTTCGTTTTAGGAAATAACAAAAAGTTAGGCCATCACTTAAATTGGGGTGTTAATTTTGTTGAAAACTTTGATAATATGGGTAATTTTATTGTATTTGTCTAGAAGCAACCCTTCTTTAGGCCTGGCAACACTTTTTGAGTTTGATCGAATATAACAAGAAAATAAGATTGAAAAATTAAAAATGCTTTTAAAAAGTACCCGGGTATTTATAAATTTTGGGTATTTACCTCGAATTATAAATACCCGAGTATTTTACATCATTATCCCTAGCGTATATTTTTCATAAATTCTAAAACCAACAGGTAAAAACCAACATTATATTTAAATATTTAAAAAAACCTAAATATACCCAATAATATACAGTATTTCGTAAATATATTGAGCCTATTAATTTAAAACTTGACCATTTGTTAATTGTGTTAACGCACAATACTTATATACTTTCAACCATAGATATATAATTAATACTAGTGGTCGCCCAGTGGTCGAAATTCGACCGTAATTTATTAAACTTTAAGTTTCAGCATTATTGAGGTTCATATACCATTATAATACGGTAAGTTTACCTCTTTAATCATTTTTATTAAATTTAATTATTTAATAATTTTATTTTATATATTTTTTTAATTAAATTTTCTATTAAATCAGCTGCGAGCGTATACAAATACGTCATTAGCGTGTTTGTTTGCTTTAATTTCCTGCAATAACTTTGAAATTTAAAATTTAATTTTAGTAACAGTTGAAAATAAAACACAATTTAAAATGAGCCAAGACATTAATTGGAGTATAAACTGGCATTAATAATTATTTTTGTTTGACATTACTAAATTGACATTGAGAGCCTATTGAAAAAGTAAAATTTGAAATTACACAACTCGAAACTCATTCTGTCAATCAGCTGTCAGATTATGAACGTTTTATATTATTTAATTTAAGGTATTTGTAACACATATTATAGATAAATTTTAGCTTTCTGCACTCCTCCTCCATATAAACTTTAACTATGCCAAATCTCTCACTCCTCCGTGTCCGCAATATGCTTAAAAAAGGGTACAAAGATTTCTCTTCACGTATTAATATATAGATAATGTTCATGTCTAAAATCATCATTACACGGCTCATCACTTTGTCAACGACTACTTGAACCACATTAAATGGTCTTGAGGACGCGAGCAGCTTACGCTTAGAACAAAGGAAACTTAGCGTTCATTTATTTTTAATTATGTACAGACATCGGTGTACAAATTGTGAAAGCGTTTATGTTTTAGAATTCCATGTGAAGATTTTCAATTTATTACAATATTGCTTTGTGTAAGTGGAAAATTAAAGCACCCGAAATCGATTTTAATCTCTTCTGAAAAAGCTTGTTTGCTTCTGAAAACCGCGTTTTTCAAAAAATATTTTCAGCTCTACGATTTTCGTTAACGAACACAATGTGTAAAAAAATATATGCAATTTTATTGTCAAGATACAAATGATTCTGGGTATGAATAATACCCCACTCAAGAATATTAGGAAAATATAATATATAGCCTACCTTATAAGCGTTTGCGTGCAATTTAGAGGTTACGAGCACAATGCACTCCGCCTTTGTAACGATTTCACGAGTTGAGTGCCACTAAGGGGTTAGTGGCCGAATGAAAAGAGCGATCAATATGAATTACCTACTCAACTACACTCAAACTTCCGAGATTGCAAAAAAAAACTAACTTTTGCTCGTTAGATACTAGACAGTCCTCCTGAACTGGAAGAGCATTACTAATATAATCATTATTTAAATTATGGGGGTAGGTTAGATAAAAAATATATTTCTAAATAAAAATAAACAATATCTAAAACCAATTAACTTATTTTTAAACTAAAAAAAAACTAAAATAGGGTCTATATTTTAGAGGCGTGGTTTTCAAGAAGAGATAAAACGCATATAATTTGATGTTATGGCCAAGAATTTAGTTTTATTATAAAGATAAGGGTTTGCCATTATGTTTTAAAAATGATTTCGGGTAAGTGGCTGACTCGAACAAATTCCAGCCGAGAGGCCCAATTTTCAACCACTTTTTGCAGCAGTTGGGTATGTCAGCAATAACGCGCCGAATATTCTCTTCCAAGGCGTTAATCGTGTCCGGCTTATCTGCGTAGACAAGCGACTTCACATAACCCCACAAAAAATAGTCCAGCGGTGTTAAATCGCACGATCTTGGAGGCCACGCCACAGGCCCACGACGCGAGTTTTACTTTATTTTAGAGTGATTTAAAAAAAATTTAGAGTGATTTTTTCTAAATTTGCACTATTTGCAAACGTTGTTCAGGAGTAAGTCTATTCATTATGAAATGGCAAACCAAACTGAGCATAAATCAAGTGACAGCTGTCAAAAACACCAACTACGAAAAAAGTAGTGCCAGATTGAAAACCACGTCTCTAAAAAAAACACCCTATATAAACAATATTCTTTTAGGATAAAGGTTAATAAAGTACAGTGAGTCGAGTATTGAGTAAAAAGTATGTAAATATATTCATTAGATAAGATTTTTTTTAAGACTCGCTTAATGAAAATGTTTTTTTTTTCCAATAGATGAATATGAAGATGAATTATTATTTTTAAATTTTGTCGTTTATCACTGAATTACGTGCCTATTTTTGTGTTGTGACTTTGAATGTCAGAAGGTTTCTTTATGTTAAAAGTATTTTGCAACGTATCTTGGTAATTTATGATCCTGGAACATCAAAAAAGGCATAAAATAAAAATGACACGATATTTTAATTGATATGTAAAATTATAATATTACAAAACTAAATATATCTCGTATAAATCTGGTTTATACATAATCCAGTAGTTTTACTTCTGTCGCTTTGTTTTATTACTAGTTTCACTTTAAACACACGCATTTATAACTGAAATACGTATGTAAAGCTGTGGCTTACATCTCGATACAACTCGATTAAACAACTCGAACACGAAAGAATTTTATATTGTTATATTGTACCTACACATACAATTATTTAAAAGGTAACAAATTATGTTTTACCGCCTAACAATGAATAATCGCGAAGTTTATAGGTCCGAGCGAGCCCTCCCGTACTCTATTCCAGGGTTGTTTACAATGATGTAAAACTTTGTATCGTAATACTATACTAGTGGTATACTACAAATACTTTATAAGCGTATTTTGTTTACCCTTATTCCCTGCAATACCTATGAAATTTAAAATTTAACGTTAGTTACAGTCGAAAAAAATAAAACAATTATAGCTTGTGTTTGTATTTATTTTTTGATACAATTCATTGTGTTTTAATTTTTTCATGTAAAAATGAGACTTGACTATTGAAAAAGGTACATTTGAAATCACACAAAATTCACAGCTCGAAACGCATTCAGTCAATCTGTCAGTAGTATGAAGGTTTTATTTTATATATTTTAATGTATTTGTGACACATATTATAGCATGCCAAATCTCACACTACTCCGTGCGCGCAATGTGCTTAAAAAGCGGTTCAAAGTTTTCTCTTCACGTATTATTATACCAATTTCTACACAAACATGCATTCTTTATTAAATTTATATATTTTTTTTAATAAACGTAAAATATTTATTTTTTACTCTAATGGTACAAAGAATAAAAAAAAAAAATCTTCTTAAAATCATCTTTTATTTTGTAGAAATGGTCTTTGCGTTCAATATAAAGGGGTTTCTTTAGTTGTAGGACCATGCTGGTAGTTTTAAGTATACCTCGAATACTTTAACCGGACGACATAGTTTAAATATAAAACTTATTACTGCTACTATAAGAGATCAGAGAACATTACATTCAGTACATGACAAGGCACTCGAAACTGCGCCTAATACGCGTATTCGGCAAAATTAACTAGGCAATAATTTTAAAAAATATTTTAATAACGCAAAACGGTCGCAATTGTACGGGTAGCGTTAATTTTATTGCTTTTTTAAACAGAACCTTTAGGAACTTTTTAAAAAGATTCCTAACAGTCTAAGATAAATATTGCTATTTATTTTATTTATTTATAATATGCTACATAAATATTTTATTACAGTTTCTCTGAAAAAAGATACAATAGTCCTACACTACCATTTTAACAAAAACAACAAAATCATATTCTCATATTCAGCTATCTAACATTTGACCATTTGATATTTGATTTGATTGAACATTTAACTATTTAAAAAAAACGCTACACTGCACTTTGCACATAACTAACGAAACATTGTGAAAATATGATATACAATAAAAATATCTTTTTTACTACCCACACCTAAAACTGCTATTGCTATTTATTTCTACTTACTCTTTACTCTCTTCTACTTTCCCTGTCCACTCTCATATTTTAAACTTAACTGAAACAATGATGTTCTATCACCATAGGTTGCTAAAATTTTTTACTCTTGATTAGTCACCTGTCAGTTAAGAATACCAATCTTCTCAAAAACAATTCTATAAAAATTATAGATAATTTATTTTAATACAAATTTTTCCTCAAGTTGTGATAATTTGAGTTTTTCTTAAGGGATGAAGTCAACATTTTGTCCGATGTTTTGGAGCCAATTGGCTTGTTTGCATCGAACGTTATCTCTAGGGTTTAGCGCAAAACACGAACGGGACGTTCGTATTGATTAGCGAGGCTTTATCGCGCCAGTCAGCGTTATTGCTACCACGATATGGGGATATTTACTAGTATATCTGCCAGTGCGTGATCGATCGCATTTGTTAATTAATGATAAATATTATGAAAATATTTGCACGTTCTTCGCAAAATTATCGTTCTACTCTTCTTTCTATATATCTACTGACTCCTGAAGCAGGCGGTTCTCCGGAGAAAATTACACTATCGTTTTAAGTCATAGGTTTTACCCGATACTTATTAGTAGGAATTTGTTTTTCATGCATAGTATAACTTTTGTTTTTAACCTCCGACGCAAACAGAGGGGTGTTATAAGTTTAACGTGTATATCTGTGTCTCAGTCCGTGACATCGTATAGCTTGATTCAAGAAAATCCGTTTAGCCGTTTGTGTGTTGGGGGTTTTCTAATTTTTAATTTTTTTAATAGTACTTTCAGATTTATAATTTTACTTTCTATTAATAAGATTCATTGGGTAAAGATTTGTAATGTTGACGATTTTGTTATCGACTGTTTTTTAATAGTAATGTTATTGTGTATCGCCGATGAACACATTCATGCCAACCGATATAAAATAATTTATTTTCAACTAGCACTACCGCCCCAGCCAGATCAGGGTTTTACAGATTTGCTCTGCCAGACGACTCGTTACTGCGGTACTCGATGCTAGCCCAGGCGAACGCAGGTGTGACGTTTTGTATGAAGATTTACATCCCTAGCCCATAACACATTCGAAGATCCATATCTTCGAAAGTGTTTATGGTATAAACTTTTACCATTTTTCATCTATATCCGTTAAACCATATTCAAGTAATGGTTAAACAAAAAAACAGACCTTTATAAATTATAAAGACTACATATAATGTATAGGAATTATATATACAATATCCAACGTTATAACCGCATATGTCACTGTTGACAGTGATAATCTCCTCTATCGCTGTTTGTTTAGACCTTGACCTACGGGACACCTGTGTATTTCATGTTATATTTTTTTATTTCAATTTAAATTATTAAACCTCTCATTACATTCATAGATGAAAATCAATACTTTTATATTTCATTTTATATAATATAATTTCCCGTGAGGTAAAAATTTCGATAGAGCTAGGCAAAATATAGGATGCAAAAGCATTCTTGAAAATTTATGATCGTTATATAAAAAAAATAAATAAAAGCGTAATTAAAGAATATTATGTTTTTATTAATTTAGCGTTAATGTTATGATTTTATTTAAATGTATTTATTCCTTAATAAGGCATTTAAATATTAGTATAGTTTTGAAAGGTGTTTTTTTTTCTATATCAATACAATTCACGTTAGTTTAAATCCTTTTTACCGATTCGGGTTATTATGGTATTGTCCGTGTAAATCTAAGAAATGAAAACCTTTGAATAAAAAAGACTCATTTCCAAGAAAATCTCATTGATTTGAGGGGATTTTACTCAGCCTCGAGGAAGTCCCTTTGTACTCGTAACTAGAAGCACATCTACGGCCTTATCGCAAGACTCCATCGCTTCTTCGAAAGCGCCCTCCCCATAAGCCCGGATCACATTTCCACACCTACAATAATTAACCGAATCAATTTTATGTTGTGATTCATTGTAGTATTATTTTATTTTCATACGCCATTTTTCAATTAATGTTGTTAGATATTATACAAATTAATTTTTTTATTTTATTTTTTAAACGACATATATGTAAGAGTAAGAAAAAAATACTTTAAAACCAGTAAAATACATTTTTATTGGTACGAGTACCGTTGTTTTATTGAACTACTATTTTTTCAAATTTTAAAAATGACTGATAAGTTTTTTTTGTTTGCGAGACCATCAAAATATAATGTAAGCGTTGCATTGAACACTAATAAACAGTAAAAGTTCAATATTTTGTTAATATTTTTAGATTTTGTTTATGGATAATATTTTATGCTAACGTGAATAAAACTTTAGTGCAAAATAATTATGAATTATTAATGATAATTAAAATTTCCAAACCGCATTAATAAGTAATCACAAACATTATAGTATAACCTCGAAATCAAAATTGTATACTTAATAAGTAATAATACAATAAAATGTAGTGCTGTACTCGCTTGGTGATTCATACATCACTTTTGAGTCGATGAAATAATATTATTATTAACTTCAATAATTGTTTAAAGTAGATTTGTTATATTCTTTGTATTTATTAAAATAAAGTTATGGGTATACCGAAATATCTGAAATCCCAATGTTCGATTTTCATACTTATTTTTTTCGGGTATCACGAATCAGTCGTAAACCACTGAACTATTAAAACTCTAGTAAATATAATAAGAAGGAGGTCTTTAAATCACGTCTTTAATTAAAAATTAATTAAGTTTCCAAAAAAAATTTTCAATGATAAAAAATGCTTTCTTGAAGTGATGAATATTAATATTTTGCCTTTAGCAAATATTAACCTACTCCAGTTTGGTATATTTAAATTTTACCTCCACCGCAACACCCGATATGATAACTAGAGGATTTGACGAATCATGAAAAAAATGTCAACTAACCAAAACATAGTTAAAACATTAGAAATTGTAACCATGTAATTGTAACGGAAGTTGTCCTCTGTGTCCTGGGCTAACTGTGGCCGTGCTCGCATAAGCCTCTCCGCGCATACATCGTTTTCCCGTTCATTCGTTTCTTGAGTGACTTTAATACGATCGGAAGCTGATCATAAGGCCTTCTGGAAATCTCGATTCTACAATATAACGTTCGAGGAATGTTTTTTGTAGAGTTTATGACGCACTAATTAATTTCTATTAATACATTTATATTATTACATCATTATATTTTTTAAGAAGTAAAACGCTGAATTTGAATCTTTCTTAAATCGACTGCGAGTAAGTGTATATGATGCATTTCAGTCTGAAATTTTTACATTTGAATATATTCGATGAAATAAAACGAAATTGAGTATTAATTTTGATCTACAACAAGAAATATCCACTTTGCATACGAAGTATTTGACTGTGGTAATTAGACCTCTATGCCAGATTTTAGTTGTATAGTTCCTACTTATTCTAGTTATGTTAAACTTTTTTTTTAAATTTACTTACCTATAATATAACGATTGCGGTGTGAAACTATATTCAGTTAACGTCGTCTATGAAATCACTATTTATCGTCGTAAGCTGTTTTCTTTTTAAAAGACCTAACCATCACGGAAAATTTAAATTGTTGATAATTGTTGATTGTTGATATTTAACACTACTTTCACGGCATTCAAGAGAGTGTCTACTCTAGCCCAAGAGTAGTATATTTATATGTATATGTAAAATTTGTATTATATTTTATATTATATTTTGGTGATTGTCTGGATTCCCTAACCCCTCCTACTTCCTGGTCCCGGCCTCGCTCCCGAATGCGTTTTCAATTTTTTTAAGTTTGGAGAAAACTGTCATTGGGTTTGTGTTTTAATTAGTTTTTTTAATTGTACTCTTATTTCTATATAATTTGTAGTTTCCTGAAATAAAATAAATAGTAAATAATTCATGACGTATATTGTTTTACTGCATTTTATGTATGACGCTAATAAAGAATATGAAGAACTTCCTTATAGATGCGTAAACCTTGAATATACAAAATGCCGGTGAATGTTGCAATGTTGCAAGAAAAAACAGTAGTTTTTCATTTCGCAGTAATTTGCTTATTAGTTTTTGAATAGCCTATTAATTAATCTCTGATTTTTATAGAGCATTTGGTTTTTCATTTTTGCACTTAGTGCTTGTCATCGCTTACTCACTGCGGTCTGATGCTCATCGGGGAGACCTCAAGCTTTCATGCTTCCAAAATATGAGTTGACTCCATATAAATGCGTGTTATTTATTTGCGTTATCCTTAAAATAAAAACGTTCTCATAGATATTTTCGACATGGAATATTTGAACAAAATATTCAAATTTATTAATTATAATGTCTATTGATAAACATATTTTTTGTTTCAACCGTTTTTTTTAAAAAAAATTATTAGAGTATATATTAGAGGATGAGATTATAATATATACGTATGTATTTGACTTATTTATCATATTTGATTATTGTTTTTTAACAGCGGAAAATCGCATGAAAAGGCAATATTACATAATATTTAACAATATTCACACTAAAGAGCAAGGTAAAATTGTATTTTTATAAAACTCAGCGCTGGGTTTAAACCGTCATCTGCGTTCACAACTATAGGACCTATAATTATTTTACTATATGGCTTTATATTCTACGCGTCATCAAAAATTCATAAAACTCTTCTAAATTTTATCGTTATTGTCAAAACTAGTGTTATTTATCGTTTCAGGTGATTAACCGCTATTAAAAAAAAAAACAATAATATATATATGGTATATAATTGAAAAAAATGGCTGAACGGAACGAAGCGCAATACTATCTCTTTTTTTTCAGGATAAGACGTGCAAAGTCACCCACCGTAACGGTAGTTACAGTATAACGCGTTTGTTAGTCACGTGTCTCTGGTGCGGCGCTGCGGCTTGGCGTCCGTCCAGATCATAAATTGTGTTTTTCTGCGGTTTCATCAATCCGGCGGACGCCATTGCCTTTCACACCCAAATTGATATAAATATCATGTTCTGATTTTGTGATCTGCTCTGCATTTTTTTTTTCCTTATGCTTCACCGCTAAAGTATTTTAGCGGTGAAGCATAAACTAGGCAAAATCCCTTCTTAGTCATTTGTATGTACCTACTATTGAAAGAAGGGACTTGTTTTATAATATGACTACATACATCACTATGTAAAAAATAAAAATATTGTCGCATGACTGAAGAATTTCTAAAAAAAATGCTGCACTTAGTTATGCAATTAGCATACACAAATAATGTCATTGCCATTTCACCATATTTTTCACATAACTACTTGCCAAATTTTACTTTTCTTTGACGACGACGAACTTATTTATTTAAAAGTAAAAGAGGCAATTTGACTAGAGACGACATTGAGCGTACAAAATATGTTTTATCGGTTGAGGTCGTTTGTCAAAAAATGGGTTTAGTTTAGTCGATCGTGGCCCTTCACAGCCGACAGACACCGCCTACCGCGTACATAGGTATGCCTGGCGTTGCTGTTTTTGAGACAAGTTTCGACTGATGAGTTTCTATGAAGTAGTTTCTACAAACATAAAACCTCAATGGTTTAATATCCTACCCTATTATGTTGTTGCATTCCATCTTAAATACGGGCAGGTGTGATGTAGAGTCGAATCACACTTTCTAGGATGCACTTTTTATTGTATTTATATGTTAGAAAACTTACACGAAAATAAAAAGCATAAATAATTCTAAACTCTTAATGTAGTATATGGCAATACCGGATACCCTGAATAGTGGTGTACGAGTACTTGTCCGTGCGCACAAGCACATGCTAGGCGGTAGAGAGAGGAAGAGAGTCGAATCAAGTGATCAGTTTGCGACATTTCATTATCGAGTAAACCAACTAGAGCTGGTATTTTTTTTTTATCTGTAAAAATAATGCATTCTTTGAAAGTCCAACATGTGTTGCCACAAGACCTTTGTATTTGTTACCTTGGATACTGAGGGGGTATTTTTAGACTAGAAGGCGGAGAAAGTGATAGGGAAAGTATCATGTAGGACCATATATTATAGAATTTGTCGGTCACATATGTTCTAGTTATAGCGATCCAGAAGAGACATGACTTTGCCGGATTCTTGTTCTTACAAACAAATACAATAATTATACATATGTGTAATACTAAAAACTTATTTTAATAATAACTATGTTTACACATTTTTTTATATAGAAAATAACGTTTACAAAAACTTTAATAAGCGTATATACCTTAATAATTTTTAGATGATTTTTTGCATCATTTTGGTTTGAAAACTTATTTCGCGGACAGTATAGCTACTATTGTTGTCTCGTTTAATTGGATACAAATTGATGTATTGTTGTCTCGCTTCGATGGATGTCTCTATATGCATACAAAGTTTACTAAACGGAGAATATCGAGTATTAAAATAACTACATTTTAATCAGAAAATATTTTTTTGCTAATATATAATTAGTCAAAGGGTATTATAAAATTTTATTTTTCTCCTTGAAAATCAAAATAACTTTCTGGACAAAAGACAAAAGAGAAAGAACGGCGCGACCTAAACGAGGATATTAAGGCGACCTTTTCACTTTAAAATTGGAGTGAAAACGAGGTTCTTAATAAACACTTTCGGGAATCCATAGTGTGTCCATAACTTTCGTCCTCAAAGCTCCCTTAATTATAAAGTTGCTCGAGGTTGACGCCTTTTGGCTTTTCTCATTTTTCGGTTCTTCAACACATTGAGTCCCAAATTTACTCAATTTTGGTTTCCTATATTCGGCGTATCTATATGTTGAAGGCACTAATAGGTAGATTTATTTATGACATCTGCTGCAGAAGCTGCAAAGTTAATGTTGGTTTCTTCGTTTTTTTCGTTAAACATATTTTACCTTTTGCCTACCATTTAAATCTCAAATACCTAGCTATTTTTAGTTTTAAAATTAAAGACTTGAGTCTGGGTGCTTAATTCACCGTCAAATCAGCGAATTACAATAAATATTTCGTATTAAAAGCTAATATCTGTTGAGTGTAGAAATTGTTATTTTTGCATAAATAGTAAAAAAGAATAATGAGTACATTAAAAAGTGATCATAAAATGGGAAGAAATATATATTAAGAGGCGTTTTTGGATTAGCTTAATTTTCATGTAAGTGTGCCTTTGCTGTATATTACTTATTGCACAATCGAAAATAAAATACACATGCAAAATAAAAAAATATATATATTTTTTTTTTTGTTGAGTAATCAAGTTGGCCGATGAGTACAAGTCTATAACCTTCCTAACTAGGTAAGAGTTACCTGTTCTAAGGAAGGTTATATATGAAGTGTTACAGTGTATAAAATAGACCAGCGCAAAACCTTGTGAAAATATAAAAATTACCTAAGGCACAAATATACACACTGATATACACACCCATCCACAACACACACACACACACACGCATGAATACAATTTAAGTGTTTACTCAAGAACACTTAATATATGAAAAAATAAAATGAATGAATGAAACAATTAAAAAAAAATAACAAATAAATGAAATGAATAAACAATAATTAAATATATAGGTAAATAAATAATCGATATAAATAAATAAATATTCAATATAAAAATAGTGTTATACTACATATAGTAAAGAAACATATCTTATATATAGTGAAGTAGTGATATTTGGGCATAAACATATTGGTATGACATATCTATGTAAGCATATATATATATATTTTTTAAACATTCTAGGTAACTAAAATAATGCACAGATATCTTTTACTTAGTACCTTAAATTCGCTTAAATTACAGTATTATTAAATTTTATCTAAACAACTATTTCTGAAATTAATTTCTCAGTAGCATCTCTACCCAAAGAGATTAACTATTTTAATATAGATTTAGCGAGACTAGTTTTAGTTTTAGCATCCCTAATTTCATCGCTTATCTGATTATATATTTTTGGGCCCAGAAAATGAGATGTCTCTGTCCAAAAGATGTTTTCATTATTGGTGCCACTAAGTGCCCTCTATCGTTCGATCTTGTCTTCATAGCTTTAGTGCACTGTATATTACTAATTTTATTTTGCCAAACATGTATGACTACTTTTTTAATAAAAGATTGTCTAATATCTAGCACCCTGTAACTAGAGAAAAGGATTTCCGAACTAAACCTAAAAGGATTTTTATTGATCACACGAAGAACCAATTTTTGAACTTTGATTAATGGTTCAAGGGCTTTTCGAGTTGCACCGCCCCACACAATTAACGCATAGGTGATTAAAGAGTTAGTTAAGGAATTGTAAACCATTGTTAAAGTTATTGTTATTGTTTCCCAGTTTTTAGTGACCAGCCGTTGTAATGTAAAACCATACGTAAATATATCGGTAAAAACTTTAAAGCTATATCATTTAAATAAACAGTTAATTTTAATTGAATTATGTTTTTACATTGATATCTACAACCTGGCTCTAGCATAAGCAAATTTTGCTTAGTGGTGTAGGGCTAAAAATGATTGTCCATAACCTAGATTATAACTATTCTTTTAAAAATAGTAATTGCCTACCCTTCCAATAACTATTTCCCCCTAAAAACAATTGTCCAGTTGGATTGATTTAAATGTTCACTTATAAGGTTTACACCGCGTAATTTCTCTCCATACTGTTATTATCCTTACCTAAAGCTTCATCCGCTAAATACATAATATGTTATATATGTTATTTGAATATTGAGCTATTGGTTGTCAGTACAAATATTGGTGTAATTAGAGTCATATGCAAAATGCATCTAGGTAGTAATAAAACAATAAATAAATAACGCGTTTGAGCCACGGGCATTTTTGAATCTTCCCGGGTCTCAAAGTGTTAACTCTCCTAGATTCCCTCAACCCATTTGTATTCTTCGCGAGATTTAGAGTGTGGGTTGGGCTAAATTGAAAATTTTGTTATCTTATGCGAAATCCTATTGATGGCAGGATTCAGTTGCTGTAACTGGAATATTTGTGACTCATTAGCAAAATTGAGAAACATATACGGCTAGTTAGGTATGGTTTAAGGTTCAGCCGAAATAATATCGAAATATACGATCGTATCGCTTAAAGTAAAGTAAAGTAAAGTAAAAGTTTATTTCCAAGAACAACTTAATGCATAGGAATGACAATTTTCAATTGGTCCACAAAAATTGATATAATGCAATATATCGATATATCATTACATAGCTAAAAATACATCACAAAAAAAAATATATATAAATTGTAAATAGAAGTTTTATAATTATGCTTAAATATACTATTTTAGAAATCAGTATGAAGAATAACTGCCACATAACATTTCTTCCTTTTAATTATAGGTCTTTGAATTCATACATTTTTTTTTAATTAAATATGTTTTGATGGCTCTTTTGAAAATTAATATATTTTTTTATGTTTTTTTTATGCTTAGGGAAAGTACACAAGTGAAAATAGGAAATTGTTTACTCGGGAATTCGGAGAGTTTCCAAAATGCCCAAAAACGCCTTCCTGGTATTTTACCTAAATAATTCCCTTATAATCTTAAATCATATATTTCACCTTCTAAGGAGTTTAAAAAAAAACAATCTTATGTCCTTCTTATCCGTTAAGCTGTTTACCGTGAAACAGTAACAGTCTGACAAACTTTATAATTCTCTTCCTATGCTATTCACTAATAGTTATAAAAAATAAATAGTTATATGACTTTTTGTTATAATATTGTGCACTTCAAAATTGATTCACCGTTCTGAGTGAAATCTCTTCGTGTACACCCTCGTCTCTCACGTACTCCTTACCTTTTTCATTTGCCTAAATGTGTTTCAACGCACAGAATGCCGTGCTTAATAGAATTCATGACACTTATAATAAAAGGTTCCAAAGCATTGATTTGTTTCATCTTAGCCGTAACCAGTTTATTAAGGCTGTGTGTATTATTATTTAGATCTGTATGCCACCTTTAATTTTAAAATTATTAAATACCTTTAATACTTTATGATAGCTTGTCACTCATCCTAACATATCAACTTTCCATTCCACTCACACTTACAATTGCACGATAATAATCTGTTAATCAGTGAATTATACATATTAGCCATATGTGAATTCATATTTTCTTTCGCTGTTTATAATTCTTTTAATAAATAATATTAGTATAAATACAGTGCAAACTGCAAAATGGTTACAGAAATTGCCGGTGCCTAAGATACAGGGCATTGTTCTAAAAAGCCGGGATCGTATCCGTGATTGATCTTGCCATAAATCTAACTTCAAATGAAGCGAATGGCGTCGCCTTCTACCGAAAGCAAGTCTGGTTGTGATCTCGTGCTCGTAGAAAACGACTTACAGCGATCACTGAGCCGCAACGCTTCTGTGGAGGTCTCCGCGACAGCTTATATAACCTCATCCGATGCGCGGCGATTTTAAATAATATTATGATAATTATACACACGAGTTTTTCATATTCACACCTTTATTTATTTAATTTGAAATACACTTACATTGTAAAATTCAATTTTACAAATCAAAATTAAGATCATATTGTAAAGATTCTCAATAAAAAGATAAAATAATAATGTACTGTTCAAAAAAATCAATTAAAGTGCACTATATGTTTATGTAAATGTATTTGTAGTCGAAGGTAATTGAAGTTTTACTATTAAAATATTTTTTTGTTATACTTATGTGTCACTAAATAAAATCTTGGGGCGCTCAAGCCATACACACATTCAACGACTTTTTTTGTAGTGTATTTTAAAATTTACCGCATTTTTAGAAGCCATACAAATGATTTTCATACCTACTTGTGAACCTAAAAATCTATTCCAAAACCATAATAACTAAAACGAGTCGAAAACGACGATCTGAAATGTCAGCGGATCATAAATGAACGATAAAATCTTAACTTTCATTAATTTCCCGAATTCTGTTCCATTCGATTGTGATCTATGGTAGCTTCCCAATTCGGATCCCTCCCCTTTCCCCTCCCTCCCTCCCTCCTCCTTCCCCACCCTCCCTCCTCCTCCTCCTCCTTTTGCAATTCCATGTTGCTGCCGACGTCCACTGACCCACTTTGAATATCAAAGCACGCAAAAACAATATTTGTCTGAAACTCGAATTTAGTAGTACATTTCTGTTAGCTAAAACACTAGATTTTTTTTTTAAATCTATCCTAATTATTTATGTACCAATTATAATTGAACACGCTTCCGGCAAAATCGTAATGAATAAACACATAAATAAAGCAATAACAATATGGTCAACTAAAACTTACGGCTACATACATTTAAAACTTTTAAACAAAACATCCACCGTCTCCCAGCTTAGTTCAGTAGAGCCCTAAATAATTTGTATGAGATATAGACCTAGCATATTATAAAAAAAAATACACGCAAATGCACTTTTTGTTTTTGATTAAAATTTTTAAATGTATCTAGCCTTAAGGTGCTGGTACGGTAAATATAAATACTGCATATCGATTGTTCAATTATGAACACAATTATAATAATGGTGTAATGGCTTCGATAAAAATGTTCAGAGCTGAACTTAATATGGTAAAAAAAGAACGCGACCAATTGACAATATGCAATATTTTGATTTATTATCGCTACTGTGTTTTTACAGTTTACAGTTTCTTTTCGGTTTTCGTTACGTTTAATTTTTTTACCGTCCTTCCACTCTAGGTTTCGACAGATTCGTAGTACGTTGATTATACCTAGTTTAGGTTCATCAAGGTTTATTACCGCTATCGCAAAATATAACTAATGGAGAGAGAACATGTTAGCTAATTTTTACCTTCCTTATTCTTTAGCTGATTTTTTTAGCAAGAAATATTTTCGCCTAGGCGGCGCCCTGCGCTGCTACATTTTGCTCAACTTTCCGGGGCATACGCGTGACATCCACCGAACGTCTTGACAACACTATTCTTAGCGCTCCATCCTACTGGACGGACGTCGCAATGCGCGAAACTTTTGCAAGATTTATTTCACTCCAAAGAGCTTTCCGTAGCGCGAAAAATTGGCAAAACTGCCCAATGAATATGAGATTTTCTCTTATGTTCTCCTATTTTGGTTCAGAAGCCTTCAGCGGAAATGTTGCCTTCATTAGGAGGACCAAGTGTTTTTGTTGTCATTGATCTACGGATTTTTTCAGGTTTATTTTGGTTAATACCGCGAATCAAATTCAAATTTAAATACTCAAATAATTGCATAGAATTAAATCACGACGTATTAAATAAAACTTACAAATAATTTAGTAATTGCAATGTTTTTAATATGCATAATATTTTGATTAAGAATATAATATTAAACTATAAAACCGTACAAAAATCGTAACTATTAATCGGTATTATCAAATAGGCATTTTAGTAATACAATAACATCGCTTATCAAATTCGAATATTTTCAATTCATACACAAAAAACATACATAAATAAACGTACTAATGTGAATATCAAAATAAATTTATATTAGGCAAGAGGTAAAATAATCATCCAACTATTTTATTGTTTTTTAAAAAAAAACAAACTAATAAACTTGCAAGAATCCGCAAATAGCTATAGTTGATAAATTATTATTTTATGAAAAAAATCTAAGGAAAGAATGAATAAGACATGAATATAGTGTTTACCGCGAGACCGTTATTATGAAATAATTGCGGAAGGTAAAAACAAGAATGGCTATCACACCCTGTACCTATCTAATAATATCAACTGCTTTTATAGATTGCTTAGTAGTAGTAAATTATTTACCCGGAACCTGACGTCTTACAGGATAGGCGTCATTAAAAGCATCACCCACCCATTAGATGTGCGTTTTGTGTAGGTAACCATAGAGGCGGCAGAAGGTTGTTTTTTAGGCCTAAGAAGATTTTAATAAAAAAAAGCATACAGTGGTATCATGTCATTCTTTCAAATCGTCATACATTTTAACGCAATTATTTTTTTATTTTGTTGCGGGGCTAGTAATGAAACAACACGGATATAATGCTTATTTCAACTAAATAATAGTTATGTGGCACGGAATATTCTCTAACATGTTTCTATTTGTGCACATAGAAGAATTTGTGTTAATTTTAACTGGTCAATAATACATATTAAATTCCACAAGCCGTGCGGTCATATTTTTGATAATCAAATATGATCGTGCTCTGATGATGAGCGCTCTATCGAACTGTCAAAGTTTCATTTACTAGTACTAAAACTTTAATGTTATATATCTATATCATTCGGATAGTTTCTGATTTAATCTAAACGTCTATGGTTACACGGATGGACCACAACCACCAAAGAATGGGGATAGTAGCTTCTTATACATAATTGTATACACTGAAGCTACATATAAGCACTTTTTGGACAATAAATGTTGAATTTTGTAAGTGCGTGTTATTATTGTTGTCTGTTATTTGCTTTTTAATATTTTGTAGCTAATAGAATTGTGAATAAAAACATGATCTAAAAATATTGCAAAAGCCGCCAACTATTAATATTTTCTTATTTTTATAAAACTTAAGAACGCTCTGTTATAAAAATCGATTTAAATGTATTAGGAAAAAGAGCCACGAAGAAATAGGTTATTTAGTTTATTCTGTAATTAATTTAAGAGTTTAAAAATAATAATGTATTCAACGTGTAATTAGGATACAGTTTTAATTATTAAAGAATGTTAATTAAAAATTAAATTTTATTATTTAATACAACCGCTCATGTATTTAGATGATTCGTTTTTATTTCCTGTTAGTCGACAATTTTAACCTTAAATATATTTTTGACCGCAGCTAATTGTTTTTAATCTTTGATCGTGAGAGCAATTTTTATGAAGGTCATTGTTTTAAAACTTTAGCTTATTTTGTGATTATTTCATTTTAATTTTAATAATTAAAAGTTCAAAATTTCAACCACATTATGCAACTATTTGTAAACAATTCGTCTTTGCTGGTACGGTAATCAAACGTGATAATCTAGTTTAAAGGGGGTGTGTGGGAATGTTTTTTACATGGTAGTGAAGAATTAGAAGTTAAATTAAAAAAAATAATTTAAATAAAACTGCATATTACTAAGGACGTTTAAATGTAATTACATAATAACAAGGTATATATGACCGAAGGTGTTGTAAGTAAGGGAAATAAAAGAAAGGAATACCTATTATACAATAATATTAAACCGAAATTGTAAGGAAGTACATGTATGTGTGTGTAATAAAGCGTGCATGAGTGTGCTGTGAGTTTGTGTGTGCGTGTGATGTGTTTAAACCAGCGTGCTAACTCTCTCATTAACAGACTTCACAAAACTATCACGACTTACTCGTAGGTGAAAAATGACAATCTCACCAAAATTACAATTGTATGTGTATAGAATTTCTATAAAGCAGAGCACTTTGAGCATAATTTGTATTACACTTAGGAAATGAAAAATTTGAGTCTGACGAGTGCGACAAGGAAGGAAATTTTAGATAAAATATTCGTAGCGTCCAGACGATTGTGTAAGAGGTCATATAGAAATACCATATCAGAAATAGTAGCCTGTTAGTAAGCGATATTAAGTTATGATGCTTAAAACTGTCTTCGTAACTATCAAAATGCACATGACCCTTGATTATATCCTCGTTAGTTTTAACAGTTTCATAAAGACAATGAATGGTCGTCAAATATTTGTGGTTCGAGAATGGTCTTGGGACACCTATATATTATATATTTTTTATTCCCCTAAATATTTTTTTACGCAGTCTTAAGTAATTTTTATAGCATGCTTTTCTAATTAAATATATTAAAACACTATTCTTTAATTGTGCGAATGAAGCGATTTTCCAAATTTTCTTTGGTATGAAAAACTTATTGCTTATACAACTTTATATCGAGAGTTAAATACAAAATTAAATAGACAGAAATATTATTATATATTTCCGACTATAAAATAAACCTACAACCATAAAAGTAAGAATTAATAAACTTTTTATTGTTATTGAACAATAAAAAACCGATCCACCAAAACGCCAAGCCTACACAGACATAGTTTACTTAAACTGAAGTTACATAATATGGTGTTTATTTTCTAATATTAAAGTGCTGGTGTCCATCGGTTCGACGAATGTCTCTTGTTCTTCGATCATTGACATTATCTGCCCCTGCTAACCATCCGCAACTACCAATCGTGGTATTCATTATATTGGGTGTTTTTTTTAGAGGCGTGGTTTTCAATCTGGCACTACTTTTTTAGTAGTTGGTGTTTTTGACAGCTGTCACTTGATTTATGCTCAGTTTGGTTTGCCATTTTATAATGAATAGACGTACTCCTGAACAACGTTTGCAAATAGTGCAAATTTAGAAAAAATCACTCTAAATTTTTTTTAAATCACTCTAAAATAAAGTAAAGATCGCGTCGTGGGCTGTGGCGTGGCCTCCAAGATCGTGCGATTTAACACCGCTGGACTATTTTTTGTGGGGTTATGTGAAGTCGCTTGTCTACGCAGATAAGCCGGACACGATTAACGCCTTGGAAGAGAATATTCGGCGCGTTATTGCTGACATACGGCCCAACTTGCTGCAAAAAGTGGTTGAAAATTGGGCCTCTCGGCTGGAATTTGTTCGAGTCAGCCGCGGCGGCCACTTACCCGAAATCATTTTTAAAACATAATGGCAAACCCTTATCTTTATAATAAAACTAAATTCTTAGCCATAACATCAAATTATATGCATTTTATCTCTTCTTGAAAACCACGCCTCTAAAATAATCACCCTATACATACTTTTGTGTTTTTCTCTATTTTTAGATTTTTAATACGAAACCATAAGCTCTAGGGAATGTAATTACTGTGTTTTAAAATGTAATGCAATTATTTTTTATTTATTTGTTTAATATGTAAGTACAGTTACACAATCTTTATATACCTATATAAAAATGAATGTGTGTCTATCTGAAGTATTGGTACTCAGCCGTTTTGGCTATGTTTTTTTTTAAATGTTCATAATAGTTTGAAGATGGTCTTTAGGCAAAAGTTACCCAGAAAATTGGAAAATTCGGGAAAAACTAAAGTGTATTTACATCGGCGGAAGAATCATCAAAGATGCCTACATAGAATAGGACAGGAGGCAGGGGCCTAGAGATTGGTAGCGATGCGAGCCATTCCGAGTGTCACAGTCATGAGTTGTCGTGCGCCGATAGTGTTCTCAAAGCCGCCCCCAGGCTCTGCTACCAACCCGGGACAAAGGCCGGGGTTGAACAGCTTATATTCTATAACGTGTTTCACTAAAAATACTGTTTTGGAAAATTCAGAAAACCTGTATGGTTGGTTGTACTTGAGTCATTAAAAAAAAATCACGAAATATCTTTAGATTTATGCATTAAATATATTCTGAAAGGAAAAATGACCATGTCGAAGTGTTGGAATCACTACCTTTTTTAAAATAACGATATTTCAATGTTTTTCACCCTTTTGTATAATTGTTTTCTGACGTCATGATCTGAATATGAATTCCCCTTCTTTTAACCGGCTTCCTTGACTTATGTTGTGATTTGCATATGACTATAATTCTGCATATTATACTCGCATAATGGGGCCATTAACGGAGCCTTGCGCTATCCCGGCCGGCGCTGGTGATCGCCCGGTCGCCGCTTCGCGCCTGCTCGCCCGCTTTATTGGGTTATTTTGTGACTCTAATCATTTATTATTCATGCTTGTTAATGGTGATGGGAAAAATAACAGAGATTGCATATCTACTTGATTTATTTGAATCGGGGAGAAATAATTAAAAAATGATTAATTCGATTTATCTCTAATGGTTTAGTCTGCGTAGGCACCCTAAAAGCGTCTTACGTATTTGCTACATAACATCAAGATTTCTTTACATTTTTTAAATTTAATTATACACATAAACCTTCCGGAGTTTAGAAGAACTATGCGAAGAAACAGACAAACGCGGATAGCGACTTTGCTTTATACTATTTATTAATTGATAATGCATATACGAGTATGTCTCACGCACAAAACCATAATAATTTGAGTAATATGTCAATGTCTGTCATAATCGATCAATTAATCGATTTTAATCTCTAGTAGTGATCAACGATCATGCTACCACAATATTACTGCATTTAATAATAAAAAAGTTACATATTGCAAGACTATTTTCAGTTTTAAACTTTTAAATAAATATATATATTGGATTGAGTGTGTTTTATATTTTTAAATGTAAAAGTGAGGAAGAAAAACAGGAATCGGGACACTGTTAACCATTTTAAGTCGAAATAATTTAACTACTGCTCATGTTTGTTATAAAATATTCTACTTGATCTTTAAAGTACAGACGAAACTGTACTTTAAAATGTTTACCTGTAATATTTGCTACTCTCTCTCTTCCCTGATTTTACCAGCTTTTTTTGAAGTAGCGTAATCATTAAAAATATTTATTTCTTCTAAGAGGGCTTTTTCCATCGATCTAGCACATGTTAAATGAATAAAACGTTTATTTTATTACTCTTCATTTTATTATACCTATATAAATGATATATTAATTTATTAAAATGATCTAGAATACGATCAGCCGTACTTGACTTTCAATCAGTTTACCAAATCACAATATTGTATGACTAACCATTAGGAAGATATAGACCTGGGTCAGACAACGAAGTCTCGCCATAATAGTTGACCATTTTGGTCCGGAACCCTAAAATACAGCGACTATCCTCTTGGTGCATGCGGATGATGATTCTAACTTTGCATTCATTGAACACTTAAGTCCTATAATTGGAGTGTTGGAGTGCAATATTCTTTGTGTTTTGAATATAATTTACCTAAAGGAAATTTTTGACAGTATTTCGGTGATACATTTTAATTATGGTAATTAAAAATATATGTTCCAAGTATGTGTGTACAATAGAGGTGACAGGCTTCAAACGCCTGCAAAATTGAATTCGATGACTACTATGTAAAATGTAGCTGCATGCGAAGGTTGTTTATCACCCTCACGTCACATCCGTTACAGCACACTTCATATCTGTTAGATTTAAAACATGTGTGTAGAACGCTCGCTAAGATGAAAGATATGAAAGATAATGTGTCATTAAAAACGCTTGTTTGTTTTACGTGTATCGTTTACTGCTTACACTGTGCAGGTTTTTTCTGTAAAATTTGAGTGTGATTGTAAATTTTTGGGTAAAGTAACTTCTTTCACTATTTAAATACGGCGGTTGGTCATTTGTACGCACAGTTAACCACCCCGCCGCTGCGCTTTGGATGGCTAGTTAGTACGTGCCACCTCAATTTTAGTAGTCCGGATCGATACTAAAGCGTTGTATTTTTAGCTCAGGATTGGAATAAAAATATATGGGTCAGATGCGGCGTGCGGCATCTGCGCTGCCAGTATTATGATCATCTGTATTTCCAGCGGTAAACAGCGAGTACGAGTAAACATCTCACATTCACTGAAAACTCACAAAACAAGTCGGTGCAACCCGAGCACGAAAATGGAGTGGTGCGCAATCCCTATTTGAATGGAGAAAAATAGGTGTTACTTACTATATTCGAAAAAATAATGCTTATGAAAATAAGTGTTTTTTTTTCTTCAAAAAAAACAGAGGAGAGGAGGGTCTGAAACTACATATTTTATTTACTTCAAATAAATGCAAACATTTTATTACACTTTACGTATGAAAACATAAATAATAAAGTAGGCAATAATTATTACAAATTTTAATTAGGAATTTATGTTATAAGATGTCGACTCACTATGTTTTCTCATAACTAGCCCGTTTCCTAATCAGCCTACCTACAACATTACTAATTTTCGCAGATTTGGCGCTCAGATAGAAATTATTTGTCTTTTCGTCTCCGGAACTTAATGATTAACTAGTAGGTGATGATATGCTTTTTCTCCAAAATTCTGGTCTCGTTTCTCCATCACCATCTGCATAATTATCCAAGAGGAGTTTTGTGTAACCTATTATGAGTAAGAAATTATATTAAAAAAATGCGAAAAAACACATCCCCAAATATATTAAGTTTTTTAAGGTGTCAATTCGTTCAGCGAGCAAATTTCAATGCGGCACCGATTGATGGTCTTGACACTTACGGCGTACGACTACAGCTGAACGCTCACTACGCGTGATTTTTTTAACGTAAAGTTTATATTTTTTTTCTCTGTAACCATGATAAATTCTAATATAGTTTCTAGAGATCGCAGGACCTATTAGCGGTTTTTTTTTATCTGAAATGGTCTTAATTATGGGCAAAATGAACCCATTCGTAGAATGTGTTCAACCTTAAATTCAAAGTACCCAGATATTGATGTATTGAATGTTAATTTAGTGGCGTTCAAGTCTTATAAAAATGAAACATTAATGTGAAATTTCTTTTTCCCTTTCCTCTCCCTCCCCTTCTCCTCATCTCTTCGTCTTGCATTTCTTAGGTTAAGCACTAATGGTATACTCACTCGGTGGAAATATTTAATTGGTTTTATTTTTTAGTCATAAGTTGATACCATTGTTTTCATTTTTGTTATTTATTTATTTTTTATATGATTGTATATGTACTGCCTGTATATAGTTTTTCTCGTGTAACTGTTTATTTCCCTAATAAAGACAAATTAAATTAAATTAAAGACACTGTGTATATTTGGGCTTCTCATTGCCGATCTAACTGGTTATCAATTGTGTGGTTGAAGAGATACAAAGTTGTTTAGCGTGAGTTTTGGAGATCTAGACACGCAATTAGATAGAAAAGTTGTTGGTTTCTCAGCATTTTTTTATCAACCAATACTTCGGGGTTAGCGTTGCTTCGAGCGCCTTATCACGGGCGTTTGCAAAACTATGAGTGGGCTGTGGTCGCGCGGTTCGCGGTCTAATAAGCGCGGCGCTCGCCTGTGCCGTTTGCTTCACGCCGGTCAGAGCCGAGTCTTATCTTGATGGCAACAGCTTCTGTTGCTATTCAAAATTCTTGCAGATTTCAGCGTTTTCGCTTGATTTTAATGAAAAAAAAAATCTGTTGAGACTGTGTCGGAAGGCACCGCTGAAGGATTGACGCCAAAATGAATGCCGTCATTGGCATTTTATATATTTATTATAATAATTATAAACAGCGAAATTGAACACGTCTACAGCTAATTCAAAGATTAACGGATTATTATCGTCTAATTTAAAAAGTCATGAAATGAGTGGAAAGTAGAATATTGATATGTTAATATGAGAGACAAGTAATACGGATATTTAACCTACCCTGTTATTGTTGTTATTGTTACTGTTATTGTTGTTATTTAACAACAATGGACTAACTAAATCCTAAAAAAAGCTGCTGAGACGCTACTTCTGAAACGTATTATTTCGTTTATAATTAATATTACGAGTTTTAATCTACATTGTGAAATTTACGACGTTTGATATACCTTACCTATACTTATAACCTATAACGCGTAAAATTGTGTTATCCTCATAATTTAGATGGTCGAAGTCCAGGATCTTTGCTTTTTTCGACCCGGGGCAGAAACTTGACATTGGTGTTTGGAATTCATTTTATAGTTAATAATGTATTCTTCACATATAATTAATAAAAATATATTTATTTATCCCCACTACGTGAAAGTCCGCTCCCTAATAATGTTATTAATAGTTTAGAAATCATTGATTAGTTTTACAGATACTTTTTAAGAATGTAAACTTATCATTAATACCAATTGTTTGTAAGACTGTTGATTTCCCTTAATAAAGAATAAAGAATAAATAGACACACTATGTGCGCGTTGAAAATTGACTTAATGATGCGTTTAAAAATCAAATAAACAATCGATAGTGAATTTTGCGCCCCCTTAATATGCCGCCCAGGCCGAGGATCCGGGGTTGGATGGTCGTCAATTATACATCATCTTAAAAATAATCTTTAGGTAGTAGAGAGGCCAATTGACATATTTATAATTACCATCGGAAGCTGGGTTACTACTCTATGCTTACTACCGCCATTTCACCACTCAATATACTAATACGCATTGATACTGTAAGTTTTTTCTCCAATAATAGCAGCAATTATTGTTTAAAAAAATATTTTTTAAAATAAAATACAAAACGACTTCTAGGCAGAAAAAACTTTAAATTTAGGTAGGTAAGTTTTTTTTTTTAATCAACTAAATACGTATTGCGTCAACGTATAATTTGATACAGTGCGTAAGCGGGTCTGCATCACCTTGACACGGTACTCGTTACATATTACTCGCTACTAACTAAAACACGACTGGCTATCATTTAATAATGTATTTTTTTTTGTATCCGATGTTTAGGTTGTTTTGTCTGGTGATAAATTATACTTAATGTTGAAATTATAAAAAAAAACATGTGTGTAACCATTGCGCACAGTTAAAGCAAAACTTTTATTAATCGAATAGTATGTTTATTGTAACATTTCACAAAGTTATTTCGTAAATGTAGTGCCTGTCTGTACATCCAAGTTTTTTCAGACTGAAATTAAGCTGTTGTGGTTGGAGTGCGATGCTAAAACGATAATAATCCATTTGCACTCGAATACACTCGAATTTATTTATTATTTATTTGTTCACAGATTTCTCTATTGTTAAGCCGTTTTTTTCCTGTAATGTTGTGTATAGGAAAATAAATTTTACGAGAAGTCTGTATATTAAAAGGTAGTTTTGTTTTTTACCTAACATTAAAAATAATTCCTCCAGGCGGTAGGTAAGTACTAAAAGTGTTAATTTTACTTTCGAGGGATAACAGGCCCTTGCTCGAACGTGCATATATGTATAATTCTTAATATAATGTAATTGATTGTCTTTTTTTTATGTTATGATTCTTACTACAATTTGGAAAACATATATCGTTTTTAGGGTCCCAGGATCAAAATGGTTAAAAACAGAAATCTTTATGGGACTTCGTTGTCTGTATGTTTGTCACAGGCCTGTATCTTTCTGACGGTTATTCATACTAACTTGTAAATTCTAATTTGATATACTGATAAAAAATCGAGTAGTCCGTATATTCTATAGGCCATTATCAAAAATGTTTATTATTTTGCCTCAACTGAATTCAATAAAGTGGACATTTAACAAAAAATATTTCATTTGTTTATCTTTTTCTATATAAATAAAAAAAGGTCTCCTAGAAGATTTAACAAAGAACCTAGAAGGTTTATTTAACAACATGTACCAATAAAAAGTATGTCTCCTTATATTCGAAACTATGTGGTTTAAAATATTTAAAAAAAAGTTGACCTATGAAAAAATAGTAATTATTAGAAAACTATAGCGAAGGTCAGTTATTACTAAATTTTGTCTTTGTGTGCCAATAAAACGAAATTTAAAAAATATATATATATAATCACAAATAGCATATAGTTTGAAAGACCTTACTTTGAAAATTCTAAAAATATTTGTATTTTTTTTAAAGTTTAATAGATTTTTCTATAAAAAAAATACAAAAAAAAGTATGTGCCTCCCCCCCCATCATCTCTGAAAGTAATAAGTTTACAACTATAGAAAAAATTAAAACGTAAAATCATGATAAAAGAAAATCTAGGTCTCGAGATATGCGACCACTTTTAGAGTAAAAAATATGTGGAATGAGAGTAAAATGTACCCACATATACTATATATATTTTATTATTATATATTTACTAAAATATCTAACATACAATTAATATGATTACATATGTATTCTCTTTTTTTCTATTGACACTTTCCTGTTTTTTTAATACGGAAACAATTCTGTCACACCATTGCAACTATTTTATACATTTAAAAATAGTTGTATGACGTTATATGGCGTAAATATAATTAAATATAATGTTTGTATTGACTAATGCCAAAAAATATATTTTAGAATGTGCTTATTCCACGGTTTTTTATTTTTTTTAATTAAGCCTATCAGATCTTGACATTAATTACCTTTTAAGGTGTACTCGTGCTATATATTATTGGCTTCATGACGTACGATGTTGAATATTTTTATAAATTGTTTGCTTCATAGAGCATCCGCAAAAAAATCAAAATAATATACATTTTTTGTTTAATATAAGCATTGACCATGGTGACATTATTTACAACATCCAATAATGGGTTCTTCTTTGGCTGCCGGCTGCCATTGGTCCATTCCCAGCCGTGGGCCTCCTCCGAGAAAGAGACGGCTGCTGACTCTCTCAAACCTACTCTGACCGCTTCAAATCTGTCCGCCTACATCCGATTGTGTCTACTTTTACTTCATCTATGGAGAAAATCATAGATCATTTTAGCAACATTGCTAAAACATCGTTTTGTGGGTGTATTTACAGAAAACCATCGCATCGATTGTATTAGACGCAGTTGAGAACATTTTTATCGCATATCTAGTAAAGGCATAGCCACAAAAATGTAATCTCGGTCACGCAAATATGAAAATTGATAATTTGGCAAAGGTTTCAATCATTCAGACAAAATTTATAATAAAACAAGGCAACAAATGTTATGTATTAAACAGTCATAAAATTTGAATAGATTATTATTTTTTTTAAATAGAAATTAAGATTACGGAATTGGATCGGCAACATATTTAGGCAAATTATAACTTGGAACAAACGTAAAAAAAACAAACGGAAAATTGTATTTCAATTTATTTTACATTTGCACTCTTTACATATTTATGTTAAATTAAACTGATTTTAATAAAAAAAAATATTAAAAGTAAAAAAGTCAATGTTTTCAAATATATATATATATATATATATATATATATATATATATATAAATATCAAAAATAAAAATAAATGTTAACGAAAGTATTAGTATAGTGACCATCTTCCTTCAACTTAGTAAACAGGAAAGAAACTATTTACATGCATTATAGTATAATATCGCGGATTGACTGAAAAATGTAACTAAACGATAGGAGCATCTATAGTCGAATCTATATATATATTTTTATTATACCTAAATATTATTCTTGCATTCTACTTTTTTGCTAAGTTTAACCGGCTCGAAACTAATAAATAGTAGGCAATATTTCTAAAGAATGTCCTTGTTTTCGCAGTGCCGGGAAAAGCGAAAGTATTTCTACCTGTATCGCAAGCATTCGATTTTATTGTAACCTGCTCTCCGCAGACCAATAAAGTATGGTTTTTTGTGAACACTTCGGCGAAACCACGGGCTTTACGGCGATTACGTTTTATTCTGTTCTTATTAAATTCCGTTGCGTGCTTGCTATGAATGTATTTGTTTCAGCTTCTATACATGTATACATGCATGTATATGAAACTACATAAAAAACAAACAAATAAACAAATTAGCCATTAGCTAATATTAAATACGCCATCATCCAAGTTTTTTATTATTTTTTTTCCATATCAAATACAACAAAATATGTAGGTATCACTATTTTATAGCGTTTATGTTCAGACAAAAATTGTCTCAAATCTACCTATATCAAGTTCAAGGTAGTACCTAGTATTACCAGTGCCCAGAAGGTATTTGTGTCTCCCTAGGTATTTGTGTTTTTGAACATGAAATAAAGTGATACTTTATCACTTTATTACAATTCTTTTCAGCTTCTTCAATACACCAATTTCTAGAGAAACAATTCAAATTTCTTTTAAATACTAACATAATCATTATTATACTTTACACAAAAAATCTAATAAAATAAAACCGACTACAAAATAAAAAAAAACTAAGAAACAAAAATGTAGATCAAGCATCATGCGTTAAATGCTGTGAAGTTAGTTTAATTTTGTCTATTCAGACCTACAGACCTGCAAGCGCCCAAGACCCAAATATGGGAAAGTTTCCCTGCCGTGAGTTCTCGGGTGAATTGGAACGGGTAAAGCGGAGATTAGTGATAATTGGTGTGTATATATATACCTAAATACAGTATTTAAACAATACTTTATACAATTTTACTATATCTAAACGATTTGCACGTAATGTGCATATATTTTACACTTTTCTTTTTAATTTTAGCCATGACGATTCATTTTCACATACCCTACATTGAACGTAAGTTATTCTTGTAAATATCCATTAAACCATTCACTTCTCATTCATTATGTCATATTCGTTACACTTTCGCCGTTTTTCATAATTATTGTTTCTTTTTTAAATCATTTTTTTACTACTTTAATGAAAGTTTGACCGTATTGCTTTATCGCACAGATAGATAGGTGAGAGTGAAAAGCTTTCATAAAATACAGGCCTGTATTTAAACCAGCGTGAATTACTTCAAGCGATGCAACTATCTGTGCGTTCAATATTAATTTTTCTTTGAACATTCTGGCTATATAATTTATTTGAAAAAATTTTAATCCTTAAAATATTAAAAAGCATTAAATGTCAGTACTGTCAAACTTTTATATAAGGTAACCTAATGGTGTTTACCTATTTTAACGTAATAATCATCTAACTACAGTATTAAAACAATACTTTATAAATGTGTATACATATATATATACACATCGTAGTACATTTAAACTTTATCTAAATTTGTTGCTGCTTTTGTCATCCTATAGACAAGAGTTGCTGTTTTCCCCTCACTTTCTACATCCGTCGTCAGAGTTTATCTGCACCTAAAACATTTACGCCTGGGAATTTTACGACTTGATCGATGTTGCAAACAATGAGCCATTCTACTTAGTCTCGAACGAAACGTACTCATAAATTGATCGTCGCATTTATGTTACCCACGCATTTCGTTCTGATTGCATTATTTTATGAGTTAGACACACATGAAGTACTTATTTTCTTTATTTGTAACTAATTGAGTTATTATATGCTCTAAAAAAGTCTGATAAATATTACCTACTTAAACACCTGCGTATTTAAATATGCATACTACCCGAATACAAGTCAACGCCTAAATATAAAGTTAACCTGACTAAAATAAGGCTATTGTAAATCTTTTTTTTTAATTTGTTTTCCTCAGCAACCAAAAAATAAAATTACAACTACAAAATGCTTGTTGCAAAACCCAAATTTCGATGGTAGAAAATGACTGTATACCTATTTTGTTACTTATAAAATAAAATAAAAAAATTCTTTAAGAATTTTTAAAAATGCTTTATAAACTATATTATTATTTTACATTAATATACTAATAGCTATACTTTATATTATACTAAAATCATAAAGATATGTACCCATTTCTGTCAGTTTAATTAAATATCTGTTTAATTGCTCTGGTGAAACAATTTTTACACTGAGTATAATTTCATCTTTTATGTTGTCAGTAATTGTATTAATGAACAATTAGGCATTGTTTAGTTCTGCCTTCATAACAAATCATTCATTTGGGAAAGTAACTTGTACTTGTTGCTTGTTTAGTTAAGTACTTGTAGCTCGACATGTTTTTAAAAGATTCGACACATAATTACTCTAAAATTAAAAAATGATTCTCACAAGGTCAGCTGTCACGATTACGCCCAAAATTAGCTATAATAAGATGATGATGAATGATTTTAGGATTAATTTGGCGGCTCATTGGGAAAGCAAACGATTGGTCTTCGAGATACTTCTCAGTGCTTAAGCACTGTGACGCGACATCAAACAGGTTCGTCTCCGTTGCGTTCCTTCCACCGTTAAGAATCATCAACTCGCGGCACGGAATCTTCCGTCGCCGGTATTTAGCAAGATCATTGGATATTTATCTGGTAGATGACAAATCTACCTACAAGTTGAGTAATTGGCAGCTAATGTCTATTGATTTGCCGCTGTTCTGTGCCTAAAGAGATGAAAATCAAAGCGATGTAAAACAATCAGTTGGCAGGACCTAGCAAAGTCTGTTTAACAGATTTCATACTATGTTCCTTAGGTTCTTAATTTCTTCATATATATATACCTAAAAATTCATTCGCTTACTATCCGCGTTAACCGTAATACATAGTTTCATAGATTTTTATAAATTCATGTTGTCATATTGTGTAATGAATTTATTTTAATTAATCGGGTATATTAAACTCAACTCCGGGTTTCGCCCTGCGGACGGCTTTGAGAACCCCTTCGTACAACAACTCGTGCCTGTGGCACTCGGGAGGGATGCTTCACTCTCCATCTCTATGCCCTTCCTAACAGATACGAATTGACAATGGTCTGTGTATTTGTACAAAATACAAATTGACGGAATATTTTTTTTTTTAAATGTCTACATGTGCATTTTACCTGCAGTTAATACGATGGAATAAATAAGTATTTTCGGCAAATTGAAATGTTGCCGTTTGCTTCGAGACACTAGTTGGGTTTTCAATTGTATCAAATGTCTCACGCTTGAATGGTACGGTACCTTCGTTGCCAAGCAACCGTACCGAACGAACTTAATAAATTGTTATCGTTCGTCCATTTCATGCTCTAGGTTAGGTTACTTTCCCCAAAAGCCATTACAAACATTTTAAAAAAAAGTAGTCAAATCGGCAGAGCTTTTTTTGAGTTATAATGCTTTAGACACATGTTATGATAAGCACCCCTTAACCATCACCCTCCTTCCCCCCCACCATACTCACGCACGCATATATTATAATTGCTTTCTGGCTCAGAATAACGTCTGCAGTATTGCCGTATAAGTTCGGGACATGTAAGGAAATAGGTTAGGTTAGGTTCTATACTTGTCAGAGAGAGAGAGAGAGAGCCAGGGTTGTTTTTATTAGTATGAAAAATGTATTCTGTGGCCATGATATAAGCCTAAATCTACGAATGAGGATAAAACAATGTCCTGTACGTACATTTAACATCTCATTTGTTAGTTTTTATCATTTAGCTATTACCTATTTAACTCCTCTAATAACATTTGACAAGATCGTAAAAAACCTTTGTGTTTAGCGTTTTATAAGTTGTTATAGCATGTCCGTGGTTTAAGTGAAAAGTAGCGTAAGCGTTACTTAGTTTAACCAAAGCTATAAGCAAAACTTTTAATAAATAAGAGATTTAATTTTCTAAACGCAGTGCGTGTACACACTAATGGTGTTTTAACCAGGAAGGTACCAAATTAAGTAAGTGTTTCATATAAAGGTGACATTTATATACCTTATACGTATTTATAAAAAAAAATACCCACATAAAAGAAATATTGGAAAAATAAATAAATATTATGTGATTGAAAAGTTGCTTTCTGGGAATCATAAAGCATAACTAGCAAAACAGTGGAAGCACACGATAAAAGTTCCCATATTCAAGAAGACAATTTCCAAAAGTACCTCGGACTAAAGAAGAGTAATATGCTCATCAGAGAGGAAAAATATCTATGAATAAAGGAGGCAATCAGTGTTTTCCACTGTATTTAGGATATTAGAAGAATGTAATAAACAAGCCTTTGGACACACGATAAAAGCATTCCGACCTGATCCAATATCCTAAATTCCCTAGTGCTAATTTCGGTGTGAATGCCTGGGCATATTTCATGCTCGTTCTATCTAAATCCTTACACAAGTGTACGCACCACTTTTACTTAAAACCCCAACTGGTATGACTGTTTACAGATTACTAAAATAAGCGTCTGGTATTTAAAAACTGCTACTTCGAATCTTATATCCTTATACTGTGACTGCGACCTACACGCTTGTGTTTGGTGAGAACCACAGAGCAGAGAAGTTGTGAAAACAGCAATAGATTACAGACATTTTGAGATTATCCTTTTGTTTAAAACAACGTTGGATGGAATATGGAACTTCAGGTTTCCGCCAGGCTTTGATTTTGTAATCTGTCTAGAAATCAGATTTGAACTTTTGAAATTTATTTAAGGAGGAAACCCCAGTTGTAATATCAAAATATTATTTATGTTTAGGGGTAAAGAGCATTGTCACCAGCTCTTGGCCTGCAATCAGCATGTTCCGTTGTTGTTGCGTTCGTGCGCTATGCGCAATTGTGTGCGTGACACTTATTCGTGGTCACGGACCGTAAGCAATCTGTTCCACCACTATTCTTCTGATGTCTACCAGCACTCCAACTCTTCATTATGACGGAACACGGCTACCTACGACTCGGCGATACTAACAAATTTTATAAAAATGACTGATATGTTAATATTTTAGGTGCTCGAGTTATATACCCACCTTGAATTGTTTGTTTTTTATTTTTCTGAAAACTTAATCATATCTAATGTACATGTTCGAATAAAAAAAATAATCATGGCCCAGCAGCGATTCCAAATATGCGTATTATAAAAAAAAAATAAAAAAGGTTAGGATTATCTAGAATAAAATAAAAAATTGTCGAAAATAATATAGTATCTTAATAAATTAAACAATATCTACCACACACTACCTATTTTAGTAAATGCTGCTTCAGTTACGGCTTACTTTAATTTATTGATTGACATTGCGTTTATATCAAAATTAATTATTCATTATTGTTTAAAACATGTTTCAAATGTGGTCTAAGTAATAAATATTTTCTTAGTAACCTCCGTTTTTTATAATTAAAGTATTAAATGATATTAAGAAATTGTATGTCTTTTTATCGTTTCATTAATACTCGTATATTCCGCGACCCTTTAAAACTATTTTTATTTACAAGAGAAAAAAAACTCAATAAATCACTCAATACTAGTGAAGTAAATATAGTTATTCAAAAATAAAGTTCTTTAATACCTACTAAATATAAAGTTAAGCTATTAAAATTTTATTCTTAACTATTCATTTCATAATTGGAAATGTAACGATATAATTGTGCCTACTTACAGGCGTAATCTTTATCAAAAGTATTCCTAATATTTTATTCTTCCTTTTCTGCATAAAAGTCTTTTGGTCGTTAATTATTTAGGGAGTCTTAAGTTATGAGTAATACAAAGGTTTCGTGATTTTGTAGTGGTTTGTTCATTATTTTTTTTTGCATATAAACAAAACCGAAATACTACGGTAAAACCGCAATCATATCAAGGACCGCGCTATCAAACGGAAACGAATTTAATTCCATAACGGCAAACCGGCCTGACCAAATGAGTCGCAATATTTAAAAAAATATTGAACATTTTTGGCGTTGTGCAACGATGTGGATCATAAATGTTTATAACTGCAATAAACATTGAAATGTCACGATAAAATTAGAATATTTTTTTACTATCAAAGAAAGCCTTTTTCAATAATATATCACATCATATAAAAACTTTTATTCGGACCTAATTTAATCATTTATAATTTTGAAATCCCATAAACTGTAAAATACCACTACGGCTCTTTTCTTCGTTGTTGAGTTAAAACCCTACTATCACTCGTGAGTATTACACTTACCGTCCGAATAAAATGTTTTTTTCAGACGAAATAACTTCAAATGTTATTTGTATACATATATTTGAAGAATTGAGTATTTGTGGCAAAGCAGCGATAGTACGATCTTCTTGTTTTGTGCGATTTCAATAAACGCCCTCCTAAAATGTCCTTTTCAATAGCTAATTGCTTCTGCAATTCGGGACTTCTAAGAATAATTAGAAATTGCTGATGTACGAAATTTTGATTAAATGGTTTCTTTCCAAGCTCTTTGTCTTCATCTATCGTGCAACTTGGCGATGTTCAAAATATAAAATATGTTTTATTAAGACTACACATACATAATAACAAAGAATCCATAGTACTAAGAATAACATTTAAATTTAAACATACAAATATGTTAGCTACACTATAAGTCAGTATAAGAAACCATATACAATTTACGTTTGTGTTAACACCTATAATTCAATTAGAATGGACGAGTACGCACTCCCAACAATAGAAGACTAGCTTGTGCGGATTACGTCATTTCACCATACTCGTATTTAATCATGGGACTCAGAAACAAACGAAGAAAGTCGGATGAAAGCAACTAACCTAAAAAAAAATCACTTTAAACTTCAATTTACCTTTTAAACATTTACTTAAGTAATACAAAACAACGAGACTAGAGTGAGTTTGTAGCACTCCAGATTGTTTTAAATCAAGAAATAAATTTATTTATTTTATTTAAATAATTATAAATCTGATGTAGTTAGAAAATAACTCTAAAAGAGATATAAGTACAAATTATGTTGATTGCATGCTTCTACAAAAACAGACCCTGATGGGTATGGCCTGTGAGATGGCGACGCGTGCCTGAGACACTCAAGAAGATTAGCTTTGCTTTCCTTCTTTATGTCCTTTGCAACCTTCAATGCCTGGTTCCATTCAATGCTGAATGGACACTCTTTCAATATTAATCCAATATATTTATGAATATTTGTTTATTTTAAATGATAATCGACACAGCACGTTTCTGTGTAATGCTTTATCACAACAAATAATACCTAATTAAAGTTGCAATAATAGTTAATAATAATAATAATAATAATAATAATAGTTAATAAAGTTGCAAGGTATTAATGTTTAAGTTTTTTCTAATAATTTAAATATACATTTTTTTTTAACTCTAAAATGCTACCTTTTTAAAGAGGGCAGGCACGGCGATGAAAATCGTAAAAGCTTCCAAACAGTGATTGCTTGCGTAACGAAAACCAAAGGTACCTATAAAATTGACAGTTCAGATCATCTCACAGTCATACAAAAAAGGTAAAAGATTGATCAAAGATCAAAGCTCTTTCAAATAATGCTATAAGTCGTCGCTTCCAATAAATAAGATTATTAAGTCAAACCAAAATAAATGAATAAGTGTGTTTCCCTAAGTAATTCGATGCATCTGTGCAAAAAGTAAAATCTACGCTAATCGAACATTTCGTTTGCAAGTCTACACACTAGCATGAAGGAGTATGTGATATGTTGAACGCTTCCTTTAGCCTATTTTAATTCGCGGAGCTGTTGAAGGTAGAAGGATAGTAGCAAGAGGGGGGGGGGGAGTATATATAACTGAAACAACTTTACAGTAACTATTAGTGCATCGGCGGCCATTTTGATTTCAGCTATTCGCTTTTCAAAAATGCGTGACCTTTATTCAGCTGTAGAACGCATTTCATTGTTCAAAATCGAATATTTTTGCATCGTAAAGTTGCCCTTAGAGAGTTTCTACCGCGATCGTTTCGGATTTTAATTTTCATTAGTTACTAGTTTTATTTTTTTTCTCACTTATAGTTTTTTTTAATAATTGTATAATTTGAATAAATTAAATACCATTTGTCGTTCAGATTAGTCATTATTAATTTAAACCTGATGGCACAGTGGTATGATCGTCTGATTTGGATCCGAATGTCCCGGGTTTTGAGCCCCAGCGAATTCAACCTTTTTTTGGCGGTTAGACAGCAATTTGTAGGAGCCCAAAAATTGATGCCGAGAAATCATATTATATTAATAAATATTTTCCAATATTGATATTTAGTTAGAAATAAAATAGAATAGAGGCATAAATTTAGAAACAGCTTAGAAGAACTTATCTAGCTAATCCACAGATTGCGCAGTGTTTTGTAAATCATTTTCAATTTCTGCCTAAATAAAGTCTTGCCATCTGTCATTAAAACTATAAGACTGTGTTCTTTTACAAGCAATGTTTGTTAGACCGTTTAGGTCAAGCTGAATTAAACCACTTCCTCTTATCATACGGAGTTCAGTTCCGAAGACCATGCATTTTTATGGTAAGCATGACCTGATTCTACAGCCAAGAATGGCTGCAGTCGAAGGAACTCCTCAACGGTCAACAGTACAGACACGAAATTTTGTATACACGTTCAAGCACTTAGATAAAAGCTTCTTTTTAAAAACGATTTTTACTTTTATTTCTGATAAATAGATAGCTTTAATATCACGGTCTCCCAGTGGTATTATTTTTTTTATCCCTCTAGTACAAGTAATTTAGCTCTGTTTAACAAAGTCCAAAATATTTGTTTAATAATTTTACCAAATGACGGTAATTATTATTTAAATATATTTTTTTAAATACGTTCAGGTCCAAATACTAGTTTATATTTTTAGAGTATTATTGGTTTTGATATACAGATTCTATATAGTATTGCCCTTTTACTATGAGATACATTATGTACATATTTAAAAAGGTACATATTTCACTTTTTGTCACTCGTGATATGATCACAGCACTTCTGCAATAATGTCCTTTAATTTATATATTTAAAATATAACAGTAGTTACACTTTGGCTTTCTGTCAAATACAATTTTATGCACTTCATTATTTTACCGCCGAAGCGGGGCTCCACGGTTTACCTGGCCAACAGTATGTTATGAGGAGATGGATTTTACTATGGAAGGCGTCTAGTCTAAATCTACTCTCAATGAATCTGGTCGCTGCGTTGCATTTCAGAGGTATTTATTAAATGAATTGGTCGGACTCTTACTCATTAATCGCATGGCCGTGGATTGTTCTTTATGTATTATTGGATTCAGCAATAAAAAAAACAGGTTTAACAATCTTATCATTTCAATGAATGGCGAGTCTTATTATCGATGTTAATTATAGTGCTTATCGGCTTTGACTATGTAATAATTACGCGTGTCGAGTGCAAAGACGTCTAATTCAAGATACAAATTGTATTTGATTGTTTTACCTATGGTGCTAAAATATATAAACTTTGTCCTTCTTGTATATTAATACAATTTGAATTAAAAATAAAATACCAATTTGGAGACGATTTTGATGTAAATTTTGAATTTAGTTTTGGTTTTTCGGCTAGGGCTAAATTTAAATTCATAAATGAATACTCTTTCATATATAAAAATATAAACATACTTCCCACTTTTCAATTCGTTTTTGAAAGCCGGTCACTTCAATGACTTTTTGTGTTACGTCCATGAAATTATGAACGCTTTCTTAAGGGGCTCTTGAACCGTTCATAGCTTCATGGTTACGTCGGTCTGAAAAACGAATTATTTAAATTTTGATTGCAATGGATGCTGTCTTCAGTATTTAGAGTAGTAATACGAATATGGGAGGAATGAATGGACGGGGATAAGTTGAATAGAAAAGCATCCGAAAAGGCAGGGATTTTTTCATTCAATTTATTAAATTGTAAACATTTTTTTTTATTTTATATTTATAATTCCGATATTCCGATTCTATATTTCCTCGAATTATTCCGATACAATTCTTCTTATATTGTTATTTTTGATTTGATTTAATATGGACGACCAGTCCTACTTTCTTCATACTAATCTTTCGTGAGAGTGTCCACTTTCGTTAGACTAATTCATATACGTTTGACGAGCCACTAAAAGGCGACGTGCCTGTCCTTCCTCCAGGTCCGACCCGACCACTCAGCAGGCAAACTTGGCACAGAACCGCTTCCCACGGCGCGCCTGTGTGTAAAGTTCCCTCACCTATACGCACACACGCACACACGCACAGCGCGACCAGCTGATGTTACGTGATCTTGTCAATTTCGCGTGTGTGCGTACATCGACTCGATCTATAGGCGTACATGTAATACACGTCGTTGTGTGCGTGAGCGGGGTTGAGATCAACGGAGATGTTCCTTCCTACATTCGCCCGTGATGGCTATAACATTGTATTGCGTGAAATGCGTAGGTGTTTTATTGGTTTTTTTTTAATGAGTCATTTATTTTCATTTTTTTTTCATACTTAAAAAAGGTATATATTTATTAGTAAATATTGTGTTGATTTTGTTAAATTTTAAGTGTTTAAAAAGAAGTAGCAAAATGTAAAATGTAAATCTTCAATTTTATGGTATAAATTTCAAAACCACCTGCAGAGTTTGGCTATCAACCAGGGTCACATTTGTATCTTAGATTTTTTTCTCTGGATTCGCCCCTGGATGATTTAATTCAATATAATGTCTCACTAATGGAATTTGCGTACAGTGATGTTTCGGCTCTCTTGGATATGGGAAAGTTAGTAAAAAAAAGCCTTTTATTTAGGAAATTAGAAATTAAAATTTAGCATTCATCTGCACAACGGCGCAGAAAAATAATATAGTCTAAACACACACATGACAGATATAGAACGGACATATCACGTACGCGTTTAGGGTGGATCATAGTAAGCAGACGCCTGCCTAATACCTTCTCTTTACTTTCTTTTTTTCTTTTATACCTTCTCTTGAATTTTTAATAATCGTTATTTTAATGTTTATAATGTATTATATATATGATATTCCTGTATATTTTAAAATATTGTGGAAAAAAAATAACTTGAACTAATAGAGCCCAAGGTTTAATATGATTTGAAAACAGTATTTTTTCCATCCACTCCTGGGCTCTTTAGTATGGGGTGTAAATCCACTTTACTTAGTATCTTTCTTTTTGGCTAGAATGTACGTAAGAGTTGGAATAGGGAAGTCGATTTGAACTTAATCCTAGATAGGATAAATGTGAAATAGCCAATATGAGTATATTTTACTATTGTTATTAAGGCGCCCCGGGACGCATTTGTCCTTGAGATTTGAAAGAGTAGGCTTTATTCGAACATTGACGTGTAGAAAAGAGACGGATATACTCGCCGACCGCGAATTCGTTACATTTGGAATCGATGAAACATGTTTTATGTATTTAAATAATTATTATCATTTGAAAAAAATGTTTTTTTTAAGTAATGTCCTAGATTATTATATTGTCTATCTTTAGAAAGAAAAAATAGGTTCGCGTCACTTACACAACTTAAAAGAAAATCGCTGCAAGAAAAAAACAACACTTTCTTATTTATTTATTTTCATTACTATAATAAGGTGTATTTCGTTTTTTTTAAGAAATGTGAATATGTAGAATATTGTGGTATTTTTAGTTTTAGTCATTTGTTGGGAATAACTTCAACAAAATGCACCAAAATACGTTACAAAACACGTTTTAGGGACTGGTGGCGCCTTAAAATGAAAATTTATGAATATACAACCAACATATCGTTGGACTTAATGGTCGAAGGTTATTTTTTGACTAATCCGCTGATTAGGACCATTGCGTCCGATTATACCACTTAGATTATGTCTCTAACTTCACAATAATTAAAGCGATAATGATAGGTGCGATGTTCGTTGTAGCTTCGTTTGGTACGCTTTGCCGAGCGTCGCTTGAACGTTCCTAGCAGAAGGCCGCGGCCGCGCGCAGGCGCTCTCGCCGGCCGCCGCCGTCAGCTGGCGCGGCAGTTCGCGCTGGACCGTCCACGGGGGAGGTTCCGTCGCGCAAGCTCTTCATCGTTTGACGTATCCTAAATTATCGCCGTGTGCTGCTTTCTGTGCTACAGTTATATTTGCTCTCGTGGATATTTTGTTTACATTTTAACCTAGATTTTACGTTTCGTGCTTTTGTCGAAGTGTCTTCCCCGTCGAAAATATCGGTGCAGTGTGAGCGATGTGATAGGGTCTAGGTATTCTGAAGGGCTCCAGGGTTTTGGTGTGATGTTGCGGTCGCCGGCGCACCACGGCGCCGCGGCACCCGTCGGAGGTGCCGGAGGCGGCTTGGTCGGGCTGCCTCCGCCGCCGCACGCGAGGCTGTCTCTCTTCGACTCCTGCCACAGGAAGATCAGGCTCATCGGCGGAGGGCCGGTGGCTTTCCTCGGAGGACTTGTCGCGTTAGTACCTACTTTCTTCTCCGCTGTCTTCGTCTCTTGCATCACATACCATTATTAACTTCAGGTTCTGTACCTCAGAAAGTTAATAATGCTCACAAAAAAGTATTTGTTAAATTTGAAACCTTAGAAACTAAAAATAACAACCTGTAATTAACTAAGATTAAAACAAACACTTCCACTACTGCTGGGATACCTGACACTCATTTGAAATTAAAACGCAGTCATAAAAGTAAAACAGAATTTGGCGAGCTTTGCTGCTCGACTGAAATTTCTTTGATTTGGTTGTTTACTAATTTTATGCCAAGAAACTTTTTCTTTCGTTAAAATTAGTCGTGTAATAATGGGCATTGCTTTTAATAACCAATGTGTAAATGAACTTTTGCCAAGATTAATAATTGAATCGATTTTTTTATGTCCAATCGAGTATAATATTTTAAATCCATATCCATACTAATATTTTAAATGCGAAAGTTTATCTGTTTTTAATGTTTTCATGGCTAAAACATTAAACCATTGTTTATGGAAATTATGGTATGGTATGGTATGGTATGGAGCTATCTTGAACCCTAGGGAAGGATATTTAAAAAACCTTAAGAGGGTAAAATAGGAGATAGAATCTAATAGAATAATAAAAAAAATAATTTAGGTGACATTAAGGCGTTTTTGTGTATATTGGCAAGCTTTAAAATTTCTGGGTCAAATTTTCAATCCTTTCGAGTGTCGTAGGTACGATTTGTCGGGCGCCAAAGGCGCCGCTACAAACTAAATGTAGACGCGAGGATAACCCGAAGGGCCTAAATATCAGTCGCGTAAACTTATCCCGAGTACCACAGGTACGAGTCGGCGCGCGCCGAATGCGCCTGCAGGGTGGGTTTAGCCCAGAATATATAAGTTGTTTAGCTGCCAACCCGGGCCTACACAGCTATATTTATACATTAATATTTTCACATATATTTTCTTAACAATTATTTTTTATAGTAAATAATTGAAAATTTATCAATTCTTCTATTCATCTAAGTATAAAAACAATTTAAATTCATAATCTAAGAATTATCTTCATTAAATATACAGAGTAAATAGTTTAAAATGTAATATGATCAATATAATTATCCTCAATGAGCCTACTTTTGGAATTAATATGTATAATTTATTATATAATTATATTTTATTTTTTTATCATATAATTAATAGGTATTGTATAGGTAATACATATTTTATAAATAGTCAAATTACATAGGTTTTTCTATAGATTTTTTTTATTCAAATCGTACACATTTTTATGGTTCCGCAATATATGCCGCTACATGAAAGGCATTCTCAAATATCTTAACATTTTTAATGTCTTCAGAGAATTATATTATCTTTCTTCATTATTACAACAGCGTCAATAGCCTGGCTCCATCTTTAAAATCGATAATATGATCTTAATTAACAATTGGAAAATATTATTTACAACTCGCTGAATACGGAGGGAATATTTTTCTCTTAGAAAAAGAATGAATGCAATTTTTTTTTAAAATGTTGATTATTAGGGTCGATCGGCAAAATTGTGCGTTCTTTGAACATTTAATTACACCGGCACAGAACGCCTGAATGTGGCTCAAGCAAATTTAGCAATGTTAAAAGTAGATGAATCAGTTTTCGCACGGTTTACTATACTTAACTTGTTCCAATAAATTACATAACAGCATAATATTACTTCAAATACGTTATTAGCATGTATCTTTTGTCCCTTTTATGTTAACTTGTCTAAATAGTCCAAACCGTGTGTGTTAACAACATACGTGGTTACAATTTACAACGCATTGTTACCGCAAAACGTTTCTACGAAGACGAGAAAATACCTGTCTAATTACATTCGGGACCAAACGAAATACAGCTTTGTTTCTAACATGATCTGCCGCTTTTATACCGGGAAGATAAAACCAGATTATCTCTCTCGAACGAGCAACTATTTAATTCCGCAACGCGTTGATTTAAAAAAAAAATATGTTATCTACATACATTGCCTGTACCTGTAGAATTATTTTCGTGTAATCTTGATTGTTCCAGTTAGCTAGAACAATGTGTGTATTCTTTTACTTTATACCGCATGAGTTACTTTACCTATTGTCTGGGTGTGTTCCATGTAACAGACAAGAATCTTGGTAAATAATATAATATTTATATTTAGAATTATTACAATCGTGTCGCAAGTGCATTTCTGTATTACATTGATTGTTGTTATTATGTTATTGTTGTTATTATTATTGATTGTTATTGTTAGCCTATCAGTAAATATGTGCTTTATTACTGCAAACCATTTAGTGTTAATTTAATATAATATATAATTACTCTTTAGCCTCGAGCTCGGCATAGGTTAAAATGAAAAAAACAATTTAGTACTTTGTAATTCATACTTATTTATCGTTACCTTTGCGGCCTAAAATATACAAACGCATTCTTTTAAAAACAAAATAATTGATTTCCGACAATAATACAAAAAAACATTTAACAGGCAGTAAGTTTTTTTTTTAGAATTTATTTTTGGAGTATTATTTATATGGACTGAAGTTTGATTTTTTTTATATATACCCGTAGTATTAAATTGAAATGGAGATTAGGTAAAAAAATCGTGCACCATAAAAATCATATAATAAATTTGTAATACATCAAATTATTTTTAAATAATATTTCAGCAAAATTAAAAATCCAAAAAATTGGTCGACTTCGCTGTCAATTCTGTGACTCGCTCGCTTTCCAGACAACGGCGTTACTTCCCTTAAGAGAAGTTGAATTGGTTTTTACTTTTTATTGATATAATTTATTTTTGTGAATAAGTAATATTTTAACACAAAAAAAAAACTTTAAAATGAACATTAAGTAACAAAATTTTATGCTGCAGTACTTGATGAAGATTTTTTTGTGATTTTGTCCTGCCTACCTACGCCAACATTAAAACCATCCTGTACGTGGGTTGAATCTAGTTAAATTTGAATAGCTGTTTTGGCGTAAAAGGGGTTTAAAACCCTTTTTCATATAAACTTTGGTCAAACTGATTCGATTTTAAGAATACGTTCGAATACTTATAATACTTTATACTTACGTACATAGTTGTAAGCAATAAAATGCTAAATCTATAAAGATTTCAGTCATTTGAAAAGATTATCCCAGTGTGCGTTTTACGACGCACGATATGAAAACATGGTGTACCAGACAATCTCATCAATCTACTTTCGTTTCGCGATGGGAAAGTTCCTTGCTCAGTGCAGCCAGCGCGTGTCATTGTTCTCCGGCGTAATGGGGGGCCAGGCCAACTTCGATCGTGACTGAGATCTTCAATTTCGCAGGCTCCGGGTAGTCCAGTAGTCCTCGAATATAGTTGAATCGTCCATCTCACTAATAATGAATAAATATGAACTTTTATCAGTAAAAACTTATTTTGGTCTTGTAGCGTCTCTCTATTTTAGATAAATATTGTTATTTTCTCCTATATATAATATTATATCTATTATTAAAAATCTTTATCTTTCTTCGAAGTGCTCTGCGAACCGCGCGGCCGCCAGGTCCGATCTCCGCCATGCGTTCAACCGCCTTCTCAAACATTAAAACAATTTCTTTGAAATTTCCAATTCGTTTTTCTCGTAATTGGGAAATATTTTTTTGCTGATTAATGTTTGATGATTGATCTATATCAGCCCCACTGTACAAGTGTTTGGTAGGTAGATACAAACCTTTTAGGAGCTGATAGAAGGCATCATTTAGAACATATTTAGCCATAAGTACTTTCCTTTGTACAAAGTTTACGAGATATTTACCAATTTGAACTTATTTACAATAAGTCCGAAAACAATCAGTTATACGCCAATGACACAATAATGAAAGGCAGTATCGATTATTATATATTTTACTTTATTTTGTATTTATTCTACACAATATGATAACAAATATCTAAATATTACGTAAACAATAATAATAATATAGTATCATGGGATGTTTTGGGTTTTCGGGTAATTTTAGATGAAAAATACAGCAACCCTGGGTGGTCAAATATTTTAAAAAACTTCCGTAAATTGTACTCATTCGAACAGTACAACACACAGGCAGGTACCTAGCGAATTCTTGGAATTGCAAGCAGATTAGCAAAATGAGGTTCAATGGCACGATTTACCTCATTTGAACCACATGATTATATACACGAATTAATATGCATATGAATATAACCTAGCTGTATTAGGTTTCATACGATGAGTAATCATCATATGCAAATTTAAAATCCTACAAATAGAATAGAAGATACGCTCTATATATTTTTTTTGAAAATATAAAATTTTTGCAAATCCCGTCATGCGATTGTTATTAATTATTCTTCGGTTCCCATAGGTCTAATTTACGTATCAATAATTTTCAAATATATTTACTATGTTCCCTGTATTTGCATTCTTGTTTAATACTTGCAAAACCTGTAATATATGCAAAACCTTCGGCTATTTTATGAATACTTCTGTACTGCCTTCGTTTTGAAATAGCCAAGACCACACGCAATACATTGTTCGAAGCCACTCAGGGGTGGTAGCTGTGTTGATTTGATAAGAACTGCCCACTCATTTGCCTGCCAGATTAGAGCAATCATTCGTACAAGTAACAAAAACGACGCCAGGGCTCCGCCTCAAATGACTATTAGATTAAAAACGCTACCTAATTGATTTCTATTAATATATTTATAATAATTTAGTTGTGTGTAAAAGTATCGGACTAATTATATACGCTAGAATTATTTATCTAAGCACAAAAGCTAGATTATCAAAAGAACTTTCAGTACTATTACTTTTACTATTAACTATTACTATTAATTATTACTAGCACTATTACTTTTTATAAAAACTTGGAGAAATGTATTATTATAACTAAACATTAGGTATTTTATGGCTTTATTTAGGGAAAAAAATCATTGTTTTTTCCTTTCATTGCGCCACGTTGTGCCAAGATTTTTGCTTGGTTTTGCGACTTTTGCACACCAGAAAAGTCATAAGAGTGAAACACGGAAAGACCTGATTTTGTTTAATATGACTGTTAAAGGCCGATTTAAACATATTAATAATAAAACTTTCTTTATCTCAGACCTTTGTTAGATCTATTTTTTTTATATAAATCTATACATTTTTAATTTAATTGCACAAATGCAAATTTTACTTGTATTGCCAGAGTATGGCTTTGCTCTTATGAATTCTGTTTGGGATAATTTTGTTTTGTTGTACTGTGGGGACTTTTTCGTTTTGTATTGCGCGACGGTATTTCTAACCCATAACTTTACTTCTGCGTTGAATATTAAAATCAATAAATCTTACCTTGTTCGTATATGTTCTGTTGAATAAAATATATTATAGATATTTTGTTGATTAAAGATTACTTCTGCGGTAAATATTGAAATCAATAAATTAAATTTGGAGGTCTATGCCACTCCCTTAAGTGACATCGGAGGTCAAATTAATTAACTCAGAGACATGCCCAATAATCAAATCGATTGAAGACGTTTGGCAAGGTTACAGTGAAATCCTTTAAAAGTAATCTGTCTATTATCTATTAATTCCTATAGCATTAATATTTTTTAATTGAGAGTGTTATCCCCTTAATTAATGTTTTTGAAAACCGTTTAAAGATCTGTTTACATCACATCGATTTGTTTACGGGAGTGTAAATTGTTGCGATATTAATTGTTGCGATATTAATCGAATATTATTTTATATTTTTTATATATTAAATTTGTATGTTTTTTGTCTAGAGGTCACGATTAAATTGAAGTCTGGACTTCATTGTAATGATGCAAGACCATTAAAAGAATAGGCAAATAATATTTAGTTACAAAGTTTCAATTGTATGGGTGTTTGTTTGTATTATTACTTATCGCATAACGAAAAAATCCGCGTATTAGTCTAACAAAATAAAGTTTTTTATCTGAAAAATAATGAGTCTATTAATCGCTTTAATTACCAAAGTTGTAGGTTTTGTGAAATACTTTTTGTAGTGGCCTCTCCAGCCTTTCGCGCTAAGGGCGGTTCTTTAATTTACGAGTTGGACCCTGTCTACTAAAAGGTGTCGTTAAGTTTTTCGCCAGCACCATTTTTTGCTGTTTTCCTTTTCAACTCATATCGTGATATTTTATATTATGTTCGCTCGTACAGGTAAAAATTTTAAATGGGAGGGTTAGGTTAGGTTTTGTGCTCGTTTTTGTTCCTTTAAATCTTAAAATACTAATAATTAGGTACTTTTATACTTACTTACAATATGGTATGTGTCGTAGAAGAAGCTTTGGTAATTAGTTTTGAAGTCTAACACCCTTTTAATGTATCATTAAATATGACGTACTTCACATTACTGCAACATCCATTATCGTAATATGAGTGAGCCAATGGTGAACATTTCCCGCACCTAACCACCCATACGTGCATCATAATGGCATCCTAGACAAAACCTAAGATTTAATTAAAAATATACTCACATTATGTTTATCTCCTAGAAGCTTCTTCAAGATTCTAGAACAAAATCTTAAAAACAGAATGAAAACCCCAATACAGGAAATATAAGTAGGTACTACTAATATACATAAGTAATCAAAACCGGATGATCATTTATAAATATTTATGAGCTAGCTTTGTGACCACGATTAAGTCTAGTTGCAATTTGATTTATTTCTAATTTTATAACAGCCTTTATCCTGTGAGGATGAAAAAAAAATAAACACAAGTTCAGTCACATTCATCTTACATGTAGGAGGATTTTAAAAGAACATGTAAAACAAATTCCTTATGCGTTCTGGAAGACACATCCTTATCGTATTTTTGGAGTTTTATTTTAAAACTTTTTGGATTTTACAAAAAAATAATATTTCTTGAATGTTTAAAAATTGTTTTTTCGACTTACTCGTATAATCAACAAAAAAACTTTTTGACCATTGAAGTCTCAAAGTACGGAAATCGAAAAAAAATATAATAATTTAGTCAGCCTGCTTGTAATTGTATAATTACAGACTTAAACAACTAGTATATGGGCAGTACTTGCTTTAGTAAAAACAAAAAAATGGAGACTAAGAACTCATTTTTCTACTTTTTATGCATAAGCATTCATACGCGGGTGGTGTCTAATTCGATATATTTTCCGTTAGCGACGCTCTCTGTCAGTGACGCTCTGACGTTGGAGTAAATCGATAATATCGTACAAAATGTGTGAAATCGAATTCAAGCCCGGCTGACATTAAATCTAGTTTGATCTTTATTAACGGAATACGCGACGAACCAGCCGGTGTGAGAAAACACTGAGCTGCGTAACATCAGAACAAAATTGTAATGCAATAAATTAACGCTGATGATTACACAACTTAACCGTGAGTCCCGGCACTCACACTTTTTTTAACAAATACACTATAAATAACTATAGAAACCTATGTAGTAAGTTCGCGAGTGTATGTATATATATATATATAATATATACACACACAGGCAAGTGATATAATAATATTACTAATTATGGTACAAATTAATTTTTCTATTTAAATCACCTGCCTTAAAGCCTTAAGTTTTAGCATTTGTTTATTACAAACTAAGTGATATTTCTTAAATAATTATTTTTGCGCATAGTGGGTCGTTTATCTCGCAGCGTTGCCAGAACTCTTTTATGGCTGCCAGTAATGCGCAACCGGAAAGCCCTTTGTAATTAACGCGCTTTGAAATTTCAAATGCGAATGTGACGTCTTACATTTTTCCCGCCGCACTTAGGCAAGTGATTTAAGGCCCGGAACGCATCACTTTTGGGAAGAGTGGCGGATTTTGCACCTTTTTATAATGAGGAAGCGCCTTTAAAAGTCCCCCGGTGCGTTGATTTCCTAGAAGGTCGGGTTTTGTTGCTCTTTGGACGGTTTTGTTGCTCGAAGAATGGACTTTTCAATTGTTTAGATCTTTTGTCCAACGCTGAATTCAACAGATTATTTTTATAGGCAAATTTTAGAAACGTCCAACGCAGATCTCCACGGAAAAGAGATATCATCCGCCGGGCATTTCATCCCTTTCCGCATTAAAGTTGTTGCTGGTGCCGGTTTTATGACATCTGGCACATCAGCCTTTGCCGTAGAAAACTCCTTAACACTTTTTCGCACTTTATAATACATGACGTTATAGTGTACTTCAGGCCCTCACTCACACATATCGTGTACAGAACCTGAGCCAACCTTCTTTGCTGCGGTCATATATTATTGGAAGTTTCTAGATCTGGAAGATAATTGTAAGAAGTTCTTGTTTTTCTATTTTCATCATTGAAAATTCCAAAAAAAAAAAGGATTTTAAAAGATATGTGACATTAGATTCTTTTGCGCCTTTGTAGAAGAAATATTTTTGATAAGATACTCAATATTTGATCTGCGCTCTAAATGGCAAGTAATTTTCATTTAAATTGTGTTAATTATATCAATTCATAAAAAAATCATTAATCGAAAAACAACAATGAATTTTTACATATTTTTGAGACGCCATTGTGACCGTTTTAAGGTGGCGATATCTAAATCTTTTTGTCACACCTTGTGTGACACTTTGAAGTGTTTCAAGAAATCGAGGAAAATATTGAAAGAAGCCATAAAGTATTGATTCGATTGCACAACTGTCCGGCCGCGGTCGTCTTGAATATTTTATGGACATCGCGACACGCGTTACGATCCTTTGTGAGATTTCTGGACTCGCAGCATTATTTCTGGCTCGATGACGTATGATGACGGATGACGTCTGTTCTGTCTCTGGTCCCGAGGAATTTCATGTCACAATGATCGACATGCATGAGACGTCAACGCCAAATAATACGTCAGAGCATAAGGCGGTATGGAAGTACGCTTCCGTGATTATTGAACAGGTGCCAAATTACATGTTTTAGTCGTAAATCATCCGTTGATGCCTTTTACGTTAGTATTGATTTATTTCTTTAACATTTACAAAATCAAAGTACAGATAACAATTTTTAACATAGTAAAAATATGAGTGAGCATTTGGTGCCACTGTTAGCTAGACTTTTGCCCTAAAGAAGGCAGCACGTTGCCAACCGTCTAAATATCATATATACATGCAGGTAAATATTAGGAGTATTTAAAGATTGAGTAAATCAAAGTCGAATCAAATACATAAAATTTTACTTGATTACATACAATGATTTAATTGTGCCGTAAAGAATTGACATCTTTTTCGGAGAAAACCTCCACAACAGGTCGTTTGTGATCGGAGAGCAGTCGAAAGCTGTCAGATCTGATAATTGTTTGAACCAGTAATTTTCTTCATATTTAACCCAAATTTACTCGTAGTTCCATTTGCATTTCAAGGTTTATTGATATTTTATCAATAGTAAAAGTAGGGGTTCGACTCCATCTTCAAAGTCAGTAGTGTAAGGTAGTATTGCCCACAATTATTATCAACTATCCTTATTTTTATTACTTCGGGATATTTCTGTAAAGGGATTAAATATTCATTATATTTCAAGTATCGCACCGTACCTGTTAGGGAACTGAGCGGATGAATAAAGTTTATCCTAAGGATTAACTTTGCGAATTTATGATTTGAGAATAGTTTTCCCCAGGCGAAAAAGAATTGTATATTATATATGTGTGTACAGGATAAGATTTCAGATTAGAAAAAAAAAACATTGTTATAACGGTGAGTTTACAATTTTTAATACAAAATGTAAATAATATAGGTAAAAATACGAAGAAAATGAAATAAGTGAAGTCTTTTGAATGTTTGTTTCACGCGACTGGCCCCGAAGTACGTAGATATAGTATGTATCTATTCTGTGATTATATAGAGATAAGGGACAATGCGACCCAGCGCCAGGACCGAGCGCCGTAGGTACGATAAATGTCGTTTTGGTTATCTTATTTTTATCATTATTGAAATATATTTTTTCTGTATTTTTGCTTTGATATTACTACCACTTAGCAATTATTTTATAAACACGCTAGCAGTTATTCTTATTTTTATATCGTTAGTTTATTATTCTAGCGGATGTATTAACAAAACCTTATACCGTAATACGAGTACTTATGGTAAATAACATTGTGTTAAGTTTGTTCTTGCGCTCGTGACTAAATTAGCATCATCGCCTGTTGGGTAGGTATATTAGATGCCTTCAATCGACCTATATGATAGATGACTCCATATTGCACTCTCTCCCTATGCTATGCGCCCCTGACTTTCTTAAGTTTCTAGCTCGACAATTGACAAATTAGCAAAATAACACATTGTGTATAACGGTAGTAATCTATCATAGGTTTCTAGAAAATATTTTTTTTAGTTTTGAACGACAATGATATGAATGGATGTCTTTTCAACCACGATACGATGATTGCATATACGTCAAATGTCACATTATGTTGATATCACAATCTTTCTTTTAAATTATTGTATGTAAATATTGTTAGGTTTTTAGTCACGTTTACTGCATTTGATATCAAAATGAAAGCTTTGTATTTGAATACGTATAATAAATAATAAATTTAATTTAGTTTTATAGTACCAACTTAAATATAAATATAATTAAACAGATATTTTTTAACATAAAACGCAATAAAAAAAAAACACGTCAAGTAAACATAACTCTAATCTATAAAAATATTTTATTATTCAGATATTTTTTTTAAATCAAATCTTATGGGTCCTTACAGCGCCACGTAAAGTTTTTATTTGGTATAAACCACCGTAAAGCTACCCTCTCCTCAGTAAATATGTTTTCATGATAATCTTTATGAAGCATTTTGCTTCGAATTTTGTACAATCTATTAATTACTAATATATTAAGAAGCAATTACCAATACATTAGAGATACATCCTAATATTAAACACACACTCAAACACATTTTAATATTAATGCATTAACATGTTTAGTGCATTTATTTATTACACAATAATAACATAATATTTTATAAAATATTTACTTTAAAATTAGTTCTACCTTTATATTTCTTTTTATTTTAAAAAAATATCTAAGTTCTTCAAGTGTGAGGAAACATATAATTGGCCTTATTACTTATATTATTAAGTTTCTGTAAGTTTTTGTACGAAACGCTAGTTTATTTCTATGGTACGCAAATAAATAAAACAATATTAGAATAGCTTAGTAAACCTAAGTGGTATATTCCTGGTATACTTGTAATAGTATACCTAGCGATTATGCCTATTCAGGACGCAAACCCTGAAACTAGATTTCTAAAGTCCTAAAATTGTGACATACCATACGTGTATCAGAAAAGAGTATTTTAGATTGTTATAACATCACTCCCTGATGTCATTCTACATATATTTAATGTTTCGTCAGCGGTAATGGTTTATTGTTAGAACGCCATCAATTGTTTATGATCGCTATGAACACTATTAATTCCGTCTGTTTTGCTTATGATATTATGTTTGTGCAATAATGCATTTGGAGTCGAGGCCGTGAATTAGCGGACAGCGTCATAGCTTCATCGGTTAGTGGCAATGCAAAGACGCATAGATTCTGATATGGCAGGTTTAATATACAAATGATACTTTATGATGATTGATAATGTTAATATTGATAACAAGCAAGAGGTAAGAAGTGCAAATTGTGAAAGATTAGATAAACGCTGATGAGCGGAATGTTATTTTTAACTCGCTCTGTTTCGAACCTAGTCATTGTCATTGACTGATGTCATCCTAATAGTTTATACACGGCATCATTTATATGTTACGTGGCCATAAATTTTGAGGACCAGAACGGGGCACTATAAGGGAACTCCTTATTCCCCCATCTTTATGCGTTTCCTTCTTTCCTGTGCACCGCAGACGCAGGCTCTCGAAGAAGGCTATACACGGAATTAAAACAAACTTAAAAACGTGGTAAATTCCTTCCATCGTTCGTAGAACTATTATTTCCAGGAACGATTGTATTGCCGCTGAGAACAGTAATTTGAACAAATTGAACGCGTGATCCGCGAAGCGATCGCTGCTCTTTGTCCGCTTTTTGCATCCGCTCGTCCGACGATACGATGCGACGCGGACGATACCACGATACCAAAAGAGTCCCGCTCCGCTCGCATCCGCTCATGATTCGTGATCGTGTTTCGTGGCACGTTTCTGGTCGATATTTCCGATTCGGCACAGCCTGAAAGGGCCATCTTTGCCCAATCTTCTCCTGCTCGTGAAAAAACGTGACGCTTCAATTGCGACATTGTTAAGTCTGTTTTCCTAATTGGCGGCAATTTCCGATGGTTCTTAACAAAAGTGCGTCACAATAATGAACGCCAGGAAAAAAATAAAAACCAATTACCCTTACTTTATTTCATCTGCGGTCTAAGCTACCAAGAGTTCTCGGGTTAGAAACCTCATCTCTCTGTTAACCGGCACCATCTAAATCCTTGTCTCTAGCCTCAGTGTGCGACTTGGCATATTTAAGGTCATAGCCCGAAATGACAAAAATATACACAAAAACCGTTATCCCAATACTCCATCAACATATTTGAGTAGGTACCTAAATTCCTTCTCTGTATTTTTCATCGAATTGCTAGAATTCTCTAGAGAATACAAACCGCAGCCAGCGATGACAGCTGAGTACTGTCATAAAGAAACTCAAGACGACCGGCATTCTCTTCGAAAATGTTCAAATGAAAAGATAAATAGGATGTACAGTCATCTTCATAAATAAAGAAAAACTTGTGCTACAAATAACTGCTTCGTGAAATGAACTATACGATGCCAAATATATCGGAACTTTTAGAGTTATTTAATTGTGCGACTTCATCTTAATTATACGGTCTTAACTTAATTATAATATTTTAACGTACACGGTAAAATGTATATTAGTATATCTAATTATTTTTACTTAGTCGTATTTATATAGCTGACTGTACTTACTATCCCTACAATAATTCGAAAAACAGAATAGCACAATACATGCATTAGACAATCTGCTCAAATATACATTTCACCATTATCTAAAAGTATGTTTGATAAAAAAATGTATCCATTTTCTCATTATCCTATTTTAGTCAAAATTTATTTTGATAATATTGCTCAAATATGATAATCCTAAGTGCACATTAAATCGCATAAGCCACACACACATTTTTAGTATTTTTATTTAATCATTTCTTATGACGCTTTTATAATATATATATATTATGTTTGCCAAAGTAATATATTTTTTTACAGTTTCAAAAAACAATCTCTTTCGAAACGATAACATACAAAGCAAAATTCCTAATATGTCCGCTTAAACCTAGCTTCAATCGGGCTGCGAAAAAAAGAAAGTATTTAGGTGTAGGTAATTACAAAATAATGATTTACTCCATTATAATTCATATTAGGTAGGTTTGTGTTATGAATTAACGATCGCCTACCCCAGTTTTCGGTTTGACACAGCGATAGCAATCGTTAAGACTGCCCGCAACAGCGGCTGGTTTAAATAATAGTTCAAGTACCTACGCCATACAAACTCTGGAGCATTTTTTTTTTATAAAAAGACATCCTTCTTATTGTCAGAGGTCAAAAATAAAATCACTGAAATAGATTTACTTTTTGGCATGATGGATATAACAGCGTCGCTTTACGCACGAACAATTCATAAAGATATCCGCGAACCGTCGTCGACCAACAAACGACGAGGCACGAGCCGACATTACACAAAATAATGAGCCAAATCGTGAGTCCTGTTTCAATTGCGTTTCATTCTCGAAATTACTATCGTGACTGATCGCACAATTTTTCGGCGGGGGCTAGCTTACCCATATACGTATTGTTATTATTGTCTTCTGCTGGATACCCGAACAAAACAATCGTGATGCAGCCACAAAAGCTAGAACGGCACCGTAAAAAAATATTCTAACAGCAGTTCTGACTACGCTATCCCCAAAATAAGTATTTTTTAACGAAGACACCCTCTCCACAACAATTCCATTAGTGGTTGCATTAGGTTGTAGCGGTTGTGGTGTGTGCATGCGATTGTATGTTGTTATGACATACATTTACTAAACAACGATATATTTGTGTAGAAATACCGCAGACGTGGTCTCAGTACGTGGCGATGCCCAGCTGGTGGTCTATTTTGGGCCATCGTCATTGGCTCAACTGTCAAATCTTGCAGTACGAACATTGCAATATTTGATAGTCGTGCAATGCGTTTCGAGCGTCCAGAAAAATAGATTCATGTGATTTTGTTTCGTTCGGAGAAATTCTGCTTCGTTTTAACTTCTGAACTTGTGACAACAGCTTAAGAGTTTAAAACTTATTAAAATAATATTTTATTGTATTATTTCTTAGTCAAATATTCCCTATCAAACTCATTCTAAATCTCTCAGCCGATCCGGAGTAAGCGTACATTAATAATTAAAAACTTACACACACATCGAATTAAAAACCTCCGCCGTTTTTTGAAGTCGGTGAAAACTACAAACGCTTTTGAACTTAAGGTACGTAAAATGCCAGTATCTCCAAAAATAAAATTTTGAATCACGCCTAGGTCGATAATGTCTGTTTAAAGCAATGTTCACAATAAAATATTAGATATTTTATTATCTTTTTAACTGAATACCAGTATAGTACCTAGTAATTGTGTTTTATTTTGTTACTAACTTATTGTGATAAGCTTCCTTCGGTGTAACGAAAATATTTATTATAATACATTGGTGGACGATTGTAGTGCTACAGTTTGCGCTCTTTGTTGGAAGCGAAGCTGAGCAAATAGGGCAATAATTGCTTTGTCTCCTCTCTCGCCCTCAAGGCTTACGGAAGAACGTATTGAAAGGAATGGAGGCATTTAAAAAAGACAGTCCATACGAAATACATATACGACGAGTAACAGCGGAGATAGTCTTGCAGTAGAAAATCGTCACAGTTAGGCGGCGTAGTCTCTTTTTTACTTTCCGAATCTAATAAGTATGTATGTATTAGTATAACGAGTCGGGAATACTGATGCTTGACGATAATTAAAAAAAAACTACCGCCCTTATTGAACCTCCTAAGTGATAAAATCAACGGAAACCTGTACGACTATAATATGGAACCGTTATGTACAAATATGATTTTTTATTTTACCTGGTTTAATAAGTAATATGGATGTTTAAATAAATAATAATAGGGTAAGGAAGGTATTATTAACAGACAGAAGTCTCCCCGGTTTCTCAACAGTTGATCATGTTTTGAGGTCATCTGAATCCATTTCGACCATTTGGTCTGTATTATAGATGAATGGGGGTCTGTATGGATTCTAACATATAATGCCACAGTCGAAATACTTCTTTCATAGGCACGTATACAGTAGTATACGATTTAGGTAAGAGTAAAAATAATGGAATGTTTTATATAAAACACCAAAAGATATAGAAATCGAATACCGTAGAAATTTTCAAACCCCTCCTTTGCCTTGTCGTATGCAGGCTCAAATAAGCGGCGAACGTTTTCTTGGCCGTTTTATGAATGTGCGTAACGGAGAATGAAATAAATGCATTATTACTTCACCGCGGTATCGACATTGATCCGATGAGAATATTTTATTCTATTTCCAGAAAAGCGAAAGAGAAAATGAAATCGGAATATATTGTAAATTGTAATTAATTAAATAAAATAAGTTATCGTTTACATATCTTTTATTAATAATTTCATTAGAGGAAATAAACAATATCTGATTCTTAAGTTGTCTGGTTGTAAAGTTTGCGTCTAAAATAATATTTCTGTTCTACGTTTTTATGTTGCTATTACAAAAATTTGTTACACTATTTATTCTGCTAAGACTATTCAAGAATTTGCTCGGTGGATATTGTGGTAGGTGAATAGTTTGGTGGAAACGCGAGCGGGTATCATATGGACATGAGGATCACGCGAAGATATTACTAATGCGAAGATACACAGACTACAATAAACAATCAAGTCCTAATAACATCTGTTCGGCTATCAAAGCAAATTAAAGTACACCAAGATTTTATCATTATCAATCAGCATTTTACAGACTAGATAGGATTATTGAAAATAAATTCAACGGTGACTTATGTGTGCAATTTCACTATTCTGTAGATTTTAAGAAATATATTAATTTTCAACTTCTCAAAAGCTGTTTTTTATGGATTTGGCCTCGTAAATAAATACATTTCGTTGTTTAGTTTTAAAATAACCCACTACATCTTTGATTTGATTTGTGTGTGAATTATGTAAGAAACAGCGATGTGCGATGAAACGCCCACTTTCTGCTCGCACGCACGTTCGACCGGCTGATCTCATCTCGCTCTAGCAGTCCCACTTCTCTGCGCTTATACATAGTCATAATGAATTATTCGCTCTCAATCATAAAAGTGGCCATTATAAATATTTACGACCTCAAAAATATACCTTATCTTCCTTGTTTACGCGATTGAATTCACCAAATCCGCAGCCTGATGCTTTGCGCTCTCGCTAGATAACTGATTTATTTACGCATGGAAAATATAAAGCATTCGATTTAATGCGTAAATTTATGTATCTACAGCAGTATTTCAAATTACTGCTGTCCGTTCAGGATGTTGATCTATACCATCAATAAACATTTTTCAGAAAAATATAGTGGAAAAACGAATTTCAAATTTAATAAAAGCCGTTCAAATGTTTAAGAATGTTGTACAGAATGTCAATTAATCTTAGTACACTTTTTTAATAGCACCAACCGTTGCTCTTACAGTTGAGAAAATTGGTTTTTAAAAGATATTTTGATTAAAAATAAAGGTGATCCAGTTTTGTTTCCGGGTGCGGCGAACGCTTCTCTTTTATTTATTTTCAATATATTTTAAGTTTACCGAATGAGTCCTTGCAAAATTAAGAACCATTTGTCTAATTGTGTTGATTATTTATACCTTTTTAAAAGGATTGCCGATATAAATGTCAAGCAATGTTATCACAACTATTGATTCTAAAAGGGATCAATTATATACATTTTAATAAAATCACGCATAAATGTGATGGTTTCTTTCACAAATATAGTCGTTTCATTTAACCGCTAACGCGTTACAATAATTTATCGTCAACAATATCTGCAGTAGGTATGTCCGTTCATCTGCACCAAATACTGCGTCCCATCTAAATCAGTCTTTGTTCGCATAGTAGCTCGCCATTTCTCGTTGGATGTTTTCTTCTACCGCCTATTAATAAATATCTCAGTATTACTGTTTTCGTGCGTCGAGTCCGCAGGCACCCGCGCGTAGGACGTGCGCGAACACAGGGACGCGGGCCACTCTGCTCTAGACTTTACATATTTTTTGTATTTTCTTTAAAAAACGAGTAAACGCACATTTTTCGAAAGATAAAAGTATTCTACCATACAGAGAAACAGTTTGGCAGTAATAACTCTCTTGTTTATTTTTTGTTACGTAGATGCCTTGTATATGTTACGGGCTCAAGTCGAACTACGTCATATCTAGATTCACTTCTAAACGATGTTTCGCTTAGAAGTGCTACCGTGAACCAATTAAATGAAAGGTTATCTACCTGCCAGCGTGCACTCCAACAAAAGTGTAATTGCAGATCAATTGGGTTGATTTTCAGAATAAATAAGATTTTTATAATGAAATTGAGCCATCTAGAGCTTCATTTCAAATCATTATTGGGGTCTAGTCTACCCAGAAGCGCGCGGACTAATTTCGATGAGTCTGGCCAATGTTAAAAATGACTACTTTTGCAGTTTAGCGGGTTTTTTTTATGACAGATTAAAATTGAAACCGGGCTGTATAAAACTATTATGGCCGTTGCTGTTTTAAAATATATCAACGACCGTTGTCTAACTCGATGCAACTCCTGATTGTAGCATTCCAACCAGACTAAATCCGTTTTTTTTTTATAAATATATACGTTCGTAATCAGTGTAATGCAGATAAAAGTAATTGATGTACATTATTATAGCAGCACCATAACTTTGTAGTCAATCAATATTGTAATAGTTTTTTTATTATTTATGTCTCGTTGCTGATTAGACTTTTTCTTCGTTCATATTTTATGACGTCTACATTTATGTATTACAACTTTTGTCACACAAGAGGATATTTAAGGTGTCCAATAAAGGCTATGGCAAATAGATCATAAATCAACACGCACATAATGCAGAAAGGTACCCCTCCAAAAGTATTATTTGTTAATATCCTTCAACATTTACCTAGTCTGAATACGTCCCTGTCTACGACTGTTCGCATGAAAAAGCGATGCTTCAATTTGGTCCACTAATTTGGCGCGCACCTTAACAAATGACGCTGTTCCTGCCGGCCAAGCCAAAGGTGCCACCCGACGACAGCAAAGAAATCGCTTCTAATTAAAAGGACCCACGTTTTGTATCGCACTTATTGGAGGTATTACGATCGCGTTATTATGATTGAGAAGGTTTTCGATAAAAACACACGTGTATATTATGTTATATTATATGTAATTCTGGAACACAAATCACAGAATAAGTATTATTTAATATTTTATGTGGACTGTTATATCGCTTACGCTACATTACGCTTTAATAATCCTATGAGTCAAATCGAAATTCTCGAGTTAATTAACAAAATCAGTGATCATTTTAGATAATTGTGAGGTCATTCATTAATATGCGGCGAATTTAAAAAGCCATTAATTATTTGAGCACATCTTGGTCGACTTTTGGCGCTAAACCGAACAGTCACTATACAATGCAAATGTTTGGAATGCAAATCAAAATGTAATTATGTTGACTATTTGACTTTGATAGCGGATAAAAATTTCAACAGCCGTAAATCTTGTTTAAAATGCAAACACCGAAATTCTTATAAAGTCTCCCCAAAAACCTCTTTAAAAAATGATCACAAATAGACATTAATGTTATTAAATACACCTCATCGACCTTCTAGTTGAGGTTATAATTTTTTTTTTAACAACATTAGTCGTTTACAAAACGTTTTTTTTTTTGTGCATGATGGGTCCATGAGATAACCATCTACGTTAAGGGTCTGACCTTGTGCTAAATTTATCGCCATATATTTTATCGCAAGCAGACTCTAATTGGAAATTAAACTCGTTTTAAATGGAACGGCAAATTTTATGAGATTCGGTTGGATTCTCCATATGTACACACTCAGATTTAACTCGAGCGATGCTCTATAAACCCTATTCTATTCTGGTGAAAACCCTATTGAAATCCATCTAGGGTTCCCGAGGTTAGCACGAACATTCGTTCACCGAAGACTTCATTATATGTGTATTATGTAAGGACTATGTATAGATTACATATCTTTTATGACTTATGTCAAACTGACACGATATTTTTATATTTCTGCCACAATTTTTAGAAATCCTCCTTAGCACCCTCTCTAGCTGGTCGGAAGTAGGTACCTTCATTTAAAGAAAATATTTTAGCCCTTCACATTCAACCGATAAACTTTTCCTTGATTAGCATTCTGCGTATTCCCAATTATCCTCGATTTTTAAAGACCCTATAGACCTTATCAGTAACACATACATAATAGCCAGCTGACCTCTTTTCCTTTCTTATTTTGCATGTATTTATTACAGTATTTTAAAAATTAATAATATTTTTTTATTTATTTTAAACATAAATTTTACATTTTGTTACATACTGTGTTCATAAGAATTAATCCGACGCTTTGAATATAGCCACACATCTCGTCTCAGCAGTGAGTTCGACACGTCCGTGAACTAATTACGGAATGTGTAATAATCTCAGAAACTTCAGGATAAGATGATAGTGTAGTGATTAAGGCGTTGGACTATTGAGCCATTGGTTGCGGGTTTAAATCCGCACAAATTCATACCTTTTTTAACGCTGCATTACCACCACCATTTTCCCTAACTTTAGCACAGGTACATTTTGCCTAAGTTGAGTAGGGACCAAAAATAATTGTAAATGACCTAGGTCATAGCAATTCTTTAAAAAGAAAACTATACATACGCGGTATGTATAATCATTAAAATACATTTCTATAATCAATGGAACCGTGAAGTTATTTATTATTTTTAAAAAATGTGTTTTTAAGGACAAACCCGTCATTTCGCCATACAAACGCTGTAGTATTGTGGCTATTAGATATAAAAGAAAAATAATACTGCGTATCATTTTATCTCCTGTTTATCTATGCTCGTATAGAATTGAAAAGTTACATTTCTACTCTATCTGAAAGTTAAGAACTCTAAAAGTCCTGTATTTTTCCATAAATTTTATCAAAAGTTTAGACGTAAATATTTTATTGACTGAATGTAAGAATCAAGAAAATAAAATTACAGAAGTGTGCTTTATTTCATAATGAATGCAATTTCAACTTTGTTTTTAAACATACATAAATTAATTCTGTTTTTCATAATAACAACGGTTCGAAATGTTTATGCGCTAGCGGCTAGAGGAAACAACGCCGCGATTTCAAAGCACGCGCAAAACAGAGAAAAGCACCCCGAAAGAGGCCCTTAATGTTTGACCCTTTGTAGTTAATATTGCTATTTTATTATACTTTTTATGTCACAGCTCTGGTACTAGCAGACGCTCGTGATCCTTTTAAAAACCGCGAGGAGAAATTACATAACGGAACACGACCGAAACATTAACATCACGTACGCGGGCCTGTTGGCCTGTTGGCTAGTGGAAAGGCGACGTCTGCGGAATGCCAACGATAATATTTGTCTCCCCATGAGTATCCCCACGGCGCTCTTATTTACACATTAATATGTCGTGCCAGTTCTTGATTCTGTGACATGGCCGCTATTTACATAAATTATAATAATTGTAACTGGATTTTCTAAGGAGCTCCCTTCGTCAAAGAGTTTCCGTAAGGTGTAAAAAGCTTTTAGCGTGCTTATTTTCATCTCATTCAATGTTTAGTTTGAACGTGAAATATTTGTGATGCTAAAGGAATATCAATTTCGAAGAAATTCTTCATAAATGATCGATATGTATCTTGTTTACAATAAAACTTAATCTTGTAAGAAACTAAAAAAAGAAACTAAACTGTAATTCTTATACATCCATCTAAGGAAATGAAAATAAAAGGATAAAATCCTAATAGTATATAACTTTTTTTTAATTTATTATGAAAGCTCGAAAAGATAAAAATTAGGATTCTTTAGGTTTGGTTTTGAGTAATTCTTAGAACAATAAGCAACAAAAATTTTTGTATGTAATGTTTTTTATTAGCTGACCGTAAAATATCGGTTATTTATGTAAATTATCAATTTATTAAGTGTACGTACCTGGTTTAGTTTGAATGATTTAGCGGAACTAAACCAAACACCCCCAGCAACAAAATACACAGAAAAGTAAGCATGAACGTCCTTAATTATCATATAATATGAACTGTTTCTATACATTGTTTAGGAAAAATACAAATACAAACTAGAACGAACAGTTATATAAAGAATTTCTAAAAATACATTATCACCGTAAAATAGTTTACGCGTGTAGGAAGAAATAGTATTTTATTATTTCTGTATCGCTTATTTTCTTCTTTTCCAGGTAAGTTTCACACTAACTTGGATCTATTCTCGCATACATGCATAATCAGTCATCGACATACTCAGTAGATTTGGATTACCCAGGCAGACTGGCATAAGTAAGTTACGTTTTTTTTTTTTTATCTTCCGGACTTGTATTCTCTTGGAATAAATATATAAGGTTATGTCTTATCTCTGATGTGATGGCTATTTATTAAATCCCCTATAAAATATCAACCGTGTCTTATATGACACATTGACAGCGTCAATTGTGTAAATCACGCTCACTGTAAATAGAGAAGATTATCACTGCATATTTTATATTTGTGACATTATTACAACATGGAATTGTTACATTATTTACGATTTTTATTATTATATACACACAATACAAAATGACAGCATAAGATTGCATTCTAATTGTCGAGTAATAATATGGGCTTCCTGTAATGTCCATACGAGTGCATCTATAATTAGGTCAAATAAAACATTGGACATTATCAGAAAATATTCAATTCAATGTATTAAATTTTTCTTACAAAATACGTAGTACAATAGTATAAATATTTTACACGTATGGCTAACATAAATCAGATAGATTAGATTGCTGACAACATTCTGCTAGTGGTCCCTGCCCCCTTAACTAGACATATGTACCAAAAAAGGCAGTTCCAAGTTGTTTTTAAATAAGGGATTAACTATGCAGACATGATTAGAGTTTGTGGTTTTAGGTTAGGTTAGGTTAGAGATGTTATTCAAATTTTGATTTGAACAAAAGTAGATAAAGAAATAAAAATTATAAGAAGCAAATAAGCAAGTATAGATATATAATAAACAAAATAATAGTAATATAATACAAATACAAATTATTAATAAATAAATGTGTCTTCACACTGACGTACTATATATAAATATAGTAAAGTAAATATGTAATATGGAAAAATAGTTAAAATATTTTTATATAAAAAATAAGAAGTTGTGAGAATTTATATCGTAATTGCAGTATATCCTTTAAATATATCTATTATCCTTTTTGTATTGTCGTTCTTTATTGATCGTCATAGTGCTAGTATTGATTGAATGTATTGTAAATAAACATTGGGAGATTAAACGGGAACATCGACTCGTGTCCACGGTATTTGGGATAGATCGCTTCGCTTCTATATTTTGGCCCTATAATCCCATCTGTTGCCGCTCCACTTCTGGTTTCTATGTATCTTTCATTCAAAAATAGTAATATTAGTGAATTTACTGAAAGTACGGTAGATATTGTTGATATGTGTAATAAAGTATACAACCGCAACACAACTACCTTACCTAACAGATTTGGCACTGACTGTTCGTGTGAGAGACAAACCATCGCCACACCATTGATAAAGGGAGCACTTTCACCCCGAAACGTCTGGCAATTTAATAGTGCGCCGTTTCTACTTTTTTTTTATCATTTTTTATCTCCCCACTTTGGTCCGTTTAGGAATTGGGGGTTTCGGAAACGCTGCGACACACACATAAGTGCTTAATTTTTAAGTCAGCTTATTCTATATAATTCTTAGGGTATTGTGCTTAGGAATCTTAACGATCAATCAAAACTATTTTCATTCCCGACTTGACCTTGTTGCCTTTAGGATTTGGCATTGAGTTTTTCCGCTGTCTATTTGCAGTCTCCGATCATTCATCTCTGTCATCATAGCGCGCCAAACGTGCCAAAAAGATCCACCCTCTGTGCAATACAAAGAATGAACTAGAAGCAAATAGTACACCTAAAATTCACTAGGAGTGAGAAAATTATAATACTCTGGAAGTATTATATCTTTTTGCTACATTTAAAAGCAATTTTCGTATTGGTATATTAACGCATATTACATATTTTCTATGCTGCAACCGTTTTTTGCATTTAATTTTGTTTATTTACTTACTATTCCAAGTGCAATTTAAATTGCCTTGTCTTCACGAAGTCATTCATCATAGAAAGTAGGTATTAAAGCAGGCGTTAGGACAGGTCAGTCTTTATTTACCAATAGACTTACGATGTCGATGAATAGTCAGTCGCAAGATGACCTGGCTGTGTTAAACCCACTGGGGATCTCGTCAGTCCAATTCTTGTGAGTTTGGATTACTTTCAGTCGCCACGATGTTGGGTTTGTCCATTTCAAAGTTCAAAATTCTGTGAGTATTTGCTTTTTTGCCTTCGTAAGTATGCTTGGAAACGTGTAAAACCTCATTAGTACCTACTCCAGCAAACTCGGAACCGGCTATTATCGTGTTGCGATACGGTTTATATTAGCCGAACAAAAGGACATTAAACCGGCCGCTCGACGGTTTCCGGTGGTCGCAGGTCTGCTGCCTGTTCTTTGTGTAATAGCCAAATGATAGTTATTGAATTTTTCTTAAAACAACGATAAAAATATGACCGAATATTTATTAAATTAAAAAAATATATTATAGAGTGTATTTTAAAAGACGTATATATATATTTTTTTTGTATTTTTGTTTCTCAATGTCCAACTTCACTCCAGAAACGGATGAACAGATTTAGTACAAGTTTGTAACACACGGTTTTTAGCTCCCGTATACATTTCACATCTGTTTGTCTGCATTGGTCCCAGGCACCGCAGGTACGAGTCATCTGAGCACCGAAGGCACTGTTATCGCCGTCTAACCCAGAATAAGACTAGGGGGAGCATCATTTTCAGGACAGAAAGACACGCTTTTTATATAAAGTATTACGATTCGAATAGGTGGATAATAACCACTCATGAATCGTTGTGGTATCGGGTGGCCGCCGCGCCGTGCCATTAAACTTGACTGACGCGAACCTCGAAAATTCCGCCGTTGATCACTTACGCATGTGATAGGAGAGCTCTGCTTGACAATTAACTCACATCAGATGAGGTAAGGGGATAGGATTTTGGTGGGGCCATAGACCAAGGATAAGAGCTAAAATTGTGATTAAGCAACACAGATAATTTTCACCATTTACTACATACATGTTTTTGTCTTGTGATCGTTTATAAAAGGTACTTAAAAATAAATTTATGGTTTTAATATCTTATACTATATTCGGCTTATAAAGTAACCTGCATTTAAAGTACCTTTATTTAATATGGTGAAGGTTTATTTTTCGTGTCAGTTAACTAATGCAACACAGTTCCGCAATAAAATGGAAAAACAAATAATGGTTGTTTTTGCGTTTGTCACATGCCTGTATGTTGAGTAGGTACAGCAAATATTCTACAGATCGTTTCAGAAAAAAATATTTGTTTTTGCTTTCACTGAAGCCAAAAAAATAAACGAGTGTTAAAAATTTATCACTTGGTCACTCTTATATCTGTTGAAAGGGAGAGCTTCACAAGTAACATTAATAAATATTGTGTGATAATCATATTTTTGTAATAAACAAAGTAATTTTTTTTAAATAATATTTACCTTATATACCCACACCTATACAGGGTGTCCCAAGACCAATCCCACAAACTTTAGGGGGTGTTTAAGTTCCCTATTAAGAGTAAGAAATTATGTAACAAAATGCGAAAAATTTTCATCACCAAATTTATTATTTTTGTAATAAAATTGGTGTAAATCAATCTTATCAATCGATAAATCAATATTATCTGTCGACCAATAGAATCCCTCTTACAACCCCAGATAAGGGGAAAGGAGTTACCCCTTCTTCTTAGACCGACCTCTGTTCGACCAGTGGCATCTGATAGCAATCATTTAGCTCCGTCCTAATAGGGCGTTTCGAATAACGCGGCAGGTCATTAACCTCGAACTTGACTGACCGCGGCCTAGTGCACCCAGTGACGTAGCTATCCGAGGGAGGAGCCATTAAAAAATATCTGTTAGACATGATTTAGAATAGAAACTTCAACATTTTTTTTCTCGAATACGATAATGAATTTTGATATAGTTTCCTAACAAATAACACTAGGAATCGTAGGACTTATTAGCTGTTTTTTTTATTGCGTGGGACCTTGGGACACCCTGTATAATATAAAAACTAGTTGGTTTAAGTATTTAAAAAAAATCAGTTCGTAAGCATGTAATTTCACTACAAAAGTGTTACATACATGTTGACGATGTTATATAGGTATATTATTTACATAGGTAGATAATATACTAATTATTTATGTTGTCCATCATGTCGGTTCGAATTAACTGCAAATGCACTTTTATCATTTTGTATAAGGTAAATGATATTATTAAAGTACAGATTGCCAGTGAATTCTCGCAAAGTAATGAAAACGGCGTAGTTCGACCTTTGAAGCCCGATATGAATCATTTTTTAATTAAACTCTGTAAATTAATTGTTAGGTTAACCTTTTAACCGCCAGCCCAGGTATAAAGTACTGTACCGCTCCAGCGCCGCGGTTGACGAAGACAAAATGTACTCCCAGCGCCAGGCGTGTTTTTGAAGAAATGAGTCTTTCGGCGAGACCTCTGCGCCGATTTATTTTTATTATTACGCATTTACTTTATATTTAATATTTAAAATGACGAGCAACGGAAAACACAACCAATATCTATGTATATTGTTTTGAACTGCTTTGGACAATGGATGTAAATAATACGCGATGACAAATATTATAGTTATTCTTTTGAAATATCTGAAAAATTAATTACTACTTTGGTTAACCCAAATATGACGGTTTGGTAGAACAACTGTTGTGTATTTTTAATAACAAATGTTTTACGATAATTCACTTTTTTAAATATTGATCTAACCAAATAATCGTATATATGGCACAAGTAAAATAATCAACTTACCTACCTACATTTACTAAATAACTTGGCTTAATAATATGTGATTACGATAATTATATTAAAAGGATATGTGATTATATGTATAATATATATAAAACATTACCGTTTTGCAAAATATTTCATAACATTTATTATCAGGTTTGGTAATAATAGAATAACAAATACGTTCCGAAAATCTTTTGCTGTATTGAAATTTAAATAATCTACTATTCCATTAGGGTTGAGATCTCTCCGCTAATTGTACACGGAACTGCTGTACCGATATTAATTACTTTTCGCGTTATCAACGAAACTAAAATAATTTATTCTGAAACCATTTGACTCTGGGTTTTTTCTACCTACGATATTAATTAGACAGGAATGTGTCGGAAGCACGATTTCTCTTTTATTATTGTCGCTAAGGGCTAGGTTTTACTTACCTATTGTTGTTGTCAGCAAGAACATATCGCGCTTTTAGGTATAATTTTGCACAAGTCAAACAAAATAAAATGTAAATGTTCACCACGTAAAACGATAAAAATAAATAAACATTTATCACACAGCCTAATCTATATATAATGCATAATCGAAATATTACAAAAATAATATCGATGCTCGTTATTAATATTTATTCAGAATATCGACGCATGGCTCCAGAGCACAAAATGGCCGACAATGGCATGTAAACAGGACGCTGGCGGTGAGAACACCGCTAAATTGTTGCTTAGCCGAGATGTGAATCGAAGTTTGCAAATTACGTGATTTTAGATGTTTATTTGTATGATAGCTTACAGATTGCAGTACAGTTCTGTAGAACTGTTATCTATGAACAAATTTATCCATTATTAAAGTACAAAATGTATTGATAAGTTGCCGAAATTTGAATGCGCGGCTTGGCATGTAAACGTGACGGCGGCGGTCTGGGCCATTATAATTTCGGAGCTTCGGTGGCACCTTAACATGCCGCTGGCGCTGCGGTATGGTATAAGTTTAAGCTAGCGCTGGCATGTTAACATGCCCGTGGCGGTGAAAAGGTTAACTGTCATTGTCCAGTTTAACCTTTTGTTGATTTTATGCCGGCAAAAGAAGGCATTTGCGAATAGCATTTTTTTTAAAATGATTGCTATTACCTAGGTCTAGGTTTGCTCGAATTAGCTAAATTTGGTAGTGCTAATAAGTTGAGATGGTGGTAATGCAGCGTTGAAAATTGTAGCTAGACCACTGCTATCTTTAGGATTAAAAAAAAAAAAAAACTTATAGTTCATGCAGGCTTTCACAAATATTTTCTTGGAAGGCTTTGCCAAACGACTGGCCAATGAAAGGCTACACGCAACGGTTGTAAAGCGTCGAGAAATTGAGTTCAGGGGAAGGGACAATTTTTTATTGTATTGATTGCCTTGCCGCTGAGACGGATATACCTATATGAAAACGAGAAGGGAGGAGGAGGTATTCTATCCATTTAAAGGCAAGTATTTTTTCTACAGTATGGTGTAAACGTACAGTGTAAAATGCTGCACCGTTGGACATAAATATTTAATATAATTTCATGTGTTTTCATTTTTATTCCGACTGTATCAAAACCAGCTAAAAATTTAGGTCGAAAATGGGTAAATGACAATTTTAAGGTTCTTCCCGCAATTAGTAATGTTTTTTTAGAATGACTACATATTTTCCTATAAGTTTAGTAACTAGCGGTCCGATTGCTGCAAAATGTTTTAGCGACGGCAACACAAATCAGTTGTCAAGTATCAAACTGTTTTAACACTTTTGATCATGAAGAAAAATTATGTTGATTTTTCTGAAAGTTCGATGTTATTAAAATACTCCATAGACAACGGCTTTAGCCTGATCAAAACCAGAAATTTACTCAGGATAGGCCTGAGTTTCAGGCCAATGACGCATGACATTTAGGTACATGTAGTTTTTTTAAACAGCGTAACACTTTATTTAGTTTACTTGATTTGTGAAAAATAAAATCTAGTGTACTTAAATGTCTGCTTTGGTTCCAGCACTCCACAGATATTCAGTAGTATACTAGTCATCTTTTCGACTGGAAAGCGAGGCATTTATACAGTAAACAGCTCTACAGATCATATAGATCAGATATGCAAACACATCAAGAAATGTCGACGGTAACCCTCATTGATATAGAACAGGAATCTGACCCATTGGAATTGGGGAAGTGCGGACTAAGGTTGGCAAATGTATTTGGCACCGTAGCAAGACTTATTGATGCGACTCTAGCCTACTGAATTATGTAGCAATCGATACAATTTTCATGAAGGCCGGAGGGCGTAGGGCGAATCGATTTGCGTTTCCACTATTACATGGCCATGGCCATACTTTAAAGTGTATAGATTCACATACCTTATGCTTTATCCGAATACCTTGTATCTATAAATATAATATGTGTCTAAAACATAACGATCATACGCGCATTCGTAAACGTGGCTAAATTCAGCCTACGGGCAAAACTAACACGGTTTTGGTGCATTTTCTCATATTTTCATCAATATAAATTATAATATTATCAGTTTATATTTAGAGGAGAGGTAATTAACGTTTACATGAAGGCAAACGAAGACTATATTAAAATAATCTGAAAATTTGTCCTTTGCTTAAGTTTCCTTTAATTACTTAATTTTTTTTTCGTTTCAATTTTTGGGGATGGGATTCTCTTTGGTTACATATTTATAAAACCACCTTAACATAGTTATTTTAGTAAAATAACATTTTTATAGCTCCAAACAGAGTTCTTTATAATGATAAACCACTAAAAAATGTAAATTATATGCATATAATTGGTAAATTCTGATTGATTAACATAGTATTTATTACTGTAATCTAAAGATAATATTTATTTATTTATTTTGAACACGTATAAAAATTATCTATTTATATTTACACGTACATTATTTATTTAATAATTTTGATAAATTCTTTTATATAATTTTATGAGTAGGCAAACATAATTTAAAATATAGCCAAAATATACATTTTTTATATTCTTAAAAAATAAAATACGTTTAATTTGTGCATAGGATAGTGTCTAGAAAAGGTCAACGCTTAATTTAACATTCCATGATTCAATATAAGAAAACAAATATATGAGCAGGGGTAGTTTCAAATGCTTTGTTTAGGAGTTACAGTGTGTTTAAAAAAAAATCTTTCACGTATTGGTTTAGTTTTCCGTTTATGTTTTTTCTACATGATACATAAATAATGTTCATTTTATTTGAAATTTAATAAAATGAATACTGTATAGGCGTCAAAAATACTTAAACTTTGCAGGTCTATTGAGATGGTTTGGTTTGTTATTATTTGTTATCTTGTAAAAACTAAACCTAATATTTTTTAAATATACTGTAGTTTTGACACAAAGTTTTTATACTCGCCCTTTTTCATATATTTTTTTTCTTTTTGAGTCATGAGCCCTAATAATCATGCAATAACCATCTGATCGACTTGTATTGTCTTAAATAGCAGATAAAACTTAAGAAGCTAGTAGAACGGGTAATAATGCAATTTTTTTTTCAAATAACCGCTTCTACCACCTCCTTAAGTTTTAACCACTGTTTACCGGACAACCTGGATAGCAAATTCACTTTCACTAAGGATTTATCAGCATAATATGGGTAACAGTTAATATGGTTTGTATTCGCACATATAAGACTGCCTCGAGATTGACTTACTTCGTCCCCACGATGAAGTCATGTCGCCTTTTAGTTTCTCATCGCACGCTCGTGGAAGGCATTGCAAAATGCGTCACTTTTTATGCAATCTGAACGGCATGTGCGCTGCACTGCACTGATGCACCTAACTGTCGCGAGGGAATCGCAAACATGTGTTGTGTGTGTTGTTGACATATTTTAGTCTTCTTGTGGACAAATTTTGTGTGTAATTTTGATTTGATTTTAGAGTCGGTCGCATTGCATACTTATCTATTAAATATTGAAAAAAATATAAATGGCAAATTTAAAGATTTACCCAGTATATTAATTCAAAAACCTACATACGTAACCTGTATTCCCATTTGTTCGTAACTTGTGTATTTAGAGTACTTGTATTTAAAAGGAAACACGTATATTAATAGCAGTTATTTAAGACTAATGTTAACATGTGCATTACATATTAGAAATCAATAAAATTTATTTATTTCATTTCATAAAATAGTAACACTAACTTAGCATACTTAGTTAAACATTACAAAAGTTATTACTACTGCTACTTATTACTTATTGTAATAAAACTTTATTTATTACATAATAAATAAAGCTCTGCGTTTAATATACACTTCAATCAACACACATCAATCAAGCGCTTACCCATGCTCACCCTCACAAAAGCCCTTATCATCAAATTTCACTAACATTCATCTATATACTCGTATATAAAAGAAAGTCAGGTTAATTACACCATTTATAACTCAAGAATGGCTGGACTGATTTTTATGATGTTGGATTTGTCTCCGCTCCGAATAGCAGAATGACTATTAAAACATGGGAAAATATCACGAAAATATAATTTATATAGAAAATTCATTTCCTCATACATTTTGTAAAGAACTGCTTTGTATTCTGTGGAATTCTATTTTCAAACGGTAAGTTACTTTCGAAGATGTTCACTTTGTGAGGTTATCATATTTGTCATTGTGCGCGCATCGATAATTGCTTCATTGTGTAATTTTGAATTGTGAGAAAAATTGTGTTTGTCGGGTCAGCTTGTGCATTATAAATTGTTTTTAAGAAAGTCTAACTCCTTTACAAAAACGCTACAGGTTTTCAAAGACGTTAGGAGAAATATCCACGAGATATGAGTAATAATCTAGTTTATTTACATTAAAGATGATTTATTTTTCTAGGGAATTACGTAGGAAAAGTTTCTTTAAAAATAATATATAAAAAAAACCATCTGTTTTTTGAAATAGCATGTTTTGTTAGTCACCTGCTTCTGAAACCAGAAACATCCCATAAATAATAAATATATGTTTATGTCCAGAATAGATCCGATGAGGGCTTTACCTAAACGAATAGAGAATTTTAAGATATATGGTATTACAAATAAAATAACAAAGGTTACCTAAAATTGAAGACTTATGTAAGTTTGATTTTCTTTGTACTCTTAACTAAATATTACAGGTTAAAATATAATAAGCTTTAATAACAATACTTATTATATATTCACATAATAATTTATTCGTTTATCCATATATTGATAAGTAATCTGTTATGCTATCACAATCCCTGCTTCAACTCACAATACGTAGTAGATTTGAACTGGTTTAGTTGGCAGCTCCGTTAGGCAGTCGGACTGTTTTTCTCGTTTGTCGGGCGGCAAGCCGCGGCCATTAGCGCCATGCCATCTTTTGCTTCTCATCTCCTCATCTCCGTTTCATTGCCCATAAGAGGCAGTAAGCATGACCTATGAGATGGGTCGTCTGCTCTATGCTATGAAGCCAATGCAATCTCGATTGCGAATTTTCTTTTATTTCATCTTTTATAACAGCAACTTGTGTCGGAGAATCGCTTTGGCGCACACATTTGTTATTCGCCGTTAGGACTTTGAAAAGTTGTTTTCTTTCAGCAGTAATTCTCGAACCGTTCTTCATTTTGTTGTATCTTTGGTGATTATATTTGATCGATATTTAATTTAAAAATCAATGTTGTTATCGGCTCGGGTGTGTCATTTAGCAGTTGATAAAAAAAAACATTTTAGGTTATGCTACACATTAATATCATATCCATGCAAACAACTTTATTACCATAATAATAAACGGTAATAATGTCAGCGAAATCCATTGCGTTGTCTGAAATTTTTAACATAGAAGAACAAGAAAGGCCCCTGATCAACCTCAAAGCCTGATTTTTAGTTTTTAAATGATAACAGTATAACATTTTACCATTTTATGTGCCATTTTATATTGTTGATTTTGAGATGCTAAGTCAGAAACAAAGCTACGATTTGAGACTTTAAATGATAAGGAGCGAAGAGACCTATCACGAGTGCTGCAGGCACGAGCAGTCTGCCATATCATTTTTATAATCTCATTAACTATTCTATAATCAAATTATTCTAAAGATATAAAAAAAAGTATGTTTTTGGCCAACCAAGCCTTGAGAAGCATATCAGTTCAAAATTATAACAAAAAAGACAAACCTGCAAATATACAAAAAGTTAATACGTACGGTACTCTTACATGTTTGAGAAACATGACCCTAAGTAAGAACTATAAACAGGCAATCCTAGTATTTGAACGCAAAATACTCCAGAAAGTCTTTGAGGCATTTTGCGAAGTGGAAAGTAGCGGCAACGCTTTAACCACGAAGGTATGATTTTGCATAACGAGCCAAATATTGTAGAGTACATTGAAATCGTAAGTCTTAGGTGGGCAGGTCACGTCCAGAATTTGGCCGATACGGAGCCACCTGATGGTAGCTAAACCTGGAGGTCGCCGAAGCGCTGGCTCGAAACTGCACTGGACTGAAAGAGTGGATAGGGTAAATATTATCTCCATCTCAAACTGGAAGACCTTCGCTGCTGAGAGGAACAGATAGATGGAGGAGCACGCCAAGGCCAACCCCGGGCTGTATAATAGTTGGTAGTCTTAAAAAAAAATACCTTCATGGAAATATTATATGTTATAATATTATAATTAATTATCCCTATAGAACACCGACAATCCTGTTTTAATTTATTCCTACCATGTGATGTCTTTTTATTGCGTGAAGTGTTTAAAGTATTGGTGCTCGCCAAGGTACTTATAAACCTATTATATTAATTTTGTACTGACAACAGAACAAATTTTAGTACAATTAATAATAACACTTAAATTATTTCAACCAAAAATTAAGCCCATATTCCAATTATGTAGGTGATAAATTAAATTCTATTGAAAGGGCAATAGCACCATATAACGCGAATACACATTGAATACATGTTTCTGACGCCATTTAAGACGCAATCGTTTTATTTGTAGGCCATTGGCTATTTTATGCTCGCTCGTTTGGGAACCGCCGAACCCATCGTAAAGTGATTTTTCTATTTATCCTGAGATTAAATGAGATGGATTTACGAGGCAACGAAACGAGACGTGCACGGAAAGGCACAGCCGATATGCCGATGGGATACATGGCAGGTCTATTTTGAAAATTTTCCTTCATCAATCTGTATACAATATTTCCTATCATGGCTTTGATAAGTATTTTTATTCTTAAATGTTTTAATTTAATTTCTAATTTTGTTCATGGCGTTTTCGTTATCGGTATAATGTAATGTTTAGGACGAAGAGGTGTGGATGGTAATCTCGAATGTTTGTCTTGTGAAATCAAAAACCCTGATCTTAACGAGAAAATAGTAATAGTTGGAGTACGGATTAGATAAGTCCTTTCGCCAGCATTTCTCAAAAGTTTGGATGATAAATAAGCCTGCCATGCAATTTGACGGCCCATTACAGCCAAACTGAACCGCGTCACCGGACGCCTGGATTGGACGAAATTAGAGAGCGGGTCTGCTCTGTCACTTCTGCTCTATGGAATAATCGGACTCTTCCTTCTGCCGCCCCTCGATCAGCGCGTTCGCCGGGATTCGATTGGATAGGGGCGCCCAGCCGGTGCATCATCGTGCGTATGCACAGCATCCACGCTCATACGCTCTAGGCAACTGCATTCCCCTATGATCCTTTTTATAATGTTTTGAATCGAGCAAAGTTTGTTGGTATTTTTAATAAATGGTCGCATAGGGAAGTACCACCATCTGCCGTAAAGTTACCGACCATGACTACTTGTCCCTTTTCAAAGGTCAAAAAATACCAGTCGTAAAGTATAATTATGAACACAAAGGTTTGGTTAGATGAACTCTGGTTAGTGGATGGGGGAATATGGATCACTCTGCCATCATCGTTACAACGTAGGTACGGATATAAAAACATATGGAGTAGGCATGCAGTGCGAAGAGGTACCACGAAAGGTGTAGTCGACACGTTTTAGCATTTTAGGACGTCGAATACGTTTAGGCCATTGCATCAACCTTTCTAATAAGAGGTCAGGATATCTCTTTGTCAGCCTTTTTGCATAAGTAAGCCAGGATTTGATTTTTAGTTTGTGGCGCATCTCAGCTACCCTCTAATTTTGCTGTACCGCTCATTAAATGTATTCGACGTGAAATTATTAAAAAAAAAAATAACTTAAGGATGCTTTTTTTAATTTGAAAATAGACTATTTCATACTTCGTTTTCTATAAATAAAATATAAGTACATCCAGTTTCTTCATTTTGTTGCTCGTCGGCGTTTCAAGAGGTACCTAGTCAAAATCAATAACATATTTTTACTTTAAAAAATAAAATCAATAGCTACAATATTGTTATAAAAACTTTTATTCAAATAAACATAAGTACGCGTGCACCTTGTATTATTATTACTGCAATATAAACTGTATATAAAATTAAATATGATTTTACCCCTTATTTTAAATAAATTGAGATTCCAATCTCACCTATAAGGTCAACTGTGATGTCAGAGTAGAAAACGGTATGGGACGTTGTCTCTATCTGTCAAGCGATTAATATACTATAATATATGCCTTGACTAGTTTTTTACCAGTCCACAATATCTATCCACCAACTGCCCTTGTGGAACTGGTGGCGCAATTTACTTTTTCTCTTTTTTGTTAGATCTTCTCTTGATTTATTCTCTAGAAATAAAACAAAACCTTGGTAATAAAAAAATATAATAATTCATACGGCGAAAGATCATTAAAAATGATTATACCACGCCTATTTAACAAAATTCCAAAACATTTGAAATAGGTTTTATTTTTATAAGAGGTTTAGTTATTTATTTTTCATGTACTCTTTTTTTTTTGTTGTGGAAATGTTTCTTTTTTATCTAATTAAAAAAAATGTATGTAAATTTAGTAAGCAAAGTTTGTAGGACTTGCCATGAAGTTGAGTTTCTGGCAGCCAAATCCATGTTTTTGTTAGAACCCATTTAATATATTATATGTCTTTTCTAGAATAAAACATTATCATAAAAAAAAATTATCTTAACCTGGTAATAAATACAATTAATATTGTTAAGTAATTATTCTCTTTACTCACAAGTCCTGAAATGGTGAGTTAAGCATTTAAGGCTACGCATTTTCACTATAGTGACTAATAAAATAATATTTTTGTATAGGTAGATTTCTGTAGAAGAATTATTTCTGTAAACTCGATATTTGTTTAACAAATACATCTTTTTTACGGAAACTTTACGTGTATTTCAGTTTAATGTCTAAATCTAATTTGGCGGTGATTCCAATTGTTAATTTGCATTCTTAGGTGAAAATTTTGCATCCTTTGTGATTTAGTACTACTCGATGCCGCTTCAAACGCCGCCATTTTGTCATCTGTTTGTGAATATCGAATTGTTATTAGATTTTATGTAGTGCTTTGTCATACATAGCTTTGATCGCAATTGATTTGTGGAATATCCGCTAGGTTCTGCCCCATCAATTTCCTCCTCCCCTCCACACCTTGCAGTTAAAAAACTGCTAGTGATCGTCAAGTGACCAACTGTGATATATCTGATTGCGTTTTAGTAATCAAACTATTTTAAACATATTACGTCACACTGTACCTATCTAATATTCATCTACTTTTACATGTGATTCTAATAGCTTATTATTATTAATAATAATTGTATTTAATTAAAAAAGTGACCCAATGATGATGTTGGCTTTACTAGTCGCTAGCTAAGTATGACAAGCTTCAAACTAACATTTAAAAAAAATGTAGATTTCACTGATATTCTAAATGTCGCTTTTTATGTGTAAAATCAAATTTAGCCCTGTCGTAAGATGTGAAATTAAATTTGACAACTTTCAAACTTATAAATACATATAAATACTGTCAGTAGCGTTTGATAAATAAAATCAGGATTATTCTGCCCGTCAAATTATATGACAAGGTTTTAACTGGGCATATTTAGTACGCATTTGACACTTGATTTGGTTATAATTAGTATTGTCGCGTTTCGAAACATAATTATCAATATTGTTTTAGGGGTTTTCGTTACAGAACGCCAACATTTGTCCCGTGAAACTTTTCTTTAAGTCCATTATGTTTTAGAATAACTTCTAAAATTTGTTATGAAGGAAGTTAAGAGGAGGGGTTGGGGGTTTTTCAGAATTAAGGCTTTATTGTGCAAAATAATATCATCGCCTTTGTTATCAGGCGAGTCTTATGTGGCACCAGGCGATACCGAATCCGTTGATACAGGTACCTACTGAAATGTTACCACACTCATACAAAAGGTAACACACAAGTCATACGGTTAAAAAATAAATAAATATTGAATCCAAAATAGAGAATTCTTCATACTGACCGACTAATTTATTACTCTAGTAACGCATCTTGATATCTTTTCGCGTACTGTTTACGTTTACGTTGCCATGCGCGGACATAAACGTCGCGTCGCCTTTGGATATTATAATTTGAATACAGGCTGAAATTCGTCTTTCATAGAGATGGCTATAACTCTCTACGAAACCCGACGCGTTACTTTTCAGTCGTATTCAGGAATAAGAAAACACGAAAGTTCATCTTCGTAATTAAAAAGTTATAAATAATAAATAAATGAATAAAAAAATACCACAAATTCTCAGCAAACACAAAGACAAGCAATAATAACAATATTTTTTAACGTTTCTATTATCATCTATTTATACTCAATAGGACGGATGTGACTATTATAACAAACCCATTATATAATTGAACTACCAAAATAGAAGAATCCGCTTTAGAAAACCATATATTTATCACCCCGATAGATATACTTTCCCAAATTAAAAAAAAAATACTTTTGTTATTCCAATTTCAACTAATTTTATATTTGCATAGTAATACTTACTTTTACATCTTCATTGTTTCTTATAATAATATGAAAACCCTGATTTCTTTGAAATTAGGTAAATATTTTTGACTGAATACCACGCGCTTGGTTCCTAGCTATTTAACTAGCTAGCTTTTTAAAAGAAAATACGTGCGGTATTCTTTGTTATTGGGTTCTCTTTGTTATAACAAGAACCCAGATCTACGGAGACTGAGTGGTGCTCGTATTCTCACTATATGTAAGCGAGTGTAGACCTGCGTACTTATTACGCAACATCTCACGCGTAGGAGCTCCGTTTAATTTATCTCGTAAGTACAAAATTGTATAATTTGCGCCTGAGAAACGCTCCATCAATTTATCCTTCTTAATTTCATCTCTCTTGCTTCCACCTTTAAAATGATCTTAATCATCTGGAATCTGCGAAACAATTCATATCCGTCCTTCAATTTTAAAGAAGCTAACATCTTACGTTTTCGCGAGAACAGTACTCGTACTCTCTTAGACTATTATTTTAAAAAACTGTATATATATTTTACTCTTATAATACAACGTAATGTAGATACGTAACACTAGTTATCTTTAGGCCAGTTTTAAAGTGACATATATAATTTTAAAAAAAAAAAGAAGATTATTTGAAAACATTATATTATTGTGTCCAATAATAAGTAAAAAAATAAATAAGGTGTTGTAGTTAATACAATTTAATATTGTAACAATTTAATTTTTAAATTGATTTTAATCATTTTTAAGTATGTACAAAAAATACCTAATAGTTTGGCTTAGCTTAGCTTAGTTCTATCCTTAAACCTACGCTTATCGCAAAGGTTCAGATTCTCACATATGATTAGAAAATAGTTTAGAAATTATGTCATTTCACAGAGCAATATACGAGTAAACCTAGGTTTTGAGCTGTAGGATTTTAACTGGAAAAATGTTTAACCGGTTACTTAGGACAATATATTAGGTTATGACAATATACACGATAATAATTGTTTTGTTTCAGAACGATTCACGTTCCTCTCTCAAAACCGTAAGCATATTATCACTCATATAGCTGATTCTGTAGAAACGAAATCAGTTAATAATATTTGTCTAGCCATCAACTTATCCTATCTCAGATATACCTATTGACTTCATTTAGAACGAATGTACCCATCTTAGCGAATATATCATTTGATCAGACCTCGTTTTCAGCGGTTACGGTAACTCTGTGACCGCACTCGTCAGCAGGTCATATGCAAATTCGTTCCAGTTACCTGATTTCGGATTCGATCTCTGTGATAGCGGGTTAAACTTGATTGAACTGAGTCCGCGCACATAACCTTACTAACCCAACAGATTAAGGCATGCTTGTTTGTTTGTATGAAAAAAATATAACTCTATTTACTACGAGTACTCTTCAGTCAGAACTGTACATAAAATAATATTATGTAGTTTAATATTTATGTTATATTATATAATGTAATTTATTGACTTTGGTCCTGTAAAAATAAACATCCTGAATGTTTGTTTTCTCGTTTCTAAATAAATCTTACCTTCGTCATTTGTCAAAAGTAAACATAAATTCAAGTCAAATGGAGTAAACTTTTCTTTATAAGACAGCATTTAAACCCCCATCAAAATATTATCATTTGTCTTACGCGAGCACGTCCACAGATATGTAACGCATTTTCATTTGCATCTATCCATACATAGTTTCCTTAGTTTTATTTAATAGACTTCTCATTTGGGTGATATTCCTTTATCCTTCCGAATATTTTTGTAATCTTAAAAATGATCTTTATTAATAGTTTTACTTAAAATTTTATGCATATATTAATATTAAAAAATAATAATAAAAAAATCTTAGCATTGCGTCTCCTAGTACTCAATTTTGAAGTTCAATTTCAACTTCAATGTTCGAACGTTCAGTGGCTTCGCGTGAATATTAATTATATTTATTCTTGCTTGTTGCTTGCTCACTTTGTAAATAAAGAGATATTTTAGCGTTTTTAAAATTAAACCACGTATTTTAAGTTAATTTTATACTGTTTGATATTTACGAAAAAAGTAATATTTTAGTCATTATTTTTTTCGCATAATAAATGTTATAAGATCGTACTTGTGCGTCCGACCGTCTGTTTGTCATAGACATTTTTAGCGAAAACACATACTTTGACACTTGTAATTTCAAATTCCACTTATAAGGATTCCAAAAATATATTTTTTTTTTATTTTTTGCTAAATCGGTTATCAAGCTATAATTTTCAAAAAATAAAAAATACAGTACTAAAAAGAAAAAAAAGTTCGAAAAAACACCTTTTGTCTTACTCTGAATAAACCATAATTCAGTAAATTATGTTATTATAGAATTTTAGACCTCAAAAGTTTACAAAAAAATAATAGCCTATAATAATCTTATTTAGATCTTATTTATTTACTTATAAATGTACAAAACAGCGATACAAGAAGATAATTTTCTAATATTACATTTATATGGTCAGAAAAATGTACCAAATATAAATATGTTGAAAACATCAAATTAATTAATCAAACTTAAACAATGTGTACTGTGGCGTGAAGTGAATGGTGGTATGTAACGCGAAGTACGTCTATAGATTAGTGCCATTTGTGTTGCGTTGCTACACATCGTTGCGTTTTGTGCATGGTTAGTATTACGCCGGGTGACGTGAAATAATTGGGTGTTTCTGGTATTTCTGTACGGAGCTCTGAAGGGGATGCTGCCAATCGAATATGAGCTATCGAATAGTTGGTTAATTACATTATATAGAAAAGCCATGTCTGCGAGAGTACGCCTAAATTCAAGCGTGGTCATCTTATAATGAGAAATTCCCTCAGTGTATGTTGAAAAACTTCGGAAATTTAGATGTTTTAACAATAGTTTTTGAACATTTTCGATACAACTAATTCTATATTGCGGTGACCATATTTTGTGAGTTCTAAGACGCTCCTAACAAAAGCGCGCATCTTATAAGAATGACCCACAGTAACCATTTTGTTTTAGAAATACCATCGAAATAGTATAATTCTTAGTTACCTTAAGCAATAAGTGTAGATGAAATTTGTCCGCATGCCATCTAAGTAACTGCTTTTGGTGCGGGCGCGTATTTACTAACTACGCGCAACAAATTAATTACATCTGGCAAGCTAACGCCTCGCCGCGTGCATCACCAGCCACATAGGAGATTTGGTATATAAAGCTGGCCAAAATTCAATTTCTACAATTTTATTATTCAACGAACAAAACATCACGTTTATTTTCATTTGTTAATATATTTCAATAAATCTAGAGAAACATTTGATAGAAATAACAACATATCCTAAAGAAAATTCATTTATAGACTGGATTGTTTTCTTTAAGTTTTACTGTATCGGTGTAAAATGATTCTAGTAGTAAAATAGTACGTGTGATCTAAGTATTAATATCAATAAATTTGGCAAGTCTTCCACGGAAACAGCCAAACTCCAAGTGGTGCTATTATATTTTTTAAACTCTTAAGTTTAAAAAAAAATTAGCACAAAACCCTCCGCATTTGAAATCCGCGTTACCAGTTTTTATAAGTTTTATAACAAACTTATAGGTCTTTATACTGTGCTTATACTATTAAGTATATACGTAAAATAATTGTGTATGATCTAGGTCATAGCAATTTAAAAAAAATATACAAAACTTCTCTATGTTATCCATTATCTTTTTGCATTGTGTAATCAGTTATAGGCACACATTTATTTGATTTTATTGTTTAATCTGTGGATTCATCTAATTAGATAAATTACTGTATAAACGTTTACGCATATATGTATATAATGTTACAAAGTAAAAATATTATATCGTAATATAAATTGTATATTATATTGTATTGTATTGTATTGTAAACAGATGTTAGTTAATTTGCAATATATGAGTCCCTATAATATTACATTAATTATCCAGTCGGAATGTACATTTTCAAAATAACAAAAATACGAAAAAAACCAAACCAAAAATACGAAACCACTATTTTCATCATATAATCTGAATTGTAATACAATGTATTAAACGGTAACAACTAAAATTGTATTTCTTACGAGTATGTTTATGTTCATTTATGGCGCTAAAGAAGAAAATAAACGAGATAATGCAGTAAATTAATTTCGCCCCCTTTCAGGTTTAAATCGAAAAATATTAATCGTAAAAAAATGTATCTACCAAAATTGTAGAGGAATAAATTTAATTGCGTTAAAAGTTGAAAATGTACAAGTTATAGGTATGACAAAAATAAATTCAAGATGTCGGCCGTAGCTCTTCTGCGGATCGGTCGAAAATCTGGATTCGGCTACTAAAATGATATTTCCTCCCTCCTCCTCCCCTCCCTAGAGATTAGAAAAAAGAAATAGTGTTCTCGGATTTCTGCAATTTCAGGCCTCCTTTCTTGTACATAGCGACCGGGCTATATTGAATTAGATTTGAATATACAAACATCATGGACCATTTCCTCTACAAGTTTAGTCGCTGAGAGGAAGGTCGTGATGTCATCGACCGCAGTTCGTTACGTTGTTTGAAGTCGATGACATATGCTGCGCGTGTTGATGATTTGCAGATACTCGTATGCCGTCCGCCGCCGCCAACCATCAACAGGAAGGCAGATGAATGATATTGGAATTCAACACTCCGTAATGCTCTTGTAGCTGATATGGTATATTTAATGAAATAAAGGTTCCAGTTGCGTGGCTTAAACATATGAAATAAAGCGATGGTTTTATGTGAATACAACTCATTGCTTGTGAATTTAGTTTCAATTATTTTTATTATTAATATACCAAAAAAATATGAATACACCAAAAAAAATTTACACCAAAAAAATAAGAATAGATCTGTTAGTCGAAGACTATGAAGAGGCCTTTAAATTAAAAGTTTCAATACCTTTTTTCTAATTAGCAATATTTCATGAAAAAAATATGTTAAAAAAATTGAACATTATAAGTATAAAAAAGCTAACATGATACATAGCACTAATGTTAATATTTAAGTGATAAATATCCTTATACATACACCTATATATAAATACATATTTATAAAATTATATAAGTACATTAACATATTATTTTAAAATAGAATCCTGCCGTTTTAAATTTCTTGTTTTGCAAAATATGAGTAATTAAATGATTGTACTGTTATAATACATATTATAGCAATTTGCCCCTTACCTTCTCGGCGCTCTGTACGGTTTATTTAATAGAATCTTATCTGTAAGAATATTTCGAAATTAAAAGCTGCCTATTCATTTGATATCCTTCACGTCTTACCAATGAAGTGCGTTGCCTACTCTAAGCGGAGCATTTTTTTAAAACAATGCTTTAAAAAATGTACAAGATTCAGAACTATCTATGCAGAGCGAGTGTAATACTTACACATGAATGATGAAATGTGATCTCAGTTATTAACTGAAAAATCAAATCGTGTTAAAATTATTTCTGGATATTATCCAGAAATAATTTTGTACACGTATTCATGGTATAAGCGGAAATGTTAGTTTATTTTCCACACAAAGCAAAACAATTTTTGCGGACGTGGCATCTAGTCCAAACAAGGCGCTGACCTGTCGCGCTGTGCAATTATTTTTTAATTTTATATTTAAAAAACGATCGAGATAAATTTTTCTTCACTCATAAATATAAAACTCGTCAAACTGATAAATTAACCGTTAAAATTCCAAAATTTATAAATGTCTACGGAGAACGACATAATAAAATCATTTTGTCACGATTGATGAACTTAATGCCATCTCATTTAAAAACTAAAGCTAAACATTCACAAAAAATAAGCGTGCTTTTAAAATATTTGTGCGTGAATCGTCCGTGTGCTCGTAGTTTTTATTTACTATTATATATATTGCTTTGTGTCATTTAAATAAATTGTTAAATCGTAAAATTAGTTTCAATATTTAGATAATATTGTATTTTAAGTTTCTGGCAGTCAAAACTCTACTTTTGCTAGGACAATTGTAATGTTGTTGTATTATTAAATGAAATAAATAAGTAAAATATATATACAGGATGTTTTTATATTTACTGATGTCCTTTTCGGGGGCTGATATAGATCAATAATCAAACATTAATCAGCAAAAAACATTGGAAAATGTTTCCCAATTGCGAGAAAAACGAATTCGAAATTTCAAAGAAACTGTTTTAATGTTTGAGAAGGCGGTTGAAACACCTCGCTCCCGCGCGTTTCGCGAAGCACTTTGAAGAAACACAAAGTTTTGTTAATAATATCATTATTTTAGTATGATTTTTTTTTCGAAATTATTTTTTTTCTGTGAGACCGGTTTTGTTGTCGATATAGATAAAGATATAGGTAGATCAGATATAGATAAAAGGACATCAGTGAATATAAATACACCTGTATATATATATATATATATCTATGGGCTTTGCATTATTTCGCTTTTATCGGGTTAAACGAGGGTAGGTTCTGTAGCAACTTCGTTATGTTAAGCATACGCTTGAATGTTGTATATTGTGTAGTAGTAAATTACTAGAAGCTCAGGAGTTTCATTCTTTGAAAGCGCTGAATAGTAAACATGCTTTCAATATAAAAAGAAACCCAAATCGATTCTCCAATCGTACCAGTTCCTTACTACCTCCGTAGTCGCAAATAAATAGTGCTATGCCATGACTAGCGGCAATCGACCGTGAATCGATGCCGTTAGATCGAGCAGAGAGCGGAAAAACGAACACTGCCCGGCTAGCTCTGACTGACATAAACTATCGTACTATATAACAGGCTAACCGTTTAAAATGAACTCTACTGGTAGTCTGATTTATCAACAATGTTTAGCTTCAGTCACTATATTCAAATATTTTTAGATTTAGTTTTTAATAGAAATGATATGGTTAAAAAATTTACTACGATAATTATTTTTTTGGATTTGCGTACAAAATTGGTTGAATCTTAACATTCTCAACCGCAATTTAAATTAAGGACAAGCCTAAATACCTAATATACTATACTATAATATACTAATATTATTTATTTATGATTTTAAACTTTTACAATAGTTATTTCCTTTTGGAAAGTACCAAACCTTTTAATGAGACAACTTTTTAATGGGACCTTAAGGTTTCACCAATTAATTCTATACGTCTTTATGTTCCTAACACTTGCCGGTGTTAAGCCTTTTAGCCTTCAATCTTCTCGCGGCCTGCGGGTCTAATCTGAAAATCAATGATCGCAAATCGCATTTTTATTGCCTCGCTTCTAATCACGGTCGCATTAGCAGTAAGACTTAATCCTGGCCTGATTCTTATCCTATCGGATGATGATGATATTGTTACAGGAATTAATAATTTATCTAATGTGCCATCGGCATGTATGATTTGGCGCGCCCAGCACAATCAGACCGCGACCATGGGCGAGCCTGAACATCGTAGAAGGCGTGGGAGGGACATGCAAAAGCATATGCTTCGTAGAAGTGGAATCCGTACTTGTAGGTTTATAATTAACTAACGAAGTTGGAATCAAAAACTGTATAATTATGGTTTATAACGAATATATTAAATCATCGAGTAATATACAATTTTGTTATTTTCCGTTTTGTTTATTTTTCACCGTTCAAATCACATTCGTCTTTGCAACTTTTTATTGCGGCTAATTTGTTACGTAACGGTACTGAAATAGAGTGGTCCGTTTTCAGAAATAAACTCTCGCCGATTTTGTTTGTACAGGTGGAATTTCAAGGTTTTTTTAATTTTTTCTACTCGTAATTTCTAAAACTATTTTGTGCATATTTTTTTATAGTTAAAATACCTTTGCTAAAGTCATTTGTATTTCAACATTGTTTTACCATACCGATAAAGTAATATTATAATATTTACATAGCGATCTATGACCATTTTTTTCCTAACGCAGTATATGGATTCCTTTTTTGTTTTTAATGCTTTTTTGAAATGTTTTTTTTCATGTGTGTGTTTGTTTTTTTTATTTAAAGTATTTATTCAAAAAAAGACACATATTACATTAATGGGTTCTGGCAAAAATATGGTTTTGGCTGCCGGAAATTCAACTTTATAACAAGTCTTACAAAAATTGCATTCCAAATTCACATACAATATTTAGTTAGACAAAAGAACATATAACACAAAAATATATACATGAAGCTATATACAAAATAACATTAGCATAATTCACTTTCCAGCAAAAAAAAAGATTTTTTAATCACGAAATGTAAATATAAACTCTTTTAAGTGTATGTAGTTACTATAATGAATATTTAATCTATAAGTCAGTCTGTATAGGTAATCTTTGAGGCGAATTTTATATTGTTTGTTAATTTTGGTTTGGTCTAATCTTTAATTAGTTTTAGTCACATTTCTACTTTTTTTATTTTATTTTTATTTTTTTGTAAGATGGAAACCCTAGCAAATTGCCAACACGGATACCGTTCAAAATATCTTAATGGGAATAATTCGATTTACCACCTCCAATATCCCTATATAATCCTACATAATCGATCTCTGTATAAGATTAATATACTCGTATATTGCAACGAGGCTCGCAGGTTCCTCTCTCTCTATTGCGTTCCTACAACGGTCAGCCTGCACCCCAACACCACACCGCTTTCTTCCGTCGCTTGGCAGAGGGACCCGCATTGGGTGTTCTATTAATCTGATAATGCGAATCTAATAATTGCGGCCAAAACTGTACTCTTTTTCAACATTCGAAAGCATAAAATACTCCTGGCCGTTTCGCGGGGCTGCCAGCGACGTGACAATATTTTGTGCCTTTCAGGTAGGAATCATTTTTTTTTGCTGGACTTCAGTATAATGTCTGATTAGATATCTAACAGACCAGAGTATCTTTTTCGTTTGCTCTTATATCCACCTCACTTCGGCCCTTATCAGAATCTAAACTTGCTGCGTATAAGATCATTGTGATAAGGCATTCAACATAAATCCTCTGCTATAGTAACGCGGCCTCAGTTGAATATAATATTCTCTCGTCCCTTTAAGCGAGAGTGAAAAGGGGTTGTGGCGTGTTGTATAATCTCTGATGTTTGCTTTTGCAAGATGGCTTCAGGCTGATACTCGGCGGCGGTATTACCTATCTGGTCAGGTTATACCTGGTCCATTGGTACTGCGGGAAATGTGGTCGATGTCAATAGCCTTTTATGCATTTATAACATATACATAGCGCAATTAAAAACGACCCTTAAATGACGACCCAGATATTACTCCCGGTTTTTTTGCCTTCACACTAATTTTTAAATTTCTAGACGTGTTGTATTTAAATTAAATTATTTCTGTTTTCTAGTTCACAAAAATCAAATCTTTATTTAATTTGCAGAAATACATCTGAATTATTTTAAATGCATAATTATTAAAATTACACAATTAATGATAACGATAAAAGTTTTTTTATTTTTTAAATAATTGCTCTGACCTAGGCCATATACAATTATTTAGGACCCCACTAAACTAGGCCAAATATGCCTGTCCTAAGTCGGGGGAGATGGTGGTAATGAAGCGTTAAAAATGGTATGACCATGTGCAGATTCGAACCCGCGACTTTTGGGTCGATAGTCCAACTCCTTAACCACTAGACTGCCACGATTTCCAGTTATTAAGGCATTATGAGTTATAAACGTACTGGTAGTTATTTAATATTATACCTTTGGCTTTTTTATAAATCACAATCACTTTATCAGATTGCTTGCTCAAGTATTCGAAATATTTAATTAAATATCTTGTACTTTTTTATCCAAAATAAAACGAACAGAGGGGGAACGCTTACATTTTCGGCGGTATCTCTCCTAAATAATTTGGATTCTTTATCTCAGCATTCTCGTCAAATAGGCATCCCACGTATTACGAGGGCCAATTAGCCGTAAGTTACCAGCCTAACTGGATTCGTATTATTTTTATTGTAAACGGAGCTGTGTGTTCAGCATTCCGATATGATATTCTATTTCAACCAGCCACTGTTGCGGGCAGTTTTAACGATGTCTGCCAAAAAGACCTCATAATATGTAACACAAAAACAATTATTAAAACTGATGACAAAAAACATTATGTATTATATTTTACCTATTATTTTATTCGTTAACTTCTAGGTGGGCCGTGTGCACCGTGGTATGTCGATCGTCCGATCAAACCTACCCGCATATTAACATGCGAGCGAAAAGCGCCCGCGTTTGTTCCTCGATAGATTGCAATCGGATATCGTGCGCGCGGATAATAATGAATTTAAGTTTCCAGACAAATGCGCTCAGCTGTTATGAAAGACGCTCGCCGGACGAATGCACTCCAATATTCGCTGACATTGATGCAGAGGAAGTTGAAGCTAATTTCAATTTTCCAACCGTATTTTAATCATTATTGCCTGGCACACACAGCTGAGTCTTTTTGCTCACGGCACATACCATATTGCACGTCTTGGTATTTGATCCCGATACTCTATAATTTACATCAAAATGAAAGAATCTTTTACTTGGATCCACTTTACGATATTATTATAACTTGGCCAATTAAGTGGGATTTGTTTACTACTTCATATCAAGCCAATAACTTCTAATCCTAGTTTTCCGATGTCACCCGAACTCAAAAAAGACAAATTCCTCGAAAAACCTATGCCAAATCACGAAGATGAAACAGAATATTATACCTAATTTCGCAGCACATTTTATATCGATTATTTTTACTTAAAATGGATGTTTAAAAGTATCGTCGCCGAGAAAAAATCAGCCTAAAGATTGGCGACCCCTGAGATTTCTTCAAAACGGCTATTCACTAGTTAATGCACCCTATAATGGTGACGAAAGCAGATTAGACTTTGAGAAACCACCGATCAACTTTTGCTCTACAAGTTTTTCATTGTTCCATGCTCACGCTCGTCATCCACATGCAAATCAGGACGTTGATCGTTCGGCGCGCGCAGCGTAACTCTCTTGCGAGAGGCGAGCATTCTCTCTGTCACGCGCAACTCGATCGGCAGTTCGTCACGGGTTGTGTGACGCATCCGGTTTCGTTTTATTGTCTATTCCTTATATTTTCTGCCGGCCATAAAGTTACATATGTATTCTTCCGTTTTTATTAGAAACTTTAAAAAAAAATGAGCCTTAACGAAAATTGAATACGTGAAAATGTAATCTAGATTTCTCATATTTAAAAGTTAACTTTTTGTCTATTCTTGCAATGGGTAATTTAAAAGAAAATGGTGTCTCTGTGTCGCGAGTAGGTACGAATAAATGACGAGATATGTCACAATGTGTGACTGTGTTGGGATGCACAGTCGAGGGATAACCATTAATACGATCCCAATCCAATGTTGTTTATGGCAGATGTAGGTAGTTCTGCCGCTGTTGACCTTGACTCTCTTGCGTTCCCGACACGGCTTTACTCGCTCATACGGATATTTCTGGCGAAACTGTTGTACCTATTTCAAAAAGACCGTCGTTGCTCCTCAGAGCCAAAAATATATTACGCGGGAGTTTCCATATGAGGTGAAACAAACCCAAAATGTGAGCATGATCTTTTCAATGCTTCGCAGTTCTTTCATTCGTTGGTATATTTTGATATCTATATCTATATATAAAAGAAAATGGGGTTAAATACACCATTTATAACTCAAAAACGGCTGGACCGATTTTTATAAACCTTTACTTGTTGGATTTATCTCCGCCCCGAAAACCAGAATAAAAATCGGAAAAATTATCGAAAAAAAAGTTACAAAGAAAAATCATTTTCTCATACATTTTGTATGGAACGGCTTTGTATTCTGTGGAAATCATTTTTAATCTGAGGTTATCACATTTGTCATTGTGCGTGCACCGATAATTGATTAATTATGTAATTTTGAAATGTGTAAAAACATTTATAGAAATTATTTCATTTTGAGTATTCTTAATAAAAAAAACTTAATTTAATTCAGCTAATAAGTTAATATAACATTTATTGATTCTTAGGCGGTACGAAGTTCGTCGGGGCAGCATGTTGATATAAACTATAGTTTTTGATCATGAAACTCTCAACCCTGATTTCGTTGTCATAGCATTTCTTTCTTAAATTTATGGACGTATTCACGTCAAAAAATAAAACTATGTTATATATCACAATATTTCATGTAGTAAATAGTTTTTCAATGCGAGTTTAGGGCAATATCGGTAGTAATCCGGATTAGTGGTGGGCATATCGATATGGCATACGAGATCTATCATATTACCACGTGGTCGAGTTGACTGCTCGCGCATGCGCGTCGCAAGCACACTCCTAAGTCTTCCGCCGGCCGGCATAGGAAATGACCGCTTTTTCACGCTTCGTCGGACTTCCCTTTGGACGTGGAAGCATGCTGGTCTTCCGATGGGACGCCGCTGCCACAGAAGAGTGCAAGTTTTAAGTGCAACAGGTTGTAACAGGAAAAGGATGCCCGCCCGTATCCATTGAGAGGAGGGGGGGGGAGGTGACTTGTATGTATTCGTATCTATCCTAAGTTTCGAAACCTATATTGAAATGCATTGTTATTTATAAGAAAAGAATTCACAAAAGTGAAAGAATGCAACGCAGAGAATGCAGTGTACAAACGAGACAAGCAAATAACCTAAAATTTCAATTGTCTTTAATTTAGTAGATATGTAAAAAATTAGGACAATCAGTAGAAACATAACTTACGAGTCGTTTTACGTAGGTTTATTTGTTAAATTAAATGATAGACATTTTTTGCCACATTTTACAAATAGTTTTTAATCCCCTAGATTCAAAGATAAAACCGCGTAAGAAGTTCAAACTATTAATAAAATGAAAAAATAAATAAATCAACGACAGGATTTTATGACAAATTGGCAATTATGTAAAATTATAGCAATTAGTCATTTATTTATATATTTGTTGACATTGACATAGTAACATGATACATAATTGACAAGTATGCAAAGTTCTACCTAATAGACAATGCCCGTCCTAAGGTAGACTTTCTAGATTACTATTTAATAAATATACACGCTGCATAAACATACGCGCTGACCAGCATAGTCTTTGTTATATCATGAACATATATTTTTCATAATAATAATATGAAATAGAGAAACGGTGTATAAAATATTAGAGATTATTTTTACTCTAATAAATTGAATTGAATATGTTAACAAGGTTTCTGTTTCATTTATTCCCAGTTGAAGGAGCTATCTATAATTATGTATATGAATCCAAATATGGTAGCATAGGTGCCACGAAAACGACTCATGTTATTAAAATGAACGCACCTTAATATCGTTTAGTTTACCGGTCCGTTTATTAACATTTTCATATGCACTTTTTATGTTTTTGTATAGAACGCTATAATACATATATTAAACATTTTTGTTTACAGAAAATGAAAAAAAAAATAAAAATGAAATTGATTCTTATCTCATGCTTCCAAATTTGCTACCGTCTGCAGATCCTTTGGTTTTCTGATAGATATCAAGGCCGGAAAACCTTTCCCAGAAGTATTTTTTTCGCTGAAACGTAATACTATCGCCTCTGAAAGGTTATTTTCGACTGCTGTAATATTCAGGCACAAAGAGAAATGTCTATCACCGACGAATTTACAAATAATACTTTTGTTTCTTGAATTAAAATTTGATATTGTTAAATTTAATTATTAAAGTAGAAAGAGTATGAGCATTATTTATTATGTATACGAGTATACTGTATATCTGTATGTATTCAGATATATTTCATATTTATTTGTAAATATTATGTATTTCGGAAAATGTTTCGACGCGGCTAAATTACTAAAAAAAAGCATTTTAAAGTGCATTTTAAATTACTAAACAAAATATCTACCTTAGATTATCGCAGACCAACATTAGAAGCAATATATGCCTCACGCTGAGTGGCCCCAATTCAACCAGTGGGGGATCCATTCATTCAATGTCATCTAGAGATAGTTCACACAAAGGCTATGAGACATACTTCAGAAGTATTGGTCGATTTGATAGTCAAACAGAATTAATGCCTCAACTTGAATTGGAGCCACTCAGTGTGGGGCGTGCTATGTTTCGTCTTACAAATCTATTAAGGACTGCAATTGATGAACCTTCCTGGTCTGAAATTAGCTCCCAGCCTAACCTTGTCGCCGCGGCATGACCACCCTGCTAAAATAAAAACAATTATTTACGAAGAAGAATGGTTGTTTTCATTCTTTCATTCCTCGTCATAAAACGTAGGTTGCAAATCAATGGTGACCACCACCTACCAACCCTGCAATGACACCGGAGCTAGTTCTTAAATATCAAAATAATAATAATAACACATAGTTACATTAACGCGGAATACCTCCTTCTTTAGTACTGGCGCAGGTCTAGTTCATGAGGCAGGGAACAGCAACACAATAGTGTCAATCGGTTGGACGTAATTGAATAAAGCTACTTACTCTTTGTATATCATACTGTTACTGTGGTTACTATTAAATAATTAAATACGAGCTTTCTTTAGAAGTATGTATTGGCGAGTGATGGTATAACCAAGTGCTTTAATTTTACGCTTTTATATATCCATTATTTTTATTTTCATCAACTTCATACATAAATCACTCATAAATTCATCTCATTTCACCATCATCCTTTCCTTTAAAATTGCATCTAATTAGATGGTTACATAATATTTGACAATATTTTACCCTAAAGAGGACAGGTGAGAGTTAAAAATGCATTTTTATAAAACTCAGCGCTGGGTTTAAACCGACATCCTGCGCTCTCAAGTACAGGACCTCTTTAGAACCTTTGTAAATATTATGCTATCCTCCAGCACTTTATCAAAAAAATTTCAAAATGTTTCAATATTGTCAAAGATTGTGTCATTTATCTTTTCAGGTGATTTACCGCTATTAAAAACAATCATCAAATATAAGTTAAATAACTTTACAACTCAATTATACGATCTATTTATTTAGATACATTATATAATATAAAATTTGTATTTATACATTTGTTTAGGAGAATGGGGGTACATCGAATATGATGAATCTTCTGAATGGTTTTATTCTAGCTCAATGAAAGTTTGATTTTGGGTGTGCTCGAAGTAAGTTGTTTGGCAAGATGGGAGTTAATTTCAGACCAGGTAATTTTGGGTTTAAATTGTAGATATTTATACTTCTGGGATATATAATAATTTCAATTCATAAAAATCGGCGGTCACTGCCTTCTTTGGTACAGACGGCGTCTAGTTAAGAAGGCAGGGAACATCAGGGCAGTAGGTGCCGGTCGCTTGTTGGTTACATTAATTGCCATTCAACTGTTACTATTGTTCTGTACATTTATGTATTTTGGTTTTTAAGAATAAATAAATAAATACGAGTATATATTGTTTCTGTCGATGCGGCGTTGATGCGTTTATTATTCTGTAGTCTTTTTAGCTCCTAACTTTTCAATCTTCTGTTAAATTTCCGTGCAGCATAAGTTAGGAAAAGGAAAGAAAACGCCTTGCCTTTAAGTTGAAAGTCCTAAAATGAGTGCAGCCTGGCCTGGCGTGCACCTTCCAGACGGGGCTGCCATTCGCCGGGCGATGCCTTGTGCATTCTCCTTCTCTGTTCGCCGCTTGCATGTCGCAAGGCGCTGTCTCCGTCGCACATCGGGCGTCTACTACGGACCCCGCCAGGGACGTTGATCCCTCGCGGGGGCGCTACGTGCACTTCGAAATTCAAACGGGATTTTGGCGGGCTTTTGGCGTTCTGACGTTTTTTAATTAATGTCGTCGACCCCCTGGACGCTAACCATAGCTTTACTTCTCGCTAGCCGGCTTATTGAATTTAGTTTAATGTTGCATTTTGTGGTCTACCTGATTGATTGACACTGTTATTTATCTTTATTTATCTTTATTGGAGAAACCAACGATTTTACACAGTACATACAATAAAAAAAAAATACATTTGATCGATCGATAAAAAAACTATGTAAAACTAAAAATAGGTTTCTACTAACAAAAAGTATTAAAGTTAAAAACAAAAATAACAAAACCATTTTATATCTATATATGCATATCTACTTACACGAATTTAGAACAGCTAATTTTTACACAAAAGATCATTGCTGAACACTTTAAATTGCGATTTATTCAGAGTCAATTTATCGAAGCAGTTAATAGTTTCATTAAAATAACTTTGCATCCGTGGTATCGGTGAATGTAGAGCGTTATATGAGGAGCATGAAGGTATTTTAAAAACATTGTAATGACGGGTACGATGTGACGACGGTACATTGATCGAATTGATGTTATGTAATTATATTATGTTATTGTATTTTTTCTTAATATGAATATAAATATTAACGTAATTACCATACCAGCTATAAAAAAAATATTATATGAAGTTCTTACTATCAATAATAACATTAAAATAACAAAAGTGAGTAGATACTCTCTTTCCATCGTGACGTTCCTTACTCTGACTTTCCTAGGTGCTTCGATAGTACCCGATGAGAGTATCGCAGTACTTTAAAATTATGCGGGTGTTACTTAAATGACACGATATATTCAATCCGTCGACTTTCGTATGTATTAGTATTCAAATATAAATAAATTCAAAATACGTTCAGATAAAAATCGGCTAAGCTTATAAACGCGCCTGTATCCTATTCTAGTATTTTTCCGATCTCCTGTTTTCGTCTGAAAGCCGCTGCATTCGAATAAATAAAATCGACCTATCTTTCCAAAAAATAATCCAGACAATATGTTTCTAAATTACGTGTGTACCAAGTTTAAGTAATAAAAAAAAAACATGTAATATTATTTAGATAATATATAGGGTAAGTAGTATGCTTCTGTATGTGTATATAAGTAGGACAATATTAAGAACCTGTTGAATTTGAGAAGTCGTGGAAGAGATCATGTTTGCATTCGCGTCGCAGGTTTGTGTACTCCCGTTTCCCTCACTCAGCCGCATTCGCGCTAAGCATACATTTCGAATGTATGACGATAAGGTGTGACGACACAAGTAAACATCTACCTGTTTTATGCCCCCCTCCTCGCACCCCCTTTTCCCGAAATTGTTTGCTTTTTACATTTCCTTCTGCCCGCGTTTGTCTGAAACGGCTGTTTATTTAGTCTAATATCTTCTTTGAATTATAACCCTTCCGGTAAACATAGCATGCGCTGGTGTATAATTTATTCATCTTATCAATTTGATGAGGTCGAAATTATTTATTTTTTTTAACCATGGTTGTCAACAACCATCGCTATTTTTATACGGATACAGTTTTTAAGGTTGAAGGATTTCAGTTCACACAGGACTATGATTGTACTTTGTCTAAAGTGCCCGGGGATTTTCCCAAAACCTACTCAACAATAAAAAATATAAATTTCTGCCAGCGTATTTCTATTCTTTGGTCACCCGAAACAAATAGTAGTGGAATAGATTCCCTAATAATAGTTTTTGATTGCTCGTGAATTTCATGGTTTTTGAATGAATACATAAAATAAAGGGGTTACAATTTTTCGTAGAAACGCAATAATTCCTCCCCATTCGTTTATTCTGTGGGCTATGCTTATTTTTATTTATGTAAGTCATTTATTTGTTCTGCAATTGATCAGTCCAAAGTAGCTTGTCTCCCATTCTGTTGGATGTAAAAACATGGTTGGTAATATTAACTCCGGTTGCATGAATTCTTACAAGCACGTATTGAGCATAAGTCTAAAACATTCCGTCCGCGAGACTGATGCCATTCGTCGATTATGACATGCAGCGGCCAGCGGCCAGCGACCAGCGGCCCAGCATCACGGACTTCGTGAGGGTCTGCTGCGAGACTTCGACGTCAACCGACGGTTTTTGAACTCTGCGCTGGGGATGTTGAACTCAAAGTAGATAAATAAGAGAATTTCAATAAGATCACACCACCGCGACAGAGTTTTAACTATGCAGTCACAGGGTAGAATAAAATAGAAATTAGATTAATTTAAAATGTCTCAAGTTTAAATATAACTGTTGTGACTCGTGGTAATCCAGCATCTATTATTTTGCAGCGTGTAAATGTACGGACATGATTTCTTTGTATTTTTTTTATTTTGTGCTACTATATGTTTTCCTATTATTATTTATTTTAGATATATTCGGTATACGCGATGATACACTGAGAAAAAAACCTTTAACTATATTTTTGTTAAATGCTATCTAGGTGAAACAACCATATTTTAGTAGAAATAACTAAAAAAATAGGTTACATCAGAAAAACGAATTGCAAAATTAACTATCCATTTTTGGTAAACGCGTATCTACAGAATTAACTAGAGCTCGGGTTAAATAAACATAAAGTAAAGGTAGATCAACCATAACAATATTTAACAATACTATTGTAAAGTCAACTATGTTCGACGCAGAACCAACTGGTTAGTCTGGTTAACTTGACCCTTCATATAGTTAAATCTACCTAAGGAATAAGCTACATCTGCTATAAGGTCTGGCTGCTATAAGGTCTCAGTGTAAGAGCTATTTTGCTTTATTTTTTGCAATTTAATTTTTTTTCCTTGTCTGACATTTGGTAACCATTAGATATTTAATCAAAAAAATATGTTTAGATACCTTGATCTTATGTCGTCAACATAGTAACTGCTGATTTTTTAAATTCAATTCTATTTCTGAGAAATTTAATAATTGATAAAATGCTAATAGTTTTTTAGTTGAATTGCTTTCTTATAAAAGATATTAGAGCATTAGGAAAAATAGTAATTGAAAGGCAATTGAAAGGGGGGAATGAATGGAGGAGGGAATTTTGATATTATGAAAATGTAATTAAATAAAAACCAAATATTGCTTACTGACCGCGCAAAGAGTAAAACCTGACGCCCTATAAAAATAAAGCACCGAATTTTAAGGTCCACTGCTAATTTTGCTTCACCTTAAGGCGCCTACATACCTGAATGCTACAAAAATGCGTATTTTACAGGTTTTCAAATGCGTTTGTAGAGATATCCAGAAGAAATACAAGTAAACTAGTTTATTTATATTAAAGATAATGTATTATTCTAAGAAAATTACCTAAGGATTTTTTAAAACATTATGCTAAAAATATAAAAGAAAAAACGACCACCATGTCTTATATAGCATTTTTTGTGTATGCAATAATGTGGAGGAGGGATTTACCTAGGTCATTTGAGATATATGGTATAACAACTTTGATATAATAAAAAATTATGGTATATAAAATATATATATATAAATATATAACTTTGATATATAAAATAACAAAATTTGCTTAAAAATTGGAGATTTTCATTTTAGTTTTTATATATGAATTGATAATTTATACTATAAGTTTTTAAATTTTTCGGAAAATATGTTTTTGTTATTATTTAAAAAACATATCCCTTATTTTTTTAAAAAACAACTAAATGCTAGCAATATATTCATACAAAATAGTAGCCGCGGTTTGTGTTATAAGCGCCGTAATGCCCGACTTAAGAGTTTACACCTTTCCGTTCATCATGCGAGCAACAGTTTGCAGGTCACAATCTTCGATGGTGTCCTTCGTTCACGTATTTAGTTCCCTTAATTGTCTCATTTACCGTGTCATTGGATATTTTTTAATCGTGACCCACAGATTCCGTCGGTTTCATAAACGAAGCGATATGGCCCAAAAGGTAAATAAATATTAAAACTATAAAATAAATAATGCAATTTTAAAAATATTATTTTTACCCCTTAAAAAACATTTTAAATATTTCACTAGTATTATGAATCATATGAATTTTAACAGTTACGAAAAACATTTAGAAATCTAATCTAAACTAAACCATTACCATAGGTATTTTATTATCACTGCGACTTGTATTCAGAAAATGAAATTAATATAGGAAATTATTGTTCAGTACATACACAAATAATCCAATTTAAATTTTATAAAATGGCAAGTTTTTCCGGAATTCATTATTGGTTAAATTATATTGTATTTGTATCTTATTATACTGTGTTATTCAATTAAAATAATAAATATATATATAACTGTGTTCAGACCTCTCTTTTGCACTTTATAATAACACCATGCTCCACTGGCGTTTTAATAAAAAAGAGTGTTTAAGGTATGATATTTACATACTATAAAAATATTTGGTAAAATATATTTTTAATATTTCATTATATTTGTATCTTTCTTTTATTGTCTAATTTTTTATTGTCGTAATTTTTTTATCAAAACATTACAATCACTCGTATATTTTTATTCTAGTTTGATAATTGGTTTTAATATTGTCTTCATATTTTTTGCGTTTGGTTTTGTAAAACTGTAAATCTTCTAATTGAAATATCTTTTTATAAATGAATAAATTAAATCTTGTAGATATCTCCGCTCTCATCGCCGTTGGGTTTGTCGTCTCTGTCCTCAGTCGACTATCTCATGTGCGAGCGAACTTTATATTGCGCAGAATTCATTCCTCCCGAGGCGAGAGATAAAATCCCGATCGTAGGAGTGGTAATAAGAGCTAGACGGACGCCCGGCCTTTCATTTTCAGAGGCTAGAGGTGAGGTTGCTTTCGCTCCGTTATTATTTAATGCTGGTATTGAGATTACATCGAGATTATGTCCTACGACAATTATTCAACGTGTTTTTATTTATATACATTTAATTATAAGTATTTTATTTGCCATCTATGTAATTCTTAAATAAACAAGTCTCGTAGTCTAGTCGCTTCCTCTATAGTTAAGATGATGTAACCAACTGATACTTTGGCCTGCCGTGTGCTTTCACCGAGTTTGTTGTCTTGCGTTCAATAACAGCAAACCTCTTACATATTATATTGATGTATAAATAGATACTTTGTATAAGTTCCTCGCTCGTTCAACTATTTAGTTTCAAAGTATTCCGGTCTCCACTATAGTAACGCATAGATCATTTTGTATAATTCTATGGCCGCTTAAAGACAATATTCACTGTCGTCTATGTGTGATTCTGTGTTCGCCTATTTGATTTTTTCCATTTTTTTATATTATGGTTGCTTATTTTTAGTATTAAGTAGTGAAGTGTAATAGTTTTTGTTTCTAGTATTTTTTTTTTTTTGGTTTTCTTGTAATTTATTTCCATTATTTTGAAGCGTCTTAAAATGTTTCATGTGTTTATACAAATACATATCTTACACACGGTAGATATATTTACTAACTAGTAAGTACGTCATGTCGCATTAGATTCGCTCCCCCCTGCCCCATTGCGTTATCTTGTAGTTTTCTAAACGAGCCCTACTTATTGTAACTTTCCTTTGTTTGCAGGTGAGTGAAGCATGGCCATTAGAACATTGAGAGCAGCGATGCGGGCGCGGCGAAAGTTTCTTAAAACCGTGTCATTAGCTAGGATCGCCCTACGAATCTGAGTACACGTTCAAGTTTCTGCGACATGAAAGTCATTACACGAACAGTTAATAACATTCAAAAAAGCCTGACCAACGGCGTGACGATTAAGGTTAATCTTCATCTAAAAAAAACTTTGTACGCACTCTTTTATAACCGTTATGTTTAACGTATAACTTGATGACGCATATAAAGATTTTTTATTAATAAGATGTTTCGGAAAAAGTGCTAACTTAGTCAAATCACTGACATCTTCAATAACGATGACTGATCAAAAACGAATAATATCACATTTGTTTTGGCTTCAATGAATTTTAAAATCTAATTCATACCTTTTGCTAATGAATCACTAGTATTAAATTTGTAGGTACTATTTTAATTATGAACCATGAACCATTTAACATTTTTATGAACCACTATGTTTGTCAAATTCACTTGTCTTTTGAATGAAACCACAAGCTTTTGTCACAACTTTTTATTCTATTTGATTTCTTGCCCGATTTGCGCTCGAGCCTTTTGTTGTCATTTTTGGTTGCTATGGTAACAGGTCGCCATTAGCGCGTCCATTGGTTTAACGGTAGTGTGTGCTTATTCAACACCAGCGCGCCACCTGTTGGTCAATTTACAAACATAATAAGTTAGTTGCCATCACACAATTAGCATGGTTAAATTAAACATTATGGAAATTATACAATTAGACAATGATTGTACAAAACAAAAAAAATGAAGCGGATCTGATTGAAATAAATAATAAAATGAACGTAATCCTAAACACCACTTTTAGCAATATGTTTAATTTACAATTTTGCTGAAAATAAGAAATTCACGTCGAAAATTAAATAGGTCATATTAACGGTTTGAGGTAATAACTTTGGTCACCAATCTTCAGAAACTGAAAAAATGTGATCAATTCTGGATGTTATTTTTGCACTTAAAACATTCCGCGTCTTTATTGGTCTTTATTTGTTTCCGAGACACAAAAAAAAAATATACCGATAACTGATAGGGGCAAATATTTATTCATGATTTCCTCGCCGCTGAAATTTAGAAAATCTAGATCAAAAATTAAATCTCACATAAAACTTCTCCCAGCGGGCAAAGAATATTCCCATAGAAAATTTGTCCCCATCTAGGTGCCTCTATGTTGCTAATTTTATAGGATGAGGACGATTTTAGTAATTGCACGGTTTTTACGATTCATTAGCGAACTCCACCACCGGCACTCGTTAGTTTCGTCTCTCGTCTGGAATAATCCGTATTAATTGACATTTAATTTTAAGCTAATGTTATAGACTCGATCTTCGACTTGTGCAAAAAATAACTATCACATAATCTCTGCTAATGATCTATCTCGATTCTTGTGTAACAAATGGAATGCACGCTAATCTGTACTCTTATAATATACTTATACATTTATGTATGCCGTATATTTTGCTTGCTTTGTAACTGTTACGTTTTTGTTGAGGTGGTTCGTGATGATATCTCGTCTCTTTCGTTCATGTGCAGCACCGCATCATCGGCGCTTTAAATTAAAATATATATTTTATTTCATGATGACTTTATTAGATTTAATGATAAAACGGTGTTTTTTTTTCATATGATAGTTATACACACACATAAAACACACATAAAACTTATCACTTGAAATACGATTTTCATGAAGGTTATGAGGTTTGAGAGTTACGTATAATGTACGATTTATTTCAGACATGCCATTATTTATTATACTGTAGAGTAATGCACAGTTTTATGCATACTTTTAAAAATTATCAAGCAATCCTTGCTGAAGGGATCGCAGATTTCATCTGTTTATTATCGGAGAAAAACGAACGATGACGAATTATTTTTTTTTAAGTACCAAAAGAGCTAAGGTTTTTAATTTTGTCTATATCCACAAATATTATTAATTTTATATGATTAATTAAAACAATTATTTATGGACAGAACACTCGAAACGTGCGATAAAATGTAGAACACATGAAAAATTAATAATTAATATTTCGAATATCAGTATCATCACAGTATTTTTGCATTTCGATACATAATTGTAAAATAAAATATTTAAATTCCACGTATTCTAGTTTAATACTCATTGATCCGGCCCTGGCAGTTACAGCCTCCGAGGACCGGTTCGGTTGTCTACCTATGCTGATGCTGTCTCGTTCGCACGCCTCGATCGCGCGCACAAAACAAAGCCGGAGCAACAGGCCGAAAGAGAAAGCAAACATATCACCCACTTGACTAGTTTGTTCATTCGCGCACTGTTTGCTTTGACTTCTCATTATTTGTCAAAACATTTCATGGGATGATCAGTTCAGCTGAGGCCCGGCTTCGCCTGGTGGTTTTCGATCTGTGATAGGGTTACATTTCGATTTATTTTTAAAAAGTAATTGACATTACTCGTAGACAGTATTAAATAACTTTTTTCTTTGTTCTCATTAATTGTTTTGTTTCTCATTAAATATTATTTTAATGTATCGGCCGCGGATGAAAATGTCGATTGTCGATTGGCAGCCCAGACTAGGCCCACCGGATCGAGGAGCGACTACGCCACCGTCACTCCCGTCTCTTTCAGTCGGGTCACTCGTCGGTTGGACCCAATTATTTCTGGGATAACAGGGTGACGTCCTCCATTGGCCCGGATATCAATGGCATTAATAATTCGATCCTTTTATAAATACACAATTCTCCAAAGAAATTCCCACTTAACCAATTTTAGTTTATTGTGTTAAAAAACACCGTTACGTGGCTCACAATTATTATTTATTAATTCAAAAAATCGATTGTAAGAGCATGTAAAAGATACACCCAGAGGCATGTACTTAAGAATTGTATCATATTACTCAAGATTAGTATTTTTATTTATTTCATTAATTAATTTTGAAAAATTTACAGATTTAGCAGTAGAATATGCTAAGAAAAAAACGTGAATTAGGTAAAATTGACTTATTACAAGCATTTATTTAGCTTGCAATGTTCGTTAGTCTGTTTAGGTCAAATCTTGCAAGCTGAATGAGAACCACTTCCTTTTATACTACGGAGTTGAAATTTGACTCGTTGGTTCACTTTCGGTGACAATGCATTTTTATGATGATGACCTGATCCAACACCCAGGATTGGCTCCAGACGAAAAATCTCACGACACGAAATTTTGTATACGCATTCAAGCATTTAAATAAAAGCTTATTATTAATATTATTATTAGTTTTAGGCAGGCAGCTCATGCTGATAAGCCTAAATCTGTACTTGTATCGTCTCTGATAAACTTGTCTAGTCTGTTCTTGTGTTTTAAGAAATGTATTTTAATTGGTAATTTTTTATAATTCTTATTTATTACACATATGAACTTTCTTGGATATTTTTTATGATTATCAAAAACTTAATTAACTACATTAATCATATTTTCACTATACACCATTTCACAGTAATACACCATATATGCAGCTCCCTGCGCAAAGCAACAAGTCAAAAAAAAACTCCTTCAGTTTATTCAGCTCATAGACTTGCTAGATGTTGTTTGCCAATGAATGGTATCGCATCATGAAAAATACTATAAGGCAGTCGGAACTGCGCTAAATAGCGCCTCCTCGATCATTCAAGTAATAGTTATACCTGGAATAGAAAAAACCAAAAGATCTGATCCAGGGAACATTTTCTTTAAGCTAAAAACATAAGTCAAAACAAAAATAACATGTTTTTTTAGCTAAAATAAAAACTGTCCACTCATTGAGATATGTTGAGTTTTGATTTACCGAGTGAAGAAAATGGTATTTAATGTTTTAGAGAAGGGATCCGCCGTTCATAATTTTTAACCGATGCAAAAATCTAAAAAATATTATTAAAAAAAACACAAATTTGTCGGATGGAAATGGAAAAATCCAGTTAATGGCCCTATGATTTCAAACATGTTTTGTTTTGACCTCATATCATAATTCATCATGGTATTTGGGAAAAAATTTAAACTTTAGTTGTTTTTGGCAGAGCGCGAGCGATCGAATGAAAGAGCAAAGGGAATTTGCACTTTCGCAAAGTTAATAAATTTGGGCATGAATTATTTTCGCATTTTTTATATATTTTCTTGCGCATAATAGGGAACATAAACACCTCCCTAAGTCTTTGGGAATGGTCTTGGGTCATCCTATATACCTTCCATAAACAAAAAAAAAACGCTGTACTGAATAAAATTATGCTCAAAGCTTAGTTTTACTGGCCTATTATGTTAATTTTGAGTCGCGATGTCACCTTTAAAGCACACTTGTCACCTAATGCCACTGACGCGTTCGGCGAAGCAATAAACGCGTGAGACGGAGCGAGTGACGCGCGCGTGCGGAACTCTCTGAGAGTGAGCCGCGATAAATTCTCGATCGGCGTAACTACAACAAAGTGCTCTCTCTAGAAGGTGTCCTTTCGGAAATTTTACCCTAACAATAATAAGCGTAGCTGCAACTAACCTATTTTTTTATTAATAAGGTAAAATCCATATTAATTCCTTATTGAGAAAATTATGTACAATTAGGTGTATTTTTTTGACTGCGAGTACTTCAAGTTCATAAAATTTATTTGTTCGTCGCTGTTTTATTTTCCTTTACGCTTTGTTTATTCCTTCTGCACCTCAGATATTTTATTTATTTAATTATTTATTTCAGGAAACAACAGCTTACATAGTAATTACAATAAACAAAAAAAAAAAAAAACAAAACACAAAGCCAATGACAGTTTCCTCCAAACTTAAAAAAATAGAAAACACATTCGGGAGCGAGGCCGGGACCAGGAAGTAAGAGGGGTTGGGGAATCCAGACAATCACCAGAATATAATATAAACACAATTTGCTTTGTTTTTTTTATTTTAATTTATAACTACTTTAATACTAATAGTACAAACAAGAAACAAACAAAACAACAAAAACAACAAAACAAACAACAAAAACACAAAAACATTGTAACAAAAATTATCATCTATATTTACGACACACATGATATTAGATATTTTTAATGAATAACAAAAACCTACATATATTCATTATATTTTGCACTATTATTTATTATTCTACGTTTACTTTAAAAAAAAAAATGTACTTAATTTAAGCCAATCGTAAAATTAGCTAATTATACAAGTGGTAAGTTGGAGGAACAAGAGAATTAAGAACCATATTTAATGTATGGAAGACATGTTTGAACTGTGTGGTTGCTGTCAGCGTTTCTGCTAATGTTTTACAATTAATACTATTTTGATTTGTGAGTACTAGCGATTAAAAAATCAAACCTTATTATTGAAATTATCTATAGAAACTATATATTCTGTAGTTTTATATCACAAATCCTTCTTTTTTTTTTATCAATAAAAGCGTATTATTGCATAAACACAAGCGTCTAACTATTACACAAAGAAATGCATTACGTATGTTTGATTAAATCGTATATCGCTTTTATCATGCTAAATTTGTTTGTTATTTTTATTTCAATGTCGGCAACACAGCACTTAATAAACTCACCCTAAACGCATGTTTGAACGATTGAGTAGCTGTCAATTCGTTTAGCTTCTCTCTTTAAGAAATTTTGGTACTAAAATATGTTTTTTGTTTTTATAAAAGTGAAATATTTCTGTAAAAGTTAGCCCCCAAAAGAAAGTATCTTTTTTTTTTTTTAATCATATAGACGTTGATATCAAAAGCCTTACAAGTCGATTGCAAATGTAATCGGTATTACGGTTTAACGCGCACGGAATGTACCGTTGCGTTGTTAGCGAGCTTAACCCTGTGAAATGACTGGATGGGTTAGTTGTGTTTAAAAGTTAATTTTTCGCATCCGCGTCTGACATAATAGCATTTGTATATATGGCCATACAATTTCAGAATGATTTTATTTTTTTATATATTTATTTTCAGTTTATTAAATATTAATAAATTATTCTCTCAAGCGTTATTTTAACGAACAATATTTCTTTTGGTAGATTTCCTTGTTGCCTGATATTTTAATATTTTATTTTCATCTTTTTTCGTTTTTATTTAGTAGCTGAATTTGCATTTCCTAAATTGTTATAATCGTTAAAAAGAAATTTATATTAAATAGTACGTAGATTTTTACACACATGCCCTATCGAATATATCATTTTACTCAATCTCAGCTATACTTTGGTTAATTTATCAAAATTGATGCGTATAGTGAAAATATCGACTGTGAGATCCATGTCTATATTCGCAATTTATCTTCTGTTTAAATAGAGTAAAAAGTTTTCTTTGTTGGCGGCGGGAAACCGCGATTGCGATTGACTATTGTCTCGCTTGCGCCCGCGACGTTTCCATCTCTCCGTCAGTCATCTCTGTCTGTCAGACTTCAATTGTTATTACAAAACCGTTCGCCATTAAAGCAAATGCCGATGAAAGTCTTTGTGCAGTTGCGACTCTTTTTGCATACAGATTTTAATTGTTTCTGACTAGATGTAACGTCACTGGTCGATAAACTTAAGTCTTCATTTTGATTAGTGTCTATTGTAATTTATCAATAAAAATACATTTAGGTACAAATATAAAAATAAAAAGAAAGTTTTTTAATACTATCATTATTTTGGTATGATTTTTTTTCGTGAGACCGGTTTAATTGTCGATATAGATCAATCCCCTAAAAGGACATCAGTGAATATAAATACGCCTGTATAGTTTTTATGTTAGTTTATAGGCATTCAGATATTTTCGGTATATATCCATATCTATGTATGTAATAATGTTTCGATACGGTAGCTTTTTAATTATTAGACAAAATGTCTTCCTTAGAACAGGCGAAAGCCTATTTAGGCAAGATGTTTTGCATTGTACCACTGTCTTTATAACATTTGCTGGATTTAAATAAATAAATATAGGTGTGCTTCCTAACCGCTGTCAATTAGTTTACTCCAAATATTACCTATTTCTTCCTATCCTTCCTCTTACTTCCTATAACTTTCGTAGCATGTAGTTTACACAATTAGCGCCAGGTAAGGCAAGACAAATTGCCAATAAATGAACCGAAATTCAAAAAGCCAAGCATTAATTGGCTCGTCAAATCTGTCTTCAGATCCCTTAACCCTCAAAATCGTCCTTCTTTAACGGAGATCAGGCCAGTCAACTTTCGATAATATAACCTTTTTTTAAATTTTCGTTACAAAATGGCCGTTGATATTTTTTGTAAGACTCTTAATATATAGACTAATCCAGATTCTGTCGTATCTAGTTTTGTCTTCTTGTTTTATTATCTATCCATGAACATCTACAAAAAAATTACAATTTTTGTCAAAAAAATTTTTTTTTGATGTTTATATGAATATTCGGACTTGTGGAGTCTTATTTCCTTAAAGATATTCAGTTAATTGAAGAGGTATAACGGAGGTTAACAAAAAATCCAGGACAATTGAAAAATCTTAACTACGAAGAAAGACTCTTAATTTTAAAACTGCTAACATTGCAAGAGAGACGTGAACGTGATGACCTTATTGAAACGTTTAAAGTGAGTTCAGGATACTACAATTGTGATAATATGAAGGACATGTTAACTATCAATCGTAATCTTCATCTCCGCGGACACAAATTAAAACTCTCAAACGCAATAAATATTTCTTAACTAACAGAATCGTTGACCTGTGAAATCAACTCCCACAATCAATCATCGAAGCCAGCAATAACAACCAATTTAAAAATCTAATAGACAAACACACTGAATCCAGTGCTCATCAATGAAGTTGTGATCTCGATATGGGGCATATCAGCTCTAACTGCTCGCCCATTAACCAGAGTACTTATATTCGAAACTGTTTAGCTCGAATGCCAAACATAATTATTATAAAAATTATAAAAGGTTTGATTTGTTTCTCTTTAGCCCGAGAACCATTCTAGAAGACTATTAAAACCCTAACTATTAACTATAACCCATATTACTATTGACATACAACTATTGACTATTAACCCATACTTTATACAATTGGGAAATGCGAAGTCTTACGTGCATCCTAAATACATAACAAGAGGCGCATTTTCGGAGGCTAAAATTCAATATCCATGAAATTGTAAATATAGTTTTTTAAGTAATAGTATTTAGTGGATAATATAAAAGTATAAGTTAAAATTTAGAAAATTACAGGTAACGATGGTTTATTTGGGATACAATAATTACAATACACCATGTTTATTTTTCGTACGTTTAGTAAAAGTGTAAGTTTAACCCTGTCCTTAAATTATTGGGCTTTTGTCATCAGTGGTGGGTAGAATCTTTTAAAGGAAATGATGAGTCATAAATTATGCAAAATAATTCAGAAATTCCGCTTTTGCTCGATTGTTTTAAAAAGTTGGCCTGTTTCTTCGGAGCGATAGCGTCGAGTTCGTTGCACCGCGTCACCGACCGGCCGACCACAGCAGCTGCCTGTACCAGCTGTACTCGTTCGCACGTTGAACAAGTCACTGCACCGGATAACATCCTCAATCCTACCTTTATCGCATTTTGTGATAACAACAAACTATTGTACAATTTAGTATAGACTGTTAAAACTAGATTTCCTTTAGTTTTATTAGAGTGATTTTCAGGAATCTAACTAAACACATCGAAAATTTGCATAATTCATTTTCTAGCAACAAAAAAACATTTTTTTTAACATCATTCTGATAGTCTATTGTAATTATAGTAATGGTCCTAAATTATCCTGTCATAAAGTATACTTCCTCCCCAGTTGTACCTTATCTTTAGACAGAGAATTTTGCCACAAACATAAACGCCCTTTTAATGAGCAACATAGAGGACCGTTACAGGGTGGAATAGGAGAAAATTTATGTTTCTTATGATTCCCTTAACGCTAGGGGGAATTCAAGCGTATAATGTTGATTTTTAGGAGTGCTTTGTTTTTTGTCGTTTGATTACTTGGCCGCTAAGGAGGAGTTTAAGGGAGGGTGTAATTTCTTTCAGTTATTTCTGTTCTCCGTAATTTCTGTCATATATTTTATGGTATTTTACATCTAAAATAAATATATTACCTGCTGCATGCACATAATGGTACATTACTCATATAGGGGTATCAGGGAGCTTTGAATGCGAATTGAGTTTCGGGATGACAAAGTATAGAAACGCCTCTCGCAAATGAAGTTAGCATGCCTCGCCACGGGGCGTCCTTTTGCGAGGTAAGAAAAAGAAACAACCCATGCGCAGGTTTGACGCTATTTGCTGAAATCGAAAAAAAGGTCAGCGTCAAAAGATATAGGTAAGAAAGACATTAGGTTAGGTTTGCACCTATATGCCAAACGCACGGAGGCAAATTGCCAATCTGCGTGAAGCTCACAGCTGAACTTCCCACAAGCTGTTACAAGCTTACAACCTTGTAAAACACAAATATTCACTTTATTCCAATTGTCCTACTTTATGGTACATTGTTGAGCAAAACCGTCAAAATCTTTAAAACAACCAAAATTTCAATAGGCTATGGTTACTTGTGGGGAAACAAACGATTACAAACACAAGTTAAGTTATTGTTTTCGACTTAACTGACTGACGGAATACCGAAATGCGACAAAACTGTTGACACACAGTCATTCATTGTTTGACGTTTGCGTAAGACAAACGGCAAAAGTGATCGCATAATAATTACAGCTTAATTTATTTTTTTAATCCAGAATTGCGCTAGTTTATTTATTTATATATTTACATTATTTCTCCGATTTGAACTAATATAAAAATGGCTATTAAACGCCATCAAGTTTTTCGACATTATTTTTGTTATTTTGCAACTGAAATGAAAGAGTATAGAATAAGGAGATGCTTGGATGGAAGCGGTAACAAACCTTGTTTTGGCCTTGGGTCTGTTACAGAAATGACGGATTCGGTTGAAAGCTTTTTGGTGCTGAAAGTTTCCCCCGTCCTAAGCGTTCAACGATTCTTTCGAAATGCTCAAACGCTCAAGGACACTACATTTTTGCATTTCATTAAGCTATGAAATTTAAAATAATATTATTAACGTTTTTATTTAATAACTAAAACTAAGATTTTAAGAAAGATGTACTTAATTTTATTTTTTTATTTAGTAGGTAGGTGCTACGGTAATTTTCCGGCTCTGATCTCGTCACGTTCAAGTTAAGTTAAAAAGGAAACTTTTTACTTTTTTACTTATTTTCTATGTATACGGAAGTATTTGCAATTTTGCGATCCTGCTTTCTGAATCCACTAGTTTTACCGTTTTTGTTAAATCTATCAGAAATTCGAAAGTTTTATGTGAGATCCATGTGGCATGCCTAAAAGCAGAGTGAGAAAAATATCTATATCCATTTGTGTGTGTTGCCTGGTTTCTTTTTGCCAAATATGATTTTTAAGTCAGCAGAGTAAATCACTGTGTATCCTGGCTTCTTTTTGGCAAATATGATTTAAGTCAGCAGAGTAAATCACTGTGTATCCCATTGTCCGTTAGTTTTGTAGAAGTGCGGTAAGTTAAACATGTCAAATGCTTTTTGGAAATCTGCATTTGCCTCTCGCAAACTACCTATCCTTAATAACTGACCTACTAACTAACCAAATCGAATTAAATTGTTTTCATTCGAAATCTTCGGTTACGCTGTAATTGCGTTTCACTCTATTTAGTTTGAAGCTAAAGGGCTTTCCGCTTTGTATTTCACCGCTCCGCGTTTATTCGCGATTTCGCACTCAATCAATCAGTGCCGCAGTAATCGGCTCGCTTGACGAAACTTCACATTTCCTTTCACGATTTAGTAAATTTTTATATTTATTTATTTACATACACTCTTAAATATAACAAATTAGTGTTTACACAATAAATGCATTGTTTATATGTACATTATTGTAATTTGTAATCACGTGCAATGGATTAGTTTAGTGCATCACCTTAATAGCGTAATGTACTATTCCAAGGAGACGCCAATCATTTGTAGAAGTAGTTTAGCATTTTGACGCTAGATACGGGACTTCAAAATATTTTATATTTTATCTTTAAATTATTTATTAATTGTTTATTCGGAAAACCAACAGTATAATTTAAGAAGAAAGAATGGTACATATAGTTGTTTGTAAAATTAATTGATGACAGGTTTTCGCAAAAGTACAGAGATACATGTAAAGATTAAAATTAAATTAAATTACACTCGCATTAGCACTCTAAATACATTTTAATTTTGAAACAATATTTTGAAATAATGGTATGGTTTAAAAATAGTCAGAGGCCAAAGAAAAGAAACTGAAAGATTACTATTTTATTATTATTATTTTTTTTTTATTTTTTTTTTTGTTTTGCTAATTTAGTCTGTTTTTTGCATTGAAGGTTTTTCGCAACTCGCAATGAAAAGGATATTTGTTTAATAGAAATATATCTGTCGAGGAGAATAAGTCATCGTATTGCCGACACAATCGAGCGACCGCCGTGTTAGCGTAAAATAAAACATATAAATGTTATCATATAAATAAAGTAAATAACCTATAGATAAACAATATATTATAAGTAAATATAAAAATGTTACATAAACACATATTTTATTATTTAAATACAATAGACATACTAAACAATTTCATACAAGAACGCCTCTTAAATCATTTAAGTTGTATGTATATGTGTGTATGTGTTTTGTTTAGTAGTTTAATAGGATTTTCTTTTGTACATATGAGCACATCGCCTCTGAGCTTTCTCCAGAGTTTAACTGAATGAGCGTGTCGCAATTAGATTAAGGAAAAATTGTGTAAGGTTTTACTTTAACTAGCAAAGTGAAATTAAATAGAACTAGAAAAAAACCTAAAAACTTATTTACAAAATCCAAACATGAAAACAAAATCCAATAAAAAAACCCCTGCCGACAGACTGATATGGCAAGAAAAATTATTAGGAAATACAACTTTAATCGACACCCGACACAGGCAGTGCCTAGTGGGGGGTTCAATCCGTATGTGAGCTCAGGAGTATTTGATAGGTATCCTTTATATTCTTAGCTAGTTGCCATTAATCTATAAATTATGGTATTTATATGGTTTACTTAAGGTTACTTATTATAATATCCTTATATTGATTTTATTTTTTGGGAATAATAAAATAAATATTTTAGCCCACCTTTTAGTACTATACGAGTATATACTACTAAATAGTATATATATACTACTAAATTTTTCGTTTTTTATGTATACATTGTACCTTAACCGATATATGTATTTAAATCTGATATAAGAGCATATGCATATGCGCGAATCGAATCAATGTTTCTGTTAATGTTTGATCCCAACGAGGGCAATGCAACGGCACATCGCAGCACAGATGGATCCTTTGAAGACGCCAACGGGACCGGCAATTTCATTCGAAGAGTAATGTCGGTTCCCAATTATCTATATATAGTAAACCAATACTATTTATCTAATACAGCAATTTGTACAGCGGCAGAAACTATTTATATGAAGAGGTATGAAAAGCTATCTTGGCAGTAGACCTCGAAAACATGCATAAAATGCAATTCGAGTGCGTTATGGCTCTTAACGAAGCATAGAAGCTCTGACACATTTTGCGAAACTACTAAAGTTCGTGATGTTGGGAAACGGGAGACACTCAAAGGAACGGGTGTCTTTCCAGAGAGTCTTTCTTTTTTTTCTTCGCCACTCACAAATGGGACAGCGCATGGCCCTGGCTCTAGAAAGGTTTTTCGCGACGTATATTAAAAAAAAAAAAGATTCGGCATTGCTTTTTCGTTTACCCTTATATTTATTTCAATTTAAATTTTAACAGCTGTACAATAATAACGCGATAGCAAAAACTTTATTAAAGTATTTGAGAAGAACGTCCTAATTTCAATCGGAGTAAAGAATGATGTTTCTCAGTAAAGATGTTCCATTTTTATGGAGTACCTTTTTTGACCCGATCGATCTTTTCAGTTTTTTTGAATTAATAGCGTCAAGAAACAATTGAAGAAATAAGATCTTTAAATGTCTTTCGCCATAAATAAATCGGAACCATAAGTATGTCATTTCCGACTTAGGCGAAACAACTTCTGCAATTTTTGACTTATTGTCGACTGTGGAATACTCGTGTCAACGATAACAAGTCCCGCTCTAGTTATTTGGCGTTTGTACCAATTCACTAATTGTGAAGACGAGACGGATTGATGTTTAATTTTATTTTAGTGTAGTTTATAGTATATCCGTCGGATAGTCAACCAAACGTGCAGTTTTTTATGTTTTAGATTGTCATTGTTTTAAAACTATCGTGCATTTTTTTTAAAAAGGCTTACGGAATTATTACTTAATTATAAGTTTCTAATATTATCGTTTATATTCTAAATTAGTTATGGGTTTTATTGTTAGTATTGTTTAAATAGTTCTAGAACTAATTTGATTCTGAAACCTATATAATATCCGATAGATTAACGGAGCTCTGGTGTGCTGTAACGAGAGTTGTTTGATAATAAATTACGTACGAATCCGCTAGCGTATAGGTTCTAGGGTGGAAGGATGTGCCACTGCTACCTAAAATTGTTTTTTTTTTCTATTATAGAGTTGTAAACGTGTTTTTTCGCAGCCTAACGTCGTCAATCCGCAACGCAATTTACACATTCGCCATACGAGCGTTGTCCGCGTTTTGTGATCTTTTTCCGCGTTTAGATTGTACTGCGGCCGGTGACGCGTTGCCGCCGCTTCCACGAGCATTGACCCGCCGAAATCACTGATTATTTATAATTGAAGGACATCCATTCAATTTCATGATCCCTACCTGCTTTACTTAATACATTCGTAAAAAAAACATTGTCCAGAATAACAATTAATGAAGGTTTTGAAACAGTTTAGTTTGGTACATCATACTTATTGATTTGTAATTATAAAGGAAATCCCTAATGGGTTTGCTAACTAATTAATTCTTCATTTTTATTTATGTAATATTTATATAACTGCGTTGTTTCCCATTAGAAAAATAAACAACCTTAAAATGAAGGGCGAAGTATAGCAATGATCCGTACTATGATTCATCTAAAACAAACTTAGAGGTCTCACGTATCCTAAAAACCTAACCTAACCTGGAGCCTCCTTAATTTGCGTTTGGTACTTTATTTACCACTTTATTAAAACTTTATTTATTCGAGTAATGCACCGTGTGCATAACCTCACGAAGGCTGGTGCCTTTTCCGTAGATCTTACTAGCTACATTGCAATATTTTTCATTACAAATTTCAAATAAAAATTGCAACAGCAATCTTGATTTAAAAATTTAGTTATAGAATACTGAAATGTTATCACTGCAATAGGTTTCGATGAGCACCACTTTATAATATTCCCTGACCCTCTAATTAGATAAAAGTCTGTACAGTAAAATGTAATAACCGTAAACTTAAGATAGATCCGCGGACTCAAAAAAGAGAAAAACCCTCCCTTCAATCGAGTAGGGAAATCCATCCCCATTAATAACATTGGCAACCGTAGACATTGGTAGTACACAGCAGTCACTCCATCGGCAGATGCTATTCTTCAATATAGAGGCCAAGTGGATGCAGATAATCGTTTTATGTGGTTTTTAAATGTTGAGTAAAATAACCAGTTAATTTTGTAGTTCACTATATCTGGCCACGGTTGACTTTGAACCCACGGGAAATATCTAAAAACTGATGCATTTTTGACAATTTGGATAAGTTTTGTTAGATTTTTTGCAATACAATGTGCTTTATTAGGTTTATTATAAAAAATATAAACTGACAATCGTGGATTTGAACTGGCTGGCTATGCATCACTGGACTTTATAAATAACGGCCGATTTAAATAAGTCTGGTCATCTTAATCATTTCTTTATTCTCCATGAGTCACCGGAATTTTCGTCTCAAAAGATCTTCTCGGGCGACATTGAACTTCGCTGAAATGGCCGTGACCTGTCGATCCGCTGCCATCGTGACTTACAGCAAATTCTTCGATTTTATACGCTCGATTCGCCAACATTCACTGTATTAATATTTAGTATATAGATACTAATACGAGTGCTAAAATAGTTAAAATGGCTAAAGTCCATTGGGAATATTCAGTATATGAATTATTGAAATTCGACCATTAATGTTGAGAGTTTACACATTGAGTTTTTACGAAAAATATGATATCATTCAGAATAAATTGTATAACTCGTGCGTTAACGTGTTGTTGTGTAACAACTTCAGTTAATGTATTCAAGAAATCTTTATATATGTATTTACTTTGTAATTCAATTGTATCGTTTATACGAGTACCTACATACCATGGACTTTAGGTCATCTTTATGTAAACCTCTTACATAAAATTAATTGTATTTTGATGTTGCAATTAAGGCAATGTTGCTATTGTTTGATCACCTTTTCACCTCTGTACAGGTTTATAGCGAGTACTTAGTAACAGTGATGTATTGTTTACGAACGGGAATGTTTCTTTTGCGTTCTATTGTTTTGTCCAACGGAGGCGTGTCTTCTCCATGTCTACTGGTCGCTACTTGTTGGCTGTCCACTGGAACTTGTAATGAATTCTCACGCGTTGATGAAACTCTCTTAAGGAATCATGGACCTATATCCATATATTTTTTTCATATCCAACAAAAATATAAAACTAAAATAATGTTATTTTGTCAGGCGATTTGCCGGTATAAAATAAATCTTTATCTTCCGCAAGATTCACTTGATTCCAAGCAACACACACATCACATTCGCCATGCATTTCGTCGCATTTGCCCTTATTGCGAACACTGCTTACCCAGTACGAAAATCTTGCGTAACCTTGCTAATCTCAAATTGCTAATTTCAAATTTTAAGCTCAATATCAAAATTTCAAATGGTGCATCCGCGCAATGAATTATTTCGCGTTTTCAGTACCTAGAGGTGCGACGCAGCGCAGCGCTGCGGCTCGCAGTGGGTATTAATAATGATGATTACGACTTTTATGAGGGGGCGTAGGCCTCAAGAGGTCAGCCGAATATGGACGCGGAGATCCAGAAGAGCTGATCTTGCGCAATAGCAGCTAGTCGCTCTAAATGCAATTAGTTAATGTATTATGACATAGAAACATCATGAAGATAGAAGCGACGTAAACGATTCTAGCTTAATGAGAAGCATGGGCAGTCAAATGATTTCACTCTTCAGTCTTTACGGTAATAGTAAAAGCCAGAGGAACAAATACAGAAACTGATAAATAAACAATAGAGCATATAACAAAGTCTATGTTCGCCTAATAATAAGCGTTTTTTAATTAGTACAATTAAAAACAAAATACTTTTTTCATAGAAGGAAGGTAACTTTACACAGAAATAATATTGCACCATATTTCCCACTTAAATTGTCGTATAAAGCAAGCTTTTTCGTTTAATATTTTACAACAGATTAAGAGCTTACTTGATGTCGTTTCTTCCTTGTATTAGCTATTAAAATATAGGGCTACTACAAAAATATGTGTATTCATTCATAAAATTACTTAATTCGTGCTCAGAAGCATATCATTATTCCACATCTGCTATAAGAAGTTTGGCTGTCAAAGTGCGATATTTTCTTCTGTCGTATGTTGGTTACTTTATTTAGTTCCTGAAACATTTTGTCAGCCGATTTGAAATCATTTTCCATCTACTTGAATCATTGTTTGCCTCTCGTCCTTTTGATGTGGCCTGTTTTTAATGCTTTATTATATTTATAGAATCTTGTTTTGATAGAGAAGATTAGGTTAGAAAACGTACACATTTGGACGGTCCACTCAAAACATTTCAGTATTCTACATCTAATTTTAAAATCTAAATTACTATTTCAAAGGTTTATCTGTTTTATTTGGCCCTCACATTTTTCAAATCTTCTTTCTGGGTGTCCGACTAATACTAGATGAAAGTTAGGCGCCTGTCGGCATTGCTGACACTGTTGACACATTGTTAATTAGGATTTAAAGTTACTTAAAGATGTTGCACAAGGTGCGATGTCATTAGCATGACTTACGTCAGTTATAACCTTTCTGCTAGGTACGTTGCGGTAATTATTTATTTTTATTACTTATCTTGCTGCTTGTTGACTTTAAGAAAGGTTTTTGTATTATCGATATATTTCTATCATGAAAACCTATAGTAACTTAAGATCGTAACAGTTAGGTTTTAAACATCATAAACCTAACTTTTAATGATTTTTTTTCCTGAAAGTACAATAATTGCAAACTTTTTATTTACCTACTGACTCCTCAAAGGCTAGAGGGATGATCACTTTTAGAATTACCTTTCTTCGTGAGTATAGGGAATATAAAACGCTAAATGTTTCACGTCCCAAGACTGCATACATTTCACATATTCATAAAAATAACGAATTTTAAGTTCGTACTGATACAGCAAGCGACAGACCAATTTCCCTGCAACTCGCAACTCACGATCCACGTTCTGCTTCAATGCACTACCGTCGAGTGCAATACGTGGACTTATGGCATTCAGTAATTATTGCTGGTGCTCTACTCTGTTATTACTCAATCGTTCCATAATTTGCCCAAGGCCTTTTATGGTGGATGATTTATAATGACTGCCGGAGGATTTAAGAGGGTGTGTTTTTAAATCGCGCCTACCTCTCTTATAAAAAGACCGTTATAGTGCTCAATAATGATTAAGTTTGAAGATTTATGTAGTAGACAGAGAATTTCTCAAACAAAACGAAATCACCCACAGACAATACCAAACATTGGTGCATAACAAACCTTCAGCTATCTTGGAATAAGCATAAGGGAAACTCGATTTGGCGCAAAGTATCTTTGTGGTTTCAAGCGTTTCTCTCTTTCTATTTTTATTGTATAATCGTCGTTTGAAATGAGGCCAAGTTGTGGTTCCGTTTCCGCTTCGCGCCGGCTGAAGTGACTGAATTAGCGCGCAAATTGCGTCGTGGACTATTTATAGCCGCCATTCCGAATGACTATTGTTTATACCTCAAACACTTCTATTTTTCATTCGGCACGACATTGCAGCCCACTTTCCTCGAATATTTTTACGATTTTATTTTATGTATTACTCATACTTTATCCCCGCCGTTATTATTAATGTCAACATTAAGAAATCGGACAAAAATGAGGCAAATCCACAAAACAATTCGAACTTCACATTATACCTAGACGTTCTGATATCTAGTTCTGATCCAAATGTCTGGTCAAATGTGCTTTAGAAGCACTCCTAGATGCTATAAAGTAAGATAACTAAATTAATCACTAACTTAAAAGATTAAAGTCACTTTTTTAAGATACTAATGTTATCTAATCTAAAACAACACCATTAGAGGATTTGAAATATGGGATAATAAAATTAGGCTAATGTAGCGTTGTTTCATTACTAGTCGCGCGTCAAAATGAACAAAAAAAAAGTGGTTGTAAAATATATGATGAATTGAAAGAATTTCTGCCTGATACCGTTGTATGTATGTTTTGGCTTCTATACTTTCATCAAGTTACTTATCCCCGTCCTTTGACCGTCCGTCCGTCCGTCCGTCCGTTGTAACTTCGAACTCTAAAAGTACAAATGCGAAAGAGTTTAATTTTTGTATACTTCACGGTTCACCTGCTTATTTTTAGCATCGTAGTTTTTAACAGACTTCCGGAGTGGCTTGATCGAATTCGAATATTTCTTTTTTTTAAATAAATTTCTTAGGGGCGGTCCTTTTAAAAAATATATATTTTAGGCTTTAAAACATTCATATCGATTGGTTTAAGCATATTATTATTATTGATGAAAATTGTACTGAAAGTACAATTTTAAGTTCCCCGTAGTGTGTACGGGGAACTTAAAATTAAATTATAAAATAATAAACAAGTATAATCAATATACCAAACCATACCATACCACCATAGTAGTTATCAAGTATAATAAACATTGTACTTTGTTAAAGAATGTTTTCTAACTGTATATTTTTTAAATAATAAAATAAATAAACAATAATGCTTTCTAAGTTTTACTATCTTCATTACTAATATTTATCTCATGCTTTGCCTTTTCGGTAATAATTGATAGTAAGTACCTTTTTTTACAATACACGATTACAAAAAAAACATTTTATTTTTAAATAATTTACAGAAAGTCTTTAGAATCTACAGAAATTCTAATTATTATAACAATAAGCCTCGGTAAAAACAGTTCTCCTATATAACATTAATTTAGTTTCTATGAAATAAAAACAAAAGACTCTTTTCCTTCCTAATCCTCTCCCTTCCTACTCTCTTTTTATTCAATTCTTACCCATTCAACATATATTACATAAAATACCAGTTTTATATTTGCTTGACATATTTTTAATATATTTCTTTTCCATTGTTTCAGGTAAGTTTTCTTTGCCAATTCCGACGTCCGTTTATCTGCACATTTCATGCCACGGTGATAAAATTATTTAGTACAAATATATTTTTTTTATGATTATAATAAATATTAATGATAGTGTTTGGTCGATGTATAACATATGTCAGGGATTTTTTTTCAATGATAAATTTGAATAATGAAAGTCAACGGATAGTATTACGGCTGAAAAAAACCACAATTTATACAAAATCAATATTAACCATTTGTTTGTTTATTATCGTAAAATCATCTTTTTTATTCACTAGTAATTTTAACAAATTATTTTATTGTATGTAATCATCGTAAGTAATTTTTAACGTGTTTCTATAATTAATCTATGTATACATTTTAAATTTGAATTTGTTAAATATAATTAGTATGTGATATTTATATTCGAATCTGAAGAAACATATTATGAATTTTAAAAGATGGCCTCCAATGCCGACAGGGTCGTTGTCAAGGCATTCTATGTATAAATCATTAAAAGAGGTTAAACGACCGTGATCAATATTGTTTGCATGGTCTATAATTATTAATTAATATTATTAAAAGTTATTAAAACATGCCAGTCCTTAGTATAAATAAATATATTTTTAATTCATGTGCCCGTGGTGACTTGGTAGCTCTGTATACTAACTTGTTATGTATACTTATTATATTATTTGATATTTATTCTAATTACATCCTTTGTTAATTTATATTTGTAATGTGACATAACACACAACCTAGCTTCGTACACAACCAGGCGTCACCGATATTAGGACAGAAATGGGAAACAAAATTTTATCAGACACCTCAGCAGGTCGCACAAAATGGTTTACCACGAAGGCTAACTAACGCAAACTACTGCATACAATACGAGGTACCTAGTAAAAGTCGGAAAAAATTATGTCAATTTATAACACAAAAAAGTTAAAGATCATAATGGATTTTATATTATGAATAACGGACTTAAAACAGAACGTTTTTAAAACGACCTATATTGAGACTATAACTTTGCCAAATTTTAAGATATTGAAAAAAATGTTTCACTCTTATCGTTATTTTTTTGTAAAATAAAAATTATGTATACTAAACAAAAAAACAAAAAAAAAAAAATGTAGTATTCTTCAAGTACATAATCTCTTGCGTGTATCTCTACTTTTACTACGGTGTTTTTCCATTGAATGATAATATTCGAGCGCTAATGACATCGTATGTGTGCATTAAGGTGACAGACTCCGTTATGCAATTAGCAAGCCGTTGCGTCTCTGAGAGGCACGTTCTCCATCGTCATTAACAAACAACACACTCTTGCCTCTCCAAATTTCTCTTACTGTCAATTTTTTCCCTTCCAGCCTCAATCGCTGCCGTCGCTTCCATTGCGTTCATTGCGTGAGTTAAACAAACAGTGAGCGTCACATTACTAAGACGTCATTTGCTATTTCACAATATTCTAACCCCGCCCAGCGCTGTCGGTTTCATGCAAATCGATTGAGATTTTTTCTGTAAAGGTTTATTTAATTAAAATCTTGATCAATTCGCAATGATTCAAATTTTGATCACACACGACGTTTATATTTTAATAATAAACATTACCCTACTCAAAATTAAAATGACAAACGATAGAATGCCTTTTGAAATGTATGTGTATCCACTATTATTAATATACTTACTATAATGAGAGTCGAATGTGCCTACCTATCTATATATACATAATAATTACTTTCTTTCTTTGTCCTTTATGCATTCCTAGACCTTCGGTCCGATTGCGATGACGAGTTTGAGAAATTGTCGTGAGCACACCCGATTAGGTTTATGAATTGAAAAAAACATGAAATTAAACCATTAAGGGGGGTAATGGGGGTTTGAAGTATGTATGGAATGTATAAACCGTCGGGTGTAGAAACTCGAAAACAGGCATGTAGCTTCTTTACATAACATAGGCTCTAATTTATTTATTTATTTTATTATGCAAATAAACAGTTAGTACGAGTTGTCGCGCGCTGAAGCGTCGTCAAAGCGACCTTCATGGCCTATCAGCCAACCCGGGGGTTGAACAGCTGGTACCTAATAAAACAGAAATTAACGCTTTGAATGTAGATAGTTTATCACGCGAAAACTAAAACAATTTGAATTATAATACCTTAACTTAAAAAAAAATATTTATACTGTACGTGCTACGTGGTTAAAATAAAAAAAAAACGTAAATCTTTATTTACACAACACAAACGAACTTTGATATAAATTTGTCGCGAATGCCAACCACTTCAATATTTTAGTTACATTTTTGGTCAGTTTTTTTTTTTTTATTGATTTTACCTAATTATGGTAATTAAGTTAAATTTTGTACACTTAGGTGATACAAAAATGCGAAGAGCATTGTTTTAGGAACAATATGAAATGGGTACATTTAAATTACAGATCATATTTAGTTGGCATGTTAACATTAAAAAATAATATTATATGATAATAACTGCTCTAAATGGTACTTCTACGACGATTGCTTATTGGACTATGAAATCATTATTCGTACTTTATTCCGCATATCACATTTTCTATTCCTAAACTATGTATATAGAAATAGTCGATATTATATGATAGCCACAGTACAGTGCGTTGCAATACATTGTTTTTTAGTATCACATTATATTGTAGTTTTACATTACATTGTATGTTCGATATTGCATTGTAACAAACTTATTAGCATTAAAAAAGTCATTCCTATAGATGTATGCATGTGATTGAAATAAAGAATCCTATCTTATCTAATTCCATTTACATACATCGAATGACTCGCGGTTTTTGTAAAATCTAATTCGTTGCAACGTAGTTTAATTTTTAAATATTCACTTAAGAGCCTATTTTAGTTTTTAAATTTGCCTAATTTTATGAAAAATAATAAGTAACTCAATATGACATCACAAAACCAAAATGCCATACACAAGTATCTTTTATCATACATAGTTCCTGATTCTAAAACATCGTGAAACATCTGAAAATGTGTTTCTAATAAATTTAGCACACGAAAGTTTTACTCGAACGCGTCGCTTTCTTTAGCCTTAGCTTAAATTGAATTTCTCTTCAGGCAACCGCAGAAAGAACTGCCGCATAGAACTTTGTTGTTTGACTGTGATCGGAATGAGAACTATCTTCGCGGAGGAAATTAGGAAGCTGTCATGTCTTCCGATTCTACGGAGATACAGTCTGTGAGTTTTTTTTTCGAGTTAATAGTAAAGTGACCTACCTCTCTTTTATCGATGGATAGATATTGTGGTTTGACGCGATCAGACTACAATGGCGACAAATATTACACCATAATCCCTTAGATGTTTCACAATATTTAATATATTTGTAAACTAAATGATTCAGAAGTTGTTTAATTCAGTTTAATGATCGAGAATGTCATGTTTATATAACATAAAATAAAGATAGATTTGAAGGAAATATTGACTGGGAAGTGTTGATGGCAAAAGGACTGGTTAGTTTTCGTAGTTCTTATGAAATTATATTAACAGGCAAACTTTAAACCCTCATTTTGAACAGATGCATTTTCATAACATCAAAAGAAATCAAATGCTATTGTTTGATAACTTTTATAAATAAACGGATACACTCTTTAATTTCTAATTTAAATTTCTAATCGAGGTGTTGCAACATTAGGACATCCCTTTCTACAAAGAATTACGTGACGCTTACTGTAATGTTAATAAAATTGTATTCAAGAATCCTAGACGCTAAACTAAAAAATGTATTTGTGCTTCTCTAAAAAGTGCGTCTTATAAAAGTCCTATCACACTAACTGCTTTAATATGCGAACTTTAAAATTCTGCTGAAGTGTGTACCTACGTCAATTAAACTTCAGAATAGATTTAAAGCTGCCCTGCCCTGGAAAGCTACTTGCTGATTAATTTCTCAGCTGGTCGCTACAGCACGTTAGCTAATGATGATTTGGACGCACGTTATTCAACGCGATCCGGTTGATTATTACGCGACCGTTAATAGGTTTTAATTGTGCGTTTTGCGCGAACGACGAGTAACCGTGACCTTTCACGCAACAAATGCTGCGTACTAAAAACGAACGAACGCCCGATAATGTTACAGAACTTCATTAATTTTATTGACCTCACTTTGATTAGCAACTAATGCTGGCGATGTTAGTTCTCGTTGGCTGTCAATGACGACACGCGTTCTGACACCGTCGCTCGTCCTTTGTCAGCTCTTAGTCGCTGACTTATTATTATGAAACCTTTATTTCAGGCATATTTTTGAAGTTATACTTCTTTGCTGCCGTTGGGATGGGATGTTGGTCGAAAAATCCGTAAAGTGCCTTTTTATACGTTCTCTACCAAAGATACCCCTAGAGTCCCTGGTTCGATCCCCGGCTGGGATTTTTTTTTCACAAATTATACGAATATACGAACTTAATAATGATAGTGTATAGGTGTATAGTATAATAATTAAGTGACTTATAATAATATATTGAAGTCTGTGTGTGTGGGTGGGTGTGTGCGAATGGCCAAAGAAGTATAACTTCCAGCGTCTGTTCGGACGCAGACCCAATTTGTTTTTTTTTATATTAACTAACGAGAACATATAAAATATACAATATGGAAGACTAACGTCCTTACCATCCTTCAAAGCATTGATCAAAAATACCCTCTCTTCAGCGCTATTGTGGTCCAACTATAGGAATAGTTAATGGCATAGAAGCGCCCTAAGCGAGCTACAGCAGATATGACAAAATCATGACACGAGCGTCAGTTGAAAACTAAGCTCCGCCTCTTCGCCTGCGGTGAGGCAGTAATTGCGTCGGTGTTAGTTGTGTCCGTATATCTTCACCAATACCGCTCCGATGTCTAAAATGGAAGCGCTCGTACGGAGATTTGACTTAGGCCGAGTCTACTGGTTAAGGTGTATGACTGACTATTTGCCCAGAGGTCGCGTATTAGAATTCACTTTGTCATAATATTTTTAACGCTTCATTATTACCATCTCCGTTAACTCTGGTACAAGCACATTTGGCTTAGTTGAGGTGGGAGCACAATAATTTTATATGACCTAGGTCATGGGAATTCTTTTCTTTTAAAAAAAGTCGCTTTCCACTAGAGCTAAGTAAAAAAGGTCAGATATTAATTTATTTAGCATTTGTATGACGCCATAAGAACATTCTACCTTCCCATCTAGTTAATATTAAGCGTAAAAAAACTTGAGCTACTATGCATTTCGAAATTTCGTCATGTGGTATCAGGTCATCAGGTGGTATATTATGTTATATGTCGGATATTAAAAAATGCCTATGCAACTCATATTATCAATAAAGCCTCAAATGACCCTCTATTTTGTTGTTTTTTGTGGGTTTCTAGGCGGGTTACAAACAATTTGCATCCCTATATAAGTTGACATTTTGTCCAATTTAGGTGACAGGTTGCCGCCTAGGCTCGTAAAAGTTATAATTATAAATGTTTACCACTGTAGTTTCGGGTTACAATGTAAATTATTATGATATAAAAATGAATGATCTAGATTCTAGAACCTTGACAGACGACTCTTAACTGTCAGAAAGCAATTTATGACCTACAATTTGTTGTTGCGTTTGTTTGTTAGATATAGGTTTCGTTTTAAATGGGTTTTTTACATGCAATAGTGATGGTTTTGTTACTATGTGATATGGAATAAAAAGATTTATTGTTATGGCGGACAATGACAATAGCCATTAGGCATTAACAGTAATTGCGTTAACTCCTTATTGCATTGCATACACGTCAGGAGGAAAGCAATACGCTAGGATTATGCAACGACTTTTACTGCAGCTCTCTGCAATGCATCGAGAGGCGAAAGGCGAGGAGTGGGAGACGAGATTGGGGTCAAGAGCGTTGCGCGCCGGCTCGGGGTGCGGCTGCAGGCCGCCGCTGAAACTATTTCAGCGCAATGAAGGAAATCCCATTGAGGAGCGTCCCGCGGGTCAAGGGCGCGGGAAACTCCACAAATGTCTGCTCCGACCGGATTTCATGGGCGGAACGTGCTGACAATTTCTATTTACACGACCGCGCGGCTTAATGGAGGGCTGTGTATTGAAGCTTCTATTCCCGGCTAAAGTTTCATTAAACAAACGAGTGTCCAAAAAATAAAAACCAAAATAAGGTCGATTTTCTGTCTTGCGCATGCTTTTAAATCGTTCTGTCTCATCTAACGCATAAACACTTTGGGCCGTTATTGGTTAATTATGGAAAACAGAATCAACTTATCTCTAAAAACTTACTTGAATTTGTATCTTTATAAAATAAAGTATGTTTCTATAGTTTTATTTTCTCGATTCTTGTATTCAGATAATAAGGTATTTACGTCTAACTTTTATTAAAATGTATGGAGAAATACAGACTTCTTGAGGCTCTTAACTTTTAGACACAGTAAAAATTTGACTATTTTTTTCCCATAGAAGCTTGGATATTTAGGAGATAAATCGATAACTACATTATTTTTCTTCTACATTTACAAATAAGAGAGTGACATCACTACAGCGTTTGCCATATGGAAGTATAAGTAAAATGATCGTCAAAAAACTTGGAACTATAAATAAAAATTATAGCATGCACTTCGTACGACGTTTTTAAAATTTAAATGGGCCTGATGCAAATTTAGTTGTTTTTTTAATTTATTTTTTCATCGATAGCTTTACTTCATTTAGGCGTATTCATTTTTAATAAGTAAAAAAAAATAAAGATTATAATAAGTTGGTTGGAATTCCAACATATAGGCAAATAAAAAATAATACTGTAATGTAGGAAAATTAATAAAAAATATATTTAATTTAAATATTACATTAACATTTTTAATACGTTACAATATGATTACCGTTTCTTTCTTTATAATAAACCAATCAAATTGTAGATGTATAATAATAATAATATGTATTGTATAATAATAATATTATATCATTATAAGTTATGTAATCTTATTGTAGGTCTTAGGTTTGCATAAAATTTAAAAAAAAAATACTGTTTTTAACGTAATTTTAATATCGTGTAAAGTTCATACTACTTCATAAACTGATAATTGCCAGCCATACTAAATAAAAAAGCATAAATTGAATTAAATTACCAGTGCCTAAATATCTATCTGCGTTTAAAGGTTATTTAAGTTTGTTAATTTCCAGTTCTGAGGTGGAGGGAAAATCGATCTTTCAGTGACGATCTGACCTCAGAGTAAGTTGTCATTGTCATTGTAAATGTGTCATTCGAATTCGCGCCCGGCCGACATTTCGGATTTAAAATCAATTTTGCTCTTTATGAACGAAATACACGACGAACCAACAGTGATAGCATTTTAATAAAATTGTAATGTAATGTATTAAGACGAACGCTGATGTTTACACATCTCAACCGCGAGTCCCGGCACTCAATTTGTTTTTTATATTCTTTAAATATACTCTTTAAAGAGCGGGGTTTCCATTAATGTATCTAAATCTACATTGGTTCTTTTTTCAACAGAAATTTGTGTCACTTTTGACGAGGTTTTAAATTCGTTTCGTGCTCACCGTCGCCGTACCAACCGTCGAAGCAGGCGAAAAGCAGCTTAAGCGTTCTAGTCTAAGGGCCAGCTACGTACTTTTATATCTTTTTATTATTAGAATACATCTAAGTCTGTGGTATAAACGTTTGGTTCTGGCTGGGGGGTTTCCGTTAAACGCCCCCCCCCCCCTTCGAAACGGTTCAAATTGTTTTATTTACTGGAGGGATTTTCCACGCCCCAGCACCGAAGCTGTTACTTTATGTAACTTATTGTCCAAAAAAGTAAGATTTTAGATTGAACTATGAACTATAACATATTGGATATTGTGTTTACTTGCTATTTTGGGTTGCCCCTATATTTTTGACCTTGCTTAATTTAGTGTGATATTTGTTTTTTTTTTGCATTGCACATTTTAAGGACGTATTTAAAGTAGCATCTTTATGCTCACAAGATAAACGGAAAGTCACAAAATTATTGAAAATTGTTTCTTCGCTAAGGTATTTTATGCCGCAGAAAATCAGAATGTTTATTTATTTTTATAGAAGATAGCATATCTATTTTTTTCAGATCAGATAAGACTGTGGCGCTTTGAGGTCTAAGATGCACTCTTTATATGCATATCTTTAAATTTATTTTATAATATGAAGGGAAGAAAGGGATTATGTTATGATAGGAATATGTTTTTAAAACCATACTCCTCTAACTAGAAATTATTCTGTTCGTTGCCAGTACTACTTCACCGAATAGCATTAGACCCTAAGCAAAAAGCATAATTATATAAGGCATAGAAGAACACCCTAAATAATCACTGTATACTAAATTTTATTATTTTTGAATTAGAATATTTTGTTGTTTGTAGTCAAACATTTAATTTGCCAAACATTTTGCCGTTATTAATAAACTAGTATTTTTTTATTTACTTTTAAAGCCACTGCAAACACCTATATTTTTGCTCATATTAAATAACTTACTGGTATAATAAAATGCGATGTATGTAATTTTAACACTGGCGTGTTGTTTGTTGTATTGTATTTCTTTTTCTCTGCGATCAATGTTGATGAAGCCTTTCCTTTGTAAAATTCGTTAGGTTAAAAATTATGTAATAAATATACTGTTTTACATAAAAATATACATAAAATTTTGAATCCCGGTGGACGACAAAAAAGTAATACTTGTGATAAAATAACCAATGATTTATGATGTCAGAAAACTGACATATTAGTTTCTAGGTTCGTTTTTTTAATCTTCGCATTTTTGGTATCATTTTTTGCACAACAGCTGTAATAATTGTATTTAAGTTTAGGTTAAACGCAACGCTCTAATTTGTAAAGATTCCGAACACATACACTTTTAATTGTTAGTCCCTTTATAAATAGTGGAATTTAAGAAACTCACACTGCATTTTTTATCCAGATTTTTAATCTTTAAAATAATTGTTTAGGAATATTTCAAATACTTCTATGACATACAACAAACACTGATTTCTTTTCTTTCAGATTGCTTTCATTTAATTTTTCATAAAAAGGTCGAATTTGAGTTTCGTACCTTAATTACCTATGGCATGTTTAGTTATGTTAAAATAGTATTTTTTTTTGTTTTTGTTTCGTGTTTTTATCCTTCTGCGACAGTCTCTTCCAGCGGCGATAGTGGTCAAATTGTAAGCTTTTAAGCTTGAATAGAAACGGCAGAAAAGTAGAACCCTTTCTTGTAATTCGGAATGAATTTCTTGTTTTCCATATAAACTTTTGTGAAGGTTTCAAAATAATCAATAATATTATTAATATTAAAGGAATATCTAAAATTGAATAAAAATACATATGTTTTAATCTTTTTAAATTTAAGAAATGTTTGTTAATGGTGACAACTTTAGCATTCATGTTTAAGTACCGATGATTGTGTATGTTTGCTAGTATATTATATTTCCAAATCAAGGTTGGCAATGAGTTCTTTCCTAAACACTACCTTCGATTAGTGTCAAAAATCGTGCATAGAACGAAGTCTAAGTAGTTTTTGATCTCCTTCGAAACGACCTTCGGAACATGCTCAGTTTTCCATTCGTTATTTTGTATTACATTGTATTTGTTACCTATAGCGTCACCCACGTTCATTGCGTCACGCTGTGTGACCACGACGTGACACTGCTGTGAACAAATTTGCGCACTTATAGTTTTTTTTTTTAACTGTTCGTTGTCATCTAGCATATCATTACAGCTTTTGAATGTATCTTTCGTTTAGGTATATAAAATTCTTGTTATAACAGTCTGGACTCAAATAAATAAAAAACAAATACCTTATTATCACTTACGTTTTTATTTTCTCAAATAAATATTATTATTGAAAATTTGTCATTAATACGTTATTTTATTAAGAATATTTTTGCATTTTATATTTTTTTTTCTTCAGCGCCTATTGTTTATAAAATTATGTATCATATCCTAATGACAATGTGCGTACTCGTACTCGCCTTTACGAAGTATATATAATGTATTGAAGGCCTACATAATAAGATAAGATAAGATAATTTATTTCCATAAACAAACTTATTGTACAGGAATGAAAATTACATATTATTTGTACATACCGTTACATTATGTCTAGGTAACATAATGCAATACGCCAGCAAAATAAAGTGATAATTCAAAAACCGTTTTGACTCTTCGTCCCTTATGATTTTATATATGATATAACAACTCACACAGAAACAGAAATAATAATGAAAAATAATGAATAATGAATAATGAATAGAAATGTTAATTTCCCTCATACAGAAATTAACAGGGATGGAAATAAATGAAATTAACATTAAATAATCAATATTTGAGAACTTCATTGGTTAAAAAAGACTGACGATTTTTCTTTGGTTAATTATTTCGCTATTTTAAGCTTTAAATTAGGCATTCAGCATCGTGAATTTTATATAAATATTTTTTTCATGTAATTTATTTTGTCACTTTTTATTTATTACACATATGAAAATATATGTATAAGGTATTCTAATATTTATTTACGGAATATTGGTACGCAGGGTACGCAGAACATTTTAGTTTTTTAAGGAAATGTATTTACTTGAAATAACTCAGAGACACAATGATTACTATATAGTACTGTTTTACATAAAATCTTTGAAGATATTGCGAAGGACAGGCATCCAATAAATTACTTAAAATATATCGTAATCTCTGAAAGTAACATCGGCTACAATCGATTAGTCTTCGACGAATACGCGGATTGGGCTTTCGTCTTATCATTTATCAGGAGATTAAAACCATTTATATTACAGATAACGGATCTACTACGAATCACTAGTACGTGCGTTCGGTTATCCACCGAACGTGCCAAAGAACATTTTTTATTCGATTATTTTATTTAATTTATATTGGTTACTATGACTTTTAGTGTCAGTGCGCTAAATTGTCATGCGCGGAGTGCCGGTTGTTTGTGTAAGTGGTCTGAAATTTCGCTCGAGGTGTTAATGGGGTTTTTAAATAAGACAGTGCCAGTGACCGACTTAGTACAGCGTCCGCATTGCAGTCTTATATTTTTCTCTGAAGATATGTTTTCCTGCCTTGATCAGCTGCTATACCTCTTCGGCGCTGTTCAGAACAACACACTTGCTTTCGGGTAAAAATTGCTTTTATTTATTCCCTGTATGAAATTATCCTGAAAAATCCATTACTAGCAAGCCACAGTCTACAATCCTGCATCCTGGAGCGAGATGAAACGCGAGAGGGCTAATATGTGAAGGAAAATATGTCCCATATGTGTTAAGTAAATATGCTCTCGTAACAAAATATAAGATCGAGTTTAAAATACATCTAATAGATAGGGACAGAACTATCTCTCTCAGGCGGTTAACAGACTTGAGCTTTATGACAGTGCGGAGAAAACCGATTTTAAAAATACTTGATGCTTGATGTGCTCCGAATCGAACCCAAGATCTTTGAGCAGAAGCTGACTATTTATATTACCGATTGAAACTACTAACCACTACCACTAGACCTTAGACTCCGATATTATTTCCTATGAATGCATAAATATCTTTAATCTATGACAAAACCTTATCTAAATATGCATTTCTTTATTTTATATTTCGCTTTTTTACGCTTAGTTATAATTCGACGTGTTAAGTGATTAATATACTTTAAGATAAACATTGATGATCAAACAAAATTATTCAATAATCACTCATTTAATTTTTAGCCACTCAGCACGTAAAATCTCTAACTCGTTGCCTCGTTTCTGATTGAATATACCTATTACTTTGTAATACCTAATGATATTTATTATTTATGAATAATTTACTAATGAGTTAAAACATCAAAAAATAGAAAGTTAACACGCATATAAAAGCTACGTGGCTACTGTCTACGAATATCATAATTTTGATTTATTTTGCTCGAATACAATAAGTCCATCAATTGGCTGCTCAGAGTCACTATTTTGTTATTTTGTTGTGTGGGTTGTGCCTGGGAGGCGGGGGCCTTTAAAATTGGCATTTTTTATTTATTTATCAAAGTACAAATAGCGATACAAGAACATAATTTTCTAGTACTACATTTATATGTCCAGACAAATGTACCAAATGTCATGAATTGTTTATGAATTGTCAGCTGAGGATCTATGTTTCTATAACCTTAGAACAGCAGTAGACGCTATAAAGGTGATGTAATATTAAATGTATTGTTTTTATAAAAATTAATAAATAAATGAAATGAACATTGCAGTTTTATCTTAGCAGGCGTGTACCTAGTATTTTTTTGTACAAAATGCGTATGCCCTTGAGCGGAGATATGAGTTGAAAAATTCACGACGAGAATATTGCATGCAATCGATTGGCAACGGAGTGCGTGCGGCGGGTGGCAGCCACGTCTATAGCGTTCGCGCGCTCAATCGATTCCCGATGCAATTTTGCAAGAAAGCATACTAATTCGGTTACTCGTGCACGTTTGACCTCGCGTGCCTGGTAAATATATATATTTTTTTGCTAGTAGGCCCTCATTTACATCTAACCTGTGATAAATTCGCGGGTTAGGTGTTTGATAATACCTTCAGTTATTTACAGGTTAGGCTTTAACACACTCGAGTTTAGGCGACGAATCCATACTTTGTGTTATTTTTATAAGGTTATTCGCGGTTTCATCGAGAATCCCGTAATACTCGGTGATATTGGTCTCTTTGTTCCGGACCGTCGTACTAGAGCGCGGAAGCACGCATTATTTAAGCGGTTAGCGTGTCGTACCGACGTATACAAGTATAGTCCGATTGGGAGAGCAGTCGAATTATTAAATTCCATTTCCGCGGAGATTGATATTTTTGTCTGTTCGCCCAATGGGATTAAAAATCTGCTTTCAATTACACCGTTGTAGGATCGGCGTGAATTATTTATGTGTTAATGTTTGCCTGGAGGCATTATTTTAATTTTTTAGCTTAGTATGTTTCATGTTATTGTTTTTTGTTTTTAATGCTTTTTGTTTTTCTTTTGGTAATTTAATTTGTGTTTACTTTAATTATAATGTACATGGGGAAACCTGTTAAATAAATAAATAAATAGATAAATAAATAATTCATGTCATGCGAGAATTTTTAAATTGTGTTTTGGGCTCGAATATGTTTTTTTTTATAAAATTATCTCCACTAAATTGCCATCATTCTTTATTTTTAAAAAATAATTTATTACCACCGCCAGTTAATTCATTATACTTTACGAGTATTTATTTTGGCCTTCGTCGTTTTATAAACTGATAGCTGAAAAGCGTTGAAATTATTATGAGTTTGGCGAAGGTGATGATTTTTGATGTGGCCTGAAAAATGCGCTCATAAATCTTGGATAAATATCTCGAGATATTTCATGTTGTCTAACCAGAAAACTTCAATGCGATGAATGAATCTGATTCATTTCGCCTTCATCAAATTTTGTGTTGTGTGTTGAAGTAGAATGTTCTGTATTAAGGATAGAATGTTCACATATACGAAACTTATGTACAGTGTACATACTAAACTAAACTCTAAAACGATATTTTTTGCCTTTGAATTTGTATGAGAAATATATTATTACTAATTATTACAGCGAGGTTCGTTGTTTGAGCAGCGAGCAGTTTTGACCCACTCTCTGGAGTGTTGCCGTTGAAATTATTATCGCGTGCGCGCGCATCACACCTCTGGGTTATTTCTATTAAACCACTGTCCGTTTGATCTTGAAACGGAGATATATTTCAATTTTACTCATGTTGTTTTAATAGTATTTTTTTATTCCTTTACCACTTCTGATAAGCGAAAACATCCCGGCTTCGTTCGGAACTAGGCAGTGGCTGCTAAAACTATAGGTAACCTTACTTTAAGTTTACTTTCTGTATATCTTTCTATACTGGCCATATGAATGTGATCGGACGAACTTATCAAATTTAAAAAAAAAAGTGTCCGATGTTATTTGCCATTTCATGTTTATAAATCAGGCATTCATTGAAGACAAACAAACCACCGGTGTACTCAGTCTTTTACAGAGATTTTTTGGTAAAATGTTGATAACAAACGAATTTTGAAAAAAAAAAACGAGGACAGAGAAAGGGTGGGGCGGATGTCAGAGGCTTTTCCGAGATTAACAAAATAAAAAATTCGGTCTGCGCGGACCAGACGGTGGAAGTTAAACTTCTTTAGCCATTCGCACACACCCACTCACACACACAGCCAGGATATATAAATGAAATATAAGACATTTTTCTCTGTTATTCAATATATTTCTCTTCAATATATTATTATAAGTCACTTCATTATTATACTATACATTATCATTATCAATAATTTCTTCTATAATCATTCTTTCATCTTGGTTATTTTCTGACTGTTCATTAGAAATCGTACTCTATTCCATTCCAAGAAGACACAATCGGTTTATGATAACTAAAGTAACTAACAAATATTCTAGATTCAAACTTCTCAAGATATCTACTAACTACATCGATGGTCACACGCTGGAGGGGGACTACGCGCGGCGTTCCAGGTCTCTCTACCAAAGATACCCCAAGAATCTCGGTGGGTCAGTAGTTAACGCACTCGTCTCCCACGCTAGAGTCCCTGGTTCAATCCCCGGTTGGATTTTTTTTTTCACAAATTATACGATTGTATACAAATATACGAGAAAACGTATAAAAAGGCACTCTACGGATTTTACTCCTAACGCGTGACGTGGTTTCTCGACCAACATGCCATCCTAATAAGTACAACGGGCGCAAAGAAGTATAACTTCAAAAATGTATATTGTAGCTTTGTCTGACATGGGAGTGTCGCCCTTGGAAAGAGTGCAAAATGTGGTCATATACGATTCTCTTGAAAACGAGATATTTCAAACCTGTGTACTGCAAAACCAACTTTTCTGTACCAGGTTAAATGCTTGCCTTAATGCAATGCAGATTTAGAAATCACTAGTAATACCCAAAAACAATTACACTCTATTTTAAGATACCCGGTGATTAGTATTAATATCGTAGAATTTTGTCGCTTTACAATATTTGATATTTTATCAGCCATTGTCAATTCCATGTAACGTCTATATTTACAATGTGTTGAATCGTTAGCATGCTATTAGGGCTATCGCAAACGCAAACAATCGCAAATAAGACAAACGCATTGCAGGATCGACCTGGCATGGAATACAATGTGCCATTGTTGCTCGAAATAGACGGATAGAGGCTGGTCACAGTCCCAACGATCGCAGCGCGCGCCGCCCCGCCATTGTCAAGCGCGCTTTCGCAACTAGCACTTGGAATGGACTCGCCACTGGGTCATGCGGATTGCGGATACCCGGATACTCGCACCGCGCCGCAGGAGGCTTTGATGCTATAAAGTTCCTACTTTACTCACTTACTCACTTTTAACGTTGCCGGAAGCATTTTTTTTTAACACAAAGTATACAGATCCGGTTAAGCCACTGTCTTCTCTGCCGGTTAGATCTTCATTGTACATATTTTTTGAATTGATGATTAGATAAATTTGAAACGAATTCAGCGTATTAGATAGATTTCATTAGAAAACCTATCTCTATCTCTTTATCACTTGTGTTTCTTTCAGGGTAAATAATTTTCTTTCTAACTTTCTTGCTTTTAGCGTAATTTTATTAATAAGTGAAGGAATAACATATTTTAGTTGATGATAGCCATACACTATTTTAACAATATATTTTACTTTCGACATTTGTCTAGTCATTTATGACAAGCTAGAAATTTTCAAGTGTCATCTTCTACTCGTATATACGCAATATTTACACATCCTACCATACCATTCCATAAGTCACGGAGATCGGGCATAAGTCACGTCCGATACAGAATGGTGTATTGCTAACCTGCGGGACTTAGTTGTAGCCCAGACATCCAGTCCCTATACTGTATTGTAATATGACCTACCCTTACTAGTTAATGCTTATATCCAAGTGTCGACATAAGTGTAAAAACACGAAAAATATTTCATTAGTTCCCATTTGTAATTTACTTCAGGAATAGCATTTTTTTGCTTTAGGGTAATAATTTAGTATTTTAATGAGTTTTTTAAAGATCATATCACATTTTAACGCGAAAGTGTTAAACTCTTATCTCAAATATTTTTTTTCTACTTATGATAATTCCAGCCATTTATATATCACCTGCAGCCTAAAGACTATGTAAGCAAAGCCAGTCGATGATATTCCACATTCCATTAGTCCCTAAGTAGGTGTTACGGTCCAAACAAATAAAATAGTTTTAGTGTATTCGGTTTGCCATATCAGAGGAACTCTTGTCTGAGGAGGAAACTATATACTTACCTTCAGCTACTAAATAATCGATTTCACTTACATGTTACATGAATTAATTTTAATAAAAGGTTTTTATGTACTTTATGGATTAGACATGATGAGAAATTGCTAAAGTTTATGCAAGTTAATCTCTAACGAACGTAATATCAAAAACAACGATTGTGTGTTTAGGTAATAGGTAATAGAAAATCCAAAAATCTATTTGTGATTATTTAATCCTCGAGGAAACATTTTATAGTAGGAGGAAGAGTGCATTTCTGAAAAGGGGTCGTCAGTCGGTGGTGTCCGAGACCTTCGAATGCCAGCATAGTCTCGGGTGATAAAGTAAAATCGTATGTAAAATAAAGCGTATGCAAAAAAAGAAGATATCTGGTTAGATTGAAAACGAGTGACTATTTCCTCTATTTGGAAAAACGCTTCCTAAGATGTTTACACATTAATTATTAGGTCCCAGTATTCCATTAGTCCCTGTCTACGGTATGACAGCGCTGCGTGAACCTTTCAAGTAGTTGAAGCGGTCGAGGATGAGGGAAATTTACTCAAGGTCGTGATTTCGTCGCTTGCGTATGTGTAAGAAAAGAGTTTACCCTACATATATTCACCGGGGTAGGGTCAAGGCAATTTATCGGTTAAACGATTGCCCAAATTGATTAGATACTTGATATTCTTCGCGAGTCATCGACCTTGGCAACCTAAAAGCCACGCTTTGATATATTTTGTAAATGCCAAAGGTTGAGTATATTTTCAACCTTCATAATTCTATAAAATAATATTACATAATAAAACTTTCTTACTATTAGTATAGTATATAAAAACCCTAATGCCCGAATAAATTGACATTTTTATTTATTATTATTATTAAAATAATTTTTTAATTATTATTCAATAAAATTAAAATAAACAAAAACAATATTGTTTATGCATAATCATTAAACAACAAAGTAATAATTGAACATATAAATTTATTTATTTATCTTCGATTTTTGGCTTTTGCAAGGGGTTTCTATAAAAATAATACCAAAATTTAAAAAAACTTTTCTATAAACTATTAAAAATGTCAACATACTTTTTAAATAATTTCTGGTAATTATGGGGATATTATACAAATTTCAGAATTTATACTTTTTTCTAACGCCTAAAGATGCTTAGTATAATATAAATTACAATCATTTGGTAATAAATTAAGATAATGATAATTTGTTTGTATAGGAATACCAGAGATAACAGGATATTAATACTAAAAGTTTTGGCAGTTGTTTAACACTTTCTACTATTTAGAATTTATTTCTTCTTTATCTTTATCGAAATGGTGAAAAGCAGAGTTTGGTTGGCACAGGAAACCGATCGTAAGTTAAAACTAAAAGGTGTTTTTTAGTTAACCTAACCTAACCAACTCACGGCCATCTCAGTTCAATTTCCATAAGCGACGTTTCTTAATCACCTGATAATCGTGTCCTGCCAAAGCCAAAAATATTGATTCGGTAGATACCTAGTTAGTGGTCTGGTTAGGTTAGTCAATGCTACGCCGACGCGCCGCGCCCTTTCTTGTCTTATCTGCACAAATATTTCACTAAGGATTGTCATCTAACCACATGAATATCGGTCTAATTTGACCTCAACGAGCAAAGCGAAATGGTGCGCCCTAATTTGCAAATTTCCGGGCCGCTTTTATTTACTAAGATCCTATATTTTACTTACTTAGAGTCAGTTCCGATCGAAAAATGGTGTCTTGAAATAAATCATACTTATACAGCACAGTTAAAAATAGGTTTCTTTTTTTAAATTTATTTTAAACTAAAATCAGTAAAATAATGCCACGCCTGACTTAAGAATTGTTAGTATAGTTGAAATTATAAAAAAAATATATAAATATTGCAAAAATAATCCTAGTGAAATGGAGAAAAAAATATAGTATAATATAGAAAACATATTCATACGCGGTGGACAATGAAGAGAAGGGAAAAAAACAAATTGTTTATTGTTTATCTACGATTATGTGCTCACACATGAGTGCAATAGGCGTGTTAGATGGTGAGTGTGTTTATTCACTAGAAATCACTTAAATCTTGCCCAATTGTGAATATTCTAGCTCTGAGTTATATAGAAGAATTAACACTGTCGTGGATAAATGCACTCGCTGTTACTTTAATAGCGAACTAACGAGATTATGCGTAAGGCCACTTCTATCTAAATTGGGCCTAACGTTTATTTTTATGCCAAAATAATGATTGGCTTATAATTATTTGTTAGCCCTTTAGGAGTCTTTGACGGCGACTTGCACTTTAATTACCCGAGAAATTATATAAAAAAGTTTAGGAGAAAAATTCACGTAAGTAGTGATCGATCACAAAAATAGGTAATTATTTTGATGATCTGCAAATGAGGTCCATGCAATATATTAGCATAAAAAGAGAAATACTGGTAAAGATGGCTCCGTTGACAGAGAATACTCAGGCCATACTTCAAGTCCGTTACGGAATGATGCACTGCGGACCGCGTAACTGTATAAAAGCGATGCGTCCATTCGCTAAGTTACATGATAATATGATCTAACTTTACTAACTATTTGCCCAGGAACGTGTCGTCATAGATGTTTACACAGCAAAAATATTTAATATACGTAGTTATTCCTAGTTGTAATTACTTTAAAATAACATTTTTTACTAGTGTGACATTTCAGAGTATTTTTTAATAATAAGTTTTTTTATTACCCTATCACTTTTTTATCGTATGAATTCGCTTAAGTTTATCTCAAATCTGCTTACCCTAGATATAATATTCAATATCAACATTTCCCTACCTACTGATTAAATGTTCGATGATACATTTCAGGGTTCGTCAAGTCCTTAGTTATTTGCACGTGCATATTTACTCGCTTATCACTATTGATCGATCCAGTGATTCATGCACAACGAACATATGGTGACCTACTTCTATGTTATATGACCTGTTTCTTCTTTGTTATTCATTTACGCCGCGAGACTCAAGAAATAAACCAAAGTAACATGCGTACTGGAAGTTGATTTTACTTGTGTCTTCTCGTTAGATATGAACTTAAAACAATATCGTAACGATGCCATGAAAATTTTTGCACACATAGTTTGAATTAGAGTGAGTAAGAAAAGAAAAATATATATATATATTATAGATAAAGCGTTTTATTGAACTACTAGGTGTGGGTGTGTGAGAAATAACAGAAGGGTGTTAGGGTGTGTAAGTGCAATGTGTGTTTAGGACGAGATAGAGAGATTTTATTATTGCATTGTGATCACATCTAATTATAAATGTTACTAAAGGCAAAATACTCTGTTAGGCATAGATTTGCATTGGGTTTATCACTTTATTTGTGATATGGTTCATACTACACACCGGTTTACACTACTACACACAGCCAGCCTATGTGATCAGGCGAAGCGAAGTAGGGGCTCTCATACTGCGAGAGACCCTACGCAAGCCTACCACCCTACGGAAAAAAACTCGAAATACTAACATTAAATGTTCCAATCATGTTTCATAAAAAGTCGTTTCATGGCATATATGAATCCAATGACCAAACCTTTGTGAAAATTATATCTACCGCAATTTATCTTAACGGAAATGATGTGTTATCGTTTTACCACATAATTAAATTTCATAAAATTGTTTTCCTAAATTTTCAAACTGCCAAGTCATCATAAAAACACTGTTAAATTACATATGCGTTGGTTTAATGTTTGATAATTATTGATATACTAGCGATGCCAACCTCAAGTGGTTTTATTTTTTTGTGTAGGCATTGAGATAGTGTTTTAAATTCGCTGTCTTCGCCATAACGAATACGTCTATTTAGTATTTGTTTTAGTATTGCGATTTTGACGAAATATAAACTTTATGCAAATCGTGAGGTTTTGATCTGCCAATGAACGTTTCGTTTGAACCGCACTTCAAGATCGATCGATCTCAGGCTCGTTGCTTTTGCCACAGATATTATATTGCTCTCGTTGGCCATCCGCTTGTTTGGCTCACTGTCTGTCACGACCTTAAACTATTAATTTAATTTAACAAAAAAAAAACTATTATTATTAAACATATCTAAACTCTTTATCTACACGGTATATAATATTTACATAGTATATAATAATGGGTTACCAATTAAAACATATTAATTCCAATTCCAATGTAAATTTATTTATTTTGTGAATTACGAATAATTCTTGTTAAAATCGATTTGTGATTACTTTCTTTCACTCAAACATTAAATAAATTCACAACGGGATATTACTAACTATGCACAACCAGTTAAACCTCCTACTGCCAAAATATTGTAATACAAGTGCGTACTTGGGCTTACATTGGTATAATCAACTTCCAAAAAAGTTCAAGGAAATTGAAAATATACCTCAGTTCAAGAAAGCCATTAAAACGTATTTACTTAAGAAAAGCTTTCATAAACATAGCTAACTGATTGAGACTAAATTCTAGAAATAATAAATAGGTTTAAGAGTAATAGGTTTTTCAACGTTAATTGTATTTTAACTTATATTTCATATATTTTTATTAAATGCTCTTGCTCAATTAGTTTATTTCTGTGTATGTAATTTAAATGTGAAATGTGTAGAAAAAATGTTTGTGATGGAGTATAACATGTAAGTATATTGTTTTTAAAAATGTAAGACAATGTAAATGTAAGGGTAATGTTCTCGTGAAAGATAAATAAATAAATAGATATTAAATGTAATAAAATAATACTAAATACATAACAACTGTTTCATACATATATATCTACTCGTAATATGCTTATGACAGCATAAAAAATATAGAGTAAACATTATTGTTATAACAGCTGCAGAATTTATTATTAGTCTCTGGCACGAGCCTACTTATCCCGTATGGCGGCACGTTCGTGTATGACTTACTGTCCGCCTGACACGCACATCGCACTATACTCGATTCGTGCGTACCTATTGGATTAATCTTAAATAAATTCTTTTTTTGCGGTAGAAAGTTTTGGGCTAATTTTTTTCTGCCTTAAATTAGTTGGTGTTATTTAATTTATGATAGTTAAATGCAACGTGTGTTAAGTTTTGAAAATAATATATTTTTTCCCTAATATAATGCATTTTCTTTGCTTTTTTCTTACACTAGCGTGTGCCGATCGAAACATCGAACCTCATGAAGTCAACAATCGACACCAAAATGTCGACTGATTAAATGTCGACAAATCAAATTGTCAACAAACCAAAAGGTTGGCATATTAAGCTTTTAGGGCGAAAAATAGTAAAAAAAATAATCAGAATGATTGCCTAACAAAAGGTAGAGATCTTGAGGCTTTGGGTACCAAAAAAAGGTAGGTACGTAAAGCATAATTGCCCCTTATACTAACACAGTTCTTAATACCCGAAAACAGATTAAGGTTTAACAAGATATTAAAAGTAAATATTGTTGAGAGTCGCTAAAATAAAATGTTGCCAAATTAATAAATAAAATATCTTGGTACTTTTTATAACTCTAGCCTACATGTATAATGTATTTATAATAAAAGAAACTGTGTAAAAAATATTTGACGCCTTGTCACCTAAAAACCTTCTGATTTTTTCATCGTTTAATTCGTCGACTAGTTTGTCAATTTTATGATCTGTCCTTTTGGTGTTGGTTTGTTTTGATTACCAACCTTTTGATTGTCGATATTTCGTATCAGACCCAAACTAACAACGCGGTTGCTTTCTGAAACTTTGACATCATATGTGATATCTACATATCGGCACTGTTATTTTCTGCGTTTGTTTTTTACCCTACAAGATACCTTTTTCTTTTTAAATTTTAAAATAGCCAAATATTTTTTTTGATTTTCATCTCAAAACTAATATTTTTTTAGTGTTTCTAATCTTTCCAAAATTCCAATCAAAAGCTTGCTTACATCTTAGTTTTACTGTCCTTACACGGATAGTGTCCTTATACGGCTATCCGTATAAGGACAGAAAGACGCCTTCGCGGGCGCGTGACAATTATTGCGACATATCGATATTGATATAATTGATAAAAAACAACGCAAAATCTGTTTTTTTTTTTTAATTTTTTTAAAGAATAAAAGAAAATAGGCGTATCATATATCTTTGACACGTTGTCGACTTACCCTGTTATGTTTCCATTGTGCCGGTTAGAATGTTTTGGAATACAAGTGTTGATATATATTTAATCAAAAATGTTTTTATTTATTGCTTTTTAACTGACAATATTTTCGTCAAATATTGTATGGCGGTTGTTTTACGTTAAACTTACGAGGCTCTACCTAGCAATTTGACCATTCCGAGAATTATGATGGAAACTGAATCAAGATGAACCACCATCGGAAGAATGGAAAAAAAGCGTAAGTTGAAAACCGCAGTAATTAATAACATGTTATCAATGGCGGGACCCTTTGAGGTCTGCCGACCGGCTAGGTATGCACTATGCAGCTTGTAAGAACGGCCGGGCGTCTGCGGCGGTTGCGGTTGGGGGAGGGGGCGGGGGGAGCATGCGTTATACAAGGTTTTCCAAAGTTAGCTTAGCTCTATGTATGACACACAATATAACCTCCTAAACGGTACAACTTATTTTCTATAATTGATTAATAAAATGACATTAAAAAAGCAAACTTTGCATTTTTTGGACAAAACGGTCCAAATTTTCATAATAATTATTCAAACTGGGCTAAATCCTTTTTTTGTGTATAAAGTAGTCCAAATATTTTTTTAAGCTTCATTCTAAAATCATGTGTGTCAATATCTTTTTTTTTTAAATAATTGCTATGACGTAGGTCATATACAATTATTTTGAGCCCTACTCAACTAGGCCAAATATACCTGTACATAGTCAGGGGAGATGATGGTAATGAAGCGTTAAAATGATATGACCATGTGCGGAATCGAACCCGCGACCTTTGGGCCAATAGTAGAACCCCTTAACCACTAGACTGCCAGGATCTCAAATAATCTCTCGGTCTTTATAATTTCTATAAATTAATAATTTAATCAAAAATAACTGATCCTCCTTGTTTAGCTGTAAGCTGCCATCTATTTATTATTTATGATTTTCGTGGGTAATAAATTAACAGTATCAAATTACGCGATATATAAATATTCAATTTTATCTATTAGTATGTTAATAATATTAACATAATAATATAATGTGTTAATATTATCTAATAACATTAACATTTAAAAAAATATATATATGTATATTTTCCTATAATACCAAAAACAATTTTGGTTAATCTATGCATTAAGAAATTCGGCATTTATTACTATGGCCTTTGGCATATTTAGGCATCTGTTTCTTAATCCAAACAAGAATGTGTGATGACACCCTGCCTCTCACTAAGGGAGGAAATGGAAATATGAGGAAAAGGAATAAATAGGGATGAAAAAAAGTTTGCTTACAAAATCGTTATTTGAATAACGATTCAAAGAAGAATCAAAATAACTAAAAATATTTTTGTTCAACTATGCTAACATGTAGGCTAGGGTTATAAAAAAAGTTATAGACGACAGGTCAGCGTTTTTTTCTTTTTAAAAATCACTAAAGTCAATTACGTTTAAACTTAATAGAGAATAGTGTGAGGCTCTATCATGTCTATTCGTTTTGACCATGACTTGCGGAACAACCTGTATAGTCCTATTGTTACTCTAAGCGTTACCCGTTGAATCCAAATCACTCTACCGTGCGTAAAAGAGTTTTTCTCAAACACATCGACGGAAACTCTTATTGTAAAAAGCATATTATCGACTGTCGTTTTTTTATGTTGTTTTTTTTTATGCCGAGGCCCTAAAGGCATGTTTTTACTCAGTGCGTCGCGTTGCGGTTACGAATCCCTCCGATCGCCGCCCATTACCGTCTGCGCTTGCGGCTAGACGATTATATTTTTATCGTTTCGTGATTTTCGAACTATGCGTAGTCACTTAAAAATGTTTTTATCGTATTTTACATGTTCTGTTCGAAAATTGATATTGATCGCACTTTGAAAATAACAGACAGTATCACCATAATACGTATTCTAGAAAAATATCCAACATGTAGCCTCTCAGTACTTTATATTAAAGTACCCTTTTATCTCTATATCCAACCTTGTGCTTTAATGGTGATTTTAAGATAAGCTGACACATTCTACATTCACAGGGAAGATCGCTAGCTCATATATAGCTTAGGATGTCCCAGGGCAATCCCAATAAAAAAAACAGCTAATAGGTCCTACGATTCCTAGTGTTATTTGTTAAGAAACTATATCAAAATTCATTATGGTATTCGAGAAAAAAAATGTTGAAGTTTCTATTTAAAATCTAATATATTTGTGTAAAACGAGTTTACGTCCGCTCGACCTTGAGTTGCATTCACGATGTGGCGCCCGACGTGTTTTCAGCGGGTGTAATCTGCCTGGCGAACGCTGCCGTAATATTATGATTGTTTTACACAAATTTAGTTTAAAAAATAATTAATTTAGGTATCAAATATTTTTGCATTTTTTTATATAATTTCTTACTCGTAACAGTGAACATAATATACACTCCCTTAAATTTGCGGGAATGATCTTGGGACAACATGTATATAGTTTTAATATATGTGATCTAAAATCTATCTAATGAAAACCTAATGAGTATAATATTCGGGCACCAATAATGCAGAAAAGTAATTTATAGCTGATCAACTCACGATAACTTATCTTTTGATTTTGTCTCGTATTTTGATTGAAAATTAGATATCCAAGAATTATAGAAAAACAAATAAAAGTGTAGTTGATTCCTCGGCCCATATCCATTTGTTTCTATTGTTGGTTTAATTCTAGTCCCATCTGACTTATGACGACCTCAACCTTAGCCAAGACTACTTAAAAAAGACTCGTAGTATTAGCTAATATATCCATAGGCAGTATACATATATATATATATGCAACGTACTAGTGAAATTGTAACGCATTATTCACCACCTGCTTAAATTTTTATATATGTACACATGAAAGTTTTTTTTATGTAAGATTTTGTATTCCTATATTTTAATCTTTTTTAAGCTCAATAAACATTTAATTTTATTAAATAATAAATATCAATCTTAAAAGATTAATATTACGTGAATAACCCTGTAAAGCTTTGCCCACATCGATTTGGCATGTCAACATTGCTCGCTTAAAATCGGGCCAAGCCCGCATTGAAATAATAGTTACTAACTTGGCCCAATACTGAGTGGGCAGTGTCAACATTGTCACTATAAAACCGAGCCATGTTCGCCAATAAACCATTTTTGGCGACTTTGCCCAGCAGCGGTGTGCAATGCTGGCATTGCCCGGGCAATTCCGACTCTGCACACCCTGTGGGCTTTGCCCGTAGCAAATATACTAAATAAACTTTCATAGAGAGCCATCCCAAGGTCTTACAATTTAAAATATTGAGGTTAATTTCGCTGGCCCCGAGACTAATGACTCAATGACGCGGACATCACGCGATTTGATAATAATTTTCATTTCAAACGACAAAGGTTATCGTATTTTTTTTAGGTTAGTTTTTAATTTAAAATCATTTCATTCAGAGATAATAAAATGTTTATATTATAATGATAAACAATAATTGCAATAGTTCTTCATTTCTTATCATTAAATTATGTAAGCAAAACCAAAAACGAGAGTTTGACGCAGGACAAACTGTTAAACCACAAACAGATATAAAAAATGTAGACCGATGGATACATTTTATATTCCTTCTATGAAAGTCCCATTCCACTAGACAAATTAGTATAATTTTTGTTTATAATAAAAATAATTCACAGGATGAATTTATTGTGCCGTCCGCCCCACTTTACTATAGTGATTCCTATTAGTTAGGAACAACTAATTTCGATTATGAACTAAAATTTGATTCATGTGAATCGATATTATAACAGATATTATAAATCGTTTAACGTACTAAAGAATATACAGAGTATGCATATATATTGAATAATTTTAAATGTGTAATTCTTAATGGGTCTTTTAATTATTAATATTGTTATTCTTATATTTGTAATGCTCTGTCTTCACCAATGAATATAAAAAAAATTGAAATAATTTTCAATTAGGTCAAATAAAGTTAAATCAGTAAGTATTATTACCTGGCAGTAAAAATAGTGAATAGGTTTCCTAAAGATGTTTTCGCAACATTTTTGTTGTTGTCCATGTCGAAGATAGCAAATAAATGATGTCACTATTTTTACTGAGAAATATCTTCCAAGCCAATCTTGTTTTCGTTTACTAAAAATTAACCTACTGCGTAGGCCGCAGTAGTTGGTTAGTCCCTGCAATCGCGCAATAGTGCTATAGTGCTATAGTGCTCTCACCCACGACCGGTTCAGTTGGAAAGAGACAAACAAGTAAACAAGTTAATTGATCAAAAATAACGGCGCCTGCGCCTCGCAAATGTAACAGTGTTGCCATATTTACTTTTCATCCAACACCGTGTTTTGAACTTATCAGTAAAAAAATTAAATATATATTTTTTTTAACCCTAATGGTGACTCTTAAAGACTATGGGAATTATTTAAAAATTTTCCTTCAAATTTTCATATATTTTTTACATTTATTGTTGTATTTTATGAATACTCATTTAGACTTAACTATCAAAACATGAAAACTGCCTTTTAAGTAAAATGTGTTTGAAGAGATTCAAGATGCTAGCTGATTATAGCCACACAGTTGGATAGCGAATCTGTGTCATCGCATATGAGTGGAAAAACTGGTTACATGTTACTCCATATAGAAAAGCGTACACATAGATAATTTATAGATTAGAGACTATGAAATATTAGGACTTCAATTCTATCTCTCCCTGTCAGAGTTTTATGTTATCCATTGCATTACTGCGCATTTTACTATTTTGACGTTTAACATGAATTTTGCATAGTAACCGATAAATACATATTATAGGCTTGTAAAAACATATTAACGCTTATATTAGATTCTTTCCATTATTTGAGTCATTAAATATTTTTTTATTTATTCTCTATGAGTAATTTCATACAAAAGTATGACTTACATTTTTAAAAAAACAATATATTTAAATATATATTTTATACTGCATTTTAACCGTTTTACAATATTTACATTCCTAACTGTTTTACAGAAACACGGTATCGATTTTAAGTGGAAGAGGTTTCAATGGCTAATGAATTACTAATTTGATGATAATATTGCAAAAAGAAACGATATACTCGTATATATTACAAAAAACATTTAAGCTTTCTTTTTTACTTCTTAAATTTTTGATACATAAGACTTTCACTTGTATATTTAACGAATAACTGTGATATTATTATGTCTTCCGAGTATCTTTATTTTTGCCTAGGAAGCCTAAACTACACACTCCACATACTGCGTACATAGAAAAAACAATAATAGATAATAAATTCTTAAAAAAATCAGTAATATTTTTTTTCTTCAAAGTTCTAGAATTGGAATATTGTTTTAAAAACATTTCCTGCGGCTGGCATTACCGTGGACAACCTCGTTTGCTACAATAAAATAATTGCGACTCTAGCTCTAGTGACGAGCGACGCGCCGCTACTCGTATTAGCAGGAAAACCTGATCGTCTCTGCCCTCGGCGACCTCGGTGACTTGTCGGCTGTGACGTCACATGGCGCGACTGCTGTTCACCAATCAGCCTCTTCGGTGCTGGGGGCACGTCAAGCGTTATGCCGAAGGTTTTCCCTGAAATTCCACCGCGTTTTAGGTTTTAATCCTTCCCTAATAAGGACAGTCTATATTCTATGCCACCTCTGCTCCACCCCACATCCTATCTTTAAGAAAAAGGTTTAATAGATGTCCAAAATCATAATAAACGATAGAAATGCTAGTTGAGAAAAAATTAAACGGGGAAACGATCATTTTTCAAAAACACATTTTGTCACCGATAACCTCGAAGCAACCTGTGTCAAAAAAATAAGCCCAAATAGTTAAACAAAATATATAAAAATGCTAGTTGAGATAAAATAAAAAACCGAAACGAACTTTTTGCAAAAACATGGAATTTATACTTTTATTTTGTAACTTTTTTATATGACTTTCGAAGGTAGTTTAGCAATGTTTGTATGATTGGTGGTCCGGTGATATGTACTCCTGATTCTGAGTCCGAGGTCCTGGCCCGAGTGGGTCCGACTCGGTTAGATATTTTTTTACAAAGGTACTTTTTTCAGACTTAACCACACACAACACATTCATACATTTACATACATTTTCATACATTTTCGAGATGTTTCTGCCTGTTATGAATGGCGTCGCTGCACTCGGTGAACGAAAACCGAGAAGGTAGGGGGGCCTAGTCTCGAATTGACTCGCCACGCGCTCGCTGTCGGTTTCACGTGTGCGCATTACTTATTGCATTAGACAAATATCAAACTGACAGCGATCTATATATATATATATATATATATATATATATATATAGATTTTTTTTTTAAACATTCCTAATATTATTAATGACCACTTTTCAGATCTCGATCTACAACTAGCTCCGGAAATATATCATAAATAAACGACTACATTATATGACAATAATAACGACATTATTAGTTATTTCCTCATGATAGGAAAATCAATTTGCAAAAAAAATAAATTAAATAAACGAAGAAAACAATTTAACCAATATACACCGTGTTCCAAGTACACTCGCGATTTAAAATCCAGCTAATTGGCCCTGCGATTTCAAACATGATTCATAATTCATCATGGTTTACGAGAAAAAAAAATGTAAACTTTACGTGATAATATTAAACCGTTTCTTGACTGTCCGACAGCGACGCAGGTGAATCAAGGCCGTAGCGTAGCAAAACGAGATATCGATCGCATTTTACAACGCTCGAAAGAATTCACACCAGCAGCGCTTTAATAAAATTGATATTTTTTTTCCCATTCTTTTTAAATATAATTTCTTATTCTTAATAGAGAAAATAATTACCCCCTTTAATTTTCGGGAATGATCTTGGAAGACCTGTATATTTTTTTAAATATTGATTTTGTAGTTAACATAGCTAAATAGAAAATACTCAAGAAGTAAAGAGCTCATTTCATTAGCTTCAAGTTTGTGTCGTATTTTGATTCGTGATTAGTCTAACATTTATGTCAAGTAATATTTATTTTTCTTTTCTTTCAGGTAAGTGCCTTCGTGAATTATTGCCAGATATCTGACGGCGGAAATCGTCGCCTGTTGACCTTAGCATTCTCATCCAAGGGCGCTGAAGTAGGATTTCATTAAAAGTTTTTCGCAAACATGTGAGACCAACCACAATATTCTTTATGAACTTTTCTCTTCTTTCTGTTCTAATACGAAGCAGAATGGTGCTCAACCAACACTGAAAATATTCAGAGGGGTGAAAAGGGTTCTATAATTATCTTTTTAAAACCCCATTACTAACAAACCCACTTGACCCCTGTACCTTTTAGGGTTTAGGGTCTCTTTTATCGTTCTTTATTACTGTGGCTTGTAATCCTTTTTTGATTTATTCCTCTGAGTACGCCTTCTCTACTTATCTCTGTGCTTAACCGCATGTCTATTGCCCGTTACCGATATCACTTCAAGCTTTGGTTACATAAAATAGCTCATAGTTTTCGAGCACTCCAAATCGTCACCGAAGTATGCAGCATCCCAAGACGAAACGGCTGACATGCAATCAGAAAGGTCGAATAAAAAATACATGCTATGGTAAAGTATGTATCAACCGACTAACCTTGATAATAAGGAACATAATAACAATTCAGCTGAATCTGAGTTTATTAGGTCCACCGCTCTCCCAGTTTGTAGTGCCTAAATGCTCTTTGAACTATTAACTGCTTATAATCATTAAGTTTTATTTAATGGGACACAGGACGTAGATCGAAAGCTAAAGAATGAGTTTAATATGACTTGATGAAATTATCAATCATTTCGAATCATTTTTCTTCTATTATATATACTGTCTCATTTCTGATTATGATCAATACAGAAAATGCAAAGTTTGGGTTCAATGGTCCAGTTGGAATTTAGAAATGCAACTTCCCTCATCTTACTATCAACCATTTCATCTTATGAACCGTTCTTTGGCTGGATGAATATCTATTAAAATGTTATTATTTGTTACTTAGATTTTAAAGGCAGTTCAATTTTGGTCTGCTTTAAAATACTTTCATCGTTACTATAACTCGTGCTTGCATCATTATTTTATTTCGTTCTGTTTTGGTTTCTATGATACTTCTCCGTTTTTTTTCTGTCCATCCGTAAAGTTACTGCGGAAATTGAATGCGGATGTTATCTTAAAGGTGTACTCCGGTGAGTATAAAAGTGCGTCACATTCAATCAGATCTTGTCATTTTCCTTTTTATTTTATTTCCGGTTACCAAAGGCGAGAGTGCGACAGTTTTATTTATTTTATTTTAATATAGCTTTTGTATGTAGTAACGGTAGTTCAGATCAATCGATCTACTTTTCAAGATAATGTTTTTCAAAATTAGGATTTTACTCTAATTTAATATCTTTCCTAATAATATTAAAATCATTTTGGAATATAATATACGTGTATGTGTAATATTGCAGGATTTAAAAAACATATATTTTTCAATAAACATTCAAACATTGCTACATACAATCCGTCACAGGCTGGTATATACTTGACCGTAATAAATAAATGTTAATGACAATATCAATATTATTTATTATTCCACTGGTTTCGCTAGTTATATTATACAATCCTTAAAATACATAATTTTGGTTTACACGGTATATGTTAAAAACCTTACTGGGCCTTTCTAGCTAATTCCAAATAACACTAACGGTAACCAAATAACGGTGTGGTAGGTTTTTCTACAGCTTCTTGTCAACCAGTTCAATCGATATCTTTTGTTACACTCCTGGCTCTTTATACTGTGTTTTTGGCAGAAATTTTATCTGAAGTTCCCAATTTTGAGTGTCGCGCTTACCCGTCAAAATACCCGTCAAATTTTTTCGCAATTAATAACAAGTTTTTATTTTGCTTTAGTTAAACAAACCTGAATGAAAATCATCAATAATTGCACTTATTTGAATTTGAATACAGGACGATGTACCGAAATTACATTACCAACAAACAAGATATATCAAACAAGGTCTTTTTTTAACACTTTTCATTGGTTTATTATCCTCCGCTTACTATTTTTATACCTTGCTATGTTTTTACGAGTTTGGCAATAGCAATTAAGAGCCGAATAAAATCAATTCAACATAATCTCGCTTCCTCCCATTAATTGAGTAGATTATCTTGCCCATTTTCGATAGCTGTACGAAACTGAAAGCGTTTAATAGTTGTTTTCCTTTCGGTTCTTGTCGAAATATGGCGATCGTGGGCGATTTGCATAGATCATGACCTTCTCCGCGACTATAATCTATGCTCAACGCTAATTTCGTTTTTCAAACGAGGACTTGGCGCCCGCGACAAGCGCGTGACGTTCTTGCTATTATTTATATTTTTATCACTTCCTACTTTGGTTTTTTCCTCCACGATTTTAGGCATTTTCTTTATACAGATTTGGCGAATGTTCGATTACTCTGGCATATCATCGAAATATTTTTATAAACTTGTTTTATCAGGAAATACATAATTTAATATTTCAAGTTAATTTATAGATCTGTTAATTTATTTTTAAACGCTCTTTGTGTTCAGGGCTTTCGAGTTTCATAGTTAAACCGAAGGTCTGCGATTTACGACGGATGACGCATTTATGGGCTCTAAAGCAAAATGTCTTAAATTTAGTTTTATTATAAAGATAAGGGTTTGCCATTATGTTTTAAAAATGATTTCGGGTAAGTGGCCGCCGCGGCTGACTCGAACAAATTCCAGCCGAGAGGCCCAATTTTCAACCACTTTTTGCAGCAAGTTGGGCCGTATGTCAGCAATAACGCGCCGAATATTCTCTTCCAAGGCGTTAATCGTGTCCGGCTTATCTGCGTAGACAAGCGACTTCACATAACCCCAAAAAAAATAGTCCAGCGGTGTTAAATCGCACGATCTTGGAGGCCACGCTACAGGCCCACGACGCGATTTTTACTTTATTTTAGAGGGATTTAAAAAAAATTTAGAGTGATTTTTTCTAAATTTGCACTATTTGCAAACGTTGTTCAGGAGTAAGTCTATTCATTATGAAATGGCAAACCAAACTGAGCATAAATCAAGTGACAGGTGTCAAAAACACAAACTACGAAAAAAGTAGTGCCAGATTAAAAACCACGCCTCTAAAAAAAAACATTCTATATAATAAGAGTTCCTAAGAGTAAGAGAAAAAAGTATAGGAAGATCTAGTAGTTGCATAGTAGTCGACTACTATGCAACTACTAGATCTTCCTATACTTTTTCCCCCCCCTCGAGGGAGGGGAATGTATTAATGTATTATGCTATGAATATCGTTAATAATTATTCAATAATAAAATTCGACAATTGATTATTTTTTAAAGTATTGCCCTGAGCTAGATTATACACAATTTGCTTGGACCACACTCAATTATTTGAGTTAAATTTATTTCGGGCGATTTCTTTATCTGTTATACGAGCCATCGAAGAGTTTCTTTTTTAATTTATTTATTTTGTATGAATTTTGTATCTTTAGGAAGAAAACTAAACTTGGTAAAGGCATATGAATTATAGCATTTTTGACCAAAAGTGCTAATCATGTGAGCATTTTTTTTTTTTTTTTTTGTGAATATTTACGTTAACACAGATGTAAGATAAAATTTAACATTTTTGTTGTTTACTGACAATGTATCATTTGTCTGGCACATGTTGACGCATATCAATTTCTGTTTTTATTTGAACAAAAATTCGGAAGGATGGTCTTCCTGTATTTTTATAAAATGGTGATGCTTCGCTGGCACTGCCCTAACTACAATGCTGATTTAGTTGTACGAGTATGCACCTAAGAACTTCGTACTAAGATACGTTACTATAGACCAGAGCCTCGAAAGACAACATTTCACCCATAAAACGTCACTTTTTAGTGATTAATGCAACGCAAGTAGTTACTGGCTCGTGAAGTAAGACAAGATGTTGAAACAGCTGACTGCTGCTGAGCGCCTCCGCGCCTCTCAGAGTCCGCGCCTTGTATTGGCGACTTACATAACGACTCGTAACTGACCCCCATCTGACCTCGTTTTTTTAAAGCTTCACGTTTTTGGTCAGCATATTACTTTATTTTTGGCATTTCTTTTACGAGTAGTTCATTCGCTAAAGATATAATTATTTCTGACTGGACTCAGATGGACGTGATAGCAAAATAAATGTCTTTACCGACATACACCTACCTATCAGGACTGACAACCTTTTGACTTCTAGAGTCTCAATACAAACAAGCTGGTGTGGGTTTTTTTCGGCAGTTTGTACTTTCCGTCACTTCATTTACACTGCAAAAATAATATAAATAAATTCTATTGTATCTTATCATTATGAGGGAGATGGAACAAATTTACCACATAAAAATATAACAAACTCTTTGGCATGTTGAGAACCGATTACCGATCGTTACCAGTATTTGCTACCAGCCGGTTGATGGTTAAAATGCTTCAACGATTTTAACTTCATATTATTATTTTAAAGGGCGAAACTTTCTTCTATTGATTTCGTTAAAAAACAGGTTTGAACGTTAATCTCTTTTTTCGCAGTGAAATCTATTTAATTCGTCTTGGATTTTTTTATGAAATCAGTGCTGCATTTATTACCTATTTATCCTTTTCTAACTACAACAAAATTATTAACATTTCTTTTACTATAACGTGTACGACTATTTGCAAGTATTTCTTCCAATATAGCAATTTTATTAAAGTGAACAAATAAATCAATAATTATTACAAAATTTAATTTTACTATTTATATATCAAACTAAAATATATTGCTTTGATATTGTTGACACCTGGTAAGTTCGTTGAAAATAATCATTCTGTTTTTTCCCTCCTTCAATTTGTCTCCTTTATTATTCACGTAGCTTTTAATTAAATACGGCAAAGTTATTATCGTGACAGTATGGGTGAGCTGGACGTATTCATTGCGATCGATTCAATTCAAGGTTTCTTAAATTAGATCAATTTAAGTCCGACAATCAAATGCTGTTGCCAATGCCGTCGGAACCCTATATTGAAGTCAATTATTATAAATTAATCTTTTATTAAATACAGGTTCACCTGACCCATCAGAGAACACTGGTTGTCATCGCTATTCCTTGAGCTTTGCTTTATAATGACATTTTATGCATAAGCTCTCGGAATGGCTATGGTATGTTAGTTTTTCATAAATCCCAAAAACATTCATAAATCATTTGTGAGTATTTTTTAGCGTCCTTTATACAATGTGAACACAACCGTTGAACCCTTATCTTGATGCATACTCAGAAAAAGGTTTATTTTCATACAATAATACCAGAATTAATACTAGATCCTAGATATTCCTTAATATTATAAAAATGGTCAAGTCCTTAAATAATTTTTTCCACTCAATTTTAAATGTAATTATTATCTTAAAATGCTTTGTAAGACAGTAAAAATACGTAATACTGTTTATAAATAAAATAATGTATTATTCATATATACATATATATTCAATTTACAAGAAATTTACAGATTTACATAGTGGTTTACATTTACATACAAAGAAAAAAGTTAATACTTCATAAATCTAGACACAAAAATGATGATTATGAGTCATTGGGATTAAGTAAACATTTTTTATTCTCGAAAAATTGCCATATTGAGATTATTTTGATTATAGAAATTGCTAAATAATATACTTTATAAGATATAATCGTAATTTAAATTACAGTGTTTTTTTAACCATTAAAAACTTTTCCACGAAATATTATGATATAAAAACACTATAAGTAAATCGTATTAAATAAAAAACTTACGTTACAATAATTCATAAACTTGTGCCAACTAGATAAGAATATTAAGGTTATCAATATTCCCTCCCCATGCCAATCACACTGCGACTGTGGTTCGAACCACCCCACTAGGCACGGTCTGCTAAGGGTGTCGGGGTGTTTTGCAGAGTTTTGGTTTTTATAATATTTTTAATACCGGAGTATCTCAGCATTCTCTGGAATTACCCCCTAAAAGGACACCATTGAATATAAATACACCCTATATATATATATTAAGATATAGTATAAGTGGATATAAATGATTATAATATAAAATATAAATCGAATGTACACTAGTATTACCTAATTAAAAAGTAAATATATAATACACTGGCTGTTCAACCCCGGTCTTCGCCCCGGGTTGGCAGCTGGCGCTGCGGGAGGTTTTGATGGCGCCGTCGGCGTACGACAACTCGTTTCTGTGGCACTCGGGATGAGTCGCTTCGCTTCCCATCTTTAGCCCCATCTGGCCATTACGTGCCTACCGTAGTATTCTTTGTCGTCGGCTTTGACTGTTGTTCCGGTAATTTAGTATAATTACACCGAATATTCCCATTTTTCGGGCCATTTTTTTTTGCCTAAAAACCATCTTCACCCTGCTACCATTATTAACCATTTAAAAAAAAATAGCCTAATCGCCCGAGTAGTTTCTGAATTATAATGCCCCAGACAGACACACATTCATTTTTATGTATTATATAGATAGCTATAATAGTAATAATATATATTGCATAATCATTTACGTAGATACTCGTATATGGTACTTTAAATGATTTTTAACAGTAGCATTTGACTTCTTCATATTTAAATACCGTAACAAACGAAGCATTATATTTATTATTCTTTTATTAAGTAAATACTACTGGTTGGTGCAAATTTTATCGTCGCAGCAGACGTTAGAAGTACTCGACTCGCGTCATTAGATAAAAGGCAATAAAATATGTTTATGTTATGAGTGATAATAAAGCTATGATACAGCGGAAGATTTTAAACATCGTGCAAATGCCACATTATTTGTAGTTGTCACCATTAAAACTTAGAAAATCATGATTATTAAACCGACGTTTTGTTATTTATTTTTTTTTATTATAGTTATCACTGTTGTCAACTCAACCGCTTGGTAATGCAAACAGTCACAAGCGTAATCAAATTAGCAACATACTAAACTAACAGCGTATGCATTTTAATATGGTTAGTATTAACGCGTCTATATGCTTAAAGCAAAATACTCCGAGTATTTACTTTTTAAACTGTTGTTGGTACGTTTTTATATTAATCAATGTTATTTATTTACTATTTTTTAGTTATATACGATAAGAAAATTGTAAATCATGCTTAGAACATATTTATTTTTTATAGGAAAACACACAGTTTTAACAACATTATTAAAACAATTAAGAATTAAACAGATAACAAACCTGATTATGGATTTCCTACATATTCACAAACATTATTTTACAGTAGGTATGAAGTTTTCAAACTAAATTGTTTTCAAACTTTATTGAAATTTTGTTCAACTAAATCAAATTATTAAAATACAAACACGCAGGTATAACATTTGTTTGAGGAGGATGTGATGTATGCGTTCGTGTGTGTGTGTGTATATATATATATACACTTGTATACATATACGAGTATAACTTGATAGCATTGAAAATAGCCATTTTACGACAAATCTTGTAGATTTGCAATAAACGTAATGACTAACTTTAGATCCATTATAAATTATCTTTATTAACATTAATACTAATACAGAATGACTAGTTATGTGAAATATTTATAGATTTTACGATAATTCGACGTTGATGATTACCGTTCTCCTGCGTGTGTTTTCATTCCCTCAAAATTCAGCTTCTATACTATATTTGACCCGGATTTGTAAATCATAAAATGAAAATCGGTGATTTGACATCTACTCTTTTGAGCCTAATTATACTTCAGAAAGAGCATTCCTCGTTTGCTTTTAGGCACCCGGTCCGTAACAAAACTATCTCCCCTCCCCCCCCTTCTTCCAGTAGAGCAGTCCCAACGGTTCCTCCATCAGACTCTTCCAAAGCCAACCCCAAGATATGGGATGGTAGACACAAAGTCAATCCGTAAAGGCCCGCGAATCCGTAAAGTTGAAATGCCTAAACTAAATATTTGTAATTAAACTTATCATTAGCCTAATTAACATATCAAAAATGTATTATCTCATTACGGTTGATACAAATAGTTACAAACTTCCCGTTTTCAAATACCGTTCGGTAGGTCAAACATTATCATATTTAAGCATTTCAAGATTATACACGGGTATGCAAAAACGACAAGGCTTGCTAGAAATGTGCTTTCTATATAATGTTCATGCTCCTCAGACTGACTATATTACTATATTACGCATGAACCGCTTTAGGCAATTACCACAAAATTATTGAATAAAAAAAACTTTTGTTAAAATCACTTCAGTATTGATAGAAAGAGCGTATATGTTAAGTTAGTGAACAAGTTAGTGAACAAATTAGTGAAATACGGTATTTAAACTTTTTGCACCTTGGATACCAGCCTTTCTCAAAAACATATTCAAAATAACAATATTATTTATTCGGTAGTGGAAGCTAAACAAAGGTTTTTTTTCGGTATTTGAAAGGTTTTTTTTGGTATTTGTACTGAACATACTTTCGCATTATCGTACTCGTACCTAACTGTGCTTCATCGAACTAACCTAAGTATAACTAACATTTCCTTCCTATAATTAATATTTTTATTTATATTCCGAAAGCTATTTATATAAATTTGGTATTTTTTTTTTTTACTAATATCTGACACATGGCAATATCGAACTAACCTAAGGGTAACTAACATTTCCTTTCTATAATTAACATTTTTATTTATATTTCGAAAGCTATTTATATAAATTTTGTATTGTTTTTTTTACTAATATCTGAAACAGGGCCAATAAATCTTGTTCTTCGGTGAAGGTTCTTTACGTTATCAACAAAAATATATTTTTGTTGAGAGATTAGCAATACACACAAATATCAGTTTGGATTAATATGCGACAAAATGACTCACTAATTAAGAGATACACTTAACATGTAAAATTAATTAAGATGATCTTTAAATATTAAAACATAACACTAACGCTTATTAAATATACTATAGGAGGTGTTTGAATCTCACTACCTTTATGTAGTTTTATTTATAATCGTACCAGGCAACTTATACTAAAAGCGATAGTTAATATAAGCAAGTTATCTTACTATAACTACAAGACTTATTTAATGGATACGTCAAGAAAATACAATGAGACAAAGGAGATGAAATAACGCTAAAAGGTCGTAACGCTTTTGATTCTGTTCCCTTAGGTATAAAGTATCCTCTTGAATGGCTGAATTTTTTTTTATTTTATGAAACCGGTTTCGAGTCGCTATTCAAGTTTACAAATGTCCAGCCATTATGTTGAGAACCGCTGCCATCGTAATTTTGTTCTCTCGCGACAGTGGCCCCGATAGACGATAGTTGCAGTCGCCAGTCGCCAGTCGCCACGGGCAATCATCTCCGGTCGGCTGACACAGTCTGCTTAGGAGCTGATTCGCGAGAGGTTCTCGTCGCGTCTTCAATTCGCATCGAACCGAGTGAAACGCGTTGAAATCGCGCGATTTATATCGATTGCTTCTAAATTACTATCAATTCAGTGTGTGCGGTTTAAGCCTTTATTGGCAGCAGTGTATCGATCTTGAAATATACCGTAATTTCGACGTTCAAACAGTACAGTGTCTCTAATCTTATCATTAATTAATAGCTATTCCTTGTTTAATCTCGTTGTTTTCGCAAATAGTTTCATACCGTTATTAATCGTCATTTACAGTCGAGTGATCCACTGATCCACTGCGCCTGCGTCTCAATTAACGTCGGTCCGTTGCGTATTTTGCCAGGGACTCTTTGGTAACTTCGCGCCTCTGAAATTTCACAAGATTGCGCTATTTGCTACGCTTCTTAGCGTCCGTCCGCGCCATACGAAGACCGCTGCTAATGTTTTACCATTCATATTTGGGACGCCGTATTTCTTCATTTTTATGCAATGGAATTAAGGCTCCTGTTGGACAAGTGGAATGAAAAAATACATTTTAAAATATCGAGTGAAATGGCCATAGCTCTATTTGTCGATTGCTTCTCTGATCGAAAAAGGTGATTTTTTTTATTATTAATCTGCTAATGGGGGGTAAGATTGATTAATTTATTTATGACCACGATATCATTTTCATTTTTGTTTATACGTTAAGGAACTACTTTACTATATGTAGTATTAGAGTACTTTATATTGAATATTTATTTACCTATATATTTAAAAAAATGTTTATTCATTTATTTAATAAGTATATTAAGTGTTAACGAGTAGACACTTAAATTGCATTCATGTGTGTGTGTGTGTCTGTGGGTGTGTGTATCAGTATGTATATTTGTGCATTAGTTAATTTTTATATCTTCACAGGGTTTGGCGCTGGTCTCTTGTATGCTCACTGTAACACTTCATATACACTACGTATAACCTTCCTTAGAACGGGTAACTTTTACCTAGTTAGGAAGGTTACAGACTTGCACTCATCGGCCAACATGATATCTTAATAATAAAAGAAACAATTGTTTATATAAATCATGTAAGGACAATACATTCTCTGTTCTCGAAAAATAATAATGTGTTTTAAGATGTATTTTTTATTGGTTTAAATATTTTACTTCCTTCAAGGTAGTATTAATTACAAAGAAAAGAGATTAACTTTATACTCTGTCCAGTATTAATACTAGCTGTGGTGATAGTATGATGAGTTAGTACGATTTAATACTGTTTTTTGTACACCTTTATTGATATGTTTTTTAAAAAAAGTTCAATACGATTTTCCTGTTGACATCAGTTTTCCTTAAATGCCATTGGTTATTTATATTGAATCACAGTTCATTCAAATTCACAGTTCAAATTCAGGTCACACGCGTGGGATAAAAAAGTCTTAGAACCTGATGCTTAGCTCATCGGGTCAAATTGTCGCCTTTAGTTTTAATGTACTTTGTATTTTCCTCCCTCCCCCCCCCACCCGCACTCTCCCTCTTCCAGTCAGCAGACGACATGTGGTAATAATATTTACTATGGTTTAGATTTTATATTTTCTTTATCTAAATCGGTATTCTTTTCAATAAAAACATTTTCAATAGAAATATTTTATTTCTCTAGTAATAAATGAAACTCTAAGTGACTGACGCCACTCACTCTCTTTTCTGTCAACTCATCTAATATACTACCAAAAAAAAAACATAAAATATACATTTTATTTAATTGAAAATTGGATTAGCAACAAAAACAAACGGCACAATATTAAAAAATTAGATAAAAACATACTGTAGTTTTGACCTCGAAATCGCGTATTTTATTTAATTTTATTTTTTTAGTAGTTTTTCTTTATTTTTGTCATTACGCATTCTTTTGTGTTAAGTATTAAGTATTTAATATTGACGTACGATAAACTTGTAAAATGCTAATTGAACTGAGCCCTGTTTATTAATCCTTCTGCTAGTGGTGTTTTAGAAAGTTTTTACTTTCATTATCAAGTACCAAAAAGAGTTTATTAATGTCGTTAGCAACTGGCCATAGTGGCGATGATGGCTGGCGTTTGTCCTCGAATGGCAGCTGTCGCTGAGCACCGAAGGTCGTCCTGAGCCAACGCGGCATCGCCTGTCCTCTCCGTAGGAGTGGGCGAGCTGGACGGCGCCGTTCTATTCCTCGACCTTGACTTATTAAAAACAAAAGAACGCAACTCGACACTGGCGACCTTATGGTGCGTTGTGGCATAATTCGTTCGTTTATCTTGACTGCTCTACTTTGCTTCGGCCACGGAAGAGTTGCTCACGGCGAGCGCACTGTGCCTATTCTTTTGCAACTTATGCAACTGGCCTTAAACCGTGAGATGATATAAAGGGGGTAACTTACCCCTATAAAAGATTTGAATATTTCTACTTACGACAAAACTGCTCGTTCCGTGCTCTTGTCGGCGATGGAAGCAGCAATTAAATGTTGACGACAATATTTTAAAACAAAAAGCGTTTAAATATGTCTAGCCATTTTTGAGCTGCAAAGTTTGCACACACACAAAATTACAAGTTTAAAAATCTTATGCTACATAGCTGCATATAATTCGATCCGAACAACTAGACTAAATAGGTACTCTACTTTTTACAGTCTGTTCAGTCATTCTCGAGTCACAAAGGGATGCACTTCATGTCAAATACATAACTTCGGTAGGGTCAATACACACGTTTCGTTTAACTGCTCGTACATTAAAAGTATAGCTGATTAGCAAGACGTATATTGAGGTTATTTTCTGGACAATATTAAATTTTACTTCTTAGCAAGGATCTAAGGGAACGGCTTCATACGTCACCGTTAAGACTATTCCAATCTCTGATACGGTACGGTTGATTCTCTGGTACGTAGAAAAATGTCACACAATTATAATTGAATAATTGGATTGTGGAGCACTTTGAGGTATGAGGTCGTTTAGAAACTGTCAAAAAAAAAATAAGGATATTGAGGTAGAGATTTGAAATAGTTATTTAGTATTTTTTAAAATAAATTCCAGCTATCTGTACTGTTTCCAGTGCCTAATATATTTATTATATTATCAACATAATTATCTTTTAGTTATTGATTTCTATACTTAGTGATATTTTCATAATTTTATTTAAATAGATAAAAAAACACCAATTATCAAAAATGGTAATTATGTCTCTTGAGTTATTTAAACATTGAGTAAATGGAATCCCACGTGGGCATCATATATCAATTAAATAATTATCTAAATTATACGCATAATTTCTATGCTATAATTTCGATTTAAATATGTAATTATGAAATATTTAAATTTCAAATATTTCTTTTTAAATTATCATTATGACGGTTATCCTACCCAACAAAATAGCTATAAAGTAAAAATATTTAATAGAAAATCTATAAACAAATATTCCAATAGCTCAATTTGTGTTCCTGTATTTCTACAAACTGTTTACCACTCACTGCCTCTAGGTCCACTGCATTGCGAATAATATTCTAGAAAAAAAAAATTGATAAAATGCAGTAACTAAATGTTTATAATGATCTTTGTTATTTTTCAAATTCCCTTTTTTATTAAAATTTAGTAGTCTCTCATAAAAAAAAGACATTTAAAATGACGTCACATTAAATTCCTTACCGAACCATAAATATGAAACCTTTATAAACAATGCTTTAATTAAGGTACCCATATGTTGGAATTATACACTGTCATATATTCGTTAATTATTATTTGAATGTTACAGTTAAACAAAATACCTACTTATTACAAAATACTACTATTATAATACAGCCAGCGAACCATCACTGATTGCTCCGAACTTGGCATATAATAATAATGGCGATAATTTGTATATTAAGTGTTATTTTATTAATCTATTCTTGAATTTATTTATAGATATTTATGAATAGGTTTTAATGTTAGTCTAAGCAACTAAAAATGTGAAAATATTACAAAATAATAAATACTTGGTAAATAAATTTAAATGTTACAAGTCTTGTTTAGTAAATATTTAATGAAAATTCGTGTTATTTTAGATATAAGCAGATACTGATCATACTACCTCGTAAGACATTTTTATATCGTTATTTAAACCTTTTTTTTATATTGCAGATGAGTTGGGTTATAAAAAATCGTTAAAATTAGAAAGATAATATTTGTGAAAACTATTAAGGCGTCGGAAAGTACCGGAAATCAGGTAGATTGGAACATAAGATAAATCGAAAACTGGTCGAAGGCCAGTAAACGTAGATTAATTAAGGGGGCGTATATTAAGCTTAAGTATCTTTTCACTATGTTGTGTATGTATGTATTATTGTAATATGTTAAAAAAAATCCTTCAATAAAGAAGGCAATTCTACAAATACCGAAAACTCTTTCATTCTTTCCATTCTCTGCGCAGATGAATACGAGTATGAAATCGACGCAATTATTTTTTACGCGTCGCTCGCGTGTCTCCTCGTCGCCGAATGTATCATTCAGCTTGCTACGTATTGCGCAATATCAAAATTTTCAAAATACTACCCGCGGCGAATAGTCCTCGTACACGTTATTTCGTAACAGGTCGTGACCGAGCTACTCGCGCGGCTCATGTCGAACGAAAGGTTACCGAATTACGCTCCACGCCATACACGCAGCCCAAATGTCATAAAACTTAGTACAATGCCAATTAAAGAACGACGATCTATTATTTTAGATTTGGTAACAATGCAACCAATGCAAGTTGTTGTTTTTAACAGTCAGACGGTAATAGCAAACGACTTCCTAATTGCGAGTACGTACTTAAAAGCTAATAACCTGTCGGCAGTAGATGCTCCATTTTCGCGGTATTATTTTGAAATTAAAGAAAATCACTCGTATACTCATTCATCTTTGTTAGCCGCAACATTTTGGTTATCAATTAATTCTATTAACTACATTAAAAATATACGAAAGAATCCTTATAACAATTATAGTATTTTATTGTATTTGTGTCCTAAAATGTTAAATTTCGTTAGTAATAGTTCAGTTTACGTTTTAAGAAATAGATTTTTCTGATATGAATTTAATTCGTTTTGTATTTTGACATTGTCGACCAGTAAGGTACTTTTGTGGTCTTGCTATTATGTACACGGCCATCGCGATATGTGACCTAATCCGTCAATGTCGTTACATTGGCCAGCGTGAGGCTGAATTTAAATTTCATTGATAAAGTTTGCATGTCTGGCACGCATAAACTCAATTTAGTTTCGAAAAAGTATCTTCTGGGTCGGCTGTTTTTAATATTTTAGACGTAAAATTTTACTTTTTATTATTTTTATTTTCGTATGTATACAATTTTACCAGTATGTTTGCATTATTGGTCTCTGCTTAGAGAAAGATTGGTTGGGTGGTACAGAAATATAGACTTTATAGCTTCTAAATGACATGACCTGGGATTAAGGCTTATGGCACAATTTCATTTGAATCCTTAAAATTCTTAAGTAAATCAAATAATGGAAAGAGACAAGAAAAGTTTAAAAAGCTTAAACATTTTTTTTTTTTGGTCTATTCGTATACTGAAAAATTTGTTATTTTTCTGCATTACAAATTGTGATATGGATACTGATAAATGTACAGTGAACGTACTTGTTATTGCTCTTGTTTTGAAAATAACGTTTTAATCTGAATTTAAACTGTTACGCGTTGTCATCTTTGACTGCTATAGCGGTAATGTTTCATGGGTCCCACTCTATTGACCAAATAAAACTTAATCGGATTAGAGATACTGCAGTTTTAGCGAGTTTTGATTTATGGCCTTCATATTATTGGTTTTAGTTGTAGGCATTGATCATATAATGGTGTGGGTGGACTTGAACAATTTGGTCGAATTCTAATATATTTATGAGACGGTGTCTTTTTGATTTGACATTTTCATTTTATAACCCGTTGCGGACTCATATTATATTAGAAACCTTAAATTTTATGTAGACTAATATTATACGAACTAATATTTGACGAAAATATGATTTATTATCTTTGTTTTATATTTTATCACCAAATTATTTAATCTTAAGTTTTAGTCTGTTTTTTGATCTAAAGATAAAACGAGTCTTAGACCGAAGAGTTCGCCGTCTATTTTTTTCCACAAAAGAAAACTTGTTTTTATATGATTATGTCACCGCGAATGCAAATAAGGCGGTTTGGTTTCGCGTTGCCATTCGCTTCCAAACCAATAGAGTTCGCATCGACTTCACGTTACGCTAATAAAGTTTATCAGCATTTCAACTATTGAACATTTTAGGTAATCGCGGTGTTTCTTATCTCGCAGCATAGTATTTAAGTAGGTAGGATATTTTCGGTTTTTGCTATACTAAGGGTATTGTTACATTACATAAAATTATATTTAAATCTATGAAAAGGTATTTTATTTTGACAGATAAGAAAATTGCGGCTTTAGTGACATTTTATCCGGAACTTTCCAAATTTAAAAAATATATCTATTTTAGCTTCTTAGCTTCTTGCATCTTTCAACTCGAAAAGTATATATTCGAAAGAGTTGATTTTTTGTATGTAGATTGATGCTCTTAAAAAACAACCACAGCTGTTTAGATTACATCGGAGGCTGGTCGTATAATATAGATTTTAGTACTGATAAATAAAACATTGACCGTTCGATAGAAGCACAAATACTATTATGGCTGCCAAAAACTTAATGACCTATTATTTATTACTGGTCTGTTAAAATGATTACAAACTCATCTATGTACGCAAATAGAAACATGCAATAGAATGTTCAGTGCCACTTTATAATTATTATAAAGATGAGTGAGCTTTAAAAGCAGAAACATAGAAATAGAAACCCAAGTCTTTTGTAAGCCTTGTCAGTGATAATAACTATGAAAGTGCTGGTCACCGACACATTTTTGGTTTAGATGCTCACCCAAACATGAACACTCGCAGTTTCGCTTATTGTGCTATTAGCATCGCCAATGGTGTACACATACTCTAATTTAGTATTGTTACTGGTGAAAGATATCTTCTTAGACTTTGGCGCGTTTTTAACATTGTTATTATTGTCACAGTATAAGCGGTAAGATTTCGCTGGATACTTTCGCACTCAGCGATATGAGAAAGTACTAAGTAAATTTTCGTATCATTAGCGTAAACATAGTTTGGAATTATGGAAGCACTGGCCAATGTCATCGGTGTCAATTATTTGATTGTTTGTCATTTGTCGCCGATTGAAATTTAAAATTTAACAATTTATAAAAATATTAATATACTTCATAATGCAGACACGCCATCATATTTCTTATAAAAATGTTTTTTTTTTTTTCTTGAAGTTAAATATAATACTTTTATACAGTTAACGAGTATATATCGCCGCACTGCTAATTAAACTTCACTATGGGGGAATAGCATACGAGTAATTCAAAGACATTTCAAATTGAGACTAGATTGATCTAAGAACTAGTATCAGAGGATTAGTGAAGCAAGTCGATTGTATGACGCGCGCGGAGATGTACCGTTCTCTTTGTTATGCGCGTAATTTATCGGCACTCGACCCGGTTCTTCTCGCTTTGGCCGGTGCGCCGACGGCGGCGAGGCGACCCACTTGCAGTGCCGCATCTCAGCTGCGCTACTATGCGGAACTGAGCCGTGTGCCGGTGTCGGCCAGGCCAACAGACTCCGTCTCGCGCCACGACCAACCAAGTAGGACGCAGACAGGAATTGGATCCGGGAATCCCTCTTCTTGTGCTATGTAAGCCATACCGTAACTTGACAATGATGCTACGATACTCTATGATTTCGCCAGCTTCTTTGTTCTAGTTGACAATATCATAAAAGGTCGGTGATTGTTTGAGGTTTGTGTTGTATATTTTGCACTCTTGATACATTGACCTTAAATATTTCGGTGTTGGTTGAACCCACTGCGGAAAGAAGCATGCTAATTTCACTGCCATTAACCTATACGAATACACCATACCAATATGGTATGGTTTGCTGGTGAAATTCATCTAAGCTAATCAAACTATCTAGCCAGTCACAGTATTTCAAATTGTATGTCAAATATTGACAGATGCGTCATTCTGAGTATTTTATTTTATTTTATGTACGATTCTCATCATTTTCTTTTTTTATGTAATCAGTTTTAGGTGAACCGACATCTCAATTATATTGTTAAACAGTGGATTCATGTAATTGGGCAAATTTATAACTATGTATGTACTGTTTTATAAACTAATTTACGCTGTATTTATTTATTTATCGTCGTTTACATACACTCTTATAATATAAAACAGTAAAATAATGTTAACATAATAAATACAATGCGTGTACATATATTATTGTAATTTGTATGTTTACCTAGAATATATTAAATAAATAAATAAAAATAAAACATTTTTGATTGATCCTGAAGAATGGCTAGGGCAAGTGGCACAAACTCGATTGTTATTTGTATAGGATGGGAGAGGTTAGTAGAGGATGGGAGAGGTTACCAGATCCAGATTCCATTTGATTGTTTCCCAAGTATCTTTTATTGTTTCTGCCGCCGAAAATCCCTCCATTTCAGTTTTATTTTTGTCCAAGGTTAATCCGAAAGATTGCCTTTTCCTATTGACGGTTTCAGATGTACGAGTATATGGGTAACTTAAGATCATTCCGTCATTGTGAGCCCATATTTATCCACTTTAGCCATTACCTTCACAGAACAGACTGATCATCTGAGTCTGCCTAGATGAGTATTGCCATTGTTTCATCTCTCTCTTAGATAATTTTGACACTTACGTGCTAAATCTGCTGTATCACTGCAAAATCTTAAGAATATGCAAGTAAATCTGGATTTGTATATAGGTCATATTTGACTTATATTTGAGTGTTTGCGGTTGGTCATTTTCAATCATAAAATAATAACGGTTAAATAATCAATCAATAAGTAAAACAAATTATTAACATCGACGATTATTGCAGCAATGAATTGGAGATAAAATTCGGAAAATATCTATTCACAAAAATATACAAAACCGGGTAAAAAATGATCACAAACTACATTAATATAAGAGCATTAAGAAATGAGATGATATCAATTCCTAGACGAAAACATTTGGGCAGAGGACTCGTTAGCTCGTGAAAATTTAAGCCATATTTAATAAATATTAATTTAAAACTATTACAAATCTTTTTATTTCTTTTACCGTATCATAATTATAATAACAAATATTACACATGCATGAAACGTTTCTACATGTATATTTATAATATAATAAGCATACAATACGAATAGCACATTCGATAAAGGCATTTATTCCAGAATTATGTTCCGGATTTGACATTTACATCGCATATAAAGTAATTGGTAGTTGTTTTGGCAGTCAGTGCAGTTTTATCCGCTTGCGTAGATTGTAATATGAGGTCGCTCTACATTTTAGGCTTGGCTTAAATCAAATTGTAATTAATGGTGTCTGAATAAATGATGGTTGTATTAAGATACAGCGTTGAAAACAGGCTCCTAATCTTGAAAGGTTTCATCACATTAGGCGACCGATATAATTCACTAATTACTGACACGCAGACACAACGGAGCTAGTTAGTACCTGCTCACAATGTCACGTGTACCTAAATATGTCACACTTCTTGGACATATTTCAAAATATTCAGAATATAAATCTTTTCTAGCATCATCGCTGATGATTTTGGCTTAATATGACATTTCTCAAAATGAGTTATGAGGGGTCTTTGAATGCATTCTTTCCATTTCGGTGAGACTTTCTTTCCTTTTAGGCGAAAGCAATAAAAGTGCGACGTCAGATCGATGTCGAAGGCTACGACTTATTCGGCGATCACTTAATCGTTTTACAAGAGTTGGGGCGTACAGCTTGCCGACTGCGCCCACGCCTGTACATATATCGCTTGATCTCAATCCGTATAGTTTCCTCTTTGTTCCGCCTCTGAGAGTGATTATTCACTCAGATGAAAGGATCAACATATTATATTCTCACTTTCACTGAACTCACAAATGTCAAGTGCACTTTAACTCTTTTATTTAAAAAAAAAAGTTTTCTTTTAAATATTTATAATTACATTAGTGTTCAACCCCAGGCTTCGCTTCGGCCCCGTGAGTGGTCTTAAAGGCGCCTTCGGCACACAACAACTCGTTCCAGCGGTACTTCGGGATGAGTCGCTCCGCGACTCTCATCTTAGTTATAATCTATAAGTTGGTTAACTGGTAAATATTGCGTTTAAGGTAATAAGTTCACTAAATCCGCATTACAAAATATATAATTCTGTATTAAAGTGTATTTAAATAAATAAAAGGCGTCGTTTTATACGTATCTATTCCACATCGAAAATATATTTTAATTCTATTTTCTTACATGGTATTTCAAAAATATCATATAGTTATTAATTAGGACCCACATACCGTTGTGGTTGAAACACAAGTGCAAAATATTGGTATTGACACAGGTGATACGTTGTTTCCCATTATTAATAATGGACGTATAAACCAGTTGTGAACATAATAATTAAAAATAGGACCGGCATGTGACAGCAATGACACGGCAAAAAGTCTTAAAAATATATATTTTTAGTTCCTTCCTGCACATTAACACTTTTCTAACATAAAAACATTATAGTTATGAAAACTAATAACCTTATATATTATTTTAATCTCGTTAGTTCGCTGCTACACAAGTAACAGCGCCCACATTGTATTATTTTTTTTGTTTAATGATGTGGTAAGTGTAATTAAATAAATATATTGATACATAAAACCACTTACTATTATACGCGTCACCTATTTTTTGCTCTCGCTTCATCATAGCTGAGAGAATAAACATACTTCTGACTCCTATACATACATATCTATCATCCGATAACTAAAATACGAGACATTCGTAGATACTTTCTAACACTTTAATTTAATGCTTATCTTCACACACTTAAACCGAAAGGATTAAATAATTTCATTTGGTTTTTGCTCTTGACATACAGTTGCTGATAGCTACATTTTACGAGGATAATCGGTGATTTTATATTCATTTAAAAACAGCAAATGACCCAATCGCACTATATCGTTTTTTTTTACATATCGTCGGCTTGGAGCATAAAGTCATTAACTAACAAAAAAAAAATGTTACAGATGTCACTCAATTTTTGTGTGGCTTTGGAGTACAATAAATGTAACAATGAAAAACAATCGTTTAAATATATGTACATAGGGTGCTATACACATTCTTTAAAAATATAATGTTTTTATGAATTCACTTAAAATTTGTCCTTAACATAAACAAATAATTTAAATAAAACTAATCTGTGATTCGTGGGGGGAGAGTGGAGGATGTCTGAATCTGAGATAATACGCGAGTAAGCAGTGGGATAATATGTGTGTATTGCATATTAATTACACTTCAAATTTATAAATACAGTAAAAAATCTATAGATTCTTCAATGTAACGCACGTAATGCAACGCTGCTATAATATAATAAAACTATCAAACTGTGCATACCTAGCCTGTGTTTTATGAAAAAGATAAACGAGTATCGCATGTTCTAGAACAGTAAGTTTGCAAACGGATATGCTAGACGCGGGAGTACGTGTCTTGAACACGGATAAGTAAAAGTCAAGCCTCACTGGGCCTTTCGAGTCAAGTCGTCGTATCAAGATTGTTGGACTATCGCCGACCGCAAGCAATGATTGTCAAATCAACTTGCGTACAACTTGCTGAAATATCATCCGTCGCCTTCATAAGCAATCTTCTAGCGCGAAATATTTCTCAACTAAAATAAACGGCTAACTACGAACGCTTACATTGTGTTGTCTTCTGAAATAGTGATAAAAATTCTTAGTGGAATCCAATTTACTTATAACTTGGAAAGCGTAGCAGTTAATAAAATAAACCTCTATTAACACAGATAAAAACTAATTTAAAAATGAGTAATTTGCGTTAGCTAAATTTACTAAAATTACCTAAAATTTACTGAATTTTCAAATTTCCTTTGTAATGTAAATGTTTAAATATACTGCTGTTTTTAGAGTATTTGAAATTTCAAAAACTTCGAAAATGGCAGTAGATCCAAACATATTTAGTAGTATTTATATGCGAAGAATAGTTAGTTACCATTTGACTCTTAAGAGGTTTCGGTTTGTATCGAAAATCTTAATATAAGCAATTGCTAATTTAAGATTTTCAAACCTAATATCTATATATACAAACACTCATACCTCATACATACCTTAATGTTAAACACTTAAAATTAGTAATAAGTTTACACTTTTGGCTATCTACATTGTATTGTTAAAATGATTTTTTCAATGGTTTGCTGCTCTGTACATAATAAATAGATACAGATGACAAACCCTGGTAGTGGGTAAGTGAAGCAGAATCGCGAAGTACATAGAAATCTCCTGTCTTTGAGGACTGAAGCAATTTTCCGAAAGCAATTAAGACTACCTCTCTTTTGAGTTAAGCTTAAGACTAGAAGCATCGTCAAGGAGCACACGACCCTGTTTAAGTCCGCGTTCCAGTTCTTCTTTCCGTAAGAAACGAATGCTACAAATTCACAGGTCACGGCGTGTCACGGCGCTCGACATTCCCACCGTCGCCAAGTCGCCAAGTCGCCAAGTCGAGGCCCGCCGCTGCGGCAGTCGTGAGCGGTCGCGACGATGACAATCCGCGTTCGCCTTCCGGCCGATTCGGTGCGCTTTCGTGTGAATCTTTACTTCGCACGAATTTACCGTTCAAAATACTAATAACGTTGTTACTGCGCCTGTGAAACTATTTGCTTTAGCGTTTACAAAAATATATTTCTGACATTGTAATCATTCGGACTGACGTGGAATACGATAAAACTGTGAAGTAAATTTCACTTCAACTGTGATTGTTAATTGAATAAATAAGTGTACCTAGAAATTTAGGTTGTTCGGAATAAATGAAAACCAAAGACATTTACCTTTCAAGAAACATCCCCAACTCGGAGACCAGGAGAGCTCGTAATGAACCCAACGATGTTCAGTGTAAGATAAAGTATCACGTGAGTCGCGAACACTTCGAAAGTGATGTGATCGACGAGCTCCGGATCCAGACGGAGGCAAGCCGGCGCTGGAGGGCGATGCTGGAGGGCGCCTGCGAGGGCGGCGACGCGGCGCGGCAGTGTCGCTCCGTGTGGGACGTGCTGCCGCGCAAGTTCGGCGGCGCGCTCGGCGCGCTGGTCCGCCTGGCGCAGCTGACCATCGAGACGCTCTTCTGTCCTATGTACGTAGTCTTCCTTCCTTCCTTCATTTATCTGTTCAAAAGGCAGCTACGAGAAGGTGGTCTCTGTGGCTTTACCGCGAAAATGACTTCAACATTCCAATCGACACCTGTGTATAAAATGTCTACTTAATTCAATATTTTTTTTGCCTAGCTAGATAACGATTTTATCCTAATGGACTTTCGCTTAACCAGTTTAAACATCATTAAAATACTTTCCGATGAAAGAGTTTAAAGTGTTGGCAATAAAAGAAAGGACATCAAATAAACATACAGGCAATTTTATTGTAATAAAACGATGAAGACAGTTTACAACCGATAAATATACATTACACAGATTAAATGATATAAATTAATGAAAGTTGAAAGTTTTTATCCTCATCCCAACAATGATGTAAAATGATAAAAACTCGTTGCGGTTCGAATATGTAGTACCGGTTGCAACTGACGCGATACAAGTGATCGAATACACCAGCGATGACCCGCTTTACTCTATCTCGTCTGGCGAACGTACAGGTAGACTTAGTTTGAGTATTATTGCTATTATCTTCTAATGTATAGCAATAATTTTAAAATATTGTTTAAACTTATTTGTTATTTCTATGGGATATTTTGAATGATGCTGTATAATTATTGATATAATTACCTTAGAAGAATTCTTAGCACTAAAATTGAACGTACCTTAAATAAACCGAAATGAAAACCAGTAAATTAAATCGTATTTTAAATATTATTACTTTTTTTCACTTCGGAAAAATGTGGTTTAGTTAGGACACGCATGCACATCTTAAACATATTTATTTTAATTTATTTATTTATTTCAAAGATGTACAAAAACGGCGATACTTAATTATACTTATTATCATAGTTTTTTTTTAAAAAAAAAGGGGCAGTGGCGTGTACATACAATTTACATAATTATACGACAAAAACTCAATCTGTTTCATATAAAGTGTGTAGTGTGCTGGAAATCTAAAAAGTTCTAAGGGCTCTAATGTACTAATGTTTAATGGAGCTGTTTGTGAAGAAAGGTGTGTGTGTGTGAGTCTGTTATGTTGCGATAATGATTGTGAATCCATGTTAAATATTTTCCCTGATCTGTTTAATAAATAAATCCTTGAAATAAAAATAAATGAAATACGTCAGCATTACTAACGTTGATGTTATATGCTTCATAACTCTGTACAACGTTACATTCCAAGCATGTTTAGTATGACGTCTCGGCACATAGGAGGTATCGAAGACTAGGAGGCGCGTCGTCGGTACCCTCAGATATATATTCGAAACCAAAGTTAAATATTAATTATCAAGTTTATTGTGGATAATTTTGTGAAGTAACGACATGTCGGCAATAATGCGTCTATCTTCAACGGAATCCAAACTATAATATTGAAGGCTGTTGGCGTAATTTGTACCAATGGAATATGTTCTGTAGTTAAATGCTTATTATTATTACGATGGGTATCATTTCATCACTTCCGAAATATTTCAATAGATCTTCACGTTTCACATGCCCTTAGAACCCAAAACCACCCTCAGTTTTAAAGTTTATGTGTATCTATCCTATTTATATCACTTTCTTGTGAACACGATAATTGCCGTAGTTTTACAGCAATCACTTTCAAATTGATGCATAAAATTTGAAAGCATTTCAAGTTTCCTAATGAGTAAAATCAGACCACGGGAGAGGGAAAGAGGGCGTTTTTGCGAAAAAGTTAAATTGTGCTATAACTGTCTTCGTATATAATATATCTACTTCATTTAAATTTTATATTACTAAATATATAAGAGCCTAAAACTTATCTAAGTAAACTTTTTTAATAGCTCCAACCATTGTTCCTAGGGGTGGGAAAAACTGGTTTTTCAAAATTCAAAAAATCATACCTCTCTTCACAGGCACACGATCAAATCAGTTCAAAATGTTACTTGTAGGTCTATAATATTCCTACAATTTTAGTTTGAAATAGTTTTTGATATGAGCAACCCTTACGGCACAGTATACGCACTCTCGCTGCGCAAGGGCGGCGGGTTGAGGTTGCGCGTGGTGCCGCGCGGGGAAGTGGATCGCGCGGCAGCTCTCGCAATGTTTTATAAAAGTTCGTACAATAGGAGTTCGCCTATCCCATATTTTGATCTGAAAGGATTTTTGTTCACTGTACCCGTTCAATCGGATGTATATGTATGCTATATACTGTGATGACCACATTTGAGAAGCATACTCTAAAGTACTTCGAAAAAAGGCGTTGTAAACCGTTTTTAGGAAGCTCACATTACCAAAAGGCTTTCAGGCTCTTGTAACAAACCCTTAAGTTTTAAAGGATTTTTGAACAACATGTTGGACATGATCGTTATATTTTATGTTTACTATCTAGGATCACACCCAGGTCCCGAATCCTGACGATCTCACTAATGTTTACACTGCCGATATGATAATCAAAGTTAATCTTTTCATTATTTATAGTGAAAGATATTTTGTTACATTTAGAGACATTTAAATTAAATTTATTAACCCTGCAATATTGAGCTAATCGATCGAGATCATCTTAAAGTAATAAAACTCGTCGTGATTCCACAGTTCGTTAAACTTTTAAAGTTCAGAATTCGTAAAGTACATGTTCAGAATTGCAGATCATATTCAATACCGTGCACCGTATTTTAAAATTTATTATCAAAATTTGTTTTTTTTTTTGCACTGTTAATATTTCTTTTTTGCACCTCATAAACATAGTGCATCTTAACAATTTGATAATATTTAAGGGGGTGTAACAGCTCAAAATAATCAAACATAGAATGTTTTTATGATTTTAAAAAAATACTTAAAATTACTTTACAAAGTGTTTGAACAACATTATTCTGGGTTTATGATGACGTATCGGCGTCAGTTATTTTTACATGTTTTTCGGATATATTCAAATGTCTGCTCGCCATGACTAATGTTTATGTATTTCGGCGGGTAATCTGCGTAACTATGTAAATCAAGTGTGACGGCTTTGAGATAATGTCAGAAATCAATACTTAAACCAGATCTTTAAGTTGCTTACAGTCATTAGCCGTCTGTTTGACTTCTGTTGAATGACAAAATATGATAATAAGACTGCCTTACATAATATAGCCCATTTGCCAAAAGTCTTACCATAGAATATAATATGAACAAAAAAATATTAAAAATCTAATAAAATATATTATGTGTTTAACTTTATATATACATGTTTGTGTGTATGGGAGTAACGAGAGAGGCGTGCGCGTGTGTATTTAATACATTAGCGATTATTATGGAAATAAACTAATATTTAAAAATATTTCAACATTACATTTCTAGACTTTACGTTAAAAAATACTATTTCCAAAACATCGTGCCTAAAATTAAATCCAAATTATTTTAAACCGAGGTTCAAATTATTACCGAGGTTAAATTTTAACCCGATTGAATTATAGCAATCGCGGTGTCTATATTGTTCACACCTGTTACGGCGTCGGCAACAGGTGTGAACATTTTTTTTTTTTTGCTATTTTTAACCCGTTGTCATTCAATAGTATACCCTAATATTTCCTAACTCAACATTTTGAATGGTCGATAATATAATAATAGTCTTACAAAAACATATTAATTCTTATATAAATTACAGTTTATTTTAAATTAAATTTCATAAGTATTACCTCGTAATTATGTGAGACCTTGTACTATCTATTGGAATGAATAATCCTATCTTTAAATTACTATCCAAAAAGGAAATGATTCAAAAACATAAAATATCAAACCGAAATATACACAAACGAGGTTTAGTTAAACTTTAAAAATCGGATTAATTGACATATTATTTTCTCACCTTACTCGCGATTAGAAAAAAATAAATGACAAGGACTCTGACTTGAAGTTTTTGTAAGTTCATTTAGGATACTGTAACTTTGGATATAGGTATAATTAATTTCGAGCTAATTCATTACGCTTCGCAGCTCGCACACGTTCGGTGGGTTACTATCGGCCGGTCGCGTGGATTCGATATTTTAGTCGGTGACTAATCCGTTAAGGCTTTGTTACAACTTTCTTGTGACGCCCGTAGCGATAAATGTTAGCAAAGCATAAATAAAATTCTATTGTTATTTCACTGGTTTCCTGGACGGAGTCATTATTCGAGTCAGAGTTTAAGTGGTTTGCTGTGATTTGTTATGCTTTTTGTTTTTAACGCTAAAGTTACATTCAGAAGATTGTGACCATGACGTGTTAGTCACCTGTTCAAACATTCCTCAATCGATCTACTACCAATTCTTTCATAAGTAACAACCGACATATAGTGCAACTATACAAACTCGTCTGGAAATGGATCCATCAAAATTTTTTAGTAGGGTTTTAGTTTGGGCGAGATGTCTTATGGACAGTGACTCGTCAATTATGTATAAAGTCATGTTGAGTGATGAAATATTTTTTTTATAATCCTCATTCAATCACGTTTTAAAATACACGTTTTGAGATTAGTTTGTCGCAATCGTTCGAGCATGCATTATTCGTATAATTTGTATAGTAGTGATTTATCTGTAGGTTCGATTACGTCAAGTGCTGGATTACTTTTTTGTGCGTACTTTCCCTTCGAATCACCAATGTACGCTCTGCTGGCGTTTATATAACAATGATCAGATTACATTCCGTTTCGTTTTTTTAGTCCTACGCAGCCGTTGTCAAATTAACTGTCAATCTTGTAATGCCGATTGCTCTAACGGACTTTCGCCGATAACTGCACATAACCAGCCGCGGTCGCTATCAGGAGATATTAGGACGGATTGATGGTCACTTTTTAAAACAAACCAAATACTAATACTTCGCACTCCATTGTTATTAAGTTATAAGTAACTTGATCAGTGACCATTTTCATATTAAACTTACAAAATTTATAATCAAATGGTCTCCATGTAGCTTCTTATTTGAAAGCTTCGAAAATAAGATTATGCTCCAATTGAACATTTATTATAAATTTCCCTTATATGGCTTTTTAATTGCATATCTGCCCAATTTATTTTTGTTTAGTATTAGAACTTTACATCGCTAAAAACTCATTACGACGATGGATAGTAAAAAACACATGTTTTGGTGTAAATCTATTCCGAACTTTTCATATATGTATGGGATTTATGGTGTGTTTTATAAATTTGTATTCAAACTATCCGAGAAAAATCCTTCGCTCGGTAGACAGATAATAAATACAGTTAGAGGTAAGCCTTGCAAGAGATGGCTTGGTTGCCTAAAATGAGCTCGGTAAATAAACTATAAATTGGCAAGAAAATGATCTATTATAATGGTGGAGAATGAAGAGAACGGGCGAAGCTGCTCAAGTAGAAGTAGCCTCGATGATCTGGTTAGCCGGTGAAACATGATAAATATGAGTAGTAATGAGTAGTATCTTATCTTATCTTGTCTTATAACGTCTGACGATGTCGAATGGCGAAAGCTAAAAATATTTTTAAGCATATTGTGCACAGGGAGGAGTGTGAGATTTGGCATAGTAACATTTTAAATAGAGTAGGAGTGCAGAAAGCTATTTTTTTTTATAATCGCGTATTTGTTACAAATATATTAAACTAAATAAAATAAAACGTTCATACTACTGACTGAGGACAGCTGATTGACGGAATAAGCTGCGAGCTGTGAATTTTCTGTGATTTCAAACGTTTCTTTTTCAAGTCTGTCAATCTCAATGTAGTTAATGTTAAGCAAAAATAATTATTAATGCCATCTTATACTTTTATAAATGTCATGTCTCATTTTTATATGAAAAAATTAAAACCATTGGGCGATCACTAGTCTAAATAAATATCCTTTATCCTGTTTTTCAATGAGCACGATACAAAGAAGTAAACAGCCTTCTAAATTGTCGTTCTCTACTTAAAGCCTCGTTTACTACCACTGCGAGTACAGCAAGGAACTGCGAAAGTGTGGCCGTCGTCCGCGTCGTGATTCACGTGCTTCGCATTCAGGTCGTGAGCTGAGCCACCGAAGAAACAATGAGAGTCGCTCTCCAATGGAGTTGGCCTGGCCTCATCGTGAGTGCGGTTTGCGCAACCAACGGACTCTGAGCACGCACTCCTGAATTTAAAATAGATTTAGTACTTTCTGGCTACTTAAAAAATATTGACCCGCGGATTGAATGGGTGTGAGAGGCCATTTGAAATCCTTTAGTTTTAAATAAAGGCCAAGAAGAAACTACTAGGTAATGAAATGAATTTTAGACTTTTATAATTAAAAAGGTAATAATAATTAATTAAAACCTATTGATTTAAACTAGTTGATACGATGTCGTTTCGGTGGTTTTTTTTTTATTTATCTTAACTAGTGTAGGTTTCAGTTAGTTAAATAACAAATGGATGGCTCCACACAACAGTAATTTCCTAGTGTGTGGAGGACATGAATAAACATCGCATGTTTATTTGTATTCCAATAAATATAAATAGTCTTTGATTTCATTTATTTTAATGTTTATTTTAATGATATCATGTTTTGTACTTTGCATTGATTTTCTAAGAATAAAATAAATTATTAAGATTATTTTGGTTGAATTGGATTAAATTAGGTTAAATAGTTAAATTATTAAAATAATTTGACCATTTCATAAAATTTATATGAGAATAAAATGACTATAATTTTTACTTTTGAGTGACTTTTATTTAAAAAAAATAGTAAATCAAAATTATTATAAATGTTTGGATATTAAACGTTTGTTGTAATGAGAACGCGGACCGCTGGATAGATTGAATTGCGATTTGGTAACCCTCGTGAATTTAGTACTCGTGGCTGTGACGTTCGAATAACACCTACACACCTAGAGATTATTTTACAAAAGTAAAAATAATATAAGGAATGAGAAACTAAGTGTTTAAATCTATGGAGTACAAAGTAGTAATTTTATAGTCATGGCGATGATTATGTATTTACTAAGTTAATCTCCATTGGGGAACTCATGTTGGTGAAATATTGAAAAAATCTCACAGACAATTACGGTTTGTTATGCGAAGTCTTAAAGGTGCAGATTTTTAAGCGCGAGCATTGGCATACAAAGCGTTGGTTCGTCCTACTCTTGAATACTGCTCATCAGTATGTGATCCTCACACCCAATGTCTTAAAGATGAATTAGAAGCAGGTCAGAGGAAAGCCAGCAGACATGTATTTAAGCTCCCAGCTCTCTAAGCCTCCTTGTATTGGCCGTAATGACCATCTTTCCAAGATAAAACCTATCTTGAGAAAACGGAACATTGGGTTCAATTCGTTTCTTTCCAGAACAATTCGGCAGTGGAATTCTCTTCATAGGTCAGTATTTGATTCTTTTCCTTGTTCCAAGGCTGTTTTAAGCGTAGGTTGCGAGTTAAGCATTAATTCTTCCTCACCTACTAAACTCAACAGTATCACCGGAGCTAGCTCCTAAATATTGTAATTACCTAATAATAAGAATACATTTGATTGCATATAATTTGGGTTAACATTTACCGTTTGATATTATTATTCAATCATGGAGTGCTGCCCGAAATATTAGAGTTCTGCGTTAATTCGTATGTTAATTTTGAGAATTATTGTCTAATATGAGGAAATATGTAAATATTTGGACAAGTCCGAACGGCACGCGAGTAAAAGAATTTATTTTAGTGATATTTAATTTAATATTCCATTTCAGTCGATGGTGGAATAAGATTTATTCAACACCTGACCCCCCCCTCCCCCCCCCGCCCCTGACACCCGCTCGCCTAATCCTTCAGCGTTTTATCCATTCATTCAACCTTTTGTTCGAATAATTTCCAAATCGTGGCCGATTCTTATTTAAGATTCCCAGCAATAATTATCCTAATATTTTACCCCGTTTAACGAAATCCAGTGACATATCCTAATATTTTAAATCCAGTGGCATATTAGGAAACTTATTTTTTTATATTTTTACTCTGACTTTAATTAACAATTAATTGTAAGCATCATTCGGGCCTCATTATCGTCTGATGAAAGTTACTTATTGAAGATATAATTAGATGTGCGAAGCCTAATTCCGTTATTGGCACCGCTCGTTCTGTTTTGATCATATTGACAGAGTTCGTCGACTTGTCATGTTTCATACATTTATTTGTTCGCCGCGTTCATTTTTGCTCAATAATCAAAAGATGGCTTACGATTTTCGTGTATTAATTTAAATTAATTAATTGACACGACCCACATATGTGGCGCTATTTATCGAATATTAAACATGTGTATTTTTTTATTTTGCTGAAAGAAAACACGTGATGACATAATAATAAATACCGTGATTATAACAACGAACAGACCATTGTTTTGATTGTTAAGTACCTACTTACTGAATTGACAACCAGCTATACCATGTGTAAAAAGAATAATAAATATCTCAAGCACGCGAGGTAGCTAACGAACGTACTGCCTTACCGAGGTCTCAATTATTGTTATTGCCAAATGGCATTGTACAAATAAATCTAGATAAACAACCTAAAAGGCGTTCCTTTGATGCTAAGGGCGTTTGTAATATTGTTAAAACAAGAATGGCCCTATTTATTTATTTAAAATTAACATATACTTTGGAGGTACCATTCCTCCGGTGGTATAGCTGATTGGCAGGTGATGCAACTAAGTTATTTTAGAGCCATGTTTTTATCCTTTTTCTTAGCTTGGAAGGGGTCTTAGGGAATGGCTTGAATTTATCAGGAATACTAATCTCAAAGGTTGATCGAGTAATACTAAAGAACCCTGTGACGTTGGTGGAATCAGAGTTAAATGACTTAGAAAAAGAAGCAGAGAGTAAGTCAGTTTTTCCAGGATCGTCGGAAATAACTCTACCGTTCTCGAATACTACTTGAGGCACGAAACGACTGGTTGCTACCCATGTAGAGATGACCGAACCAGTTGGCCAATTGACGGGATTCAGGAATAGGTCAAGATAATCAGGAGGAAAGAGAATTTTAAAACATGACGTTATAGGAGCCTGGCTTCTAGAATTAAGTTTCCTAACCTCAATATTGCTACCACCTGCCAACTGCTTTACTTTGTGTTCAATAACTATTGTCTCCGTAACACTATCAATTCGGCCTAAGTATATAGATGCCGGTGGGGGAAGTGCTGACTTGACCCATGGTATCAGCCTGCACCGTAGTCGTACCTTGACGGGGGACGTTAGGTTTCTTGAAATCCTTAGTAAGCGCGTTGGAGCGTGTTATTTTGTTTTTATTATTATCCTGCATCTACCATATAATATCAACTGCTTCTATAAATTGTTTAGTAGTAGTAAATTATTTAACCAAAACCTGACGTCCTACAGCTAGTTTCCCCCAGACTGACATTTTTCAATTCATCATAAACACCATTTCCGTGTTTCTTTGTAAATTTTGATGCGCGGCTAGTAATGAAACAACCAAAAATACTAACTTCTCCCAATTGATCTCAAAAGTTTTGTAACGTGGTCTTAAACTATACCAATGCCACCAAACTACGCCAAGGCAAATCCATAGACAAAATTCTTAGTTTAGTTCTGTGATAAACCAGTTTTTTTTTGTTTATATATATTTATAAATAATCAATGCTTAAATTGGTGTATTTCATGATCTATTCTTTTGTATTTTGGTTAAAATTTTAAAATCGTTTTTTCATATATATTTTTATCACTAACTATCTATATTAGTCAATTGGAATTGGTTTAAGGAATGTATAAAAGGTCAATTAATAATAATATTAATAAATTAAATAACTAAACAATTAAAAAATTAATAATAAATTACGCGTTTCTATTTGCAAATATATATATGAGTTTGTATTAATTGTAACTGACCAGTATTTAATAATACGTTCCAATGGCCGTGCTGTCATATTTTTAGAATTAATATATGATATTTGAGCGATCTATCGAACTATCAATATTTCGTTGATCAGTAGTAAAACAATGTTGACTTTAATGTTATGTATCAATATTATTCGATCAGCCTCCGATTGTTTTGTTTTGTTTGTTGGCTATGGTTGTTTTTCAAGAGCATCAATCTACACGCAAAAATGAAACTCTTTCGCATTTGTACTTCTGTGAACTGTTTTATTTCCCCGGCTGTACTCGTCACGGCTCTCGCTCAAATATATGTGTTTGTGAATTTTTGGGCCATTTAATAAAAGTAGGTTGTTTTGAATTTGCACCGTTTCGGCGCTGCATTCGTACCCGCCTCCGCCGCGGTTTCGTCGCGCGCTCAATTATTGCGATAATATTTACGCCTTTTCCTCTTTCGAAAGCGTCCAGATGCGCCTCGAGTCGACCGCTATAGAGGTCCGTAAGTGCAATTAAAGCCGGCTTAAGGTTGGGATAAAGATCGACAAGTCGCAGCTCGCCTCTTTTACGTTTCAGCTCGTTAAAAATATATATTTATATATACTTGGACAAAAATGCGATTTACTGTCAATTGAAATCGTTGCTGTAAAGCCATCAGAAGTTGTTTGCAAGACCACATACATTTAAATTGTCCCTAACTTCTCTTTATGAAGAGCATAATATTTTTTTTTGTTTGTTCCGACACTCTTGACAATATGGCCGCCTTTATTATTAATGTCACACGAGCGTAAGAAAAAATAAACTGCCAAGAAACATTAATATATTATAAAAAAATATAAGGCCGTAAATTACAATTTAAGAAAGAAAACTTATTCTTTTAAGAAAAAGTTACCCAATCCTGTGATCACTTATTTACAGAGAAACCTACACTGAATGATCTATTTGATGTAAAGTTTGGGTTTGAGGTGGGAATATTTGAGTTCAATTGTTTACAATTGGTTTGTCAGTTTGTAAGGCTGTGTGTAATATTTTCTTGCGCACTCCTGAGATATCGTCAGTTTACAAATAGATGAAATAAAGTTATTTGTATAAATACCCACACCAGTTTTGTATACAACAAAACTGGTGTGGGTAGGTATAACTCCTTTAAGGCTATAACTGGCTCCATGCCTGCGTATGTGTGTGGCTGTAGCGTGTCACTCAGTCTCTATTAGATACACTCATTTGAGCATATTTTCCTTTCCACCGGGAAGATTGAAAAGGTCATTAGATCTAGTGAAGCGACAGGGTAGGTATGTAAAAACCCGATAGTTCTTATATGATGCTACACTACAATTACTGTTCAGAATTTTACACACAAATAAGGAATCAATTCAGGTTCTTTTGCATTAAATTTTTCAAGGGAAAATTTGGATTAATTAGAAATGAACTGATTATTTATGACCACTGCGGTCACAAAGGAATTTAAAATTTTTAACTTTAGCAGCAGTTAATTTACCTCTGGCAGGTTATTCCATCCATTTCATGTTTGAGGTGAAACCCTTTAACGGTCATATTAATGATAAACAAAAGTAAAATATAAATGTAGAAATGATTGAAAGTGTATTATTTATAACTTAACAATTTACAATCGATTCCGTAAAAAAGCCTAAATATTCATACTTTCATTTTATAACTAATAAATATGTTTTTTTAATTAGCAATTAAATTAGAATATTTGAAAAATTTCAAAAACATAAAATAAAATTATAAACAGCTAACACCTGCCAATTTAATACTCAATTATAAGTCAGGCTTGAACAAAATACATTAATATAAATGTGATAAGAACAGCCTAGGTCTTGGTCATCATAGCTGATGTATTGTTTGTCTGTTATTTGCAGAAAAGCTCGTCGCAAAGAACGCGAAGGTGATGGTGCCCAAGGCGACCCAAAATTATACCTCGAAGAGACCCTCCTGGAGAGAAAGCTACCCGATGTCGACATGCGGCAGGTCGTCGAATTGCCTGATGGCTTGGACTACAATGAGTGGCTCGCATCGCACAGTAAGCATTGCCTCTTTTTATTTCAGGGTATATAACATACAGTCAAGAGCAAAATAAAAGCTATAAAAAAAATCCATTGCTGCCACTTTGGATTGGCGAACAGTGAACACCTAGCAACTTATATTGACCAAACAAATAGGTGTCTATTTTGGGATTTTTGCCGAAGCGCTTCTAGCCACGTAGGGTTTGTTACATAACATGCAAGAAAGCCGCGACGGAGAGTTTATTTTGGTGATTTCACACCTAAAACAACCCTTTTCCCAAATACCACTCGACTGAACACTTTCATAGATAATATTAACCCTTAATGGTTTTAGATACACATAGCAAAGAAGTTAGTCAATCTGGAATAGTGTGAATCCAGTTTTTTTTATTGTATTCTTCTGAAGCATATTTGGCATACACATTAATTACAAATTTGAAATTAAAATTCAGTTATAGTACTGGAATATCTCTCAACTACTAGTAAAATTAATGTTACTACTAATGGTAATATGGATAGTTAGATTGTTGGTTGGAAGCCCACATCCACCAAATATAGCCACATCCTTTCTTTTTTCATGCCATATGCTATTAAGAACAATATTGAACTTTTAATTTGTAATTAAGACAGCCATACAATAAAGAGGGGTCAAATAGATTGATGCAGGGACTTGGATGCATGAATGGACCTTTAAATAGCTTAGTTTAAAATCTTATTTATTACATACATTATTGATTTTAAGGTATTTAGTTCTTAATGAAGACCATATAAATTTGCTCACCAAGATATTCGCCAAAGGCAGGTTTTTATAAAAATGGCTGATTTGTAATTACTCCAAAACAATTTTTTTAGGAGTAATTTTTGTATGCAAATGTATGCCTTTGGCTTCTTTACACGAAGAACAGCATTATAAAGCTTCCATATACGATAGAATTGCATCTTTTACCCATTTCAATAGGTCAGTTTTTATTAAAAATATTCCCATGAAAAATGTAGTAATGTTTACAAATCTTAAAATAGAGGTATTTTTTGTAATTTTTTATCCGAAAGTTTAAAATATCTGTTTTTCCTAACAATTTTTAAACGCCTCTAAGATTTGACAATTTTTTTTATGTTGAAAAATTGACCACCTAAAAGTGTCAAACAAGGGTATTTCTTACATTAAAACATTCAATTAACAATGAATATTTATTTTTCAGCATTGGCGCTATTTGACCATGTCAACCTCATATATGGCACGGTAAGCGAGTTCTGCACGCCTGCTAGTTGCTCCGATATGACCGGTCCTGGAGGAAGGGCCTATCCTTGGTTCGACGAGAAAGGCAAGAAAACGAGGGTTGCAGCACCTCAGTATATTGACTATGTCATGACCTTCACGCAGAAGACAGTTTCTGATGAAAATATATTTCCTACCAAATACGGTAACTACACACACACTAAAACACTTCTTAAATATATTTGTGTAATGTAAATTGTAGTGTTAGTGTAATAATACTGGTGAGTCACAGTGGTCTAAATGCCTGCTTCTGACTTGATGGTTTCGGATTCAATCTTTCGTCATACCGAGTCACCTTTCAGCGACAATTTTCTCAGCGCCATCGACTAAATTAAATAGCAAGACATACATACTTACCAATTATTAACTACAATATTAAGGCAATATTACTATTATTATTAAGCTGTATAGAACCTCCACGATAATACAAGCTAGGACAATAGTAATATATTTATATTATATAATAATATATATTATATTTATATATATAATAATTAGTTTATGTAAACATTTTTAAGTATTCAGTCAAAGAAATTTTAATTTACTCATTAATAATAATAAGTCACTGTCAAAAAGCGTTCTTGACGGACGAACTGACGATACATACTTTTGTACTTTATATATTAGATTCCATGAATAGTGAAATATGTAAATAGTAATTAATTATGTTATTTTTTTCAGCTAACGAGTTCCCGTCATCATTCGAGAGCATTGTTCGCAAAATAGTTCGTTTATTATTCCATGTTGTGGCTCACTTGTATGCAGCACACTTCAGAGAAGTTGCTTTGCTAAGGTTACATGCACACCTCAACTTAACGTTTGCACATCTGACTGCTTTGCACAGGTAAGTTGATTTTTATATTGAAATAACAGCTTTAAAGACCTTAAGATCAGATTTGAATTACAAGAATAGTTGGTCTAATGATAAGATTTTTTACTACAAATCAGAAATCCTTTCTATTTCTAAATGCTCCCTCTAAATGCTCGGTTTACTATGCAATCGTCTTAGACTTTGATAAAATTTGAAACCGTACCTAAATGAGTCAATTTGACATAATATTTATATATCCTTGGTTAAATCTATTATTTTATATGGTATTATAATTTGGGGCCTTACATATGAAACATATATACAGCAAGTTTATATTTTACAAATTCGTATTTTAAAAATAATTTTTCAAAAAAAAATTTCAATGCAAGGCGATTACTCTAAATTGTTCACCCACTTCAAAGATCTACCGGTACGCTAACTTTGTTATTATAGAAATGCAATCAAGAATTTTCATATGAAACATAGAAAATCTTATTAATAATAAGTACTCTACTAGACAAATGTCGAATGAAAACTATATTGCCGAAAGATGTATAAATACGTATAGTTATCGGCAATTAAAATGTATAATTCCCAGCCTATTTAATAAAACACCTCTAGAAGTTAGACAACTGAAAAGAAAAGCTTCAATAAAACTTAATTTAAAAGAAATTATGGAAAAAACTAAATAAAAAATATTTAGGCATATTAATTGAATTAACTTAACATTCTCGCTGGATTCCGTTTTTACTTTACACGAATTTTGTTAACTTAATTTGTATGTATTTTGTATTATATTTTACTTAATTTTATGCCTGTATAATTTAATTGTATTTTAGTTAAGATTAAGAAACCGGCAGAAAAGACACTGTCTTAGCTGGATCTAATTTAAAATGTATTTGTATGTATTGTGGTTGAAAAGTATTTTATATTTTAAATATAAATAAATCAAATAGTGAAAAAATAAAAAAAAACATTCTTTAGTTCTTTCCAGCACATTTTGTATAATATAATGGAAATTATATATAGCCGATATGCCACCATTTTTTATGAATCCGCCATAAACTCCTTCAAGCCTCATCATATAGTTACATGATAAATGAATACAGTAACATATTTTTTTTGCCCCTTAGCGCTCTAAATTTCTAATTAATAGGTGTTTTCAATTTAATAAGTGTTTTCATTAATGTTTACTGGTAATTAATATAGTTTGTTGAACAACTTTGTCTTAAAGGTTTGAGTATCTTTTTTAAAAACATTTAATTGCATGTTCATTGTTCATTCTTTTTGTTAATATTTGTAGGCGCTTTGGTTTAATTGAACCAAAAGAGACAGAGGTACTCCGCGATCTGGAGCTGGCACTCCGGCTGACAGAGGAACCAACAGTTGCAGTACTAGGGTCGGGCGCTGTGAGCGATGTGAGTGGCACCGATGGACACTCGCCCCCTCCTGCGCCCGGGGAGCCCCCCCCACCTGCGGAACCCCCGCGGCCCTCGGAGCCACCGTCGGCCTAGTGGCCGCTGCATCCCGTCGCTCGCACTACGCCCAGCTGACACCAACACAGACACCTGATCTTCCTCCATGGCCTGGAGGGCTTCATCGTCGCCGTGTTGCTCCTCCTCGCATTCCTCTGCCTCTATATCTACTATACCAAGCTAACGTTGGCTGTCTACGAGTCCTATCGCCGAAATGCCACAGCCGAAACGCCCAACTTCTCCTTTGAGGTATTTTAAATTCTAGGAAAGAAACTCTAGCCTTAAACAGAGCTTCTGCATCAAGTCAGAAATTATTATATTGCTCATATCAAGAATGAAATTGACTATTTATTTTGATATATTCCCCAGTTATCAACTATTTTCATAAAGGAGGCAATAACTATGTTATCACAATAAAAATGGTGGTTATTGAAAACATCTACTGATATTTTCAGTATCTCAGTTTCAGGCTCTTGGATATGGGTTTACCAGCCCCTTCCTAATGAAAAAGCAAGCCTATGCAGCCTCTTATAAACTCTTCTGCTTCCAGGTCGATAAAGAGAGAACATTACCTCTTGCCTTATATTTTTCTGTACAGAGTTTAAATGCTTAAAATAATATGACTAATGATGAATTTAACCTACCAACATTATTTGAATAATTAAGGAATAAAGTTCAACTTTATGTGTCTGCGAGCAAAAAAAGACAAGGTAAGCAATTATTTCCGATTTCGTCCGATTGATCCAGGGTCTCCATCACACCCTGGATCAATCGGACAAAATATTCCTTTCTGGTTTCCCTTCCAGGAAAAATCTCTTTCAGAACTGATTTGTATGTCAGACAATGTGCACTTCACAGAAGTTGCACATCAATAACCAGATGGTCAGATGGTTTGTACATGCAAAGTTCAAAGATCTCCATGATATATCGTTGCTTTAATCTCTTCTTGAAACTAAGTATTCCTTTGATTTTTAGATACCTAACTACTTATAGTTGTCTTAACAAAACATGTTTATCTTGGAGTGATAGTTATTGGCTTGATGTGGTTTTTATTGAGTTCGTCTATTGCAATATTGGTCATAGGAAAACGAAGTAAACCGTTTTCTAAAATGTTTATCGTTTAAAATAAACTTGTAAAGTGAAAAGGACATATATGGAAAATATGTATTTTATTCACGTTTACCCTTTCTTTCTTTGGAATTTATAGCAAAATCAAGCTCGATCAAATAATACATAACAACGTATAAAAGTGTGATATAATTCAATCTCACAACTTATTTATGTATTTATTTATGTAAACATGATTCCTTTGGTCTTATTTATTACAAATACTTTAAATACCCAGTTAGTTTTGATTAAAATATTTAAACTATATTTACAAAAAGTAAATGTCTTAAAAAACAATTTTATATTGGAATAAATGCGGTCAAATCCTTGCAATATTTAATCAATTTGTCACTGAACTCGGATTTACTCATTCTTGGACATCCTTTGTATAAAAAAACGATGGTACCTATATTTTTAAATTTGTCTATATCCAAGTTGAAACAGTGGTTTCAAATAACATATTGCTTACATAAAATTTGTAACAGTCATTTTTATATCTTGGAGGGATTTTTATGTATAAAAATAGTACTGAAGTATAAATAGTACTTCTAGTTGCTAGGTTAAAATGAAATATTTTACCATATTGGAGATTTTAGAGGGTTACACTTCATATGGGGGAATGTGAGCATTCATTTGCTCAAAAATATGTCAATTTCCATAACTATTTTAAAATTGAAATGAGGTTCAAAAATATAAAAAATAATATGTGAATCAATAATGTCCCTTTTCATCTCTATTTCATAACTAAATGGAGCCGTTTTATACTTTCCTTGTTTTTAATAAGAGGAATAATGTGCTGGCAGGAATAAAGTGTGGTGTCGTCATTTAACATTTGTGCACACGGTCATTTTATAATAAAGTTAAAACACAAATGTTTTATTGTGTTAAACAACCATTGTGTGATATGCTTAATTTTAATTGTTTTGTTTTATGCGTATTGATTATTTTAAATAGCAAAGATTTGTTAAGATTGTGTTTTATTTTTCATTGTCTCTAATCGCAATTATTAATAATAATTAGTGTAATATGTATGTTTTTTATGCCAGAAAAGGGCTCAAAAGCTGATTGGCTATAAGTTTTTTTTTTATTTGATGACGCTTAAATGATTACGAAAATGTCACATGAACAATTTTGATCATTTTCATTTAGTATGTATGTCTCATTTTCCGAGATAGTGTGATAGTATAAAATAAATAAAGTATAATTAAATGAAAATATAATAGCAGCCATATGATAAGCGGTTAATATGGTTTTATAATTATTTTGTTTCAAATATATTTAGTGACTCCTAAGAGGTTAGCTAAGGTTGAAATGCTCTTACAAAAATAAAATATTTTTTGCCACTTAAAGAAATACACATAGATGATGCTGATACTCAATTGTTTTAGACTTTTTTTACAAATACATATATTTCTGCTGCTTATGATTTTGTGTAGGAATAATTATAAAATGAATATTAGTTATTATTGTATGAGCATTTCCAACCTTCACTGCTATCCCGAAACAAAGTATAAAATAGTTTTATTAAAATGTTTAAATATTGTTTACTTAGAAACACTTGAACGAACACACACTGTAAATAGTATTGTATGTGGGTAGATAGAATCTATATAGGGGTACTGATGTCGCCACTGAATAGACGACTTATCTGAGTAGATAGTAGTGCAACGCTTAGTGCCTCTGCTATTGTAACACCACGTTACTAATAGAACTACTTCAATTCATTAAAAATAATAAATAATAATTATTAATATATTAACAATCTCCGTTATAATTACGTAATGTAAGATTGCAATGATAATTTTCACGATAAGAGAATTTATTGTAAATGATAACAGTGATAGATAAAGTAACAATTGATTATTCTAGATGTTGAATATTTAAAGTCACATATTTGAGAAATATTATATACTATTTTCGGCGGAATATAAAGTGTATAGAAATTGTTAATAAATATTTAAATTGTGCCTGATTAGGTATGTTTGAGGTGGTGCGTGTCAGAAAGTCATTTCGAGCTAGAAAACATTCAGAATGTGTTACAAATTTGGCGGGTGACGGTATTTGGAACTAGTCGCTTGTACTTAAAAAAAACTGATTTTGTGAAAAGTTTGTGGCAATTGAAAATGATTCCTTTATTTATGTATAACTATTTTAAAAGCATAAAATGTGTATCCAAAATAAATTGTTTTTATTTCAGTTATTTAAGTAGCAAATATTTTGCTATTGTATGACATTCTTACGCCTAGCACTCCAAAGATGTATTTTTTGTCACAATTCATTTTGTGTATTTATAAAAATATTACAAAACTGCTGACTAATAATATAGTTTAGTACAGAGTCCGGCATTAAATCGAAACTTTTCAAAATTTAATTATTGTTAGGGAATGATTTATTAATTATTTTCATAGGTAAATATGAAGTACATAGCCATTTGCAAGATCACGGCGTACCGTTTAGTTACAATGGATGGATGACTGAACAACTCGACTTTGTATTTAACATAGGACAAGAGTTTTATTCAAACTATTTATCACATTTTATCAAATGTCAACATATTTTATACCGAGCACCAAAAAAGTGTCCATGGCTTGTGCCTTGAAAGCTTTCAAAGTTAAAATGTCTTGGATATTTATGTTATAGTAATTAAAGTTTAGTTGATAAGATTTTTAAAAACAACAGTATTAGGATACAAGTTTTGACACCTCTCTAATGTTCCGCCATTGATATATAATTGTAGTCTACCTATCTTGAAGAAAAATTGTAAGGTTAAAGAATTTGTTTTATACATTTTTCATTGAGTAATAAAACTTTGTTTTAATTCTCAAAATATTTTTTTAATTTAATTTCAGCTGCCAATAAAGAAAATGAATTGATTGCATAGAAAGCTGAAAATGAAAGCCAAATTAAAATACATAAATGTATTTTTAAACAGCATTGAAACAGATTGAATAGCAAGTAGGTTTGGGTCTAAAAACTCCAATGAATTATTACTTCAAATCATTTTGTAATGTGAAACTACATTTTTGTATTTGCTTATGAAAGCTTCATATCACTCATAATCTAAAACTCCTATAATATTTTAGGACTAAACAGCTTGCTTGTATGCAGTACAGGAATAATTAAGGATCCTGATAAATATATTTAAAAAATCAAAACGTATCCTTTAGGTTTTCCTAGATGAACAGCCAGTGTCATTGATGAATGCTGTTTTTTTAGATTCATGTTGTGTTAATTTACTTTTAAATATGAGCTCTTTAAAGAGTTTCTGACTTAAAAATCTTAACTTTTTATTTTTTGGCATCAAAGTATCTTTATAAACATGTTTTACCTTTGGAGTGCAGGCTATGATGTTAACATGCATAGTTATTGTGATATGCTAAAAAAACAAGAGAGTAATATTATTGACAACTTTTTAAAATTATAGTGGCTGAATATTGCCTTGATCCTGCATTTATAATTTTGTTTTATGGTCACTTGACTAAACACGTGAGGTATTCGCTAGCAAAATAAATTTACTCGACCTTTGGATTTTGCTGTGAGTTTATGTAAATATTTTGTTATGGATATAGTTTTTAGGCCTGCTGTCTGTCTGTATACTCTCCTAGGTATTTTGTTTCATTCTAAATTAGTATAGGAATTGATGACCAATTTTCCAATTACTAAATTGTACCATTATTGATGTTTGGATTAAAATAATCCATTAGGAACAGTGTTATGCAAAAATAATATCAATATTGTTAACACAATATTTTATAAAATAAACAATGCTAAAAAAACTTAACTAACTATGATTACATTCTTCAATTTTGATAATTTAAAAAAAAATACATATAGAACTTGGGGAATTTTGAAAAGGGGCATTTATATGCAATCTTGCTCAAAATACAAGGAATTTTCTTCACTATTTACTAAGTGGAAAAAATCTTTCACAAGATGAAAGTTCTTCATCATTATGAAGATAATTAAATTAAAAATCTCACTGTCACGATGAATACAACGGCAATTTTTTTTTTCTTAAAATGCATGCTATTACACATATTCAATTTTTAACCTGATCGCAGTCGGACTAGGGTAAAAAATAATCAAAGCCCTGTTTAAAAAAATATATAAATTGTAATTAACCAACATTTATTAAAAAATCAAATGAATTTTAAATAGTTCTATAAAGCTTATAAATCTTACTGAATCTTGAAGCCTATAAAATTGGCTACATTATGGTTTATGTTCATTTAAAAAATAAATAAAAATTATAGTTTAGTCTTTACTGTAGGTATTCTTTGAAAGTTTCAGTAAATTTTTGAATTTTAATATTGCAATAAATTATATTTTCTCCTTAATAAAAATAAAAATTATACAATAAAACCTACAATTCCTTTTTATTAATGACGTCTGTTAGTGAAATGAGTGATTTTAAATTTGTAATGATGATATATAATATGGTAAAGAACATTCCAAATTAAAGAATGAAATTGCCAGAAAAGATATTTAATTATACTTCTAATTAGGTTTTTTTTCTTGTTTATACCCTAACACTGTTCAGTTCTATCGTAAACAATATAGTTCTAACATTAAGGTTTTTTAGTTTTTGTAAATGAAAATATGGTAACGGTAGGAAATTGTTAAATGTTTTGTAGTTGGAAAAGTGCATCTGCACAATGTTTAGATTTTGTAGACTGCAACAAAAGGCTGCAATGGCTATGACTTGTTGGACCCAGGTGGTCTTTGACAATACACGAAAGGGCTTATCTAAATTATTGTATTTATTGTGACATGTACATAGAAATCTAAGAACTAACTGTTATATTAATGGCGAGGAGTATACGGACAAACAGGCAAACATTCGACGAGTAGATCTCTAAAGAGGTATGATTCCTGTCATTTAATTTTTGCATACCTATAATTGTGTTTTGCTTTTGGAGATTGATTGCTGTTAATTCAGTTTTGCATTTGCAAATGTGAAAAAATATTTAGTAGCCCATCTGTTCTGTAAATTTAAAAAATATCACAATTAAAATGTTGAAAAAATACACATGTTTCATTTTATATAAACTACATTTAATCATCTAAAATAAATATTTTTTAATTAGTCTACCTTATAAAACACCTAACCTGAACCTAAACACATTATAAACCACCTGAATGAAAAATAGTCTATGAACATAAAAAAATATAAAATATATTTTCTAATAAATAATATTTTAGGAAATTCAGGGCAAAATTCCTAAAATTATATTTTATAAATGCAGATAATAATTTATCATTAGGTACATCTAAAAGCTTAATCAAAACTCCCATTTGTTTAAAAAAAATGATTAACATAATTTTCTCTATACATAGATTCTTGTCCTAAAAATAATGTTCCACAGAATACGTATTAGAATCAGTAAGGGCTGAAATTTCATGTCCTGCTTAAGACTTACCAAAATTTTAAGTCAGACTTAACTGATGAACATCGTATTTCAACTCACTTTTAGCGTTAAGTCGAACTTAAGTTCACCTTAGCTAAAAATTAAAACAATCACGACTTAAGCCTTAAGTCAGTGTTAAAATACGCTGCTAAGAGTGATTGTAGTACGTTAAATGGCGCTACTATCACCGGGCATGCAAATGTCAAAATTGGCAGTGAGAATTGGTGGTCAATTTTATAATTATGTGATATTGTAATTCCAATTAGAGTAAAAAAAACAATACAATAAATTAATCATAGAAAACACAAGATCAAAACGTAAGTTCACACATGTCAAAAGCGATGCGACAATGGCGACAGATATTGCATATACAACTGTATAGAGAGTAGCAAACCAATCACGGGTGTAAAAACATATCTTAACAAAGTCAAACTTAAAAAGTAACTGAAATACACAATTCAATTTAAGTCATGCCTGAAAGTTAAGTTGATCCTTACTAAGAATGACTTTAAGCAAGGCCTGAAATTTCAGCCCTTAGTTTTATAAAACTGATATTATTCAAATTACGACTAAAGCTTTTTCTATCACAAGATGCCAAAAACATACTTTGTACATAAATTAATTAAAAAAAAGTTACTTTTTACATAAATTAATAAACAAGATAATATACTCGCACATAACATTAACAATTCTTTTATGAAATTGTTTTATTTGCTGCCATATAAAATATATTTTTTAAAAGCTTTGGTTGAAAGTTTGAGTTGATTGTATAAACTCATTAGAAAGTTCAACAGCTCATCAGTATAAATATTCATTCAGCTGGTAGCATTTGCTGACCCTTTGTAATAATATTATATTAATGTCAGGAGACTAGAAACCTTAATCACACATCGCCGCACTGTCGATTTATTTCCACAAAGCGTATATTCCGACAAACATTTGAAATGATAGTGCCAAAGTAACCCAATCCTCGTGCAACAGGTCTACATAAGTCACTGAGCGAGCACAGTATATTGTAAAGGAAAATGAGCGGAGGCTGTATAATACCGTTGAACGCCACCGACAGGCTAGGTTTAAAGCAGTAATCTGAGATTAGTTGCACCAAACCAATTGTTAAAGGCCGAAGTAACCCCACCAAAAGAAATCTGAAATAAACAGGAAAATATTTTTTTGTAATGTCGCTTGTCAATTTAAGCTTGATATGATTTTTCACAATCTTTAGTTGGGTTTTCAAAAGACAACATATAATTTTATCGGCTACTGGTAAATTAGTTTCCACTTATATACGACTACAATATTTAGGGAGGGAACAAGCAAGTAGAAGTAAAAAGTTGTAAGTCATCCCCCCCCACCCAGTTCTAAGCTTTGGCTCTTTGTTGGCATTGTGTAAACATATGTTTTAGGGTTCAGGAAGATATTCCAGTAGTATGAAAAAGTTGCTTCGCACTTTACTTTTTCTGGAATCTCTCATAAACGTGTTTTCACTTTGAATAGAGCTTCCTCATCAAGAGAAGTCACTTGTTCTGTTCTCTAATGAATCTTTTGATTTAAGTTATTTCATAAGCAAAACTAAGCCCCGTTTATATTTCTATCACTTATCCATTTTCTCACCCAAACTCGTTTCTTCTTTACTATTTCTTCCTCAAACGTATTGATTAGCTCTTCTAATAAAAGCACAGAAACACGTTTTATACATTTTAGGAAATTCATTTTTTTACCCGACACAAACGTGTTGTTCATCATGAGACTGAAAGCACGATTAACTGGACTCACATAAATGACACGGCCAGTGGTAGCAATTGCTAGCGCTAGTTATTGGCCCCAGCCACTATATCGGTGATGATGGGGCCGACCTTAGCCAGTAAGTTCTTGTTCTCTTATACACAAATTATGGAAATAATATTTATTATATAGAAATATGTCAGCTCTTAATCAGACAAAAAGTCAAATCACGTTTGAAAGGTGAAATTGCAAAAATAGATCTTTTTTTTATTTTTTCACTTGATAGAATCTAGTTTTGTAGAAACTTCTTTAACAAATCGGTTATTTATTGCACAATGTATAAGATTAAAGAAATTCATTCAACACAAAATAAATACCTACTTTAAAAATTTAGTATCGAATACATGTAGCTAAAATTTAAATTGATTACTAGAGTACAATTTGACATTTCGTTCCGATTTTGTAGTGAAACTAGCTGTTCAGCCCCGGGTTGGCAGCTAGGTCCTGCAGGCGACTTTGATGGCGGCTTCGGAGCGCGAAAACTCGTGATATTGCACTCCAGATGGGTCGCTTCGCTCCATAGATACAGACCTAGTTAATTTATTTAAGTGAATGGCAACATCAATCATGGAAAATTGACTGCAGATTTAGAAACACCCTCAGATGGTTATGGTAAGCTACATATAGATTTAGAAACCCTCAGGCTTGTGCTGGTTTTGCTTTTATAGTAAAAACTTTTTTTAGTTTCTACTGATTTTTGTTTGTTCAATAATCCATCCTAATAAGTATTTTTTTTTTAAAAATTGATCAGGCATAGTCTATCGCACCTACAGAACTGAAGGATAAATGATGTCACAAACGCCAAACCAATATTAAAAACGCCAAAAAGCTCCGCCCAAAACAGGCTTGCTGAAATTTCAGTTTTTTCAGCATAATAATCTGTGATCAAAACGGGTGCAGAGTCGGTAGTTTGATAGAAGGCTGAATTACCACGATCAAAGTAGTACATTTCAATTTTTTCAGGCTTATCTGCAAGTAATGAATTAATTATTTAATGACAAAAAAAAAATAACAGTGGCCTATTACTTAGTGGCTATAGGTCAAGAGTTTAGCATATTGGTGGCAATTTATTGTATCGTTTTATAAACATGTTTCCCACATTTCCATATATTTTTTTTTGCAATTTACTAACAATTTAATGACAACAACACAATTTGACTTGTCTGAGGAAGCAGCTAAAGGTGGATGTTTATGAAACAATCAATTTTGTCCATATCTGTGCAAGTGGCTGAGGGGATGTCCCTAAATCTGATATAATTTAGTGGGATTTAAATGATGACAAAACCCAGTAAGCAGTAAATATAAATGTACCCATATAATAATTTATAAAAAAACAGATGCGGTTCTTCTAATCTCTTCAGTTTCAGTGTCTTAAAACAAAGGTCGATATATACAGAAAGTTCCAAGACCATTCCCGAAGAGGGTGTTTATTGTATAAAAAAAATGCAAAAATAATTCATGCCCAGATTTATTAATTTTATCAAAGCGCTCGTGTAAATTTCCTTTTTGCTCGCAGGCGCTCAGTCAAAGTCGGTCTCGCAAACAACCTACCCGCTTACCGCCGCTGTCGCCGTGCTTAAATCAATATTTTTTTAATGAAGGAAATTAATAATTTACCTTTAAATCGAGAAGGCAAATTGCAAAGGAGACTCTGGATATCATCATTACATAAGGGTGCTGTAAAAGGTGTTACATATTTTTTTTTAAAGAATTGTTATGACCTAGGTCACATACAATTATTATTTTGGGGCCTATTCAACTAGGCCAAATGTGCCTGTGCTAGAGTCAGGAGAGATTAATTAATAATACTAATTAAGAGTTATAATATTATATTTTCAATAAATAAATAATTAGAAACGATCTTTGTATGCTACTTGGCAGAGTTCATAAGGATTGTTGTGTATTTTTTTTATATTAGAAGTAGGTACTATGAAAATACGAAAGTACCAACCGGTTTTGCATCTCTTCTTTTCTTTTGTATCAGAGTTTATATTTTTATTAAACTGGACTTGTTTTTCATCTTTATTCTGTAAATAGATAATATAGGTTTCAATAGGTTAAATTTTAACGAATTAAACAAAATTTAATTTTAAAATCAATTGTTTATCTATAATTATAAATCTATTAAATCTATAATCTATAAATATGATAAAAATTTGATATGTAATTTTTTAGTAAAGTCCATTTTCTTTAAGAAATTTTTGTTGTCGCCCGGTCGGCGAAGTTCGTTGACCAAACGAAATATTCCACGCGGGCTGCTACCTGTTTTTTATTTTAAGTTATAACTTCTTATTATTGGCAAATAGTATGTACAAAACTATGAAAATATTTATTATTTATATTTAATATTATATTGACATAGTTTTTGTAAATAAAATTCGAATTATTTACCCCCAAATCCACCAAAAACACTTTCAATTCACTAGCGTACGTTTTCACCAATCAAACGTCATAAATGACGATTAGTCTCATACCTTACATGAAATCAAGTATACATACCACACTTTGAAATATTAATAGTAATTCAAAAAGACAATGATGAGTTTACTCTCATACAGCAATGACGAGATATCTTGTCATCGGCGCTAAGTGGTTAAAATGATATTATCGTTTATATCCGTGTAACTGTCATATTAATCTCCGTTTAAAGCATTATTTAGATAATTATTTTAAAACAGTTGAAACATAACAGAATAAAAAAAATAAAAGTCGTAAAATAGTTTGTACAATTTTTTTTTGTAGCTTTTAAAAAATGCCAAAATAATTAATCCCTAAATTTATTACCTACCACCTACCTACTGTGACGTCTAACATCTAGCGGATAAGATTTAGAACGGTTTAATATAATCACTCAAAGTTTACATTTTTTTTCTCAGGAACCATGATTAATTTTGATATATGGTCTTCGTACAACAGTGGCGTGCAGCGCAACTTTCTGGCGGAGGTAGGGGCGGGTTTACTATTATTTCGTTTGTGGTGCTACTTTTATTTTTACAAAACATAAGTACTAAACCAAAATCAACTATTTGTAATTATATGCATGTGATTAATAATTATTTAATGCAATGCAGCAAGCAACAGCTAACATCAGTTACCGTCGAGTATGAAGTCACAGAACAAAGCCTAATTAATGTGCTTTCTTTGTTCTCTACAAAACCGAAAAAAAGATCTATAAACATAAGCTGTCATATATATGCAATTTCCAGTACTTAGAAACATTCCCAATTCCTAGCATAGTCGCCAGATCATTCATATTCCATGTTCGCACGATAGATGGCATTCATTCATTCGTTTGAACAATATGAACAATATATTATAACAATGAACGGAACTTAAACAGTTTCCGTTAAAATGTATATAGATCGCAAAAAATATTATGATAACCGATATAAATATTTTAAAAATATTTTGTTCAGCTTTCAAATCAATCTTTTAGTGAAGCACTATATAGTTGCTTATATGAACGACCGGTGTATCACATACCTATTGAGAGTGAGCTAATTTGGCAATCATATATGATTATGGATTTATGTAGATTATTTTAATGCTGCAATGCCTTCATAATAATAAAGTTATAACCTTTTAAAGATAAAACTAGAAATTAAATATTTTTTTTACTTTAATTTTTTATGCTTATTTTGAACTGCCATTTCAAAAACCATGTGAAATTACCTTGATCTCATCATCGGCTAGTTTGATTACTCTTGCAAAATTTTTATTCTTAAAAAACGAATTTTTCTTTCGATCACAATTAGATCCCACTGGTGACATTCCTTTAAAAACCCTCGATGACTTCCTCCATAACTGCTTAAGGCCACCATTTCTTGTAACATTATTATTACAAAAGCCTGGCATCATTTTTGGACCACACATACATGGAATACAAGGCGGATACCTTAGAAAAAACTTCTATATTAATTCTAAACCAATTTTAAGAGGTTCATACTCAAAATATAATTTTTTATTACGTCATTACATAACATGAGGACACGGAAAGCTGACGGCATCTGAATTTCCAAATTGAGGACAAACAGGTTGAGCATTGATTTTTATTTCTTCTGCCGGCAAATACTCCTGCTATAAGGCAGATGTTAAAAAAAAATACATTACTAATGAAAAGCAAAATTTGGTCATAGATAATTTTATGAAACAAAACTAAACCATTTCAATACACTTCCATAATATTACCACTTACTGTATGCTATACAATGTAAATGTCTCCACAGCAACCGTAAAACCAATGTAAAAAAAATACCAAAAATATGTTTAAAATACAAATTATAATTACAGAAACAGGAAATATAGGAAAACAGGAAACATTGAAATATATATATTCATTAAACCATTTACTTATCATTCATTATACGTCATATTCGTTACATTTTCACTGTTTTTCATAATTATTGTTTCTTTATTAAAACATTTTTTTACTACTTTAATGAAAGTTTGATCGTATTGAATACCCGCACAGATAGATAGGTGAGAGTGAAAGGCTTTCATAAAATACAGGCCTGTATTTAAACCAGCGTGCATTACCTCAAGCGATGCAACTATCTGTGCTTTCGGTATTAATTATTCTTTGAACATTCTGGCTATATAATTTGTTTGAAAAATTTCAATCTGTAAAAATATTAAAAATCATTCGAAAAAAAAGCATACAATTATGGCTATATATATATAATTGAGTTTTAAAGTTATTTGACTTATATTTGATGATTGTTTTTTAATAGCTGCAAATCGCCTGAAAAGATAAATTACACAATCTTTGACAATATTGAAATTTTTTAAATTTTTTTATAATGTGCTGGATAGCATAATATCTATAGAGGTTCTAAAGAGATCCTGTACTTGAGAGCGGAGGATGTCGGTTTAAACCCAGCGCTGAGTTTTATAAAAATGCATTTTTAACTCTCACCTGTCCTCTTTAGTGTAAAATATTGTCAAATATTATGTAACCATCTAATTAGATGAAATAAGGAAAGGATGATATTTTAACAAAAAATATAAAAATAGCTATCAAAATCACCTACGGCACTATTTTGTTATTCAGGACTCTTATGAGCCTAACCTAATTTAACCTCTACCAAAGTCCCTACTATGATCTAGTTTTATATACGGTTCTATATATTTTTGCTCTTTGATGCTCAATTTGTTTCAAAAGCATTACTGGCATGTTGATGCGGCATTTTCTGAGGGGTGATGCCCCAACTATGACTCTCAAACTCTAGGTAGGTAACTAGCTAAAAGGACGTGCCGAGGACTGCACGCATGTTCACACTGCATTGTAAAATTTTGAGCGAGGTAAATGTGTAACATCATCATCTACAGCTACAGTTCACAATAATAATATAAAAAAACTAGAGAATGTATGTAAATCTGTGGTGTTTTTATTAAATGTGATTATTTTTAAAAGGAATAGATATTAAAAATGGCTTTAGAAAAAGGATTTATTAATATTTATATATATATTTCAATATTATAGGTATTGCTACTACCAACGTGAAGCCTCAAAAGAGCTTTTACTCAAACTTTGGAGTGTTTTCGTTTGATCATAGACAATACTAATACTAGACAATAATATTTAACCAACCTGACTGCATTGTGTATTTTGATCCAAGTCCATTTGTCCAAACATTGAGTAACAATCAACTTTCCTTTCAGCTGTAGGATTTTGAGTGTAGTTTTTAATGACAATCTGGCCAGAAAATCAACAGAACGGAATTATTAATTACACAAGCAGACATTAGCGTTTTAAGAAATACATATTTCTTTTACTTTGCAACTATTTGCTACTAATCAGTAAATATTTATAGTAAGGGCCCTCTGACTGTCATAAACAGTGCCGGCCCTAGACCTTGATCAGAGAACAGCAAGATTATTTTTCAGTGCCGTTCGCTCGGTGCTTTCACATCAAACACATTGTATTTTCAGTTTATGTTAAATAAATAATAATTACCAACTATTTAAAAAATTTGGCGCAATCAAAGTTTTGTTTTACGCTCGATATTGTTTTTCGCATTTGGTAATTTGGCTCCCCTATCCACCTGGCGCCTGGAGCGACCGCTCCTATCGCTCTACCCTAGGGTCGGCACTGGTCACAAAGGGATTAGTTATAATGCTACACAATATAAATATTAGGTTGGATGTGAGAACTAGATTATTTTGTCAGTCTCCACGCAAAGTGTTGTAACTGAAAAAAATAACCTTTTTAATTAAGTTTATATTTTTCAATCAATTAACGACATAAACAACCTCACTAAATGGTGTTTAAGTTCATCAATTTTAGTGGGTTAATGGTAACACCACATGCTTAATGCTTAACTAAAGGTACCTACTTGGGAAAGAAAAAAATAATTCAATTTCAAAGACAATAAATACCTACCTAATTACCACATTCAACATGAAATAAGCAGATTCAAATCTTTTTTGTCTGAACATAAATGCTTAAAAACAGTACACTCCAGTCAGTACACCTTTTATTTGCAAAAACCTGCAAATCTCACTCGACCAATGTTTTCAATTTGTTGGTTTAGTTCCTACACGAATGGTATGGTTTGTAGGACAAATTTATTCTACACAAATGCTTAAGGTAACTAACCTAATATTTAGTTTTATAAAGATTAATACTGTGTTTTAAATTTAAAAAGTCTTCGTAAGTGAACTCATATTTTTAATCAAATTTTAAAAGATAAAATGACTCTGTGGATCAATCTCTAAAAATAAATCTACAATTCTGCAGTGCATTCATTTGTCCTATTTGTATAGTCTCATGGTTTAGTCAGCGTAAACCACGTAAACGCCTGAAAAGTGGTTTCCTAATTTTTTTTTCAGCTTAGCCTAGCTGCCAAATAGTATAATGGGCAACAGGTACATAATGAAATAAATACAATTTACCCCAACTAATGATGTATCAGTTGCAGAAATTGATGGTGCATTGGTAGATGTTGACATATCTTCAGCGACTGAATCAATATTGAGGTCATCATTCGTATTTGAATTTGGAACCACTTTTGAAGTGGAACCATCACTGCTAACCTAACGACAAAAGAATAACTTTTACTACTAACTACTCTTAATAAATAACTAAAGTGTTGTAACAATCCTTTTTGCGAAGATAAAGAAGATAAAGGCCGGGTTGAAACTATAAGAGAAGAGAAAGCAAAGATTTGTCAACCCACCGCTTCAAGACAAAATTGACCTGAAAGCTGAGTGGAATCTTTCTTTGCTCACGATTATAAATTACACGAGAAGCAAATAATTGACCCAATTGATAAAATGAAAATTACATTCAATTTAATATTTCAATTTTTAATGCCATTTGCTACTTCAACACCGTAACAATCGAACTACATAGGTCATATATTATTATATATGACCTATGCTTCCGCTATCTGATTTTTGGGCAAAACAGAGGAGAATCCAATTTGTCTCAATCAAGAGGTGGCAGCTGGAGATTTCCATAAGATATAGCTTGCCACATCAGTCATCAAAAAAACGATCATTTAAAAACACTTCCATAAAAAAATCACCACACTAATGCTGGCGTTCGGCTAAGGTCGTTCGCCAAACGAAATATTTTAGTTTCAAAGTAATGATTTCTTATTATTGGCAAATAATAAGCATAAAACTATGAAAATGTTTATATTTTATATTTAATATATATTGACATACATTTTGTAAATAAAACTTGAATTATTTACCGCCAAATCAACCAAAAACACTTTCAAATCACTCATGCACTTTTCACACAAAACCTGTCAAGGCTGTCAAAACCGAACTGAGATGAAAAAAAAAACGATTATTAGTCTATGCCTTTCATGAATTCAGGTATTCGCGACATGCCACCATTTTATTATTAACTGGCTGTTCAACCCCAGACTTCAAGGCCCATCGCGCCTAAATTTGATGTTTCGTTTCTCATTCCATGTCTATGTTATATAAAGAAGCTATATGCCAATTTTTGAGATTCTATAACCAACGGTTATAAAAGTTCCGTACAAACTTCAAACCCCCATTACCCCCTTGATGGTTGAATTTCATGTTTTTTTATATTCACAAACCTATTCGGGTGTGCTCACAACTACTTCCCAAACTCATCATCGCAATCCGACTGACGGTTTAGGAATGCATAAAGGACAGAGAAACAAGCAAAGAAAGAAACAGTCATTTTAGATAGATTAGATAGATTGAGATACATTGAGACGATGAATCAAACTCAATATTATGGCAACTAGCGATATACAATAAATATCAAAGTCAATAAACAGTTTGCAATATTATCACATATTTGCATGACATTTGTCATATACAAGAATTTGATATGCCTTCTTGTAATGTGAAAGTAAATGCATCTTTATTGCAGAGGTTTGTATGACATATCCTAATCTATAAGTGATTTAAAATATGGTTTGTAATAACCAAAAAATATTGACCGTGTGAGTATCATAATTATTATGTCCTTATTTTGTCTATCGTTGAATGACATAGTTATGGTTCTGTAACAGTAAAAAGCACTTGGCAATGCATAGTTTTTTTATATTTTTGTAACTTACTTGATTATTAAGTTTCACTTCAATACCTTTGTGAGCGACATTTTTATCAGAATTGCTCTTGGAAGCCTTGCGTCCTTCGTTGCTTGACACCATTTTATAAATCACTATTATTTTGATATACTTCCAGCTACAACAAATCCAAAAGATGATAAATCAAATGTCACATAACATGTCAATTTCGTGACAGAACAAAAATAAATTAGCACTTTTCAAATTTAGAGTTAATCAGTATAAAGTCAGGTACTAATAGAACATTTTTTATCTCACTCACCCTTAGAATCACACAGAACGCTTGTGTGAGACAAAAGAAACCCAGCAGTGGAGTCATTTAGACAAAATATAAAGAAAATAATCTCAGATTAAGAGTTTGGCAACACCAACAAAAAAAAAAAACAGATTTATATCTGAGATTTCATGCAAGCAAGTTTTTAAGATTTATTCTTGGGAAGGATTTGAGAGTTGAAGAAATATCAGTTGTCGAACTAATATTTCTTTTTTTCTTTGATTCTGTTAAATCAACCTTTGCAAATTTAATTTGTAATTTTATATTTATCATTCTAAGAAACCCAAACCCTTAATATGTTTCTTATACTATTTTCCCTTTCCTAATGGATCCGATTTTCACAGAGAACATATTGATTTACCGCTATGTGTCACAATAATCTGCAAGCCATACAATATGATCCAACCGATTTTAAATTAAATTTATTTCGCTTATATCCTTCTGCCTTAAAAACACAGTTATCAGATTATCACTTTTTGCACTTGGCACTAATTTGTGATATATTCTTTGTAAGCGTAATATGTTAATATTTAATCTAATTTGTAATATTTTCTCAATCGCAAGGCAGATATCACTCCTTGTTGGAGGCATACTCGGTAAACGCATAAAACCTAGAGTGTCGAAGTGTGTTACTGTGTTACTCCTTGTTACTGTGGCGAAACCAATTTCCGGAATATGCTCTCATCTCAAAAGAATAATTCTGTAGACTCTTACCAATCTTCAATACTAAAGCTATTTTATTGACTTAATTATTAAATAAAACAAAGATTTTCAATCCATTCTCACAATTTCACAAAAATACATATAATATTTGTACACATGACAAATTCAACATTATCAAATACATTAGGTAAATAGTTATAGAAATTAATGATTAGCACAATGATAGTTTGTATGAATATTCAAATATATTCAACGCTTACACAATAAGATAATACAATCACAAAAATATATAAATTTACAATAGCACATCGATCAAGCAAAGGCTCATTTACTTTAATACTTGAAAATTCCAGAAAATGGCTAGAAGTTATTTTGAGACTGAATAAATTCCTCAATATAATTACAAATACTTATTATTAACCGTTCTTATCCACATAAATGATTCTATTAATATAACATCTGCTAAGCAGAATTAATTCACAAAAACTTTGCCAAATTAATGTAATAAAACATCAATTCTCTTGATAGATTAATGTTTATATTTAACTACAACACAGCATTTTAATAATTTGAACAAACTCTAAGTTACTCGTGCAACTTAGTGAAATAAACATTTTTGTACTATTGAGTATTATATATATATAGATAATAGGGGTATTTACTCTACCATGCTATCGTGTAAAAGTTTTAAAATCGAGAAAAAATATAGACAGTAGTATGCTATTTGAGACGGCATAGCACAGTCTATTATGATAGCAGGGTATGGGGTCTGACATTGTGATCGTGCTACGTGTTAATGTGGCATCTCACCTGTCAGAACAAAAGGTTAAAAATAAATAAAAACAGAATAATAACCTCCCCTTAGCAAGATAAACACACTTAATATTTGAACACACTTAAATGCACAAATGGTCGTTCATAATAACACTCGTGCTATTGGGATAGCATACAGAACACTTAACATGATAACATAGTTGAGTGAATACCCCTTATAGACGCCATCAATAGCCACTTATTGGCATTTCATCAAGCATCATCATAGCCTAATCACATTGGCATGGCAACTGAAGAGTTTGGAGTGAGGTACGTCATATTTATTATCATAATCATCAGAAAATATTTATATAGGGTGATGATTTTAGAGGCGTGGTTTTCAAGAAGAGATAAAACGCATATAATTTGATGTTATGGCTAAGAATTTAGTTTTATTATAAAGATAAGGGTTTGCCATTATGTTTTAAAAATGATTTCGGGTAAGTGGCCGCCGCGGCTGACTCGAACAAATTCCAGCCGAGAGGCCCAATTTTCAACCACTTTTTGCAGCAAGTTGTCAGCAATAACGCGCTGAATATTCTCTTCCAAGGCGTTAATCGTGTCCGGCTTATCTGCGTAGACAAGCGACTTCACATAACCCCACAAAAAATAGTCCCGATCTTGGAGGCCACGCCACAGGCCCACGACGCGATTTTTACTTTATTTTAGAGTAATTTAAAAAAAATTTAGAATGATTTTTTCTAAATTTGCACTATTTGCAAACGTTGTTCAGGAGTAAGTCTATTCATTATGAAATGGCAAACCAAACTGAGCATAAATCAAGTGACAGCTGTCAAAAACACCAATTACGAAAAAAGTAGTGCCAGATTGAAAACCACGCCTCTAAAAAAAACACCTTTACTAAAAATTGATAACAAGCCATATTTAATAATTATGACTGTTAAGTTTTGTTTACGTAAATTACGAAACAATATAACCTATTAACGACTCTATTGCAGGAAATAATTTTTGATGTTACCTTTGTGACAAATTCAATAAAAAAAAAATTATATTAAAATCAAATTCAACACTGCTAAGCGTAACGATGCATAAAAACATTCATGCAGTATCACTTCAGCAGAGTACTAACCAGACCATGCACAAGGTCAATCATCTTTACGTGTACAATTTAGATGCAACAATATTAAAACCGACAACACCAAATATCTTGTGCGATCGACTCAAAACGTTGATTACTAAATCTTTAAGTCGTTTTCATTTTCATGAAGACGTCACTACAAAAAAAAATGTTCCTAAGTTCTTTGGAGTACTCAATAACATAACAGAAAGCAAGGTAAGCAACTTTAGGGTGTAACACAATGTATTTTTTTTAATATGTTATTATTATTATTAGTTTTAGGCAGGTAGCTTATGCTGATAAGCCTAAATCTGCACTTGTATCGTCTCTGATAAACTTGTCTAGTCTGTTCTTAAATTCAGTATCATATTCAAATTAAATACGAGTATCATACCCGCAAAATTATTGGCTTGATGTCTATTATGATTATGATGGTCCCATTCAAATACCGCGGACGGCAAAACCACGAAGACCAAGGGTAGTTAGTGATGGTAAGCTCACTTGGCTAAAGTAGGAAAAATTACATTAGGTGTTTGTAATTATTGATTTTAAAACAAACTTGTTTGAATTGCTAAAATTAGAATATTTAAAAAATTAAGACATCACTGATTTTTAGGAATGTGGTCCAAAAAATATTACGGGTTTTGAATTAGTTAGGATTAAAATAATAGTAAAATAATAATTATTGATTTACTTTGACAAATAGCAACATTATGTAAATAAGAATCTCTAAAATAATGCACTTTTACAATTGTAGGTACTTTGCTTTAAAACCTTTTTGGGATCTGTAAAACGATAACACAAAAACTTTTGTATATAGACTTTTGCCTGTCCAACATCACAGTTTGTGACATAGTAAAATTAGATATCCGTGTGTGGAACAACTGTGTAGATCTATGGTATTTAAGTTTGTGATGTTTAAAATATCTATGATTGTAAAGACAAATTTTGCATAAATACATCAAATCATCAAAATTCACAAATATTTTTGAAATAACGGTAACAAACAATTTAAAATTCCACTAATAGAAACAAGTTAAATTCATGTGTAGTTATTGTAAGCATATATTGACAAAAATTAGAAAGAAACAAATTAAAAGTATGAAACTCGTAATAATAATGACTATAATAAAATGCTTCTCAATTTTTAAAATATAAAGAAATTATTTAAGATTTAAAAAAAACATGAAAAATATGTCAATCCTTACAGAAATCATATTGTTTAATTAAAATAAAAGTAAATTTAAGGTTGTTAATCAGAAAGAATGTAAACATTATCTTCACCACATTACTGTAACAGCAAAACTATTTTGTTCACATTAGACTACACAGGAACTTAGTTTTGTTCTGTATTCGGCGAAAATTAGGTTTATGTTTAAGCTTGTTAAGGTAAGATTAACAACTAAAATAGTTCGATTTGCATGTATATATTTTTACACATATTCTTATAAATTAATTTGATTCCCAAGCCATTTAAAGCGCAAGCAACTACAACCCCTTCTTGGGAAAAAACCACAACAACCAAAAAATCCACAAAACAAGTTAAAAAAACCCATTAATATAAAACACCTCAATTCTAATTACATTAAAATGAGCAGAAACCTAACTAATAGTATTTACAATTTATTATTATGGGAAATATATCACTACAATTTATTTCATCAAATTAACTTTAAACATAACTAAAATAGTTTTATTTAAATATAACAAAAATGTCAAATATAATAATGAATCTTAATATAGAAATGATGTAAAAGAGTGGTAATGTACTTATTTTGGGGTAAAATTGGGTATTTTGGGGTATCCAATAAAACTATACTCGTATAATCTTAAAGAAATTATAATACAGGTTATTGATGAATCATTTGAAGTAAATAAAGTTCATTAAAAAAAGAATATTTTATTAGACATAATTCAATTGAGCTCAAGTATATTTTTAAAACTATTAATACCCAATTTACAAAAACTTACCATATTATGAAAATTTTCATTTGTTATAACGAATTGGTTTAGTTAATTTATTTCCGTGAACAACGGTCTAAAAGCTATGCAAAAATGATTTAAATAGTGTAATTATTGATATACCACACCCGCCACCGGAAAATACAAATGTTCCCATCAAAAAATATACATATTGTACTGCAGAATAAGAATATGGGGTTTACCAATGGCTAAATACATACATTGATGGATCAATTCAAGAAGGTTATATTTCTACATACATATACAAAATGTAACTAAAATAGAGGGTGATCTAGGAAAAAATACAACTGACATAATAAACCCAAAGGTATTTTGCATACATTATATTGTAACAAACCCAGGTTAAACTTGGTTTGTTACAATACAGTGGTAAATGCGCTTAAGACCCGAGCCTACGTGTTTGTTAGGAATATATTAAATGTTATAAAAAAATATATTAACATGCCGCATGCTAAAAGCTGCCCTTACAAAAACCATGAGTAGGTATGTACATATAATAGTAATTATTATATGTATAATATAAATATGTTTTTTTTATTAAAATTTAATCATTTAAATATGTTAATAATTTCTATGCTTAGTAGGACTTGCTTTCATTTCCATCGTAGAGTAAGCTTTCAAGCATTTATCAAGCAAACCTTTTATAAGCATCCACCATCTATTTTAATTACACCTTATATTTCAAAGATTATCTACACATAATTTTGCCACATAAGGAAGTTATAAGGCAAACTTAACGTGAACAATACCAATTATATTTTTTTCTTGTAGAATTATATTAAATAGTACGCTTAAACTAAAAAAATAGGCCCTCTCCAGCTGAATAATTTTTAGCACCAGCGTTTATGTAAGGAATCCTTTCCACACTTTAAAAAGAAGGAAATATGTAAAATTATTTCAATCATTGTTATAAAGGGGGTATGTATAATATTACATGAATAGCCTTTAATGAAAGTAATTTATGTATTAAGTTTAAGTTATATTTTTACCTTCTATCCTTCCTCGGCATTCAGTTGGCTAAAAATTTATGACAAAATATATAAGTAACATATAATATGGTTTAATGGCCTTTAGTTTATTTTGATTTCATATATGGATTCATTTCATTATGTATTTTTTTTTCATTTAGTATGTACAGAAAAACAAAAGTGGAAAGATATAAAATGAATGTATTTTTACAAATTTCATTGATTTTGTTAGACTACAAGACAGCTATTTAGCAAGAAAAAACTGCACCTATTACACCCTGATATTCTGCTGTGCAGTCGCTTCCAAAAGAGTTACATAACCCAAGAGTCATAGAGCGACTGTTATTTATGGTAGTTTTGCAATCCGCATCAGCCAAGTTTTATGGCATCGCGAGATCGCGTTGGCGCACAATGGAACGCGATTCTAAATCGATTTATGATTGGTTATTACGCACCCAAGTATACTTCATGTCTCTAGACACAGGTTTAATAGTTGAGTTAGACAACATGAAAACATTTTTAGATTTTTATTTATAAGTAGTTTATGCATAAGTAAACTATCATATGTAGATTGATAAGTTTACACTCTGTAAAATGCATACATTTTACTTTATGACTGAAAAAAACAATTTGTTATGTATTTTTTTAATTGTACCTACTTTTTTCACCCAGTTGTTAATGCTGACTGTATATTTTTCTACAGTTGCTCCTAATATCTAAGTTTAAAAAAAAATCGACACTAAAAAAGACTTGTCATAATATTTAAAATATCCATTTTTGTCAGTGACTGTACTAAAAAAGATGAGATTTTATTCCTATCAAAAAAATCTTTTTTATGTTTTTGTCAAAAAAAACTAATCACGTAAGTGGAATATGGTAAAAAAATTCCCTCCTTTTTAATATATGATTGTTTTTAGGTATTATTTTTTCTTGCTCATTAAGACCTTGGACATATACTAAGTGAAAGTATATGATTATATACTTGGCATATATATACATAATCAGTCCATGAAATCTTCTAAATACGTTTATCTACTCTTGAGTTTTGAATGTCTCAAGGATTGTTTATAGATGTAATTATTTTCCAATCTAACAAAAAAAAATCAAAAACTTCGATATGCTTAGTCAGTTAAATTGCCTTTAACTTCGATCTTAGTGGATAAGATTTAAATATGTAGCTAACAGAAAGGGAAGATTGAGTGGAAAAACCCACGGTTGAAGCGAAAACATTTTTTGAAGGCATTTAAACCATTTGTCCTGTGTGGCGGGTGTTTTTATCTCAGACGTATTGGAAGTTGTCCTTAATGAGGGGTTGCTGTTCCCAGCCCTTTTCCGTTTGGAAGGTAGTCATCCAGTCGGTGTGCTTAGGCTTGACAATGCCACACAGCGATATTCCAAGGAAGTCTGCCATATTGTTGAAGGGCCCTCGTGAGAACGGCGAGCGGCCTCCGTGGGTCTGGAAGTGCTTGTAACGGCCATGGTTCATTCGCTCGTTCGTTGTCATTCCGAGGAAAACGATCTGGATTAAAAAAAAACCCATTTGACTTTAGTTCATGACATATTTGATCAATATTAATTTGTTATAAATTGAATTGAATGCATTTAAGTTTATAATTTCTTTTATAATTGTTATGGGTAAATTTAACAATTCGGTAATTATTGAGAAAAACTATAGATTATTGAAATTGTGTCTCACTCTCATTGTACTAAAGATTCTGTAGTTACTTTACTGTCCGAGGTACGATTTTCAGGGTGAAAGACGCAATGAGAGTGAGGATGACAGAAATTGAAAGTTCTGGGACGACTGTGTTGTCGATCTCAACTGACGGAACTTGTTTTGATTTAAATGTGAGCTAAGTTCTTACAGCATCTTAAAAATGGGACCCCTTGACACAAGGTGCAATTTTCTAAAAAACAATATGTTAGTTATAATAATTAGCAGCATTAAAGGTTGAGTTGAGTGTCTCACAGCAAATAAAATATCTGGGGTTAGTTAGGAAGCAAAAGTGCTTTCGAGACCTGGCAGTCTTATTTCACATATGGATACGGATTACGATAAGCGTTGGATATATTTTTGGAATGATTGTTAATCTATTTACTGTTTCGGAATATTGCACCGTCATTATAAGCATTACATTGGACAATGATTTTATAGCGTGTTGGCTAAGCTACATACCAGTGCGGTCTTTTATAATAAGCAATTGCTTCACCAAAGATTTATTTGAAAGCTGAACAAAATATTTATATAAATATATCATAACATTTTGTTGCGATCTACAAATATTAACAGAAACTGTTCATGAGAACGTATTGTTTGCAGAAGGACAATGTGTCATCTCTAGTGCCATTTATCGTGCAAAAATGAATACATTATGAAGATGAAATGACCAGTGATCGTAGTTTCTATTGGAATCCGCACTATATTGATGCATATATTTTTTAGTTTTGTAGGGAACTAGATATGCACGAATATTGTGCTTGCGCTACGTTGCGCATGAACGTACTTCATTACCATTAATTGCATCAATGCAATCAAATACTTTGACACATGTCAACAATTGACTTATTGTGAACTACAAAACCCTTTGTGATTTTTTTCTTAAAGTTAGAGGCTGCTTCTACACATAGCAATGTTCATTCGCACGACACAAAAACAATTATGTTCAACGGATTAAAGCTCGTACAACGCAATTTCAGAATACAAGTGTTTATAGGGGGTAGATTTATTTAATAATCTCCCCAATAATATAAAAACATTACAAAAATATCACAGATTTAAGTCTGCATTGAAAAAATATCTGATTGAAAAAACTTTGTACATTCTTGATGACCTTAATTGATGTTTATTTAATTTTTATTGCATTTATTGTTTTATTATTGTTTTTCTATAAATTTTGTAATGTTGTTATACTATTTAGTTCATACAAGATTTACGCTCTTTAACTTGCTATCTCTTGTCATATATTTGAATAACTGTGTATAAAGTGTAGGTATGCTAATCTTAATTACTATATTTGTTGTTTGTATCTTGTTATTGTTATATTGTTCTATTTACTTTTATTGTTTTATGTTACTCATTTCTGCCGTTCATACACAACTGCAAAGTTGTTTTTTGAAATAAATATACTGAATACTGTTATCTTTTTTGTTGTTTTATTTTGTTTAAATAATAATGGATCAAATATCTACTTATTATTATAAATACTTATTGCTTGTTTTTGTCCTACATATTGCTTGTTCAAACCATATGGGAACTGCACGCCACTGCTACATACCATAAATATTGTGTACATGGGAAAACCTGTTAAATAAATAAATAAATAAAATAAAGCATCAAAATGATTCATTTTAAATTTTTTAATAGTAGATATGGTTTTTACATATTTTTTAAAATTCTGTTATTATTCTCTATTATTTTCTCCATTATTAAAAAGTTATTAACTCCATTATTAAAAAAAACCGAAAAATTAAAGTGTCTTGTAATCTGGAGACACCGGAGTGATTGTCAAGATGGCACAGTGGTGCTTTGTGATTGAGTATTCTATAAATGGAAGCTCGGTTGGTGAGCTGGTCTGAGTTCTACAGAAGAACTTTTTATGTTAAAAGCTGATCTGTCAAATATTTAATTATATAATTGAAATAGTACATATTTAATTACCTGATATATTTGGCAGAATGTAAGCAAAATGACCCACACAAAGTGAAGCATTGTATTTGCGATCATCCAGGCGACCCACGGATCACATTGTGCTATCTCACTGAAGATCATAATAATCGATTCGGACTTTGGCTGTTCCGTGCCGGCTACACTTGCTCGACATACAGAACTCCAGAATATGGAACATCCATAGAGCATCCAAGAACATTGGAAAACTAAACCTAGTAGAAATCCCATGAAATATCGATGGTTCTTCAGCCCTAAAAAATAATAATTATCACTTGTAACTATGTACCTAGATAAAATCCCGACATTTTACAGATGATCCTAGTAGAAATCCCAGGTCCCTTCAATGATACATTTTTTTTAAGGATCATGTTTGATGGCATCTCAACACTTTCCGGTTTTTGAATGAGCAATTTTTTGTTTTGATATTAAGATGGAGCGTTTACTTTCTGGCTTCCAATATTACTATTTCAGAGTTGAAAAAAAAGGCGTTGATGAGATGTGTAAGTGGGCTGTTTACAAACATCTTTCCTAAACAACCATTATGCAGAAGGTTCACTTAAAACTATAAACAAAGCAATCATGTAGCTATCATATATTATCAACTGCTTCTATACATCGTCTAGTAGTAGTAAATTATTTAACTAGAACCTAATGTCTCACAGTTATGTAGATCCTACAGGCATCATTAAAGGCATATCCCATCCAGTCTACTAGCACCTACGGTAGCAACTTGTGATGGGTTGTTTTATTTCCAATCTCCTCGGCCCTCCAATCACTTTTGGCCCATTTGATATGCGGTTTGAGTGGCCATAGATGCGACAGTGTGTTTTTTTAAGGTCTGAGTAGATTAAAATAAGAAAAAAACATACAATGGTAACCATGACATTAAATCATCATAAATTTAAACACCGTTTTTTGTAAATTTTGATTAGTAATGAAACAACACAAACCTACTATTTCAATTTAATAATAAGAATATTATAGTAATTATATCAACAGCCGTGCTGTCATATTCTTGAAATTCAAATATGATATTTGCGCTTTCTATGAAACTGTCAATGTTTCATTTATAAGTACTAAATATTTTTTTATTTTAATGTGATGTATCTATATTATCCGACCAGCCTCTTGTAGACATAAAAGTTCAACTCTTTCGCATTTCGAGTTGAAAGATGCAACAGTCTAATAGACGGTTGAAGGACGGGGATAGTAGCTTCTTATACATCAATGCTTCTTACCACACGAGGAACAGAACTTTGGTCTATGGGCAGCCATTACCTAATTGCCATTGCCTGAATCATAACCATTCTCAATTTCAGAGTTTTTTCAGTATTCACACTAGTTTTTAAATCTGTGGAATGTGACACGGCTGAAAGTAGTATGGATTTAAAGAAAAGCTTGGTTTACCTATACAATTTCCAACCCAGGGACAATGATGATCAAATTTGGCCACACATCGATTACATATTGAGCAGTGCTTGGCTCTTATTGGCCGCCTGACCAAACATGCAGAGCAAAAGCGGCCCGGTTCAAAGCCCCTTGAACCAACTTGAGCTGATCTTTCAGACAAATCGATGATCGTCTGAAATAAGTATAGATTTTTCTTTGACTTTCACTGTTACTATGAAATTTAAACACACCCAATATTAACTTATACTTTAATTAGTTATTTACAATTGCTGCTTAACTGCGCAGTTGTTATGACCGCCCGAAATAAATATTAGAATTACAAATAAATACCATGTTGGTCGAAGGATTACAGTCGTACGAAAAGCAATACATTGAGCAAAAGTAATACAGATATGAAACACTGAAATTACCGTAAGTATCTCACCTAAAGGGAAATAATTACCAAAATTCCTTAGGTCTTTAATTTGATTAAAATGCGGCTGAATCAATTTTCATAGACTATATTGTCAAGAATATTTTACAATGAAACGGTTTTAATAAATGAGGTCATGATAATAATAATATTGAATGTATTTAATTTAAATAAATTCATTATAAGCAGAAACCTCACAAGTAAAAAAAAGTACTCGTAAACATATTAAACCCCTTTTACAATTGCTTAAATTACATTTTAACTTGTTTTTTGTTTACTTCTTTAATGTGTGACAAGTATGAATATTATTTAACAAATACTCACCCTAAATCTTTCCTCTTTAGTTGTCACCAAAACTCCAGGATCTCCTCGCCATGACTTCCAGAAGCAATAGCAGAGAAATGATCCACATGCAATAAATCCGAGATTATTGAAGATGGACACATGAGGAGCTATGTAAATTCCCCATGTGATGTAGCCCCAAGACTTTGTGGCCATATAAATGCTCAAGGGGAAAATGTTTTTGAGATCATCGTCTACCATTGTAGTGCCAACAATGTGAATCACAGCGTAAATGCAAGTTAGCAGAAACATTTTTATTATGTAGAGTAAATCTGCCTGGAATATAAGACCCGCAAAATAGAATCCCAGGAATGGTGCCGCTACAACACATGCTGCTTTCATTCGCTGAAACATAACAAAATATATCTGCAATGTAGGGTTAACATTTTCTCATAAATTTTCTAAAATGCAAAAACTGCTGCTGTCCTCTAAATAATATTTAAAATAATCAGATTGTAACTTTTTGTCGGCAATAATTTATATTTAAAACTAAAATTGTAACATTTTTTATAATAAAAGATGTTCATCAGTTTGAAAAAAATTAAAATGATAACTGAATAAATTAAAAACATAATGAAAATGGCCATGTTTATAATAAATATAGAGCATACTACTACTTTATTATTTGGGAATATAAAATTATTTCACATACTATGTATCAACATTACCTATATTGTAGTGATATTTAAACAAAACCCGCATGGGATTCGAGACGCTGAGAAAATAAATAATAATTACCACAAAAGTTGCATTCCTTTGATTTTAACGAAAGCCGCCTTTTTAAATACCTACCTCATGTTGTACCTACTCATACAGTGGCGGTCTTTCATAATAAGTAATTACATGGTGCTTCATCAAAATATTGATTTCAAAGTTGAACAAAATATTTTTAATATATTTATACTGATTATCATATTTTGTTGCGATCTACACATTTTAACGGAAACTGAAGCAAACGTATTGTTTGAATGAATGAACGAATGCCATCTATCGTGCGAAAATGGCAACCTGACAGAAATTGCGATTGTGCGAAGTACTGATAATCGCATATATAGATCACGTATATTTATAGATCTTTTTCCGGTTTTGTATAGAGCAGGATTAGCACATTAATTATGCTTCGCACTATGACGCCACGATCATTTTCGATTCTTAAGAGCATTCAATCTTACTGTCGAAATACTCAAAACCAATCTGATTTAGCTCATCCATCCAATGCTTCTTAAAGCTGGGCTAAGCTAAGAAATAAACAAATATCAAAGAAAAACAAATTTCTTGTGTGAATGATATCAATCAGCATTTTTTGCAGAATGTCAACCTAGCATATGGTGTACTAGTTATTACCTGTCCAGGACAGACCAGGATCCAGAGTTCAATCCCAAGTTAGATAGTGTTTTGCGTAATTTTAATATTTCAGTTGTTCGATTGAATGATTTTATGTTGATAAGTATTTTAACCAGGTATGTAATACTTATGCACTTATGCAATATTGATTTATTTTTATGTCAACATAATTAATAAAAAATTTAAATAGGCTAATATATACCTTGTCACTGTAAAGTTTCCGTAATATGTTGCGTTTCCGCTGTAAATTAACGTGGTCATTAATTTTGTCGACCACATTTGTACCGACCCAGATATCTGATAGGTGCAGCTGCAACATTGAAAGAGGTGTTTCACCCCTTAAATTTGGAATGTCTAAATTTGCTTTCCCCTGTAAAAAACAAAATTTTATGTGTTCACCATCAGTTTATTGTTACAGACATACTAAACTGTAAAATAGTATAACATTCATACCAATAAAATTAAAGTATTTATGGCAGAAGAGTTTCTTGCTAGTATTGCCCAATGCAAAGCAGTGTTTCCATGCGACATATCTGCAGGACCCGTGGACGCACCTAATGTCAGTAACAACCTGGTAGGATCTAAAGCGGAGATCTTCCAGCAAGACCACATCAATGCTGTCATGCCTCCTCTGTCACCGAGATCAGGTGAAACGCCTCGTGCTATAAGATACGCTACGACTGAAGTGTGACCAAACTGGGCTGCCAAATGTATACATGAGCAACCTTCACCGTCACGTAGGGTGGGGTCTGCTCCAGCTGATAATAAAATAACGGTAGCAGCTAAATGTCCTTGTCGGGTTGCCCATTGTAAAGGGGTTGCGTCCAGTTCACCGCCAATAGCATCCACTTTGGCTCCTTTGTCAAGAAAATATCGCATTATCTCTCTTCTATTATTGATGGCCGCCCAATGTAGCAACGTGACGTTCTCATGATCCGGCTGGTTGACATCATACCCAGCTTCAATGAACTCCTTAACCCTAGCGAAGGCTCCGTACTGCGTAGCTTGTACGATGCCCAAGTCACTGTAGGCATGGTTCAATTCGATAGGACCTGTGGTTGAATCTGGAGCTAGTAGGTCATCTCGATCACGATCAGGTTCAACGCAGCAGGCGTTTTGATACATTGCGCTCACATTAATCACAAATTATTTAAACCAGCCCAAAATAAAAACGATTTTGGTAGAAAAGTTGATAAGGTTTAAAACAAAGTGACAGCTGACTGAAAGATGAAATCAGAGGTTAAAAAAGTTGCCAACATCTTAAAACATCAATACTGCCGGCAGTGGCGGCTTTGTATAGTTATAGCCTTACCAAAATACCTAGCTATTTATTAAATTGAGAGTATTGCTAGGCTGGTATTATTTTAACCATATTGGGCTTAATTCTAATTCTGAAGTTATTTATTAGGCAATCGTAATTCAGGCTAATTTCATGTTTCGTAATAACCTTATATACAATGATCAATATAGGTACTATGTTTTTATTTAGATTAAATAAAAACTTTGCAATATAAGATCTCAAAATTGTTGGTACCGAAACACAATAAAATTAAGTATAAAAATAACCCGTTAGGTCTTTTTAAACATTGTGGCATGCTAAATGATTTTCAGATGGTCAATTACCATTTTTTAATTTAATATTTAAAAGACGATCGAAATACATATTTCTTTACTCAATAATATAAAACGCGTCAAATTGATAAATAACCTGTTAAAAATCCAAAATTTAAAAATATCTACAGAGAACGACAAAATAAAATAATTTGGTCACTATTGATGAACTTCATTCCATCTCATTAAAAACCTGTAGCAGCGCTACATATTTGGACTACGGCTGGCATCGTTGTTTTGGCCAGCGACGTGCGATCGTCACCAGGCGCATTTGATTGGTCGGCATCTGCGCAGGCGCGCATTGGAACGGCGCACGGGCGACTCGCCAGCGACGCAGGCCATCAGTCGGTACATTAAGCTTGCAAGCAACCGCGCGCATTATGCGCCAACAACCTTTATTGTACCTGATTGATATTTTGTTATCTTCTTTACTTTTGTTATTTAGTCTTTAAGTTTACAATTGTTGAAATGTCTCCCATTAGGGATTCATGTAAATATTGAATATTGCCGCGTGAGAAATAAAAGGATCCAGAGCATCAGAGACGTCTTCCTTATTTCACTTCCATCAACCCTGGACCTTTCACTCTCCGGCATAAACCTAAAGCTAAATATTCACAAAAAAAATAAACTGATATTAAATCCGTGTGCTTGTAGTTTTTATTTATTATCATGTATACATGATTAATTAAGATTATAATACTGAATTTCTAGCAGCAAATACTCTGTTTTTGCCAGGATAGTTAAAATGTTGTATTTATAAATTATATAAATACATTTTTAAAAAAATCTTATTATATTTTCTAAATGAGAATAAGATTTAATAATAGTATACTCGTTTATTTATTCCTAACTCAAGCCTACATTAATTTAGTCAAGTAAGGATGCATAAGATGTATTTAAATTCACTGATGTCCTTTTAGGGATTTGATCTATGTCAACAAACAAACATTAATCAGCCAAAAATATTTCCCAAATAAAAGAAAAACTAATTAGAACTTGTTTTAATGTTTGAGAACGCGGTTGTACGAATAACGCGAGGTCGAGAGTCGATATCTCGAACGCGCGGCTTGCGAGTACTTATAATATTAAACAACAATCTTTTTTAATGTTATGATTATTTTAGTAGTATGTTTTTTTTCTTTCGTTAGACCGGGTTTAGTTGTCGATAGGACATCAGTGAATTTAAATATACCTGTATACTTTTCAATAATACCAGCCTTTCTTTCGTATTTAAAAAAAACTTTTGAAAGCTGAGTTTTTACATTGGCTATGCAAGCTCGTTACCCCATTGAACCCGCTTTTCTGTGTGATTGTATTATTATTATAAATAGTTGAACTGAGTTTTCACTCCTTTTTTGGACCAATGGATAGTTTTTATGTGAAAGTTGTTAGTTGTCATACCTTTTACCTCTTTTTAGATGTGTTTAATTGATATTTCTGTTTTATCTTTTTTTTTATTAGGTAATTACAAATTAGGTATTAGACATACAAAATGTATATCGAATATACGATAGAAAAAAAAAATCATTACAATTTTTATATTTTTTTCCTTCGTGCAATACAAACGAAAACAAAGTGAGCTGTCAAACTCAAATGTTTTGCCGATTTACGTTTGACGGCCGGTCGCGGGTCGATGCTAAAAGCGAATTCGTTTATCGGTCGATCAATCAATATTTATTGATAGTTGTTAAAAATAGCATAAAAATGGATAAAAGACGTACTCCTTTCAAGGGTCCTCCAGGGAAAAGGATAAAGTAAGAAGTTTATTATATAAAACCTTCTAATGTTTCCATCCAACGTTTCTTGCCTTTTGCCTTACGTTCAACCTTAATTATTTTCACAGAAGTTTCGAAGATGACGATGACCTACCTAATAGTTTTGAAGATCAGTTAGCACATATGGATTACAATGAATCACCAGGAGAATCGCAGGAAACTATTACTGGCGAGGTTAGATTTATAAAACTTCTAATGAGGTTTCCCGCCAAAAACCTCTTCATTATTTTATTTACTATTGTGCGAAATTTATATAATCATTAAAATATATTTAATTTTTAACAGATTTAAACCACATGCTTATTGTTTATTGAGCATGTGAAAAAATGATGTGTATTGTCTGTCTGGCCTACATACACCCGCCTAGTCCCGCATACACCAGTTATCTCGGAGCTTAACTCTACTAGCATGACCTATCGCCCCTATTGTTAATATGTCTGTAAGAATAGGTGTCATTGTTTTTTAAAAAAAAAATTGTCATTGTTTTTTTCTTATCTACCTGCCTGTTACGAGTTATCAGAGTGTTGCGAGAAACTCCCGTTCACCAAATGCTGTGAACCCTGGGTGAAGTGCAGCCAGAGTTGAATCCTCTATTTTGGTATAATTTTTAAATATAATACAGGTTTATGAATAATCACTATGTTCATAATAGTCCAAATTCAAATCTGCCATTCGTCGCCCCAATATTGCTTTATTCTAAACAGAGGCGTACCCTATTGCGGGGAGGGGGTAGGAGGAATGTATGCATTATTAATGTGGCAATGCAGATCAACCCATACACACAAACGGCAATGAACATAATGCCAGATATTACATATTGTGCATCAAATTAGTTATTCTCACACACACTCGTGTAAGTACACCAGCATGCTAGAGAAATAACTAACTCAATTTTGTACTTCCTAGTAAGACTTGATTGATTCAAGCCTATACATGGCTGCATTAGGTGCTTACAAAGTTTTTACTACATTGGACTATGAATTTAATGGCGGCACATTTAGTAATTCATCGACAGATAAGAGAATTAAAATTCAACATCAATTATTTAATTGGCGAAGCCTGCGCATCACTCAATTAAAATTATATAATCCATCGCAATAATTTCTTATACTTACCTGTCTATCGGTCAAGCCTGGAGAGACTCAATCTCATTTAATATTTATTCTCATCTAATTTCATTAAAAAGTTCATTTTGGTAAAAATGGTCCGTAGAACAAACCAATACCACTGCACTGCACTGCGTTGCATTGTATCACTATAATAATTCCTAAAACTACGCTATATTTTTTTATATGTAATGCATATCCTGTACATACATTGATTATAAAGCCAGCGTTGAATCTTGATGTGCGTATCCCCCCTCAAACCATAATTATATTCCCTAAAAATGAAAAATATTGTTTATATGACATTATTTCGTACTTATTCAATTTCAGGGTCCTGAAACTCATAGTACCAACGCAAAATGGTCAAGACCAGATGCTCCTAATTATGACCCAAAGAATAACAATCTAACATTTCAACAGTTGGATATTGATCATTACAATGGACTGCCTTTGGAGGGAATGCCCGGATCACAGGCTTGTATTTTGTTTGAGTTCTATATATAAAAGAAAGTCATGTTAATTACAACATTTATAACTCAAGAATGGCTAGATTGATTTTTATGATCTTTAATTTATTGGATTTGTATCCGTCCCGAATAGCAGAATAACTATTAAAACATTGGAAAATCCATGAAAAAAAAATTATAAAAAAAAAACATTTTCTCATACATTTTGTATGAAACGGCTTTGTATTATGTAGAATTTTATTTTCAAATGGTAAGTTGCCTTCGAAGATGCTCACAGCCTTTGGAGGGAATACCCGGATCACGAAGTTCGGTACTTTGTGAGGTTATCACATTCGGCATTGTGCACATCGATAATTAAAATACATATCATTTTGATTTTTGTACACTTATTGAACTTAATTCATTTTGAGTAATCTTAATAAAAACCTAAATTTAATTCAGCTAATAAGTAACACAATATTTATTGATTCTGAGGCGGTTACGTAGTTCGTCGGGTCAGCTTGTTAAATAAAATAAAAACCCAACAGGCTATGTTTTTTAAGCTTAAAAATATCTAAATTATTGAAAATATGATCCTAATTACCAGTTGGTTAAACTTCTCTATTCAAGCGCGTTATATCAACTATAACGCTGCTCGTTTGTCATCTTATGGAGGGACTCGAGAGGTTTTCCATTTGACCATTTACCCACTTCCGTCCTAGTGTTGGACAATAATAATTGCCTGCATCATTGTAGTTGTAAATATAAAGTATATTTGTATTGTTCTTTCACACAGGAGGGCTCTGTCCCGATCATGCGAATGTATGGAGTAACAATGGAAGGAAACTCAGTGTGCTGTCATGTGCACGGTTTCACTCCATATTTCTTTGTGACCGTGCCACAAACATTTAGCACTGATATGTGCCACAATCTTAAGGTAAAATCTACTACACAAGATATTTTTTTATTATATACCTGTCATGTTAAAATGTATACCCCGTTTTTTATAAATTTTAACCCATATAACACAATAATAATCGTGGTATTTTGTAATTGTACCATAACTATTTTATAAAATATATTTAAGCTTCTAACATTGACAAGTTACTGATTTACTAATAAGTAGAAACGTGTGCACACATTACTACCTACTAAAAACCCTACATACAAAAATTGAACTCTTCGCATTTGTTCTGAATTTCTGTCACTATAGCCATCCAAAACGCACACCGAACGAGTCAAAAGAGCCGCAGGCACAAGTGGAGATAGGAAATGAAGCAAACCCATCACAAGTTGGAACCACAGACACACTAATAGTCTGGGGGAAGATACCTTTAATGATGCCTGTAGGGCCTAGCTGTAAGACATCAGGTTCTGGTCAAGCATAGAAGCAGTTGATATTATATGATAGCTACAGGGTGTCTTAGCTATTCTTATTTTTACATAGAAAGGGGAGTGGAAAGGGGTTTTGTTAATCCAAAAGTAAACTTTTTAAACCTATTCTGATTTATCAAAGGAAAGACTGAGAATAAAAATTTCAGAATATTGAAAAGAAATTCTTAGAAATTGAAAAGAAAAAGTCTCAGAATAAAAATTGCCTAAAGTCAAAATGGTTCCTTCCTAGAAAATATGAGAGGATCTCTCTCAGTTACCAGTTCTATAAGGAAGACACAAGGAAACTCGATTGTAGGTTTTTGTGGTATTTTAAAAGTTAAAAATGAAAGTGAGTGTAACTTACATTTTAACTGCTATTAAGCCATACCATACGAGGTGTGTTCAAAAAGTATTGCGACTTTTGAATTTTCGCGGGTTACGTATATTCGAATTTCGATTTTTTTGTGGCGTTATGTTGGTACTCATGTCTCTCACTTATGCCGACAAGCTCGGCTATTTTGAATGTTCACTTAATTGTTGACAGCTGCTTTGCTGGCACGTGTTTTGGATCGTCTTCGATTTTTACCTATTCAAAAAAATTGGATCAAAGAACCTGTATCAAATTTTGTGTGAAAAACGAAATTAAGTGCGCGGATGCATTCCGAATGTTGACTGTGGCATACGGAGAAGCTACCTTGGACCAAAGCAACGTTTATCGGTGGTACAAAATGTTCTCAGAAGGCCGAGAAGATGTGAACGACGAAGAGCGTGCCGGACGCCCGAGCACTTCAACAACAGACGAAAAAATTAATGAAGTGGAGAAAATGGTATTGGCCAATCGTCGAATCACCGTTAGAGAAGTTGCTGAGGACCTAAACATATCGATTGGCTCGTGCCATTCGATTTTTATCAATGATTTGGGCATGAGACGGGTCGCCGCGAAATTCGTACCAAAAACAGCATCGCATGAACATTGCTAATGAGATGTTAAACTCTGTCCGCGACGACCCAAATTTGCTCCAGAGGGTCATAACTGGTGACGAATCGTGGGTTTATGGTTATGACGTGGAAACCAAAGCTCAATCATCCCAATGGAAGCTGCTACGCTTACGTTACGCTACGCTTGACGAGATAAAGACGGCATCGAAGGAGGAGCTGAACAAGATAAAAAAAAATGATTTTTTGAAGTGCTTCGAAGATTGGAAAAACCGTTGGCACAAGTGTATAATATCTCATGGGGATTACTTTGAAGGGGACAAAATAGATATTCATGAATAAGTAAATAATTTTAGAAAAACCACAAAAGTCGCGATACTTTTTGAACACACCTCGTATACTTAAATTTGAATTATTCAGAACTCAAGTTCTGAATAAGGTTGCTGGGTTACATGGCGACAACAAAAGTGCAATATTGGTTTTTACAATTTTTATGGTTTGCTTATTGTTTTACTGTAGAACTCATTAAACAAAGCAATCTTGGAAGATTTGCGTTCAAACAAAGAGAACATCCGTGTGGCTGTGCTTCAGGTCTCCTTGGTAGAAGCTCTGTCCATTATGTACTACAAAGGCGATACTCTGGTCAGGTTTGCCAAAATAAGCGTTGCTCTTCCAAAGCTGATTGCTGCTGCTAAGAGACTCATTGATCGATTGCCCACCACTTTTAATCTAATGGATCCAACCTTTTATGAGACTAATATAGACTTCGATATAAGGTATGAATTGAAATTTTTAGTATACGCGCTTATATTATCATACTGAATTAATTTTATTGTTGTGTACTCGATATGTAGATGATTTTTCGGTAGAAATATATTTTTTAATATGCGCTGTTTATGCGCAAATCAATAAGAAATTATTTTATAAGGTTTTCAATTCCTACTTGCTATGTTGAAGTATTACCACGGCGTCCCTGCACTTGCCGTAACCACATAAAGAAAGTCATAGTATGCTCATTCTCGCATCGCAAGGGCACAGTGGGTTGAGGTAAGCAGGTTGCATAACAGAATGCATAACAGAGAAAATGAATGTTTCACATTGCAACAAACATGATAATCACATTTTTCTTGTTTATGCACCTGAATGTTTTATATTGGTGCTTCTTTTCTCGATTTTTTATTTAAGTAGACATTTTATTCTACTGTACTTATTTTTATAATCAATAGGTAGACACCTGATACAATTTTACCCTGGACATTATTAACGGGACACAGTTGCACTTGCGTTTGCCCGTCCAATATTCGATCGCTATCAAATACGGTTCACGCATTTCATTATCCATATCTGATATCAGTGTCAAATTAGAATTCGAACCGTCAGCGCAAGGCTATGAGAAGTGGTATCGCGGTTCCGAGGAGTGTGGTAAACAAACCACCAAGCTCGCAATGAACACTCAATCCTCCACTAATGCCGTCTCCGAATCGGCCAAGCAGTCATTCGAGTGGACGAAACACTCTCTCGAGACACTTTCTAATAAAGCACCGGCCTTAAAGGTGACAATGACTTTAGCAACGTTCTTTCCCATTTGGGTTGAACAAACGGAACGATAAACGGAGTCGCTTCTTTTTAAAGCACGATCTCTAAGAACGATTTAAATAAAAATAAATTAAATTGAATCGAATTGATCTAATACAAATTAGTAGGAAATGCCACTATCTTAATATATATAAATCTCGTGTCACAATGTTTGTCCTCAATGGACTCCTAAACCACTTAACCGATTATAATAAAATTTGCACACCATGTGCAGTTCGATGTGCACTTGAGAGATAGGATAGTTTAAATCTCAAATTATAGTCGCAATTTTAATTTATCGCTAATTTTTTGTCCGTTATTATTTGGCAGTCATAAAACTGACAGATGTCGATACCTTTTTATTTTATGGGCGATTGGGAAGACCGCGTGACGACTCGGTGCCTGTATAATTTTATTGAACAAGCAGAGGAAAGAGCAATTGTGATATTATTGGAAAATTTTTTAGAAGATCACAATCAACTAATTCAATTGATCAAAAGAGTTTCGCCACGACTGCAAAATGACAATTATCAAATCGTCATATTTTAATTTATTGCTAATTATTTGTCTGATATTATTTGGCAGTCATAAAACTGACAGATGTCGATACCTTTTTATTTTATGGGCGATTGTGAAGAGCGCGTGACGACTCGGTGCCTGTATAATTTTATTGAACAAGCAGAGGAAAGAGCAATTGTGATATTATTGGAAATTTTTTAGAAGATCACAATCAACTAATTCAATTGATCAAAAGAGTTTCGCCACGACTGCAAAATGACAATTATCAAATCGTCATAAAAGCCGACAAAGTACCATTAGGTGAACATGCTGGTAGATTCAACGCTCCAACTGTTGATGAGGTTGCTGTTATCATGGTTGGTGATCCAGTTGACAAAAGATCTATAAACATTACACGGCGAGACAACACTGTCAGTACGATTTCGGATCTACACCGTTCATATGACGCACTACAATATCCATTGATATTTTGGCAAGGACAAGATGAATATCACCTTAATATCAATCAGTATGATCCAAATACCGGTAAATTTGACAATTATCTATTTACTTTCTTACTGTATGTATAGATTTTAATTTCGTATTGCATTTTATTATTTATTTTTTTAGGTGATTACAGAAATAATAAAGTTAGCTCAATGAACTACTACGCACACCGAATAATGGTTAGACAACATCAAGACAATTATATCCTTCGATATCGTCAGCTGTTCCATCAATACATTGTTGATATGTATGCTAAGGTCGAAAGCGAACGCTTGCGATTCCTTCGATTCAACCAGGCAAAACTACGATCGGAAGAATATATTCACTTACGAGATGCTGTTGTTGGAAACATCGATGGAAATTTAAATCTTAATGACATCGGTAATGCTTTCATTTTACCTTCAAGCTACATCGGCAGTCCACGGAACATGCAGGAATACATACAAGATGCGATGACTTACGTACGTCATTACGGCCGACCGGATTTATTTATTACATTCACATGTAATCCGAATTGGGAAGAGATACAAACTTTACTATTGCCAGGACAACAAGCCATTCATCGTCATGATTTAACTGCACGTGTGTTTAAACAAAAATTGAAATCCTTAATTGATTTTATTGTTAAATATACAATTTTTGGTATCACACGTTGTTGGCTGTATACGATAGAGTGGCAAAAGCGAGGTTTGCCTCATGCCCACATTTTGGTTTGGCTTAAAGATAGAATCCGTCCTGAAGAAATCGATCAAATAATTTCAGCCGAAATTCCAGACCCATTAATTGATCAAGAATTATTTGATATTGTCACCAAACACATGATCCATGGGCCATGCGGTGTTTTCAACATGTCGTCACCGTGCATGGAAAATGGAAATGTAAAAAAAACTTCCCAAAGCCGCATACGAATGACACGATCACGGATATTGATGGTTATCCAATGTATCGTCGCAGAAGTACTGAGAATGGTGGCCACACATTTACAATGCGACTGCCGAACTTTCCAAATCAAGTTGAGTTTGATAATCAGTGGGTGGTACCATACTCACCACTACTTTCAAAAACTTACAAAGCTCATATCAATGTTGAGCTTTGCAGTTCTGTTAAATCAATTAAGTATATTTGTAAATATGTAAACAAAGGCAGTGATTTGGCCATATTTGAAGTAAAAAACATAAATAAAAATGACGAAATAGCACGATACCAAATGGGCAGATACATTAGCAGCAATGAAGCTATTTGGCATATTCTCAGCTTTCCCATCCACGAAAGAGATCCTGCTGTCCAACATCTGGCAATACATCTTGAAAACGGTCAACGTGTATACTTCACTGAAGAAAATGTTCTCCAAAGAGCGTTCGAAGCTCCGAAAACGACTCTAACTGAATTTTTTACATTGTGTCAAAAACCTGATGTTTTTGGCCAATTCGCGAAGACATTGGTGTATGGTGATGTTCCACGTTATTTCACATGGAACAAATCCAGTAAAAAATGGGAGCCACGGAAACAAGGAAAACCACATCCTTCCATTACAGGCATATTCAAAGCTAAGACATTGGGGAGACTTTACACGGTACATCCAAAGCAACGTGAGTGCTTCTATTTACGTTTGTTATTGGTGAATGTTCCCGGACCAACGTCTTTTGAATTTTTACGAACAGCTAATGGTCGAGTATTCAATACATACCAGGATGCATGTCGTGAACTGCAATTGCTAGAAGACGATAACCATTGGGACTTAACGCTTGCTGATGCTGCGTTGACATCAACACCGAATAACATTCGTCAGTTGTTTGAAATTATTTTGGCGACATGTTATCCCTCGCAAGCACAAACTTTGTGGGAAAAATATAAAAATTGTATGACAGAAGACATCTTGCACCGAATTAGACAAACAAATCAATGCCAAAACATAGATTATACACCAGAGATGTACAATGAAGCATTGGTCTTGATCGAGGATTTATGTGTTCTTATTTCAAATTTACCACTTAATCATTATGGTATGCCATCACCTAATCGTCCAGCCACCGACTTAGTCAATACCGATTTACAACGAGAAAATCAATATGACCATGGAAGTTTAGCAACAATTATCATGAACAGTGAACCATTACTGACAGCAGAACAAAAAATTATTTATGATCGGATTATGCTGGCTGTTGCTGCTGAACAAGGCGGTTTTTTTTTCTTGGATGCACCCGGTGGAACCGGTAAGACATTTTTAATATCGTTGATTCTTGCCAAAATACGGTCGCAACAAAAAATCGCATTAGCATTAGCATCGTCAGGCATTGCGGCTACTTTACTGGATGGTGGGCGAACAGCACATTCAACATTCAAGCTGCCATTGGACGTTCATAATAAACCAGATGCAATGTGTAACATCAAAAAGAATAGTGGAATAGCTGCAGTGTTGCGGAAGAGTTCTATAATAATTTGGGATGAGTGCACAATGGCACACAAATATTCACTTGAAGCATTAAACAGAACTATGCAAGATTTAAACAGCAATAATAAACTTTTCGGTGGTGCTATCTTACTTTTGTCTGGTGACTTCCGGCAGACCTTACCGGTTATACCTCGCTCTACTTTCGCGGATGAGATTAATGCATGTTTGAAACAATCATTCTTATGGCGAAGTGTTGAAACACTTCGATTGACCATAAATATGCGAGTACAATTGCAAAATGATCCATCAGCACTAATATTTTCCGAACAACTACTAGATATTGGGAACGGTAAAATAAAACTGCAACCAAATACGCAATGCATTAAACTACCAGACAATTTTTGCACTGTTGTTCAGGATAAAACTGAATTGATTCAGAGTATTTTCCCGGATATACAGAATAATTATTTGAATCATGAATGGCTTAGTCAACGGGCGATTTTGGCAGCCAAAAACGTTGATGTTGACGAAATTAACTTCCAGATACAACAGTTGTTACCAGGCGATCTGATGTCTTTTAAATCAATCGATACTGTTGTTGATGAAAATGAAAGTGTAAATTTTCCGATTGAATTTTTAAATTCATTAGTTATCCCTGGAATGCCACCACATAATCTTCGATTAAAAATTGGTTCCCCTATTATTCTCCTCCGTAATTTGAATCCACCTCTATTATGTAACGGTACGCGTTTGGTCATCAAAAAGATCACCGGAAACATTCTTGAAGCAACCATTTTGGCTGGGAAGTTTAAAGGAAAAGTGGTCCTGCTGCCACGTATTCCGATGATACCATCAGATTCTACCATACCCTTCAAAAGGCTACAGTTTCCAATTCGTTTAGCTTTCACCATGTCTATAAATAAATCTCAAGGTCAAACAATGTCCATTTGTGGTTTAGATTTGGAAAATCCATGTTTTTCTCATGGGCAACTATATGTTGCGTGTTCACGTGTTGGGAAACCGTCGAATCTATTTGTGTTAGCTAAAGACAGGTTAACCAAAAACATTGTGCACCGATTGGTGTTAAATTAAATTGAAATTGAAAGTATTTATAATTCAAAAAAAAAGATATAAATGTTTAAAAGTTTAAGACTGTCTGCCTTGCCTACCTCATTCATGAGTTTAAGCGTCACATGTTATTTACTGTATTAATTATACTGTAATATACTTATATTTGTTATAAAATTAAATGGAAATAATAAATCTGATAAATTTTTATTTTTTACCTATTGATTTCTGCTTAGTATCAAGTGTAAGAACATTTTAATTAATTGTGTTCAACGTACTTCCCCTTCAAATCTCAATCCAGTGAATTTGTATACCAACATCATCATTGTCGTCTTTGTTCGTAAATAATTTCATTGTACTAAAGGGTTATAGTAGTAGAAAGTCAAATAAGGAGATCACCATATTTTTTTACAAATACCATCTGTGTGAAAAAGCATAGTGGACTCCGTGACTGATGTTCTCTTATTGTTCCTCTTAGATTGTTTACTATAATGTAATATAACAAAAACTTTAGCCACAGCAACGCGTGGCCGGGTCAGCTAGTATACTATAGGAATTACCACTTGGAAAATAAATAACAATTATCGAGTGGCAAACAACTTATAATAAATAAGGGAGAAAAATACATGTTTTGGGTGTAATTCATTATTTATTGCTTCTACTGATCAAAACGCATAACATATCATAGCAAAAAACAAAGTAAAATAGTAGGATGTAAAAAATTGTTCACTATGTTTTATAAAATTATCCTCTATTTAAACATACGAATGTCCGTTTATGAAAAAAATAAATGATAACTAATTATAATTGCACTAAATAAATTGCACTACAAGCAGAATATAGACTGCTACTTTCAATTTTTACTGCTGTTTTCAGATTTATGGTTGATACATCAGTGGTTGGCTGCAGCTGGATAGAGCTTCCAGCTGGAAAATGGCAAATGAGAAATAAAAATTTGAATGAAAGCTTAAAGCCAGTTTCTCGTTGTCAGCTTGAAGTTGATGTTGCATGGGATAATTTTATTGCTCATCAACCAGATGGAGAATGGGCCAAAATGGCGCCTTTTCGAATTCTCAGTTTCGATATTGAATGCGCTGGAAGAAAAGGTTCTGTAGTGAAATATTAATTAATTTATGGAGCTAGGTGTGGTGTCTCTTCACCACATTCTTAAACATTTAGGTCTGGCACTTTCTTTTTAATGTACTTCTAAATCTGACATTATCATTCCACATCTGGATACGAAAAAAGAACGCTGGTGGATGGGGTGGATATTGGTAATAAAAAAAAATCTTACTTAATTCAGCACTAAATTATGAATTTTGTATGTGGTTTTTTGGTTTGGGCACCAGGCCACTTGGGTATTGATGGCAACGAAAAAGCAGACAAGCTGGCTAAGCAAGGTGCCTCTCTCAAGGTGCCTATCATAGGCCCAGGACCGGTCTGCTGGATAATAAAAAGTACTACCAGCAGACTCCTAAAAACCTGGGCGATAAATCAAAGTACTGGCAAGAAATGCCCGGACAAAAGCACTTCAAAGAACTCATAGTAGGATTCTCGCAAAAAAGACTGTTTAAGTTAAGCCTGAACCAACTGAGGATCCTAAAAAGACCCTTAATAGACCACTGCAAGCTGAACAAACACCTGTACATATTGAGCTTATTGACCAATGACAGACCCAGAAACCCTTATACACCTACTTGGTGAATGTGGGCCCCTCATTTACAAAAGATACAGCTTCTAGGCGACCATCTTTTTAATTCTGAAGAGATTAAAAGCATTGCACCCAAAATGATACTCAACTTTATTTACAGTACAGGACTAGAGGGCGAACTATAAGTAGATTTCAAAGTACAGTAGTACCCGATATACACTAACATACATAACAACATGTGGTTTTTTGCATTGGTATAGTATTTTAAGACAGTCTACGGTCAATAAAGCTATAAGTTGTTTAAATTCTGGGCTGTATAAAATCTATGTCGTGATTCAAACCCTGAGTTAGTGGTTGAAGTTTAACCTTAACCTTGAGGCCTTAACTCCATCACAATCTTAAATTGATATCTGATTTAATTTTCAGGTATTTTTCCTGAAGCTCAGCATGATCCTGTCATCCAAATAGCTTCAATGGTCATCCGCCAGGGTGAAACAGAACCCTTCTTAAGGAATGTTTTCACATTAAACACTTGTGCTCCTATTGTTGGCTCACAAGTGCGAAGTTTCCATACGGAATCGGTATGTTTCTTCTATAATTTATTTCTACACATTTCCTCATTTTGCACATGTTTTTTAAATATATTCAAATAAAGTGTTTCTCCTTACCTCTCTATTAAGTACTGTATGATATTTTATATATGTATAAAATATAGTATGTAAGAGGTATATGATCTTCTATAACCATGTTATGGGGACAAAATCCTACTTATGGTACTTCTATTTTGCACATTTTACTAAAACACCTCTAACACCATATTCATAAAGTATCTCAGATATGAACTAATATTTTTCACAAACAACTATAAAAGCAATAAATGCCTAGATCAGTAAATAAAGCTAAAATTAAGCATTCTGAATATAGTTAGAAATAAACTATTTAATCCTTAATTTCAGGCGATTTGCCGCTATTAAAAAACAATCAGCAAATATATATATATATATAACTTATATTTGATGATTGTTTTTTAATAGCGGCAAATCGCCTGAAAAAATAAATGACACAATCTTTGACAATATTGAAAAATTTTGAATATTTTTTAATTTTTTGATAAAGTGCTGGATAGCATAATATTTATAACGGTTCTAAAGAGGTCCTGTACTTGAGAGCGCAGGATGTCGGTTTAAACCCAGCGCTGAGTTTTATAAAAATGCATTTTTAACTCTCATACATAGTTGGGAATAGGGCTTCCTATTGATGCATATATGCGTTTCTCAGAGATGAAGGGATAAAATAAAATAAAAGAAAAATGCTTAAAAAGTGCATAGCAATGATTGTAACAAATCTATGTGTTAAAATACATCAAGAGATATTCCAACCCTAAAAATGCTTTCCATCGAAAAAAAATTGTTGACATTTCTTTCAGTCCACGTGGATTAATGAATTATGACAATTACTTAATTTTAATATTTTACAGGAAATGCTTTCCAAATGGTCAGATTTCTTCAGAGAAATGGATCCTGATATAATTACTGGATATAACATAAACCAGTTTGACTGGCCTTATTTGATCAATCGTTCTAAGCATTTGAGAGTTCAAAATTTTGATTTTTTGGGCAGAATCAAGGATATTAGGTAATAATTTATTAAGGTTAAGTATTATTTTATACAGTTGTTTCTCTAAAGGGAACATGGTGACTCATCTGCAAGGTGAACGATGGTACTATATCGAATCCTTAAACCTAGATAGGACATAAATCCAGTAGTCTCTGCTGTGTTTCTCGGCAAAATTTATGTTTTGTATCTAATCTAAGGATCATGTCAAACTTTGGTTTGTGTATTTTATTTCTTTACAAGAAAACCTTTAACGAAGATAAGTAAGGTAATATTTCTTGTATTACAAGTTTTTTTCTTCAATCTACCATTTATAAAATATACCTAGATTCGAAAAGAAAATCAGGTTCAGAAAGTCATTTGGATTTTATAATAAAGAATAAGTTTATTCAGTTATCAACTTATTCATATTCATGTACCTGTATTAAAACCATTTATTTCAACCTTGTGCCATTTTTTTTAGCATCTCAATGCCAGTAGGCGCTAGCTAATAAAATATTTTTATTTTGCAATTGATAAAATAATTTTCAGGTCAGTAATTAAAGATTCGGTTCTTCAATCAAAGCAGATGGGAAGGAGAGAAAATAAAAGTATTAATTTTGAGGGTAGAGTGCCATTTGACCTTTTTATGATTCTCATTCGAGATTACAAGCTCAGATCGTACACTCTCAATGCTGTCAGTTACCACTTTCTTCAGGAACAGAAGGAAGACGTTCACCACAGCATTATAACGGACCTGCAGAATGAGAGTGAACAAACAAGAAGAAGGTTATATTATTTTTATGATTTTTATAAATAGTATTTCACAATGATTTGTCTAAGCCCAGAGCACTAGATACTGCCCAGTTAGCAATTTAAAACATGCTTAAATCATTCCTAATCTTTATTATTGTACAAGGATAAATATTGTAACGGCTCATTGAGGTGAGCCGGGGATAGGTAATAATGCTGTGTGAAGTTGACAGATGATTTATTACACTATCTACTCGTTACACAAATACTTAGTTTCTAGTTGCGATATTAAGACTCCATGATATAAGGACACGGGCTGGCGTGACGGCGACAGAAGAGGCGAGATATTGCAGGCGCGACAAACTCAGGTGAAACGGCCCCTGCTGACGGTGTGCCTCGGTTTTATAACCTGCCAGGTGTGCCGGAGGGGAAACCCTCCGCCTCAGCCCGCCCGAATCCGACCAGAGGGTTTCCCCTTTGTGTAGTGCTCGAGAAAATTTAAAACTTTTCTTTTTTGAAGTTATTCTTTGCACCCGTTATACTCATTGGCATGGGATGTTGGTCGAGAAATCGCGTCACGCGTTAGGAGTAAAATCCGTAGAGAGCCTTTTTATACGTTTTTCATATATTCGTATAATTTGTAAAAATTCATAAAAGTTATAATTCATAAAAATGTCTTATATTTCATTTATTTTTCCTGTCTGTGTGTGTGAGTGGGTGTGTGCGAATGGCCAAAGAAGTATAACTTCCACCGTCTGGTTCAACGCACACCCAATTTTTTTTTTATTCTTAAAACATGTTCTTTTCGTAATTCAAATAATTGACATTTTTTTAAAGACAATTAAGACTATGTAAAATCACTGGGTCATGACAAAACTGAAACTAAAGGGCTCACGTATATGTATTTTGGTTTATACGAATACAAATAAATAAATAAACTAATCTTAGACTTTATGAACTGATAGTGTACAATAGTGTAGTTTCATCACATCAGCCTCTTACTAATCATTTATGTAAAAAATTAAAATCAAATTCAGTCCACAATAGTATTCAGACTGATGTAATGAAAGCGCTGATGTAATTTACACGAAAAGCGAGTTGTTACAGTGGCCAATAATCTTACCGGCACTGGGTAGCTTGAATTTTAGGAGAGTTCATTTGTCACTGCCTATTTGGTCTTTTTTACGAATTGACCGAATTGAATTCTTAATTTCCATACATTTATATTATTGTATCATGTGACAGTCCCTAATGTAATAATCACAATAATGTAATGTAATAATGTGAATGTTTAATACTAGTGAAGTTACAAATGTACCACTTCATTCAATTTTAACTAATTTATATTTACATACATAAATATAAATTTCATGGTGGGATTAAAATTTTTATTTAAAATTTTAGACTTGCAATGTACTGCTTGAAAGATGCTTATCTTCCACTGAGACTTTTAAACAAGCTGATGTGCGTAGTGAATTATATGGAAATGGCAAGGGTAACAGGTGTTCCGCTAACTTGCTTATTGACTCGAGGACAACAGATCAAGGTTGTCAGTCAACTTTTGAGAAAGGTATTTAATTTTTAATTATGTTATGATACACGTCAACCCACTCAATACAATTTCATATCTTTCCTGTACTTGTCTACCTGAAGATAGCTTTTACACAGAATTTTTGAACAGGAAATGTTGTAGTCTTGTAGTGAATGTAGTTTTTTATTTTCCCGGCCCATCTAACAATGTCCATTCCTTTATAAATGTGCTGATATCTGGTGATTCATATAACCTGGAGTTTGTGATTCGAATGTCGCACCTCATTCCTCATCGTTTCTTGTTATGTACCACTTAAGTAATCTCTCGTCAACCGTGCTTATCCACATGAATCCTTGTTTGGACATTCATAATTTTTAGTGTCCTCGGTTATAATATATGAACACTATAATGACTATGTACGTATGAAACAATAAAAGAAGCAGTCGCTATTTAGCATTTTTTAATTTATTACATAGTGAATTTTACGTAGGTATGTACATGTATTTATTTACATCATTTTGCGCCCGCCATGAAGCACTGTGGCGGTGCGACCGCGAGGAGCGATACAACGCTCGACAGCACAACTGTAGCATCACCACAAGAAAGTATAAAAATTAAAATTACATTTGATTCATTCACATCAAACTTTTCCGCGACCTTCACAAAACTTTCACCTGCGGACAGTCAGTCGAACAATTGTTTTTTTTTATCTGATGTTATAATCTCTCGATTTTTAAAATGAAAAAGTCATGTTAGAAACAAAATACAGAATATAAAAAATATTTTTTTCTCAAAAATATAAACCACTAATATGCAAAATTTGTGTTTGGCAAAATGGCGAGGGATTACTGTTTTTGTTGGCTTGAAAAAGATTACATTTTGTGATTCCTCTAAAAATCTGAAAAATTTTATTACCCATATGTAAAAATAATTAAAACAATGGTATTCATTATAGTTAATACACATAGAAATAAATGAGCTTGGAAATACTAATACTATAAGAAGGGGATAGTTTGCACCAAAGTTATGACTTTATTTTTGGTATAACCTGTGTTACCTTTAATATCCTATTTATTTGGATTTATTTTTGCATTATCTTGAATCTAGTTAAGTTTTATCCGTTATTATTACTGCATATATTTACAGACCTGGAGTGTATGAAAGCCTGAATTTTTGGTTATTTTTTATTTAAACTTTACTGACAGGCTAAAGAGTCAAACTATTTGATGCCAGCTTATCATGGGCAAGGTTCAGACGACCAGTTTGAAGGAGCTACTGTTATTGAACCAAAGAGAGGCTATTATGCTGATCCAATATCAACATTGGATTTTGCTTCTCTATACCCAAGCATTATGATGGCACACAATTTATGTTACACAACGTTGGTTCCCAATAATATGAAGGATAAAGTTAAGTGAGTGTTTTTTATTAAATTACTTATATCACATTTTCATGTCAATTTTACTTTTTCTGAATGTACAATAAATAAAAAATCCTTATTCTGAATAAAGTACGATAGAGAGTTTTGAGAGTGATGTCAAAGTTTTAATCCGGTTAGACTGAATCGCAGTAGTGACTTACTTCAGCAATGAAATTCATCATACAATAACCAAAAATAGTTCATTTAAGGCCAAAATTTCATATCCTACTTAAGACTAACCTAAATTTTAAATCAGACTTAACCGATGAACATCGTATTTCAACTCACTTTTAGCGTTAAGTAGAACTTAAAGTTCGCCTTAGCTAAGCGGCAAAACAACCACGACTTAAGTCTTAAGTCAAACTTAACACATTGACTGCCACTGCAATTTTCAGAAATCTGGCATTGATTTTTTGTTTTTTTTCCCAGAAGCCATCTATCGATATTAGCACTGATATATTTCGAGTTTAATCATAGCTGCACAAAAATGGCAAGTAAACACAGGATGATATAACTCGTAGTTGGCGTCCTAGAAAAGAACGCAATCTACGAGTTATCTCGTAGTTGGCAGTCAACGTGTTAAGTCAGTGTTAACATACACTGGTAGGAGCGATTTAAGTACATTAACGGCGATAGAATCGCCGTGGCCCGTGTGTGAGTATGTTGTTATCCGTGATTCTCATCTCATGCTTATTTTTATAATATCTAAATAATTAAAATGTCTGGATTTGCATTTTTTGAACATCATTAGTTTCTTAGATTCTAGCAAATGCGTGCGACAAAATTCTATAGCTAACAGCATAACCTCAAAAGGTCAGATCACGCGTCGTATGTAAAAAGTGATGCGACAGTGACGACAGGTATTGTATACACATACCATTGTGGCGAGTAGCAAACTAATCACGAATGTGAAAGAAAACATGTTCTTAACAAAGTTGAACTTAAAAAGTAACTGAAATACACAATTCAATTTAAGTCATGCTTAAAAGTTAGACTAATTAAGAACGACTTTAGGCAAGGACTGAAATTTCGGCCCTAAGAACATCATGACAATAAATACATTGTCTGCACGAGTCCTTCAAGCAGCCAGGTCAGCATACTTAAACAGCTGACTATCTTACTAAACAGTAAATGAGATTTTATTTTAGTATGCTAACAATAATTTGCAACAAAATCAGAAATCCTTTAGAACCCCCCCCCCCCCTCTATTAATGCAAAACAAATTAAAAAATTATTTGAAGTTATTTATGTTGACTAAACTAAACCATAAGTCCAATATTGATCAATTCGGTGTCTCTAGTGGCTTTTAATTTCTAGTTGTTAAGATGTTAAAATAATGACCCAGTGATTGCTGGTTTCCACCGGTTCTAAAGCATTAAAACAACTTTCTTAATCATGCCGTTTTGACACTTTATCACCATCATCTTACGATATTACTAAATATTTAATTTAATAATTTAATACGTTCATCGAAATATCCTTCCATAACAGTTTGCCTTATTTATATTAAATTTGTTCTAAATATTTTGTATTCAATTAAATGTTTTTATTTTTGTAGGTTAAGTGAAAGCCAGATGACTCTAACACCTGCCAACAATATTTTTGTTAAATCTTCTGTGAGGCGGGGATTGCTACCAGAAATTTTGGAATCATTGCTTTCCGCTAGGAAAAAAGCAAAAGCTGACCTCAAGGATGAAAAGGACCCATTCAAAAGATCCGTGCTGGATGGCCGACAGCTAGCTTTAAAGATAAGCGCTAATTCTGTGTACGGTTTTACAGGCGCCCAAGTTGGAAAATTACCTTGTTTAGAAATATCTGGGGTAAATATTGCTACTACTAATACTATATGTATAATTAGTAGTGCTAATACTTGCGTTACTATAATAATTTATATTATTTATTCTGTTTATTTGTGATAACTCAAGTTCCAAATTATGTAGATTTAAATAAATTGTACATTAGCTTATAACAAACTCATTTATGGTTTTTTTTGGATAAAAAGGTCACAAATTGTATTATCAATTGGTCAGTTGTTTGTAAAAATTATTGATGATTATTAAAATATATCATCATTCCATTTCCATTCATTCAATATATTATACATTGAAGATGGTTCACTGAATCTTACAATCCCACCATCAGATGAGAGTAATTCCCCATACATATTTATATATTTTTTCAATAAAATATAAACCTTACAGGATATCCAATTTGTTACACATGAGTATCTGGATTACAATGTAGGCCTTATTACCTATATTAACATTCTTTAATTTCATACATAAACCCTTGTATGCAAGCAAGTTGAATAATAAAGAAAGTTTACGATACATCATGTCCGAAGACCATTCCCTATAAAAAATCCAGCTAATTAACCCATCGATTTTGAGTATTATTTGTAAAGACGATATATCAAAATTCATCATGGTTTCCAAGAAAAAAATGTAAACTTTACGTGATAATATTATACGGTTCTTGTAATACATACGACAGCCGTGGCGAGGTCTGTGTCCACACTTCGCGGCCTAGGTTATGTTGCCATTTATAAGAAAGATAATTTACACCAGTGCTTTAATAAAAATATTAAGTTTGGGGGATGAATTATTTTCGCATTTTTTTGTATATAACATTTTACTTATAATAAACATAAACATAAATAATCCATTAAATCTTTGGGAATGGTCTTGGGACATCCTGTATATTGAACATATTTTCCTAAAGCCTACCATAGTTTACATTGACAAACTGTAACCATCCATACCACCGTAAAATACTTCCCAAGTATTTCAAATAGCATGTCAAATATTTATGTTATAGAGTGTAACTGCATACGGAAGAACCATGATAGAACGCACCAAGAATGAAGTGGAAGCTAAATACACTAAAGAGAATGGCTATGAAGAAGATGCCGTTGTAATCTATGGCGACACAGACTCTGTTATGGTTAAATTTGGTGTGAAAACATTGGAGAGAAGCATGGAATTAGGAAGAGAAGCAGCAGAATATGTGTCGGAAAAATTTGTAAAGCCAATAAAACTTGAATTTGAAAAAGTTTATTTTCCCTATTTGCTTATCAATAAAAAACGTTATGCTGGTGAGCAGATTTGTTTGTTACCCGATTAAATACTCACCAACTAGTTAATACCATTTTATGTAAAAAAAATCAGTAACAATAAACTTCAGGTTTCCAAATTTTATCATAGTAATAAGGGACTTTTTTAATTATAAAAAATGTTGAGTTGTATGGTTTTTATCATATTGGCTGTATGGTTGTATGGTTTTTAATATAAATCCATAAACATAGATGCTATTTTGTCTCGAAACAATGTTGCTTTGCACAAAAAATGCGGCGACTAACGTCATAATGGCGTCTTGCATGTTTTTCAAGAAAACATTGGTTTTCCGCTGAAGTTGAAAACATTAATGTGATCCAAAGCAGCCCCTATAGTTCTTCACTCTCTGCATGTGTTCATAGAGAGAACAGGGTGCCTCTTTCTCTATGGTATGAACCACATTGTTACACCGCGTCACTCTATGATGTTAATGATCGCTTCGGCGCATGCAATATGTTAAGTAATAATGTTGCCTTCAGATAGAATTGGCATATATAATAGAGGCTTACCATGATTGAAGAATAGATATTCCGGTTAACAGATAGTTAGAACATAAAAACTTGATTACAAGGGCTAAAACCCTTCAAAATTAATGTTTCAAAGCAACTACTGAAACCAGCAATATAGGGCCATGCTGCCTTATACTTGGCTGTTATGCCGGTATTAAAGCAGCTTCAATTATATTAATTTATAAAAATTTAAAGCTACTCTTTTTATTCATAGGGTTATACTTTACCCGACCAGACAAATATGACAAAATGGATTGTAAAGGAATTGAAACAGTGCGTAGGGACAACTCACCTCTGGTTTCAAATATGATGAGCACCTGCTTACAGAAGCTCCTTATTGACAGGTATTTTGTTTTTTGCACTTTTACTCTATATTTCTCACATTTTCTCAGTTCTTTAACCATGCCTTCTGCAAAGTATGATTTATACAATTCGAACAATCACTTTGGTTATATTTACTTACTACAAAATATGTACAGTTTTAATTAAAGTACCCATCTTCATACATCATCCTGCAAAAGATTCTAGCCTACCTAGTGAAGTAAGATAGACTAGAACCATTTTAAAAAAATGCTTTACATAACTTGAACTTTTATTTAAAAATAGTAAAAGCCAAAAAAAGATTTAATGTCAAACATAGCGGAGATTTATTAATACTTAAGTATCAAATCTATATCCCAAGTTCAATGCAGGCAACAACGGCGTTTATTTCATCATATTGTTTTTATTACATTAAAAATAAGCAAGGACCCATTAGTCAAAGAATGTCGACAGGTCCTTTTGTTAAGTTCCTTAGTTAATATTATTGCATACATAATTAAAAGGTATAAGTACATGATTTTTGGACAAGCTAGATTTTGGCATAACATAGATGGAACATAAAAAACAAAAAAAAAAACAGTAGAAATAATATAATATAAACCTAATATGACACATAGCACAGATGTTATTTTCAAATTTTAATATTTTAGTGGTTTTTAGTGGTACATATTATATGAATAATTATTTTACATGTGTTTCAAAGAGATATTTTTTAAATTTATTTTTAAATAGTGATAACATAGCACTCTCTTTAATATCGCCAGGCAATTTATTGTATAAAGTGGGGACCGCCACGCATGATTACCGCTTGCCATATAAGTTTTTAAATTTGGGGATAGAAAGCATTTTTTTGCTTACTTGTCTTGTTTTATGCTGTTGTTTTACCAGGACTTTAAGGGCCCTATCAACATGGTAATAAAGGGCAATTTTGTATTTCCACAATAAGAAAACAGACAGCAGGTTAGAGTGTCTAAAGATATTCTTATAGTTTTCCCGGATGCGATTTTTTTGTTTCCCAGTTTAACGACAAAGTTATAATACGTATTTGTAGGTTTTCAATGTCCTGGATGTATGTAAAAAATGAGTTCCCCCAAATGTGCAATCCATACATAATGATAGGTTCTGCTAAGGACCGATAAAGGTCCTTTAAAATTGATGAGGGGAGACTGTTTTTTACCAAAGTTAATTTGGCCAGTAGACATCTTAGTTTTTTTACATACTTCCAGGATTTGATATTTCCAATTAAAACGGCATTCGACGATCAAACCAAGATATTTATACTGGTCAACTTGTTCAATTTGGGACAATCACATTGGCATTTAATATCGTGTAGACCAGGGGCGAGGGGTGGGGGTGGGGTTAATCAAGGGGCCAATAAAATTTTATTTTTCAATCAAAATTGTTTTTCACATTCGGACATTTTGGCGCCCCTTGCTACTTGGCGCCTAGAGCGACCGCTCCTATCGCTCTACTCCAGGGTCGCTACTCCATCTATCTGCACATCCCGGGGCTTTAGATTAGTTTATTTTAATTTAAATAAGTTATCATTGAATTTAACTGTAAAAAATATATATTTTAAATTAAAAATCAGTTTCGATCTTAAAAAACGTCAATTGAAAGGTCCAAGCTGGTAATGTATAAGCTTTGAAAAGAATGAATTTTCGGGTGTTTTAAATATTTCAAAGCCACATTTTTTTTTTAAATTTCAGAGACCCTGAAGGTGCTGTTAATTATGCAAAACAAGTAATATCTGATCTTTTGTGCAATCGCATTGACATTTCACAGCTCGTAATCACAAAAGAATTGTCTAAGAATGATTATACTTCAAAGCAGGCGCATGTAGAATTGGCCAACAAAATGAAGAAGAGGGATCCTGGAACAGCTCCCAAGCTCGGTGACCGAGTGCCGTACATATTGTGTGCCGCTGCAAAAAACACACCAGCTTACATGAAAGCGGAGGTTAGTTATAAATAGCTATCTAAAGTGATCAACATAGCTTCTTTAGAACATTGGCTAAATTACATTTGCTTGTTTTTTTGCATTGTGGGCGACCGTGACTCCAGACTCTAGAGAAGCAATAAAGTATTCTGGTGGTTTTATGGTTTCACATTCTTTTTACTGTTTAAAGATTTGTTATGTAAATACACATTAATCGTTGCAATTACATATGTATATGTGAAATGATAAAATTCGAACATAATTTGTCATCAATAAATTTAAAATTGTTATCAGAGTGTTACAATATGTTTTATATTTTATGATTTGATCACTGCTAATTAAGTATAACGTTTAATTGTATGAATTTTATTATATGATTAGAATTGAGTAGTGTTGAATTACCAAAATAATTAAATTACCTGTACACCTGTTATCAAAATAATAATACTTATAGACAATATTTTTTATTAGAAATGGAAGTGATTTTTTTTTTATGAAATAGTGTCTATTATTGTGACTATATAGTGACTATTATTTCAAATTCATTTATTGAGTACATATATTTTTTTACCATTACATTTTAATGCCTCAATAAATGGGCTATGATCAGTTTCCTTGCTTATTTTTTTTCAGGATCCAATATATGTTTTGGAAAATAGTATACCTATTGACTTCAATTATTATTTGGAAAACCAATTATCAAAGCCTCTACTCAGGATTTTTGAACCTATTCTTGGGGACAAGGCAGAGTCTATGTTATTGCGTGAGTTTTAAAAATATTTGTTTGCTAAACAATATTATACGCCGTGTCCCAAGACCATTTCCAATAAAAAACAGCTAATTGGTCCTGCTATTTCTAGCGTTATTTGTTAAGAAACTTTATCAAAATTCATCATGGTTACCGAGAAAAAAAATGTGAACTTTACGTGAAAATAGTAAAAAATCATATAATAATGTGTTTGTTGTGAGCGCTCAGCTGTCGCCGTTTGCCGTAACGGTGTTAAAGCCATTATCGATCGGCGTGGTATCGGAATTCGCGCGCTAGCCGAATTGACACCATCTGTATAAAAATATAGTAAATTTGGGCATTATTTTTTTTTGCATTATTTTATATAATTTCTTACTCGTAATAGGTTACACAACACTCCCCTTAAGTCTTCGGGAATGGTCTTGGGACACCCTGTATAAGTTATGAATATTATCTAACGTCATATCAGTTTTACTGGGAGGGTCAATATAGTACATTCTCTCACACCAGCGATTAATTTGATTAAAGAGTCGAACTGTCACCATCAGCATCAGCCATTTTGTGCCCATGGCCCATTTTCCTTCATTCAGAAACCTTACGGTGCTAAAGTAAGTTTCTTTAATTTGTGTGAATAATGTTACACCTATATCAATACAGTCTCGAAATATCTTGTTGGACTTATTTAATGATAAATTAATTATTAAAAGTGAAAAGTTTACATACAGCAGTGAGATTGAACAGAAATAATTGTTGCATTTTTGCAAACAGTGTTGACAGACTTCGAGTTTTGAATTCTTCGCCCGTAACTTACAGTTGAAAGTAATTAATAAAGTATATGTATCTCTACTTTATCACTTACCTATAGTTGATATTTGCTTTGTGTACCAATTGACCATGATTATATATTATATATATATCTATTTTTTTATTATGGCTTATTTCAATCATATTCATTTTAATAACACTTATGCATTTGTGCGTAATTTTTAAACATTCGCATTCATGCCAGAAATGTACTTACGGCTTCGATTAATTATATATTTGAATATAAATTAATTTAATCTTATTAGGGTGTTAATTTATTAATTATATTCCTTTTCCCTTGTCTTTTATCCCTATACTGTCGTAGCTCATGTGAAACAAGTTTATTCTTTTTTTTTTAAATGAATAGCTTTTTTTTTTAATTATAATCGTAGGTATTATTTTGTTAAAACATTCAGTTCTAAACGTCAAACCCGGGGACACGCAAATGTCACCCGATCAGCGAATTACGTTGATCGAAAGGAATATCTCACATGTGACTGACACCTGTTTTTTAGTTTAAGTTATAATTTCTTATTATAGACAAATAGTATGTACAAAACTATAAAAATGTTTGTTTTTATATTTAATATTATATTGACATAGCTTTTGTAAATAAAACTCGAATTATCCAAATCCATCAAAAACACTTCCAATTCACTAGTGCGCTTTTCACATAAACAATCAAACCGTCAAAACCGAACTAAAATGAAAAAAAACGACGATTAGTCTATGCCTTTCATGAATTCAGGTATAAGCGACACTCTGCACTTTTAAATAATAATAGAAATGCATTACGACGGTAACGGTTTTACCCGGAAACGGTATACGGCAATTACCATTATCGGCGCTGAGTGTGTTAAAACAGTATATAAACTACCTATTACTTTATTTATAATATAAAGAACAGCAAAGTATTGTATTATAAAGAATAAACCAAATAATTTATTTTTTATTCTGTGCATATTATGGATGTTTGTGTTATTCATTATTAATAAATTAATAGGTTAATTGTAGTGTATAATGAGATTTGTTGTAACCTATTTTTTGTTTAATCGCTTACTATTAATATTAGTCACTTTGCTGTAAGAACTTACTTTATGCTGCTATGTGTCCAACGGTTTATTTTTATATTCCTAGGTGGAGAGCACACGAGAACTAAAGCGATGGTTACTTCTAGGGTTGGCGCCCTTGCAGCCTTCACAACAAAAAAGGAAACCTGCATGGGATGCAAAGTTGTACTGAAGGGAGACTCAACACGTGCCCTTTGCGAGCATTGCATGAAAAATGAACCGCAACTGTACGTAACTGAAGTCATGAAATTAAGAACATTGGAAGATAGATTCTCCAGATTGTGGACCGAGTGCCAAAGGTGTCAGGGTAGCCTACACGAAGAAGTACTTTGCACAAGGTTTGATATTTTTTTGTTTATAACTTGTAAGATGTAAAACATGAATTGCCCTTTATTACCATTTCAATATCTAAACACAATATTATAGCAGTAGAGTATTGCATGTTTTCTCAGTAAATAGCGAACAACTATTGTAAGTCAGCGCTTATAGGTTGGTATGTTATATTCTTATATTTATCATCATTTCCATATATATTTATCGATCGACCTGATGAGTAGTTTCTAGCTCATTGCAAGTTGGAGCGAAGCTCCCATATGGTGACTCAAATGTCACTCTGTTCACGGACTAAGGCCCTAGAACTACAAGACCGATTTTGATAATTATTTTTTTAAAATGACCATGACAATGTCTTCTGTGCATAGATACCAAAAAACATATACATTTGATTTCGCAAACAATTATAAAAAATGAAATGGTAATCCCTATGGAGAAATACATTTATATACTAAACTCCGCTCCAATGTATGCCGCAGCGAAGCAAAGCGGCGCCCTAGCAAATATTAAACAATTTCACCGGCAAACTCTCTTTTGATAAGTAGAGCCTAAATTTAAAAAAAAAACTTAATCAAAGATTGATTTCAGTGGCATAGTTTACCATTTCATTTTGCTTCATACTTTAAAACTCAATAATCTGTTTCACACTTTTTGTTTTTTTTATAATGTAATTACAATTTACTGCTCAAAATCACTTATCCTTCAAAGTTCATCCCAACCTTATCAGTAGGTTTGATGAGTTAGTTGCCAGCATATAATTTTAGCTGATTTTTTTATTTAAATACTTCTACACAATATCTTGATTTCTAAATATTTATTCAAATTAATTTTATTATTAATGTTTGTAATGCATTCATTGCTTTTCAGCCGTGACTGTCCAATATTCTACATGCGTAAAAAAGTGGGTATAGAGTTGGATGGTCAAGAAAAACGAATTCAAAGATTTGGCGATGCTGTTTGGTGATACCTGTTGTATATTTTGCAGATTGGTAATTCTTGCTTCCTTATGAATAATAATTTGATATAACAAATTGAATTGACTTTTAATTTTAATTCATTTTTTAAAACATATTTGTAATTTTTTAATCGTTTCAAAAGTTACACAATCATTCGACAGTGCCTAGCTATCAACATTATGTGTACTATAGGCAGCGAAGCGATCCATCCTGCCAACCCAGGGCGATGGTCCGAAGGGCCTGGAGTTGGGGAGCGAAGCGACGTATCTTGAGTGCCGCAGGCACGAGTTACCGCACACCGAGACACCATCAAAGCCGCCTGCAGGGCCTAGCTGCTAGTAGTATATATATTGTCTACCACATTCTTTTTCTCCTAGGTCTTCAAATTATGTCAAATAAATCAAACTTCATTAAAATACAAAGTTATGAGAAACTATAAATGTTCAATAAAAAAAAACACAATTTGCAGTAAATATCATTTACTTCATAATCCAAATTTATCAATTACAAAATGAATTCTGTTCCAAGACTAGTACAAAATCTATAAATCTTTTATTTGAATTGTTTTATTCCAGCAATAATGCCATTAATTTTAATATATTATGCAAATTAAAAATATTTTAGAAAGAATCACTATTGTTGTAGATTCTTTCTTGCCATGTCGAGTTCTTGACAGGATTAATTAAATTAGGGAAAAGGCAAGAGGTTGTGGTTTAGAGTTGAGGAAATTTGGACAGTTAAAATGTTAGGAAAAAGTTAAACTATACATGCATAAAATATAATATATACTATGCAACCAAATTTATCTTATTAATCCTCGCTGAAAATAATATTATGGCCTGCTTCTTCGTATTTTTAGGGTTACAATAACTAAACATGATATTTGGTAGGAATATAAAGCGTTTTTTCCTGATATCCAAAGGGCAAAAAGATCTATGCAAATCCCTTCCAACTATTTTTTGCTATTATAAATATGTAATCACATTGAAAACTCTGGACATCTTATATTTATTTGCATATGTATATATTTTTTAATAATTTAACATACATTTGTACATGTTTTATTAAGAAAATATTTGAAAAACCATTTTTGCTCAATACGTAAACACTGCGTGTGTTTTCTTAGGCTTGGATAAATATTTTAAATGCATGGAGTGAAGTTGCTCACATTTAATTTGAATATAAAGTAACTGGAATGAGGCCACGAAGAAAATATAGATATGTTCATTATGAAAAAGGAGAATAAATGGCGGCACATATGAATGTTAATTATATGTTTCATTCAACTAATGAACTTCCTATCATATCTTGTTGTTGAGTTGGACACAGATTTGAAAGACCGACAGTCGAAGTACAATGGTATGGTGAAAGAAAAAATATTATCCATGGGGGAATGCCACCAGTTTCCCTTTAAAATTCATCTCACAATGAATGGTTAAACAATAATATTAATAATTGTATATACTTACTAAAGTATATCCTGAAAATTAAAATTATATAACAAATAAACAGAAGAGTCAAAACCCAAAAATTATTGAACCCAAGCTTTTACACATATTTTTTTGATAGAATATTTAATTTAGTTTCCATATTCAATGAAGCCAAATGTCACAGGACGAGATTATTTCAAGAGTCAAAGAAGATTTAAGCTCAAATAAATAAAATACCTCGATATTTAACATAAAACCTTTACCATAACTCATTATTTTATGAAATTCATACTGTGAAACAAAAAAATACAATACACCGTAACAATATCACACATTAGCGCGCATCTGACTTATTATAATACTTAGTTTCATGCAACTTTCGGATCTCGAAAAATCAAATTCCACTTAGTTGTAAATCCACAACTTGGAAAACTTACTCACGGTCATTTGTTTCTTATTTTCATGAAATTCATGGTCCCTGACCATGTCATGATCTTAGCTGACCTCAGTAGATGGCTTTAAGGAAGAGTGGGAAATATTTCAAGATCGAATATTCCAAAATTTAAATGTAGAATAATGAACATAGGAGATAATCAGCTCCAGCAAGCGGATAAGTCGAGATGCTGCCGGCCCATACTCGACTAAGTGACCCAGCAGTCATTTAGGCAATGGGTTAAGGGTGAATGTAGTTTAAGGTAACATTTGAAGGAATGGATCCCTCTTTGTTCCCACATACTATCCCTAAGAACTGACTAAAATAAATATGTTATTTTTGATTAAAGGCTGGTACAAATGTTTGTAGTGTATTACATTAATTACAGTAATACACTGCTTTCGATAACAATATTTTCCCTTCACTGGACTTACCGAATGGTCAGTGTTTCTTTAATTACAAACAAATTTTGATAAACTTAAATTTAGATTTTACCAAAGTTCACTCTACCTTTGGACCAACCCTGGATGTCCATCAGATGATGATGGTACTTTCCCATGCGATTCTTCTAATTATTAACATTATTTTGGAACTAGCTCTCCTAAACGATATCGCTGATATTGGTGGTTAATGGTATTTTGTTACCTATCAATAAACAGTCATAGTATAACATAGTCTTGATTTGTGGAAAGGCGGAATACATATATAATTCCATACATAGGGCATCATATGCATGAATAAACTATCTTTCTTCCTTATATTGGATGCATAATCTAGAAGATTCGAGTTTGAATACCGGCACAGGTGGTATATTTTGAAACAATTTGTCATTATATCAAATAAGTTGAATCAATTAATATTTTATATAGTATCTATTCTTTTAGTCTGCATAGTTGATAAATGACTAGCAGACTGTAAGTTATAAAATATAATGTTAACTACCATGAATTGAGGGACAAAATGTTTTCTCAGCAAAGCAAATTGCAACCAAGATTAAAATGTGATTCAAAAAGTAATCAATATTTGATGAGTAATAGGTTTGAAGGTTACTTTTATATTGCCAGATAAGCAGCAGTTGATATCTAAATAAGTAAATGAATTTGTACTAACACTTTATTTACGATGCTCGCTAATCCAGCCCTAAAATTCTGCCTTTTTAACTTTACCAGGAACTATTAACTTTATTATCAAGTTAAATTATATTGTCATATGAAAATAAATAAAACGAGTATCAAAACGGATAGAATGACAAATAATAAACTCGCCAGGATTTCAACCTGTTTCTAGGTAATCGTACCCAGTGCTGGTGAAATTAGTTAACATTTAGCTTAATTTAGCGTGATTTGGCTTCACACCACTCGGCGTAAACATTTTGACGTATAATTTCATAATTACAATAACGTATAGGAAATAATTAATCTAAATTTAGTAGAAATATAAAATGTCTCCCTAAATACAAGTAAAATAAAACATGGCATAAGAATATAAAAAAATACAGTGCCTTAGATGAAATGCGGATTTCATGATGTACAATAATAGTTATATGCATTTTTTCAATGTAAATAAATAGTATTTAAGCCTAAACTTAATTATGAAGTACAATTAGGGGGGGGGGGGGGTTATATGTTCTTTTTATTATTTTCTAGCCTGTAAAGCATTTGAAAGCCAATCCATAGCTTGATCGAGACCTTCCCCTTTTGTCGCGGATGTTTTGAATATTTGGAATGTTCGGTCTTTTAACGCATCGAGCCCTAAGGCCTGGTGAACTTCAGCAACGGACATGCAACCCGCCATGTCTTGTTTGTTAGCCAACACCACTAGAATTGCTCCAGCCAATTCTTCTTCCTAAAATTGCAAGGACAATAAAATGTTAGAATTTTAAAAGTTCAATGTATATTAGCTGTATTTATTTAAAATGTATTTGTATATATTTGGTTGAATAAAAGTTGCTCCTGGCAACGTTGAAATTGAATTGAAACATTTATGCCTCTCCTTTAAATGTAATTTGCTTATACAATAAATAACCATTAAAATGAAAAGTAATATGCATTACAATTATAGGAAAAGTTAGTAATAACATCCAACACCACATAACTGTATAGGTACTACCTTTTTATTTATTATTTAAAATATTAAAAGTTATATTGATGCGGCATGAACTTTTTATTTACCTAAGGTTTATATTGTGTGAATGGTTGTTCTCATTTATTTTAATCTGTAACATTAAAATGTTATCTGTTTTTAGTCATGTTTGTGTACTTTTGTCGCTGCATTTTGGGGTTCTGCAAACATGATTTCATTCTCTTGTATATATTTAGCAATGTCTTTTTATCAGAGTACTATATTTTTTTTACGAATGAGTGCATTAAGCAAAAGGTTTACTTGTAATACTTCAATAAAAACTTTTATGTTAGAAGTCAGTAAATAGTTAATAGTATTTGTAAGCAACAGAACAAATTCAAAATATTTTTTATGTTTTTATACTGAAATGACCTGTATTGAAAACTGTGTTGCAATAGAAAGATCATCATTTTTGGGTCCCAGTACTTTCCCGCATGTACTATGAAGTCATTGTCCTGTTTGCATTTGGTCTATCGCAGATTCTGTATCTCAAGTTGGCCTACATATTGTTTTTATAACTTCATCTAGGGTCTACTCCACTGAAACCGATTTCAGTTTTCATTCTAGTTACGGTCGAAAATGAATCTTTTTTTAATTTAAGTTTATTTTGAGACAGGTTTACTCAATATTTACTATATACAGTTAGTTAAATATTAAGATGAAAATTAGGGAAATAGTTCTTTGCATAGAAACGCAATGCAACTATACCTATAGGCACATTACTATTATTATTTAAGATGGGTAGCTTTACAGCTAATAAACCTATATATTTGATGGTTGTGCTCCTTTGAGTAAAGGGTTTTTGAACTGGTTAACTGAATTGTGGGTAAATGACCCTAGCAGGAAATTCATTACACAAATCAACCACTGAGTCCTTTTTTCACCCAGACAAAAGTTCTTGTTTTGGGTTAAATTTGAAGGCGCTTTTAGAAAGTTTTTGCTTATTTCTACGTAGATGGATAAAAAGGTACGTGTTGAAGGTAAAAAGTCTCTTAAGCTCTGAACAATTAAAGAATCTCTTTACAATCTTACTTGACGTTTGCCCAACCTGCATATATGCGGGACCCAAAACGTTCCGTCAACTGCCCAACTCGCATATGTGCGGAAAACGCCATTGGCTGGTTGTGACAAAAATATAGTAAAAATAATCTAATTAATTATACATAATTCGTGGATTTTAGACAAAATAAAATGATTACAAGCTATTATTTTTTGTAAATGTTATATAAATATAGTGTTGAAAGTATTATAAAAATGTTTTTGTGCATCGGAGTATCATAGAATTGAAAGAATAAATATTTTATGTTGTGTTTACCATGACGTGCTGTAATTTTTTGAGGTTGTCAAGAACAGAAGGTAACAGAAGTATTTGCAATAAAATTTTATATTTAAAATAAGCATTTCACTAAGCCCCGGGTGTCTAAAGTTGCTCAGTATTGAGACTGTTTTTACGGACAAGTAGAATATCAAAGCGTAAGGAAAGTATTGCCGATCATGGATGTTCAAAGGAGAGAAATAGAATTAATTCAGTAGACTGAATTGTTTTGGCACTGGAGACACTACCTTAGCATGAACTGTGATTTTTTATTATATTGTTGCATTTTTGAAAAATATGACAGCATGGCTGTTGGAATTTATTATTTATTAATGGCCAGTTAAAATTAATACAAACTCATGTATGTAATTATAATAACAAAATAGAATTAGAATTACATTATAATTATAAAATTATTATTATTATTAAATTGAAATATTATATCCGCAGTGTTTCATTACTAGCAAAACAAATGTCAAAAAAAAACTAAAATGGTGTTAAAATTTATGATTGAATGATACCATTGTATGTTTTTTATTTTAATCTATTGAGACTTAAAAAATAACCCACTGTCGCCTCTATGGCCATCAAAACGCACATCGAATGGGCTAAAAGTGCCGCAGGCACAAATGGAGATAGAATTTACTTGTTTTTTTTTCTGCGATTTTGAACACGTTTTTCAAAAATTGAAGAAGTAGTTAAGTTAAAACAGCATTATATAGGTCAGGGATGAACAAACATTAACCTGTCTAGCTTCCAAGCCCTAAAAACAAAATAAATTGCCCCACGAGGTTTTCAAAAATGTTAATTACTGGCGCCTACTAAAAACTTATTTTAGAAAAACTATGTTATGTAAATAACCTGCACTATTTTGATTTTTTGTCCAAAATTTTATTTTTACTCTAAGAAAAGAAAATATAAAGCGGTAACACCCGTTTTTTATTTTTTATTATGTTCCTGAATATTATATAAAACTATTTATAAGTAATATATTTTTTTACCAAAAACAAATAATAAAAAAAAAATACCCATAGATACTTAAGGGTCTTGTTCTGTAATATATTTTTTTAAAATAATATATTTTTTTTTTTTTTTAAATCAGGCGTAGAATTTTAAGGAGATGATATTTATGGAGTTAAAATTAAAGACCGTTGCTATCAGTATAAAAAAAAATATATAGTAATGGTTGCTATCTAATATCGACGGGCCTCATCATGGTTAAGAGTTATGCCAAAACTATAATCTTGTAATTTGCAAATCGAATGTAGAGTCATTTATCAACTTTATAGAAATCTGTAATTGTAGGAAACAATTAAAGAGGGTGGATACAGATAGTTTCTATGAGAAAAGAACATTTGGACTAGAATAATTAAAGTAATTCTTACCCTTAACATATGAAGGAGTTCATCTTTGGATATGCCTATTCTGTCTCTGTCTGCCGAGTCAACCACGTATATAATTGCGTCTGTATTGCCATAGTAACAACGCCAGTAGGGCCTAAAAATGTTTTCAATAAAATATTAGTCAGATATACCTATAATTACTATTTAATTGTGTGATTAAAATCGGCTGTGATATTTTGGTAGATATATTATGTATAAACAAATGTGCCAAATAGTCATATTATTTTGATTGGTAAAATTGGTATTGTCCTAAATTGGTATTGGTATTTCTTTGGTATTTCCATGTAGAGTTCGCATACACCAGAATTCTACCGTGCTTAGTAAAAACGATTAACTATAAAAACTCGTCTTTTGTTTAGGTGGTTGACCGTTACAACCGGTGTTTGATTGTATTTTCTTTGACTTATACATAACTTGAGCTCTAGATTTATTTCAAAAATATTATGTAGAAAATTTTATATTTCTACAACAAAACGAAGTTACTAAGTAAGAAGTTTTTCTTAAGTACTTACTAAATTTGGGGACTTACTTTGGATGTTTTGTTTAATATATAATATACATTTATGTTTAAATTTTGTCCCCTTAGGATGTTTGTATTCAGAAATATTAGCCCCTGCACAACATTAAAAGAAAAGTACAGAGATATAAGGCCTATATTAATTATTTTACCATTTTTATTACTAAGCATTGACCGTATCATAAGTTCGTTCGATTTACATTTGCCATATGGATAGTTTGTTAGGAAGAAACGGATTTAAAGATCTATTCAAATGTTAATTACCCATATATTTACAATAGCAAATAATTTTCAATGTAAATTGAAACTGGTATCTGCTATCTGGTATCTGCGATTTATATTGAAAATAATTGATAAACAATTTTAAATGTCATATGATAAACTACCATTTGAAATACAGTGATTGGTTGAACCGCAACTATACATATGTATCATGTACATAACCAATCCTACATTTTTATGCCCAAATTCCTTTGTCGTGCGAAGACTTCACTATGCGCAAAACTACAAGTGTTAGTTCACATCGGTTCTACAACCGCTCATGTTCGAAAGTGTCGATTCGAGACGACTTTTCTGTGCAACCCGCATCACTGTATTTTCGCAAAAAGAATACAGTAAAAACCGTGTGTGATTTAGTGCAATACCTAAAACCGCAATTACAAAACAACACAAATACAGTTGTGGCCGGCCCGACAACTACCCACCCATGTACCGTTGCGGTAAATTTTATGTTAGCAGCTAATTGGCATGTAAATATTTTATATAGGAGATTGGGTTAGAATGTTTCCTGTTAGTCATGAATTTTCTTAACGCAACAAGAAAAAAAAACAAAACCTTATGCTAGTCTGGCCGCCCAAATCCCATACTTGGAATTTCAAGTTTTTGTACTGGACTTGTTCCACATTAAAACCAATTGTAGGAATTGTAGTGACAACTTCGCCCACTTGCAATCTGTAAAGGATGGTAGTTTTTCCGGCCCCATCTAATCCAAGGATCAAAATTCTCATCTCTCGCGCACCGAGTAAGCCTCTGAAGTAACTGAATAATCCACCTGTGTCATAAAATTACAAATATAATATAAAGCGGCACCATAACCTAATTGTCATAACAGTACCTAATGTTCTGACATTTTAAAGAAACGTCAAATTTACAAACCCATTTTCAGCTTAATTTATTAAGTCATCCGAAGTCTTTAATGTAACTTTCCCTGTACAATTTTCCCAAGCCTGACGACAGTTTTAAAGTAAAATTATTAGATATTTACAGTGACATTTCACATCCAGCAAAATATCACCAAATATGAATCACGGACCGCCGGACCTAGAAAACAGCAGACAAGTCACTCAAGAAAGACAGTTCAGCCACTTTTTTGACGTGTAAGCCGATAGAGACAAGAAAAAAGTCTAGACCATAGACAAGAATTGTTACAAATTGGTCTATAAGTTCTATTTAATATTTTTAGATAGGTACCTAGTAAATAAAAATATTGTTTCAAGTATTTATTTAACAAATGCTTTAGCCAGTACCTACACCATAATACAATTCTAACGAAATATACCGTTAATTGGGGTAATATTGATCTTTATATCCTATAATTATGTATTAATATAGTTTGAGCACAGTGTCCAACGTATTCTCGAGACGATCAAATCAATACGCTCGCATTTCAGTTGTTTGGTACACTCGCTGTTGTCCGTTTCCGCTTTTTTCTCTACATATGGCTCAGCTTAGTTTAAATCGTGTAGGAGAAGCGACCGCATTCCCTGCATTCAGGTAGTAAGTAAACCAACATCGAAAAGTGATAATTAATTAATATTACAAAAATAAAGTAAAAAAAAAACTAGGCAGTCATTGAGGACTACCGACAGAAGTGAAAACTTCAAACTATGAAATAACAGTGTTTATTTTTGATATTTAAAGTAATTATTGTACCAAAAATGAAAATTTCATAATTTGTAAATTTATAATCCCTAAATTTCTAAATTAAAATCCTTAAATTTGTAAATTAAAAGTCTGGTTTTCACAACAGAGAACCGGCACTTCGAGTAACAATTATATATATTTTCATAAAAGTTGGTTTACTTAATCAAAACAATCAAGCATTGCGTAAGCCCACAATTTTTCCAACCAAAAATTTCAATAATATAAGGTAGGTAATAAACAATTATTTTGACAGATAATCTGCCTAAAGTTGATTCTTTCGTGGTTGCGGAGTTTTTATCGAAAAATTCCAACTTCATGAGCACCGAAATACGTGGAACCAAACTTGCAAAGTAAGTGGTAATGTGCATTTTTACTGAATAGATAATACGTATATGTCTTCAGACACATTTTTACAGCCTATTTATGCAGCCATCTATAGAAACTGGTATAGTTGATAGTACCATTGATACAGTACCTAAGTATGTATTCCATTACACATCAGCGGTGTGTCGTATCGTATTGTCATTAGGTAAAATGTAAATCATACCTCACGTCCCTCACAAGTACTGAAATTCTACGTTCACGTATTTGGTTACCATGAGAATGCAGGTAATTTATAAAGTTTATATAAATTTAATAAAATATCTTTCTTAAATGAACTGTCGTCTATTCTAAGAAAGACATTTTTTATTATATTTATTGTTCTGTAGTCGAAAATCAGAAAATTTAGAAAATCCACACCTACACCTATCAAATCGAGATTACGCAACAAAACAATACAATATTTAGTATACAATTTGTTAATTTTATTACATCAGTTCCGTGAGTTTATGTAAAAAAAAAAACGCATTGTAAGATAGTTGTAGCTTATGTAGGTATATCTTGATTGCATTTGTGAAGACCTAATGGGGGTGTTTGTGTTCCCTATTATGACTAAGAAATAATATTGTTAAAAAAATATGCAAAATTTTTTTTTTTTTAAAGCGCTGGTGTAAATTACCTTATAAGTGGCCTCACCGCTGCTGCGACGTTCTGCTGCCGTACGTATTACAAGACCCATACAAATGTAAACTTTAACACGTAAAGTTTACATTTTTCTATAGAAACTATGATGAATTTTGATATATTGTCTTTATAAATAATACTTTAAATCTCAGGGCCTATTAGCTGGATTTGTTATTGGGAATAATCTTGAGACACGGTGTACCTATACAGATTGTTCCCGCACCTCACAGATAAAGCAGTTATATGTAAGAAGTTCGCCGCGTTACTTCTAGATGGCGTTGTCTATTAATATGACGCGCTAATTGCTATTAATTATCTCTTATTACTTGCTATTGTTATTATTATTATTATTGTTGTTAATTGCTGTTGTCCTTCCTTTCACCCATTGATAATGCTTTCAGCAGAAAGTATTATCAATACTCGTGCATACTTACATAGATCTTTCTAATACGATTTAAATAAGGTACTACATTAAGTAATACATTTTATTTGAATAAAATATCAATTTAAAATTAGCGTGATACTGTGAACGATGTTAACCCAAATTGACTGTCACTACTTACTAGAATCTAGTCCACTAATGACGATATTACCAGCCTACTTCCAGCCCCCTAAATTAAGGCGCGCCGCTCATGTAGGTATTTTTTTTTAGCAATAATTTAGCATTGCGAACTAATAAAATAATTAATATTTTCAGTTATGAAATTAACCAAAAAGTAGACATAAACATAAAGTATACACAAAATCAAATTATATATTTAATAATCGTTTAGCAAACGAATGAGAATCGAACAATTACAATATATGATTTATATTTGATGATTATTTTTTAATAGCGGCAAATCGTATGAAAAGATAATGACACAATCCTTGAAAAATTCAGAAAAGTTTATTAATTTTTTGATAAAACGTAGGATAGCAAAATATTTATAAAGGTAAGTACTAGGGCAGGTTAGAGTTAAAAATGCATTGTAATAAAACTTAGGCTGGGTTTAAACCGACATCCTGTGCTCTCAAGTACAGAACGATCCTTTAGAATGGTAATACATTCTAACTGGATTTATCTAAATAAAAATAGAGCTAGATTAATTATGGCCAGGGTCACTGTGATATCGATATGTAAAATAAAATAAGCGTTACCTAAGCATTGTTCACATCCCCAGGCGATTTTTTTGTAGATAACTTATTCTTTTTTTTCTGTAGCATCATTTAAAACACCCTATAGCAGAATTGCTTACCACCTGCATTTTGTTACTAATAAAGATATAATTATTATTATTATTAAAGAAAAAACAAAAATAAGGAAACTTCGAACTTCGAGGAAATAAGGGAACTCAATAAAATATTCGATTTTTTATATTTGAACACAAGTAATTTGCTCTAATTAAATAATTGTTATGTATTTCTCCTTCATGAATTCAAGTAGATAAAAATAAGGAAATAAGTTGTTTTGTTGCGGGCTCGTATATCGTATTATTACTATATTATATTTTTATAATAAATAAATTATTATTAACGGTACATGTATGTATTATTATATTATGGATCGCATACAATTCAATTTTAATCATAATAATTGTAAGTTGCGCAGTGAGGTGGTTAGGTTTATAAAGTAATGCTTCTAGCAAAGTCTACCTTAGTACGGGCATTGTTTAGTTAGGTAGAACTTTTAATAATATGTAAATTAATGTTTATGTTACTGTCAATAAATTAAAAAAAAGCAAATTCGCATAGAAAATATAGCATTTAGAAACATTCTAGTTCAAGGTAGTGCCCCCCCCACCCCACCCCACTTTAAACTTAAAACCAACATAGATAGAATGCCATGGCACCGAAAAAAACTCGAAACGTAATCAAGTGGATATATATTTTTTAAAGAATGCTTTCAACTATGCCAAATGTGTGTAATGAAGCAAAAATGGTATAAATGTGTACGTATAATAGTCAAACACCTTAACCACTAGACTAGCACGATCTCTAAACCGTAATCGGGTATATGTATTTTGCTAGATATTATAATTTTTCCAAATTTAAAATACTTTTAAGGCTTTCTAAAAACATTTATAATGCAAAAAAGCAAAAAATGTTTGTTAACTAATAGAAAAAAAGGTAGATTATTATTTATTTTAATTTAATTGATTAATTATTCCGTATTTGCGCTCAAAAATAGTCCAAATTCAAGCAACGGAATCCTTCCTCCTCCGCGCTGACAAGGCCCCCACCAGCACACATTCTCGTGCAAGGCAAGGCCTAAATAGGATAAAACTGTGAAACGTCAGTTATTTCCATCCGTCTGGAGTGCTTTCCATGAAATTATGGTTACCCTGGCCCAGAACCGGGATTATTGCCAAAAATATCCTCCGCTCAAGTCGTTGGCCCGCGGTGCTGGAATGTCCAATTGGCAATTGATACTACGTTCATATTAGAGTGGGTAGGTACTAGGTACTAGGTCAGATCGAGGTCCAGGCGATTTGTAGCACGATACTACGTCATATTACTTTAGTGCTTTTAAAATAATGAGAAATATATTATTTTGCAATGATCTGGCCTTTCTAACTTTCTTCGGAATAGAATTCCCGTTTATTCGATTAAGTAATCGATTCAGTTCATATTTCGAAATTAAAGTAAAATAACAGTTTATTACATATAATACATATAGAAATGTCAAATTCAGGTTTGGTACACAAACAATACATAATAAACCCCCTTCAACTTCCTCTAATAATATGAGCGATGAAAACCTTAAAAAATAATGTGTTTTCTTTTAATAAAAATGCTAATGGCTGTGATAATTTTCATGACAATTTTGCTTCAATTAAAATCACTTGATTACATTGTTTAAATACTAATAATTGTATAACCTCAAAGAAAAATAATAATTATCATTATAAAATTACTTCATTATCTACTTCACATAAATAACATTTTCGTATATTTATAACTACAATATTGGAACAAAAATATTATATAATTCATATTTTTTATTTAATACATATGTAGAAAATTTTATATTATATTATACGTATTTTTTTCTTATTATTTTATATTACTTTATATCTCTTAAATGGCACCCAAGTACTTGTTATTATCTAAGAATTTTCTTTTTTTTTTCTCTCAAATTAAATGTTATGTTAAATGTTAAAAATTAAACTCTAAAGGAATTAAATTTTGTATGTACAACTAACTTAAGTTTGCATGTTTTGTAAACTTGAAATTGGAGAGTTTCGAAAGCTGACAACCTGTCTATAAAATATTTAAGAATTATTACCATTACTCTTTGTATGTTTACTTTGTAGAAATAAATAAATAAAATGCACAAATGTGCTACACCGATGAGTACAGTTTATTTAATAATAAATATGTTTGTTGTCTTTAAAAATAAACATTGTTTTATTTTCCGGCAATTAATTATACTTTTATAGTCCTCCTCGTTGGTGTTGTGAAATGTTTAGAAAATCGAGGATGTACAGCTAAATGCTTTGCTCCACGTGTTGTGGAAACGGGGTGATGAAGGTGTTGGTAGCATTCCTTAGTTCGAAGAAACTCGCAAAGGGCTTCTGTAATATTATATATCATACACAGTTAATATACAGTGTTTAAAAGAGTGATCCAATCAATCATTAAACAGGAAAAATATTATAAAAATGCATAGATAGATGAATACCATTGGGATGGGAGGTATACCATTTTATACAGATACTCCTTCAATCGTGCGTTCGTATCTAATTTCACGGTTATAACATGTGTGAATACAATTATATTACGATGAATTCTTTCTCACTACCAGCAGTGTATAGATTTGTATGTGTGAAAATAATATTGCTTGACCGTATACAATTATTACTTATTTGCAAATATTATATAAATGCATAGATACCGTCTTTATAAAAAGTCATTGCTGTGATATGTGACATGTCAACGAAATATAAAATTCTCCGACGAACATCTCTAGAGTCACCATAACGTCGCGCTAAAACGTCAAGGTGCAGTTTAATTGTAATTTATTGTAGATGTATTTAGTTTAAAAAACAGTTTTTAGTAGGTGTCTGCGTTTTGATTATTTATCTATCTATATTGATCGATTATTTACATCGCAGCGAACACACGAAGCTTGCTCTACAAATTTCAAAATAAAAATCATTTTGAATGTGAAGTTATCATTATTAAGTATTATTGTTTTGTGTTTTTGATTTTTGACTATGGTTTATAACTTGATATTATATTAATTAACAAAAGAATCACTCACTGAAATCATTTTATTGTACTACCATATCTGTAAAAACCTATATTCTTACTGGAATTTATGAAGTAGCTACTTATGATGCAACAGTCAGGAGCACGACTTTAGCACATTCGACTGGCAAGTCAGTCGGTACTAAATGAGCACATTTTAAAATGCAGATCATAAGACTAGTAATGATGGATAGCAAACTTTTGTTCACAATAAAAACTCTAAAACTTATTTAGGAATTAGGCAGTAGGCTGCGGACTTGGTTCGTATCCATTTGTTTGCGGTTGATATTATTCAAGGTAACATTGTATCTACGAGTAGCGTTAGTTCGCTAATGTAACAGCGCATGTATTTTATTATTATTAGTGGTAATTTTCAAGCTTAGTAGCGTACTGACGCGCCTATGTATAAGGCCGATATGTTTCATGTTGAATGGAATGACCCTTTCGGACGGACATAGGTACTCTGCGATCTCTTTGTATTGTAATTTATCCATAAATTAAAAGTTTATATTAAATACACCGTATCCCACGTCGTTTTACAACAAAAAACGAAGCGAATTGGTCTTGCGATTTCAATTATTATTCGTGAAGACGGCATATCAAACCACATCAGGAAATTATCGTGTAATACTCATATTATCATAATCATAATCAACGTATCGTGTAATCATACTTAGAATAGTGGATAAGAACACCCCTTTGAGTTATCGTATATGTTGAGGGATAGCAGAGTACAAAATACATGCTTTTTTTCTAATGATGACAGTAAATTGTATGTGTATAATAAAATTTAAATATCATCGGCAAACATATGTACGTAACATATTACAAACCTAAAGGTCATTATGTTTAAATATCCATATGCTGTCCGTTGTATTTTATTTTATCATATTTTATATTGTATTTTATCATAATTTACATAGATTTGTGTATTTTACTTGACCGGCCTATCACAACATTGATACATAACTTAATTTTATTCGTTATCATCTCGTAAATGTAAGGTTGTGGCTGTATTTGTTGGGAAGGCTTTCTCGATAGTCCTTAAATTATTTTGTTTTTTGAAAATGTAATAGAGATTAATGGAAAAGAAAAAAATGTGACAGATGGAGAGTTAGGTTAGTTTTTCTGGAAAGTAAATAAAAGTTGTTGTTACAAAATTTTAAAGCTTTAATTGTACACCACAAGGTACCTTTCACGACCTAGATTTACGCCCCCCAACAGGGTTGTTGCAATATAAATATATGAAAACACAAAACGTTCTCATCCCTTCGGCTACATGCATAGAATCATTGCACAATCGGGCAGAGAAGAGAAATAGTCGTAGAAGGCGAACCGAGGGCCGTTGCACAACCGCGTCTGCGGCTTGCGAATAACTGCTTAGATTGTACGAGTATGTGCTCGCACCCATAGTAGAAAATAGAAACTTATACTTTAGATTTTTGACATTTAAATTATTCTAAAGAGTCAGTTCCGACCAAGGATAAGACAAGTACCTTATCCGTGGATCCGATAAAGGAGTAAGTAGTATAGTCGCTGGGTTTCGAATGTCATTACAGCCAAAATGCATTTTTGTTTAAATTCCAAATATCCATTTCCAAATTCAACATAAAAAATCTCTTTATTCTAACAAAATAAAAAAATACCCCTCTTTAAATCCCCTTTTAGCGGCCAATAATTCAGAAAGTGTGGAATTTTATTACCCCACTGGACATCGTCTGTTCTGTGGTAATTAATACCTAATTAACTGTTTTTGGGCGTTGGTGCGTATTAGGTAGATTTCATTAGGAGAGCTGCCTGTTGCAATGGGTAATATGTCATGACTTCTGAAAAATTTCAATGAGGGGTTCCAACTTAAATCCGTTAAGTTGAACCCCACATCAACGATTTTAAACAGTTTATGTGCTACAGTTTTATAACCACTAACCCAACTAACTTGATGATCTTGTTTTGTTCATAACTTTTTTCCTTGGGGGTACAAATCTTTTTATTCGTGATTCAAAATGGTACAAAACTGGTACAAACTGATTAAATTCGTCAGAGTGGGGTTCCGACGTAATGAAGCCCGCAACGCAAAGTTGCGTCGAGTCTGTATTTTGATTTTGTAATATCAATTCACGGTTTATATTTTTGGTGTTAATATTTAACGAATTTAATATATATACGATGTGTTGTACTTTTGGTAGTTTGAAAGTAATTAACGTTTACCTGTGTCGCAATACTTGCTGCTTAGGATTGCAGTTTGTCTATTTTACAATCATTTGTCTGTAACGTGAAACCGTTTGGTCAATAGATTTCTAGAAAATATATAAAAAGCTACGTTACGACATTATAACTACTAAACTCATTTCGAGACCGTATACTTTTGTCTCGAAGGCACCACATTTTACGATGGCCGTTCATACGATCGGAGATGCGAGGGCGATTAGGTTCTTCGAACGATTTCGTATTATAGTCTTTTTATGTCAAGTTTTTAATTCCTTTGATGTATTCTAAAGTACTTCATTTCATATCTTGCACGTCCAGATGACTTTTATAAAAATATTTGATTGAAAACCAATTTTCCATTTGGATGCATCCTTTTAGATTAACGATCAAGATAAAATTAAAACTATTCAGGGATATTAAGAGTCATTCAAACCATTGGCTTTTATGACATATCACTATTCTGTATGTAATATTATTATGATCATCATCTTTGGCCGCACGAGTGAGTTTGGCCAAAACCCGCCACAGAAAAAAGACATTAAATTTTACGTCCTCATAATTTTAAGACTTCAGTATACGGTTGCTTATAAACGTAGTTTATGTCCCGAAGTCAATGACTACTGTAATGTAACACTTAGATAAAAAAAAAAAATGGCGTTGAAAAGTAAAAATAGCACAAACAGAAGATTTTTTTTTTAAATAAAAATATGTAAAACATGTTTTGATAGCAATTACTTTTAAATTGTAATATTATCTCAAATCTCGACTTATCATAAGTGAGAAGATTAAAAAATTAAAGATTAGCGTTAAACAGTAGGTTTTTAATTATATTACAACATTGAGACAAGTAGAGCGAAATGCGATTAAAGACAAAGTAATATAAATAGTACAATTCATTTTTTATTGTGATTTATTCATTATACCTCTTTATAATTGACCTTAAAAGTAGTCAATGATGCTGTACAATTAATTATTGAGTGGCTTACCTACGTTCAGAATATTGAATTAAGGTAGCATTTTCATGTCACGACAACTTGATCATGCTTTTTGACTTTGATCATGCCAAAAAATAAAAATTACATGTCGTTTGCCGAAATATGACATCTGTATATACCGATGATATTAACCACTTTTAAATAATAAATGTGATCATAATGATAAATTTATCTTACACCAGGCTAGGTTACATTTTGTTTGACATGTTGCATTGCCCGCGGACATACGCTCGTGAATTACACTACAATTTAACAATTAACTTCCACATACTCAGCTGAGGCGCTGAGGAGGCGGTCTCGTCGCTGCAAGAAAATGCTCCTGCAGTCGAGATGCATTCCGTCGTAAACCAGCAGACAGCAGCCAATCTTCGTCTCAGAAAACATACAACACTTAGATTGCTGTCACCATGGAATGAACAGCTATTAAAATCTCTAAAACCCTCCTATAAACGCTAGCGGTATTCGAGCGATAGACTCTCATGAGTGCCTAAGTATGTTACAAACATCTTTATGAAATCATGAGTTCTGTTTAGTCTAATATAAAAAGTTTTTTTTTTTCGCTCAGTACATAATGGAAAATATGCATAAAACCGTAAATAAGCTCGCATAATAAACATATTTATTTTCATTTTTCTCTTTTATTATTAAAAGAGAACACACATATACATACGTGTTAAATTAAACTAAAATACATAATAAAATAAAAAAATATTATCTTTTATTACTTTCATATCCTAATTTTAAATCGTAGAGACGTGAAATGCATAACTATCGTTCGAAATGTTTAACCTTGAAAAGATAAAATAACTGGGTTAGGTTTTTGTTCAATTTAAGATACTCTGTTTGGCACTACAATGTTTAAGATACATAATATGATATTGATACAATATATTTTAAACTATACTAAACCACAGACCATACTTACTACATATACAAACAAAAAACAATAAAAATGATAAATGTGCTGCGATATGCATGGCATCCGAGATTCCATTCTGTAATTTGAACGAAATTAACATATTAAAAATCAGTTTACAAATTGATAGATTGGAAAACTGTAGACCGGTATGGGATTTGTCTGTACTTTGTCAATTGACCATATATAGGTGATCCTTTAAAATAACGGTTTTGGCCATAATTTTGCCCATAATTTATTATATTTTACACTTGTGAAAATTCCATATAAATGTAAAATTACGAATTTGAATTTACTAATTCAGACTGAACTCGTGACTTGTAATATGACACACTTACATTTAAAATGTTTTGAGGAATGTCTCTGCATACCAGTCCACCGAAAATCTTGTTTAAGTCGACCTTAAACACCACCTTTGGCAGTTGAAGTACAGCCATACATTAGTCATAATGGTTAGGTGAGTATAATTCCACATATTCATATGCATTCCACGACACATCGCAACGCGTTTGCGCAGCGCCCGCGGCAGAGCAGCGATTTCATTCATTTCGTTATAAAAGTTTCATTCGGAGTAGACGAGCTTTCTAACTAAACGATTATCGCGCCAAAAGCTCGTAGTTTGACTGACTTAACAGAAAATATTAAAGTTAAGCAATGAGGTGCCTGAGACGGCAGCTTGCCAGGATATCCGATCGATAAAATTTTGCAGCTTTTTAATGCGTTATGTTTCGTGAAAACTTTTTCGTATTAAGTTTTTGTTAATTTGTAACAGGTTTTTAATTATACAATAAGTTTACATAATAGGTTCCTCGATATGCTCAAATTATCAAGAACCGTGCGTCGATGTAATTTACTGGTATTTAACCAAATTAGCTGCTTTTTGTGTTGCGTGGTACGCGATGGCGGATGCACCAGATAAATAATAAAAATAAAAAATTTTGCTCGATTTTTGGTGTAACGTAATTTAAGAAAAAAAATAAGGTTTTTTAGGTTTTTTATTTTAAAGCTCCCACTTATAAAGCTTTAGTTTCACCGTTCACAAAGAAAGTAATGTACCTAAAGTAATATAAAAAAAAACGGGTGAAGAGTAAATTGACTTTTCGCGCCAACGGCCGTGTCAAACATTTTTATTCTCTTACAGTTTTACAAATTTTCATCTCAAAACATTTTTTTAATATAGTTTTCTTTAACCTTTAACAACCTCTTCAATTGTTTAACGTTTTTTTCCATATGAGAGACATATATTTTTTAATAAATCGTATTAAATTGTCATTATAAAAATATATTCTAAATGTTCCAAAAGACCCCTTTCGAACGATATAGCATATTCCGCATATCCATTAAATAAACATTTTTTAAAAGTTTACCTAATTTTAAAACAGTGTCATATATTCTCCCAATACCTTTTCGTAGATACCCATATTGCTGAAGGGAGGAGCGTGGTCAGATCAAATATGATATATATTACAATTTTAATAGGCACAGAATGTGCACATGGTTAAAACAAGAATGGTTATAACACCCTGTAGGCCCTGAAGCTATCATATAATATCAACATTGTTTGGTAGTAGTAGTATTATTGAACCTGAACCTTATGTCTTACAGACGTCATTACAGGCATCTTTCACCCAAACTACTCGCGCCTGTGGTACCAAATTGTAATGGGTTGCTTCATTCATATCTCCACCTGTGTCTGCGCCCCCCCCCCCCTCCCATCCGTCCACTCTTCTATATCTCAACGCCTTGAAGCATTTACAGTTAGTTTACAGTTATCGTGGTCCACCATCCTCCTATTTATAATTGCAAATCTGCAAAGTAATCAGTTTTCTCCCAGTTCACAAGTTTGTGAGTGTTACTATCTTGATGCTTTTACAATTTCCCTTCACTATGACGCGCGACGCCTGCTTCAGATAATCGCCCCTCCAACTCGCCTCCAAATCATGTCATGTAGTAACCTGGAAAACATGCTTCAGTTCTCGTTTGCATTTCTGATACTCGCCATCGAGGAGATTTGGTGTTGGCACATCGTTAGCAGTTCTAACGAACGGCTTTGCCTTGTTTGAGGATTATGACAAGGTTTTTTTTAACGATCGAGACATTTTTAGCATAAGGTATATTTCGCAACCAAACGTCATTTCATTGTGACATATATTTCATATATAACCAGAGTTTTATAGCCTTACCAATAATTAGTATTAAAGAAGCTTGTGCAATCATTTGCAAATTTTAAATTGATTTATCTTTTATCAATGTTACATCGATATAGAGGTTATAATATCGCCGAGAAAGAAATTTAAATAATGGGCAGCGGAAATATCGTTTTTAAATATTACATTTGACATTCAGAAGGTATCTAATATTAATTTAGTAGAAACCTATGTATAATGATTTAAATATTGTGCATGTATTGTGTGTAGTGTATTGTATTCTTATCCACTTACATAAAATTAAATTCTATCTGTATTCGCTCTGGTTATTTATTATATTATATCATTTTATTTATAATTTCAGGCTTTTGCTAATAAAAAATCATATAAGTGGCATACATATCACATTGTAGGTATGTTACTCTGGCGTAATATCATTAATTATATATATAATATATACAGGATGTATTTACAATCACTATTATCCTAAATTTAATACAAACCGTTCGAATGGCTGTGCGGTGGAATGTTTTCAAGGGGTGACAGAAGAGGTAATTTGGAACCAATTTGACTACATATAACTTTATTCAATGTCTCACGATATTCGAGATATTAGCATTTTTCTCTCTCTTAAACAAAACATAATTACAAAATAAATTTTACTATACTACTTAGTAAACAAATAAAACTATGTTTTTTTTATGTACAATGAAAATCTATTAGACAAACGACAGGAAAATACCGCGAACTTCCATAGGAATTTTATATAATTCGTATTTCAGAAGTCGATATAAGTCAGCTATTTCCAGGGGGCCCAGCGAGGTTCGGAAGGGGCTTGGCCCCCTACCCCCTTGCCCCCCGGTAGTTACGTCGGTGTTTGTATGTGCTTTTTTAAAGTATGTATTATTAAAATTGACCATTACCACAGTTATTTCAAAATAATATAAATATAACGATGTTTCAATCTTATACATCACCTTCAAGAGTTTCATAATTAATCAATCTCTTTAATTAGTCACCCTTTTTAGGTGAGTTCTGCCCAGAGCAATCATCATAAGTACTGTACAGATCGGTTATTGTAGAATGAATTACTGCTGCGATAGAATTATTTTTACTCTTTATATAAAATTCATCTTTGTATAAGTTTCGGGGTAAGTTTATCGCTGAAATAAAGCAGTACTCGCAGTTGTACAGCACACTGTTGGTCAATTTTACTTGTCATTCGCAGAAATATTTATATCACAATGATACATATATTATATATTTTTTGATTTGTGTAGGTAATGATTATAGACTCATTCGTTGCGAGTCGGCCTCTACGGCGCGAGGTGGTTGAGGGTCGGTGGGAGTTGCTAAATTTGGCGATGTGCAAAGTACCGCAATACTCGTAAAATAACTTCCTTATGACATGAGCTATCCGACTCGTGAAAGGTCAATAAATAAAGCAGAACTTTAATTGCATATTCCGCTCGTTTTGTTAGCTCGGAGCGTGAGGAGAAAAAAATTGAGCAAAGCGATCAGATCAGATACCTATTTGTGGGTCGCTTCACGCGCGGCGGTATGCTGTGCGCGCGCGCGCTGCGGGCTATGACACTATACTCGTATGAACTCTATCCGTTTGACGGGCGACGGTATTGTGCGGATGAGATTTAGTATCGCATATCGATTACGGCGTCGCCCTCCAGCCTCGCTTGAATACGAGCTTTCCTCTGGGGCTCAGTCCTTCGAGAGTAATAAAAAGCTGAGATAAAATAAGGTCATCGCCTGTCCCGGAATCGCCGTAAAAAGTCACCGTAATGGCATGCACGCCTAAAGGAGGACTCACTTTACACCTCTGTGATTGATTTATACCACTACGATAATGAATAAATTATGTGTGCCATTTTTCATCATTTTTATATAAAAAAAAATAATAGACGGAACTAAAATAACGATGAGATTCGGATAATATTTCTTATTTGAATGTTATAAAGGAAATAAAATTTACACATATACAGGATGTATTTACAATCCCCTAAAAGGGCATCAGTGAATATAAATACATCATGTACTCGTATATTATTAATAAATAAAATAAATGAATGACAATATTGTGACAGTAATTAATATTGTAAAATGTTAAAAATCTATAAGTGGTTTAATGTACAATACATGACATTATTTATTTATTTATTTATTTAATCAAGGGGTACAAGAGATGAGATGAAATCCTAAAACAACTTATGATTTAGGTTAGTCTTGCATCCTTATTATCCACATTATTTTGTCGTTATTATGATTAAATTTGATGCCGCCGTATTACGATAAAAAAGAAAAAATAAGTAACGTAGATTTACGTTACTAAAATAGAAAAAGAAAAACGTTTTCTTTTCCGCGTCTAATGTGGAGGCGTCTTAACGTCGATCTGAGAGTACCGTAAATGCTCGCTCGTCCGCCCGTAAAACCGGCGGATACATTCCCGTTGACAATTCCTCATGAAATATTTCTTTGGGTTATGGCTGCAGTATAAAGTTTCACGCGGTGCAGATTCGCATATTTCCACTCTCGCGATGTATTGTTATCAAATCCACATAAATAGCCGACAAAATATATTGCATACCCACCTTGTGAAGGTAGAGGCAAGCATTTCGAATGAGCATGTACGATAATAAGTTGCCATTAGTCCAAAGACACCGTAATAATCATACATAACGTCAGGATCGATTAAAGGTTTTTTTTATGTGTTGGTAATACCAGTTGATAATTTAATATAATCTTATTGATATGTTTTGCTATAAATCCAAGTACATGTATATTTTTTTTATAAAAAAAAGGATTTAGAAATTAGATAATATGGTGTATTTAAAGGTGAACTGAAAAAAATGTGTTTTTAATTATCGTTTGAAAGCCTCCATTCATCTTATATTAATGTTCATTTTGAAAATTGTTATCGAGCAATCCTAACTTGTGTTTTTTTTTTGTTTTTATTGGAAAAATGTGAGTAAAAGTTAAATTTCGAAGATTCAGAATTTTCACCATAATGAATTTAGAGAATTAAATCAAGGTAAATAAATCACCGAGACTAATTTGAGATTTTCATGGTATTGGAAAAGAGTTAGTTCTGGCTTCTAGGTTAAGGGCTAATTGGTTTCTTATAGTTACCTTAATTTTCAAACTTCAGTACCTCATAGTTGATTATCACAATTATATTTTTGGTTAAGAAAGTCATATTTTAAACTGTAAAACCCCACCTGATTAAAGTGGAAATATTGAAAATATGGCTTCATAAGTTTGCATTTAATCCCTTTAAACATCTATTGTTTATCATTATTATTTTAAATATATGTATATTTAAACATAATTGGTGAGGAAAAATTAATGTTTAACAACTAGCAAGTTACGTTTAAAATCAGCCATGGAACACGAAAAAAGATTAAACCCTGACCTATGAAGCGCATTTTACTCGGAAATTGTTCTGGAAAGAAAAGAAATGTTCACCAAACCAACCCAATGTTCTTTTTGCTACCTTGAAATAACGGTTTTTACCGTTTTTTTTACCGTTATTTCAAGATAGCAAAAACAAGGTTTAACAAGTTGGAATCTTAAATCGGCCTAGGTTAGGTTCATTCACTGCGGTCTTTTATAAATCACATAATGTTAATTCAAATGCATTTTAGTTAAGGGGCTTCGAATGGACTATGATATAAAATGCCTGATTGCTTTTATTTGAAGTGATTCGAGATCGCCTTTAAGATATTGGGTCTAAGGAGTAAGAATCCCATCAGTAGTCCAGGGATTGTATGCTAATGCTCGTGAGCGTAACAAACCGTCATCGATTTTAACTAATCTTTATAGAAAGGTTTTTAAACATAATTTAATTTAATCACTGAAGATTTCTGGAGATTTATTAAGTAGAGTCAAATAAAACGGTATATTTGCGTCACCTTCGGTTACCTACCCAAAACCTATAATCATTTTACGTACGTTCAACAGTTTTGTACTAATCGTATGTTTTTGAAACAGAGGACAAGAAGAGGGCCGAATCATTGTAAATCCGCTGTAAAACTTTATTGTACTATGACTATAATTTATTACAAAATAACCTTTAATATCTCACGACATGACTAATTAAGGTATTAATATAATACCAAACTTATAGCATCAAAACAAAGTGAGGAAGGCGTAATAGATTAATTGAAGACACTACAGTTATAGCAAGAATAAATAATTTTAAACTATTTCGTTGATAAATAACACAATTGATTAAATTGCCCTTTTGATTTTATTTTATCTTTCGCCTCTGACCACAATAATATTAGGAGTGGAGTAGGTAATTAAATTGTGTTTACACTTACGAAATCGTATATCATACGTATATTTTATTGTTTTTTTTTATATTTCTTAATTTTGAGAACGTATAGGATATTATTGGATATGTATTTATAATTTTATTATATGTGATATGTTAAATTATTTTTTCGGACCTATTAATCGATTATGACGATGATTTTGTAGAAAATATATGATATGCAATGTAATATTTTTATTATTTACAAATGTTAATGTACTCTAAAACATAAATAATTCAATTTTCATATTTAAATAAAATTTCACTAATTAGGTACGTCTCGATAAGGTGGAGGAATTGTAAATATTTTTAAAAAATCAAAAACATTTTAACATGTTCGTGTATTTTATTGTACTATCTAGTTTATAATCTTATATCTATATAGTTTATATCTAGTTCGTGTATTATTTATTTGTTATTTTTTCTATTATGTATTGTTAGATTTGTTTGATTCTGATTGTCTAAATAGGTTTATTTTATTTGGATATATCGATAGTCGCTTGTTTTTTTTTAAATCCATTAGCTTTAAGCTATTAAGGTTGAATTTAAAATAGAATTCTATTTATTAAAACCATCCACGGAACTGTCTATCAAGATCAATCCAACAATATAAATTCTTGAGCTTTTGCTTTGGAATGCTGATAAGAAGCATCTAATGACGTGGTTTTTGGAGGGTCGCTTTTTTGGGGCCCGTTTTTTGTCGTTGCACATGGACCCACCCGGACCATGGCCTTTAACACGCCATCGGTTTAAATAATTTATGTTCAAATATTTTTGTGAGCGAGCTCAGTGCCAAAGAAAACAACCGCCATTTTGACGCGCGCGTTTCCAACGAACACAAAATGTCAATAATGTAGTATTTATTTTTCAGACTTTGTTTACATTCGGCCACATAGAAAACTATGTTTATATGATTACTACATATGTTTGTGTATACATAAAACATTTCCGATATCCAACAAGAAGTTTATATTTTAACAAAACGTGAATGAAAATACATACATAGAAAAATTAAATATTTTTTGTGAAATATAGTCTTATATAATAAATATACTTATGGCTTCTAGAATTAGGCTTCTAAATTTAATTTCAAATCTAGTTTTCATGATCCTAGAATAATATACCTAGTAAAATTGGAATTATATTGGAAAAAAAATATTTAATAATTTTAATTGCCTACATATGTTTATTTAATTATGCATCTCATCCAAATAGATAATTATTATTTTTAGTGAACTACATAGTATAGGGTTATAAGAGTACAAACAATCAAATATCGCAGACAAACATATTGATATTGATACATTTATTTAATTATATTTTTTTTTCCTTAATGTGTTCAATTATGTGGTTATTTTTTTAACTTACACGGTACATTTATGTTCTTCATATTGGTTCGTGTTTACCCTGGGTAACCCCATTATAGATCATGGCTTCTCAAAGTCTCCGCTAAACACTTCTGTCCTTTGCGTGTGTCCTCCAATGGTGCTTTTGATATCGAATGTTTGGCAGCCTACGCGCAATACAGCTACCTGTACATTTTGAAAGCTGTTTGAAGATGTCAGGTTTAAAATTGAATAAGGTATGATTGTCTTTAACGTATTTTACATATAGGCTATCACGAATGCTTCTTCAAAGAAATTTCAATAAACAAAGCTGCCTTCACACTAAACTGCGATCATAGTCACACAAGCGTGAAGTTAGCATTAGTGTTTGTTATAAGTAAGACCAGAATCGTAAGAGTGGACGTCGTAAGAGAAATCATTATGGGTAAGCGCAGCTCGTGTAAGTCGTCGAAATACCGAATCAGCCGAAAGCACTTACCGTCGAGCGCCAGAGCTTTTCTTATCACGGCATTAAGAGACTCTTAAGAGTGATTAATGACTCCGCCCAACGGTAATTGGTCATTTCAAAACTTTCTTTTGTGTTCAATTCAACGTGACATTCTTTAGCCCGAAGGCTTACGTAACATTTCGTTGACAATTATTCGAATAACTTATATATTCCGCCTCGTATCTACACCGTGGGTTAGGTACATATTTACTTATGTACTTGGGTACATTTAGCCACCAACTCTCCTTTTATTTATTCTGTGCTCAGGGCTTTGGGTCATTTATCGGGCCATCTCATAAATATATAAAGTGCAATTGTTGCGAGATGCTACTATTGTTGTAGCGAAGATCGCAAATAAATGAAATAAAGAGCTGTTTTGTGATAGGTATGTGTGACAATACAAATAGTTCGTGTCCAAGCGAACGACTGAGCGAGTGACGTGCCGAACGGGGCGACTTCTCGGTTCGAACGAAATGAACCGAAATATTCCGGGGTGAACGGAACATCGGGGTAAAAAACGGACTCGCGATGCGGCCTGCTCACTCTACCGGTCGGCCGACGAAATTAATATTAATTTATTGGCGCGTTGTCTCTGGTTTAAAGCACTCGGCAGGAATATCATACGGTGACTTTTTAATATTTTAAATGATTACATACCAATTTTGTATAGGTTTAGCTAAAGACAGATAAGATTCCGGTTAAAAACCGCGCTTTCTAAATATCTCTCTTTCTATAGTTCTGAACATAACGAATGTAGTGAATTCTATCCCCTTTAAAGTTCGCATTTACATAATTGTGCGTCGTGAAATATTCGTTGCCGTCTCGTAGATGTTTGGTCGGAGTTAATGCCGCACCTGTGGTATGTAAGGCGTACGCTGGGCTGCCCGACGCCGTCCGGTCGCGGGGGACTCGTTGAGGCGAGGTATTCGCCTGCGGCCCCCGCCCCCCGCCCTCCGCCCGCTCTCCAAGAAAGCGTGCATGCCTTAAGAACCGAGTGCCGAATCTAGGGACCGTGGAGCCGCTGCTGATCCGTGATCCGGATCCGGTTATCTCGGTCATCTATAACAACTAAGAAAATAAACTGCCAAAATGCCATAGAGAAACTCTGGTTTTGCGTTGAGTTTAAATTTGTCAATTAGATATTCTATTTTGGGATTGGGTTGACAAATTTTAGGCCTCTAGTGAAATAGAAAAATAAATAAATAAAAAAGAAATATGTTTTTTTTATGATCAAATGGTTTAAATTACCTACCTTACGAGCCCTTCGATTCTTTATAATACATTTACATTATAACGCATTTACACAGTAAACTCTTAAAATATGAGGACATGTTTTTTTGTAAAAGAACGTATTAATCAAAGTAATATTTTTTCATTTGTATAACTCCCCCCCCCTTATCCTTTGCCATATTCATATTTTTATTTATTTATTTATTTATTTATTTATTGTACATAATTAATTTGACAAAAAAAAATAGAAATGTAGTAGTAGAAATACACAGTTATAAAAGAATATTGCATATGCACCGGGAGCGATTAGCACTGCTATATTTTGTGCCCTGCCTTCTTTACTAGACTATGTCTGTACTAAGGAAGGCAGTGTTGTATTGTGCTACAACTGAGATTGTCAAACCGTCAGAAATATGACTGAAAAGAAAACTTTTGGAAAAGTTATACGCGTAAATAAACTATAAGAATAAATATTGCAAATTTATAAACATTTGCATAATAAAAGGTATATATATTTATATAATACATTAGCGATTATAAATACACACATAGATATATATACATAATTTATAATATATAAAAGTATATGTACCATATATATAACATATAAATGAATATATAACTATACATGTTATCAGTAAGAGATAACCATGGGTATCTCTAGTAAGCGTGATATTATAAATAGTTTTATATTACAATTGCTGAGTTCATTTAACTACACCAGATTAGCTATTGCTTGCCGTCCAACATTCATTAACCACTTATTTAATATTTTTGCCAACTTGTGTGAATTTTTAATTTTAAGAGATTCAGGAAGTATGTTATGAATTTTGGGGCCTATGTACTTAAGAGATCTCTGCCCAAATGTGGTAGTCATTTTTGGAACTTGTAGATGGTCGTTCGCAGCTGCTCTAGTATGGTGGCTATATAAGTTCTTTGAGTCAGTCATATATAATAACTACTATCAGACTTAATAATATGGTTAGTAAGTAGCTAAAGTGACAGTCCGTGCAATTTCTAGTGTTTTCTAGTGTTCCAATGTTTAGTGGTTAATCTTTAGCTTGGCAGCGTACTAAAGTTATCAACATACAGGCATCCCGGGACCAAAACCCAAAGTTTCAAAGAAGGTTGTTTATAGCAAGGGAATCGAAAATATTTCATTATCAAAACATTAATAATTTATGTAATTGTTTTTATTTATTTTTTCAAGCAGTAACTACGATTAGTGAAAATGTGAACTTGTTAAAGTTCGAAGACAAATTTATATGAAATAAAATGTTTTTTTTAATATGCTATAATTATTCTTATTCTTCGTTGATATGAAATCGGTATGACCTCGATAAAAAGTACAACAGATCAGCTCGACAATCTCGAAACGTGATCGTAAAATAAGTCTTGAATCAAAGAGCGAAGGGCGATTATCACTTTAAACCAAATCGTCCGGTTATAGCAATTTTATCTCATTTTTTAAAAATAAACTCATTTTAAATTACATGCGTTGACGTCGTTCTGCGTGTTATTAATAAATCTATAGGTCATACACCGTTTGATTTAGAAAAAACTACATTTTTTACACAGTTTTATAAAGGGCATATCTAACTATTATCACATTATTATGGTTAGTAGTGGTTGTAACGAAAACATTAAATTTAGAATAACGTGGTGAAAATTGCTATTCATGTCAGCCCTTTAGATTAATAAATCGTTTTTTTTTATTATTTTGAATTGAAATAACTCGAACTGTGTGAAAAACCTTCCCCTATAAATAAGAAATTATATTTTTGGTCCAATATTGTTTAAGCCTTTGTGTTTGTGAAAACAAAAACGAACTTTGGACCGGTTTTTTATCATCTTATTATTACTATATACACGCAATGCATATTATTTAGATTCGTTCAGTGAACGAAACATAACGAACGAATCTGATATGGAAGCGAGCCCGAGCTTTGCCGTTCGTTCTAAAGCCTTGTTTCGGTTCCTTGGCGAGTTCCTCCTCCCGGCGAGTCGAAGTCTGAACTCTGAAGCCAGTCGACTGTCCTTCAAGTCAAGCGAGCTACGGGGATGCGGAGTGAGGCGACGCCGCGCGGTGCGACTCGCTCTTCTGTAACTGTTCCTGTCGTTCGCTATCGAGAATTCCGCGGCTGCGGGGAGAGCTCGACGCGTGCGTTTTTCGTTTCTGCAATCGGTTACGTACCAATAGGTACGCCTCAAACCTAATACATACTTACTCACAGATTGTACTCGTACTAAGTACGGATACTTAGCCTATGAAACCGAGTACGGATATTGTTCCTATTGTGGTTATATATTAGAAAGGCAATGTTTTGAATAATTAAAAAAAAACGTGTGATTTCATTGAAGTGGGCATAATTTAAGACGTTTTTCTAAAACAATATTTTTCAAAAATATTGATTTTGTGTATCCAAGAAGACATTGTGTTTCCTGTGTGTGAGTGAATTAGTTTTAAGTTCATTATCTTGATGGTTTTTGGCATCTTGGTGGTTTTTTCGGTAAGTCAAATTAATATAATCCATATAAATAAAATACATATTAAAACAAGGCCTACGATCACTTTTTCTTTATTAAAAAATAAAAACTAACCTACTCTAACTTTTTAAATACCTTCTAGCAACAAAGAAAAGTAATGATTTTTTAATAAAGTAATTTTTTATTGTCGGTTGGTTCATTTTCGTATTTTAGGCTTTCGGTTAAGCATTAGTACATATATATTTAAATATAAGTACAAGTCGCCATTCCACTCTCAATTTGCACAACTACAATTTGCACAACTATTAATATTTTCAGAATATCTCGGGCGCTGTTGATCTAACTCTAACCGGACAAGAGCTTATCTCTAGAGTCAATAATCATACAAAACTGCCGGGCATTTTACGGTATCTCAGACACGGAAGTATCTCCAAAAATTGACGTTTTATTGAACGTAGCTAAGCTAAATAAATAAAATATGTGTTGATACAGCATTTATTTTGCTAGCGGAAACGAATAGGACATTTTTGATAAAAAGATCGTTTGAATATCTTTGGTAATTAACACCCTATTTCTGTACGATAATTTAATATTAGGGTTACAAATTTTACCCATTTAAGTCCAGAACTCTTAAAAAAAAATAGTTAGAAAAGTACCACTGTATGCATTTTTTCTTGTTATATTATTCAATTTAAATAAAACCTTATTGTAAAATGTGAAATTTAAATTTTTAACTGACATAGCATAAAATTACCTAGTTATTACGAAATTAGATAACTATTGATACTAAGGTATTTATTGATCGGTGATAAGTACGACTACAAAATAATATGTTTATTTCAAATTATAAATACATAACGTAACATATATTTCACCACACATTTTTTTTAATAACATTCCGCTCGTCCAGCTTACACGAAACAGTGAGTTTTGAAATATGTTTTTACAGAAGAGACCTAAACGCACGGGCTAGGTTAGGTACCATCATTCTTTAATGTTACCATCATAGATTTAATAACAAAAAATATTTTTCGAAATAATAATCCATTATAAATGTTTTATTTGTTAGATATTAACGCAAAAAGTCCATTGGAAACCAAATGATAAGGTATGAATGTAAGTCGAGAGTTCTGTAAAACCCAATTTGATAATTTCTTACTACACAGAATAGCAATTCTTTAAAATTGATTTTCATCCATTACAACTCTAGTTGTAATGTAATCAGCTACTGTCTACCGGTAAACTAACCCTACAGTAATCTGCAGACGAAAACTTGAAAGAATAACCGCAGCTATGCACCCGACTCCGACCACTGCACTTGACATCCGCACTCAAGAGTCATTCAATTACAGATCTCAAATGAGCCGAGCTAGCGAAGGTCTGGCAGATCAGCTCGGCGGTAAAAGCTTAACTATTGCGACTGGCTCTTGTTTCGGCATATTTTAGAGGCGACGAAACAAAACTCGGTCTGATATATTTATTTCAGTCATTCAAAAGATACCCATTCGATCTCGAATAGCAATTCTAGAGAACCTTCCAGATTTTACTAGAAATTCGAACTACGACAATATGTTATCATTACTTATTACTAACAATAGGTATAACAAAAACAGATTTAAAAAATCTAATCTAGTCGTTTTTTTTAAATCTGAATTCCTGATATTTTATGTTTTATGACCATAAAATACTACATATATGAATGGTTGGATTATCTTGGCATTAACCAATTTTTTAATGAAAAAAAAACATTTTTTTTTTAATGATATTTTGCTAAACTATATAAAATATGTACATCGCATAAATAGGTATTTACAGGCTACAGCAGTTTTATGGTTTTGGATCCGAACGCTTCGATATTATCGCACAAGTTCTTCACTTATCCATTCTAACAGCCACAAAAAATACTGTTTACATAATATTAAGGAACGTGGTGTGGAATTGTTGGACCGCTCAAAAGTGGTCCTGTTTGTGAGCACACATTGTGCCCAGGGCACGCGTCGAGCGGGAGAGCGAAGATGAATTTCCATTCGACCACAAAATAATCAGAACTGGCGCAGCCACATGAGCGCCGGTCATGTTTGTCAGAATAGTTATCACTTCGTTACGTGGCGCATTCTTGCGGTCATGGCTTGCTTGCAATGGCCAGCCCTTTGCGTAATGCAGGCCAGGCAACCGGTTGAGGTTCCCTAACTAATAACGTTTCCCTTCATAAAAAAACTATTATTTTAGAGTGATTTTTTTTTACGCAAGGTAGAGTGACTTGGATTAATGTTAGAATAGAGCTAAGTTAGAGCGGCACCCTCACCACCACCACCTCATCATTCACCATCATTCACCATCATTAAACTTTTCACCTTTCGTTAAACTTTTTTCATCTTCCAAAGCAAGTTCCATTTCCTTAAAATATACCAAAAAACTTCGTCGCGATCTCTTGTTCACTCGATTGACGGATATGAGACGGTGGCAATCCAGTGTTATTATTTTTTATAAAAACAATACATTTAATTCCTTCCTTAGAACAGGTAACTCTTACCTAGTTAGGAAGGTTATAGACTTATACTCATCGGCCAACATGTTTTCTCAATATAAAAAAAAAAAATTACATCACCTTTATAGCGTGCACTGCTGTTCTAAGGTGATGTAATCGGTTATAGAAACATAGATCCTCAGCTGATAATTCATAAACTAAAAAGACAAATTTTTCATAACAAAAATAATAAAATGTACTATTGAAAATTTACCTAGAGACTGTGGACTTGGATTTATATAAATTTGTATAAATAATTATACAAGTTTTATAAATATTGTGCGAGAGCAAGAAATTGAATAATTTGAAGATATATTTATGGATGTGTATGTGGATATCAAAAATCATACTGATTTATACTCTTGAGCTCTTGAGCAGATAATGTTTTAGTGTCCGCAGGTACAGGCGTCCTTACGCGATACCTACCATTTTCGTAACAAAATAAGAAAAAAAATAGACAGCCTACTCTGAGATCTGCCTTGTTATCTCTAAAAGGACCATTTGCATTAACAAACCGATGACGAAGCGTCGGACGTTGTCGAACTATAACCGTTCGCAGAACAGCGGAGAATCTCGTTTACTCAGATGCATTCGTCGCGCGTCTAGTAAATAGAATGCGAATGCGTCCGACGCCGCGACGCCTCGTCATCGGTTTGTTATTGCAATCGGCCCTAAGAGAGATGGACTATCCTACACCGATAGTTAACCAACAGGTCATGCCTTCGACTATCCCGTTAATAACTCTTCAAATTTCACCCCTAAGGACGTTTTAAATGCTAATATCTTCTCAGGCATTTCCCCTGATTTTGATAGGTGTATATTTAAAGGTATATATTCAATTAAACCCTAATTCTCCTTGATGAATAAATAGTAATGTTAATGTTATACATTCAGCTACCAATCCATGCCTATTTAATGGAGGTTTTTTTTAATATTTATATAGGTATACATTTAATCAGGAATTTTGAAATTCTAATTTGCAAAGTTTTTTTTTTACACAGTAAATCGCTTTAAATTGCGATTTATTCAGAGTCAATTTATCGAAACAGTTTTGATAGTATGATTGTAAGCCAATGGTTGTGCAATTTTTCCGAATCTCATATTTCAAGCGCTGCGCCTAGTCACCGGTGTACTTAGAAGCTGTTTGTTTAATGTGTTTTTATGCAGCAATCTGTACTCGTTTAAAAAGATAGATATCTGGACATCTGGTAATGAATGAGTTATTAGTAGTTATTAGCAAGTATTAATCGAAAACGACTGCATCCACACGACCAATCACGTATCAGACCTTCTTCAATCCTCACTAGTTCTTCGGTTCTTTGGTCTCGATATCCGTATATATGTAATTAATCCAGTGAGTAGTAAATTATAGCGTTCAATCATTCGTGTCCCCTTTATAGAATTATTCCAAAATACGCCCAGTTGAATAAGTGAACTATAAAGGAGTTACCTATAGTCGAAATGTAGAAACATTTATTCTCCTTAGAGATTGTTACGTTATGATTAAGGATTATAGGGGTCGTAAGGATTATTTCACGTATGACTATTGTTTTTATAATGGCTTGTACTCATCTCACTAAAATATAATTAATTTCATTTATAATTTAATTGTAATATACTTAGTTTCATTCGATCTGCATTTATGTTGTAATTGTTAACTTTGGCTCATCGATGACGGCATCATCCATCCATCGCGCGGTATTCTACGATGCAGCGAGAACGTAAAGTAAATCCTCGAGCAATTATAAAGATGATCCTATATAATATTCATCAAACATCATCATCATCAGCCGTGTCTATGGACGTAGGTCTCTCCTAATGTGCGCCATTCCTTTCTATCTTCTGCTATCCGCATCCAGCTGCTTTCGGTTCTTTGTTTCTATTATATTATTTTAATACAATTTAGCTAGAGAAGAACTACATTATTTTTAACTTTGAGATCATATAACATATTCCTTAATATGCACAGATAAAATGAACTAGTGAAGCTTATACTATACGTAAAACCAATATTTAAAAGCGGGTGTGCCTGTGTCGAGAGTATGGACAGATGACGTGAATACGTCTATAATCTTCGCCAAGAGATCGTTTTATTTTCATGGTATCGAGAAGGAAAAAATGTAAGAAATAAAGAATAAAACTGGGTGAATGTGTCGGGATGCACAGTCGAGAGATGGGAGCACGCCTTTCTTGTGTTCTGGACACAGCTGTAATCGCTCGTATGGAGTTTCATATGTATTACTAGATTGCTGGCGAGACTATTTCTATATTTCGACTCAGGTGTTTGTCCAGTATAGTCAGATATTGTATTGGCCTTTTTTAATTTTTAGCTTCAACTTTGTGATATGCATAACTACTCGTACTCGTTCATGCATATTTTTTTACATAAATTGATAGATCTCGATAAAACCTATCGATTATTTAAAATTAAAACGAGTGTCGTGCCTTCTTTGAGTCAAAAGTTATACTGTGCAGAAGTTAACGCCAAAAAAAACAGGGCTAGCACCCCTACGTCCCCGTTAATGTACCACACAACACAAGAAATATTTTTTTGGTTATCAAGTGGTATATTAATTCTCGATGTAAGCGATTAGTTTTTGAGCTGTAACACGATTTACACGACTTGCGAAGACGACTTATAAGTAACAATTCTTTCCCAATTTGGATATCATCGGTATTCTGTAAGCTATCTCAAGCTATCTCCATACCAAGTTTCATCAAAATCGGTTTAGCGGTTTAGACGTGAAAACGTAACAGACACAGTCTTTCACATTTATAATATTAATATGGATATGGATTCGTCACAATCCGTCAGCAAATTCGTTCCCTTAGCGACAATTTCGGGGAAAAGCCGCGATGGCATAGCTCCTCTCTCAATACAAAAAACTACCTACGTTTAAGTGCCCATTTGCTTTATGCCCAATAGTTTTGTACCAATATAGATATATCAAATAAATTTTGTAGCAATTAGAAAAATAATGAAAGAAAATACATGAATAGAAAATTTTATAAAGACGGTTATATTTTAATTTGTGATTCCCGTTTAGACGATGGCGTCAACGCCCCCCTCCCCTCCCGTCCTAAACTTCAGTGAACGTCCCTGAGGCGACATTCGCTGAAATTGGTTGCTACTTCTTCGACTGTTGTTTTTTCGCTTCGATCTACGCTTTGCTCCGCTCGCAAGCGTTTCAAGATGCTTTAATAATATGTTATTAGTATATAGAAAACAAAGATGGCCAGCAGAGATAAGTTGCATTTTTCAAGCAAATATGTCCTTACTGTCGGCAGTTGTGAATCAGTAGCCATACAGCGTTAAAAGTAGAGGTAAAGGCGAAACCTTTAATTATGAATATATGCATTAACCCCTTTCCGTAAACAAAGACCACGCTGGACTAAAAAAGCCTAGACTTGTAACTATGAAAACACAATTAACTGCCAATACCGACAACGTCAGCAAAAATAACTAAAATAGCGTTGTAATAATTAAAAAATCTTCAGTAATAAGTTTTTGTAAGTAGATTCTTTGGCGTTAAAAAAACCGATTGAGGCCGTTAAAATAATCCCAAGAAACGATGTGCATATGTGTTTGGTTTGGCTGTACGGATTGTTACCTCTAATATAAGGTGCGAAGAATCGTTTTTATGCGCAGGTTAAATACATAAAAAATATTGTGTGTATTGCCTATTTTATAAGTATTGCAATGTCTTCTGAAAACTTGAACTCGTGCAATGGATCATGGAAGGCACAAAATAAATGTATTTAAAATAGTATGTATGCCAACTCTTTTGAAGACTCACTGGGACTTGAAACGTAATATATATAATATTAGAAATAATTTATAAAATATATTTGAAAAGATATCTAAAACTAAGATTAGCTAGTAAATAGGTCAGAGGGCACTCTATATTTTTAGGCATTTTTGTATATTGAGTTGATTAAATGAAATATTTTTTTATACTTTCTCCCTCATAAAATATAGCTCTTATAATTTCTTTCCAGCCAAGCATGGCGTCTGACCTCTGTAAACAAAGTCATACTTGGTGGGGTTTTTAAGTGGAAGTGGATGAATGCACATGATTTGGTTTGATTCTTTTCTCTGAATATATCTATGCTACCTAGCATATTCGGTGGGATGGAATCCTTTTCGTTATGTTTCCTCCTTTAGTACCTATTTATGGTATTTTCTTACCATGTACAATAATATTGGTTGTTTCTAACATTTATACTGCGATTCATTTTTGTATCTCCTCAGTTTTGATCTGTCCGCTTTGGCGAGTTTTAATCCAAACATGATAATATCGTGATGATGTTCATATTATTAAGTAGGTGAGCCTTATTGCTTTCTATAGGTTTTTATTTTTCAGGAAGATTCACATTAACTTGGCTGCGTCACATTTTCACCGGCTGTTTTCTGCTGTGGGTTGATTATATTATATGTCAAGATATGTAATTTTATCGAACTACCTTCAGTTCTATATCTTCTGATAGGTCTTTTGTAATTAACCATCTGGTTCCTTATCTAATTGTCAGCGTGTGCCAAAATGATTAGAAATAGTATCTCATTTTCTTGGTTCAGTCTGATATATAACCTTCCTCTTCTAATATCCTGAGTAAAATTCTTCTAGTATAATTGTAAATAGCCTCGGAGATAGCGGATAGACCTGTTTCGCTCCTTTATTTTTCTGTCTGTTGACCATACCATAATAATGCATGCCTCTATTCTGTTTAATGTGGTTATCGTCGGTTGTAATTCAACTATATCAAAAGGCTCTATTTCTTGCTCTCCATTGTTTATTCAGAATTCTTCTTGTTTAAAAAATGTGGTCCTCCGTGGATCGATTTCCCAGAAGGGCGGCCTGGTGTGGTGTGGTGGTTATTGTACTTCGTTATCCATTTTCGCTAATAGTATTTTCATAAATCCGATAACTTACTATGCACATTGTGATCTTCTACAGTCCAATTGAACGTATTTTAGGATACTTCTTTTTTTGTATAGGGATCTGTAGTGTGTGTTTCCACTCTTCTGATTTAATTCCATTATATTATTAATTGTAATACCTGTAGGAGTTCTTTGGTGTAGCATGGAACAGTTCGACGACAACTGGATCCTTTCCTATCCCGTTCCTTGCTTCATACCCTCAACAATGTGTTCAATTTCCTCTGTTGTCAGGAATGCATAGCAAAACATCTCTTTGCCCTTCCTTAGATTTCATTGCTCCTCTGATTTTTTTTGTTTCTTTTATTTGAATTTGTTTTAGGATTATATATGTTTTGTTATCCTCTACAGTCTACATACACCATTTGGTAGGTACTGTTTTACTTCTCTAAAGAATTGTTCCCAATCGTTTTTATTTCCTCCACTTTTTCCTATAACCTTGCTTCTCTAGGTTTTCGTGTGGTCCGGATAAAATTTGGTCCAGGATTGTGCCTTTTTTTAATGCTGCCCCTTGTAAATATCAATTCCTCTCCATTTCTCACTTTAGCATGTGCATTCCTCCGTTAAATATCCAGTTGAAGATTTCTCATGTGAGATTTCATTCGGATTCCTGCAATTATCTTTCGTTTAAAGTAATGTGAAATAATTGTGAAAAAAAAATGTGTGTAAAATAATTTACCAAAATGAGAAATATCGACTGTTTTTTAATGTTGGGGCGCAATAAGAAAACATTTTTTTACAAACCGCACTTATCAGCATTCAAGCAAAATGAGATTTTAATTGGAGGTGATATTGTAAACATTTTCTGTTTAGTATAAAACTCTAGACTGGTCACTCGTAATATAAAGAAAACCATTGTAAGGATAAAGCAAAAAATCACACATGGCCATTTTTACAAGAACAACACGTCACTATAAGTGCGGTTTATGTTACAAACTGTCAACGTCGTCAAATAACCTCAAAAATATTGTTTCTGTGAATTATATAAAATTATTTAATTATAAGGAAGGATAATATTAAATTGTAAGGAAGTACCTTTTCCGCACGTAAATTGTAAATGCCTAGGAATGGGGATAAAATGTAATATTATTTGTGAAACACAGTTAGTTATATGAATATTTAAAAGCTAGCTTTAATGATATTATTGCTTTCAGTGGATGAGATAACATTATTGTTTAATCAACTATGCTAAATATGTATGTACTAGAGTCGAGAAAGATAGTGGTAATAGATGTATATACTATGTAAACAATAAAAAAAGATATATGAAAACTCTTTTAATCAGAATACTATTAAATTGTCTATGCGATTCCAGGTGACAGATAACAACAGAGACTGAAGTCGGAAGGTGATGATGATGATCCGGCGATGAGCAGCGGCGCGGGAGCCGCGGGGGCCGCGGCGGGGGGCGCCGAAGCCCCCGGCGGGGGATGGAGCGTCGAGAGGTTGGCCGGCGTGGGCCCGATGTCGCCCCTCTGCATCACCGATTCCGGCCACGAGATTGTACGACCGAAGCCCAGGAGGTAAACCGCAATTTCAATTTCAAATTAAGAGTATCGCAGAAACGACCCACCCGCATACCTTCCGACATGAGGACACTTTTACTAAGTGTGTGTTTGTCTAGTGGTCAAGGTGTTTGGACTGAATCACTTGGATTAAGGAGATTCTAATTCTTACACTAATGTGTAAGTGTGACAACATGATTAACAGTGGGTGACTACTAGACTACCACGATCTCTGATCTTTCTTATTTGCTTCTTGAAGTTATTATAGTAGCATAATCACGAATTACTGCGGTTAGTCCTAATTATGAAACGTTTGTAATAAATAAATTTTATTAAATTTAAATCTTTGGGTTAAGTTAGGTCTGGGCTTTGTGTTCGCGATTCGAAACAGGTTTAATTGAAGCAATTAATCTTGTCAGCCGTTTTAAATGTTCATATTCCGTTCCATTGACCCTTGATTAAGTGGCCATTTACAAAAGCGGTTGCAGTTCAGGCTGAACCAAGTTACCCGGCCAAGTTGTAATTTTGCGTGCTTTTACGAAAAATCACTTTTACAAGTTACTGAATCGCGTGGTCTATAAAACATCGCGGTTCTATTTTGGTATAAAAATGTAAAAAAAACATTATTCATTAATTTAATACTATTTTTCGAAATCTTCGAGAAAAAAAAATGATCGTTTAACGCGAAGGCTGATAGTATGTTAGGTGTACGGTGTATATATTCAAACGGTACTAAAACTGAGTTAATCCTTCAAGGTGTTCGTGAGTTATGGACCAACGAAGGTGCGATATCCTGGTCTCGATGTTCGTTCTTAAAATTTATTAAAAAAAAAAAACTAAGCGGAAAGTTACAGTTCAATATTATTGCAAATTTTGCAGTTTATTTACAAATGTTTGTGCGCATTGCACATGTTTCATGTAGCTTATCATTATCATTATCATTAATTATTTTTTAGCGATAACAATGATACTTAATGCCTGCATTTTTTCATTGCTAAAAAATAAAATTTGCTCTGAGGACCAATTTTAAATAAGTGTGCATATATAGATTATCATCACAACGATGGTCTAGTTCACAATTGTGGTAAGTTTTTCGCTAAAAATGAGTTGAATTTGCAGTCAAACTTCTTTTGACCAAATCTTTATAGTAGAGTAGATTCTGGCTAATTCCGAAAAAACTACGTATTATAAATAGTATTATTAAGTGCAAGAAAAACCAATTTATGACGGCGCATATATTGTATACGCCCATACAACAAATGAATTTCTAGGACAGAATAAAAAACGTTACTTAACACAATTGTGGCTATCTAGGCCATCGATAAATATGATTAGTGAATATCTTAATAATTAATAAAAATGATATCATTATTTTCTATGAAATTTTACAAAACGGTAAGTTAGGGCGGCCGGTCGTTAGATGCGGTGTAATAAGTTCGTGTCGGAAATAATTGGCATAATCGAAGATTTAACATGGATAGGATTTTAACGGTGCAAATGAATGCCCACAAGCAACTTTAGATAAAAATGATCTATACCAGATTAATATTTATAAATCAGCTTATTAAAATGCGGTACAAAAAAACTAAGAGATGTAAGTATTAATTATAATAACGGTAATAGGTAAAAAACAAGTTCTAATAAGTAAAAAATGTTAGTTATATGTTTTTAATAACGAATAAATATAAAATATTACTTTCTAAATACACGCTTTCATTAGACAATATTGACATTTCAGACGTCTCATAGAACATCTTCATACTTCTTCCTCACATCCCCATCTACCATCTACGTTCTTTTCCTATTCTTATTTAAGCATTTGGCCAAAGGAAATAGATCGTTTATGCTTAAATCATTGAATTTTATTAATTGAGACTTTTTTCGATTACACAAAAATATATTTTTTACAAGCCCTCTTTTGGTTAGATGGCAGAGATTGTTTTGTTAGCTCTTTTGTAACGTATTTAATCGTGTGAAATAAAGTGTAAATTATTATTAGCGTAATCTGCCGACAAAACAAATATAATTGTCGCGACAATCAGCCAAAGCGATACACCATATTATTATTTTCGCAAAACTGATTCCATTGAACCAATAAATCCTTGTCATGATTACGCAATCCCGTGCGGAACGTAAAACAATCAAGTTTAGCCGGTACCTAAACCGCCTAGTTGATCCATCAGTCCGGTTTAGTAAGCGGACCAGAAGGCAGAAATGCTGAACATGATATTCAGCATTCCGTTGAGTAGGTTTTACGTATCAATTCATCTCTGTAGAGGGCGCAAAACTATATTATTTATAGGTACAAAACACGTAGGTATGTGTGGATATAGGTACTCGTTTGATTAGGTAATGGACACTGGTTAAATTTGTTTATCTTTACAAATGTCGATTTTTAAACTCAGGCCCTATTCTCAATTATATTAATTTCTTTCCTTTTAATAGCTACTCTTTTGTTTTTTTTTTTAATGTTTGAAAGTAAAGAAGTAATGTTTTAAACAGCAAACAACCTTTGATACATTGTCCTTTTTATTTTACAGCGCTGAAACCTGTGTTTGGTAATTGGGGCTAATTTAAATTATTTTTTTAACAAAATAAATAATTAATTAGTTACGATACTCGTTACAAGACTATAATACTAAGGTTACCACCATGCAATCTGTGATTTTTTAAATTAGTAGTCCATTCATATTTCATTAAAAACAGCCAGCAAATGCAGGTTTCGTTGGCCCGATATGACTTGACTCACACCAAAGTACCGTAATTTATAGACATACCATATTTTACATTTTTTAAAATACTTTATATACACGTTTGCGTATATAATGATTGACGACAGTGAAAGTTTAAAATTAGTTATTCGCGTTACATTATTAAAATTAGGAGGTTTTTTTAACGGAGTCAGAACGGAACTCACAGCCAACTGTTTTTCAAAATTAAAACATTTTTGGAGTAATTATAACAAAACGAATTGACAGTTGTACGCACTTTCAGCTAATTCAGTTTTACACAATACATACTGTCTCATTCCAACCTGATGGACGTGAAACTTGCCACAAGACCGCCTAATATAAAAAGGAGAGACTATAACTTTCAGTTTTGAAAAGTAAACGTGCTTAAATTCCGAAATATTATATTCACCGTCTTTAAACATTACTATATTGTTTTTTGTGCGTCCTTAGAAATCTTAGCTTTATCATTTAGAGACCATAATTCCTAAAATATTTCATTTTACATAACATGCATTTACATTACATAATTCTCGGCATAAATCCTGCAGCTCGTATCGCAGACGGACTGGCTGCAGGAGCTCTAGATCTGAGCTGCACCACGGAGGGATAGGAATACACACTGGGCACCAAGAAAAGTGGTCTGAGTGTAGCAGCCACCTGGCAGACCTCCATTCATAATCATTATCCTAAAATTATTATTATATACGTAACATGATACTAAATTGAATATCTTTCCTAAATGTGAACAGATGTAAACTTTATTAACTATTTTATACACACATTTCCGGACAACTTGGATATAATTTTTAGAAAAATTAATTTAAAAGGTGATTAAAGGAGAATTATTATTACCAATATTGAATAAGTGGGAAATTATATAAAAAAAAACATGGCGATTTTTACACCAAACACGGAACTTTACCAATGTGTCTAATATTAGGTACCTTAGAATCAAATTTTAAAACACTGTCGTAGCTCTATTGATTGTTTTCACTATTTATTTATTTATCGTTTATTCGGAAAACCGAGAGTACAATATATAAAAAAGAATGGTACATACAATTGTGTGTAAAATTGACTGATGACAGGGTTTCAGGATGATCATTTTATAGTTTGTAACGATCCGTGGAAAATCGGGCGCATTCACTAATGCTCGTCATTTATGTTTCGCGTTGCTTTAAGTATGTAACTGCGTTGTCATCAATTCACATTTACAATACGTTAGTAACTAAACCGTTTTACTTGTACCACATAGTATATTAATCTACTCTTTAAAATATCTTTCATGCGCCCTTATGTTTTGATTAATTTTGAAATTTCTTGGGACGAAGGCTTGGCTGATTTACGAAATTATTTGTTTATCTATTTATCCGTTGTACTTCGGCCTTATGCGTAATCTCGTTAGTTAGCATTCTCTTATAACTCTGTCGATGGGGTTTAAATATGTATACACCGTATTTTTAGTTTAGTTTATTTAGTTGATATTTCAACTATCATTTACGTAATCTTTTTGTGATATTACACATATTGCGTATCCTAATTTATATTAATATTGCATTTTGCACGTTTGAAATTAGCGACCGCATTCTTAGTTTCAATTTTTGCCTATCTATTTTAAAGTAAAAATTCTTTGCGAACCTTGTATAATTTTTATTGGGCAGTGCATGAATCTAATACGACACGCTATTCAGGTTACGTTTGTGTGTGTATCTTTGTAATATTTGTGTTTCTTATGTTTTGCTTTTTTGGTTGGATTAAAATCTTTATTACATTGGTTGTGTTTTATGTGAGTACGTGAAATTGATAAGTAACTAACTGTATGAGTAATATGGTGTTAGGAATCGAACCTATACATATAGATATTCATAAGGGATCAGCTGTTAACGATAAAAGTGTAATTACTCATATATTATAGCACTATAATTTAGCAAAGTTGAAATTCTTTCTCTAACAAAACATACTCTTTAAAAAGTTTAAAAAATTTCAATGGGTGACTAGCTCCTTCGCTCTCGACACTTCAAATAATTTCCTCATAATACCTACTAAATTTATAAAATTCCCTTTAAATCTTTTTATTTACAACCTATACATTAACAATTTTGAATCAAATTTTGTTCACTGCGTAATTTTGTGTAGAGGTAATCTGTAACATTATATCAATATGACTGCAGTAATATATTTGATTTGTTTTTTCTATCAGATTTTTATTAGATTATTAGGCTCTATTAGAGATTTTGATTTATCAATACTAAATCTGACTGGTGTACAGATGCAACATGCAGCATTTCGTGTAGATTTAATCCTAAGTTAAAAATAAAAATAAATGATGATCGCAGTCACTCTTTATATTCGCTATTCCAATGTAATCACGCGTGTTATCCAAAGAACTAGCGAGAGCCCGTGCGTAGGAAAATGATCGAGCTAACAGCCTGTTAGATTTATTCGCGTCCGTGCAGAATATCGAGTCAAATTCATACTAAAGGCGAACTCCTTGGGCCAAAGTACTCCAAAGTGATTTTTAATGGGTGTTACGTGTAGGTAGGCACTGAATTGAAAAGTCGATTATAACGTTTTAAGTGTGTAAAATTATAATTCCTGTTTTTACTAAAGAGTTCTTCGACTTGAGATGAAAAAGAATATCGGTTTAAACCCGGCGCCGAGTTTTATAAAAAAGAATGTATACCTATATTATACTCTATTCGGCTGGTTCGAAGCACGAATCCTAACAATTTATTGGCACGCACAGATATGCTTCGCATGTGCAAATGAAATGTTAGACGCGAGTTAAACAAAACCCCCAGGTCGCGAATTTCGTCGCATCTGCGAATAATCTCATTGCCCAGAGAGATTAACAAAACTTAGTTTTTCGCGGAAGGTTCCTGAGGAAGACAGCCACTCTGAGAGATGATTGATGTCATCTTGTATAAGATGCGCGTCAAATAGTGAAGTCTCTGATCGGTAAATCTTCCCATCGTTCACATACAGATTCGCAAACTACATTTTTTTGCTGCGGTAAAAATATTATTAATAAATAAAATATAAAATAAACCACCTAGCGCGGCCCTTGGTGGATACCAGAATACTCATTGAAAGTATCAGAAACTGAGTCTCCGCAAGACTTCTATTTCGAAAATAGCTTGCAACTAAGTTTAAAAGGTCGATTGAAAAACCAACGTCAAATAACTTTTTCAGTATTATGCCGTGATCTATTTTATCGTAGGCCTTCGAAATATCAAAATAAATCGCATTCGTTCGAATATTTGCATCAAGATTGCGGGCTACTTCATTGGTAAAAACACTTTAAGCGTCTTTAGGGTGTCTGCTAGTAGAGTTCGCGGTAACTTTTGATCGCACCTCCCAACCACAAGAGTGAATGGGAGATGGCGATCACATGAACGCGGTTCTCACACTTTCTTCGCTTGCGATTACCCATCTTGGAGGGCTTTGTGCAGGTTGGTCAGGTGTGACTCGAATAGCGAGCATTTTCGACTTTTGCTTGGCCAACTTCCTACAACCAGAGCATTACCCGTTTGCTTAAAAGTATATTAAACTAAAATACGTCCCTCTCTTACTTAAACATCAGTAAAAATTCCCGCCGGCCACCTCTACGGTTATATTATTAACCTAATTATTACTTACTAGCGTATTAATGATTGTTCATTAAAAAATATCTTCCCTTTAGAATTTAACTAAAGTTTTGACTAGACCATGATTCCTATAAGAGGAATATTTTATTCCTAAAATACTTCCAGTGTAAGCCTAATTCATTCGAGAATTGTTTCTTTGTTGAATAAATTATTATAATGTTAATAAGGTTTCGATCTTTAGACGCTGAGAACCCAATAAAATTACCCTTGTAGATTATAAAGTTTATTGATAGTCTCATGCGAAATTAAACTTCAATTTTTCTGCAGAAATTCGGTAGCTCAGTTATATCTCCCAATTCTACTTGACAATCGCCAATGAGACTCTGATTCGTACTTTGAATTGGGAGTATGATTCCCACGCTAGGATCTATTCCAAAGCCGGTGAACTAAAGTTTTAAAAAAATAAAACATTACCCATATAAAAATTGCGTTTTTATTTTTTCGAACGCAATTCTAACTTCATAATTCTATGTTTTCTTGTTTCGTACTGATATTATAAAAATACATACTTTAGTATGTTTTTGATTGATTTATGAACTAACGGTGCAAACGGTGTGTTACTCGATGGCCACAAGAAAGCGCTTACTTGCTCCTGGGCCCTTTCGCATCGAAAACGCTTCGCTGAACTGTTAAATCTTGCAATCATTTCTTCTGAGAAGTACAGTATTTGACAGTTGAGCGAAGCGTTTACGACTCGGAATGGCCCGAGAGAACCTCGTCATCCGCTTTTAATGAACCTACCTTCCTCTCGCACCCTGGACAGTGGACAACTCCTCCGGTTGGAAGGACTATTGCACCTCTACTTTAAAGCGCGAAACCTTCAACTCCCTTTAAAATCTTATATTGACATGAATACCATTTACCTCAAAAATCACTTTTCCTGATGCATCGTGCATAAGTATTTTAGACATGAAATTCTATGGCCGTGAAAGTTTGTAGGTAAGATTCGTTTGTGTAATCAATTTTGTTTAAAATACGAAACACAAATAAAAATAAAAAAAATAAGATACGATTCCGCTACAACCTTGGATCCTTGGAGTAGGGATTTTATTTATTGGTTGAAACATTGACTCGCAGACTACAAAGGCAAACAAATAAACAATAATATTTTTCGGTATATAATTATGACGGGTGCAATATTTTACTTTCCCAATAAGTCAAATAGGGATTCTACTTGTCGATTTTCTCAGTTACAAATCGCAATGAAGTATGTATAAACCAGTGTGTTACAGGTGTATACAAATATATGTCCTCGAGCGTACATACCGTGGCGGCTCGTGGCTCAGCGCTCAAGATCGCTCGGCTGATCTCTTCCCCATTGTGCTGGATGAGAGATGTTTTTCGTCGCCCTCTGATTGGGATTTACTCTCATTGTCATCGTAATTAAAATACTATCAGCCATCCACTATAATTACGCACTATTTCTTGTTCGCTCCATTATAATTAACACAACTACGGTGACATATTGCGAACATACGATCATTTTTATTAATTTCGCTTTCTTTCCACTTTTGATTTTTGAAAACGTTATATAGTATGTATATGTCAACCTAAGGTCAACATAGCCTGCAAGTTGCTTGCCGAAAACCCGCGACATTCCAGGACGCATATTGGGGTATATGGGATAGATATTATTAAAATGCGAAGTTATGTCTATAATTGGAAGCTTTATAGAATTCAATATAGCACAATATTTAGGAGAATTGCCTCTAATATTTGGAATACTACTATAAAATTTTGTGTGTATGATGTACGCTCCTTAGAAGTAATAGTAAGTTGATTTTTGTAAATATTTGAAAATGATCTCCACATCTGGCATAGTGCTTCCGCAAAAAAAACTTTGATTTAACCGCCCAGGAAAAGCATCAATTTTTACCAAATTTTTTTCAATAAAAGTCACTATTCTACTTAAGATATTTAATAAAATAATATATGTATATATTATTAACCAAATTTTGATAATTCTTTTTTTGGTAAGTCTCGCAATAAACTGAGACCTTCAACTAAAACGGTTACGGACAAAATGGTATTATGAGTCGATGCATATTGCGAGCGGCTCAGGTTTCCGTTACTTGTAGATCTCGTGAGAGTTATTAATTAGACTACTAAATTCACAGGTAGTTTTCACAAAAAAACAGGTAGTTTTCGGTTGTTTCCGAGGAGTCTAAGAGCATGGCTTTGCCCTCTGGCCATTTTAAGCACTTTATTGGCATCTTATTTAAAATATTTATTTTAATTATAAAAATATTGAGATATACCTAACAGTTAACACCCATTACGTAAATAAAACAATATATTATTCTTATATCTCATAAAAAATAATGTAAATTTGGCTTTTTACTTTAATATAATTTATACGGAATAGAATATAGCAAAGGATAGAGTTCTAGCGCGACCTATCAGACTTTAAAAGAAAATACTTCTAGTAAATTATCAAGTATTGATTTCTTAGCAGCTGAGGATTTAATTCTCTTATATTTTTTATTGAAGACTTGTTTTTTCGCTCTCATGAAATTAATTACACGATCTGTCCGAGTTAGCTGGTTGGGTGGTCTTGCAACAATAAACTCACTTTTTGTAGTGTATTTATGCGTGTTAAATAAAGTGTTTATTATTATTTAAACAAGAAAATGGTTATTAGTATATCTAATCTGGTTGGACGAAATCATTTTCTAAATTGATTGAGAAACTGCTGGCCAAGCTGAACTTTCATGCATTAGTGGTTTTAGTTGTATCATGGGTCTGGAAATAACCAGGAGGTTAGAGGATGGCTGTTCTCTATCTGCAGTATGGGATAATTAACCTTTATGACAGATTTTTTTTTATCCTATTCCTTCGAGTGGAATTGCGATACTGTCCATGTTGTTCCTATTTTAATTACTAATGTTAAGTTACACTTGTCATTATTATTTTCTTTATATATGATATTACTATCCAGTTACAGTTATAAGGAATGTTATAACAAAGTTCTTTTTCGTGCGTGCAGATTGAATCACAGATATGGTTGGTTAAAATTGGTCGTAGCATCGTTGGAATCTACAGTTTTCTGATTTAGTAGTTTGCAATGAAGTATAAAAATTAGCCGCAGGCAGTGTCCGTCTCCAGTCCATTACAAGTCACGTATGCATCGTCATAACAAAGACTTAAAACTGACTGAAATACGTACTTAACATTTTACATTTGTCCGCATGCGATACGATAAGTTTTAACAAAGTACGATGTTTACTGACAGAAATTTCACCAATCACTATTGTACTCGCTAAGATACAAACAATGGCGCGCGTAGATTTTACTGCGCGCGCTGCCTGCTAAATATTCTCACACCGTTTTTCCAACCGACTATTAGATTTCTTTGATTTTTGGACACTTTCACTAGTTTTTTCTTGAAAATATATTCCCACACACAATCGCATACCTTGGATATAACCGAAGTGGGATAATGCTAACTTCTTATGATATCTTTTTATTGCCATTTCAAATCTAAATGAATGACGGCGAAAGCAGCTAGTCATAAACAGGCTTTGCTATTACCGGCACTCAAATTAAATGGTCATTGTTGCAATGCTGAGAATTGTAGGTGAAGTGTTTATAAAAATGTTTGATGAACGGACGTTAAATAACTAGCTTATTAAGTAAAGAGATTTTTTAATGTACTCTAGTTTAAGGGAAAGTCTAAAAAATATTAATCGTATTGACTCAATATTCACACATTTGGTATACGAGTATGTACTAGTATTCAAAATATTTACATGTTTAGTCATTTTTACAATAATGATTTTTTTTAAATCTACAATTACCTTTCTACTACCTACGATTATTTAAAATCTGAAAGATAGAACTCTAGACGATTAATGTAAAATCTCTACACGTATTTGTCTTAGACAAAAACGCTACAACCACGAATTTAATATTTTTACAAACATTTACAACTTTTACAACATTTACCTTTGATTGTTTATTATAGTTGTATAATCTAAAATGGGACGAAGATTAGATGTTAAAGCCACGAGGGAATGTCCACAATGAGATGTTCTATCGCCACTTTTGTGGTCTATCGTAATGAACACCCTACTAAAGTTACTGAACGAAGCCCAGCTTGATGCGCAAGGGTACGCTGATGACATTGCATTTATCATAAGGAGCAAATGAATATATGTACACTATCTCAGAGCTATTACAAAAATCAGTCAATATTGTAGCTAAATGCTTTACGGATTATAAACTATCCGTTAATGCCAACAAAACTACAATAGCACCGTTTATCAGAAAAAGGATTACAGGTAAACTTAAAATGCCTTACGTCTTTAAAAAGTTCTCCAAGGAAGTCAAATATCCAGGATTCATACTAGACAGCAAGATCACATGGAATTCACACTTCTGTAACATTACACAAAAGGCAACCAAAGTAATCTGGATATGTTGCCGCTTTACAGGTAAAATCTGGGGCATAAAACCTAAAATGGCCCTGTGGATGGATATACACGGAATCATTACATATGCAGCTGTTGTCTGATGGTCTAACAACATACTTGCAGAAGAAAACTCAATAGTCTACAAAGATTAACAAAGATTAGAGCTATGTGCTAAATTCCGACTGCTGCACTAAACTTAACGCCCCTCTGCATTCAAGTGGAAAAAAGGCGATGGCGAGCAAGCACGTCAAATGGTTTAAAGAATTGGCTCTCGAGTACAACTTTAAGGCTTAAAGACCAACCAACGTTCAACCCAATGAGAGGGATAATTATTTTTATAGCGGTAGTCATTTCTCTTTTCCGAAAAAAATACGATTTCCTGACCTTTCAAATTTTTTTTTCGTTCAATGTCCAAAGTTTTCTCCTGCACTGCGTGCATCCAAAGAGGATGTTTTAAAATTTAACTAAACAATGTCTTTTTTTATAGTTTTGTAAGTACTACAAAATATTTCATTTATTTAATTTTAGCATTTTATTGGAACTATGTTAATGTAACTTGATTTGTAATTAAAAATACCTTTTGCTACAATTTAAACTTACATTTTATTTCATTTGACATTTCAACAAACATAGCGTCCATTGTTTTTTTAAATTGCTTTTCTCTGTCTGTCAAACAAATGAAATTATCGCGCTCGCCGAAATACAAATTAAGAAGCTTATTTACGATGCCAAATCTTAACAATAAGGCAGTAGATGTGGTAAAAACTCGCAGCGAACAGCGGAGATGCAGGCATTAATGAGCAACGAAACAATGATGGGAAATAGATCAACGCTCGAATAATCAGCGGGCGTCGAATCGACGAGAAGAAATCGTTTGGGAAGGAGAAATGGTTAGAGGTGCCGGGTCGGGCAGCCTGGGTGGTGCGAAGCTCCACGACGCCAGAGCGATTCAGTCGATGTGACCATGGATCGGACGACGAGCGCCTTCGCTTCTCGCCTCGACGCCACTTCGCCACCGTGATCCAGTGATCACGACTTCTAGCAAGTCAATAGAAAAGTGAGCGAACCGACAATATAGAATAGGTTTTTACTTAGAAGTTTTCAGTGTTCTTTAACAATGTAACCATTAAAACAACAACATGATTTGTGCTATCAACTGCACGTGTATGCTATGCCGTGAATTGCAGAGTTGTAAACCGAAAAATATGAAGTGTCAATCAAAAAATGGAGACGTTAAGGCTAGCGACAACTTTATTCTTCGAAAAGCCGAGGGATTTAGATCGTCAAACGCTTTGGGTTTTATACGAGGAGCAGCCCGGCTGTCAGTCAGGCATTGGCAGAACAAGGAGACGCGCTTGCCGCAGCACGGCACGCAACCACCGAGAGTGAACAAGTCCACGAGCTGCGAACAGCTGTTCCCTTTGAAAAACGCCGACAATCCTCCGTCGAGAATATTTCGAGCTCCGAGCTGCGAGCAGTTGTCCAAGAGCCGCCTCGCCGATCAGAAACCTCTTTTTAAAATGCTCGCCGAAACTGCGAAGATGACCAACAAATTCCACGGTTCCGATGTTTACACTTGCAAAGAGCAGGTGTCTTCAAAGGTGCCCGGAAAGTTCCGTAAAAAGGACGACCGGGACGGAGTAAAAAACACGTACGAAAAGTACGTTCCTCTCCCTCCTCCTGCGCCCGCGTTTGATTGGGCTAATAACGGGTACGGACGAGGTTGCGCCGAACCGAGGCAGAAATATGTTAATGGCGACAGCGCAGGCGAGTGCAAGCCACATATCTACCAGGAAGTGAGGAAGAAAATCGACAAGGATAAAATCGGCAAGCCGTCCTCGGTGAGGATCTCGGAAAACAACAAAAAGCAAACGACCGACTTGGCGGCCTGCTTTCAGGAGCTCAGCCGCAAGAATGTCAACGAGACTAGAAGAAGTCATAACGTAACGATTAGCGAGGGGGCGAGGCGGTCGGAGCCGCCGGCGCCGGCGCCGGACAAGATCAACCACAAGGTGGTCATTTACTTTGGCGATTCGATAGCCAGAAATCGCCATTCGCCCGAAAAGATGGTTCAGAAAAACGAGCCTAGAAAAAAAGAGGACATATATGCTAAACGGCTTTTGGAAGAGACAGGGAATCTCGGCATTAACAAAGAACAGAAAGTCAGTGGAACTGCCGAACTCATTTCTCAGATATCGATTGAAAACGAACCTATATACTCGGAGATAACTGAGAGTGATCGAAAGAAATCCGAGTCCACGGAGCTGAACGAGAGTGCCGCCGGACAGACCCTCTCGGATAAGAGAGATGATGCGAATTTGAATGTCATCTACCGCGACAGCACCAAAAACGTGGTGGCGACTCGTTCGGAGGACGGCGTCATTGACGTTCAGTTCAAGGACAATTTCGAGTGCGCGCGCAAATTGGTCGACATTATAAATGGAAAAAGTGAAGAGGCTAACGAAGCGACATTCCTCGAGACCGATTCTGTCGACAGCCTTGATTGGAGCTTCGTGCAGGACTGGAGGAAACGGTATGACTGCTTTTTATACATTCTCAATGTTTCTAGTCACTTTCCTCGTTTTGTAATCGAATTATTTGACGAATTTTGGATGTTTCATATGTAAAAAAAGAAAAATGATTAAATATTAAAATTGACTAATGAAACAGAGTAGACAAATCGTAATTTTTTTAGGTCTCGTGATACTAATTATAATTAAATATATTTAAGTATATAATTATGCTGTATCGATATGTCAAGTTTCAATCTTCTGTACTAAAAATGAGCTTCCGATGTGATCTAAACGGCTATGGTTGTTTTTAAGAGCATCAATCTACACACAAAAACTCACAACACAACTTTCAACTCGAATTTGTACTTTTCGAGTTGAAAGTTGCAACAGACGGACAGCTAGACGGCCAAAGGACGGGGATAGTAGCTTGTCATACATGAATAAAAGCTAAAACTGAAACGAAGAAATGAAAATCTCATTTTGTATTGCAGCGTACATGCCTTAATTTCGTACGCCCTTTTTATGGATTTTTCAGTCAGGTTTTTTATTGATATTCGATGTAAATTCAAACTCATGTTATAGTAGAATTTATTTCTAACTCTTTTTACTGAGTTTTAATTTGATATTAACTGGTACAACGAGTTTCGTTTATGCGAAAATAAGTTCCGGACATCCACAAAAAAAAACAAACCTTTGGAAATCATAAAAACCTTTCCAGGCTCACTTATCGACTTCGGCAATCAATTAGACTGCTTTTTACGAAGTTTTAAGATATTAGCAATTAGTACAAAACAATCTGGATGATTTCGAGAGTTAGGATACAGATTACATACATTCGATAATCGTTATTATTAAAAGTTAACTCGAAGAATTTATATTCGCATTTAAAAAAAAACAGATAGTATAAAATAAGATAGTAAAATATATACAATTGTTGTTTAAAATTCAAATCAGTTCAGTAAATTTAATAATTTGCAATCCTGTAATATTAGTCTTTAGTGTTATATTTTGTATTATCTATAGTTGCCGTCTTTTAGAACTCGTAGCCGTGGTCTACTGTTTCAGTTGTGGCGTTTTGACTGATTTCCTAAATTCTTTTTTTATTCTCTTAGTAAACAATGCCATTTTTATCGTGTTTTTATAACGTTTATAATAGATTCTTATGTGTCATATCATCCAGATAGATATTTTCTAACACTTATTGCAATTTGGGCTTATGATATATTATACTTTAAGGTATAATTATTATTCTCATAAGTTTACGAGCAAATATCGGATCATAAACATACCAGAAACTTTTAACGATGTTGTTACAGCTACGTTCTGAATTAAATCCCTACGCGACGTCATTTGCTGACAACCAGATCAGCTCATAATCAGTTGGGGAAGTTCGCCACAAGAATTTGGAAGGACTTATTTCTTCCGAACTTTTTTATCAACTTTAGTAGTTTGTTACTAGCATTAAATAATAATAAAAAAATATTTTATACTAAACATACAAGCGAGTTTTTTACCGCAAGTCAATCTCTACATCTAACATCATTTGGTAGGCGCAGGGGCGGATCTGGAAAATCATGGGGCAAAATATCAAAGACGCTCTTTTTCGATTTGAGGAAAATTCGATTATTTACAATAAAATTTGGTTTATTAAAATTAGTTTACTACAATTCGTCTAGAATTTCTCTTTCGGAAAAGACAAATTGTAGTTAGATGAATTTTAATTAATCGAATTGTTTTAGGCGAATTCCCGCAGACGCACATTTCCACAATTATTTATTTCTTCCTTTCTTTGGAAATAAAAAAAAAATCTTCGGCAAAAAGCAAATAAAACACTATGCGAATTTATCATACTTTAAAAAACCATTGTACACTTTCAATTATGTCGAATGGAAAAAGCATAGTCCTTTTAAAATACTAAAAATATAAAAGTAATTTAAAATTAATATTTCTGGTATACTATGAAAAAGAAACGATCATTGCAGAATGTGTTCTGATGAATGTTATTGATAGTTCTTGAGGGGGGTGGGTAATAACGCCCTCACCCTCCGCCCCCCCCTCCTGGATCCGCACCTGGGTAGGTGAATGTTTGCAACGGCGCTCATATTTGATGCCTCATCCCATCAGTCATTTTACTGCTAACGTTTTATTTAGCATAATAATTAGCGGGACTTATCCCGCGATAGGGATTCAAAGGAATCCCGCGTGCCTCTACAAATGACTTATAATAAGCATTCTCCATTGATTGGGATAATGTAGATTTGATGTGATAAATTGTGAGTTGCAACGATCACAATTTTTAAAATATTAAGTTACATTCAATGTGGAAATTAATTGATATTCCGTATTTAGTTAGAAATAATGTTTTAGCGATAACGTGAAGTAAGTAGTACTTTCTCGTTATTGTTAAATTTATTGCTATGGTTTAATGGATGTGAAATATTGCCAAATATTTAAAAGTTTAAGTACTTATACGATGACATAAGTGAAAAATGTATCTAAACGTTTGTCTAAAAATGGACGTGGCCTAAAATCCATAGATTACAAATTTGGGGCCAGCTTCAGTCGCCTAAAAATGAGTGTGGTGTAAGAAGTAACAATCCATATTTATAGTTTTTATATTAACTTTAAAAAACACGTATTTTAATCAGTTTAAATATGCAAAACTAAACTATTTTATGTTGTTTCTCTTTTTTTTTTTGTTGATCAGTTCTAAGTGGCATACATTTCAATTCAATTGTTTAATCAGTGGATTCATGTAACTGGCCAAATTAGTACCTAACTATGTATACTTATGTTGTTTACTAAATTAAGTTATACTGTAGTTTTATCTAAAATATATTAAAATACATACCTATATAAAATATATAGTACTATTTAGGGGGATAGTACTATCCCCGTATATTTTTGTGTGTAGGTTGATTGATGCTCATAGCCGTTTAGATATTTAACATTAAATTCAACAAATTTTTAGTATGAAACTGACAGCGTTCATCATTAGGGCGCGATCATATTCGAATTTCAAACATATGACAGCGCGGCTATTGGAACGTTTTCTTTATGGTCGGCCAGACCATAAATAAAACATAAATTAATATAAACTTATTTATGAGCGCAAATAGAAATACGTAAAAGAATGTTCAGTGCCACGTTATAATTTTTATAAATTGAAATATTATGTCCGTGTTTACTTATTTATTATTTTAATGTGGTTAAATAACGGAAATTGTATTGTATTGTGAAATAAATAGAAAAACGATTTTAAATTTAAAAAAAAATACAAGAAAAAGAAGAAGAAATACCCCAATTTAAACTTTGATTATTTATATTGAAAAAAGAATTAAAACAAATTGATTTAATACGGAACTAAACTAGAAATTTCGTCTGTGGTTTTGTGCATTCAAATAGTATTTGCATTGGCCTCCATATACGAGTAGTATTTGTACAATAGACAGCGTTGCAATATTTTTGCCGAACTATTAAAAAAATGTTAATTTGAGAGAAGTTAAATTAGTATTAGATAAATCACAAACTCGGTAAATAGAACGGGTGGAGGAGTTGTTTCATTACTATCCGCGCCACAAAATTTATGAAAAAAAAACTGAAATCTCGTTAAAATTTATGATGAGTTGAAAGCATATCATTATACCATTGTACCTATGTTTTTTTTATTTTAATCTACTCAACTCAGTACAACTTGAAACCACAGAAAGGAGCGTGTAGTCTAAAGAGAAGATTCCTTTAATGACGCCTGCAGGGCATAGCTCTAGGACGGGTTCAATAATTTACTACTACTAAATAATGCATAGAAGCAGTTGATATTATATGATAGCTGCGGGTGTCATAGCCATTCTTGTTTTTTTTATAACTATGATTATGTGTATCTCGAATTAAATAAAGAAAGGCCAACGTCATATTATTCTGTAAGCAATAAGCAAAAAAACAAGATGTTTATCTTCTATATATTAAAATTATAACCGTAGTGAAAGAGGGAATATTTTAATGTTTTGTTTATTTGTTTCCGTAAATAAATTTATGCATAGAATAACCTGTATGTAAATAAATGCAATATCTTACATACATACATTTTACACATTAAAATTGCATAATATTAAAAAATTTAGAAAAAAATATAAACTTACTTTAACACGCAGTTATCTTTTCAGACCAATAAACATTTTGTTATAATTTACATAATATAAGTATTATACCATTAGCATTAGCTTTTAACCTAAATTAATTTTCAGAATTGAGTATCGCTCATTTCCCTATATTAACATAATATTCTTTATTTTTAAGTTAATATGGATAAATAGCCACGTGGATATTCGTTTCATAGAGCGTTTTATTATATGTAGATTTATATTACTTTAAGACACTTTAGTTTCGTAGCACCCACGCCTGGTCTTCCTCAAACTAGTGAAATGTATATGTAGGCGAATTAGAAGTCTATAGAAGAAGTAGACTTCTTACAAATAATTATCAGAAATAGTCAATGAGTGAAATAGTTATGTTTTTTCTCAGACCCCCTAACGGATCCCGCGGAGATGTGTCCTACCCGAGCGGCAGCCCTTCACACATTCAGAACTCCATCAATTTCAAGCATGCCTCGCCAACGTCAAAACCAGCGCACACCACCAGTCTCCATCTACTGACACAGTCTCCTCAAAATGGCGGATCATCGCCTGCCACAGCTAGCAACGCTGCCAACCGAGTCCACACTCCTGCCAATATCGTTCAACACCATAAAACACCTAAGGAATTCTGCCTTGTCTCGAAAGGATTATCCGTCGATAAACAAGATGATTTGCTTCCTCACTCGCATCTCAACGGACAGAGACAAAAGAGCGAGGATATTAGCAGGCAGACGCACAGCCACCGCGTGATGATGGCGCACAATAACCAAGCCGTGCCCCAAAGTCCGAGTTACGCTCTGGACCTCACTAGCATGGCTTCGAAATCCGCTCATTTGTCACAGCAACACAGTATGATACCGGAGAGAGACACGGGCCCATCTAAAGTATGTGCTTCGCCGGCAAAGACAGGCAGTCAGATCGGAACACCTATCAAAAGCGTCATCAGTCCCTCGAAGATAACCGTTCAGAGCACTCCCGTCAAATGCCAGAATCCTATGATCAGCTACGGCCTGGATCGCAATAGCGGCAATAAAGATACGACGTATAAAGATTGCGCCCCGAGTAAGGAATCTGAGAAACCGAGCCTTCAAACAAAACAGCTCGAGCATTTGGCTCATGACACGAAAAACGGAACTCCGGTAAGCTATTGCATTTTATTAATTTAATTACAATTAATATCTCTCATTAGTATTTGAGTATCTCATTTGAGGTATTATAATTCCCTCTCCAAAACAAAAAACTATGTTAAGTGTGTGTGCGGCCATATGATTTGGTAACGTGATACACAAATTTAATTTATCGAAATTTATTCATTCGTGTGTATTTGTAGTTGTGTTATAAAGGTTTTTTTTTATTTTTAGGAGTAGTAAATCTATACTTACGAAATAAATAATATAATATTATTCTAAAAAATAGGTACACCCGACTTCAAGTCACGGTCGTATAAAGGTCTATTTAAAATCACTACTCATATTTTAAGGGGTCGATCTACGAGTATATCAACGACTAAGCCGGTCTCACGAAAATAAATACCGTCTTGAAAACTATTTTTTAACTATCGACTGTTTTTGACGATTCAAAAATGTGTCTACCGCTAGTCGCCGCCGACCACTCGGTCGGTGTCAATTGTCAAACGTCACACCCGTTGGTTGTCACTTATCAATCGAATCGGCTGACGAAGCCTTTGTTTAGTCGCACAGAAATTAGGTTTTTGATATTATTTTGAATTTTAACTGCCTTAATCGTTGTGCTTGTGTTAGTCATGCGTTTACGCTTTATTTTTTAAAAAAACAAGTGATTTCTTATAATAAAACAAGAAAATATTGTTTCGTACCTCAATGTCAGAATTACAAATCAAATCTACCTACCTAACCGTCAATCTATGTCAAAGATCTAAGGCAATGTCTAAAGTGGAAAATTGCACTAAAAATAGGGAGACCGATTTCAAAAAATATGAGTTTGCTCGAGTCATTATGTGAAAGCTGATTTTTTATCCAGCAGGTATACAAATATAATGTTTTTTATGACTGTTACGTTATGCCGGCTGCAAACAGCGCCATCTGTCATTTATGAATTTCGCGAATCGACTGACGACAGTTAAAAAAAATGAAGCTTGCGACCTTTGTAACAACTTCACTAATACGCCAAAACAAAAACAAACATTTTTTACATTTGATACACATACAAAAAATGAATGTCAGTTTGCAAATTTGACATCCCCTCAATATTCAAAATTGAAACCACAGATATACATAACCTGAACATACGACATAATATTTCAATGTATAATAGGTAATTATATTGAAAGAGCACATAGATAACTTGTATTCATTTCAACTGGCTAGTAATAAATAATAATAATACATTCCAATAACCATACTGTCATATTTTTAAAATTCGAATATGATATTTGAGCGCTTTATCGAACTGTCAATGTTTCAATCTTAATAGAAATTTGTTGACTTTAATATTTTTTATCTATATTATTCGATCAGCCTCCGATGTGATCTTAACGGCCTTAGTTGCTTTTCAAGAGCATCGATCTACACACAAAAATTCACTCTTTCGCGTTTATACTTTTCGAGTTGAAACTTTCAAACGACGGACGTACAGTTCGATGGACAGACAGACGACCAAAGGACGGGGATAGTAGCTTTTTATGCATGTATAGAAGCTAAAAGGAGTATTATAATTGACACTTTGATGTCATAGTTTGCATAGTTAGTCACGATCCTTAGTTGCCTTTTAAAGTTGGTCAATAACATATCTATAGGATTGACGGAATGATTAACCGTACTGAGTTCTTTACATGACCGATTTATCTAGCTATTTTACCCAGCATTGGTTTGAATTGCAGGCAAAATTGAATTCGTATTATATGCTTTGATGGCACTTTGATGTTATGTGCCTAGTGATTCTATAGTGAATGACCCCTAAACATAGCGTTATATTTATTTTGTTTTCATTTAAGAGGTATTATGAGATATGAAAAAAAACTCTGAATCTATTTCAATCATGTTAAGTATATTTGTGTGATAGAACTTCCTTAGTCCATGAAAATTGTTATAATAAAAACATTTTTTTATTATTTTTTATATAGTACCTACTTTTTTTTCTAAGACTACTTTTAGATCTAAAGAAATCTCTATTAATTTTCTTTTATTGATTGAGAGTTGCTTTTTCCGTTATTTACTCTTTTCCTCTAAATTCTAATTCCAATGGGGTTATTAATGGCATCTTCCCGGCACAATCACCGTTAGATAGCTTAGATCTTCGCCAAGGTTTTAGGCTTTAAATAATACAATAAAGTTGTAAAACTACTTGTCGGGTGCATGATATTGTAACCCTTCATTTTTTATTTAGCGATATATTCAAAATTGAAAACGGTCTGACAGCTATTTGGCAAACATTTTAATAACAGCGACCAGCACCATGTAAAGCACCATGTGTTGTATATATATAATGAAAATTATATGCCAGTACTGTGTGGCGACCAGTCAAGGAAAAGCATCGTCTTCTAAAATTGTTTGATGATTATGCAATGTAGGTAAAATTGGGCGTAAATACATCGCTGCCCCAGTACAACACTGCGATATCTGCAAAGGTAACTCAATGGTAAATATTGCAGTTTTGCACTGGGGCAGCGACATAATGCCCACAATGTATCTATACCGAAAAAACAAAACATTATTATAGACAAAAAAAAAAGTCTGCTTTTAGTTACTAACCAACTACTTACTAACCTTTAATTACTACTTCATTAGAAGAGTCAGCATTTAACAGTCAGTGTCTATATAAATACCTAATGCTTAAAGTAAGAAAAATCTTAACATTTGTTATTTATGTCTTACAGCGCATCGTTCGTGAATGCAACAGCTCATCAGATGAAAACAGATCTTCAGGACATGCATCCATGTCAGACAGTGGTGGCGGCTGCGGGGAAGGGGGGAGTGGTGGCGCCGGAGAATTGGGGGGAAGAACTAGTCCCCCCTCTCCTACAGCGACCCCATCTGCTAATGATAAACTCTGCGCGGGAGTCACACAACGATCGACCAGATCAAGACCTGGATCACATCATTCACGAACCAGGCATAGGGCTACACCTGCTAAAGTGGTTAGAGTAAATTCGAATTATACTATACGGTTTTAGTAAACCCTGATTGTTTTTTTTCTTATCTGAAATGGATGTGACCAGTTTGTTTTATCATTTCAGTTGCAATCCCCGTGGCCAGGTGGTGGAGGCCTGGATGACATTCGAACAGCAATCCGACAGTTAACACTTCGCTCTAGAGCTAGTACGACGAGTACTGCAACCAGTACCTGCACCACTACAAGTTGTTCTGAAGGTGGCGGCGGCACAGGGGGCACAGAGGGGACGGGTGCTGGTGGTGGAAGTCCTACACGGCGTAGAAGACAAGCCCTAGCAAGACACCCATCACTCGACACTGTTTGCACTAATGTCACCAGCGCTGATGAGTTTGTGTGGGTGGACTCGCATAACAGGTAAGCAGCGCACAGTTTTTATTCACACACTAAGTTTGTGGCAAAATTATAAAGTGTATTAATGTTTGAATAATCTGTCGCCATCATAGTTTTTTTTTAAAATCAATCTTCTATATATTAAAAATGTGAATCGTTTTCTTCGACAGTGGGCCCTATTCAAACAACCTAATTTTTTTTACTTTTTTTTTATGAATGTGTGGTAATATTTTAAAAAAATGTATTGTTTATAAGGCTCATTTTTAACACGCAAGTGTGTATTATACACAGGGAGTGAAATTACCAATTGTTGGTGCTGTAGGCATGAATCATCTGGCGAAGAAGGTAACCCAATGCCGCCCACATGGCCATGTTGAGGACGGCTGAACACCTTGCAAATAATTAAACCACAATGAAAGTTAAGTAATCAATGAGAACTAGAGGTTTTTTTCTATTGCAGACTAGTGGAATTGCAACAACTGCCATGGAGTGCTTCGGATCTTCAGAGGGCACTTCATCAAGGTCGGTGTAAAGACCACATGTCGAGGGTATCCACAGAAACAGTTCCAAGACTTGGTTACCTGCTCCAAAGGTAAATTATTTCTTACGGTAATAAGCATATACTTTTCACACACATACAGCATACATTATACACACATCAATGTTTGGTTTTACAGCTAAATATATCAAATTGTATGAAATATTTATTTTACGTATTTGACAACTCACCACATGGCAGACCACTATCGTCTGGCAATATGGATCCTCTCGATATTTAAAATGATTCAACTCAACCCTAAATATGTCCTTAATTGACCGAGTTCTTTAGTTTACAAACTGACAGTGTTTGCTGCTTTGATATGAGGCCCTGCCTTCTTCACAGCAGTAGTTGTGCTAAAATAAAAAATGTTTTGTCGTTTCTATAATTTGGTAATATAATCATTTTAAAAATAGAAAATTTGAATAATTATTTCAATTTTGCAATTATTTTTTTCTCTAACCTGAGAGAGTTATTGTAGTTTTATGCTGGTTTTATGTAATAAAATAATCAACTTTACATTTATTTTCAGGGCCTTAGTGAGGGTGGCACGCGAAGCCCATCGACTTTCACAGTCATTTGGTATTTGTTCTAAACATGAAATTGCTGGTGCTCTAAGGATTGTGTTATGTCCATCATTGGCAGACTCCTGTGTTAAAGTAAGCCAGGCTAATAAATAACTTAATTATTGCACTTGTCACTACTATTCAAAATTCATATAAAATATTGGTTGTCTATTTCAAGGCGTGTCTACGTGCCGGTACAATGTTTGCTGTCTCTGGAGATACAGGTTTAAGGCAAAGTAAATCCCAAAGAGCTGCTCTTCAATTGTCGGTTGGGAGGTTTCACAGGTGGATGGTAGATGTCAGGCTCGGTCGATTCATTCATGAGTAAGTTAAATATATATTATAATTTATATATAAATATATTATCTTATAACAATCACTAGAAGATTTTACTTAGGGTTACTTACTTTTGATTATTGTTTATCATAACCTACAATAATTAGACTTGCTATAAATATATATTTTTTTCAAACCACAAACAAAAATAAAATAATAAAAATAATTAACAAAATAAAATAATTAAGTTTAAGACTCTGTATACTAGTGATATGAACTACCAGTTTTACCTGGGTAGGTAATCAGATATTGATAGGGGGAAGAAGGTTAGATGTTTCGGTGATTTTAAATTTCTGATTTAGACAATACAAGGCTAGACTTTTTGTAGCGGCAAAACTCTTTTGGCTTCCGCCCGTTAATAAAATTGATTCCTTTGAAAATTGTGAATGGTGAATTAGAAACATCCGTAAATTAATGTAAGGATTTTATTGTATAATTAATATTTTTACCTGATTCTGCAGATATGCCGCTATTTACCTTTGTGCTGGCATGGAAACATTGTTAGAAGAAATACTTTTGCAATGTCTACCCTCTGAAGTTAGCACCCTTTTAAGTCCATCTATTTTGGAGCATGCAATAGCTGCATCTGGCGACTTGTGGGGATTGCTGCAACCTTACGCTCATTTGAATGCCGGACGGGTTGCTTCAGGTATATTATTTTGCATAGGTATTATTTTTGCATAGGTATAATTTGTGCACTGAGCATCATGAAATAAACATAACATTTAAATATATGTTTTTAAATGTATTCTTGCTTGATTTATTCATAAATCTACAAATAATTTTAATGATAGATGGGATTAAAATTTATACTGCAAATTATTCAATACAGTGCACCGGTGCCTTGACAAAATTAGCTTTTATAAACTAAACATTTATGCTTCTATGTGGTTTGCGTCTAAGCTAACTACCAATGAATTACATGATTAATATTTAATGAGCTAATAAAATAGCGCCATCTAAATCTATTATCCAATTAGCGGAATTATTTCAGAAATTATTCCTCTTCCAAAATCTTAATGCTATTTTTGTTTGTAAACTAATTACTACTATTATTACATCTTAGATACTATTATATAATAATCAGCTCGGTCTACAGGATCAGCCGAAATCTGTGTTTATTTTGTTTTTGCGCTGCTTACATTTGTTGTAATATGATACTTATTAAATTGAATTGAATCAGGTGATTATTACATTACATTATACATTTGATTATAATTTATTATATTCATAAGAGCTTATTATATTCTTAGGAAGTTTATATTACTTATCCACAGCCCCTTTTGCTTAAAGGTTTATTCTAACATTAGTGTTGTAATTATTTGTTCAGGAGCACTGTCAATGCCGCGGTGGGCATCACTAAGTTCAATTGGTTCAGGAGGTTCAAGTAATAATTCAAGCACAAACTCAACGAATGAACACACCGGTAGCGCACACAGTTCAACTCAACAAATATCCAGTCCAGGCGGGAATCAATCTCTTGGAAACCACTCTGCGGGATCAGGTTTTTAATACAATGTTTAAATTTCATTGCATTAAAATGCAGCATAAAATGTAATTTACAGAGGGCAATCATGTGAAATAGAGGATATATTCATTAGTAACTTTATAATATCATATAAATTGGTAAATTTGTTTTGTATGTATGTTGATGTTAATCTCCAAAACTAAGTACTGGACCGATTATCAACCTATTTCTTAGCTTATTGGGATTCAATTAGGCTATATATCATTTACATATTATAGAAAAAGAGCTGAGCAGTGATAATAAATATCAATAATATAAATGAAAAAAGCAAAGTCGCTCTCTGCTTTTATCTGTTTGTTCTATTAGTTCTAAAGTGTACAATTAATTTTGATGTGGTTTTTATCATTATTTAGATAACAAAATCTTCCGAAAGGTTTATTTATATAATACATTTATATTAAATTAAAAATAATTGAGAAATCTCAATGTTTTGTAGTAAAATCTTAGAAATACGCTGACTACGCTACGCTCACTAAACCATTAGTGATACATTAAATTAATGTACTACAGAATTGTAGGTCTTAAAAAGGCTTAAAAAAGTCCACAATAGCATATATCTATCTTCTAAGGATGACATACATAACTATTTTTATCTTTTAAATTTTGATTACAAATTATTATATCAGACTTTGTTATGTAACATGCCACGAAGGTGTTTTTGGGCATTTTGGAAATAGACAGTAATTTCTAGGTTAATGCAATTGTTTTCAATTCTTCCGAGTTGTTGGGCACCAAAGGTGCCTTTACAAAAAACAAATTTAGGTTAAAAAACAGATAGCCTGAAGCGCTTAAAGATGAGTCGCGAAACGGCTCCTTCCAAGTACCACAGGCACAAGTCGTCGCGCCCCAAAGTTCAAAACTACTACTACCCTATCAACAGCGTTGAACGGTGTATCCCGTTCAAGTTTGCCTGTTGCTGGGCAGCATTGAACGGGATTCCCGTCCAACTATTCCCGCTCTAGTTTATTGCATATGATAAAATAAATATTTGTGATTTTTTACAAGTCATTTGATGTGTTGGCAATATTTTTCCCCCCCTAATTCTGCTAATTCATTCACGGCATCGACCTTGCGTCATCTTTATATATCGTACTCCTCTTTTGCTCATTGTTTGCCACTCACTTGGAGCATCAAATTGATATTTTCACACCGAATTGAATCTGATAAAATGTATGAATAATATTTTAAATCAATTCAGATCTTGATTTTAAAAAATATACACATAATTATGACCTAGGAAGAAATAAGCAATCGGTTTAGAATTTTATGAAGAATAATACTGTATATAAACATTTATCATCATCTTCATTGAATAACCTGTGGAAACCTAAAAGTGATCGTAATCGACACTATTGACACTATTGAAAAGGTATTTTTTTTTACATAAGAGAAAAAAATTATTAGAAATTTTAAAATGTGTGAACAGTATCTTTATTTCATATTAGTATATAAAATTGTTCAAATTTATACAAAAGTTATCAAAAGTGAATAAAAGTTGGTGTAAAGAATGAAAAATTCTTTATACAGCTTTGACTATTTTTAATTACTATTTATTAAAACCAAAGTTAGTACAGTGCATTGCAAATTTCACGGATATTACGAGGATAGCAATGTTCCTGCCGGATGTAAAACGTCCTCAAAACGATTTTTTAATGAATTAGTAAATTTTTGAATTAGTAATTAAAATTTACATAGTTGACGAACATGACTTATTTTTTTGTTTAAAAAAACTTTTTTTTTTTAAAGAATTGTTATGACCCAGGTCAAGTTACTAAGATTTATTTTCTTTTCTAGAGTCAGAGGAGATAGTGGTAATGAGGTGTAAAAAATTGTGACTATTATATACGGATTCGAACGTGACCTCTGGGTCAATAGTCAAACACATCAACCACTAGACTACCAGGATCTTTATTAATATGTTTTCTAATCTTCTAAGTCTGATAGTTATCATTATTGCAGTCCTCTTGTCGTTTGACCTGCTATTTACCCTTTGAAAAATATTTTTTTAATTGCAGTCAATCCAATTACAAAACTGCAATTTTAACTATTATAAGCACTCTTGATCGATTGGCTTGTTGCCGAAATTTGATTTTAAAATTAGAGAGAGCTTTAAGCATTTTGTGAAGCAGTCACGTGTCATGTCTCTAGTCACCGTATAACCTATTCCCGGGGTGCTCAAACGGTCGATCGCGATCGACTGGTCGATCGCGATCGACCGTTTGAGCACCGTGCAGAAAGCTAATATCTATATATGCTACGGTACGCCCTACCTAGGTAGGTAGGGTGTATCGTGTACGTACGACAACCCTGCATCACACACACTTGCAGTCTCTCAGAGTCGATCGTAAGTAGTCTAAAAATATTGAGGTAGATCGCCAGCAGTTCAAGTTTGAGCACCCCTGACCTATTCTTTCAGTGTTCAAACATTACTTGAGACAAAAAAATATTCACTCTCACTGAAAACTGTTTACTTATTCTTTGAATACTGTATTACCATAAGCTTCAAATTAATATTCGTCAGTTTATAATTTTATTTTTTAATTTCTCATCCTTTTTTTGGAAATGCAGCTCTAGGAACTTAAGTGCCCCCTTCAGATGTGAGTTTTATAGACACCTTTAACAGGATATTCACTAATAAATAGAAAAGATACGTAAGACAGTAATTATGTACATAATTTTATATCCCTGGAAGTTTCCATGATGAAAAAATATACTGCGCCTGAATGCTCTGGCTAATATTACAAATGTACCCTACTGATCTTATGCATAGTCACGTTAGTTTGCTGCTTAAGTAGCAGCGCACTCATTTCCTTATACTCAGTGGTCACTTGGTAACAAACCAGGTCAACAAATTTGTTATTACATAAAATATATTTTTTTTAAGCAGTGTAAAACAACCAACCAATACAATAAATGCGAGCTTTTAAAACAACAGGTAAATTCAAATAATTACAAAATATATGCTTCAATCAGAAATTGACATTACAGTACCTTTTTAATAAAAAATAATCTTGAACCAATTATCATCACCTTTGTTCTTCTATTACACTCATGGGATCAATTTGGACATAAGATGCTCCGCCATCTGGCACCCCATTCAGCAATTCTCAAACATTTCATAAAATCATATTTCCACTAGCTTTATATTTTTCATATGAATCTGCAGTCGGCAGCGTTGCTAGGTTTATATTAAAATTGATCGAAATCATCTTGAGACTCATTTTGGGTAGTACGTTTCTAACTAGACATAGACTAGACGTACTAAGATAGGCTTACGATTTAAAATGCGCTGAAATTATTAAGACTTGAGAGACAGAATAAAAACTAAAATAGTCTTGTTTTAACCTAATGATACCCACGAACTGCCAGAAACTGATAATTGTAGAGCAATAACCGGATATACCGATTGTAAACAGATATATGCAAAGCAAAATTGATTTGTCTCTCTGGATGAGTAAAAGCTGAAGGGCACTGTAGAGTTGTTTACTTTATGTGTGTCTCTAATGGCTGAATTGAGTTGACATCTATGTTTTTTTTTTATAGGTGTCGTCTCAAGAGCGTCAACCAGTGGGGGTTCTGTTGGATCTATGACCGATTCATGCCTTTTAACGACTTGTGTTGGGACTGTTGCAGAACTACGAGAGTTACTTACGAGGGTACCACACTCTCCTCCGCTTACAATAGCGGCTATTAATGCTCTCTTCTACTTCATGAGATGTTCCCAGGTAATTGAAAAATTGATTGATATTCCTGTCCACTGATTTTCAATCTAACGAATCATTTATCACACATAATAAATCGACAGTAAGTCGTCCATAAAATTTATATAGATATTAAGGACCTATAACCGGAAGACCTATATTTTTTTTTTTGTTATAATACTTTATTACTTTTAACCTATCTACTACCCAAGTGACTTTAATACGCATAGTTCCAAGCAAAATTTTCAAAAATGGTGTAAAAACAGGGCTTAGTAAAAATGCTTATTTTAGAAAAATTATGTATGTTATGTTGATAATTGCACTACTTTGAATAGTATGAAATTCTCTAAAATATGGTTTTATTACTAATTATACAAAAAAAATATATATTTTTATAAAATAAGTGTCAAATTTGCATAATGTATTTTTTGAAGCAAAATTTTATTTTTGATGCTAAATAAAAAAAATTCAAAGTGACACATGTTTTTTGTTTTTACTTTTGTTTCTAGATATAAAAAAATTGTTATAAATAATATACATATATTTCCATGAACAGAACATATATACTCGTCGATACCTTTATCCATTTTCAGCAAATACTCATGCTGTGGGAATTTTTCCTACCAAATTATTATATTGTAACAGTCAGATTTCATTTTTATTATCGAATTATAAGTTATCATTCTGCCTTTTTATATTTTATTTTTCATTCAAATTATTTATAATTATCGTAATAAAAATAAAGTTGAAGAAATGGTAAATTCCAAACCATATCCCAAAGTATCAATTATTTTGAATGTTTTTTTTTTTCAAATGTTATAAATTTAACATCACAGGAAATATTACTAAAAAGCTGAAGTCTGACAAGTTTTAATTTTTTCACATACACATTATTTTCAAAACCCTTTATTTGCAAAATACAATGCAAAATTGTCGGAAACGTATGGCGTAACCTATCGACATTTTACATTTTTTATCAAATTATAATTTCGATGTACAAACATATTAGATAACCTGTATGATTCATTTTATACTATTAACTATAACTGTATGGTTTTACAGCTAAATGTATGAAATTGTATGAAATCTCTATTCGTGATTCATAATTTTTTAGCGAGAACTGAATATAAGTTATTTTCAATTTCCAGGCCGTTCGAATGCAAATAAACACTGTCTATTGCAATATTATAAAAAAATAATAACGTGTACTCACTGTATTTTAGTTCAAAATTCACAAAAGAGTGATCAAAAATGATAATTCTTACAGACGCCATAAGTTAGGAGAAATGGGCGAGTCAACTTTTCAAGATTTATTCCTGATTATTTTTTATATAAACCCTTTAGTGATAAATGGAATAGAATGATTTACAATTTAATCGATTTTTAGGTCTATATTTTTGTCCCAGCACTCGATATGGCAACAATTTAATATTTATTAAATGCACAGTCAATAGCCAACCTCGCATATACACAATGTGGGTAATTGACAGAACCTTCGAGGACCACGCGTATACGCGAGGTGGGCAAAGGACAGGTTAATAGAAGCACCTTTACATTTATTTTCCCACAAAGACAGTGTCTTCATTACTTTAATTAAATTTTGATGCAGGTGCTAGTGGTCAAGGCGGTTTAACTAGAGTACCTACTGTACCAAAATAGTTTCACTACCTACGAAATAATGTTATGATTTTTAATACTAATATCTTTTATTGCAGCTGGAGCATTCAACGACCAACACAACGGTTACAAGTGGCAATGCAACAACGATGAGTGGAGTACAAGAGCTGTGGTATGAACGTGCCTACACCGTCCTACCCCCATTAGTGGAATGGACTCGAGTTGCATCTGCCCATGCCGAGCATCGTGCTGCACATGCAGCAGATACCGATGACGTCCTGCAGGCAGCAAGATTATTGCTGCCAGGTGTTGATTGCCCTCCGAGGCCAATTAGGTAACCTTTTAAAATAGCTGCACCTGGCTTGATAAAAGCCACCTGTTATATAGTGAACCCTTCGATTCTGTTTAAACGGATGGGTCGCTTAATCTTCTGTAATTGGTCATTAAGTAGATGCATGGTTCGATAGTGCCTGTTGCACTTGTGATCGTGCATCTTACTCCCCATTTTTGTCCATAAGATCTCTGGCTATAAGTCTCAGTGATGGCAATCGGCGATCCGCTGATATAAAATGTGTGTGTTTGTGTACTTTATTTTTTTAAATGTGCTAAAATTTTAACAAAATAGTTTTTCCTTTTACTGCAAATTTTAAAATTGTATTGCCTAATTAGGAAAGAGCCACGGAAGGTGTTAGGTTCTTTCTTATTTCTTCGAAGACTTCTGGCAAACAAATGGTCGTGTACCATTCAGAATTAACCATTTTACGATTTTCTAGTGGCACTGTAGCCACATATCCATTTCTGCCAAAAAACAGGCGTCCATTTGCTTCTAAGTGCTTTTTGTACGAATAACTTTTGTTGGGTTCGGCTCATCTTTGAACACACGTACGAGGTGTGTTCAAAAAGGTAAGGTTTTTTCTTAACAATACAAAGTCACCTTACTTTTTGAACACACCTCGTACCGTTGACTGTTGTTTAGTTTCGGGGTCATAGTGCATAGATCCAAGATTCATCACCTGCGTTGATATTATAAACAGCCTTTGACGCACCAGAATGGTTTTTTTTTTTACATTTTTCTGCACCAATCAACACGAGACTGTTTTCGACCAATCTGCATCAATATTTTGTGGTACAACAATCGATTTAGGACGACCTTCTTTAAATTCATCCGTGAGCATAGACCACCCACAATTAAACTCACTGAACCAGTGATACACAGTGGTTTTCGATGGTGCTTTATCCTCAAAAGTTGAAGTGTGTTGATCGATTCACTATTTTTGAGTTAGCTCTTGCCGAAAATCTTAATAAATTAGCGCACGAAAATTTTCACGAGTTAATTCCATGGCGATGAAGACATGCAATTTTCAAAACGCCACAATGGAAAATCAGTTGACAGTTACATGAAACAAAATGTATTATACAGCCTAAGAGTTTCATTTTTAAATGTGGTAGGTAATGTGTGGTAGGTGTGTGTGGTACTTTTTAAATATTTTTCTGTTCTGTTGTCTATAAGTAAGGCCAGTTCATAAATAGCAGCCCTCGTACATCCAATATCACTACCCATCATACCACTATGTAATTTTAATATGGATTTTTTAAAACTCAAAATGAAATTGAGTTAATGTAAAACAATATATAAATAATTGAAATGTTATTATTCTCTTTTTAATCTTCAAACTATAAAAGAAAAAGTCCGAAGTCTCTATAAAAATGGTTTTTATCAACTGATAATTAAAAATTTATGTTACCAGATAAATTTAAATAATATTTTGCTTTTTCCTTACTTTGTAGTATGGATGATCCTCTACAGCCTAGAAAAGCAACAAATTCAGGATCGTCAACATCGGCAGATGATGGAGTGAGAGCCACAATGGCTTTGGCTCAGCGTTTGCTTACTTCTGGGCGGCCAGAACTCCTCTCGGTGGCAAGGGGTCTGTTGCCTTCGAATACTGGAATTGATGCTCTGGACCACAATGGTTTAACAGCATTAATGAGGGCAGCATCTGCCGGTGACGAACAGGCTACTATGGTGAGAACTTTAATAATATGCATGAAAACAAATAAGAGGGATTGTCATCATGCTGTAATACATTTTTTAAAATTATTATATGATAACCATCAGATGTTATTTCTATTGTCGCTTTATACGTTATTCTTCTACTTTATTTATTTGTTTTTCAATAAAATTATATTTAATTTTTAAAATATAAAAAAAAATAAATGTACGTTAGAAAAAAAAATATATTTTAAAAATGTAATTTTTGACAAAGTAATAAAAAATGAACTATGTCTTGTATTTTTTTAGATTAGGAATAAAAACTTTTGAATTAAATCGGTTAGAAAGATGTAATAATATAATATATCTAAATATTTTTATTATAAAAAAATTGTAATTCAAATACATAAACACATACAATTTGCAAACAAATCTGAAGGCCGCGGCTTGAACTGTGAAGTTTAAGTTTAAGAATCAGAATATTGGAGTATATACATTTTAGAATACGTATGTGATTCAAAATAAAATTTTATCCAAAATACTTTCTTGGAATGTTTTTACAAATAATAAAAAAATACAATATTTATTAGTTTCTTACCTTTTTAAAAAACTACGAACATGGCCGACCGACACTTTCGTGGATACACAAAACACAAACATTTTTTCAATTACGCAACAAGCCTATGCAAAAAAATAATTGTAAAATACAATTTCACTATGTTTACGCAATATTATAAAAAATAGCTTGAACTAAATGTAAATGCTAAAATATCACAAAAAACAGAAAATCACACATTAGAATACCTGCGTTAACAACCGATTCATAAAATGATTTGGCAATTTTTTTGACATTTCAAAACGTCTACGAACTGTCGTTTTACATAATCAGGTGTAGAATGTAATAGAGATATTTATAGTGCTGGGAAAAATAAAGATCGATACTGCCAGCATAAAAAAAAATATACTTATATGGCCGCTCCAATGACCGACGGATCTCGTTCGGACACTAAACAGGTTAAAATTCTTCCAAGACAGAGCACAAGTCACACTCAATTCACATAAACCAAACAAAATCGCTTACATGCATCGCAAGACATTTGACCTTTTTTTTTTAATATTTCAAAACGGCTATATCCTTATTTTCTAATCAGGTGTAGAATTTTACGGAGGTTTTTATGTCGTTGGAAGTCTCATAAAACCGATATTGCGAGCTTTAAAACAAATTAAATAAATACACACAACTTTATGCCGCACCAGTGCGGCATGGACGCCTGATGGTAAATTTGATTGTGCCTCAAGTGTGTGGTGGCACAAACGCAAGAAAGTATTTAAGTAAACGTGACTTAGTCGAGAGTGTTCTTAGCTATGAATCAAGAAAATGTGTTCAGCCGTTTGTGTGTTAGGGTTTTTTTTAGAAATGTTTAACAATTAACATTAAATTACCTGTTACTCTAAGATAAATCAGTATACCATGGCAAATTGATTATCATGTTATGGTATTTTTGATAGTTTATCATAATTATATGTTGGTTTGAAGTTTGTAAGTATTTGTGCAACAAATTGGATAAATAAAATCTTGGCTCAGCAAAAAAAAACTGAAATATGTAATAATATTTCTCAGTTCCACATTGCTCTCTATAGGCAATATTTATCGATAATATAGAATGGTTATAACTTATTGCAGATGCTATTGGAAGCAGGCGCCGATCCAAATATAGAGACACCAGGATGCGCTTCAGTAGCGGGTAGTGCCGCATTGCTGGGTGGAAGATCTCCTATGGCATCAGTTACACCACAACATCAGAACACTTCCATAAATCAACCTCATCCGCCTGGTGGAGCTACATCAGGTAAATTGCGATTGATAAAACAATTTATTTTGCAAACTTTCCCCATTCACAATCCTCAATATAGGACCATTTACATGTACAAGTTTCGTAGCCATTTTAGCATGATTAAAAAATATATAGGTTTTGCAAATTGGAAACATTTTTTTTTTTTAATACCAATAAAAACCAAAAAATCATGCCAATTATAAAGGTACCTTGTTTTGCATTGTTTTTTTTTTTCGGGTAGTACAATCAATGGTAAGAGTTACCTGTTCTAAGAAAGGTTATTATAAATTATTGGTTCTATATTTCTTACAATAATAATATAATTTGCTCATTTTTTTTAGTGCTTCATATGTGTACATGTTTATCTTAAATCTGTCTTTCAGGCTGGACGGCTTTAGTATATGCAGCGGGAGTTGGGGGTTCGAATGCCAGGTCTGTGTCGGCTCTTCTGCTGCGTGCTGGTGCTAAGGTTGAAGGTGCAGCTGGAGGTTCTGATGAGAAGTGCACTCTGACCCCGTTACAAGTAAAGATACACTTAATTGATTTTAGATAGCTCAACCTCATATAATCAGTAGGTGCCCATACAACAGTTCTGAGCTGTAGCTATTTTTTGGCAATAAGCCTAGACACAAACCGCATTTACAGTTTAGAAAAACTTTTGCCAATTCATAGATGGTGCATTGTTTTGTAAATAATTTTCAGTTGAAAACAAATATTATCATCTGTCATTAAATTATGAAACTGATTTTTCCAACTACTATACTTGCTACTATATTTTAGTTACTAGAGAGTGGTTTTTAATTTTTTGTTAGCAGCTGAGAAATCTAAAACCACAATATAATAAATTATAGTACCATCATGTTATTTGCTAAAATAATACATCATGTAAGATTTAACATTTGTATTAAGCTTGTTTAAGCATAACAACCAATTAAAATAACAGAACGTTCGTGCAAACATTGTTAACATGTATACATTTTTAGGTAGCGTGTGGTAGTGGCAATTTGGAATTGGTACAGCTGTTGCTATCACAGGGTGCACATCCCTTCTTGTCGACTTTACTCAAAGACTCACTCTGCTACTCCGGTTCTGCGCAAAGGGGATGCTACAGGTAAGATTATGCTGGGATTTATATCATTTTTAAAAAGTAATAGTTATTAAATACGCTTTTCCATACAGCTCTCTTATCGTACATGAATCGTACATGTTCTATTTAGTTACTACTAAATAGAACATGCATAAACCACGCAGAGTATGCGTGGTTTATGCATGCATATGTGTATGATTTTGCAACTTATATTTTTGCATGGGGTAGATTCTTATTATATTTTTTTCTGTATTTGAACTAGGAAAACTGGCAGCGTCATGATTTGAACTGGCATTGTAAGTGATTTGCAAAAATATTCCTCGATTATAACCCTCCTCCATGTTAAAAAAATGCAAAAAAATAGTTAATTTTGAACATAATGGATATATGATGATTTTATTGTAAATGGAGATAGGCGTTGGTACTATACCCACATTGATTTGATAGCATAGTGTACTAGGAATCAATTAGTGGCCAGTAAAGTGCACGACCGAGAACATCTCTCACAAAAAGCCAAGAGCTAGGCTGTAGTGCCAATGATTGTTAATAATAAAGTTTCTTTTTAATAACTTTCAAAAATGTCTGCTGCTTTCTATATGTTTTATATTAATGTTTGCTTTACAGTGCCATATCAGTGTGTTGTACGCATGGTCAAAGAGGCTGCTTGCGTGCGCTGCTGGCCCACCCCACGGCACCCCAAGGCGACGTTCTGTCGCTTGAAGAAATGCTCGCCGAAGGAGCGGCACCACATAGTCCGCAGGTCCCACAAAACAACAGCAGCAGCTCTAATTCAAACAACAATGCATCCAGTCAGAGTACTAACAAGTTTACCAAATCCCAAGTGAGGGCTCTTCAAGAAGCGATGTACCATGCGGCTGAAACCAACCATTTAGGTGAAAGAGATCATTTTATAGATTCCTTAGATATAAATTAGATACATGCATCGTGAGGACATCTGTGTATTGTTTTAAAGTATGTAAAATATTAAAAGAACATGTATTTAACATAACATAAATAAATAAATAAAATAAATAAATAAATAAAATAATAAATACTGGTATGGTAACAAATCTAGAAGAACAGGTATCATACAACGAATCATATGAAATCATATTTTTGTATTAATAATTATTTTGATTGAATATTACAAACAATAGGGTTCGATTTTTGTTTTGAGAAAGGTTTTAAAATTGAGAGGGAACTTTATGTATGTTACTCAAAGCCAATAGGCGTAAACCCTACGCGCACAGTAAGAATGTACTGAGCGTCTGGACAGATGCGGCCGGCATAAACCTTATTTATTTTTATGAATTTTGAAAATGAAAAAAAACTTGTTCTTGCAATAGCGTGAAGGATTAATAATTGATTTTAAAAAAATCTCTTTTAGAAGGAGGAGGTAGATTTCACTGGATCAAATTAGGGGATAGGCGAACTCCAATTGTACGAACTTGTATCAAACATTGAATGAGCTACCGCGCGACCAGTTACCCAGCGACCACGCCATTCCCCCCCCTGGACTGATTTTGCCCATTAACGAACTTGACCGAGATTTTGTGCCCTTAAATATTATGTATCAATTTGAAAGTGATTGGTATATAAACTTTTAAACTGATGGTGGTTTTGGGTTCTAGGGGATGTAAAACGCGAAGATAGTCGATAGTCATGACATGGTACCCGTTGCAATAGGTAGCTTTCCTAATAAAATCTACGTGAAAATGTGCAAGAAGTCCATTATAGTAAGAGTTCTGCTGCCATGAAAATATCTGGCCTTTGGTCAGGCTCTTTTTTTAATGGACGGCGGAGACAGGTCAAGGATATAAAGATTTTTTAGGGCATAATTTAGCAGTGGCAGAGGGTAGTGCAAATTGTTGCTTTAAACATTCTGACATACAACCTGTCAAGGATGGTTGGATAGATTTTTTTATCTGCATATTCAAAATTCAAAAGCAATGTACTCAAAGCTTATTATAGGCATTTTAAAGCTTCGAGGGAAACACAACATTTGTCTTTGAATTATTTATGTTCTATTCAGAAGTCAACGATAAACAGTAAAAGATTTATTCATTTCAGATATAACATTAGAATTAAGAGGACTTGGAATAGGATGGAGTTTGCATGCTTGGATGCTTTCCTTAGCAGCTGCAGCTGACGCACGAGCAGATTGTGTCATAGATCAGCTACTCCAGGATTTCCTACAAGTGGGTATAATAATTATTAATCATAAAGTACAAAGATATTTCACATTATTTATGTTATCCAGTAATGCAGTAATTTATTTGTGTGTGACAGACTGGATTTCCATTGGTTTTATTATTTAATTTATTTAATTCATAGATTTCCCATTTATATCAATTAATAAAACGATTTCCTATGTAAATAATTTATAAGTAGTGCAAACATTTTCCCCATTTTTATTTGCAGGTCTGTCCACCAGATGATAGTCATTATGGAAGGGCATTTGTACACGACTGTTTGCCACTTTTATTCAATATTTTTAGGTATAGTAAGGTCTGTATAACTACACTAAAATATCCATTTATTTTGATTAGAATCACCAAGTTATTTTAGAATGAGTTTTATTTCTACAGAAGGAAGGCACAACTTTGCTTCTAGCTGACATTTTTTGTACGTGCTATGGATGGGAGCCAATAAAACCAATCAGAGAACCTACTCCAACACAAAGCACTGGCTCTCGAATCGACCCAAAATTTGTAAATAATCCCGAATTGTCCGATGTAACATTCAGGTATTACAAACTATGTTTTTTTTTACTTTAGAAAGTAACTAAACAACTGCTACGTATTGTATGCTTTTGTAATTGAAAATATTTATGTTGTATTGCCAAATATAAAGAGCAGTCATGGGCAAGACCTTTGGGAAGTCGTTCATGGTGTCGCAGTAGATCTGTATAGTATGCGAAAATAATAATACAGCGGTGGCAGGTAAGTACACAAAAAAAGGAATCTACACAAAGGTGCATGCATTAACCAATTAATCTTAATCTTTCTATTGCCCGAGGGACTTTACGCTTGTTGCCCAACAAATTCCACGATTTTGTTGTATCTTTTTGGGTAAATATTGTAAATTATAGGTTTTTTTTTATTTTAAAGTCTAATTTAGTTACTATTCTTTATTCGTAATGTGGTGCTAAAATAATGCTATTTTTTCCTGCTTTTAATTTTCAAGACAATTTCGCCTTATTTTTGTTCGGTTTAGAAATTACTGCAAGATCTTGTTGAAATTTATAAACTGATAATTTTATTAAATTTATTTAAGCGTCATTGTCATTGTTAATAATTATTGTTTTAGGGTAGAGGGCCGATTATTTTACGGCCATAAAATTGTGCTGGTGACATCATCACCTCGCCTAAGGGCCATGCTGGCACCTCCAAGACCTACTTCCCATGGACAGAGCAACGCCAACCAAGCCCTCACCGCTAGCCAAGGAGTATCCAACACAGGCGGAAGTAACCTTAACCTTGTCAATGCACCAACATCACAATCTCCTATTGTCCAAATCAATGATATTAGATATCATATATTCCAGGTAAATACTGAAGGTACTAAATTATATTAAACATGTCATTTGTCATAAATCAGTGTTATTTATTTGACCTATTTAAATACCTTATGAAAATGCTAATGCAACAACCCCAACTCATCTTTTGTGGGTCCGTCAATAACACCTTCTTCGGGGTCAGGTTATCAACCTGCGCTAACACCCATATAAATCAGTGAAAACATGTGGTGAAGCTTGACTGTCTCAAAGAGTTAAAAAAAAACCAGGTTGTGAGTTATATCAAGAACTAGTTTATGCAATTTGTGATATCATTAATATATGGCTTGGACTACCGGTGTATGGTCACCATATAGCATTTGCATGCCGTCCTAGGACATCATGGTTTGAATAGACCAATACTTGTATCCAATTCATTCACTATGGCATGTAACTGTCAGTGCTACAAAATACAAAAAAGCTCATAAAAATCATCTGTATTACCTTGAGCCAAAGAGCTGAAAGACAGGCTTAGTAAAGTGCAAAGATTGAACGCCACATGGTACAGTTGAATGGTATCAAATTGTATATAAATAATAAACTGGACGATGGATCAGTTTAACGCTAGGGAAACTAACATTACACGAATACCACCACAATACACCCGTTAACAATTTTCCAATGGTGACTACTAGAAATTGATTATAATCTGAGATGGGTTGTTGAAACGCCACTAGAACATTCAATAAAGTATGCAGCACTTTACAGAATAATCTGCCATTGGCTGCTAATCTATCTGGAGCTTAAGTTCCAGCAATGTGTCCACAATATATGCACGCACTCAATATGTGAAATATGTGCACGCACTCAGCACCTTAGCAATGTATCGCAAGCGAGCGCCTCAAGAAAAGTTCCCGGTAAACTAGCAATTCACAAGAAGAAATACATTACAAAAGTATAACCTGACGTTGAAAAAGGGATAACTCATCCTTTAAGGAATTATTATCTTAACATCCAAAAGATGCAACTCAGCCCACCATTTAGCCAGCCAAGCAGCAAATGACTCTGGCCATTGCATACAATGTAATGGCCAGAATGTAATGGCTCTATTATATATTTACAATGTGTCTACTCCAAAAAACTAAACAAATCTCAAAAAATAAGTTTCATAAAATTATCCAGGAAATCGATTCAATCTCTAAATTGGAATTACTTACAAATTGTAATTATTTACATAATTGTAAAAGACAAAAATAAAACTTACAGTTGTTTCATGATCAGATAATTCATGTTTTCAAAAACCATTCCCAATAATAAAAAGAAAATAATATTTAGCAGCGAAAAAAAATGTACTCATAAATTGATTTCAGTTTGACAATTGTTTGCTCATTTTGCATGTGTATATTTCAGCAAGTAATGCAGTTCCTGTACAGCGGAGGCTGTACTGGACTTGACGTTCCGCCTGGAGATGTTCTGGAACTTCTTGCGGCGACAAGTTTCTTCCAGCTGTTGCCTCTGCAACGGCATTGTGAAGCGCGGGCTGCTCTATCGCTTGATATGCATAATGTAGTCAGCATGTATATTCACGCTAAGGTAATAAACAATAATTTTATAAAATATAATAAAGAAATATTTATTATATAGTAGAATAATTAATAATATAATTAATAGTATATTATATAATTAATATAATATAATTAATAATAAGGCATCCATCACTCTTAAGACCTTATATATACCCAGGCTTGTCTGACCACCACTTCCATCACGTTGAAATCAAAGATATTTTCAAACAAAGATTTAATATTTTGTTATTCTGAGATATATGGTTTATAAAATATCATAAATTAAAACACGTAGGTTGTAAAATATTACTTATATAATATATTTTTTACGTTATGTACATTCAATGTAACAAATGTTTTAAAAATTATTCAGGTATATAATGCAACCCAACTTCTGGAATTTTGTCAAGGATTTTTATTACAAAATATGGTTGCTCTTCTTACGTATGATGACTCTGTCAAGCGGCTTCTCTTTGGAAAAAGGTTACCTGGACACGACGTTTTGGGCGGACTTTTAATGACCTTGCAGAATCGGATCAAGTCAAAGAAAACAAATAACAAAAATCGTTCCTAAGTTACAAATGCATAAACACATGGTTTACTGAAGTGATACAAGATTATTTAGTAGAAAATTCGATTCACAGAAAAAGCAAAACAAAATTCATTGTTTATTATTACACTTGCGTATTTTTATCCCATTGAACTGTCTTAATATCTTAGGTACATATCTATTTTACACATGTAAATTAGACAAGTTATTTGTAAAACATGTAAGTTAGTGGTTTAAGATATTGTCATATTTCTTTAGTTGTTATTGTAAAAAAATATGAAATTATTTATTATTTTGCTTTTTTTAATATTTCTAAATTTGTTTTATTAAATTATGCAAATGCAAATTAAAATTGTCTTATTAGAATTAACATGTATAGGAATTAATATATAAGTTGTTATGTATGTACGTTATTTATTTGAATAAGATTTAATGTTTTCTGATTTTCTTTTATTGAAACTTACCAAAAATATAGTATTTTCCTATAAAATGTAGCTCAAAATCGATCAAAAATATTTTAACTGATCATTGTAGTATATTATTCAACAAACAACTGAAAGCAAAATACAGGAAATGTTTGTTATTAGATTGTAGGATTATTAATCAAATTTAAGCATGGACAATTTGAGCATGTTAAGTAGATTTTAATAATTAAATCCAAAATCACCAGTATTACTTTTAAAAAATAGTAATATTGCTGTGGTATTGTGGTATCTGCTGCTATTACGATCAAACGCATAAACCACTCCGAGAATAATATTTTCATTGTTTCAGCACTGAAACCCGAAACCGTAGTGGGTAGAGAATCATTGAAATAGAGCGGTAAAAGTGCTTGGTTGGTAAATTTATTTATTTTGATTAAATATTTAATTTACATTAAATAGAAGTTTTATTTAGGGACCCAATTTGAGTGTTAATCTTTGAGAGGAGTTAAGATTGCAGTGATTACTTTTATTTTTTTTTCATGAATTCACATTTTCCAGCCGTGGTCCAAAGCAGTTAAAATTATAAAGTGTTAAAAGTTTTCTTCCTTAACTTTTTTGTGTCTGCGAGGAAAAAATTCCTTCTATACTGTCTATAAAATAAGACTGGTGATTTTGTTCTTTTCATGTTTCTTCACGTTTGGAGATTTGTTGTTATTTTTCATAGTTGATGTATTTATTATTTTCTGGTAAATTGTCCACTGGTTTTAAAGTATTGGCATCTTGGAATCTACGTACAATACCAGTATTCTTTAGTGCTCCACAGGGCATCCATGTAATCCCACTAATAGAGGCAGAGTGTGGATAATTTGATGTGTGAATAATTTGTGATGAAAGAGGAAAAACAAAATTTTTAGAGAAAATTAACAGAAAATTAACCATAAAACTTATATCGGAAAACATTGCATACATCTTAGTCAAAAGAAGTAATGCGTTCCAATTCCTTTTTTGTCCAACAACCATGAAATAACTTATTTATTTTCTTATTTTGAGGACGTTTTTAATTTAAAATCTTTTATATTCTCTGAAAGCTGCATAAAAATACTATATAACATTTTATAATTAACAAAAACACCTAGTCCTAAATGCCCTCCATTAAAATCTCTGTAGAAATTTTGAATAAATAAATTTTCTTTGTAATATTCCTTGAAATAAAAAACTAAAAAAAATATCCATCAGAAATGTAAAAAATACCGCTACAACCAAGTTGCTTTATATATATATATATATATATTTTAAGCATGTATCTACACTATTTAATGAGAAATAAAACATTTATGATTTTTTTTATTATTATTTTCTTTCCTATATGTTTTATTTTTGTATACTGACTGAATATTCGACTGATGACAGCATGGAATAGAAGATTAGTTGTCAATTGGTCAGATATGTTCTTCAGAAGCTTTTATATTATTTAACTGAAGGCGATGTTTTAGAACATTCAGCTTGCAAACATTACACAATTTAATCTTTATCAAATATGGAATCCATACTTTTTAAAAGACATAAATTAGAAAGAAAATGTTTATTTCTATTTTTGAGTATTTAAAAAACAAAATGATAAAGTATGCAACGACCAAATTAACTGATGTAGACAGACTGTAATTTTATGGCGAACGTGATAGTACCAGAAATATCATAATTAGACCCACAGATCTCCGTCACAGCTGATTTATCAGCGAAGTGGTAAGTTATTCTTGTGTTGTCAAAATATACTCTTTACATGCTTGACAGGACTATGAGCACAATGTTATTAATGTCCTAAAGCCTAATGTCCTAATGAATATTGATATTATTTCAAATTATGCGTCTTTATTTTAATAATAAAACATATGCCAAAGATAATTAATAACTTTAATACATATTTTAACACACCAAAGTTTATTCAATATGTTAGGTTAGGTACTATGTTTTGGGATTTTAAAAGATTTTAGTAAAAAACATTGGGATTTTCATTTATTATTGAAATACAAGTACTCTTACAAAGAAAAAATATTAAAAGAAAAAAAGAAAGGATAAAAAATATTAAATAAGAAATTTATTGCAAAAAAAGAACAAAAAAACATTTCATATCAATAAATTGTTTTCTTTTTGGATGAAGTAGAAAAATACCAGTCTTTAGCAATTTTTAAAAGCCGTATCACAAAGTATTAAATAACTAATGGAAAATATAATAGATTCTCATAACTAAATCAAGTTTTGTAGAGTATTATCAACAAAAATAGTTCAATTTATGAATAGAAATTATTTTTGAAATATATTAAATTTGCATAATTTCGTACGCATATGATTTATAGATTAGGTACTTATGATAATGTTTACATTCTTATAATAAGTATACATAGGTCCTAAATATGAAACAAAATATAAACTTTAGCCGTAAAATATTTTTTTCATATATGAATATGAAATTCTTTTTTAACAATAAATGTGTGTGTATGTTGAAACTGCGTTAAGTAACAAGATGTACAAAATACACTCGGACAGTTTGTGAGGTAGGGGAAAAGGTCTATAATGAACGGCCTCGCATTAATGACAGAAAGGCGATCAGGACAGCTCTTAACAATGCCTCCCTGACATATGTTGGTGCATTGGTAGTGAATTTTTCATCCCTTTAATGTTGTAGTAAATCTATTGGAATGACAAAAATATTACCGCTTTAAAAGTGATGTTTCACTGGCCGGCGGCACAAAAAATGTCATGTGACTAATCAATTTCAAGAGATTTCTCAATTCAGACAGACTCCTTAGCTACACATTTTTCTTAATATGTAGTAGATATTATACACATATATATAAGGTAATAGTCGCATACTACTAAGCTCTTCCTCTTAAAAAAATATAACTAATACAATGCGACTGAAAAATCCACAATTTTCACAATCATGCTGCACTTTTGGATATTTAGGATTCACACTGTTTTTGTTTGTATTATTCGATCTATACTTTTCTGTGATGTAATATAGTTATTGCGTGAGCCTCTTCGACGGAGTATGACAGTCTCTATAATTAAGTAGCGATCTATAAGATCAGCAAACATTCATACAAAGAACAAACAGCAATGTGGTATACCGCCACTATAAGTTTGGGTCAATACTCTCTAGGAGGTCAAAAAGTTCTCATAATGAAATATAAACGCCAGTTTTTCTAAAATAGTTTTAACTAATGCTACATATTTTATTTGAAAATTGACCTTAAGTAGATTATTTTTATGTTACTCGTTTGTTTTTATTTCCGTTTAAAATCTGTCATGCTTTTCCTATAAAATTGCAAAGCAGCAATGGAAGGCAATAAAAGGGCAAGCAAGCAAGGTTGTTCAGGTTTGAAAGATAGTCACTAAAAGATGACTTGCGCAGCGGTAAGCCACCGGCTTAGCGGAGTGTTAACAGGTAGCAGTTTGAAATCTTAAAAGTAAATTTGTATTTAAATGAAGTCAGCTGTCGCTGGGTCCGGACAACGCTCATAAATAGATAACAAACGTGAACGAGTCGCTTTTCTAACGGCATTTCTAGACTTGTCACCTTCGGCACCATCGCCACTTGTTATAAGCAACAGCAAAGCAAAAAATGTGGAACTCGACCGATTCTAAAATTCATCCCAGTGCCGACAAGATTATGGCAACCATGTTCTGGAATACTTTAATGAAATCATTGACTACATTCCGCAAAAGAACACTGCCACAGCATCTGTCAAGTAATCATAGTATTGAATGCAGCTTTTCTTGCAAAATAGGTAGGTGAGCTACTTTTACGTGCTAATTCATTTATCACTTTTAGGTCGAATCGCTAATCATGAATGTTTTACCACCTACCTTATTTTCTAGATCTAGTTTCGACTGATTATAAATTTGAAATTTAAAAAAAAATAAAGGTAGTATTTGAACCTGTGGTTTCTGCAATTTTTGAAATGCAGGCTGGCATTAAGCACTGTTCTTTTTGACCTCCCTACGTATATTAAAATACTATGTTTATGTAAAACATGTTTAAAAATAAAAATTCACTCGAAATGAATATGATGAATAGCCCTAATTAATAATGATCATTATTAAATTATAATGTATATATATATATTATTATATTATTGTATATAGTTATATTTTAGGTTATATTATTATTAAGTAAATTGTGCTTTCCTATAAAATAATGTGCATTGTCCTCATATAACATTTCAATTTATCAATCGAGTATATTCTTACAATCCGGTGGGTTTTGGTATGTTTGTGTCATAAGCTCGTATCATATCCGATTGAGTAACGACTCCACCTTCTTCTTGTGAAAATGCAAAGCCATCTGAAAATAAACATTAACATGTCATGTATTATTAAAATTAATTATGAGTATGGCAAGGGTTATTAAAGCAGCCAAGTTTGGGCCCATCGTGAAATGGTGTGTGAAATCACTGTGCCAATCATTAAAGGGTGTGGAGGTAAATATACTACGATATGACATAAAACTTACATATTGATTTAGCGAGAAAGACTAAGGAATATGGCAAGCGGCATTTGCTGGTCTCATGGATGTAGTACATTATGGTGTCTCCAATTGTCCGCTCGTCAATGATAATGATTAATTAATTTTAGATTTCTAATCTTTGGAATTGAATTAGAGGTTTGTTCATTTTAGATTCCTGACCAGGCAGTATGAAGACAATGCTTTGGTAGGGTTTCCTTGTAATGGGATAAGCTTTTTCCATTTCTTCGCAAATTAAGAGTAGGACCCGTGTATATTCATAAAAGTAATTATATTGCTTACAAACTGCCTTAAACTAAGAAAAAATATCTTTACTGGGTACCGATCCAGGGCCCTCTTTATTCTATGATATCACATTTTAAGGACCACTAACCCTTTTGTTGTTACCACTGTCCATACCAACCTGTTTGGACCTTACCCCCCTACCCATCCTCCTCCCATCCGGTTAGTGTTTTCCATAGCATGCACCCTTAAATATTTTTTGATTTAAAAAAGGGTGTGATAAAGACTATATTGTAGGTGTACAATTTAATCCTAATACATAATCAATATAGACATATTTTTGAATAGAAATTATTTAAAATTACTTACCGAATAAATAAATAAAATAGTGTGTGGTGTGCAAAGAGATTATGTGCTAGTATCTATTATAAGTAGGTATAGCCACATGAACAATGCCTTGCTTTTATAGTAGAAGTCATCTTTGAAGAAAGCACCGACTCGAAATGAAACAACACTATGTCACTCACTACACCTCTCACTCATAACTACTGTCAAATTATAGTACTATAATACATATAGAAATTTATTGCATTTGAATGTATTATTTTATGACTAAAGACAACTTAATCCAAACAACGGACCGTCTCAAAGCCTATTCTAGTCAAATGAATATGACTTCAATTAAAAAGTATTATTTTATGCAGTCCGGGTACATCCTATCCTTGTTCAATCACCATTAAAATGAGAGGCTAATCTGAAAATAACACTCGCTAATAATGAAGTTCAACGGAAAATTCTTTTTTATCAGATCATTCATTAATACTTACAGGACATAATTGTTCTAGAATCTACCAGAAGAATCTATCTCGGCCCGTCTCGTTTACTATCGACCCAGCGGTTGCGGGTTCGAATTTGCACTATACCATTCTTAACGTTCATTACAACCATTCATTACAACAATCATATTTGGGTTAGCCCAAAAGAATTGTTTATGATCATAATAGGTCATAGCAATTTAAAAAGAAATATAATAAGTATATAATTAGGCATTTTAAATGTATAATTACGAAAATAACATAATTACAATGGTAAAAAAATGAAACTATCAATTTTTATAACACATTAAAAAAATATTGCTTTCATACATGTTTTATTGTTTCTTTATTATGCAAAAAATAAGCACACAAACCACTCCTTCAAATTTTGATATGGATAATAAGCCAATATTTGTCAAAAAAACTGAACTGCTTGTCATTTTCCGTAAATCACCGGTAGTCAAGTCAAGGGTCCATATTAACTTTTATCCTTTGTTACTTTATATTTTTCTAGATTGTTTGTGGACATTTATTGTTATTGTTTTTGGTTTTTAATGTTGTTTTTTTCTTTTAGTATTATATTTTTTTATGAATTAAATGTTGTACATGGGGAAACCTGTTAAATAAACAATAAATAAATAGATACCCCCTATTCTTGTGTAATAATATGTATTGTTTTATTACGATTCATGTAAAATATAATTGAGTAAAGACATTACGAGTATGAAGCTTTAAATCTTTATTTCTATAGCTTCTTAGGATAAATCGGTGAGTGAGTTAGTATTTTATTATACAATTATTATAATCTGTCAGAAAAATATTAAAATAAATTACTAATAGGTTTTATTTATGGAAAAAGAGCAGTTACTAATTTTAGATACAAAGTGGAGATATTGCAATTGGGAAAATTTTGACAGTTTGCGCTAAAAAGCGACTAGTCTCCAATCGATCAGAAAATTTGAAAGCGCAAGTGGAACTGGAGTGGCCACTAACTGGAACTTCCTCAACGACTCATAAAGTCAAGTGCATGGCCATCAAAGCCATGGAAGCAGCAGAAACTACAGCCAAGCCAAGACCAGCATGCTTGAGGAAGCAGTGAATGCCATGAGCTCCTCGGGGACCAACAGGAACGGAAGAGAGAGATACAAAGACAGACCCTGAGTATCGTCAGAGCTACATTTGAAACTAAAACTAAATTTTCTTATATGAATAATAACTAAGTAGATACTTACGTGACAATTCCACATCCATATTTACCCTGGTATTTGCCCGTCGACTGAAAACACTCTTGACATTTTTCAGCAGCCTAGCAGTTTCAGTCAATCTGGTGAAATGGATATTCGCCAAATGGAGTTTTTTTTAAATAATTTTAAATTGGACCACAGCTAAAATATTGTAATCTATGCACTACTTCTTAAAAAAAAATAAGTACCTCGTGAATGTGATGAGAGTGCACGGATTTCTGCAAGGAAGAAATTATAAGGAAGCAAAAAATTTGGATTAAAAACTGAAAATATCATGCAACATAAAAAATATATAGGTTTCAGATGCCATTCATATATAACTTAAAACTTAATCAATTAATCTAGTCACGACTATATCGATTCGAGAACAGTACTTACACTGAGAGAAGCGTTCCAATGCATGCACAGGTCTGCCACCGATGTAACCACATTATAGAAAACAAGACATAAATTATCAATTAGTATTCAACTGTTCATAAGTATCAATTTGTAAAACTATTAGTTTTTTTTACACTTTGTACAGACCACCAAATAAAAAAAAACAATGTGTTGCGAATATGACATATAATCAGTTTTAATCAGCAAATAAAAACTATATTGATGCGGGTAGTCAAGGAAATAAACAGGTAGACATATCTACAATTTTTGATGCAGGTTATGTGAAAAAAAGTTATATAGCAAAAAAAAAAATATACTTATGCTCGAAGCAATACATTTTTAAACAAGAAAAAATGTTTATTCAAATGTTAAAATAATAGACGATTTTACGGATATAAACATCCAGATAAATCACAGCAGCTGAGCTGGATTTTGAATCTGGATCCATTTCGGCAAACCACTAAGCTACTTCGAGTTTGATTATTTTTTTTTAATAAAATATTGTACCTTTCTACAGAGATAAAATAGTCCTCGTAATGACTGTTTTCTAATATTTAGATTGTGGGACTGTCATTTCGGCACAGTCCAATCTCGGTATATATACCTACTATCCATTTGTTTGCTCACTATACATAGCCAGCAAAAAAATAAGTAATATGGCAATTATTTGACATGCAAGAAATTCTTTGAACCAAAATAAAAAAAGCAAGATTTTTTTTTTATATGAGCTAAAGAGATTGGTACTCGATTCCCTAAAGCGCTAACTGTATCAGTTTGTATATATATATATATATATATATATATTGATTACAAGATTACAGAATGTTTATTAACTTTTTAGCTTTATAAACTTTCAAAATAATAACATATTTAGAAATAATCAGATGTTTTACAAAAAGATTGGATCAAGTAAAAACAAAGTTTAATAATAAAATACTTTTTTTTTAATTTAATGCGAACGAAAATATTTTGTCTACTCACTTATATATTTCTAAACAACAATAATAAATTGAAATGTCAATATGTTAAAACAAATAATAATGATTAAGTAGACACATAACTTTTAAGTATTTACAAATATTTATATGATAGACTTATAAACATATACCTGTATAATATAATTAATAGTTTCCTTATATCCTGATATAAGGAACTATTCATTATTATTGAAGAAGGTGAAATAGCGGCTTATGGCGGTGGTTTATGTATTCATTTCCTGTTAAAGAAGCATTTTATTTTGTTTTTCTTTAACAAATTTATTATAATGAATAAAATAAGCAACTTAAGCATAGAGAGTTACCAAACTAGATATGCTAGACTAGCCATGTCAAACTCAAAGTCACTGGTGAGCCAAATAATTTTTAAAACCATTTAAATCTGCGTCCAAGTGTGCGTCCGTCAATCGCGATCTTAAGGGAGATTTGTTTCCTTTCATCAAAGAAAATAGTTGGCTGTTTTCAAAATTGATTTGGGCCGCAGGAAAATGCTCAGTGGGACGCATGTTTGAGATGGCTGTGTTAGACTCTCTATATATGTTGCTCATGGAATTGCATCTTATTCAAACTGCATCATAGAATGCTGAGCAAGGGAGATGGATGACTGTTACTGCCAATCCGCAGTTCAAAGTAATAAAATATATGTAAACTTTAATGAACAAAATATATAACCCAGTGACGCATAATTTTTCATACATATTCTGAGCTGCCATTTCACCCTCTTCAAAGACGCTTAATCATTCTGTAACACCCGGTATAAAGTAATTTGTGTATAATTTAGTCACAAATTTAAAATTAAGTACTCAATGGAAGCACAAAAGTGATTACATGATTTCAGACCAATTTGCTTCCTCGTGAAAAATCTTTCTTAATGCTAAGTTACTTATTATTTCGGAAACAATTTTGTTAGTGGTCCAATTACCAAGTGAACGAAATAAAGAGAACTACAAAAAATATTAGCAAAAATTTAAGTAGGCAAGTAAACTGAGAAGGCTGTAATAGCTTTGCTATATTATAGAATGAACTATAGTTCGATTATTAACTATGGGCGCCAAACCTACGAGCTATTATAAAGAAGACTTGCTAGTATTATTTTTTCGGCGATCAAAACCAAACAGCCAAAGATCAAATTGAACAAACAGCCAAAAGTTACCATCTTTTCATTGAAAGAAATATTGGAAACAAAAGTCAAAGGAATTTGAAAATTAAATTTAGGTAAAGACTTTATATGAACATCTATGATCAGCTATCATATCAAGATATGGGTAATGGACACTCATCGAAAGTAATACGGAATGAAGATGGAACAAGGCCGATCAAAATGAACATAAACATATGCAATAAAGATATGACTAAAATGTCTTTAAAGAGACTAGGAAAATCGAGGAGCAGATGGCTACAAACCGTACATTTGCACTTCATAAAGCTTAAGCTTAACTGGAGAGAAAAATCCAGAGACAAAATGCATGAGGCAGCTAGTAAGTGAAAGGGGAGATTGATGATAACCCTCATAACAAGTAAAAGTAGTATTGCCGATTTAGGATATTACATCTGAGAGCATGGTAGGATATATCATTCACCCAGAACTTCCATTTCCGTTCCAAGGTTAATTGATAAGCTTTCTCAATAGACTTTTCGGTCAACAGTTTGCGATAGTGGGCTCACAAATAAAAGCTCTCAGGTGGTTTAGAAAGATAAAATCAACTCACCTGGTAATAAGAATCTGACCCTCTTACTCTAAAGTGAGAAGCTAAACACTGAACAGTGAGAATTAATAATTTCATTGAAGCAAATTTGGCTTGATTGAGCAGGTTCCAAAATAATAGAATATGCCCCGGGGCCAAGCAAATCTTTTTATAAAATAAAACAAGTTAAAATATTTATAATAATCCAGTACCTAACTTCGTTAAAATATTCCCAAAAACATTTAACTTCACTGAAAAATAATTTAAACAAATAAAAAGACATTTTGGAAATAAAAAAAAATGTTTTTTACATTAACACTAAGGAAGTAATCTGTATTTATATTGTAATAACTAACACAGTTAACTATCCTTAATATCTTTCTACACAAGTATGCGGTGTATTGACAGAAACATCAATTACGTAGAAAAATATATATTTTATAACTAACCTAAATATTTAAATGTACCTACCTAATGAAAATACTTAAAATAACATTTAAATTACTAAAACAATATGTAAGACATTTTTTTTGGAATTAAAACTGTGATTTTATGAAGACTAATAATATTACATTTCGAGAACTCAAAAAAAAGTTAAGTTAAGCAAAGTTAAGGTGTTAGAATGGTTCGAAGCCAAGATAATGTGAAATTTAAACATCGAGCCAAAAAAACAATACAATTACATTTCATATACATATTTGAATCTTGGACTAGGTCAACCATACTCAACCTGTGGCCCGCGGGCCGCGGGGTCTAGCTTTTTTGTGCGGCCCTAAACACATTTATTATCAGGGACATGTTTTACAAAATCTGGCATTCTATATTTCGTATATCTTGAGATTAATTTTGACTTTGACGTACATATTTTTTTGTCATACCAGTATAGTGTTGCGGCCCGCGTAGCTTTACAAATATATGTATGTGGCCCGAAGACAAAAAAGGTTGAGTATCGTTGGACTAGGTGGTTAGACACGTGAAGATGACTCCTTACTCAAAACCCACTAGGAAAATCATCGGAATGCTATCGGCAGTATTTTTGATTATGGCAGACGGCCGACTTACAAGACTGAAAACACGTAGAAAATGACAGATTTTACACGATGATGCACATTTTTACATGTCACATTTTATTTAGAACCGTTGTGTGTATTTCCGGAGTGCAGCCACAGCTATTCGATCTCCGAAACGAGCGGCAGGATGGATATTGACTTTCTATTACAGATTTTTGCCATAGCAAGTCTATGTGACCAACAGATTGTGCTTCTGTTTGTGGTGATGACTAGGCACTCTTGTCACTCAATTTTGATCACATGTTCTGCAGTTTCTCACTCTGTTTTGCAGCCCCCTCAAATAGGAGTTTTTTGCCCAGATGTTGAGGTGTTTGTTTAACATGTTCGGCATCAATGATATGGAGTTTTGTCATAGATAATCTAATAGAGTATTTTGTGAAGACACGGTAGCAATCCTACCATCGCTGGTTTAGCCTGGTTGCATCTACTTTTCCACTCTTACTTTTGTACCTGACACAATGGTTAAATGTTTAAGAGCAGCTCTCATATGGTGGGTTATAAAGGTTCTGAGGCTTAAAAGTGCTAATTTGTCTGTTTCATTGTTGAGAATGTCGCTGTTCTCTTGTTACCTGTTACTTCCCGGTTAAACCTAAAAAACTGTTGCGTTCCTGCGAGTACAAGCTAGCTCCGAACTGAAACATGTTTCATTTTTTAATTGAACCACCTGTTAAGAAGTTTATGACGCTTTGACACCTTGTGATTCTTCTTCTTTAGGAATAGAGATCTTATATTTATTTACGAACATGAAGCACAGAAGCGTCTATTCAGAAACTAAGTACAATAAAAGTGAAGTCTTAATTGTTATAGTAGGAGAGCTGATTTTGCTGCTTCCTTCTGTAGGTCCGTAGAGAGTGCTTTATGTTGTTTTCATTGCACTAATGGCACCAATGCAAGCAATTTAATGATTGCTTTGGAGTCTTTGAGCTGTTGTGTTGTGATTTGATAGGTTTTAAGCCACCAAACCAGCATAGGCCTTATGATGGCTGTGAACAGTGAACAATTTTGGGGGAGAGCCCCTCCTCCCTCCATCTTTAACACGTTGATTGCCAAGGAAATTTTCAGAAATCTGGCCTAAAATGACAATTTGATTTAATCGCATTACATTATTAAAAACTCTAATTCATAATTTTTTGTTTGTTTTTTAATAAATTTTCTGTTCATGCAAGCCAGCATTGATTTTTTGTTCTTTTCCCAGAAGCCATCTATCGATATTAGCACTGATATATTTCGAGTTCAATCGTAGCTGCACGAAAATGGCAAGTAAACACAGGACGAGATAACTCGTAGTTGGCATCCTAGAAAAGAACGCAATCTACGAGTTATCTCATACCGTGACGTAACTAAATACTTGTTAAAAAAAAGTTACTAAATACTTGTTAAAAAAAAACAGTGATCACGGAGTTACCATTTTTATAAACCAAATGTTGGCAATGTGAATACCAGTAGATTCTGAATAGCTCCGTAATTATTCTTACACCTTAGCTTTAACTTATTTAATGTACTTAATTTAGATACTTTTTTATAAGTTGCAATACTGAAATTTATAAAAAAAATAATAATTTTAACAATATCCGTTTACTTCAAATTGATTATTGAATGTATATACAAAAATAAAAAAAATTGGTGAAATAAAGGATGAATATTTTTGGTAAGATTACTGATATTTTCCCCTCAAAATCTATGGTTAAATTCTGTATCATTAATTAGTAATTTTCAAAATAATATTAAAAGACGGAGTGTTATAAGCGCCTGCTTCTAAATCCAGAGGTCTCGGGTTCGAGTCGTCAGTGGGTCAAAATCAGCCAGGTCATTTTTCGCAGATGAGATTATTTAACGGTAGTTTTCTCAACACTGAGTTAAAAACAAGACATACATAAAAAACACTCATTCAGTTACAGAATGTTATTTTCCTGTATGAATGGCCTCACATCATGAAAACAACACTAAGGCAGTCGGAATTGCGCTTAATAGCGCCTCCCTGACAACACAAGCCATATATGCCAAATAATTAAAAAATAGACAGTATTCTTTTTTCACAAATCCTTAAATTAGAACTTCACACTTTCATTGTAAACATATTTTTAAAAATATAAAATAAATAACTAAAACCTAACTATAAGTAAGCACTAGTTTGTAGAAATAGTGCTGGAACGTGTCTAATTTAAATTTGGCAAAAGTCTTCGTCTCTCGGGAAGGGGTCACGTGGCGTATCCATTTGGAGCGTCCACGTTCGCTTCAACGATCAGGCTTCGATGACCATTTGTTAGGCTTCTTTGCTCGAATGCTGTGCTCTGATATAGTGGTCCTTCGGGAGCAACGGAATTATACTGACGCCATCGCAAACCGACCAACTCTGCTTCACTCTTCCGTTTACTGATAGGAATATTAACAGAAAATACAAAGCTAACGCAAACTATTCAAAAACCAAATAAATTGCATATAAAAATCTATTCTGGTGGGTGGAATACTTAAATAACCTCTGCAATGATATGAATCTCAGACCCAAGCACAAACTTGCAAATGTCAAATAAACACAAACTCGGTGAAAAAAATATTTATTTTTTATCGACCAATCCCTTTTTCTCAGATTTGATTACAAAATAAGACGTTAAGCTGCATGCTAATAAAAAAAAATGGATGCATGCTTATAATAGACATGTTCTTTTAGCACATTGTTAAAAAAGCTTTAGTCATGCAAATTATTTATGATGAATTTGTTGTGGATATCAAAACGAATGAAATGTAGTGTAAAATGTGAGGCAATTTAATTTTTAATGTTTATAAATAAAATCATGCATATCTTAAATCATCATAAGAACTTCTTCAGAAATAAATTTACATCTTAATTTTTACAATATATTTTTCACAAGAAAATAAAATAACTATTAATTGACTCATGACAAATAACATTTTTTTTAAGCAATTTAAGTTTTATGATTTAAGATAGTATGATGAAATTATTTGATTACAACATATAGTGTACATTATAATACATAAAAAATAAATGTTTTGTTATTTTATTATAATGTAATAATAATAAATAGTATTTAAAAAAATATAAACAAATTGAATTGCATTGAATTTATTAATAACAAAAAAGATATTTTCAAAAAAAGGCCTTAATTAATAAATAAACTTTTTAAAATATTAGTTTAACATCAGAATGTTAACTGTCCTAAATGCGTATATTTTTTACAAAATTTTGTATTTTTTAATTATCTCAAATAACACTAAAATTAAAACAAATATTAATATGCAGGTGTTGAAATTTTACTATTAATTATATATATAAGCGAAAAATAAATTTTATACTAAATTTGCAAAAAATGTTTGATCAACTCTGCGCCTAGATATAGTTAGGTAAAACAGTTTACATATATTTGTGACACAGACTGAAGTTATTTATTATGCAATTATCTTGTGGTTATTTTCTTAACATTCTAATTTATGAGTTATTTTTATTTGAACAGAATTATCATTGCAACTAATATAAGAAGACTTCTCATTGACTACAAACTTAGCAATATTTAAATTTGTCATTTATTATAACATGTAGGTATCTCTTAAGGGTTGGCTTATACCTAATAACTGTCCTTTAGGAAAACTCATATTTATGGAACCTCAAGAACTATCAAGTCAATGTGTAATTAGTAGAAAAAGATAATTATAATATCATTTCCACTTTAAAAAATAATTTAACAATTTAAAATTATGAACCGTTAAAATAGCCTCGCTTATATATAAATAAAAAATATATTTTCACATCATTTCATTTCATATAGTATTATAGTATTTTATATAGTATTTTATATAGTATTTTATATAGTATTATATTTTCATTTTATATAGTATAAAATACACATATTTAATATGAACATTAATGACAATGCGGATGCAGTGATAATATTATTACATAGTGCAACTAAATTAAATGACTAACTTTGCACATCTAAAAGATTATTCTAATTATAAAATGCTATGTAGTTTTATTTGTAAAGAAGGAAATAGCCATTTTTAATCAGCCTTTGTTTGAAAATACAAGTGAAATTATAAATATTATATTGGAAATTCGATTATCCAAATACAAGTTAGCTATAAAAGTTGAAATTAAAGGAGAAACTATTGACTGTAAGGAAACCTGCCTTGAACAATGCTTTATATATATATATTATATATACAGGGCGTCTGGTACCTATATTGATTAAGTTTAAGGTGCTTAGGGGACCTCTAAAGCTGAAAAATAAAAGCAAGGTGCCAAAAAAAAAACAAAAATAAATATAAAACTCCTTTTTGATTTTCAAAAAAAAATTATTGGCTCTTCTGCTTTAATAAATTTTATTTTCCAGATAAAAATGATAGAATTTATTTTTTAATCAAATTTTATAAGATGACTGAGTAACATACATTTTTCCATGTTGACCTTTGACCCCTTATAACTATGAAACTAAAATAGTTAATCCAAAAAACTTGGGTTTTTATTTTCCATTTTTTGAGTTCTTCTAACCATCTTTTAAATTGATAAACGAAGGTACCTATATTTACAGGCTGTCCTGTAAGTCGTGGGTCAAACGAAAAGAGGAGATAGGGGGGGTCATTTCCAATCAAATAAACTAAATATGTCTTAATCTAATTCTTGATAGTTAAAAAGTTATGGCATTTTTAAAATAAAAATGAAAATGACAATTACGTCATCTAAAAAAAATTTTCATAAAAAAAATACAATTAATTTAGATGTTATTTTTATTTGTTATACTCCTGAATAGTGCTTCTTTCTAATAAAGGTATTTTCATAAACTATTTTCGTATATTGATGCGAGGTTAGGCGGCGAGGGGTTGATCGCGACTCGGGAAGTACTTACAAAAAATAAACTTTTTCAATAATATTTTAACATATTTTTTTTCTTTCGTAAGACCTGTTTAGTTTGTCAATATAGATTAACCCCCAAAAGGACACCAGTGAATTTAAATACATCCATATTTTTAAATCAATCTAAAATTAGATGGATTCGAATAATTTCAAGGAAACTGAAACTTGAGATAGTCTATGAATAAAAAAGCTATATTTTTTTTTTCAATGGGTAATGGCACCATGAACTAAACGCCTGCATCTGACTCAAGGTAATCGTGTATCTAAAATCTCCAAAAACAAAAATGTAAGAAATGCATTAACAAATTATTTACTAGCTGAAACTGTTCAAATCATTAATGGTTTGCTGTATTCTGCAAGTTGATTTGCTGGGAGTAAGGATTGCACAAAGCATTGATCTGTGTGGTTTGGGGACTTGGGCATCCTAGCATTAAACTCAGAAATTACATTTTTGTAACATAGTTGAAATTGTTCAAAGAAATATATATTTTTTTAAAAAAGGCATTATTTTAAACCTACTCGTGTGTATATTTGGATAATCGACTTTTCAACATGAATAAGAAACTAAAACTAATAATAAACAGAGAATAAAACTTACGAATGCCTCGGCTGTGTGTCGAGCACAATTTCAGGATCGCTTTTGCGAGTTTCATTCAGCCTGAGAATTTCGAGGGGTCCACGGCACATTGTATTCCTTATCCTGATTAAAATAACAAAACATCACAATTTTAAAATGCCAATAAGTAAAATAAATCAAAAGTGTTATTTTTGTTTATTGAAATTATGATAATGGTTAATTCAATGAACCAACCTACAATATGATTATTATACATTTATTTTATTTTACAGGCTTTTAATTTAAAGTAACACAAATATGTAAATGTGAATACATTATTTTTTAAATTATTAAAAGACTGAAAGCATATAATAATAGGCCATATTGGAATAAATAACTATCGTATTACCCATTAGTTACAGAGTAACTGCAATTTTTATCGTAACCCTAGCCTAGCCTGTTTTCTTGGTTGATTTGAATGTTGATTCTTTTACCTACATTTTTAAAAACAATTAATAGAGATATGATAATATAGTTATATATTTTTTTTTTTGTGTGTAAGTATAACTCTAGCATTCTTCTAGTAGGCTGGGTATATCAGCGCTGATAAGCAACATTGCCAGAATTTTAGAGAGATGACTGTCGCAAAGTTTTAGATATATCATTGTATTTATGTTAATACTATAATGTAGTGCATATATATGTAAAATAAATATAATATGGCAAAATTACAAAAAAAGCGCCAATATCTCAAAGGCCTTTACAAGTTCCCCCACCTCCCTCTCCTAATCTACTTTATATGAAAGTAGATTTTGTTAATTATGTTCTAAATTACCTCCTTTACCACCCTTTAAAAACTTCCCATTGACCTACATTGAAAAAAGGAATCCTTTCTGAACCACTTTAAAATAATATAAATATTATTTATTTTCAACGCATATTCTTACAAAAAAAATTAGGTATAAATGCAAAAAAAAAGCTTGAACTAAATAGTACATTCAAGCAAGACACTCTCCTACGGTTCTAGGCAAGGAAATCAATATGTTCAATGTGGATATGGCTTCCCCGATGCAGTCAATATGTTGACACATATTTCTACTTTGAAAATGTTAATAGAGGTCTGTTCTTGGCACTTGTAGAAAAGATACACTCTTACAGTAATACAAACTTAGAGTAATAGGCACAGATAATAAGCAAAAAAATATTCAGTCGGAAGAGTTATAATGCTTCTTCCTCAAAAACATTACGGAATTAAATTAGATGCTTTTAAGCAAGCATAGAAAATTATTCACCGATAATCTTGTGTACTGAATCTTCATAAATTGTTAAGTAGGAATTTTCGGCAGATGGAGATGTGGAGTTAGAGTCGAGGTTTGGGAGAGGTGAACTGCTATCCTTAACATCAATTACTTTCTGGGTGATGGGAAACTGAGAGTATTTCAATAGCTCCATATCGAAATGGGTAACGGCAAAATGTCTTCTTCTGCGTGTCTCCTCTCTTAATAAACTAAAGGATGAAAACAAAAAGGATTAGGAAGAAAGCCAAGGATATAACAAAGGTATTTATTAAAAAGTCTTTCAGCGTCGAATAACCATGTTTGATAGCCAGCAATATTATAGCCATATCTAGGTAGAAATTGAATATTTTCTGATATATAATTCCTTTGACCCATAAATATGATTTTTAATTCAAGTACAGATAATAAGATAACAGGGAGAATTTAAGTCTGCCTTAACTTTTAACTTTATAAGGACTTAGTGACCATGTCTAAGCGACCACTTTTAAAAAGGTCAGTAGATAAATACAAGCTACTTCATCAGGCGCAGTTGTATGACTGGCTATTTTTGAGCGTTACATATATAAGGAGCATTCGTTAAATCATACCAGTTTAAACAATGATTGGATATTTCAGCGAGTAAAACTTGCAATTCGTGAGTATTGAAAGTTTTACTCGCGCAATTCGTGGGGAAAAGTTTTAAGTTAGTAGTGTTGTAGCTTAATTTACTCTTACTCGGTGATTTGCACCACCAGATTTTGGGTTGTAGGTACATTTTTATAAAAACCCGCGTGTAAGACTAATACTTATATATAAATATATCAGTATTGTAGAGTTTTAACTTCCAACGAAGTAGGAATAGTTCATGGATTTCAAGTTTGGGTTATAAAGTTATATTTTCATTAGGATGTGTGAACTGAAACGAATTGTCAAATGGTAATAAATTAATAATAGCATTAAAATGTGATCATTGTCATTTTTATTGTTACTATGGGATAAGCTCTATATGGCAAAATGTGTTTCATAATCGAAACAACTTTTAATCACTATTGTTTTATAAAAAAAACACAGTAGCTAAACAATATCTATATATTGTATATTGATAATAAAGATACTTACACTCTAAAAATGACATCTGGCAATAATACTATAGTTGGAATTAAGAGTAGTCCAAACCAAAACACAGGCGATGACATAACCATTAGGCCCATTCCAGAAATGTTAGCTCCCAAGTCGATTGTAGGCCATACCATACTAAAAAAAAAGTAGTCAACAATTACAATCACAACTTCGATAGATAGACACGGTTAACCTATAAAAATAGTAACATAATTTTAGTGAAAGTAAACATAAATAAGTAGAAGAATAACTATAAAGCGATAATAAAAATAAAATCTGATAATTCTCATAAAATAATTCGGTAAAAAATAATTTTGATTGATTCCCTAAATAGTAATTAATAGTCAAATCTCAGCTAGCAGTGTGCCTGTAGAGCGATTCTTTTTGACTCTAAAACGAAGCCACAAATATATTTTAGATAATATATAAGGCCAACAAAGACATTTTGAGCTTTCTAAAGTTTCAATAAAAAAAGACCTACTTATAGATTTAAAGCGGTGAGGTTTATTTTATGATGAGCGTTAAGAGAAGTTTTTGAAAAAAAAATAATGAATTTAATAAACAAGTCATTTTTATCCAATCTGTTTGATTTCAATAATATTACCTTATGTTTTACGCTGCTACAAGTTTTTTGTAACCGCTAGAGAAATATTTAATTCTGAATCTACTATATTAAAATTTAAAATCATTATTATTTTTGGATGTCTTTAGTGGATAGATAATATTTTCAGATAAATAGGAAATCTTAATACACCATGGTAAGTTAATATAAATTTATTTACTTGTATTTTATTTATTTTATTTCATAGAATAATAATGAATTATTTACTATATGTACAAAACCATACCCAACTGGGCATTTCCATACTAAGTTTCCATAATAATTGTTGGTTTGATTTATCTGACTTAAATTGTGGTGAACTTTTTTTAAAATAAAAAACAATGTATACTAAAAACTTTCATACCTACATACAAAATAATGTTAAATATTGAACTATTTTTACCCATAGAATCACATAACGGCCAAATATTTTTGGCCAACATCTCGGAAGGAGGAAGGGTGGGGCTCTTGCCACCCTCTTAAATCCCGACACATATTGCCTACCCAAACAGGATTGGTAGACAAATGCTTAAAACTGATGAGATATGAGGCAAAAGTACATTACTATTCACTATTTAGATTAATCCTAAATACTGTGTTTATAAAGTTAATGAAATCATAACATAAATGAAGCGTGAGGAAAAAAAATACAGTATGTTTTCAATAAATAAATTTGTCCATTACCTGTAAATTACTAAGAATACTATCCACATGAAGATTGATGCCCAAATAGAAAAGTGGGTTACAAATGTCCAAGATTTGGTAACAAGTCCTGATTTAAGGCACACTGTCACAATGGTATACTGCAAAATAAAACATTTATTCAATTCAAAACGATTAGTAAAATGCCACGTAAAACTAGATTTTTTATGGCCATAATAATAACTAAAAATTAAATATGATAACAGAAACAGAAGCATTTTTTAAACCTGTTACTGATTTATTAAGAGCGGCTCAAATACAGCGTTACCAAAAATTTTAGTATTAGTTAAACTTACTGTGTAGGATATTATTCCCAAGACAAGGATTCCGCCTTCGCGGCCATTTGACCAAACAATGCCGGATCCATCTCCGATCAACCATTTGGGTAGCCAGAACAAAGCTATTGAGTGGAAGAGTGAATTGAAAACCCACAACCAAAAGACCCAAACATTGAATATGGAACCCTCTTGTGATGGCGAATATAAACTCGGGTGCTGAAAGAATACAAAATTAAATAAAAAACTGTTTTCCAATGGACTTAGTTTTTGTGGCTGCTGAAGCCCTGTGCAGATAGCTTTTTCTTCACACTTTAACCTAAAATGAAGATCTTCAACACTTGTTAAATAAAGCTGTTTGCGATCAATTTTCAAAAGTCACTTTAATCACATTTTTACAAGAAGTGAAATATATTTTTTTTCATTCATTTAATTTAACATAAATTTAATTTCAGTATTAAAAGAAATAATGTACAAAACTTTAAAACTTAATAATTTTTAGTAGGCTAAGTGGATCATTAATTTTTTTACCTTTGTGATAGCTTCGGCGGTGCAAGCTTTATCAAAAATGCCAATGGCGAAAGGTGGCAATGCTGTGAAAGCTACATTGTATATGCCTATGGTCCATCGCTCAAACAATACTTGCCCTGACCTAAAACCAAAAACAATGTATTTAAAGGTATTTTTACACTCTAGATTAGTATTTAGGTAGGTGTCCATTTAATGGTTCAGTAGCAAACTAACGTACTATAATTTGATAGTTTCTTTAGTTTGTGCAATATAAAATTGTCGTCAAATGTGAATTGTTTTGGTTGGTTCATTTTTAAAATGACTAAAATTATAACTTTTTAAAGGAAAAAATCTTGTTCAAATTATTTAGGGATACTACGAAAACTTGAATGAAAAGTTTCTAATCTAACAAAGATACAAGATATTTATTCTTCAAATTTATAATTATTTTTATTTTTCTACAGTCTCATAGCCCGGTCAGACGGTTGAAAACATTGTTGCCATCTCTCTCCCGCGCTAGCAGATAGAGCAGTATCGCATTTGTTGCACCTTATAGCGGGCTCGGTAACACCGCAATATATTATTTCCTTAATTAATTAATTACAAAACAAAGATTGTTCACTAACTATATTGAACATAGACAATCAGCTAATGAGCATAATCAGCTAAATTTTTTTAGAGAAATAAAAAAAATATCTTACCATGCGGAATGTATTTGGAACCAAAACTGAAGTACATATAAGCAAATGTTCTTGTAAAACGAGTAAAGGATCAACTTGGTCATGCGAGAATAGTTCCAGGTTCCATGGACTAATACTAAGCGTTGCAGGAATCTGAACTGTCACACGGAAACAAAAAAAATGCATTCAATTTAAATGAAATTACCATAATTAAAATCGATCACGCGACAAATTGAAAGTTAAAATACAAAAACCCCAAAACACTATTGGTAATGTATAAAAGTTTATACAGGACATATTTAAATTCACTGATGGCCTTTTAGACGGTTGATCTACATCAACAACTCAACCAGTCTTGCGAAAAAACAATATAATTTAAAAAAAATATATACTAAAATGACTATATTATTAAAAAACTTTGTTTTTCTTCGAAGTACTTTGCGAAATGCACGATCAGACACCCACAATCATTTTTTGGGCGCCTACTAATTGTACTAGGTTGAGCTATCTAAAACATTACAATTACATTACATTACATTTTTAATACAATACAATGGTTATATTAAAATGCTTTCGCTTTCGGTTCATCTTTACCAATACAAATCAAGAAACAACTTAATAAAAAAAAATGTGTAGAATGCTTTGTGAAATTTGAAACAAGCAAATATTTGTTGACTAGAATTCATTTACCATACACCGTAGGAAACTAATAAATCATTATAAGAGCCTTGTACAGTTCTGAAAAAATTATATGGAACCAGTACCACACATTGTAAAAACCGCTTAACGACTATCGTTACTCAAAGTATTCTACTGAAAAAAGTTGCTGTTCTCTACTGCACACAGTTTGTTTGGTTTGGAAATATTAGAGGGGCCCAAAGTTATACAAAGGTGTTTCGATTTTATTAACGGCTCGTTATAACTCACATTTTTGTAGTTGAAAACATAAACTTAGTTCTACATTAAAAAAGTAGTCCTATATTTTATGGTATTAATACGAGTAGACGCTAGCCAACTCGGGCTTAATAAAAACAAAATATTATAGGTACGTACATAATATTTCCACCACAACATTAGAGCAAGAAATGTAGTTATTTTTAGTCTATTTTTATGTTAGTCGTACCTGAGCTACGCTGTAATCAGAGGCACAGACTGCCTGTAAGCCTTCAAGTCCTGATATTCCCACGCCGACCGATGCCCTCTGAATCATAGCCACATCGTTTGCACCATCGCCAACTGCCATTGTTACTGAATCTGTTTGCATTGACACTAATTCAACAACCTGCAAATAAAATTTCAATAAAACTAAACAAATGCAAATCTTTATTACATTTTTCATGATTTTTTTTTTAGAATTTGTTAAAAAAATACCTCACTAATGGAAAAAATTGCCTCTATAGAGAGAGGTTATACACAGGAATACACGTTGACCATGTCTTTTTAATGAGTGGCAAAAGCACAACTGTCACGTAAATAACTACCAAGTCAAACTCATCAAGATTTTGCGACAATATATAATAACATAAGGGATTAGTATTTATTTATTTATTAATTTGTACAATAATAATAGAGTTCACTTAATATCACCTTTATAGCGTGTACTGCTGTTATTTAAACATTTGTGGGGGAAACTGAAAAATAGCTAGACAGTATACAATCTTCTTGATTTATTTAACAGATTTTACAGATAATTAATTTATTTTTCATCCTTCTGACCACATTGACAAGTTGCTGAGGCTGATATGGCGGGTTTTCAAAGTACATGTGTTTTGAAGCCCAGCTTTTTGAAGGTAATGAAGGAATATCGCTGGAATTAATCTAATATATATGTGCTTTTGAATGTCTATCAAGGAAGTTACTGAATCGTACAGCCTATGAAATTAACTACATCATTGCTTTATTTTCATATAAAAATGAAGAAAAAAATAAAATATGTGAAAATATTTTCCATTTATATTGAAATAAGGATGAAACATTTTGATTTTTTTCAAAAAGAATTATAAACTTACTTTACCTTACTTTTTTGACCAAGTGTTTAAAAAATCCAAAGCATGACAAATATTTGATGAGCTATTTCAAAATAATTATATTTTGCCCAATTTTAACAAGATAAAAATTTAATACAGCGTTTTTGTAGGACTGTTTTGTTCAAAAATGGCCTTTTAAAAAACAAAGCAAAAATTTCACACTTACAAATATCAATTTCAAATTACCCAGCAACTTGAAGAATGTAGAATAGATAGAATGAATAAGGCCGACCATAGCGCATCGATGTGGCTTCTCCTAATTATATCATTAGTTTAAAAAACAATTACTCACATCAGCTTTTTGAATGGGTGATACTCTACAACAAATAACCGATTTGCAAGCTATGCACAAATCTAAGAAATCATTTCGTAAATCGTGAGTCAGCGCATACTTCAGGGTGTTGCCGTCGATTATCAATCCAACATCGTTGACTTTCTTAATATTGTCACCAAAATCAGCCGTGTACCTTCCAATCGTTTCTCTAGTTTTCTGCAAATTGAATAAATAATGCTGAAAATACAAGTGATTGATAAAAGTGACTTTCCGGAATGGTGTTTGTATGTATACACATACAAACACATACATGTCGGCGAACACGATAGCGTCTAAATGTAGAAACAAAATTACTCCAAATTTTGGATTTAGTTTTTTATATAGGAGGCTAGATGAAAATAACTGTTTTTTATGATGAAAATACGGGATCAGTGGCTTATTTAGAAATAGAAATTAATTTAGAAATAAAATTAACTTTTATAGTTTCAATTTGCGCCAAAATCCCTTAAGAAACAATTAATTTTTATAAAAAAAAAAACTAAAATAACACCAAAATGGAGTTAAAATTTATGATGAAATGAAAGAACTAAGATTTAGTCCCCAAAGAAATAAATGTCCCCATATCTTATTTTATTTGTTTAATACATATACTTTGGAGGTATTCCTCCGGTAATATAGCTAATTAGCAGGTAGTGTATAAAGTTATTTTAATGTTAAATGTTTAATTGTTCTTCTTAGCTGGGATGGGTTCTTAGGGAAAGGTTTAAAAACGCAGCGTAGACAGTATCCCTGACAGTACGCGGAAGATAAGTATAGAATCCGACATTCTTCCTCTTGAAAATTTTGTAGAAATGGTTTTTTCGTTCAATATCTGAAGTTTGTTTCTGAAGTTGTTCACTAATTGAGCACCATGTTGGAAATTTTAAGTAGGCCTTAAATAAGTTAACAAGACAACATATTTTACATCAAGAACTTAAGGGCTCCCATTTGAAGTAAGATAAAAATTTGATGGACTGTCGAATCTGCGAAAGTGCTTAAACACATGCTTGCTTGCTAACCGATCCAAAACAGATGGGCAATTTTCTCCAAGGATCGACATACCAGTAAGCGACCGAATTTTTTAATTACTTAGCTAATGTGTATCTAATTAGTACCAAGATATTTTAGAAACGTTTTATTCGGGATTACCTATCCAGATGGGATTTTTCTTTGATTTTACAAATTGCATAAAGGAAGACTTGGAAACATTAAGCATCTTGTCTAAAAACAATTCGAAATATAGTTAAGGCCTTTTTGAAGAATATTGCAGTTGCTTGATTTCACAATACATTTATAAAACACATAGTTATCAGCAAACAAGTCAAATCAAATTATCAACTCTGCTGCCATGTTTTGTGATGTACTTTGTAGCTTAATGGTTAGTAGGATTTTAGGAGAATGACCCACAAGAGTACTCAAGATGAATCGCATTGGTACCTATCTACAGGAAATTACTTGAAATGGTCCATTTACAGTATGCCACATCTAACGTGGGTAGTAAAAAAATGATAATTAATTTTTCTCATCATGCTTTCGTTAGATGAATGATTAATCGTTACATACTGAGTTATAAATGTTTTTTTTTCACTTTTTGCTATAACTATTTTACTTACATCTAAGTTGTCCTCGTTTAGTATCAGAAGTGGCATTCCTTGTGATATTAATTTCGATGAGTAGCCAATATTTATAGCCGTTTCTTGTTTGTCGCCTGTCAAAATCCATATTTTGATTCCAGCTCTGAGAAGCATTGCTATCGTCTCTGGTACACCATCCTATTAAAAAAATGCTATAAAATCTGATAATATAACAACATATGAAATTATATAACATAAAGAAATATTTTTAAAAACAAGATTTTATTTAATAAACTAAAAATTGGAAAATATTTTTTTTTTCCCAAGTCACTATAAATAAAATAGTAGGGTACTCAAAAGATATCAATTCGAATTCAAGTAATTGAAGAACTATGTATATTATCGTATTATATACTATTTGGTAAGTAATTATTAGATAATTATTTAATTAATAATAATTACTATTAAACTTAATAATTTTAATTATTAATATATTATTTGCTTCAGTAAACTTCACCTCATTTGTTTATTTTACTAAAACTACGAGTGAAAACCCTCCAGCTTTAATAGCTTATAATATATTTAGTCTGGTAATAAACTATATAAAGTATATATTGATTGTTTTTTAAAGATAGAATCCCATAGGTTATTATAGTGAAGTAACATACGTAAGGCTATTGATGACTACAAATTACTAACCTGTAATTTGTCTTCAATGGCAGTTGCTCCTAGTAAATTTAAATTTGTTTCTATCAAATCAGCAGCCTCTGCAATTTTTTCCTCTCTATTTTGGAGTGCACTACAAGCTTTGTGGTATGTGTTCTTCCATTCCTATTAATTATAAAACAAGATAAATAATACTGGAAAAATATTAAATAAATAAAATAAATAAACGGAAAATAAATAAATATTCAACCACTTTATAGTTTACGCGTCGAATAAGATAAAGTTGGGAAGATCAACATTGCAGCCACCAAAACAAATTGTTTCTTAAAACTAAGCTAGCTAATCGCCAGTTTACAAGCAGTTATTGTACACACAACAATATTCCCCAACTGCCACCATAAGTTAGTACGGCAATAATATTCTTTAATTCACATAAACCTTGTTTTAATACAAATTTTACATTTAATCTCCTATTTAGACTCATTTACTGATTGATTTTATTTATAATAATAAAATAAATCAAATTATACTTAAATTAAAATCTGATATTAAAGAAAAAATACTATATTCAGCGTTAAAAATAAAAAAAACTAGCATAGGGTCAGTATTTGTGTATGAATATCTATTTAGCTAATATAACGGAGAAGAACCATTATATTACTCAAAAGTATAAAATGTACATAATATAAAATAGGTGAAAGCTCCAACTTATTTAAAATGTGTAATACTACAACTAAGCAACCACACTACTTGTAAACCAGAACAGTGTGAAAATAATATAATCTTCACACAAAAGAATATTAGTATAGCATTCTTAATAAATATGTAAATGCAACAGGCCATGTCAAATGATAAATAGTTACATTGTAAAAGTCCTCAGATACATCAGCAACTGCGATGGCTAGTGTCCTAAGACCCTCTGATGCAAACTGCTCCAAGTGAGTGAGCGTTATCTCAGCGTACTTCTTTCCTGTTGAGCTTAATCTCTTATAAATCGCCGTATCAGCTCCTTTCATATAAAGTTTCAATTGCCCTTGAATAAGAAAGAAACATATACAAATTAACAGTTTTGGAAGTTCAAGAGTGTTGGAAGGTGAGTGGGTGTCATAGCCATTCTTGTTTTTTTTCTACATAACTATTTGCTCACACGGGGCTTGCAAAGATGCTACAATTTAAGGGCAATAAAATTAAACGCTTGTTTAATATTACTCTAATATTTATAAAATAAAACTTTTAAGATTTTTATCATTTAGTAGGACACATTCACACTGTCGTTTTAATTGTGTGTAATATTAAATGTATAATTACGAAAATCTCTCACTACGATTAACTGTCACTCCTGTGGTTCTAAACCCACCTGCTAAATAAATCTAATATTTTGTATATATCCACACCACTACTCGGAACAATCAAACAAAAAGAAAAATTAATGATGCGCTGTCAGGGTTGAATTCCCTTTAACCCTTAAACTACGTAGTTTATTTTGGCGCCAAAACCCGATGACTCCGTAGTTATTGACCTTGAAAAATCACTCACTACTATAAAATCCATAGTGCAGGCATGAGTCGTTCAATTTTTACAAATCTGGTATCATCGGATTCACCTTAAAATTTTCTATTACACCATATCACATTGATTATGTTTGTCTCGTAAATTAAAGAAGAAAAAAATAAAAATGTTGCCATTTTTTTTTTTTTTTTTTTTTTTTTTTTTTAATATACGTAATAAACAAAATCAACACTTTTTTTTACATTTTCATATATTTATAACTATATATTACAATTTAAAAGTCTTCCAAAATATGTACATTTTTGGGAAAAAAGAAAAAAGTTAAAAAAAAGTTTATAGATATTGGAAGGGTAGTACATTAGTGTATTTTCAATACACATTTATAAATAGTAGTAGAAACTACATTAAAATTAAAAAAAAAAAAAACAAAAATGTTTCGTTGTAATTTTCAATGAAAAAACCGTCAAGTTAATGAATAATACTGAAATAATACTAAAAATAATCAAAATCAAGCAGGTATTCTCGACGTCTAATCACGTCGTACGGAGTTAACGGACACAGAAATGTCCGCGCGGATCAACGTCTAATGACGTTGTACGGAGTCTAGGGGTTAATATAAATATAGTACTAACCATTAGGAGCCCTGACTATTACGGACATCCTTTGTCGTGTTGACGTAAACTCTAATACGTCGAGGATTTCGTATCTTTCAATTCTACCCAAAATTGATATTTCAACATAAGCAGGCGTACGAGTTGAAAATTCAAAGCCAAATTTTGAAGCACCATAAACGAGAGCCCGCTCATCTGAAAGAAAACAGATTATTTTAAATATTTAAGTGACATAAAAGGTTCTTAGCTGTGACAGTTTGTTATGTATCTAAGCAATAGTCCAAAGTAATTGAAACTTGTGCACAAAAAGAGTTTATACTTTATTTTAATAGAATTGCTACGACCTAGGTCATATCAAATTATTTTGGGTCCTGCTCAACTAAGATAAATTTTCTTGTTACATAAATTTTTCTTCTTACTTAATTCATTCATGATGAGTCTGAATTTCAATAGTAACTACTCTTTTACCGCGTTTTAATTTCGTATCTAATAAGATTATTAATAATTATCATGTGATAAAAGTGAACACTAGGACATATGACAGGCCATAAATGGTCATGACGAGAAGACAGAGAAAAGAATATTACTCGTAATAACAGATTATATTATGGACTGAGACCAACTTTGTGTGGGTGCACTCCATAATGTGTGGACAATATTGAAGTAATCTGTACAAAATACAAGTACAGCTCCAAAACATGAAGGTGCAAGTTGGGATATACTATGGCAAACCCAGAAGAGTATTCCAAGCGAAAACATTCAAGTTGAAAGTAAACTGATTCAAACATTTACAAATTATAATATTTGTGAATTATCACACACCAATGCAATATCCAGTTTACTTCCACAACCGTCGACATTTTTTTGGGATCAAATGGAAGACACGAAAGGTTAGAGTTTATCTCCAAATAAATCCTAGGCACTAAGCCCATCGCTTACAAACACTACTTAAAAACTTTCTTCTCTGCTTTATATTGACTGTTTTTTTTTATTATTTTTTAATTTTTTGAAGTCACAGAAATACTTATAGCTAAACAATACTTTTTTTAAAACATTTTCCGATTAAAAGTATCATGTGATAATAAAAAAAAATCTGATGGTATTTTTGATTTAGATACTGAGGTGTACGTGTGTGTGTTTTGTTTAAATTGTAAGTGCAGAGTATTAGGTGTGTACGGAAGGAACGTTCGTGAATATGTAACCATTAAAGACTGAGTGTATTTGTGATGTCATGTAAGTTTTTTTTACTAAGATGAAATATATTACTCACGTTAAATTAGTGGTTGTAGATTTTTCTAATAACAATAAAATACAATTAAAAAACTTACTAACGATTAAAACTTGAAGACACAAAAAAAAAGATAAAACTAGACTTACCAGGTGACGCTGCTATGTAATTGAATCTTCCTGTATTTAATTTCTCCGGAATGACAGTATGGCATACCGCTAAAAGAGTCATAAACTCGCTAAGCACTTTTGCCTTTGGATGATTAGCTGACAAATTCTTCCAGAAGACGGTGTCTTCAGGTTTGCTGTCAGAGACTGAATAAAGAATCTCGGCTATGCTGCACATCTTAAACTCCATTATGTTTTGAGTAAGGGTACCGGTCTTGTCACTGAAAATGTACCGAACCATCCCAAGCTCCTCATTCAAATTTGAGGTGCGTGCTAAGGCCGGCGTATTTGTTTCTTCATGATACATTTGCAGGTCATATGAAATTAGAAGTGCCTGCAAGTAGATAATAATGATTAGACATATGTTTGTTAGGTTTCATACATTGCTATCTGATTCTTCAATTTAATATAAAAATAATATGCTCAAAAATAATACTAAAATATTTTTTCCTATATAAGATAGATATGGGAATTGCTTGCTTTGCCAAAATTAGGCTGTGATTATAACCTGCTGATACGTGATATTTATGGGTAAAAGTATTTGTAACGACTATTAACTCATTTCAGTCTACAAATTTTTCATACAAGTGAGGCTATATAGCCAGTCATTCTGTGCGAGTGGGCGAGCAGTGCGGCACTATTGCGATCTTGCTAAATAAAAAGCTTTCCTTGTTTAATCGATGCTAAGGTGCAAACCAGGACTCCTAATAACTAGTTTATGATCGAAACACTATTGTGCCAAATTGTTAAATAGATGAGAGTGGTTATTTGGCATTGTGCGTATGGGGTGATGGACCGAGATGGGTTGATGTTGACAAAGCACAGACAAGCAAAACAAATATACCTAAATTATACAAATGCACTGACCTGCCAAAATCGCACAATTTCCACGGTGACTTGTAATGAAATTGGTATCAAGTTGTTGTATAGGATCAAAAAAGTTAAAAAGTTAAACGCTATGTTCGAACTCACTTCTGTAAAGGAAAGTAGAAAATATAACATAGTATAAAATATTTATAAATAAAAAATATCAACCATAACAAATCAAATGTAATTTCTTTATCTGTGTAACTCCCATACTCATCTTAATATATATAAATCTCGTGTCACAATGTTTGTCCTCAATGGACGGCTGAACCACTTAACCGATTATAATAAAATTTGAACACCATGTGCAGTTCGATGTGCACTTGAGAGATAGGATAGTTTAAATCTCAAATTATAGTCGCAATTTTAATTTATCGCTAATTATTTGTCTGTTATTATTTGGCAGTCATAAAACTGACAGATGTCGATACCTTTCGACTGGGTTGATGGCGCTAATGTCTGTTATTATTTGACAGTGACAGTTATTCGACGCAAACGTATTAAAAGAGCCCATCAGTTGGCAGAACAAATTGAATCAAGAAATCCAGCTCAAAGAATCAGGACAGCAGGTCATGCACAAGAATCTCAAGAACAGTGTAACGAACGTCTTCAAGAGAATATCATAAGAACAAGAAAATTATTATTTTCAGTCAAATGCCACCGAAAAAATCTAACCTCAACAACGCGAGCGGCAAACGTCAAAACGCAAACGTCAAAACTACGATCGGAATAATATATTCACTTACGAGATGCTGTTGCTGGAAACATCGATGGAAATTTAAATCCCAATGACATCGGTAATGCTTTCATTTTACCTTCAAGCTACATCGGCAGTCCACGGAACATGCAGGAATACATACAAGATGCGATGACTTACGTACGTCATTACGGCCGACCGGATTTATTTATTACATTCACATGTAATCCGAATTGGGAAGAGATACAAACTTTACTATTGCCAGGACAACAAGCCATTCATCGTCATGATTTAACTGCACGTGTGTTTAAACAAAAATTGAAATCCTTAATTGATTTTATTGTTAAATATACAATTTTTGGTATCACACGTTGTTGGCTGTATACGATAGAGTGGCAAAAGCGAGGTTTGCCTCATGCCCACATTTTGGTTTGGCTTAAAGATAGAATCCGTCCTGAAGAAATCGATCAAATAATTTCAGCCGAAATTCCAGACCCATTAATTGATCAAGAATTATTTGATATTGTCACCAAACACATGATCCATGGGCCATGCGGTGTTTTCAACATGACCTCACCGTGCATGGAAAATGGAAAATGTAAAAAAAACTTCCCAAAGCCGCATACGAATGACACGATCACGGATATTGATGGTTATCCAACTAAATCAACTAATTCAATTGATCAAAAGAGTTTCGCCACGACTGCAAAATGACAATTATCAAATCGTCATAAAAGCCGACAAAGTACCATTAGGTGAACATGCTGGTAGATTCAACGCTCCAACTGTTGATGAGGTTGCTGTTATCATGGTTGGTGATCCAGTTGACAAAAGATCTATAAACATTACACGGCGAGACAACACTGTCAGTACGATTTAGGATCTACACCGTTCATATGACGCACTACAATATCCATTGATATTTTGGCAAGGACAAGATGAATATCACCTTAATATCAAACAGTATGATCCAAATACCGGTAAATTTGACAATTATCTATTTACTTTCTTACTGTATGTATAGATTTTAATTTCGTATTGCATTTTATTTTTTATTTTTTTAGGTGATTACAGAAATAATAAAGTTAGCTCAATGAACTACTACGCACACCGAATAATGGTTAGACAACATCAAGACAATTATATCCTTCGATATCGTCAGCTGTTCCATCAATACATTGTTGATATGTATGCTAAGGTCGAAAGCGAACGCTTGCGATTCCTTCGATTCAACCAGGCAAAACTACGATCGGAAGAATATATTCACTTACGAGATGCTGTTGCTGGAAACATCGATGGAAATTTAAATCCCAATGACATCGGTAATGCTTTCATTTTACCTTCAAGCTACATCGGCAGTCCACGGAACATGCAGGAATACATACAAGATGCGATGACTTACGTACGTCATTACGGCCGACCGGATTTATTTATTACATTCACATGTAATCCGAATTGGGAAGAGATACAAACTTTACTATTGCCAGGACAACAAGCCATTCATCGTCATGATTTAACTGCACGTGTGTTTAAACAAAAATTGAAATCCTTAATTGATTTTATTGTTAAATATACAATTTTTGGTATCACACGTTGTTGGCTGTATACGATAGAGTGGCAAAAGCGAGGTTTGCCTCATGCCCACATTTTGGTTTGGCTTAAAGATAGAATCCGTCCTGAAGAAATCGATCAAATAATTTCAGCCGAAATTCCAGACCCATTAATTGATCAAGAATTATTTGATATTGTCACCAAACACATGATCCATGGGCCATGCGGTGTTTTCAACATGACGTCACCGTGCATGGAAAATGGAAAATGTAAAAAAAACTTCCCAAAGCCGCATACGAATGACACGATCACGGATATTGATGGTTATCCAATGTATCGCCGCAGAAGTACTGAGAATGGTGGCCACACATTTACAATGCGACTGCCGAACTTTCCAAATCAAGTTGAGTTTGATAATCAGTGGGTGGTACCATACTCACCACTACTTTCAAAAACTTACAAAGCTCATATCAATGTTGAGCTTTGCAGTTCTGTTAAATCAATTAAGTATATTTGTAAATATGTAAACAAAGGCAGTGATTTGGCCATATTTGAAGTAAAAAACATAAATAAAAATGACGAAATAGCACGATACCAAATGGGCAGATACATTAGCAGCAATGAAGCTATTTGGCATATTCTCAGCTTTCCCATCCACGAAAGAGATCCTGCTGTCCAACATCTGGCAATACATCTTGAAAACGGTCAACGTGTATACTTCACTGAAGAAAATGTTCTCCAAAGAGCGTTCGAAGCTCCGAAAACGACTCTAACTGAATTTTTTACATTGTGTCAAAAACCTGATGTTTTTGGCCAATTCGCGAAGACATTGGTGTATGGTGATGTTCCACGTTATTTCACATGGAACAAATCCAGTAAAAAATGGGAGCCACGGAAACAAGGAAAACCACATCCTTCCATTACAGGCATATTCAAAGCTAAGACATTGGGGAGACTTTACACGGTACATCCAATGCAACGTGAGTGCTTCTATTTACGTTTGTTATTGGTGAATGTTCCCGGACCAACGTCTTTTGAATTTTTACGAACAGCTAATGGTCGAGTATTCAATACATACCAGGATGCATGTCGTGAACTGCAATTGCTAGAAGACGATAACCATTGGGACTTAACGCTTGCTGATGCTGCGTTGACATCAACACCGAATAACATTCGTCAGTTGTTTGCAATTATTTTGGCGACATGTTATCCCTCGCAAGCACAAACTTTGTGGGAAAAATATAAAAATTGTATGACAGAAGACATCTTGCACCGAATTAGACAAACAAATCAATGCCAAAACATAGATTATACACCAGAGATGTACAATGAAGCATTGGTCTTGATCGAGGATTTATGTGTTCTTATTTCAAATTTACCACTTAATCATTATGGTATGCCATCACCTAATCGTCCAGCCACCGACTTAGTCAATACCGATTTACAACGAGAAAATCAATATGACCATGGAAGTTTAGCAACAATTATCATGAACAGTGAACCATTACTGACAGCAGAACAAAAAATTATTTATGATCGGATTATGCTGGCTGTTGCTGCTGAACAAGGCGGTTTTTTTTTCTTGGATGCACCCGGTGGAACCGGAAAGACATTTTTAATATCGTTGATTCTTGCCAAAATACGGTCGCAACAAAAACATCGCATTAGCATTAGCATCGTCAGGCATTGCGGCTACTTTACTGGATGGTGGGCGAACAGCACATTCAACATTCAAGCTGCCATTGGACGTTCATAATAAACCAGATGCAATGTGTAACATCAAAAAGAATAGTGGAATAGCTGCAGTGTTGCGGAAGAGTTCTATAATAATTTGGGATGAGTGCACAATGGCACACAAATATTCACTTGAAGCATTAAACAGAACTATGCAAGATTTAAACAGCAATAATAAACTTTTCGGTGGTGCTATCTTACTTTTGTCTGGTGACTTCCGGCAGACCTTACCGGTTATACCTCGCTCTACTTTCGCGGATGAGATTAATGCATGTTTGAAACAATCATTCTTATGGCGAAGTGTTGAAACACTTCGATTGACCATAAATATGCGAGTACAATTGCAAAATGATCCATCAGCACTAATATTTTCCGAACAACTACTAGATATTGGGAACGGTAAAATAAAACTGCAACCAAATACGCAATGCATTAAACTACCAGACAATTTTTGCACTGTTGTTCAGGATAAAACTGAATTGATTCAGAGTATTTTCCCGGATATACAGAATAATTATTTGAATCATGAATGGCTTAGTCAACGGGCGATTTTGGCAGCCAAAAACGTTGATGTTGACGAAATTAACTTCCAGATACAACAGTTGTTACCAGGCGATCTGATGTCTTTTAAATCAATCGATACTGTTGTTGATGAAAATGAAAGTGTAAATTTTCCGATTGAATTTTTAAATTCATTAGATATCCCTGGAATGCCACCACATAATCTTCGATTAAAGATTGGTTCCCCTATTATTCTCCTCCGTAATTTGAATCCACCTCAATTATGTAACGGTACGCGTTTGGTCATCAAAAAGATCACCGGAAACATTCTTGAAGCAACCATTTTGGCTGGGAAGTTTAAAGGAAAAGTGGTCCTGCTGCCACGTATTCCGATGATACCATCAGATTCTACCATACCCTTCAAAAGGCTACAGTTTCCAATTCGTTTAGCTTTCGCCATGTCTATAAATAAATCTCAAGGTCAAACAATGTCCATTTGTGGTTTAGATTTGGAAAATCCATGTTTTTCTCATGGGCAACTATATGTTGCGTGTTCACGTGTTGGGAAACCGTCGAATCTATTTGTGTTAGCTAAAGACAGGTTAACCAAAAACATTGTGCACCGATTGGTGTTAAATTAAATTGAAAGTATTTATAATTCAAAAAAAAAAATATTAATGTTTAAAAGTTTAAGACTGTCTGCCTTGCCTACCTCATTCATGAGTTTAAGCGTCACATGAATCCAGTGAATTTGTATACCAGCATCAACATTTTCGTCTTTGTTCGTAAATAATTTCATTGTACTAAAGGGTTATAGTAGTAGAAAGTCAAATAAGGAGATCACCATATTTTTTTACAAATACCATCTGTGTGAAAAAGCATAGTGGACTCCGTGACTGATGTTCTCTTATTGTTCCTCTTAGATTGTTTACTATAATGTAATATAACAAAAACTTTAGCCACAGCAACGCGTGGCCGGGTCAGCTAGTAGATTATATATTTCTACCATTGTTTCAATAAAATGCATATTATTTAAAAAAAAAATACTTTTATCTTTTCTAATTTATCTAAATAATTATATCTGCAATAAAAATTTAATTTGACCAAATATAATTAAATTATTAATACCTCCAAGGCCGATATACCAATCGGTTAAAGACCGTCTGTTTAACCATATTTCACTGCATATCGCACTCATCAGTGACATTAAGAAGAGCAGCACGAGAAGTAACAGTATCTGTGTATTGGTCAGTTTATCGACGGTGGATCTCTTCAAAGGAGCTTTGTTAGAATTTTTGAGCAGCTTTGTATCGTGACCCGTGTAAACAACTATTCCTACGATCCATGACGTGTTCCTAAGTTTGGCACCTCTTAACAGCATTTGATCCAAGTTTAATGGGTTACCTCTGAAAACAACAAATAAAAACTCCCACTCAATATACGAATCAAAATGCTATGCGGAAATTGATTACTTGACAAATTGAGAAAGTTGTAATTTTCAATTAATTTAATAAATAATAAAATGTCATTTAATGCATACAAAACTATTATTTCAATATCTATCAATAGCCATGACAAACAGATTGTATCCTCAAAATGGATAACATCCAATATACCTACTATATGCAAAATCATTGCCAACATGAAAGGCAACGCCTTCGAATTAAAAATGACCTTAATAGTTTAACTGATTATTTGATAAAACTACAAAAAAATAAATGATTATTAAGTGTGTGTTATATATTTACTTATAGCAAACAACAACTTGTTAAATCATGTAAATGGTTCTGAAAATTGTTTAACCAGTGCTTCAGTAGTTCATGAACCCTCTATTCCTACCAGAGAATAATAATACAAAACTAACCAATTTAATCAGCAAAGACCGACTCTTTTTCGTTACCTCAAAATGAATTCCATAATCTTTGTATGATTGGAGTAGAGTGACAATTCTAATTAATGTAAAATAGGAAGAATCTCTTTCTTACCTTTTGTTGGTTTCTTTGATGACACCATTAAACTCATAAAGATGTTTATTTGGTGGCTCACAGTCTATGGTGGCTTGAAAGTTTTGCAGGTCCGAGCCTTCTAAGAGACTAGCAGTATCTGGTAGGGCTTGTCTGATCTTTAAATTTGTTTCGCCGTCCAAATTTGCTGTCTCAATGAAAGACATTCCGTTAGGTTCACTTAAAAATAAAAATGGTAAATTATGATGCTATTTTGTTGTTACTTAAAAAGAAAAGTAGTTCAATAAAGGCTATATTATTTTATTTTTTGTAGTGACGGTGTTATAAACATATTAATTGTAATAGATTTCTAAACAAAAATTGATATTAATAATTATCATTTCAATATCAGTAGACTTTCTACATAAAAATTTAATTAATGTTTTTGGGGTAATAATGTAAAACTTGAAATGACAATATTAATTTTATTTTAATTAGTTTACAGAAAAATTTGATTGCTTGACATGGTAAAAACGAAGTACTGCCCTCTTTCTCGTGAAAGAATGTAAATTTACAAAATTAAATGAATAAAAGAAATACCAGTAAAAAAAAGAATAAAAATAATAATGATTTACCTCGAAGATATTAAGACAAGATCAGCAGGAAAGAAATTGTTATCTACGACTTTACATATATCTCCAACTTGCAACCTCTTCCATAATATGCTTTCCCATCCTTCAGGCCTCAGGACAAATACAAGCCTGTTGTTTGTTTCATCGTCGGCTCTGTGCCTTTTCTGAGAAAAAAAACGAATTATAAAACAAAACTGCACAAACAGCTTGTATGCAGCAAACAGAGGAGAATCTGGAGCAGCTGGAAAATTTATAACCTCCAAAATAGGTTTAAGAATTCTTAATGGAATCAACGTTCGTTCACCCTACGGACCAGTCTCCCTTTATGCAGAATGAAAATTTTTAAGGAGCCATTGTAAAATTTAGCTGTGCGTGCGTATCTCTACCGTATATAATAATACTTTTCGTGGTGGCTGATGTGATCGACAGTCTCGTTCGGGGATAATTTCTTTCATCAAAACTGAAAAACTGGGTTGAACTATGGAATCCACATTTCAGTGAATATTTATTTTTTTTAAATAATTGCTATGACCCAGGTCATAAACAATTTTTTGCGCCATATTCAACTAGGCCAAATATACCTGTCCTAGAGTCAGGGGAGATGGTGGTAATGAAACGTAAAGATTTATTATCAGTTATCATATTACCAGCATAACAAACAATACTAAGTCTAACTTAAATGTCTTAATGAAATTTCAATAAACAATAGTAACTACACCACTTTAGGAGTAAAAAATGTCAATGATTAACGATTTCTTTAAAATAATTGACATGTTTAATTATACTTAAATTTATTTTTTCTATTACAAATGCTATTACCAGAAATAAAAATAATAATCATAATTAACTATAGTTATTGCTATTAAATGACTAATGATCTTTAGGTATGGTATAGTATCTTTGTATATGCTCCACATACACCAAAATCACATAAAACAAACACTTTTATGACTCATCAACTTTATATATACATTTTATATGCTGATACTTATATATATTGCAAATAATATGTATAGTGAATTTAAAACATTTTTTTTATTTTATTATAAATAATAGGAAACTTTATATAGTCTTCATTTTGATAATTTTGGGTTGTTAAAATTTGTGTTTACTTTATTTTTCATATATAACATAATAATAATATTTATATGTGGTTTTTACAATCCACCACCATTAAATCATTTTGTAAGACTTTTATATAATGTATGGATATGCTTGGCTAAATGCTAAGGTAATTTAATATACCGATGGTCTATCAGAATTCAACATACACATATTATGTTCTAAATTCTGGGATCAGAAAAATGCAAAACTGATAACAATCATTTGGTGTATATTTTGTTTCTGGTTTAAACTCATTAGCCAAAATGATACATCTAATAACTTCTACTTAAGGACTTTGTAAATAGGTTCTCATAATAAAATATCTTGATACAGAGTAGTGAGTTTAGTGTTATCAAATTTAAAATAAAATGAACAAAGACTTTCTACAAAGAAGATAAGTGAAGAACTTATTCTTATAAATAACTAAGTATAGAAAATTTAAAATCTCCCGAAAAACACTGCTTATAAGGAGAGAGATGTTTGCTTGTTTTTGGTTTTTAATGTTTTTTCTTTTAGTATAATTATAATTTTTTTCTTGTATGTTATGGATTATCGGAGAGTTACAATTTTCATTGCTTTATATTTTTAAAGAGAAGTGAACGAGAATGGTATAAGAGTTGATTCAGCTAAATAATGAACTACAGACATTATCCAGACATTTACTAAATTTTTTAAATTAAAAGTAAACGTTTTTTAAAAATAAAAATGTGTCTTGTGTATAGCGTAACTTATAGACTTGAACAGGACAGAATACTGCTTTCTTTAGTACAGACGATAGTCTAGTTCAGAGGGCAGGAACACAGTATAGTAGTTTCAATCGCTTCTACGAATTCGCTGCACCATTATTATCTGTTGCTATACTAATATTGTCAAAATTTATTGTGAACCTGAATATATAAATTAATTAATTACGTTGCATCATAAACTTTTAATGCATGTAATTCAGGGCTGTAATCATAACTTCTCATTAATTATAACTTACTATTTAGTCCCAATACTAATGATGTATCATATTTAATCAGAATACACATACCCAATCCTCCAAGATTTCTTTGATAGCACTAACAGTTAATATAAATGTTAATGGGGTGACTGTAGTCCACCTTCCCGTAGGGGATACATCTGGTATTTGCTGCATAAGGGCAATCATCAGGAAGAAACAATTCGAATATCGTCGGAACTGCTCCAATAAAAATAGCGGCACAAAAGTAAAAAGGCTGGAAAAAAGGAAAATTATTACTTTAATATCTCTATTTGATTGATATGATTTATATGTGAGACATTAAACTTGTGATATTTTTTAAATGTGTGAAATAGCTTAGTTAGATGATCATGCATTATCCCTAAATGAGTAAAATCATGGATTTAGTTTAAAACTATTTATGATTGTTTATTAACAAAAAACATTTGAAATTAAAAACCACAATATTGCTTCTATTTATAAAGATTTATTTTATATAAAATACTATATGTTTTATAGATCATGGAGGTCTAGCGATACACCATTCGACCTTTTATCAAATGTTCGCAACTTCTTTTAAACATGGGTAAAATACAAATAATATTTTCGTTTATAGATCAAAGAAAGTTTTAAATCAGTGATTAGGTATACTCTAATACAATTAAGAGTAAAGTTTGACAGATTTAAGGGAAAACTGTGGAAAACAGATGTATTCTACACTCCTAGTTCATACAAAAATTTCTTTATTGTATTTGAATTTTTTTTTATAATGGAAAATCATGAAAAGTGGAATAACACAATTTTTGAAATTAGGTATTTAAATTTTCAAAAAACTTATACTTTTTGAGAAAGCGTTGGATATAAAGCTATAAGCTAAATAAATATAAAGTTGAGGCGTTTCAAACGTTTCATAAGATACAAATAACATTAGAAAAGTAAATTAAAATAACAATAATATGTAGATACGCAGATAGCGAATGCATTTTTAACAGATAGAGATTACTTTTAGGATTAACAGTAATGCTAAAGCGACTATGCATACGTCCGTAAAAATTTTAAAATATATAAAATTATTTATAATAACTTTAGAACAGCCTTCCCTTCCGGCCCATCCATTCTCTATGTATGTTGAATAATAACCTTTAATACTGGTAGTCAGGATAGAGAATACATTGCCTAGATCAGGGTTACGCGGCGATGAAGTCTATCCCACAATACAATCATTCTTCGACGCACACACCAAACTGAAATCAATAATATTCTGGCAGATGCAAACATCTCTCCTCACCCCCCCCCCCCTCCTACTAAGTACAGCGTATGTTGAATAAAAGCGTTTAATATCTGGTAACTAGGACATTAAAGACATTGCCTATAAATCGGGTCCATGTGGCAACAAAGTCCATTCCACAATTCAGTTTTTTTGTGACCCACACAATAGGGTTATTTTAGGATCAATAAAATACTGACTTTGATATTTTAGCAAATCAAAGTTTTCAGGAGCGATCCCTAAATATGCGACTACTTATATAAATATTAAAGCTTAAATAGGTACCTATATCAGGTATTGAATGTTTAATTAAACTGGAAAATAGTTATTTGTGACATAATTATTGCATAAACAAATTACAGGGCGATCTACCCTTGTAGCCAACGATCTTTTAAACATATAGATACGACATGTCATATAAATCGTCCTTGTGAAAACCCGACACCGGTAGATTTCCCCCCCCCCCCGCCGTAACACTTCGCTATGCTGGATAGAGACTTAACGCGATGACATTTGCGAGCGAGCGAGACGCGAGGAGTGTACTCGACGCAAAGTGGCGTACTTGGGCGTGGCGCGTTTTTCAACCTCAGTTGCCGTATCTATATGTTTTATAAGATCGTTGCTTGTGGCCCTATTCATGTATTGTTATAATGTGCCAGCTACTCACTTATATTTGGCTGTGGAGATTCGATTGTTGCAAAATTTATTTGGCTGTTGTCGATTGATAAAGATGACCCGATGTTCGAGTGGCTCAGCATTTGTATCTGACGTTGTTGCATCATCTTCATCTGAAAAAAAAAACAAAACAACGTAAGATTAATATAAAAAAAGCATAAGTCTCTCTAGAAAAATAAAACTGCTTTAATGCTAGATAGATTACGGGCGCAAGCGATAGGGGTGATGTCGTTTCTATATTGTTTAGGTCTTACTGGAAATAGCTGGTATCAATTATCAAACATTGATAGAATAAATGGGGTTTATTGTTTACTTCCCGGAATACTTCGCGAATGGAATGCACTTTTACAGGTCAGTATTTGGTTCATTTCAGTGATTCAAGGCTGTTTGTTACCGTAGGCTGCGCATTGTTAAACATTCAATTTTCCTTACCTATTAAGGTGCCACCAGTCCCTAAAACATGTTTTGTAACGTATTTTGGTGCATTTTGTCGAAGTTATTCCCAACAAATGGCTAAAACTAAAAATACCCAAATATTCTACATATATTAATTTAGTCCTTTGTTTAAAAAAAAAAATGAAATACACCTTATTATAGTAATAAAAATAAATAAATAAGAAAGTGTTGTTTTTTTCTTGCAACGATTTTCTTTTAAGTTGTGTAAGTGACGCGAACCTAATTTTTCTTTCTAAAGATAGACAATATAATAATCTAGGACATTACTTAAAAAAAACATTTTTTTCAAATGATAATAATTATTTAAATACAAAAAACATGTTTCATCGATTCCAAATGTAACGAATTCGCGGTCGGCGAGTATATCCGTCTCTTTTCTACACGTCAATGTTCGAATAAAGCCTACTCTTTCTAATCTCAAGGACAAATGCGTCCCGGGGCGCCTTAAACTAACAGTATCACCCAAACTAGCTAGGTGTTTCTAAATCTTGTAAATATACAAAAAAGTAGATACCTAGACAAATAAATTAATTAACTTTACTGTGCATTAGTGTAAACATTCATTCAAAATTTGAAGCACGGCATCGGTTAACGACGCCAGGCCAAACTGTCATTACAGCTTTCCACAATGTGGTCAGTTTCTTAATAATTTCTCAGACTGTCATTCAGAATGAATATTTCTATTTTGAATTTCAATATTAGAAAGATTTGATCGTGTTCAATCTGGATTCAAGCCAAAATGTTTTCCATAATAATGTGACCTAGAAACGGTGTGCCAATGCCAAAGAGTTATGTCGGCCTTAAAAAGACTATACTTAGGTAATAAAAAATGTTGCCTTCTTATCTGAATGGTTTTGTCATCTATTTTGGTTGAATATTTTGTCGTCAATTAAGTTTTTTTTTCAGTTCTAAATTGAACTGAAGTTCTAAGTTCGGTCAGCGGCTAAATGTTTTAAACATGACAAGTCTTTGTTCTTTGAATTTATTCATTACTGTGAAGAGTATTTTTTATTCTACATTTTAGCCCGTAACATGAAATAATAATAAGCGCAATTTTCATATTTAACCATGAAATATGTATTTATATTTGTTATAAATATATCTTTCTTATGATTATATAAATTATGAAATTTTATGGTCATAAGAGATGGATAGTAAAAACGTATTGTTGACAAATATAACGCCAGATACTTTATATTTACAGATACAAGTAAGAGTACATCCGTACGAGCGTTAAATTAGTTAAATAAAGGATTTTATTACCAGCGACGCGCGAAGAAGTCGCTTTATGTTCGAGTTGCGCACTTTGCTCAGGTTCCAAAGGAGAGATCGTGCACACGAAGAAGACCATGGCACACAGCTCATGGAACCGGCGTGGGAGGAAGGAGAAGGACTTCAGGAAAACTACCAATCCACCAGGATATGTAGTCTACGGGAAGATAAATACTTAGTATTAATTTGAGATGGTAATTCTGTGACTCGTATGAATAATAATAAAAAACCTGCGTACAATCAAAATACATGTCAAAATGTAGAGTTTTATTCTATTTTAATCCAGAATATTAAATTGTAAAGTTTTACAAACTCATACAAATACGTTAAAAAATAATGCTACAATTTGTATATTACTGGTTGTCGAGTTAGTTTGGTGTACATACGATCGTGATAATAGCCAATCTCAATAACAAACTGATGACGAGGCGTCGTTCGGAGGTTTTCGCGTGATATTACGAATCACAAGAATATTGAGTTTTGAACTAATGAAAAAAAAAATGCCTTAATTCTGTAGATGTATCACAAATCAAATCATAAAGTTATAGACACTGGCCAAATAGAAAATATAAAGATATCAATATATCTAAAAATTGCTCACATGGAAATACAAAAATGTTTCAAGGAACAAATAATGTAATTTTATTAAAAACTTAAATACAGAAAAAAGGTTCAAAGGTAAGTAAAGTGATTTTAATATTGTTGCCTTACGTAAAGTAGGAGGTAGGGGATAATATTTAGGATTCTTAAAAAAAACGTATCAAATTAGTGAGACGTACCGCGGTTAGAAATGTCAACACTATTAGATTTAGTGTGGATGAAACTTTTCACTTTTCCCGACATATTTTTACCTGTCGAAAACGTGCATAATGAACGAGTGCTTAATGGACTTCTTTGGAATAGCGGAAAAAAAAGATATTGGTGTGTGAGTGTGGCATTGATCGATGGTTAATAATGAACAAAGGCTAGGCGATGAATTAAAATCGATTGCTCGGTTTATAAGGGGCTTTTGTCGTTCACTTCACAGGTTGCCGTATTTATCATAAAACGACCCAGAACTGCCGTAAATATGTATTATTTGTTGAGAAAAACATTAAATTCCTATTATTAATCAAATCACTAACACAACACTAAACACTAATTATTCGATATTATTTTATTCACCATAAAGATTTCTTAATGTCTCTTGCTTATTCAGAAAACATTGCTCTTTATTTATCATTTCATAACACATTAGTGTTTCGTTCAGACAAAATGCGGGGGGGGGGGGCATTTATGAGGTTCGGGGGGAGGGGGGGTGGAGTAAATAAAACAAAGTAATATTACTTAATTTAATATAATAGTAAAGGGCTACAAATTAAGGGAAAGATACAATTGATATGAATTAAAATTGTCAAAGGCTTATATTTTTTAATTACGGAAATCTTATTCTTGGCGTTGTGAGTATAGCGGGGTCGCCGAGAGAATTTTCTCCGGAGGGCCGCCAGGGTTACTCCGGACTAGTACCTGAAAGAAACAATGTCACACGTGTCTTTGGACACCCGTAACGCTGAGTCTAATTTCGGCCTCTGTAACCAAAAGAGCTTTCACCTTGTTCATGTGTTTGTTGAAAATGTACTGCAAAATGCACAAACACTTATTGGCCATTGGATTGCAGTATTTATTTGCGGAAATGAAAATGCTGCCGTATGCCGGATGTCAGTTTAAATTGTTAATTATGTATTTCTATGTAACTGTCATTTTTTTATAGCTGTAAGCATTTCTTATACAAATAAAAAATAAATATGAATGAAATCGTCGTCCTATGCATTCGCATACGTACCCATTTCAGTAATGTCGATGTTGGTATTTCGAAAAACAGCACGGATAAGAAAAATAGCTTGTCTATGCTGAGTTAAGTCAAAAGCTTGCTTTAGTTGTGTGTGGGAACAAGATGGTTCGAATGGTGGGCTGCGAACCCCGTGTCAAATTAATCACACCTTTACTTATTCAACCTAACATCGCCTTATTATCTGGGTTCGTGAAGACGACTTTGAGGTCATATGTTCTATGGAAGTTTTTATAAATTTGAAAAAAAAAGTAAATTAAATTAGTATTAGGTATTGAATTAACTTAAACGAGTGAGTTAGTACAAACAAAAGCGATTAAAAATATAGGTCGCGCGCTCCGCGTCGACCATAACACGCTGTTATGGTCGACGCGGTATTTTTCGTTAATCGTTTCTATACGTTTAGTAAAGCATTTAGTTAAATTAGATCCATTAATTAATATAATTCACTAATCACTTATACAAACAGTCGCATTCGAATAAGTAAATACATTCACTCTGTACTCATATAACTAGTTTTTGAAACATTTATGTAAGCATTGTTATGATGCACTCAAAAAAAAAATATTTGTTTTACAATAAACAAAATAATATGTTTACAACCCATACCAAACCAAACCAAAAATTATAACTAAATATATCATTGCTTGCTAGAGCTACGAAGAGATTTTAAAATTTTCATTCAACGACTACATTTTAACAGAACAGTAATTATGACCTGAAAGTATTTTGTCAGTGTTCTAATAGGGTTTAATGTTTAAAAAAACTTTGCTCTAATGTATCGAACGCGGTGTGTCATGGTATGTACGGATATCATTTTATATAATTATAATTATGTGCAATAATATTATAACTTTAAGTTCATTGTCGGTGTCGTGGGAAATTTAAAATAAAAGTAGGTAATTTCGATATACGAGATAAAAACGGTCGCATTTGCCGATGCACTTAAAAATTCCTAAAGTACGCCTAGCTAGAAACTATTACTTTATGCTGGATGTAAAGCAAAATGGATCAAAACTGACCCTTCCAGGTAGATAACACAAAGCGAGGATTATGAACTAACATGCTGAAAGTTTATTGCGGCAAATTACGGTATCTGAGATGGTTTCCCTTAATCCTTTAATGTCGGTGTGGGTTTTTTTTTTCGAAACCTTTAAAAAAAAAATAGTATAAATCCAGTGAAGTGTATTATTTTGGGTAAGCTTTGCAAAAACTGTGTAAAACTTTATATTTATTACTGAACCCAGGCCTAGCCTACTAAGATTCACTGTGATTATTTTCATTTGTGAACTTTATTGTTGTAACACTATTAAATTCAAATAATATTGTTCTGCATATAAACTGATCCACTATATTTTACTAATACCTCAACTGAGATTTACGACCTCAAGTTCGGGTTCTATGTTTTTTAGTGAATAAAAATTGCATTTTTTTCCAAATCAAAATATTATTTTCTTTTGCCTACTAATCGACGCAGCTGAACTGAATGACCATGTCTAATCAAGAAATTAGAAAATATTCAGGGACCTGCGAAAGCTGTCCCACAGCGGAGGCTGTATGGATTCTGCTTGCTGGCAAATAACCCCTACGAGTAAAAACGAAAAAGAGATTTGCCGACCGTTGTTATTGTAAACAACGGTGTCAGCAGATCGGCTATAGGCGGCACAAATCAAGGGGAAAAAATGTCCGGACATACGTAGTCCTCAGGAGTAGGCTATTTGTCTGGACAGTCGGCATGCACACAAAATTGGGATAATTATTTTTTAACTGTACGTTTTATTTGAAAGGATACTCTATATATAGTTAAAGCAGGATATCTTAGCGTAAAGTGTATCGTAAAATTAGAGGTAAATATTTAAATAGTTTTTTTTATGTATTTATTAATAGCCTGTAAATTTAAAAAACTGTAACATATGTTTAGGGCCCATTCCACCAAATTTACGCTCAATGCTTTACTGATGGGAAATATATATAATATTTTAAATAAAGTCGGCATGTCATATAAAAACAATATAGCCAGTGTCAATGTCAGTGATATGAGTAATATTTAGGTATTTTTTTATTTTCCAAATAATTTCGTTTTGATATTCAAATCTAGCCTCAAACAAAGCTCGTTTACGGTTAATGCGTTTTAGAGACTTTTCCCAGTAAACTAATTAAAAATCACAATCTATTTAGCGCATGCCCTTCTTTATATCTTCTTCTTAAAGATGCGCTGCTCATTTTTTCAAAAAAAAACTTACTTTTCTTAATTTTTGTGACACAATATCGTTGAATATTTTCTTAAGCAAATGTCCATTTAAAGTTTTTACAAATGAAATTATTTTATAGAAAACGATTGTAACAATTTAAAAAGAGTATTAATCAACATGACTAAAAATAAAAGTTATGAGAATTATGCATTATGAATGCATTATGCATTATGAATTATGGATCAAGAATGTTGAATTTGAGGCATAAAAAAAATCGGTCGATGTGAACTGAGTTTAAACGCCGAGGGTAAATAAGAAAAGAGAGATGAGCTTAGGATTCAATAAAAAAATAATCTAATAATAAATACCAAGACACATATCTTCATTAATAAAAATAGATTAAATAGAGGATATAATAGAAAATAATATCGCGATATGTAATCTGTATTATAAAATTTTATTTGTACATACACACTACTCACTATACATATTTTTGAACCACGAATTTTGCTAAGTTTAAGGTCATATATCTTCAGATGTAGGCTTTCTTTTGACCTGATTTTTACGGTTTGATTTTTTTACGAGGGTTTCAATAGTCATACAAAAAAATGAAATTTCTGGTATATGAGGTTTTCGAGTTGGAAACATAACGGACGGCAGAACATCTCTGGATAATTTTCGTTTCACTATTTGTACCTTTCCTATGATCTTTGCCTGATATTACCAACATTTTATACCTTATGCTTTTATTGGAATATTTTAAAAAAAATATCTATAATAGCGTCATCATAAAATAAAATAAAAAGGTTACAGAGAAGACGAATAAAAGTATGGTTATAAAGGAAGAGAAAATATATGTTCATTATCCATGGATTGATGGTTCTCTCTAATAGTAAAAACATTCGACTGACAGCCGGTGACAGCGAGGTAATTTTATCCACTGTATTCATGCTTTGGGCATTTATGTTCGCATTCAATTTAATTCTAGAGATGAGAGAGTTTTCCAGCGTTAGGTGAACTGCAAATATTGGCAATCATCCAAAAATGCAATCCAGGTGGCCAAGCCAGTCGCTTATGAATAGAGGTCGCGAAACCTCAAAATATGTGACTCTCATTCTATTTTACCAGCATTCTCGATAAAAATAAACGCACTTCAACTTTACACGCCGACGTCTTTAATACAAGCAGAAATTAATGAAAATCATAGATTATTTATATTTATCTGTTTTGTTAAAGCGTTTCCTTTCCAAGTAGAATGATTTTGAATTCTATAAAAGGCTAGATAATTAAAATATAAAACGGTATATAGTATTATTTTCATATTAACTAAAATACGTACATTACAATTTCGTAATAATTATATATTTAGGTAATTAGTCTGAATGTGAATAATGATTTTATAGTTTTGGATATATGTATCAGTAATGTGAACGCGAAAAAAATCGTTATTGAGATTTCGCGGCCTGTAATACGTGGTCTGAGATTCCTGAGTCAAATTGATTAAGGTTTTAAAATGGCAAGGGCTTGCATGAAATAAATACCGATTTTGCGACACGCATACGCAAAGTTAGACTACTCCAATTTACTTTAAAAAGGGTTCATCCTAGGTTCATCCTAATTCTTATTCAACTTTACAGAAATCCTGCCTCTACTACAAGCTAAAATGTAGAGCGTGGTTAGTTTAACAGCAAACTAATTGAATAGAATACCGTATTTATTTAATTTATTTATACAGTAACCAAAATACATACACATACAGGGCAGTAGTAATGGTAAGAGTTCAATTAATGTAACCAACAAGCGACTAGCGATACTGTACTCGATGCCGCCCCGTCTGTTCCAAAGGAGGCAGTCATTATTAGTCGATACGCGTATTTCGGTATTATTATTGGAAATAAAAACTTTTCAGAGCACACTAGTTTGAATAAAGTAAAACGAACATTGCAATAAAACATATTTTTTTATTTTAAGTAGGTATAAATTTCATTACAAATATATAGAAGACACAGGTAAGTAAAATCTCCCCAAATTATAATAAACTTTATTAATATGTAATATTAAATTTTAAAATATTAGAAAATACAAAATATTCGAATTATCCGAAACAATAAATAACAGATCCTTCAAAGTTCAAAATAGTGTGTCCATCATTAATTATTAAATAATAATTAAATCATTTTTTTTTTCGGTTGATGGTTGATATATTATTTTTTAATGTTTGAATCTTTAATACCACGCTAAGTAACTAATTTTAGATACCAAATTGAAAATCAATGCTATTTTTTTACAATATTTTATAAAAAATATACCAGATTTTAATTGTTTGTAGACAACTTACACTAACAGATCTATAAACGAGGGATATATGCGTCATCATTACATTGTAGTTTAACCATGATAAAATAATATTTTTAGTAACATTTAGTTGATAAGGCACAATTGTGCACAGGAAACGACAAAAAATATCGCAAATAAGATTAAATTCAATCACAAAAAAAAATACACAATTACATTGACATGACTATAGCACACCCATTTTTTGTGTGATCCGTGCAAAAGAATTGGCTTATTTTTTGTAACTTACAATCATTGTTGTGACACGCTTTTCTATAGTGCTTGATCATTGACATATATAAAATGTTATTTGGCGGTAGACGTTCCAAAAAAAATATGGATGGCCGACGGACCATGAAGGCAAAGTCGATTGTCAAAAGATTACAACACAATCTGTTTAGTATATTTTCGTCGTTATTACAACTGAAACCCTTAAAAAAATGTTATGTTAATAATCTACAAACGTTGGCATTTTATTTTTTATCCAGAGATGATATAATGACCCTAGATAAGCCCAAATGGCATAAATCCGAAAGATAAAAGTACATTAAGATAGTCAATCGTAAATGTGTTTATTTTTACTTCCTATTTTACTTTTTTCCGAAATGTAAAATCGACTGATGACATAGGGAAATAAAAATACTCGTCCTCGGTATTACAGAAAAAACGCTGATTAGATTTTATCGGGCTTTTCCGGGAATTCATTTAAAATGTAAAAAGTAAAAAAAAAAAACTAAGAAATAACACACTTCTTATTAAACAAAAAAAAAAAAAAAACAGATCGACCGAACTTCAAGTCAGCGCAATAATATTATTGTTTAATGTAGGCACTGAATTAATAGAAATAAAAAAAAAATAACCAATTAAAAAATAACATTATTTTAATCAGACGCGTTGTGCGTAATCAAAAGTGAAGTCGCACTAGAAAAGTAGTATTAGTAGGTAAATATGTAGTGCTAGAAAAGAATTTTATTGTATCGTTGTTTTGTAGATAAATAAATAAAAATAAAAAAATGTTTGTCTAATCTTCAAATCGCTTTAGTCCACCGTGGTTTCATCGCGTTTCAACGAGCATGTATCTGATAGTTTGTATGACCCTTTGGGAAAATGTATATGCTACTATTTCGCTGTATGCTTACCTGCTAATAAATAAATAAATAAAATAAATACTCTTTCCGATATGTCGGTCTCTTTCTATGAAACAATAGATTCCGTTGAATGATAAAGAAACAAAACAAGTGTGCCTATGTGGACACGATTTTTGAAGTACCATCATGAAAATAACCCGCGTATTAAAAGAATATTTCTATGAATAATTGATATCTCGCTGCAACGGTTCTTTTATATTGAAGAAATATTCCCAAATAAAAACTGTTCGGCATAAATCGAAAATCAACTCGGATAAATGTCTCAAGGAGGTTAGTAGGTATGTACTCACTTTTCAGAAGGAAGACCCTCACGGCTCTGTACGCCGACGTGAAGGACATGTCTCCAAGTTCTCCTCTCCGCGTCTTCCAAATACTCAATTGAAGCAAACGCAACAATTTAAAAGATCGAACGAACCGGTAACCAAACATCGATCACAAGAAAGGTTTCGGATATCAGGCACATACTCTAATTAAGGCACATTAAATCCGTGAAAAGGCACATTATTTCCTAAACTGTGCAATCGCATGACCACATAACCACACATACGGTGTCATGTGTTTTGTCCACAATGAGTCTAGCCGTTATCAGTGCTGTAAGTACACTCGGAATGGTCCTGAATCGGGCCGAATTAATTTAATCAGCTGATCGATAAGATAGCGGGCACATGCATCTTTGTAGACATACATAGCCAATTGGGGTATTCCGGTGAAAATATTATAAACCACAAAAAAAAAACAATTTAACGATAAACTTTACTAAAATTATTCACTAGTAATTATGTATCCGAGGCACGCGTGTTTTTTTTTTAAATATTTATAAAATGTAAACGTTTTTTTCTGTTTGACTTCAACGTTCCGTTTTAATTACATGTCAGTTGCCATACTTTTTTTTAAAAAAAACTTTCTTTTATCAATAAACGAATAAAACACGCGCTGGAAGTAAGGAAGTTGATTAAATTTGTCATCGCCTGCATAATAATGTAAAAAATTATATTTCGAAATTACTGGCATCCACATCCAAAAACGTTCTCGCACGCCTATAAGAAAAAAATCCAATGAGCCAATGAGCTAAATTTAGCCAATGAGAGCATCACCTCCTAGCGTCCTCCGGAGTTTAACCGAAGAAGTCACATTAGATGACTAGAAAAACTGCCTAAAAAAATTTTACTTAAAAAAGTGTTTATCTATTGCTAGAGTGTGAATAATAGAAATGTGTAAAGTATTTATGATGGGCGATTTTATCGACTGTTTACGAACTATAAAATGGGGCATAGCGAACGAAATTCAACGATGCGACTCGACTCGACTCGAGTCGATTCGAGTCGGTTCGAGTCGATTCGAGTCGAGCGGTCGAACGCGTCGTCGAGTCGGAGTCGAAGCGGGAGTCGCGACACCGTCGACGGTCGACGCCACGCTGTCGCCAGCTACTAAGCGGCGGCCGCGACCGCGAGCGAATCGGGACCGATACTGCGGCGATACTCGCAATCGATGATTAGATGCGATTCGTGATTTTGAATAATACCTACTTCTATAAGTTCATGACAATGACGTTAAAATATACAATAAGTTCACTTCAGTACTTAGGAAATCTTTATACAAAACCAACGAATAACTCTTCACTCTAACCGGCACATAGCTGTTCTCCCGAGTCATCGTCACGCGAACCCGAGACAGTACACGATTGCGGATTGGGGAGGGGGGATCGGCCATTTTGGACGTCTGCGGATTTTTTTTTGGGTGTTTTGCTCGGCGGATTTTGGTGGTTATTACAAAAACATACAAATATAACCCACCCCGCCCCCATTTCTACCCACGACTTTTTAACCTCCGGCACAGAGGGTATTTTTTATTTGTTTAGCCGTTAGAATATCATCAGCTCTTTTCTAGCTGATGAAGGGATGTCAGCAACTTCAACAGGTCTGACGATTCGAAATTTAGTATTCTGTTACTTTAATGATATTGCAAGAACATGGTAACCTTGACCTGAACTGATTCCGCAGCATCACCTGGAATCTTCAGGATGCCCAACTCCTCACCAAATTATAGCACAGGTATCGCGTTTGGGCTCATTGGAGTGGTCTCAATGAATGGGTTAAGAATATTTGTTTAACCGCTTGTGTCGGGGATTTTTTAAATTTTTAGTGTTTTTTCTATTGAATTCTACAATACTTCATCTTAAAAAAATCGTAAAAAAATAATTAAATCATTTCATTGCCCAAGAAATTTAATCTTAGTGGTCAAATTGTTTGACAAATCAATTATCAATGACAAAATGATTATTTTCTGAATAGATATTTAGTAAATAAAATAATGGCACTTATGCAATGGGGACCTACTAAGTAAAAGTGCTGTTTTCATATTATCGTATATAGTATATGTGGAACTACAAATGAACCTATCTGGCCAGCATGCCATGCCTTCTTATGTTGGCCGCAAAGAATAAAATAAATATTCAGAACAATAATACTGTATTCAAATCTTTTCTTGCTGCCAGAGCGATTGATGAATGGAAATTAGTTTCCGACCACCTATAGGTTGTGTGAGGGTGTGTGTTAATAAGGTTGATAAGGCTTCAACAATAATTGGTGAAGGCTTATCAACAATAATTGTTTATTTAAACAAGATAATTCCTTATGTTCTAGAAATTGCATTATCGATAATCGAAAAATGTTCTTTATCCCTGTTACTGGAAGCAGTACTTAAAAACTGCAAATTGTGATACAAGCAAGGGTTATATATGACCAAACCCATAGCCTCTCTTTTTTTCGTGCAGTGAATGTAGTAAATAGGCTTCAAAATTGCGGACATTAAAAGATTTTTTAATTTAGTTCTTTGTCAACTCCGCACATGTTTGACAAATGTAAATGCCACGGTGATATCAGAAACGACATGTAATGCCTAATTTAGATAATTACTCAGCCGTATAAATATTCATTAGTAATTTTGAACAGGTTTGTTAGGTATATACTAAGTAGCCGTGTATGATTGTCATTTACATATATAAAAATATTTTCAGCCCAAATAAAATGATGTAGTCACTATGCAAACTGTAACAGATTTAATCTTTTGGCGTGGATGCCTGACGTATGGAGCTTTGAAAACATCAGACGAGAAGTTTAAATATAATAAAAGTTATGCGATCTACTAAGTCCTAAGCGAGGCGCTAGAGTAGGTACTTGTTACAAAAGTTCCTTTGTAAGACTTGCAGCCTGGAGTGCAGGGTATGGCTGCTTCGTCAGAAGCATTCTTCTTGTATCACTGTTTGACGTGCAACCGTATGATATCCAGTAGGCGATACGCAGCTCAGATGACAGTCTTTGCGTTTGATTTTGCAGAGTCCTACCCCACGAGGCCAGATCTGACTAATTCTTCGTGTAAAGGTCGAGGACGCTTGCTCAGAGTCTGAAGTATTAGTGCGAATCGGCGGCGGTGAGTAGAAGACAGTGTTGCAGATTGATTAACCCAACAAACATGTCCTTGCTTGAAGGGCTGCTCTGAACCTTTTCAGAAGTTTATTTCAACATTGAAAATCTCAACTGCGGACGTTGCTTCTGGGGAAATTTTTAAAAAATTGGTAGTTCCTGGATATGAATTTCCGAGTTTCATTGTAGATCGTTTTATATTACAAAGATTTTAAGGCCAAACCCTCGAAATTTTACATGTAAGCGAGCAGCAACAAGGAAACAATAAATTAAGGAGAGCAGGAGGATATAAATTCCAAATTTTTTCGCTATTTCTATTAAAGTTGGTAATAGTGCTGCTCAAACCAATTTTCAAGTTCAGCTCCCATAGTTATTGCTACATTAGATATTTGTGTGGACTTGTTTGAAAATATATATATAGGCTTTAAGTTTCCTTACGAAGATGACATCGAAAATAACCCGATTACAGGACATTGGGAAGATCCGCTTGCTGGGACAGGTATTTTTAGGATGACAATCATCAGGTCAGATTTGTCTTTTACGGGTTGCACCTCTGCGCCCGAAGTGCCAAGGACGTATTTTTTTCTTTTCCAAATCTCTTTCTCAAATCTTTCGAAGGCAGAAATGCATTAGCGAACAATGGAGGATCAATGATTTTTTTCGCCACAAGTACTCATGTTACAGGATTTGCATATGACTTTCGCTGAATCAAATCTGTTAAATCTCTTACGGTTAATAAAAAGTACAGATTTCAAAACTCGTCATAGAAAAAAGAGAGGGAACTTCCACTAAAAGACGCGCGTGTCGGGATTTTTGTCATATTTGAATTTTGTTTTAAGAAATATAAGATATATATTAAATAACTGCTATTTACACATAAACTGGAGTTTTTTTTATTATTTATTTTATTGTAGGAAAAATATTGACTTCCCGAAAACAAATTTAATGTACGGTCGAGTGGCGGGCAATAGCTGCGCACGGCGCCGCATCATACAACTTGACTGACGCAAACTGAACAAAATCCCTAAGCGACAGACCCGTTATGACCCTGCAAATCTGATAGTGTGATTGATTAAATATCAATAGGAGTATTGTATAGTGATTGTGTTCTACTTGTGTTAATGTTATGTTAGTAAAGTTAGTTATTTATTTTTCATGTACTCTTTTTTTCTGTGTTAAATGTTGCTTAATTCTTGTTGTTGTCCTGTTTTATCTAATTAAAAAATGTATGTAAATTTAGTACGTATAGTTTCTAAGACTTGTCATCAAATTGAGTTTCTGGCAGCCTAAACCATGGTTTTGCCAGAACCCATTTAATGTAGTTATTATGTCTTTTTTTTAATAAACATAAAAATAAATAAAATAAATTAGTAACTTTTTGTGCACATGACTGTACCGCATTACACCGTGATTGATACATTCTCAATAGCTCTTGTATGTACGGTATCAGTATGACAAGAGAAATCGATTACATAATAATCTGAAAAGGCCACGATGCATCGATCCACCATGAGCGAAGGAGGAGGAATAAGTTGCCACTGTTATTATGTGACCCTCAGGGTTAGGGTACTGTACCATATACTGTACGTGTACTCGTATATGTAGAACTTATTATCTTTTATATTATATTGTGTTTTATATTATATTTTGGTGATTGTCTGGATTCACCAACCCCTCCTACTTCCTGGTCCTGGCCTCGCTCCAGAATGTGTTTTCTATTTTTTTAAGTTTGGAGGAAACTGTTATTGGCTTTGTGTTTTGTGTTTTTTTGATTTATTGCAATTACTATGTAAGCTGTTGTTTCCTGAAATAAATAAACTAGCAAATGGAATATCGAACCTACTTCAAGCTGCGCTGGCAGTTGATGGTCATCTGACCAAAACCCTGATATGATATACTGCGGACATTACCAAGTGCAGTTTTGACTATAAATTATTATCACAAGACACGAAACTTGTTAATCGATAAACCCTCGCAAGAAATCGGCGCGACGTGGCATAGCAGGATGCTTGGTTGACGATCATGATTACGGATCATTTCTTACTGAACGATGGACGCGTTACACGATACTTAATTCGAAATTAAAATATTTTTTATAAAATAGTTTAATTCACCTTGCATTTGCTTATCGATGCAACAGTACCACACAACACTAGCGCGGCTTCATAAGCCGTGCAAATGTGAGTGAGAGGTTCAATATAAATGATTTACAACCTAATGTGTAAGTATATATTTGACACGCGTAATGTGTTTATGAATCACAGAAATCATCGGGAAATGAAACAAAATGATTTACAAATAAGAGCCAAGAACACGGAAGAAATACGGCTTAGTGTAGAAACACGAAGAGTGTAGTGTAGAGACACGTGAAGTAGTCGGCAATATTATGGAAATGTGATACGCGTATGTCTAGATTTATTAAATTTTTCGGATATAAGGATAGCCCAGAAGTTAGCGAAATTTTACTTCTATTTAACCGTGCAAAATATAGTATAAGGTAAACCAATTTACTATGTTTATAGATTTTTAAAATATGTCGTCGAAAACCAAAATATCATTCTAACGTATTTTCATAATACGATTGAACTTTCTTAGAGGTGTCGCTTAATGCAGTTGGTATAATAGCTTTCGTCTTTTTTTAGATGGATTTCTTTAGAAAAGCTACCTATTGTCATGACTTCTGGAAAATGTCGACATATCTTCGCGTTTCACATCCCTTAGAACCCAAAACCACCCTTGGTTAAAAAAATTATAAATATATCTATATATCACTTTCTTGTGGACGCGATAACTGCCGTAATTTTACACAAATCACTTTCAAATTCACACATAAAATTTAAGAGCACAATATTTTGGTCAAGTTCGTTAATGGACATCAGACTAGGGGGGCGGGAATGGGAGAGGGGGGTTTCGAAAAAGTGAAATTTTGCTATAACTTTCTTAGTATATAAGATATCGAATTAATTTAACTTTTGTATTATTCCTTTAATAGGGGCCTAAAACTAATCTTAGAAAACTTTTTTGGTAGAACCAACCATTGCTCTTAGGATTGGGAAAAATTGGTTTTTCAAAATCCAAATCAGTTCAAAATGTTAATTGTAAATCTATAATTTCCATACAATTTTTGTTTGAAACAATTTTTGATATGAGCAACCCTTACGGCACAGATTCAGTATACGCACTCTCGCTGCGCAAGTTTTCGGGGTATGCATACCTCACCATGAAGCGTGTTGGTAGCTAAATTTAGGCTTTTGAAGAATCACACGCGCGTCTGCAGATGATTCAAATTTGGTTGGCAAACACATAATTTGCTCCTGCGGTTTCTAAAGCGATGAACGTGTTGACCTGTTGAGTCTAAGAGATATTGAGGAACAGGTTGTGTTTGGAAAAATACGATGTCTTTAGGCGATAAATGAGATTTGTTAAGACCCAGGGTAGCCTCACAAGCCATCGGATAGCTTGACTACAACAGGTCCCACCCTATGTGCCCGTGTTCAATAAATTTGTACAAAGAACTGGTCTACGTAACATTTCCTTTGCTCAATTGCTCGGCCTACATAATTTATGAATCTAAATCGATCGTGATCAACTTGGGGTTGGTTAAGGTTTATTTTTAAAACCAGATTACTTTTTAAGTTATCTTTGATTACAAATATTATATTATTCATTTTATGCAAGAAACAAATCTTATTCTAAAAATATTATTCTATTTATGATCAAAAACCAAAATCAAGGTATTAACTTTAGTTGCGATCAGCCGGTCGAAGGTACGCGCGAACTCACTTAACGGTAGAATTCAAACTATTTAAACGGTATTTCACAAACTGTTCTTTTTCATAATTAGGTTTCAACAAATAGATGCCTGTATAAATCCATCTAAATCTTGATGGGATTCAATATTCAAAACCTTAAAAAGAATAAAAACGTAAGTGGAAGAAAAAAAGAAGTGAATGTGGGTAGGTTAGAAGCAAGAAATAGAAGCGAAGAAAGAGTAGGGAAAACATGGCATTGCTATAAAGTCAAGTTTTTGACAGGTAAAAGTAAATGTGTGTGTACACGTTTACTGCTTGCAACCACCTAGCATTTACAGAAAGACTAATATCGGTAGGGAATTAATATCCTAATCGCCTTTGTCAGGATATTCAGACGGTTTTGGCCAAGACAGCCACGAGGGACAAACCGGTTCGAGTTGACCACGGCTGATAGAGTGATGTTGACAGAGAGAGTACAGGTGTGAAAGTGCCATGATCGGCTAACAAAACAAATACCTCAACAACTGTCTGATAAGTTGATAATGACCGGTTTCCAGTATGAATTTGAGAAAAGGAAACGAATCGTGATCGATCCTGCTAACCCCTTTCCCCCAAACTAAAGATCACGGGCCCCACATACCATAGTTGAGTTTTTAGCTTCAATGCATAGATGCTTCGTGTATAAGAAGCTACTGTTCCCGTCCTTTAACCGCCTAGGTCTGTCCGTCTGTCCGTCCGTCCGTCTGTTGCATCATTTAGCTCGAAAAGTACAAATGCGAGAGTTGAATTTTTGTATGAGGATTGATGCTCTTGAAAAACAATTATAGCCGTTTAGACCACATCGAAGGCTGGTCGGATAATATATATATCTAACATTAAACTCAACTTTAATTATGCTAATAAATGAAACATTGACAGGAATAGAATCGATAGCGAGCGCGAATATGATATTCGAATTTTAAAAATATGACAGCACATCTGTCGGAAACCTGAGGACGTATTATTTATTGCTGGCCAGTTAATTATGTCTCATCTATGTGCGTAAATAGAAGATTTCGGTGTGTGTGATCGAATATGGGGATTTCAACGAACGACGAAAATGCTCAAAACAAGATAATAGATAAAAAACGTTTTAATCAAGTTATAAGAGCAACGGGAGTAAATTCTAAATCAATATTTAGAAAAAGTGGTGGTATATTATTTTCGCCAATACCTCGATGTTATGCACTTGATGAATTAATAGTTTTGCATTAACTCTCAATCCCAAACAGATGTACAAATTTACTCTAGGAGTGTGAAATAGACTGCCGACATTTTTTCATACGGTTAAATCTGCTAAATATTTTACCAGACTCGATATGCGAAGCCATATTCGAATATCGACCGACTATTGCTATAAGATACTAATTGCTAAATGACCAAATTTGAATTTGAATAATTTGACCAAATTTGAAAAATCGTTTAGAAATCCATTAAACAATACAAAATAAGATAGTACCTTGTCATCATGATGAGACGAGAATATAATTGATATTTAACTATTCGAGAAACTGGATACAATCAGTTAAAGTACCAATATTTAAATAAATGTTACATGGAAAAATCTGTATTTCTCAATACTTACATTACCATTTCATATTCATAATAATAAAGTTGATTTTCAAAATGTCTAAAAGAGTTCGTTTTTTGTGTAAATAAAATATAAATATAATAAAGTGTAATAATTGCGTTATTTTAATAAATGTTGCGAATAATTTAATTAAAATGTTAATTACAAGAAGTGAAAAATAACTAAAAATCACGTCATCGGTATTGAACCTGTACTCAACACATGAACATCGAACGTAAAATTTTGCATGCGTCTTTATAAAACTAATACTTCCATACTCACGTCTGGATATACGCGACCGAAGGTCCCTGTAAAAGGATCGCAACGGTATTCTCCGCAGGAATTCCATCCCGTCGGAACAATGGACCATCAGATTAAAGGCATCTTTTTAATGAATCCACTGAAAAAAGATGACACTGTCAGGATTCCGCCAATCAAATAAATATATGAGTAGGTAATCCTTCACCACAATTGTTAACATTTATTTTATCAGTTAGGTAAAAAGCAGGCGAGTTGTGCGGCAGTATATAACAATATATATAAAATTAGTTAAATTAAATATATAAAAAGCAATTTTAGTGAACAACCATGCGATATAATGCATTAAGACATCGGAAGCAATGTTAGGAGTTTGATAACAAAGTGGTGGTCACTTGTATGCTAGTGACTAGTGGTCACTTTAAACTTTAAGAGCGTACTAACGATAAAAGGCTTCAACAGAAAATTTTGTATAAATAAATAAATTCTGGCATGTGTGTACCAAACCAAACCAAACTAACCCAAACCATTTGGTGTAAACCAAATATAATTAAACTAAATAAATTAATTCATAACCACCGTGGATTTTCATTACTCATTTTTTTAAAATTATTTATCTACATATTCGTATTCTACTTATTTTTTTATTACATTACAGATTGAATATATTCTTATACTGAGGCATAGAATATAAATATAATAATTACATAGACAAATATAATATTAATTAAATATTTTAAAAGGTTTTGTGCTTAACCATGTCATTATCGAAACAACGCCATATGGAAAGTTCGCGGAAATTATCCTTAGCATATTAAGTGAGTGATATTAAGTGGGTGGGTACTTACATGATTTTCTCGTAATTTAGACATAGTCACATTGTCGCATAGATTTATTATTTATGGCATTTACTAGAAAATTGTACAAATAATTGAATATATTGATCCAAGTGTTTATTGTTTGTTACACAGCTCACTTGTTGATTAGTACGCTCGCGGTATTAGGTATTGAATGTACAGTGTTGTTAAGAATATAGGTATAGAAAAATAACATGTTTCAATGAACAGTTTTTCACATTTTCACACAAAAAACCGCGCAATAACGAGGAAAACACAAAGCGGTGGAACGTGCGAGTGCGTACGAAGCCACATCGAGAGGCGTCGGCGGCACCCCCTCCCACACGAAGATGGCCGACGCCGGCCGAGAGCTCGCGAAGGCAAAGGGGGCATGGGCATGCGCGGAAATGAGGGGTTTGCAAAGTGGCCGCGAAAAGTAAAAAAGTGTAATTACACAAAAAAATGTGTCAAATAATAATTATTAGGTTTTAGTTTAAATAGTTTGTTTTGACAGGTTTTTATTTTTAGTATTTTTTTTGTTTCAATACAAATCTACATTTTTTTTTTGTCATGTTATTATTTCATCCCTTTTTAGCTTCCATACACGCATTCATGTTCATGAAGCTACTGTCCCCGTCCTTGGCCGTCCGTTTGTCCTTCTGTTGCATAGTTCAACTCAAAAAGTACAAATGCAAAAGTATGAATTTTGTGTGTAGATTGATGCTCTAGCTAGAAAAACAACCATAGCCGTTTAGATCGCGTCGGAGGCTGATAGGATAGTAAAAATAATATATATCATTAAAGTAAGATTTACGATGAATTCTTTATTCTTTATTCTTTATTGAGAGAAATCAACAGTCTTACAAACAATTGGTATTAATGATAAGTTTACATTCTTAAAAAGTACTTGTAAAACTGATCAAAGATTTCTACTGTTAATATAAACACTAAAAACGAAGTTAGAAACTAAACATGTATAGTTAAATTATGCTTTTAACTCTTAATCATATCAAAATGCTGACATGGCTTGAATTCACATGATATATGGAACGAATGTCCTGTCATTGTATGTTTTTTTATTTCAATCTATTGAGACCTAAAAAATAACCCACTGTCGCCTCTATGGCCATGCAAAACGCTCATGAAATGGGCTAAATGTGCGAACAGAAAATGAAGCAACCCATCACAAGTTGGTACCAAAGGCGCGAGTAGTCTGGGGGAAGATGGCGTTAATGACGCCTGTAGGGCCTAGCTGTAAGACGTCAGGTTCTGAACTTACTACTAGTAAACAATGTATACATAAAAGCAGTTGATGTTATACGATGCGACATTCTTGTTTAAATAATTATTTCGCGTAAGTAATATTGTTCTTAATTTGATGTTAAATAATTAGTTATTAGTAGTAACGACCATTTTCAGCATTGAACTATTATATTCGTTCTACTGTATAAAAGTCTATAATTGTGTTCCACCAGCATTGATAAAATATAAATTTAATATTAATATACTAATTTATAGAAAAAGTGTATTAAAAAAAACTGGCGTTGCAACTTTCAAATTTTAATTTCAATCATTCCATTTATTCGATAGAGGATTATTCACAAATATTTAGGGACACTTAGCAAATTGATGGGCAATATTAAGAGAATTAAGTTTACTGACTTTTGATTGTTAAATGGCTTTATTATTTTTTCTTTCCATCAAGTAATTTTAATAATTTAAAGAAAGAAAGAAAGAAAATGTTTCTTTATTGAAAAATGTAAAACAAAAATAAATGGTAGGTACATAAGTTTCAACAGTATTTTTCAATAAAAGGAGTGTGCTCAGCTGCCCTCCTTTCTGAGAGAGGAGGGTGCTGATTTTCAGCACGTCCCGTTTTATTACATTATAATATATAATTTAAACTTAACGTAAAACATATTAAACAAAAGACAAAATGTATGTATGACCAGCACAGAATGAATTAAATAGGTATTTAATTCATTATAATAGGTATTTTACTACTCTTTGTACATTATTATTTATAATTTATGGCAAAAAACGTGAACTTTCGTTATTATCATGTTAGCAATAAGTTCAGAGTGAATATTTGTTACCTTTGACAGAATTCTATTTTAACCACAACAGTGCATTTAAGGAGAAATTTAGACCTGAACCAGGGGCATAAAACGAAGATTGAAGAACTAAACAAGCTATATTCATCTCTGTGTAGACAGAGGTACACTGATGTATTACGCGTTTACTTGTAACTTTTCAAAACATATGTTACATAAAAATAATGACACATATTTATATAATACACAGGTTATAGAGAAGCAAGCTATGATGTTATTTATCTGTATTTATAACCCTAGGATCTAGGCAAAATAGTGCTCGGAAAAGTGTTTAAGTTGAGAAATTACGCTACTTCGATACTGCTCTGTAAGATTTAATATAACATAAAATGAATAAACCTCTTTTTATCTCGTTTTATAAAAGACATTTTATATAAAGTGATTTATTTAAAAAACAACAGAAAATAAAATCAAAATATGCCCGTTATTGGTTACAAAGGGAATTAATGAAGTGACCACTAGAGCGTCAAACTTGTAAAATATTATTAGTATGCATTTGGTCACCTCGCCGGAGATTGGCAAAGCATATTAATCGAGAACATAATAAAATGAATATTGATAAGTAATTATCAGATAAGTTCTCATAGGAGAGCATCGATATCACATTTTTTTATTCTTAACTTTTAGTGATATGTTAAAAAAGCCCAAAGAAATTTGCGGCCTTAATATTATATATATATATGTATAAATAACATTTAGTTCAATAAATGGCAAGTTCCTTAAAATACGATTTTTTACATTACATCTTCATCAGTACAGTTTTTTAAAGACATCTTGTTTTTAGATTTTGTATTAGTTTTAAATATTTATTTAAGAAAAACATTCTGGCCGTTCGGTGTAGTTTCGTATTAAAATTCATTAATAAAAAAATCTAACAGGTCTAACAAAACAAAGAAATCGCATAAAAAGTGTTCCTTGCCCCTCACTTGACTTGTTCCTCAGAAACGGAAAAATTTGTTGTACAAAAAAATGGTATAAGCGAATAGTAATTTGTTCATAGTGGAATGGTGACACAAAAATGGAAATCTTCAGTGATGTTCCGCTAGAAGGCATATGTACCATTACATCATATTACTTATACAACAATTTTAATTAGTCTTTTTTTTATAGTGAAATGCTGATTTAGATATTTTTGTTGGTGATTTTACTACTAATACTAATTTTTTTTTGGGCCTTGACAAAAACGACGATTGTAAAAAAATACTATTAGTTCAATGCAGGCTCAACTCAAAATGTATTTTAATCAGTATAAATAATGGTAAATGGTGTCATTATAATTACAATATGTTTATTATTCACATGTTTTTTTACCCAGTTACCAAATGTGTACACGTAAATAAGATCATGGTAGTCTAGTGATTAAGGCGTTGGACTATTGACCCAAAGGTCTCGGGTTCCAATCCGCATATAGTCGTACCATTTTTAAGATTATTACCACATCTCCCCTGACTCTGCATAGGCACATTTGGTCTAGTTGAGTAGGTCATAGCAAAAAAAAAACGTTAGTACAACGTCAAGGAGAGTCTAAATTGAGGAAAATCATTACCATTTTTAGTTTTTCTCAGAAACATGATAATTAGAGATCGCCAATGTTGCATTTAATGTAAAAAATATGAAAACCTAATTAATAACTCTCGAATTCAGACCAGCTACAATTGAAGGTCAGCATCAGCAGCCAGTGTTACTTATAAAGGACAAATTTGTCTTTCAGGTCCCATTATTAACTTATAAATTTGGTAACGCAAATTCATTGAGATGAATAAGTAAAATAATATATTGAATATTTACGGTCGATATAGGCAAAACGGCATTAGCATATCGATCAAGAATTATAAACTCATACCATCATGTCGCTGGTAAGGTATCTCTGGACTGAACCGGCTCATTGGCTCCATCCCACGACAGGAAGGATTAACGTCTCCTGGGCACTCCCTTAGCACTGGGCGTTCAAAACTCTAAACAAAAGTACTACAGTAACGAACGTATGTAACTTCATGGTACTCAGCAATACACACACACATGTTCAATTCACTGAATACATGTAAGCACACTCGTACGCGATGTGGTTGAGCATTAAGGAAATGTCAAAGGAACATTTATTGTAGAAGTAATATATATAGGGTGTCGATCGGCCCGAACGTTTCAACAGACTGGTTGGAGTTAAATACGTCAAGTGTTTTTGCGTTTAAAACGCGATAAGAAAAATAATCTAGTCGATTTGTACGCCTAATCAGTGTTCTCTTTACAATTATAATTAATCAGAAAAAAATCCCCATTGCCCATAATTGGTAGGTTAATTAATAATTAGGTATTTAAACTGAAACATACAGCCACATGAAGAAACATACTGAAACATACAGAAACTGAAACATAATGAAGCATACATAAAGCTGTATTTATCTCAGTGCACACAGTGCTTTGTACTTAAAAGTCTACTATCAAAATTCGTCTCGTTAAGACGAGCATATTCTTATCTACATATATATTTATTTAAATTTTAAGAAATCGACCGTTTTACACCGTATGACGAAAAAAACGGGTTTCTATTTTTTATTGGGTAGTTATGAAAACTATAAATTAAATTTAAGGTATAAAAAAAAGTATTTTAAAATAAATCTACCGGCAAGAAACTTAGTGTATCTACAGTTTAAGGTTTCAAATAAGTTTCGGTCAATATAATATATATGAGTTTTACCTTACAATAAAACTCTTATGTTCACAAACTTAACTGAAACTTAGGTAACTTGCCTGGTTGAGACTCATAATTAACAAGTGAAAAACTCACACATTACACATTACAGCGGATAAGGTTAAGTAGACACATTACTGAAGCTAAAAGTAAACTTCGTATTTAAGTTTTCAATTAACTTAGGGAAAATAATAAGAGTTTTATTGTGACGTTTGTTGGTTGCAGTTTTTTTGTGGTGTTTTTAAATGTAACTTTATGTTGTACAGGACCGAAATTATGCTGTTTTTATGATACGATTTGGTAGGTATTTTCCCATTTTGCGGTGTACCGAAAAGTAAATGGATGATACGCTCGCGGAGTCATCAGCAGGGTTACTCTTACTAAGAAATAAAAGATTTGATAGTAGAACGTTTCATTTGAGGTCTGGAATGGCCCAAGAAGAGTATCAAGAAACATTTATACGAGATCAGCTGATAGTAGGGAGTGTTCTATGCATTACATTCGTATAAACAATCGAATATTGAGGTATTTTTTAGATAGCTCACCTATTAGCTAAGCTTTATTTCTGGTTTCAAAGTGAAATTCAGCGTTTAATAAAATTACTAGGTACCTACTTAATTATATTCTACTGATAAAGTTACGACAAGCAATAACGCAACCAACTGAAGGTCTTCCTTCCGAAGCCGACTCTGAAAGGCTTCTATAGCCGATATCTTTGATGTCTTCTTCGTTATGAATATTATAATTTAAATCACAACATAACCGCACACTGCAGAGAACCCGACAAATTATATTTAGAAAAAAAAATATGCATGTACCTATCTAAATTATAAAATGTTGACTGACAATGTGCTATGCTTTTCCATATATCTTAAGAGTTTTGTTATGTTTTACTGTTTTTTAATAATCAATGACAGCTATGTAAATACAAGCATTACAATATTTGTAATTGACAGTATTGAAACGCAGTAAGTATTGAGTATTTTTATGTTGTTATTAAACTTATAGACCTTTGTTTTTTTAAATAAATAAGAATGTAAAATTAAATTTCAAATGTCATCCCATACAATCGATGTTTGTTTATGAAAAAATATATTTTAGTTCGTTATACTGTCTATAATTGTATTTAGTCAAGAGAGCCGTAGATATTTCGGAAGTATATTTATCTATTTATTCATTTTCGTAGTCTTTGGAAGGGGGAAAAGGGCTGGCAAAGTGAAACTTGAATATATATAGGATATCTATTTACCATACATATTGTTAGAAAGGTCTTGTCACTAAAGATAATAAAACATACCTATATTTATTTATTAATGTTTAGATTTGTGTAGGTTAAAAAAAATATATAAAAAAGTAATAGGAGAGTGGGGGGGAGTATTTTTGAAAGTATTAGGTGTATTCTGAAATAATAGTCAATAAACCAATAAAAAAAGATTAAAAAAAAACTATAGTGAAGGCCGGTTAATAAGAATGTGTTTTTTTTTTCAGTTTTAATGTAAAATATATAAATTCATTCTTGGTTTATATTGTATAAGTATTAAAAATGCGACCTTTATTATAATATGTATTCTTTGTTATTATCAATGTCACTGTACTTACTGTAATTTAATTATGAGCAATGCACACTTCAATAGGGAAAAAGTATAGGAAAAAAATAAAATCATTGAAACTTTAAAGCCATTTTCTCCTTATCCTTAGCGAAAAGGTGTAATCAAAGGCGTTAAAGTCTTGTAAAGGTAATTACCGGATCTTATCGCTGGGCTTTTGACGCGGTTTGTAACAAATACATAACATTATCTAGTCTCCGCAGCCTTGGATATTTAGAGGCAAAACAAACTATGTACAGTCAACTTATGTACGAATTACTTAAATACAAATTAATCAGCGATCCCTCGAAAGCCATTTTACCGGCAATTACCATAAACCCTAAACACCCTAACATAAAAAAAAAATACTAAAACATAAAAGAAATAAAAATTATTAATGTATCTATTTAAAATGTAACATTAAAGACGAAAGTATGTTCGGCCCATAAAGTCCCTAGTCATAATTATTTAATCAGTTGGGTTCGGGCATTCTAAGCAAAGTAGGCGGCAGGCGGCAACGGCTAACGCTTAGATTGCCCAAAAATATATAATTTTTTTTTAACCAAGGCATCGTTTTTGTGTACAGTTGTATGCTGTAAAGTCGAAGGGCACACGTCGAAGTTATAATTTACTTTAAAGGATCTTAAATTTTATTCTACACGGTGGCCGAGTGGCTTTTAACTGCAAAAAAAGTTCTATAGCACTTGCCCACTTTCAATTCAGAAATTAGCCAATCTGTTTTTCTTATACTGATAACAGATATAGGATGGAGTATGTAGGGTGTAGTGAAACATCAAAACATTCGCTTTAGATAACTCTGCATCCGGCGTGACATTCACTAACTGCATGACGCTCATACAAGATGAATTTAAAGTAAGCAGTATCCTTTTAAGGGATAATACTAGGCATGAATGTGAATAACTATTTTTCAACACGTTTTCGCTAACAAAAAAAAACATATATTAATATAATTACTCTATTGAACGTTTGGTGCGTTCCCGTTGTGTTCGCGACCTATCAAATCGACCTACATTACAATATTTGCGCGTGGGATTTAGCAGTTTTACAATATCATCAATACACTTGTAGGTACGGTTTTGGGTCGCGACGTCATGACGCCGCGCGAACTGGGATTTTGTTAGGTACCATACTTTAAAATGCTTTATTTAGAAAATAAGTTGTTCAATTGTCTAGAATCATTCCTTGTCAAGATACTGCTGAATTTAAGTTCCCCTGTATTTTTCAAAGTTCGCTCGCAAAACGTTTCGTTTATATGACTCGATACAAACCCTCAATGCTCATCCAGGTACAGGCCAATAATTTCGGCTGCGTAGAACAGCATACAAAACGTTAGATACATGAACACTAGAATTTGCACGAGCATTTTCCGTCGGACGCCGGTGCACGGGTGGGTACAAATCGCCTTCGGGGCTGCAGGAACTGCAACTTGACACTAAGTATGAAACTGAAGATATCGGAGCGTCGCGTCGTTCGCGTGCCGGGGCGCAGTGGACAACTGGCCTAGAATAACGAGAAGCCTTATATCGGAGACATTAGACATGCAATAATATGTCGTAATGCCGCCAAATCCACAATGGACATACATACAGTTATGGCCGTACGCGATAGCAGGTTAAGAAAAAGCAAATACGACCTGTAGAAAAAACCTCCAGTTTGATGCAGACCGATTCCTATAACTAAATGACCACCATATTACAACGAACCTAAACGATTTACAAAGGGGGATTTACAATGGCTGCTTAAATGCAGATTGGCAGCTTTTTAGCTGTTTTGTCTTTTAAATACAATCGTCATCGTCAAATCTATCTAGGATCCGTCATCGTCTTTTTCGATTTTCGATCCTCACCCCCTACAATCCTATCGTCATAATCTAATAACCCTTCCCTTCTCGCAAAAACTGACATCATTTCCATGAACTGTAGTACGAAGTCTATACCGTTGTTTAAAGCAGTGCTCCGCAACCTTTTCTCACCTACGACACACAAAAATACTTCTTAAAATTCCGCGGCACACCAAAAGCTATTTTGCCAAATATAAAGGGTTATTTTTTCTTTGTTTATAACTAATTTGGTGCAGTCATGGTGTGTACAAAGCACACTGCGCAGTTTGCAACAATTGGCACCAGGCGCTGGAAAAACGTTGAAAAATTATATAATAATTATTTTTATTCTATACTAAAATATCAAAATACTTTGAATTTTACCGCGGCACACCTGTATCTTGCTCACGGCACACCAGTGTGCCACGGCACACCGGTTGGGGAGCACTGGTTTAAAGAATAGTTTTTCTATCGCTAAAAAAAAGAACCATTTTTTCAATTAAAAAAACACCGTTATCATCTTTATTGTATGTAATGACTGCAGTTTAACTGCACGAATAAAATAAAATAAAATAAAATATTTAAAAAGCGTATTTTCCGCGAGTCATACCTAATCGTTATAGATTTTTTACTTATACTTTAAAAGGTAATTGTTTTACTTTTGTAAACAGTATATTTTACTTTCGTAGTAATAATAATTTACCACATACGTAGCCAGTAATTACTTTACTAACCTGGCCATCAACTATTTAACTTACGTAACAAGTATTTTACCTAATTAAAGTAAAAACAGGCGCAAAAATAAAATTACCAGTTTAATTGAAAATTTGAACAATTTAAACAATATAAATAAGAAGATATTAGAAAATAAGACATAGAATGTTTCATTTACCCAGATAAAATAAATAATATGTAGATTACAAAAGAAACTCAGCTTACTAATATCAAAATTATGCATGAAAAATTATTGCAATCCTTCAACGACTAAGTAAATACTACATACTAATCGTAATAATTAATATGTTATTAGTATAACAAACAAAATAGATAATGATTTACATAATTGATAATATCTGTACAGTGATTGCAAAAAAGATTATCAAGGGTGATAATCAACAATGAAGCTTCGAGGATATTATTGCATCGTTTCAATTAATACCGTCATATCATATTATCAGAGTAATCGTCATTAAATGCCACTAAAATGGCCAACTAGTTAATTTCAATTAAGTAATTTTCTTGATTGATTAGCGAACTTTTTGCAGAATATTTACATAGGTATATATTATTTTCGTTTATTTTAATTACCGTCGTATTTATATTAGGTCTAGTTTTTGTACAACACTAAATGTACTGGTATATTAAAATACGGTATTATTATTCCTATTTAAGGCAAGCGTAATCAATGGCAAAATGATTCCTAATACACTTAATAATCCGAAACAAAATTATCTATATATATATATATATAAATGACTGTTTCTTTGTTTGTCCCTTATGCATTCCTAAACCGTGGGTCCGATTGCAATGACAAGTTTGGGAAGTTTGCGTGAGCACACCCGATTAGGTTTGTGAATTTAAAAATATATGAAATTAAACCATAAAAGGGAGGGGGGGGGGACTTTTAAACCGTTGGTTATAGAAACTCAAAAATTGGCATATAGCTTTTTTATATAAATATAGGCGCGCGGATGAACCGAAGGGCGTAAAGATGAGTCGCGAAGCTACTCATCCCGAGTGTCGTAGGCACCGTTGAAGTCACCTGCAGGGCGATAAATATAAAGTAAGCCGGAATAACCGGTTGGGCGTAATCGTGGTATTGAAATGCATAAAACATATACAGATATTATTGAATACTTACTTGTCAGCCGCGCGCGGGTGACTCCATCGCAAGACTCTCCATCCCTGGCGGCGGAGGAAGCGCTTCTTTGGAGACGATGGGGATCCAGGATGATTTCCGTCATCTCCCTATCATCTGGCTTCGGAACGGACTTGGAATCCATATGAGAAAGTTCAATCGACGCTCGAACGATAATATAAGCCACTGATATGTCTATGTTCCGCAGGAAGGCACTACACGATATTTGTTGATATGTCGAGGCATGTCGGTAACCGTTTTAACAGCATTACGCGCTCTATTGCCGAAACTTTTATTTTTTTATTTTGTTTGTCTTAAAATAAAAAAAAAACACACACTTTGCTATAACTTGCATTATATGCGCAATGTTCACGGAAAATAGTAAAAAAGGTTTTATTTATAATTTATTTTTTAGTAAATATTTACATTTTAGAGTGGTATAGTTACGTTTTTTATAGATTGTTTGCAAAATGGAAAGAAACAATTAGTCTTTGTTTATGTCCAACAATAGTATCGGTTCATCGGATCGAACATTCGAAATGAAGAGGTAGATAAGACCCATTATTTAATCTGAGCGGTATCTTACCTAGAAATAAAACCAGTACTTTTTATCATTTTTTACAAGTAATTTAAGAATATTACTAAATCCGACATTAAAAGATTTGCAAATTAAACTCGCGGTATAATAGAAGCTGAGGATACTCACATTATTTAATAATCAAAAACAAGTATAAATTTAACAACTATGTCAATAAGTCTGAGTTTTATTAATTCCAAAATGCATTTTAAAACCATTAAATGTACAGATAATTACATTAAAATACCTATTAGCAAAAACTGATAGAAGCCTAATAAATTTGAGACGCTCAGAAATAATTTAATAAAGCAATGATTAACTAGTTTACTCATCAGTTATGTACCTAGATATATATATATAAATTTCAAACTTCTATAAATAGGTATATACTCGTATATATATATTTAGGTGAATTGTAAAGGCATTTCACTTATATTTGATGATTGTTTTTTAATAGCATGAAATCGCATGAAAAGATAAATGACACAAACTTGGTCTATATTGAAAAATTTAGAAAAGTTTTATTAATTTTTCAATATTGTCAAATATTGTGTCATTTATCTTTTCATGCTATTGAAAAACAATCATCAAATATAATAAATAAGTCAAATACCTTTACAGCTCTATTATATAATTATAAATTGTTTTTATAATTATATAACTGGCATTTACTAAACGACTAAACATCAGATATTTTATCAGTAAGTCCTCTAGATTTTTCTATCAATGTACTTAACAGTTTGAAAATAAATCATTAAAAAATAGTCTAGGGATCAGATAAAGATATAGTACCTATCTAGATATAGTATATAACAATCATATCCATTTTGCTAGTGAAGGAATTAAAATCCATTGTATTTAAACTGTTGTAGAGCCAATAGTGCAATATAGGCGACGATGAGACCAAAAAAGTCCCCTATTAAAGATGCGTTGCCTTGTGAGTTAAGTAAGGGATGGTAAGTTTTATTGCATTATGTGAACGTCAAACAACCGATTTAAATTTTGTAATTTTCTTAACGCAATTAAACGTTGGAATTTAAACCATACTCATAAAATAACATAAATCTAATTTGAAGCTGTTCATTAAAAATAAACAATAGCATATCTCACAGAGGACGATTCCTTAAAGTCGTGTTCGAAAATTTGTGGCGATTGCTTTGATTTTATAACAGAAAGTTGAATAATTACCTATAAAACTTTTGCATAAATCAAAAAATAGCTAAGAAGTTAAAAAAGACAAATATTATTTCTATCTTACTAAAATATTTCAATTAAATTCAACCTTCATGGCACTTATTCAGCAAAAACGAAAATGACATTTAAGGGAAATATTTTTACCACTTATAATTAAATATATATATATAATTATATATAACTCTCATGTTTAGTCGGGTAAATGACCCAATTCGCAAAATAGTATGCAAGTGGGCGTTGATTCCAAGAAGCTTATCATAATAATAATTATTGGCAGAGCGATATGTCATTAATAAAAGTCTAAAAAAGAAATATTTCTACAGCCTAGATTGATTTTAAGAAAGCTTTTGATTGAATTTCTCATTTTTAAAGATTTTCAGGATTGGTTCATTTTTAGTATTGTAACGAGGTTTATACTTTTCTCGTTGTGGAGAATTGGAAGAGGTAAATTATTGTAACTAATGCACCTCGAAGATATCTTAGTCGAAATGGATTAAAATGGTAATCTTTAAACGGAATGGCGAGTTCTCTCTGGTTTTGTTTATCGCCAAACCATTAGGTAGTGAATTCAAAGTAATTCAGGAAAGAAAAATATAGGTTACCATTTGGTTTCAGGAGGATACAAACTTTCACGTGTTTTGCGTGAATGATTTGAAATTGTATGATCCGGACGAAATGAGAGTGAGAGCTGTTTGATATACGACACATACGAATTACCGATATGAACACCATTCTTTAAAAGTATTCAGTTAGGTATGAATAAATATGCATATTAGACAAGAGTATCGCAAAAACTACTACGGTTACTAAAAATGGCGAGAGTGCTTCGTTCTCTTAATTCTGGGTCTGCCTGCATATAACCACAAATATACCTATTCAATTTACTAAATGGTCTATCTCCCCGGCATACTACATACGTGCGTGTGCGAAATGTAATTTCAATAAGATATTTAAAAAAAAGAGTAAAGTTAGCCCGTTTAGTGTTTAAAAGATAAATAATAAAATTTAGAAAATTAATATTGATAAACGGCTTGGGTACATACGCAATTTATTTACTAAAAATACTAATTAGTACTAAAAATACTAACTAGTTACGTTAACTTTAGTAAGTAAACAAAAAGAAAGATACTTTTACGCAGATAATATCACTAAACTATCAGAATATTCAAAATAACAAAAATATGTCAAAAACCGTCCTGACCGCGCGCGAAATCTGAAAAAATTAAAATTTTAAAATAAATAACTTGCAAACAACGAATTCGACTAAAAACAAGGATTTAAAAAGGCGTAGAAAAAGAGTTAAACAAAATAAAATTTATTAATAAAAAAGGAAATAGTTAGTGCTGCATTGAAAAAACCGTTTAGTTAATAAACATATATGTTACTTTAATATGCTACAAAATAAAAGATGATTTTAATAAAATATATTGGCAATTATTCCTTAACCCATGCAACGTGCGGAGAGGATTAATCGTTTTTGTAAGAAAAACTAGTAATGGTTAAATAATATCATACGAATTATATCTCCAAATTTTCAAATATCACAAATAAAATAATATAATGAAAACATCTATGCACTAATTACGATAAATGCGCATTAGACCGACAGACAAAATAATATATTATGAACATATTTATTTACACTTCATGCGTGAATAGTAGTTTCAGTACCATACTCGCTGATTTTTCTTATTGATATTACTAAATAAGCGCATCTCTTTGAGCGCGTGCTCGATGACTATAACGGAACGTTTCGAATTTAATTGCTGATATAGTACATACCAATTCAGGTCATTCTGGAAGAGTAAGAAACGCATTATATGAGCTAAACGTTGAATTATACAGATACGCCACGCCAACCACGGGGGGAAATGTATATGCTCAATGACTGATGAGATAATTTAGAAAAAATCTAAAGTTTTTCAGAGTGCCGAACGGGATTTAGCTAGGTGCTGAATGAATAGGGAGTGAAGTTACCCATGTCGAGTGTTATAGGCAGGAGGCTGTTAAACGAAACGCTTAGCAATAGCGAAATGTGTTTTATTTTAGGATTTTGCGCCTAAAAAGGACTCATTAGATAAAAAAATCATAAATAATTCGTAGAACACATTACATACACAATTAATGCTGACTTTTTGTATAAAGTTGAATCCTGAGTTCAGGGTTTCTACGGCAGATGCAATAAAAACATAATTAACTAATAAGTTCTCGTATTTACTCGTACGTCTGGGTCACGCTAGTTACTGGTTTACCCTACTAGGTCACGTATGGGGGGGCAACAGAGCATCGTTCAAGTTCAAGTGCTATAGAAATATGAAAGTGATCCTGAAAATAATGTTTATGTAAATATAATATCACTGAAGTGCCTACATAATATATGCGCCAATCAATACGTGTTTCAATTCCGTTACAGCTAACATTAAATTAAAATATATTTATTATTTTTAGGTCCCGTGTTTACGTTTGTTTGTTTTATTATTTTGCAATTAATATCTGTAGTACCTTTGAATGGGCCATCAAAATGGTAAAACGTGGGCTGTTTTTTGTAACGGTTAAATTAAAATAAAAAAAAAACTAATTTTAGTGGTGCTTCATTTGCACGAGCACTATATGACCTACCAGGTCGTCACTAGAAACCTTTATGACACGAAATGGCAAGCACGATAAAATCCGAAGCATTAGTGACAATATTCTCGTAATTGATGGACTTACGATCGATTTACTCGTGCGGGGTAATTTGCGATAGTAATGAGGGTTGTTTTCATTGGCCTCCGTCAATATTAAATATAAACCCGTCGAGGCTTTTACGATTAATCAAAAAAATACATCCATAAAACCTTTTTTTTTTCAAAATAAAGCTTTAATTACATGATAGAAACGGCGTCATAATAAATCAAAGCATTACATCTAATCTTAATGGTTATCGTTTAAACCGCTTTGAGTAGGTACTAACTATATGCAGTCTGAAATGAACGAAGCAAGGTTGATGCAGCGCATTGTAATTCCCATATTTATTGAAAAAGAAGAAAAAGAGAAAATAGTCACTGCTACTTATAAAATAAGAATTGTGTTTTGCATTGTAACTCTGCTCCTACAAATACTGAATGGATTCGAATGGGGTTGTCACTGATGGATAGGCTATCCAAGGTTTTATGCTATAAGTAATAACTACCTGATAGTTGACGGCTATTCAATTATCATGTCTTTAGCCAGCGCTGTGCGCTCGCAATAATAAGTGAGCTTAACTATAAGTTATAGTATGTATGATAATATTTAGTTCCCTACTACCTTATCAAATGTCCTACTAGTGACACATGTCGACTATAACGCCTGAAGATTACTTGCGCTTATTTGGTCAGCTTCTATTAGATTTAACCAGGTTCGTGGATTCTAAACCGAGAAACAGTAAGTAGAAAAGGTTTCACCGTAAGAACTAACCGCTCTATAATTTTGGAGATTATGCTAATCAAACTTAGGTTATTTATGAAATAATTTCTGAATGTCATCTGAACAATTTCTGAATGAAACACAAACATAAAAAAACATGCCTAATGTGGATTATAGAAATCTTGTGGTATTCATTATAAAGTACTTTCGTACGTCAGTGACAAAATTAAAGAAGGTGGCTGGGCGAGGGCGCGGAGGAGTAAGGGAGTGAGGGGGGGGGGGGGATATTTACATTTCGAGTGTGGCGATGGCGCCTAACGATAGCCGAATTACCTTCGTTTTGTATTTATTGCCCCAAGGTGAAAAATGTTAGCCTTTCACTTTTCTCTAATGGTAATGAGCTGGGCACGAAGCTCAGGATAACACTTGATTATTGGTAAGGCGCCTACCTATTAATTTTTGTATTTGTTTCATTAAAAAAAAAAACACTCAAAAAAACACACAGTTCAAAAAAAAATATTTGTAAAATAAAAAAGAATCCATGAGAATAATGTAAACGTTTTATTTTAATCAAGTCACAGTAGGTAATACTGAAAGACATACATGTTGATAATATACTAACATTTATATTTATATATATATTTTTTTTAGTTATATTATACTATTCTTGGAACATGAAAATAATTAAATAAAAACTACATAATTTAAACGAATTAAAAAAGGAGGCATAATCTACGTAGCAATGAAAGTTTGATGTAGACATGATCAAAGGTTTTGGCGAGTTTACCATCTCCGTATTATACAAAAAAATTACATTTCAATGAACAAATAACAGTAGGTATAGATGAACAAATATCAAAAATATAGACCGTTTTAAACAAAGCAAATGGACGTCATTACTGGAGGGAAAATCGCAAGTCAGACTATAATCCAGTATAATTCGAATGCTGGTAACCTTGCGCTTGAAATTAAAGTGAAGGGTATTCCTCGAGAAAAAACTCATAATGACAGGCAATTTATAAGCTCGGACTTTTATCAGTATAATCGCATATTCCGTTAAGTATACGAGTTCTTTTAAGTTATATTTTTAGGTTAGAATTATTCTATTAATTTATTGATGAAAGCAGTTTAATTGAGAATATATGTAACTTATGATACTACGGCATCGTCATTTCTTTTATTTTGTCATTTTCGTCTACTAGAAAATCTTTGTTTGCTGAAGACATTGCGTTTTTAAATATATTCGTAATTTTACCGTATACAAAAAAGAAAAATATAACATTACTAACTGGTCTTTGTAGCATGAGACAAAACGATTATTAATATGAGTCTTGACTTTCACAGGTATAAAAACTCTCACAGTAAGTTCACAAAAGATGGGAATCCTCACTGCATCGACGAAAACGCCAAGTGATCGATCATGTTGGCATTTTCATGGTTAGTTACCAAACCCTCGCCTATTAGATAAGTGATTTAGTCGAACGGCGGTTCAATCTGACGCAAAGGAATAGTAAATTCTGAAGTGCGCCATTCGTTTTTAGGAAATGTGAACAACAACAAATTTTATCAATCTGTATCATAAATATTCAGAATGTAGTAATAATAAAATAAATGTAGTCAAATATCTCAAAATAAATTTAAATATAAACAAATAGTAAAATATCTCAATACCTCAGTTAAATATCTTAGGACTATTATATAACTACATTCGAAAATCAAAAAGAAAATATTTATGATAGGTACAGTTTTTTGATATTTGTGAAAATGCGCCCAGGTCAGACGCTACGCGCAACATTTCTAAATTAGCATTTTTGTGTTCAGGGTCATTAAATCCATCGATTTCATGTGGTCTTGGGGCGAAAAAATAACAATTTACAGAAAAAAAATCTGCTTACCTAAATTTTGAAAATGATAACAAATTTAACCGCTGGATAACAAAGCGTTCAGTCTGAAACTGTTGGATTTATGATAAAAATAAGTTTCTTAACAAATTGAGGGTATTAAAAAATGTAGCCTCATTTTGATATATTAGACAAAATAAGATACATTGAAAATGTCTATTTTTTGTAATCTCGGTAGCCATACAGAAGTTAAAAAAATAATGAACCGGGTTGCTATAATAAAGTTCAGATAAATTTGTTGACATTTTTAAATATGAGTTAAGGTCGAATACTACGCACAAAATTTTTAGTAATAAAATTACAAAACCTAGGTATACTTTTAATATCAAAGGAATATGATAAAAGCGTTTGCCATTGTTTTTTTTTTCACAGCAGAAATAACCTCTCCCAGGAATATGCTACGTTTTTGCCGCTTATTGCCCATCTAGTCGGTCTAATCTATCGATTTTATACTGATTCGGCTGTAAAACTATGAGACCAGGTTTTGGTTGTGGACTCACAATCGTTCTTATAAATTATCATACATTCAACGTCATAATAAATTGTCACATTATTAAAATAAATACCTGGAAATCGCAACAGTACTATATACCCAACGCATGAACATGTTTTTATATCCTTGTATTATTCTTTTACTAAATCATCTTTTCGGTTGGTTGTAACGATTTTCTAGGAGGTTATAAACAGACACCTTGTTGGTAAGATTATTTTCCTGGAATAGACAGGAGAAAATGGAAGAATGTTGAAATATGAGTAAATAGATGTCCTTTGAGTTTACTTAACTAATAGAAATAAAAGAAGATGAAGATAATTACTTTTGTAAGTCTATATAATATAAAAATAGGTCTATATAATTCTATAATTGAGTTGTAAAGTTATTTGACTTATATTTGATGATTGTTTTTTAATAGCGGCAAATCGCCTGAAAAGATAAATGACACAATCTTTGACAATATTGAAAAATTTTGAATATTTTTTTGATTAAGTGCTGAATAGTGCTGAATATTTATAAAGGTTCTAAAGAGGTCCTGTACTTGAGAGCGCAGGATGTCGGTTTAAACCCAGCGCTGAGTTTTATAAAAATGCATTTTTAACTCTCACCTGTCCTCTTTAGTATAAATTATTGTTAAATATTATGTAACCATCTAATTAGATGAAATAAGGAAAGGATGATATCTTAACAAAAAATATAAAAATAATGGATTTGTGATTACGATGAAGGATGACCTATTGGTATATCTGTGTGTTGGATATTAATAAACTTCGACACCGTTTGACCGATCACCATGAAAGTTGGTATATATATGTATTTTTTACAAAGAAGGTTCTTATGCTATTTCTGACCCATCTCAAAGGTTGCAGGTACAAGTTGTCCCACGCCGTAGGCGCCGTCAAACATGGATGCACAGGATAGAATGATAGGCACAGAAATGGTCCGAAGAGCCTACAGATGGGGAGCGAAGCGACCCATCCCGGGAGCTACAGGAACGAGTTTTACGCGCCGAAGGCGCCGTCAAAGCCGTATGTAAGGCCTAGCTGCTAATCCGGGGCAAAATCCGGGGTTGAACAGCTAGTTCCTGCCTGCCTGCCGATATACGAGTAACCCAATTTCACTTCATTTTAGCGAGACCAATAGAGTATTGTTATTAATTACTTATTTTTATTAATTAATTACCCGTGTCGCTACGGAACCATAACAATGCAAAGTTCTTTCTGATCGACTTCCTGCTGGAGATAACCTCAGATAATGGTTTTTAAATAGTTTTAAATTGTGACATAATATGAAATTGAAAATTTAGCTAATATTTTCTTTAAACGCATTGTTAACCTAAGAAAATTTAGTCATATTTGAATTTAAATTGAAGAAATACGACATACAGAGTTACGGTAATACAAAACGCAGACTTTAGACTTCCTGCATAGGATCTATGTGAGAATTCTTCTCAGCCACATGGAAATTCCTAAGTGATAAAACATTTCTTCGTTAAAAATTATAAATTTAAAAAAAAAACTTCGTTTTTAATTATATTTTTGACTAGTTTATCTAGGCCATTAACAAGCCAAAGTTTTTTTATTAATTAAATAATTCATCTGTACAATTAATTCTGAAGATTTTAACACAATAAAGCGAATTAACAAAGTAAATAGAAATTCGATTTAAATTTTGATTATCACAAAATAAAAATGGACACCTAAAATAGTAAATATATACGTAAAACTAATATTATTACAAATTTAAATAAGTAACATTACCTGAATAATAATCATTATTATTATTGAGATTAATTTTGTTAACATTTACTATTTTTTTATATTATTACTTCTATTATTTTTCTGATAGCAATAATGCAGAAACTTTATCATTTCATGGATATTGTATTATTATTTACTCTGTTGTTTATTTAACGGGCTGTGAAAATAAACAAACGCTCACTTAAACGCACCTTACTGAATACTTAATGCTAAAATTGCCAGATGTCAGGTATATGTAATCGGTTTATTGTAAGTAATTATGTCTAATAAATGTAATTAAATTTAACGTAATAATTTAAAAAACTAGATATGCTGAGTAACGTCTTTATATCGATAAGCAAAAGAAATTTAAAAAATAAATTATGACATCAATTTCTTCTGGAGCTTGTTAAGTTAAAAAATATTGAAATTTTTCAACTGAAAGTATATATAAACATCGACGTTAGAATGTAAATTGATAAATCTAAACGTTTAACATATTTTTTAAATAATTTAAAATTATAAATATAAAGTGCAATTGACGTGGCAGTTCTGACTGAGCCGAATGATGTAAATGGTTCAATTTCGCCACTTTACGTCACGGACCCCAAAATCAATTAAAATATGTAAGTTTAAGACGAGTAATAAAAATACGAGTAATAGCCAGAGATCAGAGAAATGGAATAAATTTAAATTTGTAAAAAGAACATTTAAAAGCGCGGGAAAGTGGGTAGTTGGGCAGTTAGTTGAAAAGCGCGCGCGAACGGCCGGCGTCGGGCGCGTCTCGACGCCACTGGGACACTGGGCGGCGGCGGTTAGCGCGTGGTGTTATTGCGCCCGGTAATATCCGCCCGTCACAGGCTGGCAGGAGGGACGCCGCCGCCCTGCCCTAAAATAAATTTACAATAATTGCGATTAAGAAAAATATTACAAAAACAAACAAATAATATACAGGTGTTCCGGGACCATTTCCGACAGCAAAATAACAGAAAATTGGCCCTCTGATTTCAAATATGATTTATAAAGACGACATCATCATAGTTTCCGAGAAAAAAACTCGTAAACTTGATAATATTAAAAGTTTGTTGAAATACGGGGTTTCCCAAGACCATTTTATATACTGGTATATTTTACTGACTGGTTTATATATGCACCTTTATAGGATAAAGGTGCGTAAATGCTTTTTCTTATGTTTTAACCGCTGTTTTATGTATTTACTGTTTTAAATTGCAAATGTCATTCCTATACAATTTATGTTTGTTTTTGGAAAATAAAATTTATCTTATCTTATCTTATCATTACTGAAGACTTAATGAAATGTTTATGTTTTCTATTAAGATTACGTAATTATATAAAAAAAGTGTTTTTTTTTCTTTGTCATCTACTCCACTGTATATTATTAATTTAGAGATGTGTAGCAATGCAAATCATCCCGAATGCCGCAGGTAGGAGTCGTCGGCGCCGAAGGCACCTACAGAGCCGCCTGCAGGACCTAGTCACCCATCTGGGGCGAAGCCCGGGGTTGAACAGCGCACACGGACCATAAAATTATTATAAATGTTGAATAGCGCGGCACAGTTTATAAACGTATGACTTCAGAGTAGTAAGAGAACTCAAGAAAATAAAACGGATCGCAAAGACCTCTTGCAAAAAAAAATTGTTAAAAAAACATTACCGGTTTCAAAATAAACCGAAAATCAACAATAAAAAAAACTGATCCACTAAAATGTTGAAGTCGTTGCAGTAACACACCATATACAATTTCAGTAAAAAAGCGCGTCCCACCCTGACTTCAAAGTTTTGGTGGATCGGTTACACTATTATTTCTTTTTTACATAAAATGAACCGTTTGGTTTTTTTATCGATTCCATCTATCGATTTACGTAATACGGAGTACTTATTAGGGTAAGTAATTCAAGTAAGGAAGGTAAATAAATTAAATTCGTGGTTATTAATTTGGAATACATCCGTGACGTGTTCATTGACATTAGTCAGGCCCTGGAGTTAGTCGAAGGCGATTTCGGAGCCGAATAGCGCCTGCCGTACTTCCGCGATTAATTATGAAATAACAATCGGAAAGAGAATGAGAATGGGTCGAAGCAATGGGTTAAATCACATTATACAAATACAACTTACAAACCACACATTATAGGCATACCATGTAATGGTATTAACCATCATCTCCCTGGACTCATGCGCAAGCAAATTTAACCTAGTTAAGTAGGATGAAAAATAAAAAAAACGAACTAAAAAAATAATAAAATGAGTGTAAGTAATAGAAGGGGCACAGATAAGTAATCTTTGATGGAAGTGTCAAGAGGGTTTGTTTGAGAGCCAGTGAGTGTGTGAGAGAAAGAGAGAAGACTTTACTTTTAATAACAGTAATGTTAAATTCTTATTTCATGTGAACGGGTGGTCATAATATTTTAAAATATCAACCAAACTATATATTTTTTGATTTAGGTAGTAAAAACCGATTTCTAAATAAATATAGAAAAATCTTAAAAAGTAAGCATATGAATATAAAAACATTGTTTTTTTATTTTTGCTACCTTAAATGTAAGGTAACTTAACTCAACGAAATTAAAAAAGGATCACTCTGCGAAATTCCCTATCATATGCAAGAAAAAACCGCTTAAACCAGTCCAGAGTAATTTAGAGTTAACGTTCATGGAAAAAAAACAAACATCGAATTCAGAACCTCCTTCTCTTGAAGGCGGTAAAAAATTACAATATTACTGGATTCGTGGGATGTTCGTAATACCGTTATATCTGCCTATACTATACTACCTATGATAGGACAGGTATAATTTTTTAACCATTTATTGAAAAATATGCTGTTTGTTTTTTTGTTAGTTTGTTAATTTGATGCATTACAATACAGTCCGCTCTAATAAATTAAATATAAGAAATGACGTGGTTCTAATGTGGTTATTATCACAGCGATAATAATATTTTGCATTGCAATTGCAATGCAAAATTCCCCTTCACGGTCTACTAAATGAGTACAAAGGTAATTGCGCCCAATTTAGTAGATAAAATTCAGTTGGACTGAGCTGGGTATAAATTTAAACTGGATAAAACATATATTAAGATATGTTTTTAAAAACATTCAAAAACTATGTTTATGCGCAATTCTTACCAATTTTCTAAAAATCTGTTAGTAATTTAGAATAAAAAAAAATATAATTTAAAATGTTGGACTAAAATAAAAAAGCACGAAACATAACGATTGATCACCACCGATGCCATACCATAAGTAGTTACCCAGTCATTCTTTTTTTTTATTGTTGGTAAGGAACCCTCGACGTGTGAACTACGTAATTATTACAAGTCTTACTGGATATTTTGATTTACAATTATTAAAAATAACAATCTATAAAAGTTTTCTAGGTTATTATCCTTACATAAAAAAATCGTATGACATACATACGCTTGAAGTTACGAGAAAAAACATCCCGGAAATTCCGCAAGCGTTGGCAGCCTTCTAGGTTATTGGAAGTAGTCCAACAGATGGCTGGAGGACTTTGCCAAAAGCGTTAAGATGAGAACTCGCATCGGTCGAAAACGAGCCAAAGAGGACCGAAGAGCATATGTGGAAAAAACACAGATCGATTCACGGAAAGCATAAATTATCAGAGCGGGCGGCGATTGACATTTCGGTCGGGGCATTTTAGCGGGGGCTACTATCAGCCCATTTGCGCCCAGGATTTTGATTTTTTTACTCGTAAGTACGCCGGCGCCAATTCGGTGATGAGTCGACCGTTTAATGGTTGATGTAATGACGATGAGGACTGTCAAAATAAGGATACACTTCTTGGAAAGTTTGTTATGTGGGTAGGAAGGATATTTTATTATTGCTATAAACATACATTTTTTACTCCACACGTTTACATTGGATGGTGAAAAATAAAGATTAGGTTTCTTTGGGTGGGTTGAGTCAGTATAGTTATCAGGTTTGACGTTGGACGGGCGGGGATGTTCTGTGGGGAGGGGAAGGGGGCATTTTCATGTAATTTGTTTTGTTTTGTTTTGAAAGAAAATACGAGTACTTTACATATTAAGAAATATTACACAATAGTGTATAAATATTAAATTAATACTTATGTTTACAATATATATTATCTGTACCCCGGAGGCGTAAGACATATTAACACAACAAACAAACTTTCAGGAGACAGAAAAATTGTTATTTTTTGCATTTATTTTTATTACATTACATTTTACATCATTTTTACACAAATTTATTTAAATTGGGTTATTTTAAAGAGGCTATTTTTGTTATTTATTTGAATGAGACATGTCTTATAACAATGAAAAAAGTACCCTAAGTTCTACAATAGTATGTCCAAATGTCGAACATTTTCAGCCAAAAGTTTAAATGATACCGTTTGCCTCTAGGGTACAGATATAATATAATAAAATATTTTTATTAAAAATATATTCAATTAGCATCCATTTGATGTGTTTATTATTAAATATGTACGTCTTTGGTATAAAACAATATTTGGGCAACAATGAACTAAGGCATTTGCATACATACCTACTTCTAAACATTATTTTTTAAAATTTAAGCTTTATCGACCCATGCATGTTATTAATTGTACGCAATGCAGTTATAGATAAAACGGACACATACAAAATAAAATAAAATTTTACGTAAAAATAAACTAATAATGACTCTAGTCAAGTCTAGTGCTAGGAAATGAGAGAAATAGTATAGAGGTAGTTGTCAATGTGACGTTTGAAAGGCTGACGTAGAGAATTAAAAAAAAATCTTACGCTTAAAAAGTCAAACACTCATTGAAGCTGTCATCGATATTATATGAACCAAAGGACTTGAAAAATTAGCTAATTTTAGCTCTATGTATGAACCGTTTAAATTGCGTTCGATACGAGTAAATAAACTCACGGTGATAACAGGTTTCATTTTTGTTGACAAATTAAGCTAAATTACCGTGTAACTGTTATCATAGCCCCCATATTCAAACATTGGTTTCTTGTGTGCCCGCAAGAGATTGTGACGTAACAACACCTTACCGACTAACTACTTAGCATAAATACTATTATAATAACTAATTTAGGCCAAGCAGTAATACTTGTTTATATTACACAAAAGATTTTGTTTCTACCTACTGTTTAAAAGTGAAAAAATATTTTTAAATGTACTAAATAGGGACGTTTTACAATATTTTACTATCCAACGCTTTATAAAAAAATTAATAAGCTTTTCTAAATTTTTCAACATGTGGATGGTAACAGAATGTGCTGAAAATTAGCACCCTTCTCTCTCACAAAAATATAGGAATATTGGATGTAACAAAACATCTGTACTATTTAATTTATGGTCTACCTTTTTTCAATACTAAAACATTTTTTTTCTCTTTCTTTCTTTCTTGTGTTGTTAAAATATTTACAATTCTAAGAACTATAACACACGTAATTTGGCGCGCAGAGTAAAAAAATTGTCCAGAATTTACAGTTTCCATACAAATCAGTGATATTAGGTATAAGGACGTGCGGATATTTAATTTTTTATTATGTATGGTAGGGTAGTCCACTACCTTCTTGAACAAAATGAATCTCTATTACAGTGAAAAAAGGGTTTAAAATGCACCTTAAAAAAAATATGATGGAATCGAAAATAATAAAAAAAACTTTCTACCCTCGCTACATTTGAACCAATTTTCTAATCCTTAATAAATAAATATACCTACCTAAAATATTTACATAATAAACTATCCGGTTATTACTGATAACTAAACCACTCCAATCTTAGCATACATTTTTAAAATAGGTTATACGCAGGTTTATCAGTTTTTAAAAAGCATAGTTAGTGTAACTTTTTATATTCAATAAAGATTTAAAATGGCACTGAAAGAAAATGTAATAAACTTATTTTGAACGGAGAATTAAATAGAACTAAATAAAATGAAAATTCATCAATTGTCGATTATTTTATTTTTCATAGGTTGGTATAATGTTAATATAATGTTACAAAACAGCTAACACATTTTATGAAACTGTGGTCTTTTTGTAGTGCTAACTACCTTGTTAAAACATGTAGTACAAAAGCAAAATTTCATTAGTAGATATGAGAGAGAAGGTGAGGGCTTATCATTTTACCGAAATGAGAGATGCCAATCATTTTACCCTAGTGCCATCTGCAGTTTACAAAAAGTCATCCGCGTAATTCGTTTCGAAATGAGGCAGTAAAATAAATGGTTACTGTGCACAGTTGGTCATCATGATATTACCGCACCCGCAAATTAAACCCGACAGTTCAGATACAGTTAATTAAATGGACTGGAAATGAATTTATTTTAAAGTACGAAACAGTGCTACTACTAAATATGTATTTTAATTATGCGTCGAATGAAGTATGCAGTTCCTGTGGATATCTACTTCTATACATTGTTTAGTTAGTAAATTATTTACCCAGAATCTTACAGTTAGGCCCCTACAGGCGTCATTAACGGTATCTTTCCCCCAGACTAGACGCGTCTGTGGTACCAACTTGCTATGGGTTGCTTCATTTCATATCTCCACTAGTGCCTGCGGCACTTATAGCCCATTTAATGTGTGGCTCCCAAATTGATATTTTTTTCAATAAATCGGCAATAGTTTCGCAACGCTGACTTAAAAATACTATACCAATGAACAAAATTCTAGTTTAATTCTGTATTAGATCAGTTTTTTGTTTCTATATTTATTTATAAATAATGAATTAATGTATTTTATGTATTTTTTCGTAATATTGTTTAAATTAAATATGATTTTTGTTTTATTTATATTCGTTTAATATTAGTCAGTTGGGCTTATTACTCTAATTTAGGAATGTATAGGTACTTCAATTTATGTTGTCTTTACGTCATTTTCTGTATTGTAAAATTTCTGTTGGGTAATCACAATAAATAAATAAACACGGTAATGTTTCAATTTATATAATTACAACTTGGCACTGAACATTCTTACACATGATTCTATTTACGCACATAGATGAGTTTATATTAAATTTAACTGGACATTAATAAATTACCAATCATGTTTTCAGACTCGTTTATGCCTGTAAAATAACTTTTATTACTTTTACTACAATGAACTCGCACCATAACGGTTCCTGTTTTTGAAAATTTAAGTTCGTAACACTAGTAGTCTATATTTCTACGCTCGCATCCTCAAAGCATTCTAGCTCGAAATTGAGATAGTAAATAAATATCATGAATGCCTGGAAAATCGTAGAGCTTTGTCATTTCGCATCGGTGCCGATGATTCATTACATTACCTATGCTGTGCTGTGGTTTGGGGTCGTAAAACGTTGTCATTTTAATAGCACAGGGAGCGGTAATCACTTGAAATATTTAAACACCACGGACGGGTTATTTTTTTTTTCATGTCGTCTGAGTGCTGTGTGCGGTGACACGTTACGTGACGGTTTTTTTGAAGGACGCCACTATAATCATAACCTAATACATTGGCCACCAGTCAAGTCATCACGAATGTAAATTTAAACAGAGGCAATGTTTGCTTTGAATATATAGTGAAATTGATAAAAAGTATTCAGACTCTAAAGAAAGTTAACTATGTGGGTTGTTTAGATAGTAAATATTATGACATTGAGAGTATCTAGACATCTTGTATTTGTATTGATTTTTTGATACAATTCATTCTGTTTTAATTTTTTCTTGTAAAATGAGACTCAATGAGTTTCAAACTCAATAAGATGGTATTTAATTACTTTTGTTTGACATTACTACGTTGGCAATTGACAGTCTATTGAAAAAGGGACATTTGAAATCAATCAAAATTCACAGTTCGAAACTCATTCAGTCAATTTGTAACAAATATTATAGATAAATTTGAGTTTTGCGCACTCGTTCTCCGTATAAACTTTAACTATGACAAATCTCACACTCCTTCGTGCGCGCCTGTAGCTATCAAATAATATCAACTTCTATACATTGTTTAGTAATAGTAAATTATTTAACCAGAATCTGACATCTTACAGCTAGGTTCTACAAGCGTCATTAACGGCGTCTTCCCCCAAAAATACCTATTCGCGCCTGTGGTACCTGACATTACATGATATTCAATTTCAATTCATCATAAATTTTAACATTTTAATTATTTTTTGTAAATTTTGACGCGCGGCCAGTAATGAAATAATTTGTTAGTGTGTTTTTGCATGACTAAAAATGTGAAATTAAGGAACATAAAAAAAATAAATTTCACTAAAGAAAACTTTAAATGCGACTAACTCAAAACAGACCTTCGCGCAGTTTAGGGGTTTGTTATTGCAAGGGCGAATATATTAATATTAGCGGATTATACCCGCGGCGACGGCGTTCAGTGAATCAGCATTAACCGGAAGCGACCTGAACAGTTTGTTTTCTTTATTTCAACCAAAATAATAACCTAAATTCGCCGAGGGAAAATGTTTAGTTATGTGATTTGCGGACGGCTGACTTGACTGCCGAGTCAAGTCAGCCATTCGCCATTCGCTAGCCGTAGCGAATGGCGAGGCCCGCTTTTTGAGCGGACGAAGCGAACGACCAAGAGCCAGCGAATGATATGCCACACTTTATTTGGAATATGCTAATGGGACACCTTGATACAGGATGTCCCAAGATCATTCCCGTAAATTTAAGGGGGTGTATATGTTCCCTGATACGAGTAAGAAATTATATTAAAAAAATGCAAAAATATTTTATACCCAAATTAATGATTTTTTTAAACTAAATTTGTGTAAAACAATCATAATATTACGGCAGCATTCGCCAGACAGATTCGCGGCATACTAAACCCGCTGAAAACACGTCGGGCGCCACATCGTGAATGCAACTCGAGGTCGAGCGGACGTAAACTCGTTTTACACAAATATATTAGGTTTTAAATAGAAACTTTGATATAGTTTCTTAACAAATAACACTAGGAATCGCAGGACCTATTAGCTGTTTTTTTTATTAGGATTGACCTTGGGACACCTGTATATATTTGGGTTGTATCCACGTATGCACCTTTATTATAACCTATTATTGTTTTTATTATTATTATTAACGTTTTTTTGTCATGTTTTGTTGTTTTATTTGAATTGCGGGTCGGCCGTATGGAACGCTAGTCTCCGTTAAAGCCAAACTAAAAATAAAACAAGATAGATAAAATAGAAAATCAAATTCATATTTTATTTTTGCTTCCTTATCATTTTATGCTGCAAGTAATAGTTTTTTTTTAATTTTCTATTTTTCTTTCGAAACAGCTGGTACAGTTCAACATACGTCGTTAAATCCTTTATTCGTTTTAATATTTTCCAACTGAAATAATTGAGATATTATTAAACTCATAGTTTAATTATAGGAAACTAATCGGTAAATTGTGAGCATATGAGCGACTGAGGTTATTTATGTTTTAATAAATGTCGGCTCACTAATGTTATTAGCCGAAATATAGATTCTAGTCTTAGCCCGCAACTGGGGTTACTCTGAATGGATGTTTTTGTTTGCTTTTTACCGTGAAAAATATGTTTCGGCTTAAACGTTTAAGTACATTAGGTGATTTATTCATTATGCATTACATTAATTAATTTAATGAGAATTGGACATGCAAAGTGGTCGCTGGCCCTCAATTTAGTTGGTCAGTCACGCGAATTCAAATTTGGCAATGTTATCTCGCATTTAGAGGAAAACGGGTAGAAAAGAGGGCAGAGGTTGCAACCCCCCCCCCACCCACCCACTCGCCAGGGTGGCAATTGCAGTACTATGTGACTAAAAAAGATATACAAAATGCTTTACATAATACTGAGGTGGCATATTAAGCTAAACAATTTTTTAATGTAAGAAGGCATATAAATAATCGAATATACTATAAACATTAAGTAATCTATATATAGTTATAAATGATAAAGATTTCAAATTATCGTTTTTAACTTTATCCACTATCAAAAAGAGCCTATCACTACACAAAGAAAAAATATATGTATAACATAAATTTGTCAAGAGGTCACGTTAGATTAAAGATTTTACAAAAAAAGGGATTCTATTCAGTTTTATTGAATATAATTTTTATTAAAGAAAACCACCACAAGCTGCAACCTATTTATTATTTTAGATATATAAAACAGCTTTCCCGGTATTATTGATATAATGGTTTAAAACATTATCTGATAAAGTACCCTCGACATAGAATAATTAAGATTTAATATTTCAACCGTAAATGATACGCAACGCTAAAATGCTAGTTAAATATCGTTTGGTACTTTAGTCGATACGCCATAATGCCTAAAAATACAAAAAAAAATATTTACATAACTGTATATGAACAATATTGAACTTAACTGATTTTTTTTAAGTTTCACAGTACGACATTTAAACACGGTGACAATCATGTCGCTAGGAGTGGAAATTCCAATTAAAAAAAAAAAAAATAAAAAAGTGTCAGCCAACCTTAAAAATGGCATCTCAGATTTCTACTAGTTTGTAATGAAACTAAATGCGTTTCTCACTCCAGTCAACGCTTACGCGAAACGAACTGTTAATAATTTGTAGTAAATATTAGTAATGCAGGTAGGTACCTATTGGGCATAGTGTTTTAAAATAGGTTTTTCCTGTTTTAGTACATACACTGATATTTACGATCATGGAAGTATGAAGTTTTAAATTCTCGACGAACAAACACTATTACTTATTCACTTTTTTCTCAGCCGCGCGCGTAGCCGCACTTGGCGTTATAATGGTCATTTAGAGATTTTATAAAATGAATAAAAATCCTTTTTATATAATTTCACTTTATATGTTTCTGCCTTTTTAATGATTTTCTCAGTACAAATCAATTATTGTATGTACCGGAATACAAACAATAACTATATGCACGCGTGACCCAATGCGATTGTCTAAAATCTGTATAGCGACTTTTTTCACCTAGACTAAATAAATAACAATGTAAGGCGTGCCCTTGGAGTAAGCATGACGTCAAGCGTGAACTATATAAAAGTATAACAATGCTAACATAAACATTCTGACACGGGTTTGCTCTGTGGGTTAGCTGATGGTGTTGTCAACATTTTTTGTAAAATTTACATATCGTCGGTATAGAGCAGACACTCTAAAAGCGTTCAACAAATTGTCAGAAGAATTGTTTATGTTACATTTGCTTTAATCGCCAAAATTGTACATTTCACTTAGAAATATTATTTATTTAATTATTAAATAAATTGTTATTTAAAAATTTGTCCGTAAGCACAAAACATCTTGAAACGTCACTAATTTAAATAGTAACACATTTTAATATTGCAATGTTTGTGATTTCAGGTGTCTATGACAGAATAGAAATAATTGACAATCCAATAGATAATGATATTATTACTGTTTTTTAAAAACACGCTTAATATTTTTATGACCGGCCATTACATATAAAAAAATTACTGAGCATTTTTTTTGTGTATTTTTTACATAACCACTAGTTTCGCATAATTAGATACTTCTTGATACAATGCTACACAAAACTCAAACGAACCTCAGAGAGTAAGTTTATGACCAAAAAGAGGATAAAAAAATAGGTATAAATGCCTTTTTTTGGCAATATGTCTGTTAATGAGTTTCTGTTCTAGACCGACGATATGATGTAATCGTAAATGCCACCAGCCACCAAAAACGGTGATAATTAAAAATTTAAACTCAGTTTCAAGTTGGAGTTCAAATATTGATTTTTAAATTGAATTTGAAATATTGAACGATAAATTTAATAGAGATTGACAATCCAAGTTGATTGCCACTTTACACACGGAAGGAGTCATGTTGCCCCGTGGCGAGTATTTTTGAATGAAATTTAAAAATGCGGTTTTCTATGTGAGGCCCGAGACACATCACACAAAACCGGTCACACAACACACACATATCATAAAAAAAGATGAGATGTATTTTATTATAAAATCAATTCAATCTCGTATAGAAACTAAACACCAAATGCAATATAATGTGTGGTTAAAAACCACGAACGTTAGAAGATTTGTCATCACCCGCATATATAATAATTAATCTATATTTCAAAATAATTGACCCACACTGGCATCTCCATTAAACAATGTTCCCGTTCGCGTATTTATATAAGAAGTAAATCAACGTGACAGATAACCAAAAATCAACTTGACAGCTGGGTTTAGTAGTCGAATGAGCGCATCACCTCCGAACGTCCTCCCGGGTTTGTCTGAATGAGTGCGTCGCATTAGATTCATTCACTACCCAGGAAAAATTGTGTAAGGTAAAGGGGTGATTATTGTGTAAGGAAATTTTAATTTCCATAAAAACAAAAATGCTTAAAAACGGTTTTTAGGATTTGTCATTCTCACGCCTATAAGTTGCATAAGGTCAACTTATAAGTGATGATGAGCTGTTTTTATTGTGATGGTTTGTTCGTGGGCAGGCGCATTGCGGAGTCATCCGAAGGCGACCAGAGACAATAAAATTAATGTTGTATTCCTATTGACTAACGTGTACGTCCTACGTATGTAAATATTTAAAAAACAAAACGACCAATGTCATTGTGACGTCACTGTATGTAGTCAACAACGATCTTTTAAAACATAGTTTGGCTTTTGGGGTTTTGGGGTTTTAGCGGGGTCAGTAGCGTAAGTACGCTACTGACCCCGCTAAAACCATAAGGTTAAAAGTGACCACTAACCATAAATAAAATGCATGCGCTGTGACTTAAGCAGCAAACACGATTATGCATAATGAGGTGTGTAGGTTTTTCGATCTAGGTCCTCAATTTATCTTTATGACACCTACATTATGAAATTGCACAATTCATTTTTTACACATTACTTTAATTTAATTTATTCTAAATTTTTACTAATATATAACTAAATACTCTAAAATATAAATTGTTTCAGAAAAAAGGTATAGGTTTACTGGATTATAATCACTCCACTTGGACTTACTTCGAAAAATTGAAGTAATAGATATTTGGTGTTAATTATTATGACGTTTTTTTATTTAGACGTGAGGCCTCTAATATTTTTTAATTAGTTATGTTGATATTACACGAAAGCCAATTGAAATACTTGATATTACACGAAAGCCAAAAAAAATATTATAATAACACACATAATATGTTTATGTATTTTATCGTATGGCTCGGAAAGGAGTTATGGAGAGGCGTTCTCTTTACACTCAAGTCTGCAATTTAACGCTTGCATGAGTATGTCGTGTTAGTAACAAGTTTTGAGAAATGCGCCGTTTAATTATTCGCATGAGTTAAAACCCTTCTAGATGTCAAACCTTTTCTTCGCCAGCTATTCCAGCTCGTAAATGCTTCATCTTAATAGAAAAATTGCATTATTTGACAGTTTATTAAAAAAAAAATCGTGAACTGCGATCCAAAAAGTTCGGAACCTTCGACGACTCGTGCCGACAAGCCCAACGACGACATTACACACCATATTTTTAAGACTTGAAAATTTCAGACAAACGCACTACAATATTACATATCTCTCGAATCAATTGTTTTGTCACTATTGTGTTTTAAAAATAAATATGAAAAATTTATTGGTTAAAATGTATGTGCTTTCAGCATGCAATAGTAAAATATATTTAATACCATATTATGTGATTTCTCATAAAATGATCTCATTTCACCATAATCCTTCAACTTAATCACATATCCATATTTTTATATTTTTTGTTAAAATATCATCCTTTCTTATTCCATCTAATTAGCTGGTTACATAATATTTAAGAATATGTTACACTAAAGTGAGAGTTATTAAGCATTTTTATAAAATTCAGCGCTGGGTTTAAACCGACATCCTGCACTCTCAAGTACATGACCTATTTAGTACCTTTATATGCACGTATCTATAAAGAAATAAGTATTGGGGATGATGAAAACAAAATATTAAAATTGAAAATACTTCAGTGTGCTGATTTTAAGATCGGGCATCTCGGCCTTCTTTAGACATAATGTTCGCGGCTACTCTTCACGAGGGTATCTACATATTATTTATACATATACACACAAACTACATTCTGTCATATATGAGAAAAGAATTAAATTTAAATCAGGCAAATAGCTTTTGTACCATACTTTTTAAATGACTTATGATTGTTCATCACTCCTACGAGAAGTTATTAACGCAGACACAATCTACATAGTTAATATTATATTAGCTCCTAAAAGACAGTTAAAAACAGGATTAAACCATCATCAAATGACAAAAGAAATAATATACACTCACAATCTGACAGCTGTCAGTCAAAGCTATGTTTGTACGGCCGATAATAAAATTTCACAGCTTTAGCAAAAAATCTCTAATCACACATTATAATAAAAGCGTAAAATTTAATAATAATATATATAGCTTTTACTTAGCAGTTTATATACATAAACTGGCGATAAATAAACATTTTTTGTGTTTTAAGTAGCCGTTGATAAGAGATCCCGCTAGTACCTAACCTAACTATATCTATAGATTCAAAGACCAAATAGCAATGGTCTAGTAAAATTGGTAGGTAGTTCAGCACTCATATATGATGAAGCGAGTGAACGGAAGCTGGTAGCGATAGCTATGAGGTGTGGAGGTGCTTTGATACTTCATATGAACTATTTTTTTCCCTAGTTAAATATGTCATTATTTAAAAAATCTTATATTGAGTATAGCTACTATCACTCATATCGAGAAGGCTAACAGTACGTCACGTGGACACGGGGGTGGATGTGAAAGTTTAGTGACGTCACTGCTTAGAATGGCCGGTCGTATCGCAGAATTCTATTCAAAGAACGCCAATCTGGCACGAGGAGGGTGCGGCGGCCTTCGCGATGACACACCTTCGCCGGCGTCACTCGCGATACCAACCATGCAAATGAAACGTGTCTTTTTCTTCAATTAGGGTTATCCGAATAATGAAAACGAGGTAATGATAAAGAAAGATCGGCTATGCGCTATGAGAAACCGTGTAAAAAATAATTTACAATGGTACCAAAGAGGTCCTGTATTTGAGAGCGCATGTAGATAATATAATATTTTACACTAAAGTTAAAAATGCATTTTTATAAAACTCAGCGCTGGGTTTAAACCGGCATCCTTCAACCGAATTTCAATTAGACGATACATTCAGCCATACACAAACAAAGATTATTATTAGCATTAGGAAAACAGTACGTTTACTTAAAACAAAAATATTGTGCAATTTTATTTATGTATTCATTATGGTACAATAGAAAGTCACAACAATAAGTGATATAACAACACTGAAAAAGGAATAAAATTATTATAATACAGACAAATTAAACACCAGTCATTTATTGTTGCTTTGAAGTAACATGGCCACTCTAACTAGGTTTAAAAAACGTGCTTTAAGAGCGGTCACAACCAGGTTGAAGAAAAAATAAAATACTTATTACGTACGCGTACTAATAAGAAAAGGATCATAGAATAAATATCATAAATACAAAACATAATACACACAATAAATATTGCATATATATAAAACATACAATGTACATTTATTAAATATATAATTCTAATAACCGTGTAAAATAAACACAAAGAAAATATATAAAATTACTATAGTTTAATCATGTTAACTTTTCTATGGTAACGCCATTTGGTAATCAAGCCTGTACGCAGCCTGTAAACTTCAAACCATTATTTACCACACCAACATAGCATGGGTTCTTCTAATAGGGTAGGTTAGGTTAGGTTATACTTAATAATTGAATTTTGAACCTGATTTTGATGCCAAAGAGTTGAGAAACGTCGATAAAAAAGCGTAGCACTTTCGAAACGATTACGACAGAGTAACAAACTATCCCCAGAAATGCGGAGTTATGATTTGAGTCAACCTCCCGCCGCATTTTGACTGATTGCTTTAGCTTTTGCAAATTCAGCATGAAAAGACTCAAAGGCACGCACTGGCCGGCCGCCCGCCCACGCGACGCGACTTTCAATTGCCTGAAAGCCGTTTGTGCCAAATTAAGCGAGTTGTTTGAATCGGTAGAATGTAGTTGTTGTGGGTCACGTCATTTCCATCACCGTAGATCTTGGATTCTAGTTCTACCACACCAAATATTTTCAAATATTATTTTGTATCGCTATAAAATCGTGAAATGGATTCTGCATATTCAGTAAACACATTAAAATTGCCAGAGAATTTTTAAAATATTTTTATCCTAACGAACTATAACCTTTTATGTATTTATAAAGTCCACTGAGGGGTAATCAAGGAAATGTGCCATCTTTAACGTAATCAAATCAGAATGGATCGTTTTATCGAAAACGACGAAGAAAATACTACTTTATGAAATGTGGTGGTAGGCGACAATATTTTCGAACATTGATCGCTGCATTTGTATAAGTAAATGATGCATATGATTTATTCTACACCTCTAAAACTTTGTTTAGAGGTCCGGATCACATAACAAACTGGGAAACACGATAAAAGTACATTGACCATGTTAATTAGATAGAATGAAAGACACGAATGTATAAAACAATATCCGGCAACTAAGGGAGACGGGAAGGAGCACAACCATTGTTGCCAGTGGCATTTGCTAATGTTCGTCTGACATTCAGTCAAATGTCAGCCTTCAACCTGTACAGAAACATCCCGGAAACCGAACGGCGAAAACAACAGAAATATATCATTTATAATTTAAAAATATCTATTCGATTTCCGAAAATTACCAAGAATTTTTTGGAAAAAAAAAATGTTGGCAGAAACTAGGAAACGGCATACATAAAAGATTTTTGTCAATAGCGGCCAAAGTATCACGATAAATTCGATTTTCATAATTTTATTGTGCAACACTGAAACAAAACGCGGATCATTCTTAATACACAGCCAACCCTAGTCAGAATCTTGAAGAAATGTTGTTTGGGGAGAGTAGCAATATGTCTTCAAACCTTACCACTGAAAAAAAAATATGTTTTCTATCTTCCAGGTCCAAAGAAATCAGTTTTAAGCTAGATGTAGTGACATGTCTGATTAGACAATATGCCCATCTACGTCTAACTAGAACTTAAACTCTTCACTTAACTAAGATGGAAGACTTTTCGGTAACTTTTGAAAATGTATCGGATTGCGAAGTACCCGGGGCTTCAATGGATGCTATTGTTTGGTATTATTGAACATACACAGTTCCCCATGATGAGCAAAGCGACCCATCTCGAGTGTTAATGTTTGTCAGTTTCTACGTTATTCGACCTGTATGGACCTAAATCTATTTTCTTTTCAACTTTGAAATAGGCTATACGATATCTACAAAGCACCATTTATCTGTTTCTACACCTTTTGACCTGTATAACAGCCATATATAAGACAGGCGTAAGAGATGAGGAACGTAGCATCCCGTCCCTAGTGCCAAAGGCTTGAAAATCTTTTCATATTAACTAGGTGCTAAATAAACAAGTCAACTTGAGGGAAGTCAAACCTTGAAATATCTCACAAGTATCACACGTCGAAGTACCTATAGGACATCTAAAAGTATGTTGCGCGATACATAGTTAATTTATTTATACACCTGATTATGCATTGTTTGACAGCGTTTGCACAAACAATACACAATTAGGTATTGTGTATTGTCACAGCATACCCCTAAAGATAAGACACTGTTTACTTCAATTGTTTTTAGTAGAATACAATTTGTTTTAGAAGAAACTTGTACTAATAATTACAATTCTATTATTAACGATAACAAATAAGGACTAGTAGCCTAAAGTAGCAACACCATCTCATCGAAAAAGAACATCAGTTATTTATTACTAAATTAAGGATTTTCTAATCGAAAATATGATATGATAACAATACCTATTTATATCCATGTAAGACGGCCATCCCAGCACTGAAGAATTCATACCGTGCAGGAAATCTATTTTAGTTTTATAAATTGGTAACTATGTATGTTTTGTTGAACTTTTATAAAACTGTTTGATTGTTTAAATAAATAAATAAAAATAAAAGAACAGTCGATATTTATGTATTACTAAAAAGTTCTGTATCTCAACTATCTATTGTCACGATCTATTGTCGGGAAATACAACGGATGAGGGGGATGAAGGAGTGGGGAGCTACTTTCGACCGACACGCGTACAAAAATACCTCATTATTATTTAGCTTTTATTCAGTACTAGCTAAATAAAAGCTATATTTAGTTACTATCAAATTTACTTATAATTTGTTTACAACTATCACATTATTGTTTTAATCGACCTTGTTAGTGTTGATATTATGCTTTTGATATTTGTAAAGTTTAAAAGTGAAGTAAGGTGTTAAAAGATACATATACAGCTAGGTGTTCAACCCGGGTTGGCAGCTAGGCCCTGCAGGCGGTATAACGGCGCCTTCGTCGCTCGAAAACTCGTGTCTGCGGCACTCGGGAGAACTCAATACCTAAAAACTTCTTCCTAGCATGTTACCCAAACCACTCCCTTACAATCTTTCGTCCCCTATTTCAACCTCTTATGATTTGTTTTTGAATAATACAATTGTTAAACATCGTATAAATAAAATATTTAAGAACGAAACTGAAGAAACAGAAAGAAAAGTAAAACAAATGCAAAACAAAAATTTGATATAAATATTACTTATATTATATAAGTTTATAAGTGTAAGTGTGGAAGTGTGGAAGTAGAATATAAAGATCTGAGGAATGAACCAGTAAAGATGACATTCAAACTTCATATTTTAGAAAGCAATAAAAAAAATAGAATATATAAAACTACAGGAATACCTACCCAAAAAATACTTAAAAGTTCACGCTGAGCCTGCTTATATTATGGCTGATTTTACAGACACTTCTTATAAACATATCTTTTAAAGAAAAACCTTAAAAAAACATAAGAACGCGCGCACTGAAGATGCTTTTATAAGAATCTTGTTAAATAAGATCTTATGAAAAAACAATAAACACGCAATAAATCTTTTAAAAGATGTGTTTTATAAATACTGGTAAGTATTATTGAACATTTGAAAAGGCACGAGCAAGCGCATCTTAAATCATTCAAATTAAAAACCGGTTTTCAATGTTTTTTTTTGTAGAAGCGAGTGACAACATTGCCACATAAACTTCATAAAAACATGATTATGAATTAGGTATATACTAAATCTATTCGCGAGAAAAATCTTACATCAAAAATTCTTCTTTTTTACAGTTGGGCTATTTTATGAATAATATAAGTCGGTGATGGGACTACGAGGATGAACAGAAATGCTAATAAACGTGGATGGTACTTTCCATCTTCATCATAATGAGGTGGTATATTTTTGATAAATGGATAGTAGATTTAACTCGTGAAACGAAACATGTTAGATTAAATAAGCAGTTTTTGCCGCTTCATATACTGACTCAAACACAACCATTTTGTTTCGTTGAGCACGACTCAATTAATGGTTGCATTTTGTCATAGCAATTAAAAAAAACAAGTTACGGTATGTTGATCGTTCCTAAACTCCTAACCTTAAAAATACAATTTTTAAAAAGCTAAAATAGAGAATGATTAATTTCTATTTGTTTCCAAGGAAATCAAGATGAAAGGGCGACGATTGTTTATTGTTTGAATAGTTAATATTGTTACCACATCAAATTCTAATAATCCAAAGTTAATTTAAAAAAAAAAAGAGTCCGTTCGTGCTATTTTTAAAACCCTACTTACCATAATAATTGTTATCATATCAATCTATGGCGCGATATTAGCACGAGTATAAAATTTATAAGTACTTGGTTAAGTTTCTTGGTTAGGTTTTTAAATAGTATTTCACAATTTTACTGAAGGCGCGTGTTCGATTGAGACTTGTATCGTAACCACAATATTATATATATAAAAAAAACACATTTTCATCCACAGATGCCTCAAAACAACTCGCAATTCGAGTGCGTCTACAACGAGAAAAGCGCGATACTGGCGCATTATAAGTTCACTTCTGTTATCTGAAGTTAATTATCTTGAAGGTTATTACTAATTTTTTTTTTTATTTATTACTATTGATGGCAGTCGTGCTCGGAAAAATGATAAAGTGTCATATTATACAGGCGCGTGTCGAGGTGGTCCAGTATAGGGCGTTTGACTGTTAACTAAGCAGTCGCGGGTTCGAATCCGCACATAATAGTCGAATATTTTTTATTACTTTATCAGCACTTTCTCCCTGACTTTGAACAAGCAAGTTTTGTTTAGTTGATGTACGTTTCTTCCGACCCTAGCTCAGGTTATCACAGTACAATGCTGTAACCGACAAGGGTCTATGGATATTGATTTCGGTAAGAAAGAAAAATTAAAAACCGCAGAATATAGTAAGCAAACAAAGTAAGTGCGTTTGAAATAACAAAAAAAAACGCATTACTTTTTAGAAAGTTAGATTGGTGAGGTAAAAAAATGTTAAATTTAGATAGAAATTCTGTTATATTTTCAATATACCTGTAATATAAGACGTGTAACTAAGTTTTACATTTTGCCTACATACAGAAAAATGGACAGCAATATTAGTACCGCCAATATTTTTTAACATCAAAGCAGTAAACGATTCTAAATATTGAAAAGCATCTCCCAGATCGAGGAATGAATAGCTGAGAGGTTAATTTTCAACATTCACGTGGTTAATACAATAATTTAGCGACGATTATCCCCTTTAAAAAAATAAAATAAAATTTCTATGACCTATATCATATACAATTATTTTGGGCCCTACTAAACTATCACCTTCGCTTTTTTTTCAAATTGATACACACCATGATGAACCGCAACAAAACTTTGGTCGGCCATTTCTGGAGCATATAAAATTTCGAATCGGTAAATGGTACTTTTCCTTTGTGACATTCATTTTTATTGCTGGTCGTAATCACCACAGACAATAACGCTGATTTGACAAGGTAAATCAATAAATAGGTAAACCATGAAGGTAGAGGCGTGTGTGACAGCACTCGAGGCAATCGCATCGATTTTATCAGCCGACGCCACGCCTAATTCGATTAAAATATAAACTGGTGAATTATAGAAAGTATTTTGATAAGTCATGAAAGTCAATAAGGTTAGGACAATGACGAGTTTCAAATGGTCCTATATTTGGAGTTGGAACGCACATTTCAGTTCTATAAAACGCACCTCCAGCCAGTCAAGTAATCGGCATTCGGTTGGATCCAACGATCAGCGATAAGCTCGAAGCCAGTCAGTCAGTCAGCTGTCCAGCTGTTTCCCTCTAAAAGCCAGCGCATCCGGTGGCGCTTCTGGTGTTTTCCGTTCGGCCTCCGACAGTTCCGGGGGCGGGCGGGGGAAACGAATAGTAGAAGCAGGCCGTATGTATAGTTTTATAGGGACGAAATATGCTTTAAATTATTAGATATAATTTTTATTAAATTATAAGATGGTTTTTAGGCAAAGAAAACTTAAGACATGTTATCCGGAAAATTGGAAAATTCGTAAAAAGCGAAAGAGCAATCGTCAAAGCCGCCTACATAGAATAGGAAGGTAGGCACGTAAAGGCCCGAAGGGTCTAGCGATGTGACCTATCCCCAGTGCCGCAGGCACGAGTTATCATGCGCCGAAGGCGCCCTCAAAGCCGCCTGCAGTGCCTAGCAGCCAATTCGGGGTTGAACAGTTAGTTCATCATAAATTTTAATACCATTTTATAAATTTTGCATGGTCAGTAACAAAACAACCCCTCTCATTATTTATTTATATTTTTATATGGATTTTTTTGATAGGTATATGAAAATTTATTGAACAAAAGTTGTTCAATTTTATGTCCAGTATAAATAATCAAAACCAAAAATGATGTATGTTGCTTTTTGTATTTTTTTTTTTTAAATGAAATCTTTGTCAGTTGGGCTACCCTACTTTAGAAATGTATAGGTACTTCAATTTATAATATCTTTAAGTCATTACCTGTATTTTATACAATATCTGTCCACAATAAATAAACAAGGGCATAATATTTTAATTTATAATAATTATAACATTCTAACATTCTTTTATATATTTCTACTTGCACCAGTAAGTAATAAATAAAACATAATAGCCATACTCTCATATTTTTGAAATTCGAATATGATATGGAGCACTCTATCGAAGTAACAATTTCATCCTTTAGTACTAAAAATTTGTTGACTTTAATGTTAAATATCTATTTTATCCGATCAGCTTTCAATGTGATTTTAACAGCTATGGTTGTTTGTTTTCAAGAGCAAAATTTCACACAAAATTCAATTATTTCGCATTTGTACTTTTCTAGTTGTTAGATGCAACGGACAGAGAGGCAAATGGCCAAAGGACAGGGATAGTAGCTTCTTATACATGAATTTATAGAAGCTAAAACTTGGAAAATGAAAATGCCGAACATTCGGCGGCAGTCGTGTCAAAAATAAAGTTGTTGAAACCAATAAAATATGGTACCAAATTATAGACCTTTAAAATAGAATAGCAATATGGTAAGAGTGTAGTAGCCATGGAAAATACTGTCAAGAGTTTTGGACCATTTTAAGAGAGTACAAAGTTAAGGATTTGTAGTCCTTAGGTTTAACTGACAGAAGTAAAATTAATTTTGTTAGCGGGACTTTAAAGGAGATTGGAAAAGAGCTAGAGGATTTAAGACGTCTTAAATAGGTTTATGAATTCTTTATGGTACCAACATTCATACTACTGACCTGCTTTTCTTTTTCCATATCCAGATATAGAATAAAGCTGCCATAAGGGTTTTTTTAGTATGTTCAATGAAAGCATTCCTAGATTTTTTGGTCAGCCCTAGAAATACTCTTTATAATAAGGTGATGGAGGGATTTAGCAGGGGTGCAGACATCAACAGCGTAAAATAATATAGTGTAGGTTTCTGTAACTAATGGTGGGTTTTTTTGTTTTTAATGTTGTTTTTTTTCTTTTAGTAGTTTATTTTTTTTACTTGTATTTTAACTTGTACATGGGGAAACCCGTTTGATAAATAAATAAATAAATAATATAACAATAGAAGGACCGAACCACGTATTAGTTAATATTACAATCTAGGTAAATAAATATATTACTTGTAACAAACCCGGGGATGAACAGTTTAACACCGGGCCTTTTTCTGGGGATGAGGAGCACTGAGCACTCGGGATGGGTCGCTTTGTTCCCCACCTCTAGGCCCTTCGAGCCACTTACATGATTCAAGTGCTATTTATGAAGACTCCCGGTTGGCAGCAGCCATTTTCAGTGACTGTCCTTAAAATTATTTAAGTCTTGGCAAATCACACCTTGAGAGGAAACTGTATACCCTTAAACTCGAATGGATGTTTTGATGGTGTTATTGGTAGTCTTGGGATGAAAACTATCTCTCCTTGAGCACACTCAGTGATCACAATCAATAGTAATATGTTTATGCAAAGCGTTTAATTGTAGTCTAGTTCCAATGCACACTTTGGGCGGATTAAAATTTCTTAGTAACATTATAGGCGCTCCGATTTTAAGAATAAATGTATGTGATGACCAGAAGGATTCAAAATATTACAAAATTCTACAGGATAGTGGACGGCGTAGCCTGTTTGGATCACCAAATCAAATAACCCGTATTCAAAATTTCACACCAACTCTCTATGCTTATGAGATGTAGGTATCCTCTTAAAATAATTCCTCTCTTCCTAGACTTGCATAATAGCTTTTACTTATAGAATAAAGCTCTTCCAATGCCCTAATTGCCCCAATGCCCAACAGCCGTTTCCTTTCCCGTTTCTCTTCTCTTCTTCACCTCCATTTTGCCCAGACAGCGATGTAGCTACCTCTTCCTTCATTAATGCGACTGTTGACCAGCCTTCGGCCAATTTCATCGCCAAAGTCGATTATCGGCCTCTGGCACCTCCTCGGCCGACCTCCTCGTCCCGACCTCCAGCATTGGGTAGCGCTTCGGGCATCCTCGAGTTGTCAGGTGTTCTTGGAAGAGCAGGGAAGTGAATGTATATGTATTTTAATTGTTTTGTCAGTGCCCGTGACTGGCGTGATCTATCTGTGCCATAGAAATTCTTACTCTGAACTTTATTTGAATCATATTTCTGAACTCTTTGTGCAACCCCAAAAAAATGAACAATAAGTTACGTATTTAGAAGTCCTCTACGTTTCAAGTTCTCGTGCATTTTATTTAATATAACGCTTTTTCTTTTTTCCTTATGTTTCATGTGTCATCCCTCTGGATTTCGTTTTTATTAAATTTTATTATGATGTTTGCATAAATGACTAGTTTGATTTCTGAACCAGTAGGAAGAGTCTTTCTTAAAATCATCCTGGCAGGTCTACGGCTGCCAATAATTTTAAACCGTAGATGGTATTCCAGAGTCCTGTTTAGGTGGTCCATTTATTTAATATCTCTCTGTCCCTCTCTAGTAAATAAATCTCCACAATATGCACCGTCGACACCCTGATCCATCCAGCAGCTCAAGCACATACTGACCATCTTTTCACATCCTACCGGCGTGTGTACCAATAAAATTTAGTCATTACTTCAAACTGCTACAGACATTGACACCTATGCACGTCAAAGATAAGGAATGTGCTGACTACTTATTTCTATTTGCCCTCAAATTTGAGTCACTCTCTCAATAACCGTTTCCTGGCCTAAGTGATAAGAACTTTTCTTAGCCAATAAACATAAGCTTTTCTTAGCTAATAATAATTAGGAATTAAATATTTAGTACCTACCTCATAAGTCAGCATATAAAACGAAATTAGGTAAGTATATTACTATAAAAACAAGAATGGCTACGACATCCTGTAGCTATCATATAATAGCAACTGCTTCTATACATTGTTAGTAATAAATTATTTAACCAAAACCTGGCGTCTTACAACTAGGCCCTACAGGCGTCATTATTTATGATGGATTGCTTCATTTCCTGTCTCCATTTGTGCCTTGGCACATTTAACTTATTCAATGTGCGTTTTAGGTGGCCATAGAAGCGACCGTGGATTATTTTTTAGGTCTGAGTAAATTAAAATAAAAAAAAAAACATACAATGGTATCATGACATCATTGACAAAAATTATAACATTCTCTTACGTGTTTCTACATAGATGAGTTTGTATTAATTTTAATTGGCCATAGCCATACTATCATATTTTTGAAAATCAAATATCATATTTGAGTGCTCTATCGAACTGTTATTTATTTATTTTTATAAATCTATATTATTCGACCAGCCTCTGATGTGATCTAAATGCCCTATGGTTGTTCTTCACGCAAAAGTTTAACTCTTTCGCGCTGAAAGAGTACTTTTCCAGTTGCAACAGACAGTCGAAGGACGGGGTCAGTCGCTTATTAAACATGAACGAATAGAAGTTAAAAAACTTATTCGTATGTGTTCTCTGTAAACTGTTGGAAATATTGCAGGTTATATCGGCCGATAACGTAATATACTAATATATTTATTATCCCCTTCAATATATTTATTATCATGCTTCAATAATAACTAGAACGTAAAATTTATCGACTATCCACACCCATAACAAGCATGCACAAAAAGCCAAGAAAAAATTATAAACGCAAGCATAGGTAAAAAATAAACAAAATTCAAGATAATTTACTCACTTTGCACGATTAGAACGCTGTAATCTCTTTTCTTGTATTAATGGCCTCTTCTTACGACATAAATAATAAAATAATAACAACAAACAACTTAAACACGAACTTATTTTGACACTAATGACGTTTTACTTTACAATCAGACAGGTGTGCATGCCCTATCGTTCATTTGGCAAAATGAATGCTGCCATTTTTTTTAACAATTATTTTTTTATGTAAAAATTCGTATTATCTTAAATCTAATTTAAATACGATCATCTATAATTCTTTATTTTTTTGGCGTAAGAGCTCCTCCAGTACGTACCTAGCTATTATATCAACCATGCCAATGTCAAGATGCTATACATAAAATTTAGAAATAGTTTTGTTTTGATTGGAATGCAACAATTATTGTAATCTATCGATTGTTTATTTCTATCCATGGATTCTACCTCCCATGAGTGCTTAGGAAGTAAATAATTGAAAACACTGCGGAATTAGTTTTGTTTCAGAAACTACCATGTAATATATGGTAACATTGCCATAGTGATGCCATAGTCTAATATTACATATTATGTGATATTTGCTTTAACGCATTTTGATTTAAAACAGGGTTGAAGCATTGAAACACTATATAATCAATGGTTGAAGCTTTCAACTTAAAAAATGATTGGGTTATTTTTTTTCTATTATTAAATTGAATTCAATTCATTTTTTAATTATAGCTTTTTAAACAACAAATTTTATTTAAGTACTTAATTCTAACAGTAAAATCCTTATAAGTAGTTAGATCATTGAGTGGGTATCTTGCTACTTTGTTTATTGCTTTTAGTGCTGCCTGTATAAAATAATAAAAATATGCTGCACCTTAGTGATTATTTTCGCTGCAGAAATTAACCTTTTAGCCATATTCAACTTGTTGGCATATTTACCATACAGTACGGCCAATTTTGCCATATTCTATTTTTCTGCTCTATTCCCATTTAGTCTTAATATTAATCGAGTTATGTTGCGCACATCAAGTTTTTATAATATTCAAAAATAAATAACCATTTTGCTTTTAAACTAGTTGCTTTATTGTGTAAAATTCACTCTATATTTACGAACTTTATGAAATTGGCAAAATTACCAGCTTTGACGATATATTTTAACCATACCATACCATAATCAATTTGGCAGCGTCACTAATGATCAGATTTAATCATTATTCGGCAATGGTTAACTGCGAATGAATGAATGTCAATTTTAAAGATGTTAACATTATATTATTACTTTAATTTAAATAAATACCTAAATTCTTTTTCCTTTAATTTAAAATTTGAAGACTACTGTTTTTCGAAAGGTATCCGCGGCAGGTGCGTAAATAAACTAGTGATTAGACAAATTTACCATTATCTTCTCTTCCGTCTGAAGATTAGTTACACAGTGCCAATAAATATTATATGACCTGTCCAATTTATTAAAAAAAAAAATACTTAAATAAATGGCACAATATTCTTAGGCAGGTAGGTACTTACGGTGTAGGTACTGTAGTTTCTGGCCACTTTTTCAGCATATTTTAAATGGCATTGCTTAGGTTTGTTGAGTATTAAGTCCGTACACTGATACCTTTGAGGTTAAAATGCTTTATTTTTTGCTTTGTATGTACTTATCTAGTGATTTAGTAATTTAATTAATATTTATAACGCAGCAAAATTGGTCTAACGCTAATAATTATTTTCCCCATTGAGTAAAAATTATTTTAAAATTTTTGGTCTTATACGAAATTACACAAACTCATTTGGTGGCATTATAATAAAATTTAAATCAGATGTACTAAATGCTTTAAAATGAAAATAGTGTTTAAGTTTCACTAATTCGCCAAGTTGTGAAATAATAACAAAAACAAATGACTCTGAGCGCCTAAAAAATTATAATCGGGCACGATGTTATGTGCTAGATTCTGTGACTGCAGAGCAGGACACCACCATAAAGCGGATACCCTACGCTGCTTGTTTAAGCTGCTTATCTTATATACCTCTACTAAAAACTTTTCCCATGTACCTCTACTATGAATACGAGACTCCTGCGACACGTAAACAATCTCACTGAATATATTAAAAGATTTTTATTTTACACACACAACCAATCGCAAGAGATAAGGATTTATTTCCACAAATTCATAACAGGCGATGATACCTTTCTAGGATTAAAAAATGAAACTTTATAAGCAAAAAATTGAAAAATATCAGTATAAAACCATAAAAAATATCAACAAAATAAAATAAGAAGCCAAAAACCTTTACTTTTCTATTGATTTAAATTTTAAAATGTTTTACAGAAACTTTCATATCATGCATAAAGATAATGACATCATGTTACCTTATAGAAACCATAATTAATAGCGACGTACTAATTCTGCGAGTAAATTTTTTCAAGTTCCTCAGTTTTATAGGCTCTTTTATTGATTGGATAATGTCTATTAAATAATTCTGAATATTGTCTTCATTTTTTGGCCATATCTAGTAAAATGCACTTTTCGGCAAAGCTGATATTAGAGAAACAGAATCTAAGATATTTTTTGACTAATTGTCATTATCTTCATCATATTCATCATCCCCATTATAGAACAATCCCACAAAGTATCTGACATTAAATTATTGTTTGAGATTATTTTAAAATTGCATTTTATTTATTTGTTTTGATTATATCAACTATATAAAAAAATAATGGTATAATATAATCTCTGAAAAATCTTAAAATAATGGATTTAAGACAAGGGTATGTTGGAATAATGACTTATAAGGTAATGAATGCGCTTGCTTTAAAGTTAGCTCTCTAGTGATTTCTTATTACAAATCGGAATTGCGATCCTAATATATATAGCATATTTACTATCTGCAGACTGCTTCTTGGTACACCATATTTTTTAGCTATAGAATGCACAGATACACCACATTGTTGCATTTGTTCGATTGCTATGTTCATCGGTTAAGTGTTGCAGCTATCTATGCTTAGGCCTTCGACATTTTTTATCTAAGCCGCTTTCTAAAAATAAATTAGAAAAAAAGAGTACCTTTGACAATTATTGGCCACTCAAGTATTACCATTGATTATGTAAGTGGTCAATATGGTGCGAAAATAATGAAAGGCATTCTATTAGGCTTGCGGCAGAGTTTGAGCTGTGATTCTCTCTAATAAGAATTCATTGAAAAAATGAAAAAAGAAGGAAGGGGAGGTGATCATAGGTGTTTCAGTGCGAAAGGGTCCTCTTAGCATATTTGTATGGGTTTTCTCAAAGGCAGGTTTAAAAAATATATATTGAAATGCTTTGCAATTAGAGTGTATGTATAAAAAATAGACCACTCTCTAATATAATTATTTTACACAACTTGACACATAATGCAGTAACCTAAAATATTTCATTTAGTAACAGATGGTTTTTTGTTGGGTTTGGATTAGATTTAAAATTAATATTCAATTTTAAAACACAACACACAACACCCACATAATCACAAGATATTGCCTTGCATCATGAAAACAAAAAGCTATAACAGCCCTAAACAGAACCTCCACGATAACATAAGCTTTACATTAAAAAAAATATAATGCAATATGATCGTCTTTCACTTTGAATAGTGTGGGTATTTTTGAAAAATTAATAATTTCTTGAATTAAGTATGTATTTTGAGAAATAAAGAGGGAATATATTATAAATATTTATAAAAAAAAACCTGTTGGTATATCGTAATTAGATAATCTCAGTTGTATGGAAATAAATGGGTGGCATTAAAAGTATAAATGAACAATGACAATGTAAAATTATGTTAAAAAACATAAAAGAAAAAATATTTATATTAGCAAAACCACTGATTAAAATTCAAACGATTAGGATTGATCATGAAACATGCATCTGTAATTTCGCAAAAAACTTTTTAAAAAACTAAGCCACTGTATTTTACAACAATGTTTTATTACAAAGGTAATTTGTATATAATACATATATTCCACAATAAAAAAATATGTAAGTAAACTCAAACGAGCCTTTTCGATTTTAAAAATAAAAAAAAAGTATAAAACTAAGCATAATATACTGTTGCATTAATTTCTAAAAATGTTATCTATACAGTTAATAGTTTCTAAAAAAAACTAAACATTCAAAAACATACTTTCACTTAGCGAAACAAACAATGACAGCAATCTAATTAATTACATTTCTAAAAAAACTCCTCTAAGATATTATAGTTGATATATAAGATTAAAACTATGAGGACGAAGTTAGGGTGACGATGATCGTATGAGAGGAACAAAATCTTCAGAGTCAGACCTCTCCATATCGAATCTTTCGGCTGAAAAAAACCAAAGCATGCATGCAGTCAAAACCAACAGAAAGCTTGAACATCCTTAACATAAAAAACTCAAAGATTAAGACTTCAAAACACGGTACAGGGAACCAACTAATCAAGCACAAAATTTGACTTAATATTAACCCCATTCTGGACACACCAACAATTAAACTTCGACAGCTATCTGGTTGGATACAATGGTGTGGCGAGCAAGCACTATCCTAATGGAATCCTGTTAGTTTCGAGGCATATTAATTTAAACTCTAAAGTTCAATAATTGGACGAAATGAGCTTCAAAAAGATGTTAAAATTATCCTCTCAAACAAATTTTATTGATTGAAAGATATTCGATTTTAATCATTCACAGCCATTAAAACATAATTTTTCGGATTTTATATACCATATTCAAGATTATTTAATTCAGACGTTGTCCCTTTTAGTCCCATGTCGAACTCTGACCTGAGTACGGGATGTGTGATCTTTGCCGAAACGTCAGGATAAATAATAGACTTGTACACAGTATGTAAAATTTGAAATATAAAAGTTTTATACTGAAAGGAAATTTGTAAAAATTGCATTCACAATACAATATAGTTGTTTATTATAACACATTCAGTTCCCATTGTCAAATGCGCTGATCACGCGTTGCCGCCCGATCGGCGAAGTACATAGACCGAATGGAATATCTCACGCGGGACTAATACCCGTTTTTTAGTTTAAGTTTTAACTTCTTATAATTGGTAAACAGTGTGTACAAAACTATGAAAATTTTTGTTTTTTATATTTAATATTATATTGACATAGCTTTCATAAATAAAACTCGAATTATTTACCGCCAAATGTGTCAAAAACACTTCCAATTCACTGAAATGACAATGTGTTTTCTAGATAATTTATATTTAAAAAATATTAGATATCTTCCTATACTTGCAAATCTTTTTTCGCATACACGTGTGAACTAAATTTACAGGCCGAGGGCTTCATACATTTTTTTCTATTATGAAAGAAATAATTATTATTCGAAATATTCTCCCTTTCTATTGTCTATTCCTATTACTATAAATTTATATTTGAAACTTAAAGGTTTTATAACACTAAAAGTGACATTTTGAATATTATACCATTGTGCTGTCTGTTTAGTGTAACAGTACGGGAGCTAGCATCGTTTTCACCACTTGATTTTAGCAAAACTCATTCTTTATAGAAAAATCAAGTGATGAAAACGTTGCTAGCTCCGTTATTATGACAAACAGCCAGCGAGCGAGCCGCGATTGCTCCAGGCTAGACTCGCTGATCTGTGACAATCAAATTTGATATTCTCATGTCGCAACTCACTAATAACGTGGCTCGACACCAAATACATTTCAAAATGCAATGTTGCTTGCGACACAAGCTACTACAAATTTCTCCAAAGTAAAAACTCCACTCATACACCATAACCACAAAAGTTACTGGCTAGCTGTGGATTCTTAAGACTAGGACATTCAGGTGGTTTGAGTTCTTGCAGGACAACACAAAATTGCAACTGCTATTTGGATTTTTATAAAAAAAAAACATCTAATTTTGTATACTAAAGGCAGTAAAATTGAAAAATCTACAAAAATCAAAATGAATGCAAATAATATAGATATTTTAGCCACGATGAAAATATTTTTATCCGTTGTACTTACTCATAATGCAGTCACATGTATTGCCATTGATAACCTATTTTACTTTTGAAAGTTGAAAATGTTATACATACCCACACAAATAAATCATTTGTGAATTAATAGTGGAAGTTTTTATTTAAAAATTATTTTCTTGCCTTTCTATAATAATTTAAACTATAAAATTTCACATTTCATACTTTCGTAAATTGTGATATGGAATAAATATGTTTACATATATCATGCGATATAGAATACAGTAGCTATAGATAAGTAGGTACTTCTAGACCCTTATTGTGTAAGAACCATATACTTGTAATAAGAAAGCATTAAATTCAATATACATCCTTTGCAAATACTTTGAGATTAACAATAATATTTATATTAGTAACTATGTGCATGCATTATCTTTAAATATTATTTTAAATATCTGGCATGCCTAAAAAAAAGGATTATGATTCTTAAACCATCTAGTCGAATGAAACAATGAAATTGAACAGATGATTGAATTGATGATGTTGAATTTTTAAAAAACCCTGTGAATACTTAGATTGTAAATGATGAACTACATAAGCACTGTATTGAGGTAAGATACTTAACATATCTTTATTCAATACTTTTATGAAATTTATTATATTATTGTTAAAGTACAATCTAAAAATTTTAGAGAAAAATCATTTTAAATTTTTGAATGAGAAAAATATATTAAAATAAAGTATTTCCATTTTTGCCACATATCTAGATTCAGTACATCAACATATATTTATTATAAGAGTATTATACATTTAGAAAACTAATAATTAGTATAATAGGTTTATCAAAATGGGAATATTATTATCTTACTCTATCTAAAGCTATGTAAAATGATAATATTTCTTTTTATCATTACAAAGTTAATCTATTTGCAAAATTCAAACGTAACCTAGTCTAAAACTTTTTACTACAGAAATAGTAGTCAATTAGCTGTCAATCTATTTAAAAACCTTCTTTTTAACTTAGAGTCTTTGCATTCATATTATGTTTTGAATGAATTAAGATAAACTGGAAAATCACTGGACCAATTTATACAATTGGTTTTAAATTTAGGGCATGCCTTTTAGGATATTCATCTTTATCGGCAATCAAACATTAATCAACAAAAAATATTGGAAAAATGTTTCAGAGCCTATCTGTGAGACAGCGTCAAATCCGTTATTGTAACTATAAAACCGACGTAAACTATCAAGTAATGTATTGTATTATTTATATGACAGAGCTTATATAAATCCACATAAAAATATTGAAATCTTTGAAATGAATTATATTAACTTTTAATTAGACATTTATGCCTATCTAGATTTTGAAATTATGCAGATTAATATTGGCCAACATTTTTCTTGACTATAATCCAAATTTTGGTTAACTTCAGGGATTTTTTACACTATTGGATTAGAGAGTATGTTGTCAAGTAGCATAAAAATATACAGCATGAACTTTTCCTCATGCACATCCTTTTATGGGTGAGTCATTCTATACTTTAAACTAACTGTTCTACTAGTTTTTCAATGTGTCAAAAAAAAAATGTAAAATACAGTATGCTCGAATGTTGGTTTTTATGAATATTATTTTAACAAATCATAATTATCTGCAATTTTGAATTTCTTCCGCAATGAACGTATCTAATTGTATATAATATAATGTCTAATTCAATTTAGTTATTAAATAATATGAGTAAAAGTAACTATAATCAATAATACTAAAATCACATAAAATCTACTTTACATTGAAAGACATGACAGCGCATGGCATTATCAAAACAAAATTGGCTCAATCGATAATAACTGTTAATTGAAAAAATATATAATGAAAAATAAACAGAAAAATGCAATTCATTGACTTTGTCTTGAAGCATTGCATACCAATACAGTTGTAGAACTGATAAAACAGTTTATAAAGTTGTGTAACATATCGTCTTCAACTCCGTATACTGTTTGTTTGTTTGTTGTACTACTTATTTATTCTATTCACATGAGGAATTTGGTTATATTTAAGGCAAAATCTTCATGTGCAATAGTGATGCAAAAAGAAAATATAATTGAAGTGATCACCGAGGAAGTAATTCCGAACAATTTAATGAAAAAAAAAACTGAATTTGACCCAGTTGACTCAGTCAGCTCAGGTTGAGACAGAAATTTTGACTCAGTTTGGTGCATGGATGCATCAAAAACGGAGGCAGTTATTCAAATTTTTAATTTCTTTCATTCCATGTTTCTGAAACGTGACGCAAAAAAGACAGTATACTTTAGAATAAATTTATTTTATCGATATATTAAAAAGCTAAGCATGTTATTTTAGAAACACCTTTATTTATTTAGCTTTAGTCCTGGTATATTATGATTAATTTTAAAAGTACTGAAACGTTTCTCGCTATCATAGCTAATTGAATAAAGAGTAATAAAGGTGTTTGAACATACTTGTTGGATATTTACTGAATTATATTCAAATCACTAAGTTATTTGGTTTCTTTCCATAGGAAATAATCGAATATACAAGTGAGTTTTTTGAGGTTAATGCGATCAATCATTATAATAAAACGTCTTTCTATGATGTTTTTAAGAAGGTTTTCAATCTGTAGCTAAAATAGTCCTTATTGACATTTATGAATAATTATATATATTTGGTGGCGGCGGTCAAAATACAATAAATTTTGCTGATATGTATTAGATTATCAAAGACAGCCAAGACAACTTGTTTTTTCAGTGGTGTTTGTCAGAAAACGGTGAAAACATTTGAGGTTGCCGTATGTATAAGAATGGGATACTGTTTATGAGGGTTTTGGTAAAGTAAATGAAACAAATGGAAGATCATAGTTAAGCTGCATTTTTTTGTTGATTTTGAATTTATTCTATGACCCGCTCGCTATAAACAGGCATCCATTCTTGTAAACATAATAGATTAGATCAAGAAATGATTATTACCTCTTAGACGATGAGCTGCCAGTCAGGTTTACTGCCAAGCCTCTTTTAAAAAATATATAAAAAAGAGACCTTCATCAACTTATGTATTAAAACCATAAAGACGCCTTTTCTGTCCAATGATGAGAACAATGTACCAATTTAGGATACATTTTAGTTTATCCTGTATTTAAATCACTCGTATCAGTTTAAAATGTGTAAAAGATTTCATCATAAGGAATTGAAAAACGTTTTTCTAATATGCTTCACACAATTTTCGTTCATTTTAAATATTTTTCTTTCGATTTAAATTCTTAGATTATAATACGAAGATAGAACTCTTTTGTATGTTCAAGCATAAAGAACTATTTTTATTGGCACTGATGAGAGGCTTGTGGCGACAATGTTTTAAAAATACATGTATTTTAGTACTAGGAAATTTAATTTTTTAGCTCTTTTAATAAAAGTGAATAAAGTGAATTTAACAGGTGGTTTAACATAAGACACATCATACATATATAAACTTATTTATATGAAATATATACATATGTCAGAATTTTACATGTAAATAATGAACATATGAAAACATTATACAAAAATTTATAAAACAATAAATCACAATAACAAGCATATAATATCTTTATGAAAATGTCCACAGATTCATATTTATTCTTAAAACTTATTGTGGGCTTCAAACCACACAATAATGTTTTTAAATTATAGTAATTTATTATTAAAAAAAACACTGAATAAATTATATTATTCCTTTTGAGTATAATTTCACTTGCAATCAAGACAATAGTTGCAGAAAGAGATGAATAAAAAAGAAACAAAAAGCCAACAAAAATTAGAGAAAATAAAAAGAGTTAAAAGAACTTAGTAAGACCATGAATGGTGCGATAGAAAGTTTCAAGTAACAGTAAAAACAAGTGCAGCAGAAAATTTGCATCCAAGAGTTCTAGCATTTAGGAAAGAGAAATGAAAAGTGCCTTAATAAACAAATTATGTATTTTAAAAACCTAAATATCATATCTAGCTGAAAACTGATTTAAAGCTTTTACGGTCTTTATTTATTTTAAACTTAAATTTTATTTATGAATAATGAAATAAGTGAGCAACCAAAGATAAATTGCGTAAGATATCAGCAACGTCCCCAATAGTTACATTGGATGCAGGCCGATCACTCGAGCGAGAGGTCTACAGTGGAAAAAATAGGCTGACAATCTTTAGAACTGGCCATTTTAAAATCTCAAAAGGCTGGTGCCCGATAGAGCTGATTTACGGTAGTTGATTGCCCAACTCCTTTATGGATATTGCACCAAATAGACATGGCAGTAAAAAGTGGATACAAAAAACCTAATTAAATGGTAGGTCATTTGAAAAAAAACATTTATATTATGTGGGTAAATTCTCAATCAGTTTTTTTTCCTATTTTGTTACAAGTTAAGTATGTAATGATTTAGAACTATATTTTACACTTCCTCAATATTTTAATTAAATAAACAGTTGGGTTTATCCGAATGTCAATCAAAGTGACTTCTTGCCATGTGTTTTACTCACTGGCGATATCTAGGTAAACAGTAAAAAGTCAATTTTCAATATTCAAATGGTAGCCAGAGTAATTCTCAACAGAGTATTTATCTCTTTTGCATGTTTTTTTGATTTCTGGTAATTTATTTAAAAATGGTTTACAAAGAGACACAATTTATTTGCTTTTTTAAATATTTCAGTATAAATTATGTATATTCCAAAGACAAATATTACAATCTAAATATTTGAATATTTTTATGCTATTTTTGCCCTTACGTAAAAGTTACACTTTTAATAGGCTATTCAAAAACTAGTTTTTTGTGAAATCTCACAAAAATATTAGGATATGAATATTTTTTTGAGTAGTTTGGAAAATATAACAGCATTTTATAACTAAAAATAAAACTAAGGAGTCAAACCAAGCTAAATCTGAGAATAAATGATAAAATACCTAACTGGTGACACAATGCCTAAACGACATCTGGAAATTATGCAATAATGTTGCAAACCAACAAAAAGAGATTTCATTCTCTCCAAAAAATAATGAAAAAAAAAACCCAACCCTAAAATTGAGAATTGATCCCCATAGACCATTTTTTGTTATCCACTCTTTATTGAAGACACTGTTTAAGACAATCATTTATTTGAAACCAAACTGATCTTAAGACACATAACTGTGACAGAATCCTGTGCAAAATGAACTGGATTGACAGCAGAAAAAAAACTATGAAATGTTAGGGACGAGCCATTAAAATTTTCAAGTATTTAATCTATTACCAGGAAGACAGTTACAACTTGTCATCTCGTTAGTGACTCTTTCCCATAGTAATATTATAGTCTAAAATCAATTTATGTAAGTTAACCTCTTCAATTCTAACAGAAATAATATGTGTGACCCATACACTGTATATCAAAATTCATAAATAATAAATATTTACAGATATCTAGCTGATATTATAAAATTATATACATATATATGTATGATTATATTATTATAATATATAGCAATGATTATCCTATGGTGTTTATGCACATTAATATAATACAGTGTATATAACATTTAGCGGTGTTAGTCATTATAAATTACTTTGAGACTGTTGTCTCTTTGTTCTTGTCCTACTTCTCGTAGCCGTACCGTTTTTGTCGTATGACGTTGAAGTCGTCACAGGGTTGTGCGTCTGACTCGGAGTATTTTTCATCATGGGCGGAGGATAGGGTATTGTGAACAGCTGGATCCTGAGGTGCGCACAAATCTCGAGGCAAATTTGTCCACAGTACCGGATAAGATCCAATATTACCCAAATCTGGAAATAAAATCAATTTTAACTTAATTTTATTTAATCATACCCAGCTCAACTTACTGTATCATGAAAAACATTATGTTATTGTTTGTGTCACATTATGAAGATGCTTTTAAGCGTAATTCTGACTACCTGTTGTTGCCTTAATGATGCAAGGCCATTTATTATAGGCCGACAACATCTCGTAAGTCTGTAGGTCAATGACCGTTTCTTTATTTCTTGTTACTTTACTAAGTTGACAGTGTTGCCTTTCCAATAAGCATTTTTCGCAGCTGAAAATATTCAGTGTCGAAAAATGACGTTAAATTTTGTTAAAATATGAAGACTGTTTTGCATTTTCGTAAAGCCCCTACAATATTTACATATTTATTTATTTAAACAAGTACCGTTGTTTTTACTTAAACCTGAGTTTATTAGTCATAGTATTATTAGATAGTGTATTAGTAGATAGTGAGCAAGTCGATATCAACTTATATAAAATATTATTTTAAAAAAATATATTATTGCAAATTCTAGCAGACTTTGCCGAAACCAATTGTCACGTTAGGTAACAAACAGGTAATTTTTAGTTTTTCACACTGGGTTGCAATAATTAAACGAACAATGAACGGATTGCAACTTTTATTTAAAGAACAAGAAAAATATTTACACTGAGTTTTAACTAGGTAATGGAAGTATCTAATTAATGAAAGCTCTTAAGGAGCAGAGAGGGAAGGTGTGGATTACGACAACCTGGACGATGCGATTTTACGGTGAAGCTCCTCGGTCAACAGTGTCTTTCCTCGAGTTTTCCTTTGGACGTTATCCCCGGGGATTCCTTTTGCTCACTTTCGTTCGAAGTAAATGTTCGATCTCAACCGACAGGGAAACGTCGCCCAGTGCCTTTGTTCAATCCTGGACCGTCTTGTAGGTTCAGGGTAAAGGAAGAAGCAAATTTATTCGCTTAAAGATCCTTCTGATTTAGCCCTAGATGATCAGACTACAAGTGACCGCATGTCTTAATTATCTTTTTGCTGCTACTACATTTAGAAAGATGTCATTGGTCTACGATGATTTGAAATTGAACCAATCACATCAAAACAAATGTTGATTCTGACCAATACTGTATTTAATGTTTACTAGTTGGCAAATTGGTTCTTATTGCTTTCACCTAGTGAATATTTTTGTAAGGCGCAATATTTGAAAATAGATGTGAAGATTAGCTTTGTATTTTTTACATTATTTAATCATAGTGACATTCCTTATAGATTTCACGTGACAGAGTGTATTGCGAATGGGATTCTATGGGAGGAGAAAATAATTTATCTCCTTAGTTTTCAAACTGAAATTTCAGATAGTCCAATAAATACCCCAGACCACAAAAGACTAATGAAATCAGATGATGAAGATGATATGATATGAAAAAGTATAAAAGTGCAAGTCACCCTTCTCATGGCAAACAATACGACCTTATTTTGATGACATTCCTGCTCTCCGAGCTTGTCGAATGGAAACTTGTTCTTCTAGATGTAAAATTAAATGTTTAATTAAATGTTTGCCTTTCTAGGGACAAACAATGTTTCTCAATGCACGGTTGAGGGCAAATGAAGCTTTACCTTGAAAGGCGATTCAACAGAGTCTGCAGGTTTGTATATGCAAATATTAACCTCATCTACGCTCATACAGAGATGCGAATGAGGTGGTTCTCATAGATACAGTACACATATATGTACTATTTCTTTTTTTATGCGTTTCAGTTCAACTTAAAATGCTCCGAGTACCTTTGACTGTACCATAAACATTGAATGTATCTATTATACTACATTTTAATCTGTCTGGCATCCAAGCCACTTTATGCAAAACATATAGTTTTTTGTCATATAGGCGGTCCCGGATGACCAGCCAGCCTTGAGACGGATATGACTAAAATGGGTAAATGTGACTCAAGATGATGAAATGGCAAAATTTAACTGAACATACTTATTGTTACTACCATTGAAATAGTTAATGGCATAGAAGCGCCGTAAAAGAGCTACAGCAGATATGACATGAGCGTCAGTTGAAAACTAAACTCTGCCCCTCCGTCCGCTGTCAGGAAGTGATTGAGTAGGTATATTATCACCAATACCATTGGTCTGTGGTTCCTACACTTAATCATCCATCAAACTAAGTAATGTTTCGACTGAACCCTGCCTAAATTAACTTAGGCCATTTACAACCCTGTAAAATAGGACTAATTGTGAGGGTCTCTAGTTAAAAATATTATTTCCCTTCTTACCAGACACATCCAGAGCACATAATATTCAGGTAGTGCAGTGTTGAAATACTGATTCATGAACAGCATTGCTGGTCCAAATAGTGACCAATCTAGATATTCCATCTCACTTTTTGTCATATGAGCTACCTGCAATTACAAAAATCAAATCAAAAGCTGAAAGGTTTATTAAGTAGAATGGTTAAGTAACATAATTTTTCGGAATAACGTCTTAAAACTTTATCTTAACAAGATAGTTAAACCAAAAGTTAAGCTTACGCTTGTATTGAAAATTATGTGGTAAACAAGATTGATAGTATAATGTATTCATAGAATTGCCAAAGAAAGATGATCTGTCAGTACTGCTTTCCTAGGTAACTGAACTCCTTAACCCCTAGACTCCGTACAATGTGAGTAGACGTCGATCCGCGCGGACATTTCTGTGTCCGTTAACTCCGTACGACGTGATTAGACGTCGTGAATACCTGCTTGATTTTGATTATTTTTAGTATTATTTCAGTATTATTCATTAACTTGACGGTTTTTTCATTGAAAATTACAACGAAACATTTTTGTTTTTTTTTTTTTCATTTTAATGTAGTTTCTACTACTATTTATAAATGTGTATTGAAAATACACTAATGTATTAGACGTCGTGAATACCTGCTTGATTTTGATTATTTTTAGTATTATTTCAGTATTATTCATTAACTTGACGGTTTTTTCATTGAAAATTACAACGAAACATTTTTGTTTTTTTTTTTTTCATTTTAATGTAGTTTCTACTACTATTTATAAATGTGTATTGAAAATACACTAATGTATTAGACGTCGTGAATACCTGCTTGATTTTGATTATTTTTAGTATTATTTCAGTATTATTCATTAACTTGACGGTTTTTTCATTGAAAATTACAACGAAACATTTTTGTTTTTTTTTTTTCATTTTAATGTAGTTTCTACTACTATTTATAAATGTGTATTGAAAATACACTAATGTATTAGACGTCGTGAATACCTGCTTGATTTTGATTATTTTTAGTATTATTTCAGTATTATTCATTAACTTGACGGTTTTTTCATTGAAAATTACAACGAAACATTTTTGTTTTTTTTTTTTTTCATTTTAATCTAGTTTCTACTACTATTTATAAATGTGTATTGAAAATACACTAATGTACTACCGTTCCAATATCTATAACTTTTTTTTAACTTTTTTCTTTTTTTCGAAAAATGTACATATTTTGGAAGACTTTTAAATTGTAATATATAGTTATAAATATATGAAAATGTAAAAAAAAGTGATGATTTTGTTTATTTCGTAAATTAAAAAAAAAAAAAAAATGGCAACATTTTTATTTTTTTCTTCTTTAATTTACGAGACAAACATAATCAATGTGATATGGTGTAATAGAAAATTTTAAGGTGAATCCGATGATACCGGATTTGTAAAAATTGAACGACTCATGCCTGCACTATGGATTTTATAGTAGTGAGTGATTTTTCAAGGTCATTAACTACGGAGTCAACGGGTTTTGGCGCCAAAATAAACCACGTAGTTTAGGGGTTAATAAGAAGTGGCTGATAGAATTAATGAAGTCTGTTATCTTCCTTATACAGTACTAATGTAACCACATCTGTGTGTGTGTGCCGGGAGAATTTGACAAATTATCCTACGCGATGAAATGAGGTATTTGTAAATATTGTACTTACCACTAATCTATTTGTGACTTTAGCACACACCAATCCAAAGGCGAATATGTAAAGCGATGGGTGGTTCTCATACACGAGAGATTCACTTTTTTGATAAATTATAAATGCTGGTACTATTACCAGTGAAAATGGTATCACAGGTGATAAGATACTGGTTCCCTAGGAAAAAGTTAAAGTGATTAGAAATTTATGTATAGATGACATTAAACATTATCAATATCTATTAAAAATATTAAGATTCATATCTTTAAAACATAATGCTATTAAAATATCTTAAAATGTAATGCTATTAAAATATGATGTTTTTGGTGGAAGTTAAAAATGTAACCAAATTACATATTTCTTAAAGTTTTTATCATTATTATCTAATAACAACAACACATCGAGTATAAACTGTTGTATTTATATCTTCTATAGTTATGAATATATTAATAAATAAATGTAAGCTTATTTTTTTTACGCATAGTAAATAAAACCATTTTATTCAAATCTCCTGTCCAAAAACTGATTTTTGTTTTGTAAGACTGAAAGTTTTTATTTATAGTTAAGCAAAATAAGTAAAATAAGTCTACTTAGAAAATATTTCTATTTATTTCTCATATTATCAATATTTCATAACACTTTTACCGCCAATAACCTCATATTCGGTCAGAAATGTATGTATATGGGAACAGTAGCCTTTCTGAAACACTTTCACCGGGTATATTTGCATGACAGACTGCTATACTGGCTATACTTCACCATAAGCTATGAGCTATAAGATACCGGTTGTAATGTAGCCAGACGAGTACACTGTTGTACGTTGAAACCATACCGGTAGTCCATAGCAGTGACCTTTATACAGTATGGCCAACTACATAAACTAAGAGGTGTTTCGTTATTAATTACTAAACCACCGCTAGGTGGCGTTGTTTCACTAAAAAAGATAAAATTTAAAATGTAGTTTTTTTACTTATTGGCAAAAATCACAATATTATTTTAGCGGAATCCTTTACACCTAGTCTGTTTTTATATAATATATTACTTATATTAAAATAATTGTACAGTATTAAATACACGGAGGGATATTTTTTGATAGTTGAAAAGTAAGATCGATAACTATTTTTCTATTCATTTGATATAGTCCATCACTTTAATATCAGTAATATATTTTATAGAACAGGCTAAATTTAAAGATTCCGACATTCTAATGTTGTGTTTTTTTTCAATAGAGCTACAACTTAAATTTTTCTATTTATAGTTAAACAACGCCATCTAGTGGTAGTTCAGTAATTAGTGATTGTTTAGTTTCACCTTAATCATAATGAAATCATTCTTTAGAGTTACGAAACATCTCTTCTAGGCTTTTAGTCTGTGTCACTCATATTTAACTAAGTAGATTTTACCAAGAAAAAACATTTAAAATCTCAACTGCGAAAGACAACCTGTCCAGGTTGAACCACTCCGCTGGGGATCGTATTTGGAACCTCTGAGAGTAAGCAGTTATCTCGACACTGTGTAACCAGACGGCCGACAGATTTATGTAGGTAGAGAGGATTGGTGGTAAATGAGTTAAAAGTGTTAAATATTAAAAAATAAAACTAAGAAAAAAAACTGATCTAAAATTAAATATTACTATGTTCTATTATTAATATGCAGCATGCAACATACACATTTAGAGTACATATATTAATTAGTTAGTATTTGCATAATTAGTAAGAGCCATGCTACAAGTTAATATCATAATCATTCAGTGCATGTTTAATAGTCAGAATTACGAGCACAAAATCTGGAGGGCAATGGTGAGAGATCCTTTACTCGATAGATCGTACCATTCATAAACATGCATTATAAACGTGAAGATATTGAAATATAAAAAAGTTAGATAAATACAGTTGGCACAGGTGAAACGCATCAGCAATATACAATATTTTGTGAATGAAAAAGAGTTTAAAAATGCAGTTACATTAATAATGTAATAATTTGTGAAATAGAAAATAGGTCACAATGATATTCTTAAAATATTAGCTATAAATCAGGTAGATCATACATTTTTTAATTTTTGGTAAATATCACAAATAGAATCTAGATCGGTTTGTACTTATTCAATCATACTGTTCAGATGTTTACTTTAAAATTAATAAGTATAAATTCACAGAGTATCTAAACTAATTTAAAAAAACATTTGTTTTACAGTAGTCTCTAAAATCTGAACTTTTATATAAAAAAAATGAGAAATAGTTTTCTGTTGAAGTCGTACTTGTTTCTCAAAAGCCTTGTAAAGTAATTGGCGTAAAAATATAAACACTGGCAGGCGACACGTCTGTGCACACAACTAGAAATGCAGATTCTGCGAATCAAGAAGTTATAATTACCGTGCCGATGGCTGGTGCATTTGTAGCTTCATGCCGCGAGTCGAAATAAAATGAATGTGCACCTTTTCAAACTCTGACTACTCGTTGCCAAGAATATCCCAAGTTATGGATTGCTGGAGGTTCAAGTTAGAGACTATACCGTACTTTCATACATAACGTAGGTGAAGTTTGATTTAAGCAGTATAAACTGTGCAAATAGTCACTTGTTCCAACTCTACATATTCAACCTTGTAAATTCGAAAGGAATAGAATACAAAATATGCAGGGTGTAAAGGAATTACAAGGAATAAATGACATGTTCGATTCTTACAGCCACGGTCGAGCCATTCTTGCCGACACCTCCGCTGAAAATGACAATGGCGTATCCGACGCCGAGGTATATTGCGGTAAATGTGGTCGTATACAGTGGCATGATTCGTATGTCCATCTTGATGATTGGCAACTAATAATGAGAAACGGTCATAGCACGTCGGTAAGATGGTGCAACAATGTGTCAATGTGTATTTTTTTATCGTACCATCGATTTGTTTTGATACCATGCAAACGGAGTCCAGGTATGCGGATGATTTCAACACCAATGAACATAGAAGACAAAGCAGCACACGCCAGCGACCAAAAACAACAAAGAAAAGTCCATTTCCATTAAATACATAGGCACATTGCGCAATACCATCTGGCCAGAAAGCGCAAAGCACATGTAAATATTGAAGGCTCGTTATTTCATGGAAATTTTCAGCAGAAATGGTTTCCTTAGTAAGATGCCCATGATTTTAAAATGAAGGTTTATAATTCAATTTTGATTAAACTTTATTTTATTGTTTTGCCATGTAAATTAATATTAATTATACCCTCTGTAAATAAACGAGCATGCATTTCTTCTGTTTTCCTTGGTTCTTAACAATGACTGATGAAAGTTGCAATAATTGTAAAATTTAGCACTTTTAAAATACAATAATTGTATTAAATGATAATTTTCATTTAAATCTTGGACCTTTTTTTGAATATAATGAAAATAATTATGCATTGAGGTTTTTACAATTGTATATATCAAAATTTTAAAAACTTTTGTTCATGTCACAATCTAATCAATAATTCTTACGAAAACATGCAATAAGTAGATCAAATTATATTTTATTTTAATTTTAATTTTTGAATAACTTTCAAATGTATAAAATCATAATTTAAATATTTGATCAACTTGGTCCTCTTTTTTTACATTACTCTAAGTTCCGAAATCTTAATTTTAAAGCATTATTTTGCTCATCATAATGATGATGCTTTATTAACCACGCATCAAAAGTAAATAATATCTCAGAAACTAATAGATAACCTCTTCTGTGGCGAGTGAATCAAAATGTAAAAATAAAAACTTGCCACCTCCCTTCGGCGCTCACAATATCAAAATACTATGGCTGGCACAAGAGCACGTCTGCGGCCTATAAATTCTCTCATTTTCGCATTTTTTTTAAAAAAAGTAAGAAAATCACTCAAATATAAAAAAATATAAATTATAGTCGGGCTATAAAAAAAAAATAGGTAAATATTAATATTATTAAACATTGTCTCTATATATTTTTTTTTTGTAAAAATATGCTATGAAAAATATATCATAGGCATCATCAGCCTGTGACCTTTCATATTGTTATATCAAATATAGGAGCTCTTTAGTATCCAACGCTATTAGAAATATAAAACAATAAATATTTGATTAATATCTATATAAGAATTACTTAATAATCTATATGTATAAATATTGTAAAAGTTGAAATAAAACTTATAATAAACACTTTCTATATTAAATATAGAAAGTTTATAGTAACAGAAAGTTTCACAAATAATTTGAGACCTATTGAAACAGCTCTCAAATAATTTTACAATATTGGCTAATTATAAGGAGAATGTAAGCAGAATGCACTTCTTAAAATACTGTATAAAATAAATTAAGTCTGATGAGTTTCTTGTTTAAAACTATTTAAATCTAGAGTGAACCTATATGTATTGAAGCATTATGTTACTTAATATAATTTTAAAATAATACATTGAGAAAGAAAAAAAAGTTTAGTAATTCTAGTGATTAAAAAAACAAAAAGTGGTAAATTTGTATGTGTACCACAAAAAAGTTTTATGTGTATCCCAAAAAATGTCTTGCCATTTACCTGGAAGTAGGTGCCACAGAACCATGCGTGCCAATAAATTAATAAGTTAATGTTTTTAAAAATTATAACACTGTTTATTTTATTATATGGACATCGAGCATAAAGACTCCAAAATTACTCCTCAATTGCATACATTGAAACCTATAGAAAAACGTTTCATATTTCTGAACGCAATAAAAAATATCAAGAATCTTAGGGACAGTTTTACCAAAATATATGAACTATTATTTTAATGTAAATATAATAGAATCAAATAAATAGACAATTAGATTATTGTTGCAAACTGTTTTAAGGTAAAATGTAAAACGGTTTTGAAAACCAATTGTTAGGGTTATTTGAAAGGTGAGAATCTAGCAACTTTATTTGTTTTTACAGTGACTATCAGCGAAGTTCACAATTTCAGAAGAAGTGTACAATAGTTGCTGTTAAAATTATACTGATATCCATAAGGTTTTTTTTTTATAAAAGAATATCTATGACCTAGATTATATACAATTATTTTGGGCCGTAATCAACTAGGTCAAATGTGCCTGTGCTAGAGTCAGGGGAGATGGTGGTAATGAAGCATTAAAAATGGTATGACCTTTAGGCAAAATAGTCCAATGCCTTAACCACTAGACTACCACGATCTCTTTAACGCTTTAAACTTTATTAATATATAACCAAACTTGCTTTTCAACCCCAGGCTTTGCCATGGTTTGGCCGCAAGGCCCTGCAGGCGGTTTAAACAGCGCCTTAGACGCGCGACGGTGCCGGCGGAGAACTGAAAATAGTTGCGTTGACTCTACCTACTCCTGTATTGAGGTTATAAGAAACAAAAAACAAAGCAAAAAAATAATTCCAATACAATCTTCTCTGCACTATTTCACCCTCTAAAGTTTTTTTTTAATAAAAGTAACCTTATGTAAGTCTCCAGGGTTCAAGCATTCTCCATACTAAATTTCATTAAAATCGGTTCAGTGGTGAAGACAGACTTTCGCATTATGAATTGCAAAAATTTTAAATTATATTGAAAAATAATATTGAACTCTTCAATACATTTCTATTACAAGCGGTGGCACAGTCGCTTAAGTCCGTTTCAATTTTAACATAAATGAAGATTTATAAAGTATATGGTGTAAATGTCTAAATTCAACCAAAAATTACCATAAAATATATGGTCAAAGTAGGTCAGCCAGAGTAACAATAAAGTATACTTAAAAATAAGTATTTTTAGATGCAATGAAGTAAACAAAAAAAAAGAGTAATAACATGAATACAACCAAGTAATTAAGATACAAAATACTTGCAAGATGTACTTTGAAACATCACAGTGATTCAATCACCTTTAGAACATTTCACAATGATTGAGTTTAAGAAAATTGTAACAACAAATAAGTGGATACAACGCATAACCAGTTGAAATGAAGTATCAGCGACAAAAGCATCACCAAATTACATATAATGGATAGAATATAGATGACTTTAGCTCGTCTTAAGAGTGTTAAAAAAAAGATGTCAGTATTTGGGTACTGGCAGTATTTGAAATGGATTGTGAAATTACAAATAATATTACATATTTACAAGATTACCCGTCTCCCTACTTGATCAAAATGATTATTTTAGAGACGCACCTACAATTTAATCATTTCATATATTATATATAAAATTGTGAGCAATGCAAGTTCCACAGTAAATTAATTATAGTAAGGAAAATATATAAAGGCGGACTAAAAAAAACTTGAATAATTTTCTGGAGTCGAAGCCACTAGGTACGTCTTGCAAGGACCCGGTGGCAGTCTGCCGACTGGCTTTGTTAGGTGAATTACTAATGCACACAGTGACATCTACCTTGAAAAAAAAAACTGGTTTTTGTTGTGGGAAACAGTGGTAAATAGGGTTGTAATGCTTTAAACAGCTTACAAGGGAGATACTATCAAGGAATTATAAGATCACGAGTGGTTCATCCGTTTCAGGAATGGGGTTCAGTTGTAGACCAACCTCAGTCAGAGCGACTGACTGTCAACCTCAAAAACAGATAAAAATTGTGATCGAATTGATAAAAAAAATGTCTTCCTATACATCCAAGACCGTGTCCTGTGCATTTTTTTTAAATCCCTTGAATGAAAAAAAGACCTCGAAATATTGAAAATAAAATTCAATACATAATTTTATATTATAACATACCGGGTTTTTTTGGGCCCGCCCTTATATTGATATGTAGTAAATGACAAATAAACTACATGTTACAAATAATTGTAACATGTAATAAATGGCAAATAAATTAAAAAAACTATAATAAAAACACAGACCCTGTCGTCCTTCATTGACTTAGCAAAGTTAATAATAAATTTAAATAACATATCAAGGACTGCTTGTACATACTTATGCCTCTTAATGATCAGAAAAACAGAGTAATAACGTCAGAATAGAAAGAAAACATAATTATCATAAAATATTATCAATATAAATATCTGCTTACAGCGATAGTAGATCCGTTCTTTCCTATACCACCATGACGAAACGACTGACAGAATGCAATAAAGACTTGCATGTAACCGCTTAAGAAAGTCATACATACAGCTAGGCACCATTGCAACCCAACTATAGGCATCTGGGGGCACATGTTACCATATATTCATAATATTTAACTATAGATAAAACATCTGAACATTTGCTTAAATAAATAAAAATACCTACCAAGGTTACTTGGCATCATGAGATTTATTACATTTTGTGTGATGTGAGAAATTTTAGGTAATGGTTCATTTGGATGAGGAATGCATTTTTTATGTAATTTATTAATATGTAATGGTAGCTAGTACATTAATTAATAAGTCACCATGACTTTGACTACATGCTATGATCATTTTTGTGATCAGATTATGACTAATCGCTTTGGTGATTCTATGAAGCATCCGACAGCATCAATGTTTAATTTTTGCAAACAAAGCTTGTCTAAGTATGCATTTATATTAAGAGCTATGCCATACCAATGCTACAAAAGGTTAACATTTCCAAACTGTCCTCGTAATAATAATCAATTGCATTGCAATATGGATCAAAGTGGTAGTTAGTTAGGCGACTATAGCAGATCAATAATTAGGATAATTTTTATTTAACAATACACTCTTGTATAAATGCATCTTATGGCATTCTTATAATTATGCACAATAACAGAAGAATCATGCAAAAACTAAAACGACACATTTAAAACTAAACCATTGATTAGAAGAAATACCCATAAATAACGTTAAATTTAATCTAAGTACTATGAAAGTAAAAGAACAGCATGTTTTGACTCTAGTAAAAATCCGTTTAGATAAATTAATAACTGGGACATTAGCATTTGAGTTAAATAACACTTTTAGTAATTTTAATTTACATTTATGTGTAAAAATAGATGTGATACTGTAAATTCTCGATTCTCTTATAAAGTTTATTTAGAAAAGTTTCAAATAGGTATGTTCAATTCATTTGAACTCGCGCTGTATCTTTCCTCCTGATGAGGTTAATTATGTTTTTTCTTTTCATTTATTTAGGCATTAGGTTTCTCGAGTCATTTCTTGTAGCGGAGCAAAATTTTATATCCAATTTCAAGAAAGTTGCATTTACTAAATCACATTTATAATACAGATGAATTCCTTGCTTCAATATCATACTGTTTACTTATTTTTTTTATGTTTCTACAGGTTGTTCTCTGTCTTTCATCAAGAAGTTATAGAAGTAGATGTCCAATTCGAATTTCACTTCTAAAACCGCGAAGCTATTATGTATTATTTACAACAGCTGGGTTGCATTTTAATGCCAATATCCCAGTTAAATTACAAAGTTGGCTAGATTCTCTTTCTTGCATAGACTTATAGTGAAGACGAGCGCCAAACTCGTCCCTTCCTAATTTAGTCAGCGAGCAATATTGTAAGTAGATAAATAAGTATCTATATGCATAAATGGGCTTCAAAGCCTATTAGAATAATACATTTATAGAATGATAGGTTGTTTTAAATAGCTGCTTAGGTCTTTCTAAACATTTTCTATTTAAAATAATAGAATAAATAACCCATTTTCAAGATTGCATATTTTTATTATTAATTTATTACCGAGGGGAGTTTCTACATTATTTTCATTATTCTACTATGCATAATTTTGAATCTAACCAATTTAATATTTCATATTTTACAATAAAATCTAAAATGTATTCAGTAAACACGGATACATGACTAAAATATATAAATTACCGAATTTAAGGATTGATTAATAAATACATACACAGTTTATTAAGAAGCCATTCCGAAATTGATATATCTATAAGAATCTATTTGGAGCACCTTGGTAAGATTATTATATTCAAGTAAGGATTGTGAGAGTGGATACTCATATTAGGGGATTCGCATGCTCATATTAGCAAGGCAAGATCTGAGTTAGATGTGAGTAGATAAAGTTATAGGCAAATAAGCATTCCTGTATAGAATCCTTCACCCCTGCATGATCTATAACAGGTGGGCAACTTACAGCGACTGTGGATCCATTCTTGCCAACACCTCCAGCGAGAATAATAGAGAACAAGGTGTAGAGGCTGTAGCTTGAGCACGCAATAGTCATCACCGCTAACAGATATCGGAACTCGAAAGACGGCGCAATCTAACCCATATAGTGGTGTTAAGTATTGTGTGAAGATGTTTAATGATAAATTATGTATTTTTTATGAAAACCTTTTAAAAGCTATTAAGTTTGTCAAAAAAATAAACATAATTATTTTTAGAAGCTCATTATTTACGTGTGTATAAACCATAACATTGTGTATTATTATTTTTATTTATTAATTGAATTAAGAACAACATTTATTATATCGAATTTGTATGCTTGTATTACACATTACTCAAAGATTATTATACACTGTACTGAAAATTATATAGTTTATTTATTAATTTATCTTAATGTCACACCATAATTTCATGGTTTCATGGTTACCACATGGTAAAATGAAACTAAAACAATTTGGCAAATCGAAAATGGAAGGGCATTGAAAGCTCTTGATCTAAGTCACATTTTCTGGCAGCGATGCTCTGATAAAATTTTATTTAGACACTTGATAAAATATGAACTACTTTTATTTTTATCAAAAACTTATAAGTGATATATTAGTTTTGTTTTTAAATTATTTGTGAATTTTACTCATGAAGTTCAACGTCCGGATTACCTGATAGGACTGACAAAAGGTTCTAAACATAGTGATATGGGCTTATCGCCATTTAGGTTGCGCAGTATGTACAAACATACCCCCGTTCCCTACTGAAGTACATAATTGGTATTGTAGCGGACAAAAAACATATTATATTCAGTAATTGATGTTAAATTCGGTGTGTCAATTATTACATAATTAATCTATCTTAACTAAATCAAAAACCTGTTCTAAGGCTAAAATATCAAGAGCTTACAATAAAAACGGCAATCATTTTATTTTGGAGTTATAGTTATGATATAGTACTAAATATTTTATGAAACTTTTCTTATAATCAAAGTGCCCAACAAGCACAAAATAATATTTAAATTTTGTGTATTATGTACACACCAAAAACTATTAGTACAAATTAAAATCAAGAGAAATTCAAGCATTAAATACTATATTATTAATTGATAATTTGATAAAAAAAGTATCTTGATCCTCTTATTGCAGAATTAAAAAGTTTCCCTGAAAAAAACAAAATGGAAAACTAACACGTACATAAGGTGCCCTGTACTTTTACTAAATTTTATTATATTGTTTAGAATTTTAAAAAATACAAAGAGAGGAAAAAAATACAAATGAATAAGTAATTTTTGTGTATTTAATAATTCTTTAGGTTATCATCCTGATTCAAGTCATATTACTTTGAATGTGAGCCTTCCACTTAGCAGTGTCATTATCCTAATTGATGGCTTTTGTAATCCTAAAATTTGATTTGCCGCTGCGGGCTTTTGAACTAAGAGGACTCCTGCTTGGCCATCTAATAGATCTCTATTTTTTTAAAGTTGCTTAGTACAAAGCTACTGTGATAATCATTTGTTAAGGATGACATAGAAACAAAAGCAGAAAATAAAAAACATAAAACCAAAACTATAAAGGATGAATTGTTTTTATTTTTTCTTGTCCCCCTCTGCGTGCCGATTTTTTTTCACATTAAGCTGTTATCGTACTTCTGCACAATTATCTCTATGAATGTAACCGTAACACCAAAATGATAGTAAAAAGGTTAGATTTGCGTAGGTGTTAAAAAAATGTTTAAGGCCTCAAAATCGCTCCTTGCTAATTTTCAATTATTTAAACGACTTTCAATTTTTTTTTATTGCAGAACTAAGATGGTATTTAAAAAATATATTGTTATATTTTCCTATTAAGCAACCTCCAAAACCTTCCGTCAACGATTTTCATTTTGATTGTATTTAGAACTTTACTCCCGACCAAATTTTAATAATTTAATTTCATTTCATGATTAGAAACCTTCAAAACTATATAATACAAACAAAATCCGTCCAAATCCTCCGTTACTAATTTTCAGTTAGAATGTATTTATTACTTAGAATTTTAATATGTCTGTTAAAATAAATGCAACAATTATTACCACAAACAGCGTAGAATGAAAAAACTTAGCTAAATCAGTATGTCCATTAACGAGATTTGCGAAATTGCTATAAAATCTTCAACGCATAGCCTTTCTATTCGGGGTCGAAGGTTTATAAAATAAAGAAGTTAGGTTATTAATGTTTTAAAAGGGTATGAAAACATACAAGTTAGTATTGTATTATATTATTAATGCAACAATATTTATATGTCAAAGAAGAATATTATTCCAGCAATTTTCTCATACACAAAAGTAATAAATCTCAATAAAACTTAAACAAAGTCTATTTATCATTAGTCAGAAATGAAATATAATTAAAATTAATTATAGGTTTGGAAAATTAAACGAACATAATAAATACAAGTAAATGAAATCATACACGTACCGTTTGGGTCCAAATTTGTGTTCCAAATATGGCAGACAATAAATGTATGCCTATAATTACAAACTGTGCTTCGGTCACATCGATTTTACCTAATTTCAGAGTGCCTGACACGTATGTTTGCCAGTGAGCACAGTAGAATAGGGTCAGCGCACAGAAACACTGAAAGAAAAAATAAGATGAGGCAAAATGAGACAAAAAGACTATAAAACCAGAAAATCAAGAGTCAGGTATTTAAATAAATCATAGATAAATAATAGTGTATATTGTAGTGTCAATAATTTATAATAAACGATAGACGAGTTGTCTACGCTAGCTCTCTCTTGACTTTTGACCGAACAAAGAGTAAAGGATGTATGCCAAAGAAACATAAAAATGTAAGTACTACAGTAGTATATTATTTTGAATAAATAAAATGAGTTTTTTTTTTTAAATTTAAGTTTGATTAAAGTTAAACACATTACGGAAATGATATAAGATATAAATTATCACTTAAAAGGTGCTATAAAATTTAATTTTCACTCAAAATTGTTTTTCGCATTCGGCATTTTGGCGCCCCTTGGCTGTCTATCTATCCGTTGCATCTTTTAACTCGATAAGTACAAATGCGAAAGAGTTGAATTTTTGTGTGTAGATTGATGCTCTGGAAAAACGACCATAGCCGTTTAGATCACATCAAAGGCTGGTTGAATAACATAGTTAGATAACATTAGTCAACAAATTTTTAGTACTAATAAATGAAACACTACAGTTCGTTAGAAAGTGTAAATATTGTATACAAATTTCACATGGCTGTTGGAAACTTATGACGTATTAGTTATTACTGGCCAGTTAAAATTAATACAAACTCATCTGTGCGCCAATAGAAACATATGAGTGTTCAAATTTATGATGAATTGAAAGGATGTAATGAAACCATTTATTTTTATTTATTTTAATCTACTCAAACCTAAAAAGAACCCATTGTCGCCTATATGGCCATGCAAAATGCACAACGAATGGGCTAAAAGTACCGCAAGCACAAGTGCAGATAAGAAATGAAGCAACCCATCACAATTTGGTACCACAGGAGTGAGTAATATTGGAGGAAAATCCCGTGATGGCGCCTATAGGGTCTTGTAAGACGTCAGGTTCTGGTTAAATAATTTACTACTACTAAACAATTTATAGAAGCAGTTGACATTATATGATAGCTACAGGATGTCATAGCCATTCATATTTCTGTATATACCTAGTTAAAATTATGCACCAAGAAGACAAAGTTGAAATGGCACATGACCTGAAAACACATTCTTGAAGACTTGTAGTGTAATGCATATGACAGCTAGACGACTAGCTGACTTTTAGGCTTAGTGGCCTACTAAAGCGACTATACTAAAATCATTTATTTTAATTTTTATAGGTAAAAAAAATTAAAGAATAAAATGTTTATGAAGTACTGAAAATGTATATAATAAACAATTATTCTATAATATAATGGCAGAGAAGTAAATTAAAATAGGTAACCGCAGTTTCAAAGGTGAAATCTAAGCTAGCAGATACAAATAGAAAAAATAGAAAATTAAGATTTATTATGTTTATTTCACTTATACAAACTATTTTTTTTAGTTATTAGAGGAATTCGGTTATTAGGTATCAAAGAATGTTCTGTTTACAGTTGAATATGTTTTCAAAATTACCGTAATTACAAGGATAATATAAATGGATTTGCATATTTTGTAAATAAAATATAACAGGCTAACCTGGAAAAACATCCACATCGGATAATCGCCCAAATGAATTGAAATACAAGCAGACAAGGCAACGAAAACAGTTGATATCGAATCGCAACCATGATCGAAAAGTTCCCCTAAAGGTGATGAACTTCCTGTTCTTCTGGCTTGTTTGCCATCGATGGCATCTAAACTTTGGTATACAAAAAGGCCAAGGGCGCAAAGGGCACAAGCCCATTGGGGTGGGTCAGATCTGGCATCCGGAGAGTACCTAAAAGGAAAATTCATAACATTAGGTAACTAGCAAATGAACATATTCATATACACGCACGATTGACACGCACTATGAGCGTAAACTTACGACATACTCACCATACTAATATAAGAGTAGTTATAATATTTACAATTAGGCCTAGAGTAGTAATAAGATTAGGAGCAAGCCATAAAGGTACACGATTGACCAGCCAGCTCCACCATGGTTGCAGCCAAGGGTCTATTAGGCTTTCACTACTGAAAGAGTACTTGTGATCACTCAGTCTTTTTAACTGGCTGGCTGAAAGCAACCTTTCTTTATAAAACTGCATTTTGACGTTGTTTTATGTCACGACATTAAAAAATAAAATATACATCAGCGAGAAAACCACTACTAAAACGAAAATTCGCAAAAGTGAGAGCGGCACACATAGCCAGATGCCAATATCGCGGAACGAAACTCGAAATGACAGCACAACAGCCGACAACAGCTTTCTTTCTCTAATGATAAAACATGGCCTGTTGTACCATGTGTTCTTCTTGCACGTTATTAGAGCAAACCTATTTACAAAACTCGGTAAATTAATTCGAAACGAATATTTAAGAGTCATGTTTGAAATTATATTTGTTAATTAATAGATTTATTATTATTGAAATAATTATTAAATTTAATTAGTAAGAAAGTATGTCATTGTAAAGTGAGTAGAAAAAGAACGCATTTGTTCAATTCCGTCGGTGACTGCTATAGCCAACTGTCAGATGTTTATGTATAGATGCCATATATTTATTGTAGATGGCGCACTTATACGTAATATTGTCAATTTTGTACTGTAAATTTACGATTTCTAAGTCGGTTGGTAGCTATAACTGTCATATGGTATTAGGTCATTCTGAATGCGAGTAAGAACAACAAATTGTTGCTCGACCGGCCCTAAAACTAGATTTCAACGAATTTTAAACTTTTTACTAAAATTAATGGCACAAAACTCCAAACAAACAATATCAAAATATTTTACTCGTGATAAAACAGTATGAAAAAATATTTAAAAAGTGTAATGACGTTAAAACTATGTAGGTACTTATATAATTTGAAAAGTTCTTCAGACATTTTGTTTCAAAATTTGTGTCATTGAGCTATATCGATGCATCAAAGACGGTGAATCATCCAGTAAACTGTTAAAAAGATATCCTTTTTTTAGAATTATAAAAACAACATTATGCAAAAATATCAATAATACTAAAAAGATTATTATTAAAGCTCCTCAAGACTGTAAACATTTTTTTCAAAAAGAAATTTCTAAACCTATATTTTAAAAATAACAAATTTAGAAATCTTTATACTAACACGTAAAGGGGAAAAACTTCGGATTCCTTTTTAAGCATATTGCACGCACCGAGAAGTGTAAGAAATGGCATGGTTAAGTTTATATGGAGAAGGAGTGCAGAAAGTTAAAATTATCTATTATATTTGTTATAAATACATGAAATTTAATAAAAATAATAATTTAATAAAATAAAATAAACTGACAAATTGAATGAATGAGTTCGAGCTGTGAATTTTGTGTGATTTCGAATATTCCTTTTTCAATATTCTGCCAATGTTAATAAAGTAATGTCAAGGCAAAAAAAGCATAATTATTAAGTTAAAAAAAAATAGGTTCATTTTATTATATAAATTAAACTCTGTATATCTTGGTTTCAATAATTTAATTTTACACGTTACATTTTTAATTTCAGTAGTTTAATTTTCTTTTTATATCCTGATATTTGGCACCTATCTTCCATTATGCCTTCACATAGAACTGACGTGAGACGCAAAGAAGAAGGAGGAATATATATTCTCGTGAAAGTGAAATTATAATAGGCTAATTGCAAATAGAAATAGTGTAAATAGTACTCGTATTATAAAATGAAATTATTTTGAGACAAACATTTAAATGTGCACTGAATGTCTTTTCAAAAAAATTGTATTCTTTTGATTGTGGATTAATGCATTTACAATGCGAAACATTTCGAATTTGAAGTCACTTTAGGTGAAAGGCTGTATTCACTTCATGTTATTATAGGGGTAAAGCATATTGACCTTATCATAATGACTTCAAATTATTGTATGAACGACTTACATCACCCGAATCTTAAATGAAAAAACAGTTAAAAAAATATTCTGTAAAGATTGCGTTCTGTAATTATGTTTTTTTTTTAACCGTTATTAATATTAAATTTTAAAATTCATAAGCAAACAACATACGCTAATGACGTAATGGACAAAATTAAAAAATATATATTCAATGATTATAGAGGTATACTCACCGTATGATAGAGGCATAAGAACCTCAATAATACTCAAAGTTAAAAGTTTAATGAATTACGGTCGAATTTCGACCACTGGATGACCTCTAATTAATTTTAATTTCTCTGATAATTTATTAAAGAAATATGTTGCTTGATAGGTTGTGAGAGTTGTTTTTTATTTAACTGACATGGGGAAGACCGCCTGTACATATTGTGGATCTGATTTTGTTTAATATTTTAAAATTTGAAAATAATTGAGTAATTAGTTAATTAATTTATTTAATTAATTGACACATAACACTATATTGAAAGTACACGAGTTTGAATTAAAAAGAAAAAAGAACACAATAAAAAAAACCAATGCGTCCAAAACTAGATACTAGAAACATAGAGAATGTGTAAAAACTTGTTATAGGGCAGACATAATGTGCATATATTATTTAAGTACTCCGTGTGCTATATATCATTAGTTTAGAGCATAAAGTCATTATTTTGACAAGGTATGTATTTTTTTGTTCGTATCTACATAATTTTGAATTCTCAATACGCGCGTAAAGTCATTAAGTCCAATTTCAACACCTAATCGGTGCTATGATTCAATCCTCTAATAATTATTGACAATTCAAGTAAAATGTGTACCGTGTAAAATGATTAAGTAACATAATGAAGCAATATATTTCTTTCCATGGTGTATAAACTCATTATTATATTTAAATACGTATTCTCATTGTATAAACTTATTATTATATTTAAATACGTATTCTCATTGTATAAACTTATTATTATATTATATATAAATGCTAGATCACTTGATATTCTCACTTTGGGCATGAAGTGGAAAAATAAATTCATTAAATAACTTTATGAGTTTTGGATAAATAATGTCCGTTGTATATATGTAATATGAAATTACTAAATCACAAAATGACTTTATGTGGTTCATTTTATCAATAATCCTCCTGATTTCACGAATAAAAAGTTATCTGTTACGTCCCATTATAAGACATTGCTAATATTGTGGTACAAATAGAAATTATGGAAAATGATATTTCCATAAACCAAAGTAAGATCAGCGTGTAACTTGTTCGACATACAAACATGCCCAAGAATTCGAACACTCCATTTCATCTGAAGTGGAGATAAATTACAAACAACAGATTGAACGTAAAAATCTAAGTTGCATAGCAAAAAAAAACCGGACAAAGAATGAAATGATCTTATTTATTTATTTATTTAACAGGTTTCCCCGTGTAAACATTATAATTAAAGTAAAAACAAATTAAACTACCATAAGAAAAAAACAATATTAAAAACAAAAAAACAATAACTTGCAGTGTCGTTCAAATAGCGGTGATATTTCATTATTATATTGCGGAAAATTAATGGTTTACAATGCCATGACTTATGAAGCTCATTTTCCAAATGACTCGTATTGCTTTATTTAGCCTGAAGTACCTAAATGGGAACAAGGCAAGTAACGCAATTGGCACCGCAATTTGGATTCGATAGTTATCTCAGTCAGTCAATGAAATTTCGATTTTTACAGACACATGCTTGTTGCACGTGTTTGTATATGGATACTATTCAAAAGAAGGTTCTAGAATCTGTTCATTTATTTATGGAAGTCCAAATATAACAAAAAAAATAAGTAAACATATTTTCTATGATTGAACGGATCAACGTTATACGGCAAGCCGAGATCTACACAAAAACGTAGTAATGCTAAGCCCTATGAAGTCTTAGATCTGAAATAACACCTAAAATATATAAACAATGTTCTAATTTTTTTTTTTTAAGTTCTTTATTTATAAACAAAATACATATTTAATTCGTTTGTTCACAAAACCCTTGCGGGTTTTTATGTGAACTCATTCGTTCCTACTTTTAACTTATTTAATAAAATTTATATATACAAAACATATTCAATATTCACTTAAAACACTTTTAGCAATGATGAGCTACACATGACGGTATCTATCCAGACTGTCTTTAATTGTTTATTTATAAAAAAACGGTCTTTATAAAAATAGAATAATTGATAATGATTCTAAAATAGTGTCATGTTATGTTATGTTATGTCTGTCATGGTTAATACGCATCATATGCCCAAATATTATTCAAATATTATTTTGATCTTTTTTTATTCAGGATTTATCTAAATAAAAAAAATGAATAATAACAAGTAAATTTAAACATACCCTATAAGTTTATAATATATAAATAATGTTTTTTTACGTCGATTTTAATTAATTTTACTTTTTCGATTTAGCGCTAGAACTCACTAACGTTTTGGTCGAAATTAAGTAAGAAATTATTTACAAAATGCGGAAATAGTTCATCCTAAAATTTATTATTGTTATTAAACCGCTTGTGTAAATTACCATTACCGTGTTGACACTCGATCTATATTCGTAGCCTATCCGGCGCGCATCCAATGACCCGACGTCGCGAACGGTTTAATATTATCACAACGGTTTAATATTACCACGTAAATTTTACAATATTTCATGTATTTTATATTTTTTGTATACTTTTTATCTAACTTTTACTTTTTTATTTTTTTTTATAATTTTTGTTGTATTATATTTTACTTTTATTATTTTGTAATGTTTTGGTTATTTTAAAAGTAATTTTTATAAAGACGATTGAATAGATACTTTATTTTAAAAGAGGAAAAACATAGAAGAAACAATTATTCAAGTATGTCAATATTCAGCGCAGAAAATAATTACAGTAAAAACTTTATTTCTATAATTTTAGGGCAAACGGGTTAATTTTTTTTTTATTCTATTTAAAATATTACTAAATTAGGTACAGACAAAGAGTAAATTAAATTTATCAACCCAGGCATAAAAGAGCTTACGAGGAATTTGTTTTTCTGAAGCCAAATTATATCGGATATGTGAGTGTGATGTTTTATCAATGCTATTTGTACTATTATATAATTGTTTATACTTTCCTAATATATTTTCCTTTTCCTTTTATTTGGACAAGAGTTAGAAACACGCGTTGGGCGGCAGTTATGTTGGTGGCTCAAAAAATATATATTTAATTTAAATTTAATTTATTTCAGTACGTTTACAATATGAGCCGAAGTGGATTGTGATGCTGATAATATTTGACTTACAAATTACAATTATATCTAAAGGTATTAATCTAAGCAATTTGTCCCTTCTCTCGGCGGGTAGTGAGATGTTTGCTTATTTATCTATTTCTCTATGTTGAATGATGTTTCTAAAATGTTTTCTCTATTCTAAATGTTTACAGTACGCCAATGACATAATTTTTTTCATGCATCTTGGGCAGATTGTTTAAATTTAGATGAGGACCTAAACTGATTCTCTTTATATTGCGACAACGTGAAACTTGTGCTAACATTAAAAAATGCTACCTTGTCCGATTTACTCGTAATTCCACTAAAATCGAATACACATATCTCCTTAGGCATACAGAATTATTGAATTTAGGAGTAACTACGAGACTTGGGAGTAATACTCGACTCAAAACTTTCCTTTAAGTCAATAAACTTACCATTGCATATAAAGCGTATAAAATGTTAGGTTTCTAAATAAGAACCTTATAAGAATAAAACCTTCTAATAAGAAGTAAATGTTATTAAGCAAATAAATACTTTGAAAGTTACTCTATTACTCATTAGTCCGTAGTCAACTGGAAACGCGTCTGTTATCTGGTGCTCACTCTATAATACTAGTATATATAAAAGTATGATTAAAAATATACAAAGGAAATTTATAAAATATCTATACTATAAGACAGGAAAATACCTATACGATTATAAAGTGGCGACTTTAGAATATGCTAAATGACATACGAGTTATATGTTTCTACATAAACACAATCAATAATAATATCCATTACATCGATTGTCTTCAAAATGTTTTATTCAACGTCCCTTTACATAGAACGCGAGAATGCCATCTTTTTTCGCTCCCACGATACAAAATAAACGCTAACACGGCGGTCACACGATTAAATCGTCAATATGATGATTTATTCTCCTCGGTTGATATATTTTTATTAAATAAATCATCTTGAGTTGCAAACACTGTAAATTTAAGAAACAAATTAAATTATTAAAACAAAATAATTGTACAAAATAAAATAAGATAAAATCTTTAGACATCATTTTCTTTCCTTTGGCCTTTGAACTTGTTAATGTTTCAAAATAATGAATGTTCAAAAAAAAAATAATAATACGCTCTAGGAAGTCTAAATTAATTTTAATCTTTTGATGTACCTATTTCTGTTCTTTAGCGAAAACTAGATAATCAGTCAACGTTATACGTAATTTTATGTACCATTTCTTATATTTATATTGTTGGTCTTCCAAATAAAGAATAAATATATAAATGTAGGTTATATGTAGATGATTTAGGGTGGTTTCCTTAAGAATGATCTAAGTCTACTTGGGCCATTACATGTTAACTATTTAAACTTAAACTTTTAAATTTAGTTAAACTTTGTAAATTTATAAAAAATACCAAAAATAGCATATAGATCTGTCTTGAAATTCAAGGTAAAAGTGGAAAAATCTTAATAGCCTTCAAGTGCGTATCTCCGTTCAGAAGCTTTATTGCCATCTGACCAACACCTTAAATATTATTAGTTTCTAGTTTTTTTTATGTAAATTTGCAATGCAATTTGTAACATTTTTTTTAAAAATAAATGTAAATAATATTGGTTAATAGTTTTTGTGCTTTAGCTACATTTGAGCTAAACTTATCTTTTTGTGATATACACATAAAAAATATATGATAAATTAGTCATCTATTATAAATGCTATCGTTACTGGGTTTAAACTTAAAAGTATTTAACGCGCTTGTTATATCATCGATGCATTATTTTTGTTTCGTTGCGATTATTTGGAGAGTAGCAGTCAATTAGTTGCTACAGCAGAGAAAAATGCTTGTAAATGTGATAACGACAATATTGTGTAAATATTAAAACGAACCGCTAGAAAGAAAGAAAAATGTATCTTTTTTTTACTATTTCGCTGATGAATAAATGATTTTTTATGATTATTGCAAATACCTACCACATTTTTCACAGAACTAAAGTCATGGCAACACATCTACCCTCTATCATTCCACATCTACAATATTGTCTGCGTTGTGTGGACATTGATATAAAATATAGTACCTGTTTATACAATTACATAAAGAGATATTTCTTATTTGTTATGTTCCTCGCATTATAAAAACAATAAGCCGATCTACAACATAAGGTACCTACAAGGTTAAGAGTGGTGATAAAATGTAGCTTAAACTGTTTCAAACGACAGCTATGTTTTCCTAAGGAATCAAATTAATACCTAAAATTGAGAGACAAGAATTTATAAAACGGAAAATAAATTTAATCTATAATTTATTTGAATCGCATCGCATTTTATTAGTTTCGGTTTTGTCTAGATATCGCAGAACAAAAGTTTTTTTGACACCTTTAAAGTAATTTTGTTTCACCACACGCACTTGAATGTTTTAAGTTAATTATAATTAAAACAGGATTGCGGGCGGGAGAGGGCTGACCCTGGACCACCAGGTAAGCATGAAATACGCTAGGTGTTATGAGTAGTTAGCCTAATTTATTAGACAGTCTGTGGACACAATAATATCTTCGTCTGCGACAAAATGTATATAAAATGAATGACGTCACCGTCAACCATAGACAGCGTCGCGGGCGGGTGTCGCGTGCATACCGCCCGTTGGCGGTACTCGCGCCCGATACAAGATGGCCGGCCGTTGGCGTTGGCCGTTTCATTCATTCGGTTTACCGTTTCGCCGCTGGAAAGGTGTTGCGGTCGCCGGTCGCTCTGCGTGCATTTTGTGTGACCGTTTCGCTTCTATAATAATAATCGATTTGGCTACATTAATCGATAACGCTTTTTACCATCGCTTACTGTGGTTACAGTTTCTCTCTATTTTATCTACCGACAACAAAGTATCTTCATAAGAATACATTTTGTGATTTCGTTATTAGAAAATAACCGATTCGTTTACCTTCGTGTCATGTGTAATATTCGTATGGAAACACCTTTCAAAATATTGTTTGGTCTGCGCTCACGCGTCAGTCGTCAACTTTTGCTGTCGCTGGTCGATTACTGTCAATTTTGACAGCCCGCCATTTTCTAGTTGGATCTGGCGGCTGTTATCAAACAATAACAGCCGTTTAGAGTTGCCAAGTGAGTTTTCATAAAATCGTGGGAAAAGTGCTAAAAGTTTTTGTAAATATATATATATATATAATTTAAAATACCTACTTATTTAAAAATAAATGGCTCGTTCGCCACGAAGGGTACAAATTCACAGGAGGACAAAAAGTGGATCGAAGGAGATTGCCAGATTAAAGTATCAAATTGGAAAGAATAACGGTAAGTACATTCATCCAAATACTTACCATAATTAAATTTATTAAACACCTATTTGATGTGTGTGTGCTTTTCAGGGGTATAAAATCGAGAGAATTTACCTAATTAACTTTGTTTATGGACGTTTTGTTTTAAATATTTTATTTAGTTAGAAGTATTCTTTGAGATTATTCACACAATGCTTATATTTTGTATCTTTAAGTTAATGTACACTGCCATAACACAAATTGATTTATTTATACATGTATTAATTTGACATCTTTTACAACATTCAACGGTGAAACAAACAATTAACACCTAAGGCGAAGCCAAAGTTTAAACATTAATTTTGACTCATTTTTTATGCCTGGCTTTTGGTAAGCATTGGATATTTAATAATAAAAAAAATATGTTTATATACCTCGTTCTTATGTCTTCGACTTAAGTAAAGGCAGATTTTTAAAATTTAATTCTATTTCTGAGAAATTTAATAAATGAGAAACTGCTAATAGTTCATTTTTAGTTGAATCGCTGTCTTATAAAAGACAGAGCCTTAGGGAAAAAAAAATAATTTAAAGGAAAATGAAGGTTCTAAAACATAATAAAGTTAGTTTTTTAATTTCTATATAATGAAGCTATAATTAAAAAAAACCAACAATTGCTTTCTGACCGCGCAAAGAACAAATAAAGCACTGAATCTGAAGGTCGACTGTCAATATGCTACGCCTTAAGAGCTTAAGGCAGAAGTAGCAGAAATACCTACCTGATGAAAACTGGAAACGTTTAAAGGCATCTAAGTAACTAGGCAGCTGCCCGCTCGAATAAATGTTTGTACTTATTGTATCAAGTTCTGTTTGTGACAAGTAAAAAGAATTTAATTGAATTATAATAGCATTGCCTGTTATGCTGAGAACTCCGAATATTACAGCTACCGACCTTATTATTCAAAGTCCAAAATAAAAAAAAACTTTTAGAATAGGTCGGTAACTATTTATAATATTAAGTTCTATTGATCAGAAAGGAATGTATCAACACAAAGAAATTGAAAAGATAATACGCAATTCAATAATTTGCAATATAAAGAAGTAAAACAGCGTTTAAAAGAAATGTCGAAAATGACTGCATTTCTGTTAACATTGTGTTTTAATAATTTTATAAGACAAAATAAATAAATTACAACAAATTATGCAGAAATACAATACAATGTGATTCGATTATGCATACTTTACACGAAATATTCAAATATTTGAATATCGGTCTGAATATTGAATATAATTAATTTGGAGATTCGCTTTAGCACATGTTTATGACGTTATTTGTCACGAAATAGTTACAGTATAAAATCACGCTTTGCGATTAAAAAGTTTATAATATGTGATTTTGAAGTGACAGAAACACTTATTGGAAGATTTTGTGGTGTCTATCTCTATTTGTAGATATGTTGGTTTGTCCCAGCTTGTATTATCTAAACGGTTTATGATACTAAATTGAGATTTGTTATCCATATAGAATATAGAGTACTGCAATATAAGTACCAACTAGGGCATTTTATCTAAAATATTTTATTTGATAAAATTTGTAATGTGGAGTAATGTCGGGGAAATAATGGAAGAGATGTGTTTTTGTGTTTATTCCTATTTGATTATTATTATTTTATTGAATGCCAAGCATTCTCTTTCCGTTTTTTTTTTATCATAAAAGTAATAATGTTATTATAAAAGAAAAAAAATATTCCCGGAACACTCGACGTGTAAACTCAATTAACACTTGATAGATTTTTTTAATCTGATGTGACCTTGGATTTTGACACCATTGTGATTGTATTTAAACAGGTGTGAGGTGGAGAAACTAAAATATGGTATAAAGATACCCAGGCACTCCTTACCAGTTGATTGTTTGGAGACACAATGCATGCCTATGTTGGTTTCCAACTAATACCCGCGACCCCCATGCCTTACCTTACGTCAACTTAAAAGTAGGACGAGGGTGGGTGATCTAATTCCAGCGTGCAGGGGTTCTCCAGCCCCAACAGTTACGTAAATATACTGCAAGGCAAACATTTCCTCGTCGATATACCTAACCACTTTACTATGGTCACCGGCACGACAATTCTAAATAGGCCATGCTTTCTCAAACAACGTATAGGGTCTATATTTTAGAGACGTGGTTTTCAAGAAGAGATAAAACGCATATCATTTGATGTTATGGCTAAGAATTTAGTTTTATTATAAAGATAAGGGTTTTAAAAATGATTTCGGGTAAGTGGCCGCCGCGGCTGACTCGAACAAATTCCAGCCGAGAGGCCCAATTTTCAACCACTTTTTGCAGCAAGTTGGGCCGTATGTCAGCAATAACGCGCCGAATATTCTCTTCCAAGGCGTTAATCGTGTCCGGCTTATCTGCGTAGACAAGCGACTTCACATAACCCCAAAAAAAATAGTCCAGCGGTGTTAAATCGCACGATCTTGGAGGCCACGCCACAGGCCCACGACGCGATTTTTACTTTATTTTAGAGTGATTTAAAAAAAATTTAGAGTGATTTTTTCTAAATTTGCACTATTTGCAATTGGGAGTAAGTTGTTCGGGAGTAAGTCTATTCATTATGAAATGGCAAACTAAACAACGAGCATAAATCAAGTGACAGCTGTCAAAAACACAAACTACGAAAAAAGTAGTGCCAGATTGAAAACCACGCCTCTAAAAAAAACATCCTATATTTCTAAATGGTATTCGTGAGAATTTTTAACCTACCTTTTTTGAGGTTTTTTCAATTTAACGATGAGTTTTTTAATATTGTTGTCTAAATTTAGACACACTGAGATACTATATATGCATATATATATATATATATAGTTAAGAATGGCCTTGCATCATAACTTGCCACAATACAATGTACCTACAGTCTTAGTCTGCCAATTAAATTTATTACATGTTTATGATAGATTCAATTTAATTTCTGGAGTTTGCGTTGAATGGTTTATTGAGTGGTCTCGGTACAGTGGACGAAAAAAAAATATTTTTCCACACTTATCCCAAAATTTACATACTCAGGGACAACAGTTATATTGAGTAGGTACATAGTTTTAAACTCACGTAATATAATGTTAACTTATCTTATATTTTATGACTGTTATATTCGATTATGATAATGATCGTTGTAATAGTACTTCGGATGAAGTTACACTATATTCCGATTTGCTTTCGTTCGAACTGTGTTTCATTCAAACTAATAATATTTTTTTTATAATGTTATTAGGTGCGTGTAATTTTGATTGTGCTGATTGACTGTACCGAGAAAGCTGTGGCAAATAAACTAATGGCGAAAAGCAATAATGTAATTATGATTGGTCCTTCATATGATTACATCAAACCAAAACATCCAAAAGAAACTCCAGAAATTAATTGTATGTACTATACAGACCCCGATATTTAACCATCACAGCCATGTATCCGCTAGGCTTCCACTCAATAGCTGAAGCTTTTCCATTCTCGAAATACGACCTGCCCATCGGAATTTCATCGACTTGAGATTTCGAACTAAGGCCCGAAATTTCAGTCCTTGCTTAAAGTCGTTCTTAGTTAGGATCAACTTAACTTTTAAGCATGACCTAAATTGAATTGTGTATTTCAGTTACTTTTTAAGTTTGACTTTGTTAAGAATAGGTTTTCGCATTCGTGATTAGTTTGCTACTCGCCGCAATGGTATGTGGATGCAATATCTGTCGCCACTGTCGCATCACTTTTGACATATGACATGTGATCGGACGTTTTGAGGTTATGATGTCAGCTGTAGGATTTTGACGCGCGCATATAATCTTTTGTTTAATGTGGTTTATTTATTTTGTTGTTTTCTTTCACTTTAATTCGAATTACAAAATAACAGAATTATAAAATTGGTGGAATTCCCACCGCCAATTTTGATATTTACACGCCCGACGATAGTAGCGCCGATAATGTACTGAAATCGCTCCTAGCAGCGTATTTTAACACTGACTTAAGTTTAACTTGAGGCTTAAGTCGAGATTGTTTTGATTCTTAGCTAAGACGGTCTTTTATGTTCGACTTAACGTTAAAAATGGGTTTAAATACAATGTTTATCGGTTAAGTCTGACTTAAAATTTAGGTTAGTTTTAAGTAGGACCTGAAATTTCGGACCTAAGCTATCTATATTCTCTACCAACTTTTCGTAATACAGCGCATTTGCATAGGCACAGAGTGGAGGATTACATTTATTCATTGTAAAAATAATTGAGTAGCAATTGGTACGTCTATTGATCACTATCCATAACATATTTACATTTGTAGTGAATTACGTAAGCAAAGTTATTATTTAAAAAAATGGTTGGTTGGAAAAAAATAATATGAAAATGCATATAAATAAATAGCGAAGTTACGATTACTGATAACGGCCAGTGACAGTACATTTTATTTATCGCTTTTTACGATTGAGCCTTGGAGACACATTTCTATATAAAGTTAGTCTGAATTGAATAAGTATAACTGTTACACAAGTGAGCCGAGATCAATATTATAATTTGTATTTGTAATATTGAACCGATTCGCTGTTTAATTCAGATATTCTTAGCTTTAAGAGCAACGATCTTTAAAACATTCAAAAAAACTGCAACACTCCGCCATGCTGGATAGAGACTTATCGAGTTGACATATGCGAGCGAGCGAGATGTATGATACCCGAGGAGTGTACTCGACGCAAAGTGGCGTACTTGGGCGTGGTGCGTTTTTCACCCTCAGTTGCCGTATCTATATGTTTAAAAGATCGTTGTTTAAGAGGTAGCCCACTGTAAGTAGTCATTTTATCCTTTTGTTTGACGCACTCTAGTTGCATCATTTTTAACGACACAGAGCGAATAGTTTTGTAGCCTTCTGAGATTTTATTTACTACATATATTAGTTTATATTGACAAAAAAAAAACAATAAATATAGGACATTTTTTGCAAAATTTACTCAATTAGACTAATAACTTATGTATATAAAAAATAAGGGTAAAATAATTAAGTGGCGAATTGCAACTTCATTAAAAGCATTTTTAATAACCTTAACATTATTTATATTATCTCGACTAACGGAACCACATAATTTTATGATGAGTAGTTTCCGATCAATATATGCAATTTTCCTATAATAATTGTTCTAGGGCAGGTTGTTCGATGTTAATTCATAATTACATTGAATTACCAGGGGTAGCTAACATGTTTCTCGTTAAATTGATATAATTACTTTACTTTGTAGTATAAGTAGCAGGTTCTTGGAAATTCCTCGTACTAACACGCGGAGCCAGAGTAAAAGCTAATGACCAACAACTAATAACAAGACGTTGTTTTGACAACAAATTACTAAAATATTGTTTTCATTTTATTTTATTCGTCTATCTTACGCGATCGGGTGGGTGTTGGCGGTACTACCGATACTACTAGCAACAGAAAAAAATAATACTAATAAATTATACGCGAATACTTGATAACCAAACCTAGTGCACTTGTTACGTTTACAACTAGGTGCAGTTTGTAGTGACTGTTCAATTACTCTCTAGGTACATTCGTAGATTTAACGTTAATTTTTAGCTACCAATCATCTGATTGATTTCAAATGATTATTTTTTATAATTTTTATTTTGGGTAGAATTATTAATATAAAGAAGCTCAAATTATTGAAATAAAGCTATGATGATCACAACAAAATTCCAATAACGTTAGTCAATCGGTTCGACCTTAGATCGGCGGTTATACTTCGAGTATCTGATTGATGTAAGATGTAGCGTCTCTATCATCGTCTCTATCATCACATCGCTTCTATCATAATAGGTAGGCACGTCTGTGCGTTTTGTATCGAAACAGCTCGGATCATTAGCCTTGGTCTTATTATTAAATCTGTCAACAAAAGTTTTTTTAAGAATGAATCATTTTCTTTAGACACAATGCTGTGACGACTTGACATTTCTAAATGCAACGGCTACCATCAAGGCATCCCTTTCTATCGTGTGATATTACTTTTCTTTCATCTTTATTTACAATAATTATTTTTACTTGTATAGCAAACTGATATATTGGAGTACTTCATAACATGCATTAAAAATTCATTGGATCCTTTCAGAGAATTCTCTCTGCCCAGGGGTTAGCACTATATTTTAGGACACTGTGAGGGCTTTTCATCTAGTTTTTCATAGTTGATACCAGTGCAGGATTTACGTATAAGCTATACAAGATTAGGGCCCCCACTTTCTTGAGGGCCCAAAAAAAAAAAATCTGAGTGAGTACTAATCACGAATTTTTTTTAGCTCGTCTTTTCGAAGAACTTTATTGGGATTTTTTATTTATCTTTGTTGTGCCTAGGGTTTGCATTACCGATAACCGGTATTACCGGTAATTATGACTACCGAAAAAACTAATAAATTTCGATAGCAAATGCCGGTAATTTCGGTACTTTTTAAAATTATTTCATTATTATTTTATAATAGAAATGGAACGTGTGAAATATATCATTTCTTTTGCTATAAACATGGGGATTCCCCTATGTTGTTCCCCATATCTCAAATAGCTTAGAGCCTTATCAAGTCTTAATTGGGCCCTGGTTGATACCCATTAAAATGTTGGCTTGTTATACCTACAAACCCCAACACCTAAACATGTCTCTATAATATTGTAAAATCTAAATTCACAGTCATTGCCTATATGATCTGTTTGAGCATTATGCCCCTCCCCCCCTCCTCCAGTGATAAGTTACACATATCAGCATTTTATGTTTACACCTACCAAAGCCAGTTTAAATTCTGGGGTTGGTTTACTTCCATAAGAGTTTGAACCCGCGCGGTGCCTGAAGGCTGAATTATTATTACGATAATAATAATAACATAAAACCGATTTCAAAATATACCTACAACCAAAAAACTAAGAAATAATATGTACAATAAACCGCTTATTGTTAAATAAAATAAAATAAAATAAGTCCAATCATATTGAAAAAATATCTTAATCGTTTGAGACGTTTCGGAGTAATGAGTGAACATTCATTATAAAAAACATTCAGATCGAATTGCGAAGCTCCTTTTTTTGAAGTCCTAACTCGTGAACTAACTGCGCTGAATGAACTGACATTTTTGTGAAACTTTTTCAATCATTCCTTTCTGATTTCAGCGTCGTAAAAAAGTTATCGAGTTTAAAAGGTAACGCATTGACAAGGCCATTGCCAATAGGTCGGTCGGATTTACGACATTTGCGGTTAGCAGCTGTAAATCTTTTAACATCCGGCGGTGCTGTTAGCTAACGCTGTCATCCATGAACTAGGTGTGGATTTTAAAATACCTGTTATGATTCTCATCGTGTCGATTCTGTTGGTGTGCAAGCATGAATACATAATTAGGCACTGTGGTAAGTAAATAAGAGCCATGTATTGAGGCCCAGAAAGAACCAGATAATTTTGTTAGGTGGTTTGAGATTTAAGCCAGGTTATTCCGAATTTTTGATATCGCCCGATAAACACATACGAGTATGTATTTCATTTAAACAAAACATTTTTTAGAACCGAGAAATATGGGAGATACAATATACAAGGATATTGTCGTATTTCCTTTTTGATGAGGTTTATGCATTTTTTTATATTATTTTTACTCATACGTAATAGGTTATGCAAAACCTCCTTAAGTCTTCGGAAATGGTCTTGGGACATCATGTATGCTTGTCTAATGATGTAATTCTTTATTTCGTTTATATATTTGTATATGCTCATATCATTAACCATTTGTGTTATCTATTAGTCCCTTTTCTTTGAACTAATAATGGTTATAGTCATAGTCAATTTTTTAAATTTATCTTTCCGTTATCCGTTATTTTCTCATTTCTCCCGTTCCCTTAAATGTACAAAATGCTATTCTTACCTACTCGTAAATCATAAATATGTATATAATTAGTTACTCGCCTGTACCTAACTTACCAAGAACGAAATAAGTAAAATTAAATATTTATTTAGAAACAAAATATTGACAATATTGCTTCAGTCAAGGTTCACATTCTGGCAATATTTATTTATAATTATTTAAAAATTAAAAAAAGAACTATATAAATAATAATTATCTAAAATGAAACTGATAGACTATTTTTCCACAAACATATTTGAATAAAGGTAGGAAGAGGATGTCAAAAATAGTAAATTTACAAAAAATAAATAGTTTCACAAATAAATCCCAAAATGGAAGCGAAGCCTTGATGCGTATTTGGGACTCGTGCAATAAAAATTACCACAAAAACAAAAATATTGGTCAACCCGATATAATTTAACGTTGCTGACCGCCGATCTTTTAAAAGATCATTGTAGCTGACCTTGTTATTAGAAGGTTAAGATTACTTTAGATGTGATACAATTGTGCTATTTAGACTTCATCATTTTTAGTGTTTCAATGCTTCTGAATAATCTGTCCACGAGGCAAAGATTGCAATTTAATATTTTATTGTTACGCTGCAATTACGTTTTTAGCATAGTATTTTAAATACTGTCTTAAATCTGTTTCTTGTGATAATTGTTTATGCAGATGCGTTTAAAATTTAATCATGATCATCTGTTTTTCGATAGCGATGTTTCTCCTTTTCGATTTATAGTTCAATTTACGTATTTTCATGCAATATATTTTTCTTTTGATTAAATTATTTTTTCTCATTGCTTATACGTGTTTAGTAGTTTTTCATACTATTAATTCTACGTTCTACGCATATTGACTTATGTTTGTCTTTTTAAAATTTCCATTTAATGAATGCTTTTATTACTATTTTTAATTATTTGCGTAACAGGAAAATCTGGAAAAAAAATATATTTTTTTGCAGAAAGATGTCAATGTTAAAAGAAATGTCGATGTTGAACTTTGATATCATGCATGGCACTAAAGAGTGACTATGGATACATACTTAATAGTAGAAATAATTAATTTATAAATCTGTAAAAATGTTTTTTTATAGAGATTTGAATATTATGATATAAAATGTATTTACAAGTTTTCTTTGTTTTGCCACTTATTATTTCGAGCATCTAGTTCAGGCTTATAAGGAAGGTCATCAAAATATAAAGGTATAAATACAACGGCACGAGTGTGTCGACTATGGTCTTCTCTAGGTCAACTGAGCTCGTCGTACCTACCTCCATGATGTTGATTGAGTCTTTGACGTGGTGCACTTTAACTTTCGTTTGTTTTTTTATGACTGCTTCTAAGTTTTATTTTATTTAAGTAAAGTGTAATTAGTTAAGTAAAGTTAACTTTTGCTTTCGTTATTTGTAAGTAATTTGCACCTGAACGTTTATTATTTTTTTGTAGTATTTAGAAAAAGTGATCAGAGTGAAACGTTAGTTGGTAGTTGCGGTAAGTAAGCACTGATCTGGGATTGAGAGAAAGCGGTGCTTTGTGAAATGTGTGCTTTCGAGTCAGTAATCAAAGAATGCGTTTGAAACCATGTTATCATAACGCTTTGCATCTATGTATGCACACTAACATTTTAATGTATTCCTTAATTTTTCACCAATATACACTTGTATGTTGTTACATTCGTAATTTACTTAGATTAGTCTGAATAAGTATCCTATGAATATACAAGTATATATAAACGTTATACCTAATTAATATTATTTTTTATAAATTATAATAATGTAGGTTTTTATATTATTATGCTATATATTTTGAAATGGTGACACATTTATAATCCTATCAATCCTATTAAAAGCCTTCCCTTTTAATCTTAAAATTATCTTTCTACCTTCTTTACAAATGCAAGTTTAAATTATGTGATTTTAATTTAAATGGTTACAAACAGTTATCATTTTTATACAGGGTTGTGCCAAGGTCAATCCCAATAAAAAAAACAGCTAGTAGGTCCCACGATTCCTAGTGTTATTTGTTAAGAAACAATATCAAAATTCATTTTGGTATTCGAGAAAAAAAACGTTGAAGTTTCTATTCTAAATCATGTAGAACAGATATTTATCAATGGCTCCTCCCTCGGATAACTACGTCACTGGGTCACTAGGCCGCGGTCGGTCAAGATCGAGGTTAATGGCGTGCCGCCTTGTTCGAAACGCCCTATTAGGACGGAGCTAAATGATTGCTGTCAGATGCCACTGGTCGAACAGAGGTCGGCCTAAGAAGAAGGGGTAACTCCTTTCCCCTTCTCTGGGGTTGTAAGAGGGATGCTATTGGTTGACAGATAATATTGATTTATCGATTGATAAGATCGATTTACACCAATTTTATTACAAAAATAATAAATTTGGTGATTCGCATTTTGTTACATAATTTCTTACTCGAATAGGGAACCTTAACACCCCCTAAAGTTTGTGGGATTGGTCTTGGGACACCCTGTATATTAATGTTATAAATCAGGACTATTTTAAAAATAAACATCTTACATTTTTAAAGGCTTGCATGATTTTCTATCGAAAAGAAAATATTGTTTTGACTGTCGGTTAAGACAATCCAATTCCGGTTGTATGCAAGTGATATGGATCTTACTTCGCCAAAGAAGATAAGATTATCGATCACCATAAAAATACATATGTTCGCTTACAATCGAATTTAATTAGTTACATGCCCTGATTGTCGATTTTTATGTGGCTACGATGTTTCAGTCTATTTCGGGTAGATTGTTCAATGTTTATTTATAAATTGACGTGACCAGTCTTACCAAAGTGCGTGATATGTAGTGATGTCTAACGCTAATTTACTATTCATCAATTTGAACATTTGAAAGTGTAATGGAATACAATAAACATACATTGTATGATAGAATTTTGCAATGAATCGATGAATCCTTTGTTGTTTGGGTCCGAAATATTAAATTTCCATAATATCATTGAAAAGCGAAAAACAATTTTGGAATTGTGTCAATTCTGGAAATCTGTAAGTTTTGTTCTTTCATGTATGGCTAGCTGTATTCTGAAATTAATTAAGTATTCCTACTAAATTAATTTCAGTGTTAAAAGTAAAAAAAAAATATATAAAAGCTCATGATTAAAGAGTAGTTATGTAGTTTAGTCCAGCCTTTGCTGCGAGTATTTTTATAGATGTTAATATAAATATTGAATAAACTTATATTGTTACCTACTGTAGTTAGGACAAATAAAAAAGTTGAAAAAATAAGTTTTCCGTTCAAAATGTTTGCATTTCGAGTTGATCCATATTATTACGATTAATATATATATGAAAAATTTAAACCGGTTTTAAAATAAATCTTAAATAAAATAATAAGAAATAATACAAACAATCTTTATTGTTAGTAAACAATAAAAAAAAGATCCACCAAAACGGTGTAGTCAACGTTCACCATGAAAGACTTCAAAGGTCTGATTTACAATTATGTTTTTATTTTTATTGTTGCCAGTAGCAACTTTTATTCATCAAATATATACAAATACATTTTAAATATATTCAGCTAAAACACTGTCTTTTCTGCCGGTTTCGTAATCTTACCTAAAACACAATTTATTTTACATACATAAAATGAAATACAAAATACTTAAAAATTAAGTAACATAAATGGTGTGATTTAAAAAAAGAATTAAGTTAGAATGTACGAGTTAATTTAATTAATTTTTAGTAGATTTTTACCATAAATTCTTTTAATTTAAGTTTTATTAAATATTTTATTTTAAGTACTGGTGACGGTCTGTCCTTTTTATTGTTTACTAGCAATAAGAAGTTTCTTTTATTATTTTGTGGTTTTCGGTTTTGACAATTTTGAAATCGGTTTATTTTATCGTCATTTTTTTTTATTTAATTTAATATATTTAATGTAATATATTTTAGGGAAACATACAGAGTAACTTAGTTTATAGTTATAAATACATAGTTATTCATTCGGCCAATTACATGAATCCACTGTTTAACAATTTAATTGAATGGTAGGTTCACCTACACATAATTACATAAAAAAGAAAATGATAGTTTTTGCATATTTACACTGATAAAAATATGTATTAATTAGAATATGGGTTTTGCTAGAGTTATTATGATAAACATATATAATTAGGACTTTTACCTTCTAATTACCTATATGAGACGAGTATATTTTACTTACCTCGTTTTTGAACGAACTCAAATACAATTAAATATGTCTAATTCCGAAAGATGAGTGTTATATTCATGACATATTCTGTGAAATGTTGCGTTTTAAGCATAGTTTGTGTTTGTTTTATGCAATAAAAAAAGATCTGTTCATCTAGTAATTCGTTGGGATACTCTAAACTGAACACTTTGTAGAAGCTCTGGACAATCTATTAAATTATTGAGTAGTTTATATAGGAATACAGCATCAAACACTTCCTTCTGATATCCAAATTGGGAAATTGGTGTAAATCCTCAGTTTCTTCTTCCAATATAATCCATAATCAGATATAATCCACTGTATGACATTATTTTTGCAGTGGTTTAAGTTTCAATATTTTCTTCTGGACAATAAATAATACAGTAAGTTAACTTCAGATGTTAGTTAATCACCAGTAATTATTTCGTTTTGAGTTGATTCGTTTAAATGTCGTTTAAATGCCAAGTAAATGCTACGCAATTAATAATAATTATGTTTCAATACCTAGGAGCTCATCGCGTTATGGGGAGTTTAATTCGGCCTACCCACTTATAGCAGTCGTTATAGGCGACATTGTTCGACTGATGTTGGTGCCTGAGCGGGGGTATGATGACGTCATAGAGGGGGTTTGACGCCGTGGCATACTACCCATAAAGTGATAGGTACTATCGAGTGACTCGTTGCATGAATAATAAAATTAAGGCCACATGCCTGCTGTCTAGATAAAAAATTTATTTTAGCTTAAAAAAAAATATAAATAAAAAGTTGTGTACTGAAGAAAAAAAAATACTTTTACAAATAAATACTCGAAATAAAAATATGCATTTCTTCTTTATCATTAAATACTTTAATATTCGTTCTTTTAAAATTCTGATAATTACACAATGACATAAAAGATATATTACAAATAAAACCTACTATAAAATCAATTAATAAAAAGACAATAAGTGAAATGACAGATAAATGAAATGATTATTGAGGGATTAGGAATATTGAGGAGGAGGAGGAGGAGGGAATGGGGAGGATTAGGAAGGGAGTCAAGGATAAACAAGAGTATTTCTGTAAATTTTAACACGAAGCGTAGCAAAATATTCAAAAGTAGGATTTTTATTTTTCCAACATCTTTTTAAAAAGAAATTGTAGTTTTAGTGTACACGTGTGATAATACCACCGTTTTTCAAATACACAACGTAGAACGTTTAATCCCTTCACACTTTGTGACAATATTTTCAATTTGAAGTTTCCAAGGCAATTTATAATGAAAAAAGACAGAAAATTTTGTGGAGCATCCAACAGTAATCAGCCATCACGTTGATGTTCCATCTCCCCCGGGAACTGAGTTTCTTCTCCTTGATGGATACTTTATCTTGCTCTTCACTAACAGAACCAAATTTCTTTAAAAGTAGTCTAAAAGGAAATTTAGAAAGTGCTCTCTTAAGCTGACCGAAAAACACGAAATTAAATATTGTATTGTACTAGTACGTAGTATAATGAGCATTTAGAGTGTAAGTAAAAAACAAAATACCTTTACTAAAATAATTTTACAAGGATCTTTTTAGATAAAGAGGTTTTATTTGTTACGATACTATATAGAAACAAAGAATTCACTATAACATTGAAAATACAACAATATTGAAATAACGATTTAAATGGCCTTTACTCAAATCCAAGCTCTATGATCACATCACGGCCAGCGCAACGCTGGAATGTGCGGTCTCGGATACGCGTTTGGGAAATACTCGTATATACCAATGACAACACGTGCAGGTGCACACATAAAAGGTTAATAAAAAACTAGTTTGACCCTTCGAGTTAGTTTGAGTAGGTAATTTTATCGTGTACGATTTATACTCGTATCATGGCCGAAATTGCGTTCCTTAATTAAGTTTATAAAAATATTTTATTGAAAGAAATATACATTATCAATATTTATATTATAGCTTAGTCTTGAATTAGTATTTAATAGATAATATTTGTTTACAACACAGCGCTAACATCATTACACCACTACGAATAAAGTCTGCCTTAGTACAAGTATGGCTCAGTTAGGTCAGACTTTGTATTTTCTATATTAATAAGATTTCCACATATATGATTTGGATTTTAAATTATATTTTAGGTGGCGATATGTATATTATATATTTATTTCATTGTTCGGCTATTTTTATGAGACAATGTAAGAAACTACATACATTTTTTTAATACAGCTAGATAAAAGCTTATTGATGGATTCAACGAAAATAAACAAATAAATGAATTGCCTTATCGTTTTTTGCTCTAGCCCTCGTAACAAAATAAAGCTAAAATCATAATAGTCACTTTTGTATATGACATTAATTGGTTGTATTGTGCTTTTAGTCACGCCATTTTGTTTAACGCCTGAAATGTCCTTCATTTGTTGCGTTCTTGTCTGTCGCGTGACGCGCCACACAAAGAAACATTTTCGGCGAAAAGGAATCGATAGACCTTCGATTTTTCGGAAAGTCCCACAAAGTCTATCATGACTCAACTTTCAAAACTTCAATACTAACCCCCCCCCTACTAACTTTGATGTAAAATAAAATACTCATTAGGGTCTAAATTTATATATCAAATGGTAAACCTAAAACCAAATTTACATATTAGTAGTAACAAAATATAGCTAACAGTATAAAGTTAAATCAGACTAATATATTAAAATATAGTGTGTAGAGTAGAGGGTGTGCATGTAAAAACGAGATAAAAATTCATCGTTTCATCTTCATAATAAAATTCAGAGTCCATCTGTCACATTACATGCCATAGTAAAACTTCAATTGCCCTCGACTGTACCGATCACTGTATGTATGTCTCTGTATGATCCTATGTGAAGTTAGAATGAAGGTGGTGAGACGGTGTCTAATCCTGGAAAGTTTCATATCCTTACACTGCTACTTCCTACCACTATCATATTTTGTAGTTTTGTAGGGATATTTCGAATCGCTCTCCACAAAAAATGCATTTTTCAGCTCACAAAATAAAAGGAAATATAAATAATCTTTCTTATTTACCTTTATTGAAAATTGTATGGGTTCTAATTATTTTAAAATTTTAGTAAACTCGCTAGGAAAGAGAAGTCCTTAAGTAGTAGTTAAGGCCTTTATTAAATAAAAAATAAAGCTATTTTTTTTTTGCAATAATTAATCATTAAATTTGTACAATATTGATGGATGGCTTACTTAACTGAAGTTATACTTCCATATAAAAAAAAAAATAGATAACTTTTAAAAATATTGTTTTTATTATGGTATTACGTTTTGTTTATATTGAAACCAAGGGAGCCTTAATAACAGTTGAAAACGGTTGCGAGGGAGGAGGCAGAGGGTGGTAAATAGGTCGGTTGTTTAGTAAAATTAATGTAGATTAGTGTCATAGTATGTACCTACCTCTCTTATGGGTAGATAGTACATAGATATGGAAATTACACCTAAGTACGTGTTCTCGAGGCGTATTCGCCGCTTGCATTTTATTTTTTTTCTGTTCACACTAATTATACTAGTGCTGGCAAGAAAGATGAATGGAAGCAAGTAATTATTATACTATTCCGATTCGTAATAAAAACACTAATATATGTAAATATGACTGAATTCAACTTTTAAGCGTATAACAAATGAAATTAATTAAAGTGATTTATACCCATATTGTTAAAAATCATAAATACTATACACACTTACGGTTTAAAAAATACGTAAAAATATAAAGATACTCGAAATATATATATATATACATCATAATAAGTAAAAATAATACAATTTACCCTTAATTAATCCTACACAAAAAATCTTATACTCGCAATTATACTTTTAGTATGTTGCCCATTCTCAATTCAAATTGAATGTGCCGAGAAATAGCAATTTTTGCACAAATGCAGAGGTGATGTGACCCGATGGCAGCATCCCCTTTTCATAGGCACCGAAGTTGTTGTCGAAACTGGTGAACTAAAAAAAAGTGAACCATAGATTGTGGTTGGATTTTCTTCGTTAAAGTGTCTACATATCTGAATGTTAAAAAAATGTGGATTTTACAGTTTTTAAAGGCGTTACGAGATATATCCACAAGAGATATGAATAATTTGTGTATTTCCACCAAAGATAATGGTTTATTCTAGGGAATTAAAAAAAACAAAACCACCATGTTTTTGAAATAGCATTTTTTGAAGTCACCCACTTCCAAAATCACAAATATCCCATATAAAATAAATACAGTTTTATGATGAGAATAAAGTGGATTACCTAAGCGATTTGAGATATATGGTATAATAACTTAGAAATAAAATAACAAAATTAGCCTAAAACTGGAGACCTTTTTTAGTTTTTAAATAAGAAAATGATAATTTATACTAAAAGGAAAATATGTTTTTGTGATATTATTTAAAATAATGGATTTAAATAACATATCCCTTATTTAAAAAAAAACAACTAAATGCTATCAATATTTCATACAAACTGGTATGCCGCGGTTTGTGTTATAAGCGCTGTTATGCCCGCCATAGAGTTTTCACCTATTCGTTCATCGTGCAAGGCTTCTTTTGGTAGGCAATAATTTATAGGTTAGAATCGTTTAAATGGTGTCCTTTGTTCACGTAGTTTTCTTAATTTGAGGCCTTTCTCACGAGGCACAATGGATAAAATATCGAAAGTAATTAATTGATCTGCTATTTAAAATTTGAGTGCTAAAAAAATAATTGACGTTTATACACGTTGTCATCTTATAAATTCTCCACGATTCTCAGTATTATCCGTGAATCGTCAATGGAATGCATTTAATTATATGAATCCAATGATTGCACAATCACAACGAGTTGGGAAACTGGTGATCTTGGGAAACTTGTTTTCGCATTGCCATGTGCACTTGACGCACTCGACCGGAATGCACATTGCACACTATCGCAGATCCTTAAGTTTATATAAATATGGTCGTTGAACCGTAGAATATAGCATTGATATTTAATGAGACAGCAGCAATACCTTCCAAATGCTTAATCAGTATGGTATTACAGTTTCAAATATTTTTTTTTTGGTGCATTATTCATAATTTAAACGTTTCACGATAACCGTTAGAATATTACAAACAAATATACCGACAGTGCACAAAGTACAAACTATGTAACCTAACCTTTATTTTTTTACCATTTTTAATCCGAAACCCAAAAAATGAACTGCTGAAATCAAAATAAATGTTATAATTTAACGAAATGACATTACTCATATACGTATCCATCTTTTGTGTGCTTAATGTAATTTCTTTCCGATGTTTAAAAAATTACTGAGGTTCCATGATGTATTTTACCTAAAAGTATATATTTTTTTTTATTTCATCCATTTATTTATACAAGAAACATTATAATTGTCCTGAAAGAATTTTGGCTGCCAGATACACAGATAATAATCAGAACACAGGATAATAATCTAAAATGTGCGTAGTGTCCTAGAATATGGCTCCCAAATTTGGAATCCGATTCTTCTCGTATTCATAAGGTCAAATCCTTAGCTGAAAGATGGGATAAAGCTGATGCTCTATATGCATTCAAAATAATATAGTTCTCTACTCGAGCTAATGAGTCTCAGTACCTTCACGTGTGTCAAGAATAAACGATTTGCTAGACGTCCCACATCGTAGGGTTCATTTTGCCAATTATGGGCTTAATTAAACCATTTATAGAATGTGTTCAACCTTTAATTTAAAATATCCAGGAATTGATATATATAACGTTAACGTGGCGTTTAAAAACTTATCCAAAACTAAACTTTAACATGAAATTTCCCTTTTCTCTCCCTCCCCCTCTCTTCATCTCTCTTGCAGTTTTTAGGTTAAACACTAATTTATACTCACTTGGTGGAAATATTTAATTGGTTTTATTTTATGCTTATAAGTGGGTACCATTGTTTTCTCTGGTACCATTGTTACATAACTGTTTTATTTCCCAAATAAAGATAAATTAATAAAAACATCGTTGAAACCGTGGTAGTCTAGTAGTTGAGGCGTTGAACTATTGACCCAAAGATCGCAGGTTCGAATCCGCATATGGTCATACCATTTTTAACGCTTCATTACCACCATCTCCCCTGACTCTAAGATAGGCATATTTGGCCTAGTTGAGTATGAGTAGCAATTATTTAAAAAAAAAATGTTTATAGTATAAAAATTAAAAATAAAATATATTTTTATAGCGATTTCTCCAATGTACTTATTTTCTCCTTTACAGGTAATTTCATTCACATTGACACTTTCAACGACTCATTAAGATAAAATTCCTGTGCAAGCATTCCGAGATAATAACAATTTTGCTATCGTAAGTTTCTACATTTAATATATTTTTACGATTTTAACCATCACTTTATCATACACGAACATTCCGAGGCACTGTACTTAATACATTTAGTACCTATTATATGTAATAACTTGAGAAGGTCATTTTTATGCCGCTAACCTCAGTCAAAACCTGAAGGCTGCGAGAATGTAGTAGTTCTTGTCGTGACAGCAAAGCCAAGACTCAGTCTGTATCTGCTTCTATTGTTGAAGTAAAACTACTTTAGACACACCTTACACATCTTTTTCCTAGGCAGTGAATTAATCTAATGTGACACGCTCATTCGGCTAAACTAGGAGGTGATGTGCTCATTCGGCTAAGTCGGTGCGCACTTAGCTGTAACGAATATTTTCTTATTATAATTGTGCGATGAACTTTATTTGGTGATTTATTATGCCAAATGTAATAAACGGAATTATACACACACACTGTTTTTCTGTATGGATTGTGTTGTGAGAAAAACCCAAAGGCGTTTTCGACTAAAACTCCATACAAACGCATTCCATATAGCGACTGTTTAGTTTTTCTAAAGTTTGATAGGACACACGATATTTTAATACAAAAACACACAAAATGATAACAAAAAAGAATAAAAATGCTTGTTTATAAAATCAATTATGCCACTGTAGTCTTATTTTCTCGATTCCCGTATTAAGTTAATAAGATATTTACTTGTAAAGTTTTTATAAAATTTATGAAAAAATAATGTTATTATATGATAAAACAATATCCAATATTCTTTTCTTCTATATATAATTACAAAAACCAATGTTACGATACTAAATCTTTTGAATGGAGAAGTGACCGGGTTGCGTCTTCAACCGTCTTATGTTGAAAAATTATTTGTTATTATAAAAGGACTCATCATATCTGTGTATGTCTTTAGTTTTGTTAAACGCATTCATGTAGTGATAACATACGCTGTAATGATTACACGCCTTTAAATATATTTTCATTTGCATAAAACGGACGTACAAATAATAGACTAAACTAAACAGTAAAAAACTGAACTGAAAAAAACTTTAATGATTATTTCTCGGTAAGCTAGTTCACAATAAAGAATATTTTTTTACTAAATTTTAAAAAACCGCCCTCTTTGACGTAATTCCGTCCTTTTTTCAGGATAAAACAGTACTTAAAAAGACGTAGAGAATTAAAAATACTATAAAGTTTAGATAATGTCATTTTATTCAAAATTTGAAAATGGGCGATGTTTTTTGCATAAACAAACTCCACCTTCGAGTCACGATCTGTTCTAAATTTTGTATTGAGACTAAAAACCAACGTTTTGAAAAAGAAAAAAATCTTATAAGATTTTTCAAATTCCCGACTGGGTTAAAATACCCCGTGTTTAATCTCACAATATTTCCATTCCGCCTGATTCTTGTAGGAGTTTCAGTGGGTATCATCAATCATAACCGTTTTTATCTTTTAGGTATGGAATATCAATATTGATTCAATATAAAAGTGCCAATTAACTGTTTAGTTTGTTATCTTCTTAATTAGCTTTTTAATTCGTCAATTAGATTCTTAATTGAATTCTTAACTAGCTTCTTGGTTAGGTATTTATCATATGTTTTTTGTTATCAGGAGTTCTGTAATTTAAAGTATACCACCAATGTATGCCCTAATATTCATAATATTCACCGTGCAAAGCGGTGCGTGTAGGAGTGAGTGGTTCAAGCATCTATAAAGTTACATAAACATAACGAAACCTGTCAACATGACATAACATAAATATAAATTTGACAGCATGTGATAAAAGCCATTAACAATTTATTTATAATGTCGATGTGACAGGTTTTGGGAATATGTTTTCATTGGCCCTTAAAGACCACGCAAAATTTTAAGTGGGTGGACTTTACCTGTTGCAACGAAGGTTTCTCTTTTATTATTAGCAGGTTAGTATGTTAGGAAAGTATGTAAAGGTAAAGGTCTCTGTTTCAGAGCGTCAATTTGTGTCGCAACTTTTCTATCAAAATAAAATTACAAATTTAGACTTATGCTAAACTATCATTGCATTTATGAATGTCAGGATCCAAACTTTCCTAACTACTGAACCATCACAAATTCAAATAATACACAAAAGAAAGATAAACAAAAATAAAGTATATTTTATTATATATTATTTAGATGCAAAGTAATTCATAGCCAAGTCCTTGTAAGGGTAAAAGTCAAACAAACTACACGCTATTTTATCTTGTTATCGAATGGTACTTTGTGGATTTATTCATTTTCATTAGAAATTTCTCAGCGTAAACAATTCATTCATTTATATTTTAACAAGGAGGACCCGCACACCGCCTTCGTTTGCTTGTTTTTCTTGGACAAGGAGTGCCGCCATTTTGAGCCTGCAACTAATGTAAAAAATACATTTAAATTAAATTAGATTTGCATCACATGTATTTATAAGAACAAAATTTGGAGAATCGTGGTAACAGCGTGGGATGGACACGAATTGGGGGTTTTCTCGGGTTCCCCGATTTTGCGTTCATGTGTCTGCATCCAGCCACGCCCTCCTGTGCTTCGCTCAGCTATCAAATCTTTAGATTTTTGTACTAATAAATTACAAGATTTTACTCTTGAGCGTGGCGTTTATGTTTTGGAATAACCTGCTGTGTGTGTACTAAATTTTATCAAAAGCGGTTCAGCGTTTAACAGACAGTCAAACTTTCAAATTTCTATTATTAGTATGGATGCCCATGACCTAAATATTGTCTGTCGCGACCATTGTCAAAAGAGACAATGTGCTTAGAGAACATTGTCAATAAATTAGACTAAACTGAATGTGGCCAAATATCATAAAATAATGAAATGACCTGCTGCATTAAGATTATAAAATTTACACTGATGAAATGCAGTAAACGGTAGCAATTTGAGACCACGAATAAAAAGTTATAACTAGTTTTTATTTATTTATTATAAACGCGATGTTCAAAGATCATAATAGTCTAGTGGTTAAAGCGTTGGACTGTTGAATCCGTTTATGATCATACCATTTATAAGGCTTCATTGCCACTCTGGCACTGGCATATTTGGCCAAGTTGAGTAGGGCCCAAAATAATTGTATATTACCTAGGTCATGGCAATTCTTTTATAAAAACAAAGCTGTCACTGCTAAACTAATAAAATTTTCTTTGGTAAAAAATATATTTATGCATGAGGAACGAGTGTGAATGTTTTAATTTAAGGCTACAGCATTTAAAAAAAAATACTCCTAATAATCTTAGATGAACTCTAGAAATTATAATCTGTATTTTACCGTTTTAGTCAGGTGTTTTAGTCACCATACTTCGTAGTCCACTACCTTTACTGAAAATTATGAACCTAATTCGTTCTCACTCACAAAGTTTTTATAGGTATTCTATTTTATAGTTCTTTCATTATTTTTTTTATTCAGATATGGGCAGTAATTATAAAACCATGTTTTTTTTTGTATCATAACATAGATATGAATATACAACAACTATTATTAGTTGTTTTATATTTACGCGGACGATTTCATACATAATAGCAGCGTTGTTTCGACCCATATTGGTTTTCGTAAATAAAAAACAATATGTGCCGACACATCGCTGCAATTATGTGTGAAATCGTCCGTGTGAACTTGCTACATTTAAAGCATAATTCCGTTAGGTCAAGGTTAACATTTAAGTGATCTAAAGTGTTACGTGAGGACGTCAGGATATTTATAGCGGTTGCTGATGCATGACCCTACGACCTACAAATTTCTATTCTTCACAGTTATTGCCTATTGTGAAGAGGTTCACAATTGGCATCGACAACTTCAATGCTACAGTAAAATTTTAAAAACCGACGATAAAAACACTTTTTTTTTTATCGTTTTATCGGATTTTGTTTTATTTAAACACTATCATTATGGATATATTTAAAAAAAAGAGTGATAAAGCACTGCGCATACTTTGTTAAAAGAAGAAACTACCATATTTGAATTACCATGTCGTAGTGACAATTTAAATATGCTAGGGTATTAGAATAAATAGTCCCCAGACCATTTCTGAATACTTAGAGGAGTTTTTTTGTTTCTATTCGAGTAACAAATTATATAAAAAAATATGAGATGCACTTAAAGATTACATATTTTTTTTGGGAACCATGATGAATTTTGATATGTCGTCTTCAAAAATCATGTTTGATTTCGCAGAGCCAATTAGATGTTATCGGGTCTACTGACATCCTGCATACTATATGTCTATAAACATGCAAAATTTAGCTTTATAAATTTAATGTTTGGACTTAATTTAATTTCCGACGACAATGAGAGATATAGTAGTATAATCTCGGAAAAGATTAACATATTCCAATGGGGTTTATACTATATTATAGAAGCATCGTTTAAAATAGATTAAGGTTATTCTAAAATCCCTACATATAAAGATTTTTTTTTCGATTAAAAAAATTATCCCCTTGACGTGTAGCAAGTATAATAAATAGTATAAACTTACTTTAATCATCCTGAATCTTTCCTGGTATCCAACTCCGCAGGGTGCAGCACTGCAAGGAGTCCAGTCGCTCCAGTCGGTGATCATGCAGTCAATCCTCTCGCCTGTATTTTGGAAATTGCCGAGATCATTTCGACCAAAACCGCCTCCAAATTGATTGGCCTTTGTAATGATGCAACAAACAATCGAGATCAATTATTATTAAACCATTTCAAGAATGCACTAAAATCGATAGATAAAATTAAATATTTTAGGTTGATACAATGTTAAAAAAGATGAAATTTACTAATTCTAATATAATGTAATGTGGTCTGGCTCTAATTAGTAAATATGAAAACTTTACCCAAAAAATCATAAAAAGTACCTACATATTTGCAAAAATAATAAATAATATTAAATTAACTTACATACATTTAAATTAAATAAAATTGGCAATAAAACATTGCAGACCTTAACTGTCATATTATGGGAAAATGGTTCCCAATATGGACACATTTTTTTCAAAAATAAATTATATGTCAATTTTTAGTAACTATAATCGTTCAATTAAAATAATAGAATTTTAAAAGTAAGATTGTATCGGCACTAACTCTGGTCTAGTCCATATCTATACCATTTCTATGGATCGTTACATTCAGGGACCTTGTAGCTCAAGCTAAAAATCTTTGGAGTAAATCTAAAATCAGCCATTAGTGCGTTGCGTGGCACATTAATGTCATACGTCGAGAGTGTAGTGCGTATAACTGTTGACACCCGGTTGGCGCGCCAGGCCACAATCAAATTAGTTTGATACTCGTATCCAGTTTCAAAATAGGAGCGGTTTTTTAAAACCTTCCATTTTAGACTTACCGACTTAACTGTAACTTAAGTAACTGTAAGTTAACTGCATCCCGTATGTATGGCATCCCGACATACGGATTTCATGAAAGTACGGCTAGAGATGTATTATACAGTCCGCGGAGCAGATACTACGAGTGTCGATAGAACCATTTAAATGTTAGACAATGTGCGAATATATTTTTCTTTGCCGCTCCCTAACAACATCTAATATATATATTTTTTAGGTGTGTACTTATTATGCACGTGACGTCACGCTATCGCTGACGCCCGCCCCCACCTCCTTTTGTGTGACTACCCCCTCCTTAAAAGCGTGACACATTAAATGGACGACCCTTGACGGTATAGCATTTGAAGTTTTTTTTCCCCTGACTCTTGATTTTTATATGAAACTGCATTGATCTTTCAAAATATGTTTTTAACCCAAAAATTGGAATTAAGTTGTTCCCCTATTTTGTTTTACTCGTAGCTTTTTTTCTTTGAGGGTGTAAAATGTTTTATTGGTACAAAACGGATTAAATCCGTTAAAGTAGGGTTTCAACTTAACGATCTTGTTTTGCTCATAACCTTTTTCCTTGGGGTACAAAACTTTTTATCGGTGGTACATAACTGTGTTATATAAACGAATTAAATTCGTTAAAGTAGGGTTTCAACTTAACGATCTTGTTTTGCTCATAACCTTTTTTCCTTGGGGGTACAAAACTTTTTGTTGGTGGTACAAAATGTTACAAAACTGTGGCATATAAACGGATTCGTTAAAGTAGTGTTCCAACTTAATAACGCCTCTAAACGATTATGTTTGTTTTTCAAGAGCGTCAATTTACACTCAAAAATTCTATCTACTCATTCATATTAGTACTTTTCGAAACGACAGCGATGGACAAACGGTCAAAGAATGTATAGAAGCTTAAAGTCTATTAATCAATTTCAATTAGGCAACACTTTTTTGCAATCTTTCTGCTAAATAATTGCAATATTTAACCGTTAAGGGGACTCTTTCCGGTGGCGCTCTTCTCTGTCTTGCCCGTGCTTTTAAATCGTTCTGTCTCATCTATCGCAAAAACACTTTAAACCGTTGTTCGCAAATTATGACAAATAGAATCCAGAAGGTAGTATCCAGAGACTTGTTGGTTAGATTATTTTTGTTTGTACCTGTTGTCCAAAAAGAAATCCCTGCGATCCGAAGGGCGAATTAGGAATCGGTGCCTGCAACGGTGGTGGATCATTGAACTGATCGTTTGATGCAATTTGAACACTTTTTTTTTTTTTTTGGGGCCCCAATGATTGAGGACTCTGGCCTAGGAGGGCGTCTGTGAATCGAAAGATATTTAATCTAAAAAAAACTGTTTTAAAAGTAACTGTTGGTAAACTGTGTTTTAAAACTATTTGACTATTGGGAAAATAATCTTATATTTTTTAAACCTATCAACACAAACTCACTGATAAAGAACCTCTTTATTTGACCACAACTCAGGACCTAAGTGGAGTTATTCGCAAAATTTCGTAAATAGTGTTTTTTTCATAGATGAAGGAGGAAAATCTCTCATAGTTGTCTTTCTCTTTTCTTCTCTACTTCTTACTTGTCATTGTTTGCGGATCACATAAATGATTTATGGAAAAACACTATTTACGAAATTTTGCAGTTATTCCGAAAATATTTCACTTTTTGTTGCGAGGATCTTTTACGATGTTTGTTATATTAAATTCACCGTTTACACAAACGTTGTAGCACAAATCACACGTGACATTTGTATTAATGAATCCTACCTAGCACATGTGGCAGTCTATGTTATATATATGTGTATTATAATAATTGTGTTATAGCACATCTGCCACTGGTGACTCTCGAGTCGCGGCTAACTTGACATACATTTGATCCCACAAATTCGGTCAGAATTTTCAGGAGGCGACGATATTTTTTTCCAAGTATTTAGGCCAACATTCAATATATAAATGTTAATGTTAGATTAAAATGAGTTAGTTTTAGTTAGTAATGCATCATTATAACCGAGTTTAAACAAGCGTTTACAATTAGACACAGGTATTTGTAACTGTTTAAAAACGAGTTAGCAGTTTATGCTTTGTGGGCGATTCTCTGCTATTGTGTAGCCTACCATTGTTCGGTATTTGTGACCTATGTTTTATATAAATACATCAAATTATTTTTACCTGGAATTAAACAGAAAAGTTTATTTTTTAAATAAATAATCGTATTTTAAAAACTGATTAAATGTTCGGCAGTACACCGCCGCCACCAATGTAAAGTACAATTTTTTGTTTTTATTAAACTATTATGTTATTATGTATACATCTGATATATATTTATAACACATAGGGCATATTTACGTAGTTTTGAGCAAAATAATTAATTTCGTAAGAAAAATCTGACCTGAGCAGAAAAAATGTTAGTCTAAGCAACCTAACCCTACTTCATAAACATCAAATAACTAATTTAACGTTTTTACTTTTGATATCCACGCATCCTAGCCTAAATATTTGATACAAATTAGTAGACTAATAAATGGTTACACATTTTTAATCCAAAAAAATCATTTAGGTTTACCGTGGTCGGATTAGGTTAAGTAACACATCTCGATAATTCGATGAGGGACCATCTACCGTAACACGAAAGACATCTAAAATAAAATACCTACATATTTATTTAAATGTCACAATAATAGTATATAAATCACAGATCTAAAAAAAAAAATAGACAAAGTGTAGAATTTTGAACCCCTCGAACCATGTACATATTGACATATTATTCAATCGAGACGTCGTAACACACTGTTTTTGATCATGCTAATGTCGACCTTAACTCCTTAACCGTAAAAGTGTTGATCGATAGTTGCCGCAGCGTGCGTGCGAGTAATGATTTACGGCCTTGTCGAAATATATTATGTCTAAACTTAGTAACTCTTTATCTCTAAAATACGAATAAAATTAAAGTGTGGCTTTGCTAAGAACTACACTATTATTTTGTCTACAATATGCACTATTTTTCGGGTAAATCGTAAGCTGGTTTATCGACGCGAAACAAAAATTGAATTGAACACATTTTTTTATTTAATTTATATTCCAAGAACGAAAATTAATTTCAATAATCGGCCTCCAAACAGTATAAGATGAGTATTTAGTGTAAATAGTTCTATAAACCACTCGTCTAAATACTTAGTGGTTGAGGAATGGTACATCACCAAAAATGTGAATATTTTGAAGATTTTCCAACGCACATGGGAGCTGCGTACCTTTTATGGTATTATTTTATTATTCATGTTTTTTATAATATATTTTTTCAATTGATGGATTTTTAAAAAGGTATTTGCCTTTTGCGTTAAATAAAAAAAAAAGTCTACATTCCGAGTGCCTCCGTCGCTTTGTTGTAAAAAAGGGCCTTGAAAATATACGTCGCTCCCGATTATGTCATTCTATAAATTTATCGTAGTTGCAATTAATTACGATTCATGGGTTCAGATTGCTACCATGTCTGGGCATTTCCAACGTATTTTATTATACATTCACGTGTAATGCTTGCGTGTCATGAGGTGCTTTAGTATAATTATATTTTATGTCCATAGCGAAAAATATAATTTTAAGGTTATGTTATTCCCAACCTTCACACAAATGTATCACTGAACCTTTTTATATAGGGGCCGTGGGTTCGAACCCGCACATTGTTATACCATTTTTAACGCTTCATTACCACCATTTCCCCTAACTTTAGCATAAAAAAGTTAGCTTAATTGAGCTCAAAATAATTATGTACGACCTAGTTAGCAACAATAATTGTTTTGCTTATTACGGGTTCTTCCAGGTTCTTAAGTTACTTAGATAAGTTTTAAACTCTTATCTGAGAAATAATAAAAAGTTTAAATAATTCTATATCTTATATACTAAGAAAGTTATAGCAAAAATTCACTTTTTTGTAAAACCCCCCCATTCCTACTCCCTGGTTTGATTGGGCGCATTAAAGAACTTGACTGAAATTTTTGTGCCCTTAAATTTTATGTATGAATTTAAAAGATATGTCGATTTTTTCTGGAACCCATTGCAATAGGTAATTTCATTAAAACGACGATGTCAATATATACGGAGGAAGTGTCACCCCGGACAGCCGATATAAAGTTATCGGCCTGAAGCCCATAACATCAAAGAATAAAACATATATGTAGATACTGTGATAGAAGTATGAAAAGAATATATATTATAAAGAGAGAACGATTTTTAGTCACATGTGTTATTAGGTACACACGAAGAGAACAAACTCACACAAGAGCGTTCGTGAATGTTCTGCGTACACACAACGATAAAGGCTAGCATATATCTACTGTGGGTTGGTATTTGTAAATATCGCGATATTGTTTTAAATACCATGTTTCGCCTTCTGGCTCCGAAATACCGGATATCCTGTTCATTCTCTGCGCAAAACGAAAATTTGAAATCCTTGAGTTTGCCGCAGGTGTGCGCGAATAATTTGACAGCCTTGTTTGAAAGGCGCGCCATAGGAATTGATGTTTCGACGGCGCAATCGAGGAATTGAACCGGGCACTTTCGACCGTTCGTTGCGTTGTTGTGCAAACTCAGAACGTATAAAACAAGTCAAATTGCTTCGAAATAAGATTAGTGACATGTTTGCTGAATGCACGTTTATTCTGTTTGGTATTTTATTTATTTACATACAGTACATATAGTATTTCAAATATTGAATTAATATTTCTACCTAACTGGACACTGCCCGTCCTAAGGTAGACATTTAAACATACGCGCTGATCAGGATACAATTTAATATTAATACTTATACACGTATCCCAAGACCATTCCCGATAAAATTCCAACTAATGGCCCTGCAACTTCAAACATGATTTGTATTGTCGTTAATTCATGATTTATCATGGTTTCCGAGTAAAAAAAATGTAAAGTTCACGTGATAATAATAAACCGTCTATTCGCCAGCTGCGATGCAAGTGAATGACCCTTATCGGTCACGGGGCGTTGCGTAGTAAAACGAGATATCGATCACGTTTTGCGACGCATGGTGACAAATTATTTTCGTTTTTTTTAAAATAAATTCTTACTCGTAATAGAGAGCATAAACACCCTTTAAGTCTTCAGGAATGGTCTTGGAACACCAAGTATACCTTTTAGTTTATTTGTTGTATTATAATAAATTATAACATGAAATAGAGATTTACATAATATAAATACCTACACACTATTTCGTATTAACTTTCAAGTTAAAGCTTCATTTGCTCTCGATCGTATATAATATAATAAATATTTTAAAAAATAATGATAAATTTGAATTGCATAAAATAATTAATATATGAATAAAAATAAATATAATTCTGTTAATTTACAGTATTTTTATTATTTAAATCAAGAAATCTAAAATTTAGGGAAACAAAAATGACGTGATATGTTTTAGTATGGTGTAAGGCGTTGTGACAACCATAAAATAAAACAATATTCTCAATAATATGCAATTATAATTTTCGTATTTTCGAGAATAAAAATCCGCCCTACACCAAATATCGCATTGAAATGTTCAAGTTTTCGCCCTATAAACAATTTCATAGACTTCATAAAAATGATTTCACGGCACTCAAACGTAAAATATAAGTAAAATAAAAACATAATAATTTTACAATGAATTAAAATTGACTGGATACAATACACGACTACAAAATGGACATCTACTGTCACATTCGCACGGCAAACTATTAGAAACTTTGCCTCGCCTTGACATCGAACTAGTTGAGTATTCATTCGTTACTATTATTCATTACTAAACTATATCATTTAAATACATTGTTGCTGTATCAGCTACTTCGTTGTGCAAAATAATTTCGATCAATTATATTTTACGTACTATAAGTACGTATCAAAGCACTTGTCTAAAAGCTGTTAATCTCGAATAAGTATCGAAAAAAAAATATCTTTGAAATGTGTTTACTTCAGTAACTGTTATACTCACCAGCTGTTTTATTTAGCCCGGGACTTCCCCGTGTTGCAGGCGACATTTGCTGCTTTTGGAGTCTCGTGTAATGACAATAAGCACAGAAAATCATACAAAAGCTATTATTTTTTTATCTTTTAAAAACTGTAAAATAATAATCATTTTATTAAAATTTACGTTATTCTGATACGGCCAAAGTCTTTATATTAAATCAGCAAAGCGTTTACAGAAGTGTCAGCACCGTCGCGGTCGATGAGATCTGCCTATTAGGATATACACTATATAGACTACAATCCAACGCTACGAACTGTAAGATCATCTCCGAAACGTCAGGATTAAAACATAGGCATGTGTGTAAAAATCCGCAAAAAAAATAACATTGAACACCGACGGCGAGAGTTTAAAATAGGACCATTTTTTTTCAAAGTAACTAGTAAAGTAGCCACTTAATAGATAAAAGAATAAAATATTATCTAGCCCTGCCCCTTCACGCTTCGTAGCTCTAGGGCCGCCCCGCCCGTCCTTCAGTTCAGCACGGCTACTTATTGATTCAAATGAATTGCCGTCGGGCGCCAACCGCCCGCCCGCCCGCGCCTGTTGTTACTCTAGCTGTCCGATTTGATTTTTTTTCCCTCTCTTTATTCACGCATTCTTGTCCTGTCAATATAAACACAACACTTTTTTGTGATATCGCGTCTATTATTATAAAAACAGACAAATGTATCGATATGACACAATATACGGGTGTTTTTAAATTTACGGCACTCCTTTTAGGAGGTTGATCTATATCGACAACTAAACCGGTCTTAAGGCGCTCCGGGACGCATTTGTCCTTGAGATTTGAAAGAGTAGGCTTTATTCGAACATTGACGTGTAGAAAAGAGACGGATATACTCGCCGACCGCGAATTCGTTACATTTGGAATCGATGAAACATGTTTTTTGTATTTAAATAATTATTATCATTTGAAAAAAGTGTTTTTTTTTTATATAATGGCCTAGATTATTATATTGTCTATCTTTAGAAAGAAAAATTAGGTTCGCGTCACTTACACAACTTAAAAGAAAATCGTTGCAAGAAAAAAACAACACTTTCATATTTATTTATTTTCATTACTATAATAAGGTGTATTTCGTTTTTTTTTAAAGCAAAGGACTAAATTAATATATGTAGAATATTGTGGTATTTTTAGTTTTAGCCATTTGTTGGGAATAACTTCAACAAAATGCACCAAAATACGTTACAAAACACGTTTTAGGGACTGGTGGCGCCTTAAAAAACTTTGTTTTTCTTCAGAGTGCTTCGCGAACGACGCTTCGTAAAAGCCTTTGATAGCATTGAGTTGTAATTTAGATTAAGCAAGATAGATTAAGATTAGATTAAAAAAGGTGAAATGGCGGTAAAACACATTTTTTCATCCTTTAAATATTCAAATTGCGTATTAATAAAAGCGTCGCACGCTCTCCTATACAAACAAAAATAATATATAACCACGTAGGCAGCTGGCAAATTGTTTAGCTGTCAAGTGTTACAATTGTGCAGTACAAAAAAAACATTATTTGACAGTAAACTAACGAGTTGCAACCGTGAAACCGTTTAATAGTTGAACTTACCGTAGTGCGCGTGTTTCGACCAGAAAGTAATGCGGAGATCTTTCACTTATTTATGTAAATAAATTCTCCCGACAAATGATCGTAGACGTAAATCATTTAAGTAGAAGAAATATCTTATATCATTTCTATATTTTCCATTTTGATATTTTATGACGGTGGGGCTTAAAAAGTTGGAGGTAAAGAAAAAGGAAACTTCCTTTTTAATTACAAGTGGGCGATGGGGCAATACGGACTAACCAGCCAATGCCACGTATGAATAGTTTCTAGTTTTTAACTAACTCTTTCACTTTCTAGTGGTCATAGATTTGGAACGCAGCTTTTCCGTTAGTGGAGCATTTCTTGTGCCACTCGAGCGCCTTTCAAATGAATCCCTCTGATGCCAATATTTCGTAAAAAAAGTGATATTTCATTAATCCTTAAGGATTTCATATTCATGCCCTCTATCTATCAATTTCATCATAAATGATCATATATCTAAACTGGATCATCCTAGCCTAGCCTAACTGAATTATGCAGTAGAATTGAAAGTCGTTAGTGGTCACTTTGCAATTCGTCTAGGTCAAACGGAACTCTTGTACATATTACCCTAGATGTGTTGATAGCATTAATCGTACAAGTGTGTCGTCTGTAGTTATGATTAGATTAGTAGCTGTTATGACGCTCTGGTCGATTATTCGTGCATTCGTCATTTGTTTTTTGTCAAGTTTATTATTTTCATTTGATCTACCTATATTAAAGTTAATTTTATCACCATTGGAGATTAAATGAAGTAACTAATCAACCAATATATAAATAAATACATTCCAAAATAAGACTCTTACATACCGTGTATACAAGAATGAATCTCGGAGAGTCGGAGATGATCACTCATCCCGTCTTCAGGGAAGAGTCCGACACATCTGTCTGTTGCAAACTATCCGTAGTTTATCCGTGAAAATTTAAAACCAAATTAACTTGTGTTTGTGTCAAGCTTGCCGTTTGAAATTGAATACTATATCCTCAATTATAAATCAAAGCCATTTTTTCTCTCTGAGAAAGTCCTTTTTGCCCTCCATTTCTGTATAGGCGTTATACTTCATTAACTTTTTGAATGACGACAAAAGACATCTTTTTCTGCATCAGAATTGCGTAGCCCTAATAAGACGAAGACCACGACTACACGCCAACCACGCCCTTGTCCTTACAAATATCGATAGTTTGTCGGTGGAAGGCGCCATTATGATGAAAATCGACCCTCGATGCGTGTAGAGGAAAATTGGACTCCGCCCTAGGGTAATAATGAAGAGTGAGTGCTCTTTAACGTGGTGCAGCGTCCTATTTTTTATAGTTTAGGCATAAAAATTTTTTAATAGAAATATTTTTTTTTTCATTGGTTTAAATGGTTATCTTATACAACATATTTTGTCTTTTTTCATTTTCATTTTATTTAAAAAGCAGAGCTACTGCCCACATTTCCCAGACAGAGTTACCCACATTTTACTCTGGTTTCTCAAAAATACGAGTTTTCGGGGAAACTACAACTAAATATGGTAATATAAAACCACATTTCAACCGTGTCGGTAAAAATTCTATTATTTAAATAAAACCGCATTTAAATTGGTTTGTTAATTAAAAATCATCAGGAGAATATAATAACATACCAACAAATGCAAAGGTCAAACGCGTAACTCCTCATTTCGGGAGTTAATAATTCTAGAGTTTGATGAAACCTTAGTCAATTTCAAATGTCAATGAGCTTTACTTTGCTCAGGTACGGCTTCGATGGATATTGATTATCCATCGGAAACGAAGCTTTCGTAACACGATAAGAAAGTCATTCACCTCCCTCGCGCCATTGCCGATACTTTCAAAAAGTTACCGCAATTATGGGTGGTTATATTCAATTATTAATATGCCCGCCTCGAAATTAAAAAAAAAAGATACCTTACAATTTTGACAACAAATAAAAAGTATATCTGCTTGCTAAAACAGTAAACTTTGCTTAAACCGTACGACTTCTTTCGCGGTGTTGAATCAAACGCGAAAGTGGAGTCATTGGACATGCCCGCTAATTTGTAATATAGCGACATTTTTCGTTCATTTCAGTTTTTATACATACATTTATGTATGTGAAGTTACTATCCCCGCCCTTTAGCCGTCTATCAACCATAGCCGTTTAGATCACAGCGAAAGCTGGTCGGATAATATATATATTTAACATTAATATTAACAATTTTATGGTGAATTGAAAGAATGTCATCATACCATTGTAATTATTATTATTTTTTTATTTTAATCTATTCAACCCATCACAAGTTGAAGCCACAGAGAGGCACGAGTAAGGCTGGGGAAATGCCTTTTATGGCACCTGTAGGACCTAGCTGTAAGACGTCAGGTTCTGCTGAATAATTAACTGCTACTAAACAATGTATAGAAGAAGCAGTTGATATTAAATGATAGTTACTGGTGTCATAGCCATTCTTATTTCTAATTAGCTATCTAGATATTCAACCCTAAAACAGGTATATTTATATAATTAAACGTTGTGTCAATAAAAATAAATAATGTTTTTTCTTTTAAAGTATTAAATAAAGTTAATCCAAACTGACAAAATGTTTTATAAATATAAAACATTGTGAATACAAAACGATTAAGCATAAGTACTAATAGCGGCTTAAAATATGCATAGTCATCATAACTTTTTAAGTTTTTATACATGGTTAAAAGAGATTATTATTTTTAATAATGTCACAAATATCGTTAGCGTCAAAGGGTAGTTTTTTCTTTAGTAGAATTTTTTGCTTTTATTGTTATATTCAAGGACCATTTGCTTTTATTACACTCTAGATTTTCACTTAAAACTTAAGATGATTTGAAAACGACTAAAATGAATATTAGACCTTGGATAAGGAGCGATAAAAAATATATTAATTAATTGATTTTTGTGCTGATGAATGATCAATTTTTCCCACTATTAGGACCACTGGTTAGTGCTATAAAAAAAGTTTACTTATATAAGTTTTAGACCCTTATCTGAGAAATAATAAAAAATTTAAATAATTCTATATCTTATATACTAAGAAAGTTATAGCAAAAATTCACTTTTTTGAAAGTGTACTTTTGAAACAGTACTTTAGGTACTATTGCTACGTTCAATATAATATTGTGTTAGACCCGCTCAGATACTCCAACGGACAGCTCTCAAACCCCCGGTCAACAGCTGATCCAGAAAAACAAAGAAACCTTTTCCTGTGGGCGAATACGAACCGAAAAATAAGCATAATAAAATAATGTATATTTGTTTTTTTGTTAAAGAACTGCTATGACCTAGGTCAAATATAAATATTTTAGGCTTTGCTCAACTAAGCCAAATGCGCTTGTTCTAGAGTCGGGGAAGATGGTGTTAATAAAACCTTAAAAATAATATGACCGAGTGCGGATTCGAACCCGCGACCGCTGCATTATTAGTATAACGCCTTAACCTTTAGACTACCACTTCGTTTATAGTTTTAGCGTTTAAAGCTTACATCGGACAGACTGGCATTTGGGCTTGAGTGCTTTTATATTGCTAACGTTATTTTCTGTTTATGCGATTGTCGAAATTGGGACGGTTTATCCAAACAAAATTCCTGCGAAATTTAATGGTCCTATATAAATGAGGTTTATTTAGGTCATTAAACCCACCCATTATCTTTAGATCTGGAATAACCTTTTGACCTACAACGTTCGGAATGCTTTTGATACACGCGATGCGTTAGTGATAATAATTAATCACAAAGAAAGCCGCTAACATACTGTTCATTATTTAATTGCTTATAATAATTGCCTTGACTATTTATAACATTTTAGGCACTGCTACTAAGCTAATTTACTTGTTCTAGAGTCAGTAGAGTAGGTTCTGCGAGGTTCTTTAAACTAAAATCACATGATAATATGGAACTATACTCTTTTTTTTACAGAAACTTCATAAAATGTCTATATTCTAAACAGATAATCTATTTTTATTTTTAATTCAATAATACATTATTTTAATTCTTTAATATAAATAGGTACAGATAATATTTTATATATGAATTTCTTATTATGTTAGTACAGGTTCCCAAGTGCCTTAAGACGGTGGCTGTCTTCAAATTGTATTGGGGTTTATTAAAGGGCAGTTTTTTATTTTTTTTTATTTTTGACCATTTATAGATAATGGATAAACGACAACGTTACTTACTCGTTACATTGAAATTATGGATACATTTTTTAAATTATATAGTAATAATATGAAAAACAATATTAACACCGATTTATATTTATTTATTTATACACATGTTAAATTATAACTACTTAGAAAATATAATAAAAATGATTTTACGCGTATCTACACACAACTAACTTCATACAATATAACAATATCGATTTTAAAGGATACGTTTTATTTGCAAATGTTACTTAATAAACTGTAAAACTCTTCTGAAGAAAGAGAATTTAACGCTGATGCAAACCAGCGCCGTTCGCTAGAGTGTGTGTCCTTGAGCATAGGAATTAGATGTACTTGTGAGCGTCTTGGCTCACAGGTGAAAAAGACAGCGAGCAGGTCGGCCACTCCAGACCTTCCGCCCTATCACTATCAATTATCTATCAGCACAATTGCGTATATATATTCTGCTTGGCGGTTGGTTACATAGAAGTTTTTCCAATATTTTGTTTTATTTAAATTGTAATATTTACCATACTATCGCGAAGGTTTAACCTTAACTCTCTGAGAATCATCGGTTTAAAATTTGTACCACTTTTTCTAAGCCCGATTTGTAGCGGTGGGCTAATAAATTATCAGCCCACTTACGATTATATTTTTAGCTTTGCTAGCGCTGGTTCAAGAATTAAACCTGAACGTTGCTGACGGGCATTTGAAAAAATATGTTTTTTTTCGTCATAGGAAATTCATAATAAAGTAATAAAGCAAAAAAATAGATTCTTTTAAAACATATTAATATAAACGAGTGCTATTATAGTATTTAATAAACCTTTACGTATTAATGTGACGTGAGGTATGTTTCTTATGACAGATTGAATCTGATTAGAGTGTAAGGTACACATGACACACCACCACACACACACACACACCACATGACATAACACACACCATTCACTCATTCACCTAGTCATCATTGACTCATTGCATCTAAAACTGTACTGGGACGTGTTTTGTCCATATTTTCAAACGGAAAAATGTCTTATATTCTTTATCATCAACTCATAAAATCAACCGAACAAGTAGCACCGTTTATTTTTCTATTTTCTAGTGCTACGTAGTATTGTAGTATTTATACAGGCACCTGAATTTGCTGAAAATCACATAAAAATTTATGAAAAGGAACGTAATTTCTGGTTTAGTTGCATTAGACGCTAGAAAAAGATAACTAGCTTTTCAGTATCAGCGATTAAAATTAAAAAATCTAAACCAAATGCACCCATGATGGTTAGACTGTGACTACTGAAATATGTACGAGTATATGGGGGAAACCGAGATGTGCCAGGTCTAGCACCACCACAGAGAAAGCAGAGCAAATTAGAAATGCTCTATCGTCATTTCCTCTGTGCCTTGGTAAGGAAAAGAGCGAATTTTACTGTTGGACTGACAGCTTGGTTAATTTGTCATTGTCCTAAGATTATTAATTAGTTTATCTTTTAGAGCGCTGATTAAAGCACCTGAGCTAGTTAGGTGAGATGATGGCAATGAAGCGTATACAATATTATTACTATAATGTGCGGACTTGAACCCGCGACGCTTTAACCGCAAGATGAAAAAGTTTCTACTTATGAACAGTTCGAGCTCTAAGAACAGTTGAGTAGGAGTCGTTTCCTCACTATCGCCCTTACATTTTACGATCTTGAATCTTGATTTCCGCCATCGCTTATTTCAAGAACGCAATTTCTATTTATGTTTCGCTAAATGGCTCGCTGGTTTCCCGGCATAGATTTGTTCAATTTAGAAAGCTCCATTATTTATATTTATCGTTTATTTTAAATGTTCATAAATATGCTTTATTTTGTCATAACATATAACTCTGATTACCATTTTTTAATTAGATTCCTTGACCTTTAACGTTTCATAAATGTTTAAAGATTGTTTGGTTTAATAAAACCCGAAACACAATTTTGAAAGCTATATTGAATGTTATGTAGATTACTAATTTTACTTCTCATTCCCCACAGGCAAGGATATTTTTATCAGACGAAAGTTAACCCCTAACTTTTTCGACTGATATTAAGATGCGTTTTGAGGTCCCCTGAATCCATTTTGACCGTTTTTAAATTGATGTCTGTATCCCTGTGAACACTATGCAACTAAGCGCAGCAACGAAATTACTTCAAATTGGAGGATTTAGTCAGTTTTAGCACCGTTCGAATATTTACACTCAATACTAACTGTCGCACTTATCATTCATTTTTGGTCATCATAATGGATCTTTCAGGTCAGAAAATACGGCGATGACGTAGCCGCCATCGACAAAGCAGAATTGGCGGGAAAAAAATAATATTGCCAACCCATCGATTGTAAAAAATCACGGCTGCAGCTTGGTTTATCTAGATTCAATACATACGTTTTTCGGAGATGCCAACCGCATCGTTAATTAATAGTAGAACGTAAACTTTGAAGGAGCAGACCTTGAAGGGCCTTTGATAGGATAAAGTACCTAAAGGAAATAGCCACAACTTGGTCACTTGACGGATTCTATCCAGATATCTTTAGATTTTTAGATCAATATGTCAGTGCCTCCGGAGTCATTTAATTATAGATCTTAACTGATCTAAATCCGTTCAAGATCAATTTGACATAAAAACACGAAGAAACAAGCCTGCTTAGGCAATTGACACCGTTTTGATATGTTGTCGTCCCATCCTATATAAAAAAAAAAAAAACTTCAAGTGTGTTAGATTCCGTTTTTCAAAACGCATTTGTTCTTGAGCCTTCCAAATGGTGATAAATGATAATTATTTTAATATGTCATAATTCAGTGTTTGTTTCTAAATCTACATTTACAACATTATTAACACCTTATAATTGAAATCGGCAAATAATGTGAATCGAATGTTGGCTCAATATAATAACGAGCACTTAGTACATATAATAAAAAAAAAATCTAAAATTATTTACTAATCTGGAAAAAAGTGCTCGCAGATGTGTGTAATCGTTCACCATTTTTAAGATTCCCAGAAATAAGAAACACTACCAACAATAAATAGGTGACAGTTGTTGATATAAAAAAAATGACCGCGAATTTTGAAAAAGAAACCTTGCTGGCCTTGAAATTATTTGAATTTACCATATTTTCGAGTTGAAAAAGAGGCACATGTTAAAAATAGATATTTGTGTCATCTTTAAATCGCTTCAGCCCAGTGTATTTTTATCACCTTTTAGTTAGACTGTGGTAAAAATAAAGAAACATACGAGTGTGTTGCCTACGTGCACATTTCAGTCGTCCTTCATTTTCTTCTTTCAAATTAATGGCCTTCATAATAAATGATTTTCGCCAGTGTCAAGTAACAATAATAAATATAAAAAAGAAAAGACAGATCAATAATTTGCGCAATAAATTTAAGAAGTAGTTAAGAAATAAGGAAGAGAAAAAAATAAAAGGCAAATAAATTCTCTGAACGTAACCGGTCTTTTGAAATAATATGTCGTTGCTGGGTAAATATTTGTGCGGCTTACCCCTGACAACGCCGCATGACTCCATGCATTCCTCGTTCGTCAGGAAGTTGTTTTTGTTTCCACGGCAGCCGAAGTAGACGAATGGCACACACATCAACTTCTGGCTGTTGAAATGCCAACGGTTGAACACCCCGCGACATGGGCCCGCGTCGACCTCTTCCATGCACACCTCTGGAACATCAAATAGAAGACAATATTACCAGGCCGCACAAACACACTCTCCTACGCACCCTCACTCACAACAAACTACCACATCACACACTCACGAACGTATTTCATAATAATACGCCAATAGTTAATAGTTATATTTTACGAAAGCTTTGCTGTAATCCTTAACCAATGTAATCTCATAAGTCCTCCTACTTACCAGACCATACGAGCGAGTACATCATCTAAACGGAAAAACTCCATTTGTTTCGAGTAACTATGTTCAACAGCATTTGTCTTTTAAAACGTTTGGGAATGGTGCCAGACTAAATAAACATACATCAATTAAATTCAGCGCTCCGACATTTCTCGTGTCTGTTTGATCATCCTGAAAGTGGTAGGGTCAAACCAAAAACCTTTATTTTATTTTGGCATTAGCGTGATAATAAACAGTTATTGCAAACCAGCAACTGCTGGTGAAAAATAGAATAGCATATTCTATGAATCTGATACACAAACAACCGACCGAGCGCAGAGCCCAAGAGCTGCATGTAAAACACGCAGATTAAAAATTTTCATTGTTAGACAATTTTTCAGGAAAGTCCTTTTTTAAGCAGGTACTAAAATCAGCAGCGGCTAGTCAATAGTAAATAATAATAATATTCATTCATTCTATGAATACCAGCAATTCGCAGAAAAAAAACTACACTGGGTAGTTAAAAGGTTCGCGAAGTTAATATTTAAAAGTAATGGGCCGAGAACGCTACATGCAACTTCAAGGGGAAATCTATTATGCTTAATATGATTGCCAATGATTAATTAAAAAGGATACGAACCGCGCCCACTATTATTTTTTGTAAATGGTATTTAACGCTTTGGCAAGGTCTTTAAAAACTGCTATACATTTGTTAGTAAATTTTCAAAAGCATACTGTGCAAAGTTGTACCTCGATCTTGCATTAGGTGTTCGATAAGGTAAAGGACTTTTACGGTGATTCACTAGCAGATGAATACATAAGATAAACGTTAACTCAAAAAAAAACTCACGTTTAGCTGTTCCCATGTCAAATGTGCAGTCGTCTCCTTCAGAACATGGCCTTTGTTGTACCAGTTCCAAACGAGTAGAACATTTCTCCTGAAGCCCAGGTTCCACTAAGAGTAATCTAGACCGCATCTTCACTCCCTAATTAGGAAAATTTAGAATAAAAATAAATACTTTAAATACATATATTCCTCTTGAGGAGAGGGCTTACCAAGATGGTGAATATCGGGCGCCATTTTATCAGAACCGAAAATCCAACGTTAAAACCTAAAATGGGGGTTGCGTAATATATACGAGTGTATATTATGAAAATAAAACGAGTAATCAATTTGTTTTGTCCTGAAGACAAGATATTTGATCATCCGGATTAATCGTCATACACCGATTTATTTACACGAAACATCAATTTTAAGATTAATCGGTGGATTTGTTGTTATTTAATAGTATACATTCAAGTGTTATGATTTCAAAAAGTCTAGATGTACCGAATAATTTAAAAACAAGGGAACGTATCGTTTAATCTTAAATATAAAAAACGCTTTTAACAAAACTTAATCAGGTGCCACCGCCGAACAGACTTTGTTACTGCGGGTCGCACTTAAAATCGATATGGATACAATAAAACAATAAAAGGTTTCGCCATTAAATTATTATATTATTAAAATTTATAATATTTGGATCGCATATATCAAAAACCCGACTATCCTATATTATCTTCAATACATCTTCTATTTTTCTGACAGCTGAAGTTGCGTTCGATATAGCCCAGACACGAATCAATTTAAACATTCAAGTGAATTCTGGCCGTTTTACGCAACTGCTACCGAATCGCCTTTACCAGCTAAATATTGTACCAATGCTTACAATATTTAGCTGGTAAAGGCGATTCGGTTACAACGATATCTTATGAATTTATCTATTTTCTCGTTCTGCAGCGAATTCTCTCGAAACTATTATTCTAGATACTGCTGCGATTCAATATTGTACAAAAAATCCGTATTAGAAAAGTTGCATGATTTGACAGTTTCTTTTTTGGAATGGTTTATTACGCTCTGTTATAGTACGTTCGCGTTGTGCGTTCTTGCAACAGCACCAAAATAATCGTTATCGTAACAATTTCTACCGATCCGTAGTGCAAATCCGGTGCTATTGGACCGAGCGAAGATTAGCGGCAACCCGCATATCGAGACAAGAGCACTTCTCCCAGGCGACTACTGGCAATTGAGTCTTTAATGAAAATACCCATAATAATTGTGAAGCAAGGGTCAACGCTTCTTTAATAGAGCAGCGCAACGTCAAAGACATTGATCTGATATAGTATTATTGAGACCGGGAGAAAGCAACTTTGATATTTGAATACACAGAGCTAAGGTTCGTTTTCACTCCGCCCTCCTCATAGCAGTTTCAAATAATCACAACCTAATTTCAATGTAATTCTGTGTACAACAAATCCCGACGGACACCATTATGTGTTCCATAATGTTTTTAAAGTTTTATTTTTACAGGTTGTAAGCATCATTAAAAGGGGTGATATGACTGAAAAAAATATATAAGAATACTTGAATATTACTCATTATATATATTTAGATAATTGGGTTATGAAGGTATTTAACTTATTTCTTATATTTGACGATTGTTTTTTATTAGCGGCAAATCGTCTGAAATGATAAATGACACAATCCTTTATTACTTTTTTACTACTTGATAAAGTTTTATTGCTTTTTTTTATAAAGCGATATAAAGCAAAATAAAGGTACTAAATTATGTTTATAAATGAAAAGTGTTTTTTTTTCACAGGATTAAATTAATTCTCTACACGAGGGAGTAATTATAATATAACACTCTTCAATTATTGATAACTATAAATACGTCTTTAAAATCGCTCGTAAATTTACATAATCAATGCGCTCCATTTTAAAGCACTCTTGCAATTTCTCCTTACAGGCTATTAATAAACTGTTATTTAGATCTCAAGACTTTTCGAGTTGAAATAAACAACATGTTATATTTGTATCTTATCTAATTTCTCCCTAATTATGCCCTTGTACAATTTGCATTACACAATAACATTGATGTTATGATTCACTTTAAAATAGCTTACCTTTCCACAGCTAGCAGAACATGGGCTCCAGTCGCTCCATTCTGTGGTAGGGCACATGGGGTCCGGTTGCTCCAAGTCGCTTTCCCCGCACGCGGGTTTCATACATTTGTCTTTTTCAACTGTGAAAGACGAGCGAGCATTATGAAAGCATCCTAAATAAATCGAAAAAGGGTAACAAAAATATCCAAATCTCCTCTGCCTTCAATGTGAACATCATCGAGCAGCATTAGTGCCGAAAGTTTGGCACATGTAATAAATGCTAACTCGCAGTTTAAGATCCGGATATTTGGAACGTCATCCGGTTTTGCTGTGTTCACGACTATCTATGTTTCAAAATAGTACAGTATGCCGGTCGAACAGCTGGATTAGTCGGGTCGACAATCGAGTCGACCGTACGCGTCGTCCCTTTTTTCTTACGACCGTCGCGGCGTCGTCAGCGAATGAAAGAGACGCCAGCTTCGAGTCGATTATCGATTAGCAGCTAGATTATCGATTAACCCCAGTAAATATATTCTTCTTCAAAACTGTGCACTTGTGATAATTATTCATATTGCCCACAGTATTCGCAACAGGTTGTAGGGTAATAAGAAAATGACCTACCTAACTTAATATGTGGACATTTCTTAGGTCCCATAGGGTTGTCGAAATGCCTCCTGCGCATAATGAATCCCACTCCACAGTCGACTGAACACTCTGACCACTGACCCCAGACTGTTGTAACGCAGAACTCGTCTCCAGGGTTTGCGCCTGTTTGGTCGGTACCTAAGTCATCTTCAGATCCTTGTGAGCTAGCAAACATGATATGGAATGTATATAATAAAACATATTTACTGACTGAACTCGTTTGAATTTAATTAATTCTTATTGCCTTCATAATAATTCCTTTATTATTATGAAAGCCGTGTTTGTCTCTCCATAATCTAGTTAAATGTCCATTTGATGTATGATATTCTCATGAAATATTTCGTCCTCAAAATCTCAAGAAATATTCCAGGATAAGTTTCGAAGCTTAGTTCATACATATACGCAATCAACTTTACACGTAAACGTGTATGTTAATAAACGTGTATGTTGGTGTAGAGGTGTAATATTTCTATATCGAGCTACTCTAGCTAAACACACTATTTTTCCTTTTGTTGCAGGTTAGTAGCCTTCGTTTATCCAGTACTATTTTTAAAGTTTCATCGAAAGGTAATTAAACAATTTGACGTTTATTATTTATTTATTTACCAGAATTTTTTCGTTGGGTATAACAAAACAAAAAATGCTTAAGCATACGTTTACTATATATATTACACAGGTTAATGAGATAATAATATTTAATTTCTTAAATATTGATTTATTTTTTAAATACGATCTTTATTTTTTATTTAAATAAGTTTTGTTGGATATTGTTTGGCCTGTAAAATAACTCCCTTATTTCTTAATAATAATTGCAACGTTTTTCAAAGCTGAACGGATATGACGCCTTTGAATACAACAGATACGACCTCTTCATAGTTTGCCTTTAAAGCCCTTAAAATATTTTTAAATATTATTTATCAACAACGATTCTTGTAGCTGTCAATACAAATGGTAACAGAGTAATAATTAAAATTAATAATAATGCTCCTTTATAGCTTTACGTTTAGACTGAAGATAAGATGTTTACACATCATCCTCGAGTAGGTACTTTTTACCTGCTCTTTTTGTGTTTTTTTTTCGAGTGATTAAACTAATGTAAATTTAGTAATGTGTTAGAAAAAGTGAAACGAAAGAAAAGATATATTTAGGCTACTATTTTAAAATCAATCTGATCTACTTATAAAACAGTAAAATTCTTTTTTCCCAGTGACTATAAAAAGGATGGCAGGTTTAAAGCAAGTTAAATTAATAGTAAAAATACATCTTTTAAAAACAACTTTTATGCGTGTACAAAATTTCGTGTCTGTGCTGTTGACCGTCGAGGAGTTCCTTCGTCTGGAGCCATTCCTGGGTGAAGATCAGGTCATGCTTACCATAAAAATGCATTGTCACCGAAACTAAATCAACATGTCAAATTGCAACTCCGTATAGGATAAGAGGAAGTGGTTCTAATTCAGCTTGCAAGATTTGACCCAAACATTGCAAGCTAAATAACGGCTTGTGAAAACGGATGAGACTGAAAGAACATTACTAACCCAGTTAATATTTTAATGTCCATAAAATATTTGTATAATAAATATTTTTAAATTCAAATCTTTGTTAGGTAATAATTCTCAAAATGAACAAATTGTTTAATAATGTCGAAGTAAAAGAAATGTAAAACTTAGAACCACAATAAAGAATCTTAATCTATCTTAGTTAAACCTTATTTTTTATAACAAAAAGGATTGGTATTTATGTAGATATAACATATTTTTTTAAATGAAACCAGTGTTTAATTTCGAAAGTTAAGACAATCAGGTGCCGTTGAAGCTGAAACTAAAATTTCCATTTTCTCCTAAAACTCGCTTTAGGTTTTATGATTTTTAATTGGGTTAGGTATCTCAAAATATGTCACCAAGGTCACTCACCCGCACTCCGGCTCGTCGGCCACGCACATTTCCTTGGAGACGAGTTGGCGACCGCAGCCAAGCATCTGAGCCTTCTGCGGCATCCTGTACTCCCTAGTCCTCATCCGCAGGCCCTTTCCACAGGTCACAGAACAGGGACTCCACTCGGTGTATTCGGTTACACCGCATTCGGCTACAAATTATTAAACATTATGCACACTGTTTGGCAAATCTTCTTGATCTCTGTTTAAATTCTAGTGCGGCACCGCCATATTACAGAAAATAAATGCTATTACAGAAAAGAAAATAAATAAATGAAAATAAATCTATTTCATGGGTTGTATTACACTCAAAACATACACCGGTAAAATTGATAATTGTGCGTTCAGCCTATAGTTATATAAATGCGAATGTCTGTCTGTTATGTTTTCGCGGATAAACTCCTGAACCAAGTTTAATGAAATTTGGTATGGAGACAGCTTGAACCCTGGGGAAGGACATCGGCTACTTTTTTTTTTAAATCAACCCCGAAGAAGGTAAGATTTCCATTAACCAGTATACCAATACAAGATCAATAAACCAGTCAGTTTTTATCAATTGCTTTTATGTTCGAAATGACTTTTAATATTTTTTTTGTAGAACCTAGTTGCAAGACAAATAAAAATCTTTGAAAGAATTCAGTTTTAGTTATTAGAACTACTATTTAATTATAATAAATTACATATTGAGTAATTATGACGGTTTTTCCTAAAGATGTGCGTCAGATACAGATGTTTTTTTGCTATTACTCATACTTCTGCATTTTGAACTGGTTGAAAGCAAATTTAGCTATTATTAAATTCTTACAATTTATTTTGCGATTTGACTTACGTCGGGACGTATCTTCTGTATTTTCAGCAACATCGACGATTTGACCCAAAAGGACCTCTTCGTCGCATCCTCTGGGAATTAACTCTTCCCTCTTTAAATATAACCTACAAGATTAGAAATAAGTATAGTATTGCAGTTACATTAACGTACTTACGAGTATAATAAATAATGCCAATTTAAACTACGTTCAAATCAAAATTTTCCGCATCACAATGCAGAAAACCGAACACATCACCACATCACAAGTTGCATCGCCACAGGATCGAGTAGTCTGCTACTCGATCCTGTGGTGGTGCAACTTGGAATGGATTGCTTCATTTCCTATCTCCATTTGCGCCTGCTGCACTCTATGCCCATTAGATGTTCTTTTTGGATTGCCATAGAAGCGACAGTGACTTATTTTTTAGGTTTGAGTAGATTAAAATAAAAAAAAACATGCAATGGTATCATGACATTCAATTCATCGTAAATTTTAACATAATTTTGCAAAGTTTGACGCGCGCTAGTAATAAAACAACACGGGCATAATATTTCAATTTAATACAATAATAATAATTAATTAATAATTTAATTTAATAATAAATATAATGTGGCACTGAACATTATTTTACATGTTTCTATTTGCGTCCATAGAGAGATGAGTTTATATTAGTTTTAACTGGCCAGTAATAAATAATACGTTCCAACAGCCGTGCTTTCATAATTTTGATATTCGAATATCATAATTGACCTTTCTATCGGACTGTGAATGTTTCATTAATTAGTACTATAAATTTGTACAATGTTACATGTATATCTATATTATCCGACCAGCCTCCGATGTAATCTAAACGGCTATGTTTGTTTTGCAAGGGCATCAATTTTCACTCAAAAATTCAAGTCTTTGCATTTGTACTTTTCGAGTTGAAAGATGCAACAGACAGATGGCCAAACAAAGGGGATAATGGCTTCTTACATAAGTGCTAACAAGGCACATATATTTTTCGCTGGAATCTAAAAAGCATATTTTTGTAGTATTCTCTAAAAAATAAAACAAATTATATTGCCCTAAAAATTGTTATGGTGATAGATACTCGTATGCCTATATTTTTATTTTAAAAACAGCACAGATTGAAGTTTTAATTACAAAAGCTAATAAATATTGATATGCACAACAGGGAGATGCATGATATTGACATTGTAACATATTTTATTATTTAATTTAATAACTGAAAATTGCAATGCCGCCTATGAGGAATAAGTAAAGAAGCCTTTGCCGCGTTCCTAAGGCCTGTGGTAAGAAAAATATTATAAACTCGGCAATGTTGGGGTAGAATAAATTCCCCCTGGCGACATTTCAGACACTTACCTGGCCATGGGGTTCATTTCAGACTTGGTCGGATCGTAGAACGGCGCCCTCGGATCCTCGGGATACATAGTTGTGATTCGATACATTTTTTCTCTGGGAACTGTCTCGGTATTCGGCGACTGAAAAATATTAATTACCATCAATCATTGAAAATAAAAATATTTAATTTATTACCTACCTAATATTAATTCTATCTATATATAATAATAAAAGGCAATTCTGCGTGTCTGTAGGTGCTGCACAGCGATCAAGAAAGGCTTTTAAGCCCAATTTTTAATTTGTTAAAAATAAAATTATTACAAATGACCATATTGTATATGCTTGTTAGCAGCTACGTTCGTTCGCCGCAGTGTGGAAATCCACTTCAATAATTTAATTAAAATAAATAATTTTATTGATTTTACAAGCAAGCGATTTTACATGTCATCTAAACGAAACATATAAGTGACAGCGGCAGACAACAGTCGCTGTCAGGCAATTTTACAAATCAATATTGTTATGAAGTTACAAATAAAAAAAAATATTACAAAACTGATTGTTATTGAAATGATTGGCCGTGCCAAAGAGCGATTCTTTCTCTTCGAAGCTGTCGATGTCATCAATAAGCGGCGTTCATACAAATTGCCCGCTACTTTTCACGTTTATACAGGTTTGATACTTATGAGGCTAGGTAGGGTAGGCTAGGGGGGGATGGGATGGGGGTAGGAGAAACGAAGCTACGACCCTGGACTTAAAATTTCGATTGTTTCAATCACGTCGCCGAATGACCTAGAAAGCAATGTGATATCGAATTCTACTTTAAGGGTTTCCTTTAATTACCTATCATTTTAGTTCGAAACCCTAAAAAGGCAACAGTTGGCCAATATCTAAAGCTTCCACTCGATGTATGTGTGTCACGCTTGGTTGGGCGAAATGCTATGAAAGATTGTGTTCCAAGATTGTGGGCACCTCTGACTCGGAGCAGTAGCATGACCAGCATAGAAAGCTATATAGAATGTAAACTAAGTGTTTTATAGTTTTAGGGTACTTTAAAAAAGTTCAGTTGCAAATTTAATTGCGCTTTTCTAAGCACTGTCGACCGAAAACACCGAAAAATATCTGCTCCATAATTAAAAGAACTAGTGGTCGTCCAATGGTCGAAATTTGACCGTAATTCATTAAACTTTTAACTTTAAGCATTATTGAGGTTCTTATACCTCTATCATACGGTGAGTATACCTCTATAGTCTATGCATATTACGTGTACAAACACGTCATTAGCGTATGTTGTTTGCCTTAATTCACTGCAATACTTATGAAATTTAAAATTTAATGTTAATAACAATTGAAAAAAAAAATACACAATTACAGAACGAATTATATTATTTTGACTTTTTTTTTATTGAAGGTTCATCTGATGTCGGTCATACAATAATGTGAAGTATGTTGATTATGATAAGGCCAATATGTTTTACCCTTATGACAACATGAAGTGAATGCAGCCTTTCACCTGCCTTTTCAAAAGTGGTTTAATTTACACAATAAAATGTATTATTCTTTTTTTTAACCTAATAATTATTCTCTTTTGTCTTGACATTACTTTATTGACATCGACAGATTATTGAAAAAGGATCATTTGAAATCACGAAATTTCACAGCTCGAACCTCATTCAGTCAACCTGACAGTATGAACGTATATTTTAATAAATTTGATGTATTTATAGCACATAGTATAGTTAATTTTAGCTCAAACTTTAACCATGCCTAATCTCACACTCCTCCGTATGCTTAAAAAGGAATCTGAAGTTTTCCCTTCACGTATTAAGGCGCCACCAGTCCCTAAAACGTGTTTTGTAACGTATTTTGGTGCATTTTGTTGAAGTTATTCCCAACAAATGGCTAAAACTAAAAATACCACAATATTCTACATATATTAATTTAGTCCTTTGCTTAAAAAAAACGATTTACACCTTATTATAGTAATGAAAATAAATAAATAAGAAAGTGTTGTTTTTTTCTTGCAACGATTTTCTTTTAAGTTGTGTAAGTGACGCGAACCTAATTTTTCTTTCTAAAGATAGACAATATAAAAATCTAGGACATTACTTAAAAAAAAACATTTTTTTCAAATGATAATAATTATTTAAATATAAAAAACATGTTTTATCGACTCCAAATGTAACGAATTCGCGGTCGGCGAGTATATCCGTCTCTTTTCTACACGTAATGTTCGAATAAAGCCTACTCTTTCAAATCTCAAGGACAAATGCGTCCCGGGGCGCCTTAATATATAGATATGCCGGCAGCCTTTAAAACAAGCGAATATTTAACAAATTAACAAAAAAAAAATGATGAAAAGCACGTGGAAAAAATACATGATTCTATTGTGATTTGTGCTGCCCAACATATTTATGAATAACACACACACGCATATAATTACGGAACATAGCCTCACCATATATGTGATGCCACCGTCGGTGCCCGCATCGTAAGGAAAGAGGTCGATGATCCTGCTTTCGATCCACGAGCAGTTCCTCTGGCAGAGGTTCAAGCCGTTCACTCCGACGACCCAATCGGGTGACGGACCTTTTAAAAAAACAAACATCGCCGTACGTGACAACCCATATCGACAGTACCGTACAGTGACCGATATCGCCAGTCACCTTATCACGCCGACAAGGTGACCAGTCATTTTAATTAAATACTTATTGTAATAAAAATGTAGACATACCCGAGCGTAGCAGTTGTACACGTGATTTTACTGTCAAGTTAGTTTCGTGACGTAAATTACCTAAGCGGTGTATATTATTAGCGGGGACAAAAAGTTACTTACATATAAGGTAGTAAATAATACTCGGTACAGTAATACAGTCAAATAAAATCAACATTATTAGTTTTAATTTAAAAACCACATAATGTGTAAATATAGGGTGTTTTTTTAGAGGCGTGGTTTTCAATCTGGCACTACTTTTTTCGTAGTTGGTGTTTTTGACAGCTGTCACTTGATTTATGCTCAGTTTGGTTTGCCATTTCATAATGAATTGACTTACTCCTGAACAACGTTTGCAAATAGTGCAAATTTAGAAAAAGTCACTCTAATTTTTTTTAAAATCACTCTAAAATAAAGTAAAAATCGCGTCGTGGGCCTGTGGCGTAGCCTCCAAGATCGTGCGATTTAACACCGCTGGACTATTTTTTGTGGGGTTATGTGAAGTCGCTTGTCTACGCAGATAAGCCGGACACGATTAACGCCTTGGAAGAGAATATTCGGCGCGTTATTGCTGACATACGGCCGAACTTGCTGCAAAAAGTGGTTGAAAATTGGGCCTCTCGGCTGGAATTTGTTCGAGTCAGCCGCGGCGGCCACTTACCCGAAATCATTTTTAAAACATAATGGCAAACCCTTATCTTTATAATAAAACTAAATTCTTAGCCATAACATCAAATTATATGCGTTTTATCTCTTCTTGAAAACCACGCCTCTAAAATCATCACCCTATACATATTGCAATCAAAAAAATGAGAAAACAAAACAATGAAATGACTAACGCGTTTAAAATATTAATCTTCTTTTAAGTGCGAATCTATATCTATTTATCTATTATAGATAGTTTCCAAATAAATAAAGTCAGCTCTAAAAATTATGTTTTTTTTTAAAGAAACCTGTTTGATAGTGGAAAAACTCTTATTACTGCCTTTTAAGTTCTTAAGATAATATTGTATAAGGTCGGGATGTGACATTTAAATCCTGTAAGCAATTTTATTTCTTTCTACTTGTTTTCGATATCTTTAAATAGTGTAATTTGTTTGATGGTAATCTATTTCAAACAAACGTAATAAAAAACATTCCCTTTTTTCCTTTCCCAATTCAAATAATAAATGTGTATGTAAGGGCACATAATTCCTTATTGGAATAATAGGTGCGTGAAAATGTGATTAAAAATATAATAATTTCACCAAACATAGATGCCAACGAAACGTAGTTTCTCTTGCGGTCCACCCTGAAGGAACTGCTCGTGTTGGTGTTGACGTGGGGGTACCAGAGGCCACTCGCCTTGATGATGGTCTTCAGATGGCTGCTTTGCTGTCTCAGCTCCTGCTCCAGGAGCCTCACCGAGCCCCACTCCGCCAGGCTCCTATCGAACGAATAATTCAATTCAATTTAATCTTTTTTATTAAACAATAAACAAAATCTAATATATTACAGTATTATAACTATATAAAATTGTATTATGAAGACACCCTTATAATACCGTGCAAAAGGGTTGCTATACCGTCAACACTAGGCGAGCCAAATTAAATATAAATATATTTTCAAATATAGCATATCAAATATTTGTTTTTCATTACGGACACGTGACCTTATATATAATTATATGAATATGTTTTTTTTATTTGCTTGCGTAACGTTTCTTTGTTATGAGAAACCTTACACTAGAAGTATTATTATAGGTATATTCGAGCATTGTATATCTATCTACAAATGAGCGTTAAAATTTTAAAACATTCTAGTCAATTTTAAAATTAGTATATTAAAATGCAACTTCCTATATTGGTCGCGATAACCATTCCTTCAAAATAAAACCTTTGATAAATTGAGAAAAAGGAACATTGGGTTCAATTCTTTCCTTCGCATGCAATTCGCGAATAGAAAACCCTAGCAGTCCGGAGTTTGCTTTTAAATATTTTGTTATCTAACTAACTCTGCAGTCGACAAATCCTCAAGAACATAGTAACATTAATAAACGACGTATTAAGAATAAAACTATATATACACACTGAGAAAAAAACTATATAAATAACTTTAAAAAAGACTTCAAAATAAAACTAGGACTTTTAAACTAAGCTGCCGGCATAATCTTTTAATTATGGAGGCAGATATTTTATAAGTCTCGAATTGTGTAAGATTTCATATAGAGAAGTATCTTACCATTATTTAAAGTAAAAAAATCAAAATGATTTTCTAAGCGAGCCATTCACCTGAATCCATCAGAAGCGATTTGGTCGATGCCCCAGAATGTGAAATTCTTTTCGTGGCTGGCGCCAATTACATCGGAGAAGTGGGTCAACCAAAGGGTGAAGGGGAAGTCTTTGGGGTGGGTAACGTTCGACCACAAACCCTCAAACACCACCTGCATTTTTATAAATTCCAAATTAAAAATACAATGTTTCGTAGCATACGTGAATAGTACATTTATACATATATCATCTTTATGGAGGGCCCGATTTACACAGCGTATATGTTTTAACTGCCTCTTCAATAAACCAACAGATGGTAACAAAATTATTGTTTTATAAAACTGCATGTATTTATTAGTATATGTGTCCTTGCTGATATTAGAATTGCTAAAAACGCTAGTGCGTTCTTGTACACAAATACAAACTATTACATTGATTTATATAATATTATTTTATTTTATAATTATATTCAAATGCTTAAAATAAAATTGTGATTCATATTTGTCGAATATACTCGTAGTACACTATATTATTATAATAAAAATATTCATACATACATTATTATAATATACATTTAGTTTCTAATTGTTACAAATCGGCGTAGTAAATTATATTTGAAGATTTCTGAAATATTTTATTGATGCTAAATTAAGTATATTATAGATTCAGTTGTAGTTTTTTTAAAAAATACATACATTACATCATGTTGTTTTGTATCATTATTTATTAATACAAAACATTATAATCCTGGCAGAACCACATTTGTGGCCTTTCAGAAAAATAAAATTGTGTAACATTTATCATTTACCACAAACAGTTAAACAAAAAATAACCTAAATTACAATTTAGATTATTTTTTAAGTAAACACAATAGTTTTTGGTAAAAAAATGACAGATGAATGGTGATGAATATTTTATGACATATTTAATATTTCTAAATAACATCAAATGTAAATGTCGTGTAAATAACATCAAAGAAATAAAAATAATAAATAATACTACGAATACGTAAATGGTAAACTTATGAACAATTTAATATTACTTTTTCTTGAAACAGTATATGTTTTAATTTTGTGTTTTTAATTGCTGTTTTATTTACTGTTTTTAATTGCTATAGTCCCTTATGTGGTGGCATTATGTATGAAATTAATATTTATATGAAAACCAGACCCGCATCAAAATAGATTTATTCGTTTTTGCGTTAACTTTCCATGGACATACGGATGCAAAATTCGAACCTTCAGTTTGATATTTATTACGATTATAAAGAGAGACCGTTTACGTTTGAGATAGGTAATCTCTACACTCTACAACCACTCATGCGATAAAATACGATTCCGATACAACCATTTCTGATATATAGGTCATTGTTCCAGATTAGATTATCTAAGTTTTTGTTACTTATAAATATTATCTAAATATTGTAAAATACGAATCTGTCGCTAAATTTGTGTGTGACTTTTGTTTCTCTTCTTCACATGCAAATATAAACTATTATATAAATCTGTAAATTTCTTTCAAATTAAATAAATAAATAAAATAGGCGGATGGTGGATGGATGGCCAATCTTATTACATACCCAGAGAGAAGTAGTAAAGAAAAAATCAAAGTAAGTCAGCCATTATAATTTTAATTTACTATACAATACCTACACTACACAAAATAATGTCATGATGTAATATTATAAAATAATGGCAGTGCACTGCGGTGCAAAATTAAAAGTTCCAATGAGGCTTTTAAGAAATTGACTATTAAGGATATTTTAAATTATGTTTTTTGTAATTCATATGTTATGTAATATTTTATTTGATTCTTGCTTAGCAAATAATTAGGAACAGTGTTCAATTTTCCTTATTTAAAGCTCTATATTGTGTACATAATATTAATTATACCAAATTAAACCAATCGTTTCAAGGAGTATATTATTTTTTATTTATTTATTTTATTTATCTTTATTGGAGAAACCAACAATTTTACACAGTACATATAGAAAAAAAAATACATTTGATGGATCGATAAAAAAATCTATGTAAAACTAAAAATAGGTTTCTACTAACAAAAAGTATTAAAGTTAATAACAAAAATAACAAAACCATTTTATATCTATATATATACATATCTACTACACGAATTTAGAACAGTTAATTTTTACACAAAAGGTCGTTGCTGAACACTTTAAATTGCGATTTATTCAGAGTCAATTTATCAAAGCAGTTAACAGTTTCATTAAAATAACTTTGCATCCGTGGTATCGGCGAATGTAGAGCGTTATTTGAGGAGCCTGAAGGTATTAACTAATATTTAACATTATATTTAACTAATATTATTATTATAAGGTAATTATAATATTTAGGAGCTATCTCCGGTGATACTGTTGAGTTTAGTAGGTGAGGAAGAATTAATGCTTAACTCGCAACCTACGCTTAAAACAGCCTTGGAACAAGGAAAAGAATCAAATACTGACCTATGAAGAGTATTCCACTGGCGAATTGTTCTGGAAAGAAACGGATTGAACCCAATGTTCCGTTTTCTCAAGATAGCTTTTATCTTGGAAGGATGGTCATTACGGCCAATATAAGGAGGCTTATAGAGCTGGGATCTTAAAGTAGACCAGGCAGGCTCATTCGACACAGTCTTAGAAACACCTTCTACTTTGTGGCTCCCAATTAAAAGTTGAAATTAATTCAGATGGACTATCATATCGACTAAAACGCCTAAAGGCTTGCTTTTCTCTGAACTTCTACTAATTCATCTTTAAGACATTGGGTGTGAGGATCCCATACTGATAAGTAGTATTCAAGGGTAGAACGAACCAACATTTTACAAGCCAATGCTCGCGCTTAAAAATCTGCACCTTTAAGACTTCGTATAACAAACCGTAATTGTCTGTGAGTCCTTTTCACTACATCACCAACTCCTCAATGGAGATTAGATGAGAGGGTAATTCCAAGATGCTTCGAGGTAGAGGATTTCAACAGTGATTTGCCAGCTAGTTTGTCATTATGGGTTGAACCAAACTGCATCAAAGCCGACTTGTCCGAATTTAATCGCATGCCATTTTGATTAACCCATCGCACCACCGCCATCTAAATCATTTTACAGTGCTTCACAATCTGACTTATTCCTAACTATCTTAAATATGACACTATCATCAGCAAAAGGTTGCATGAGTGAATTAACACAAGCAGATAGATCATTAATGAATATAAGAAATAAGATAGGGCCAAGAACACTACCTTGAGGCACTCCGGATGGCACGGAAACTAAATGGGAAAAAGCCTTTCCAACAGAAACCTGAAGACTCCTTTTAGACATAAATTACTCAATCCAAGAAACCACTTTAGGATCTAGAGGTAGATTTCTATGTTTATTCATTAAACCCGAATGAGGGACGACGTCAAATACTTTCGCGAAGTCTAATAGTATGTGTAAGTACTGAATGAATAGAATTATTTATTGGCCATCATTTCATTGTCTAATTCCATAAATCTCCGCCATATATAAGCACGTTACACTGATAAAGGCGTCTAAATAGCGCTGCGGTATTTTTTTTTAATCTCACCGAATATTTGGCCTCATCACAGGCGCAGCATTCATCATCTGCCTTCTTATCACGACGACTATTGGCACTGGCCTGTTCACAGATTAGCCTCGTCAATTGGCCGTCGTCTGCGAACCATGTGTTTGCGTTCTCGAATACCATCGCCCTGCAAAACGTTTGAATATTTTTTTTATTTATATAAAAAATTAAATAAATAAAACTCTTGAGAAAACTCAAGAGCACAAACCAAGGTAGAGAATTTAAATGTCACTCTTAGAGAATTTTAATTTTAAACACAAAAGATAAACACAAATGATTTTGATTGGAAAAAAATACAGAAATCGTTTAGGTACCACAAAAATGTGGTACCTATGTAAAATTTTTATATGGAGATATAAAATGAGTAATTTTATTCACGATGTTCCTAATAACTATCAAGCAAAACTGCGCATGGGAATATTGAAGTATGAAGCAAAACGTAAGTGGAAAAATATTTTATTTTTTCCAGCAATGGGTAATAAGTAGGTACCATGAAAGTTTCATCATTAAAAAACAAATGAATCTTTATTAAAATTCAACTGTACAAAATATTTCAATAAATTTATGTGTGTAAATGTGTGTTAATAAAATATTAGACTACTGGAGAGAAGCAAGCACTGATGCATCTAGGTGCCGAAGGGGTTGATAGCACCACCCTAACTTCTAGCTTGCTTTCTGCTACTAAGTACAATGTAGGTACGCATTTATATGCTCGTAATATACTGTTATGAAGCTATCTAAATGTAACATGTGTGTGTATGAATCTATACTTCATTTTAGGGGAATAATAATAAATATAACAAAAATAAATAACCTTAGATTAACGCATCCGGAGCCCTCTTTTGGCGCCTTCCACATGACCTGCACTTCAGACTTTGGCAGATCATCGGCTTCTACTATAGTATTGACGCAAGTATCGCTGAAGGTCGACAGCGTGTCGGCAAACAGCTGGAACTGACCCTGGGTCCAGTGCGACGATTCCTTCTTCGGGTCACGTGGTTCAGACGTCAAGACGAAGCGCGTGAACTGCTGGAGATTGTTGTGGGTTCGGGACCCGACCAATGTTACTGCCAATAATAACATGTTAGTAGTTCGAATACATTGACACATCGCCATTGGATATAAACTGTTTTTTACAGGACTAAACTGTTTATAAAGGACCTTGGCTAAAGACGACTTTTATTCGAATAATAATTTATGTTTACCTATTAAATGACAGTACGTTTTTCATTAATTCAATTCAAAATATATATTGTTAACTAATAAATATTAAAACTAAAATCTTGTATCACGTGACCTACCTTCGGATGGAATTGAAGAATTATTATTATTAAAAAAGTATAAAAAAATAATAGATAAAATACCCACCAGAAGACATTCAAACACATCCGAAGTACAATGTGCAGTAGGAGGTAATATAATAATGTTAGGTTAGATTTTAAAATATTTAATTATGTTATTTATATACGGTTTGACTTTTGTTGGCGACTAGGCGCTGCTAAGCGCAGTTCCGGCTGCCTTGTTGTTTTCGAAATGCGAGGCCATTCATTACAAATACCAACATCTTAAAATTTGTAGTAAGATCTTGTTGCTTAACTCAGTCGTCATTGTTGAGAAAAGCATCGTTAAACAATCTTAAAATCGAAAAATTACCCACATGGCTTTTATTCTCTTAAAACTTACTTTTAAATAAAAGTATATTTTTTTTTAAATTCAAATTTATCTACATTATAAAGTATTTAGGTGAATTTATTGAATTCAGTTCAATTTACAGTGATTGCATCATATTATAATAAACTACAAATGTTTATAAATCTACCTTGGTAGGTTAGGTTAGGTTAGGTAATGACTAGGTAAACAACTGAAATTAACGAATATAGGCAAGTTTAAAATTTACTTAGTTCATTTTCTGAATAGCAATAAATATAAACTTATTTACTTAGAAGATAGACAATAATAAATCAGTATAATAATCGTACCTGTGTACAATTGTCCTGGAACGTATCGTTCAATGTTGTCGTTCATGAGAATTTTGAATCCATTGTCGCCAGGAGACTTTCCAGAAAGTGCTGTCTTAGACGGCGGAACCCTCGGGCAGTCACTTGTGACCCCGAGGACACACCCAAACAGGAGTAGCAACGTCCACATGGCGAAATGCCTTCTTAAAACTTACACAGATGGATGATATAAAATGTATTACAAAATATTATTAATTTGCCGCAAACAACTGACGACAAACAATCTTTTGCGTTGAATCGATTTGAATGTTATGAAGCAAAGCAGGATTGCGCCAAATTGAGAAATAGCGTCTCGTTCCCGGCGCGGAGATGCGATAAGGATGCTGGAGGGTCAAAGCAACGCGACCGGGGCGAGGCGATTGTGTCGACCAATATACCTATCAGGCGACGAGCTATTCTGTACCTTCTATATCATTTCAGAATATGTGGAACTAGCGTTATTGACAAATGAAAATAGGAGAAACCCCCCTCCCTTAAACAAAAAGGGAGGTTTTACCCCAGTTTGACAGCTAATATCTAAATCTATGAATTTTCACGCGCGACTTTTTTCGCACGCGAAAAGGTCGTTAATCCAACAAATTTTGTATATGCATATTTTTCTCATTTTCGATAAAAAAAATCATTAAAGACCGTGATTTTATCCTATGTTATAAGCTAAAAAACATTTTTTTTTTGGGTCGGGTTCTTTGGATTTTCCTATGCCTGGCGAAGAACGCAATCTTAATATTTCAAAAGAGAGATTCGCTTATCATGGTTTTTTTTCTCAACGCGAAAATCTGAGAATATTAATAAAAAAAATGTGGATTTCCATCTGTGGATTCGTCAAACCAGACAACACGAGTGGTATCATGGTAGAACAAACATTTAGACGAACGACAAACATGCTTTCATTTTTCTTTGCTAACAATAAACAACCTCAAAAATGTAAAAATTATACAAAGTTTTATATTATTTTACAGTTGTATTAAGAATTTAAGGGTTCAAAGGTTGTCCTATTGTCTCATACCATTTTACTTAAAAAGCTGCAAAACTTTTATATTTATGAACCACATTTGAATAATTAATTTTTAGAGTAAGAAAGGAAAGGTCAAAATAGCGTGTATACTGAAACGGCTGTCTAAAGTTTCTTTGTGTATTTCTTGCCAGGTGCATAAATGTATATTTTACATATACATATATCAATCTAGCTAATACCCATGTAGACGTACCTACATAAAAGTCCCTGCCCCCCGTTGTAATACATATATACAGTCACATACCTGAGTGGGAGGTGCGGGTGCGAGTAGATTCCTCAGGCCAGTATTTCTTTGTTTTTAGAAGTTTTTATTCAGCTTGCAATGTTTGTATGTCAGGGTTCAGTTCCGATGACAATGAATTTTTATAGTAAGCATGACCTGATTCTACACCCAGGAATGGCTCCACAGGAAGAAACTTCTCAACGGTCAACGGTCTCTGTCCATATACGTGCGTTCTGTTTCCGCGATGTCCCTCTCTTTAGAGTGGGTCTTGTGTCGTGAGTATGAGGTAGCATTTTATGAGAAGTTACATCTTTTTGGTAGTACGTATAGTATATGTATTTTTTTTTTTTGATACGTCGGTTTATTTTATCGTATAGTGACATTCTTCCTCTTATCAACAACAACCCTGTGTCACACATTATTTTCTGACTTACAACCAGGCTATAAAACAACGTGTGTACAAGGCATTGGAAAAATTGAACAACAGCCCATTGAATCGAGCCACCTATATATTTATTAAATTTTTAACAAAATGCTCGCAATATATCTGTGTGTATATGTGTGTGTGTAAAAAATATTATAAAAACCATCAACCGGTTTGTCAAATTGTTTGTAGTAAGTCTTGATTTTTATTTTAAAATGTTTACAAATTGATTGTGACCGCTTTGAAATACTTTTAGCATGTGCTTTCGCTTTCCCTCTTTTTATGTCATTTTTTATAGATACCCACTTTTGTTTTTTTTTTTTTAAATATAGTAAGTATTCGAAAACATTTTTTTAAGAAATTTTATATAATTGAATATCTGCTGACATTTCAATGTCAAATGGAGCCTTGTAATGGCTTTCGCGTGGATTGTTTCGTGGCCTTTGCGGTAGTTATAATTACTATACGCCGGCTCAATTAAAATTGTATACTTGGTACATGTCAGGGCTATAATATAGACTTACATATTGATTTAATGTTATCCAGACAAACGCGAGTGACATTTTGTTGTTGAATTTTGGCTATATAGGGGGGTTGATAAAACTGAAACCTCTACGCTAAGAAAAGAGAAATCGCTATCTGCCCCCAAAGATACCACCTGTTTAGGCGGCTTGTAACGTCAAACTACTTCGTTATTTAATAATAACTAAAATAAAAAAGATATCAGATAACATCTATATGGTAAGAATGGAAACCTATATGTTAAGAATGGCCGCTATACTCGTATAATAGTGTTCTGTTTTCGTTATGTTATTCTTATTTTTCTTTTGGCCAATTAAATATTATTTTTTTTAATTTAGTGATCAAAATTGTAAATTACGCCATAAATTACTCAATAATTTTATTTATCCTATTCAGGTCTGAATATCCTTACGAATACCCTAAAATATTGGCAAAATTGGCCTTTTTAAGTAATTCAACAGAATAGCGCCTAATAAAATAAAAATACTTGTTTTGTATAAAAACAGTTTTATAGTTAAATTATTACGAACCGCTGTTATTTTATTATTATTTAATACAATTATTTTTATTAGTAAAAACATATAGGACGACAAAAAATAAATTATATTATTATATCTAAATATGTATCGTTGGGTGGTGCTAATAGACGTCTATTTGTAAATATTCAAATAAAATTTAGGGAAACTGCTCACGGTTTCCAACGCGCAGGCTTACATCGAACATACCTACGCTAGTCTACGCTACGAGGTCTTACGCTAGAATGTATTATTAAATTCTCCGACTCTCTTCACTAATCCTTGAACTGCTCAGGGCTTTTGTGTGATAGCGTATGTTTATAGCCCACAACACTTTTGAGAAAATCTACTTTTGACGAGTGAAAGTATCATCAAAATCTGATTAGTAGTTTCGACCCAACTTAGCACTAAACGACACGAAATATCAACAACCAATCTAATACACTATATAGGTATTGCATATTTGTTAATCCCATTAATTTTATTTATTTATTTACTAATGAAGTTAAATTGCGTCTTTTATAAATAACTTCTATTCCATATATCTCTAATTATTTATATGCCCGATCCCTAATCTGTCGGTGTATGTCGTGTGTGTGTGTGTGTAATATCGTTGTTCTGCGATAACTGCTTATTTATTATGAATCATTGTTCACTGAGAACTGGGAATACAATTATTTCGCAGTATAGTGCAAAAGAACATACATTTCAGTGGACTATAAAAACAAGTATCGTTTAGTGTATATAAGTCATATCAGTCATATATAAGTCATATCAGTGTAAATTAATTTCACTTGGCGAGAAATATTTATCTTATAACAGTTTTTCGGCATTCTTCACCGGAATGCCATTGCAGTCGACGATATCTTTTTAAATTATTCATTTTGAATTTTGTGATCGGCCTCTAAACAGGATGTCAAATCACTACGGTAAGTTTTTCTGTTGTTTGTTAGTTTTGTTTTCATCGATTTATATAATTATTCGTTTTAGTGGACATATTTTATTTATACACAATATAACTCTTTTTACTTTGTTATTAATTAATTAATTAGTCACGCAACTGATGATATTGCAATTTATATAATGTATCCTCCGTGTATTGATTATTTGATATTAAATAAACGCAATCAAAATCTATTAATTGTGAAGGCATTAATGTAGTAATTTCGTACTATTTCTTCTAGATTACAAATTAATTTAGTTTTAAATTATTTCTACTTTTTGTCCCTAATTTTATTTTGATCTATTTTATAAAAGGTTAGGTTATATATTAGATTATTTTGTTATTTAAAGTTGTGAATATCGTGAGGACAGCATAGAATTGGATATTTATTGTTAAAACTTTGTTGTTGTTGTTTTTGACTAAACTAGGTTTAGTCAAAAACTAAAATAAGACCTGTTCTAATGTGAATTATGGGAAAGTTTGTTATGGTAATTCCCGGCAAGATACATTTATATGTTGGTTATATAGCATGACATGTAAGTATTGTGTTTAATGTTTTGCATATATTTTCTTTTACTTTGAAACCGTTAACATTTATGTTTTATATTTGTGTTTATTATATAAATTAAAATCTTGCACACTAATGCCTCCATCCCTTCCATACACTTACGACCACAGGCGAGTCACTCAATATGTCATTTAACCTAATCACATTAATTTATATAAATGCGTAATCTAGTTAGTGTAGTGTGAACAAAAAAACTTTGCCTCTGATTCAAGTTGGATTCATATTTTCGTCAACATTTTTACTAAAATAAAAAATGTTTGACAAAATCTGTTTCTACCATAAAAAACTATAAATTTTAATACAAAAATACGTACAATTCAAGCGTAAAAAAATAAGTAAAAAAACTTTTTTTTTAATACTGAAAAATCATTTCTATGTGGTACTTCTTTATAAATAAAATTAACATTTAATAAATTAATTAGTATTTACTTTATCCATTGTTTTTGAGATAAAGAGAGTGGAAGGAGAGGGACATTTGGAAATGATATGGTGTTAAAATATTTAATAACGCAAACCTTATCAATAACAAATTCAACCGTTTACGGCGACTTTTAACGATGGTAAACGATTTGAACAAAAATAAAAACCTAATGCCCGAATATACACTAAAAAAAATATTCCGTTAAACAGTTTATTTCGGAACCGTTTCAGATAATTCATGAAAAAAAAAATTGCATCTTTAAATGTGTTAAAATTTAAAATAGTCTCAAATATGTAGGGATTTAGTAGGTGCTGAAAAGGAGGAAGTTGTCAATTCGATCTGCATGTGTTTTATGTATATTTATTTATTACTCTGAAACGGTTTAAGCGAATTCGATGTTTTTTTTACATATATGATTTTTTCCAGGGTGGTCCCATTGTAAATTCAATAACTTACGTCAAGTGTAATATAGCATAAAATCGTAATAAATTTTTCAATTTTTCGACATTTTGCTAGATCCGTTATTTTATTGTTTACGAATAATAAGAAGTGTATTGTAGGTAGAAATAGAAGTTTATTCATTTTGTCTACTTAAATTTACGAGGCCGTTTGTTTTTTAGCACGTCACAGGTACTAAATCAAAATTTATTTCCTGGTAATGTTTGTAGAGGAAAAAAAACGTGATTATTTCCTTAAATACAGAATATTGTTGACAGATACCTAAGAAATAAATTTGTATGCAGAAACCGTTACGAGAGAAACACGCAGGTACATGAGTATAATTTTAAATGTTTTAACGTAAAAATGCTATTTATTACTATTTCTAATTATTAGAAATAGTAATAAAAAAAGGGAAATCTTTGAAAGGGATTATCCCTTTCGAAGATCATAATAAAAAAGGTATTTGGATTGGGTGCCTACCTCATTTTATATTTATTCAAATTTAGGCTTTGTCTCATCGTCAAAAGGAATGTTGGTTTTTTACCATCCTCCCCCATTTATTTATATACGCATCTCATTATTGTGATTAATATTTCTACGGAACCATAAAGAAAAAAATAATGACTTTAATTTTGTTTCTGGAACAGGAAACGCACATAACTTTTTTTTTATATATTTTTGTGTAAATGTTCCTTTACTAGATATATTTATAGTGAGGTTGCCACGTAGGTGTCATGTTATCTGAAACGTCTGTCGAATAGTTTTACAAATAGAATTACAAACACGAAACGCTTACTAAGCAGAACGCGTTCTTTATTCTGTGGTTTTTCAGAATAATATAGAAAAAAATATGATAATCTTTTTATACGGTAATTATATTCAAACATGTTTTTTTTTTTGGGCAATTTTTTGAATATAATGACCTCAATCGTTTACTTTATTTGAAACGCGGTCTCGTACGGCACATAGTTGAGTTAAAACACTAAAATATTATTACTTTGAGGGAACTACTATAATAATATACAAATAAAATATTCACTTTGTCTTGAAACTATGTATATAACCTTGCTTCAAAAGACACTTTCGAAAATGAGGCCGAATTCGCCGAGAGTTCCCGCGCAACTGGTGCGCTAATAACGCCAGCCGCAGATTCCATCTCCTGCTAATCCGGAGAGCGTCTCCTGATGAGGATATGAGACAATTTCCTTCGTTTATGTAAATTAGCATGACGTCGCGACGCGAATCGACGCGTAATACGAGTAGGTCGGTATCTTTTATTAAGGACTCGCGAGTCACCGACGCGACGGTCACAGCGAGCACTGCCTTTACTCGTACTGGGGTTCGAACCCGATACCGCCGAGTAGATGGTTTTCCACTGCGCTAGCAGGCCGACGAAGAATATATATTATATTCATATAATTCATAACAGTCCAACATTTAAAATCATAATAAAGAGGACAAAAGAAAATAAAATAAGGACCACTGGCTAACTTAAATCGAATATTTAACAAGATCTTGGTAGGTACATACACATTCAAAATGAATAAATCTCATTTAAAAGGTAGCATTATACAGCGTGTCCCAAGGTCAATCCCACAAACTTTAGGGGGTGTTTAAGTTCCCTATTAAGAGTAAGACATTATGTAACAAAATGCGAAAAATTTTCATCACCAAATTTATTATTTTTGTAATAAAATTGGTGTAAATCGATCTTATCAATCGATAAATCAATATTATCTGTCGACCAATAGCATCCCTCTTACAACCCCAGAGAAGGGGTAAGGAGTTGCCCCTTCTTCTTAGACCGACCTCTGTTCGACCAGTGGCATCTGACAGCAATCATTTAGCTCCGCCCTAATAGGGCCTTTCGAACAACGCTGCAGGTCATTAACCTCGATCTTGACTAATCGCGGCCTAGTGACCCAGTGACGTAGTTATCCGAGGGAGGAGCCATTGAAAAATATCTATTTTACATGATTTAGAATAGAAACTTCAACATTTTTTTTCTCGAATACCATAATGAATTTTGATATCGTTTCTTAACAAATAACACTAGGAATGGTAGGACCTATTAGCTGTTTTTTTTATTGGGATTGACCTTGGGACACCCTGTAAAAAAAGTAACTATTTCCTTTCAAAATGTTATAACATAATACACATAATTTATAGTTAATTTTTTTACTGATTAGGTTTTCTTTTACCGATATAAAAGATAGAAAAAACACAAACTTTTCTAAAAATATTTTTTATTAAATTATATAAATGGTAATAGTAAATATATTATAATCGGTCATTAATTTGAACAAATTAAAAAATAATTGTGTTTCGTATGACAAAATGATTCTTGGGAGCGGACTGCTCTTAACGGCGGCATTTCTGAGAGATTTTCTTAACACCCTCACCTTCCTTCGGTCTTTCCCTTGGGCGGCTACTCCCTTCTGCATCAACGACTTCTTCGGCTGGCCAAGATCCTGGGTTTGATTTGGGAACGCGTCGATCCGCTAACCTCATCTACAAATCGGCCTCCCCTAGGCCTCCCCACTTACATATATATATAGGCCTCCCCACTTACCCACTTACCTTTGATATTGGGCAAAGTGAGTCAAAATTTGATTGCGCTGTGTAGGGATTTATTAACCATGGCTTGTTTTTTAAATAAATTATAATTTCTTCGATGCACAATATATTCGCGCACAGGTCATAAATTAATTTATTAATTCTGTATATTTTCTTTGTTTTTAATATTGGCGTGTTATCTTGTCAATCTTATAAAATACATAGCGGTCCATCTTAATATGTAAATATGTTATTTGTCTCGAGGTTCTAGTTATGCATTCATGAGGGTCTAACTTTATTATAGTTTATCCCTAAATAATAATCTTGCTATACAGAATACTTCTTATGCCTTTTATTTAATAAATGGGGCCTTTTTGTTGTATCATAATTATTGTAATTATTTATTTATCTTCATATATTTTTTTTGCATCCTTAAAATACCTTAAAATAATAATTCAGGTTGCCAGATGTTTTTTTAGGTGATTTTAATATTTTAAAAAGTGGTTTTTCTATGGTAAGCGGTTTTCATTCCCCTTAAAGTATGTATATCTAAAAATTATGAATTTATTTAAAAAAATTCTATGTAATTTTAGAAGACAATTCATTGACACAATCGTGTAAGTAACATTATAAGGGTGTTAAAAACAATAAATATATAAAATATTTAAACAACTATTTGTTATGATTAGTGATTACCTATATTATAATTTCTAAACATCTTGGAATAATCGTCATCTTGAGTAGATTGGCATACTTTAAGATAATTAATTAGATTAAAAAAAATACAAGGAGTATGTTTTAATGCGTTTATTGACATTGAATCAGTATTTTAAGTACATAGATAAATTTCGATACAAATATTTATTGATAAATAGATATAATAAAACTAACTAATGATAATAGGTACTATAAGTCTTAAATTCGCCTTATTCTATTGAGAATATGTTTTTATAACAGCAATGAAATGTTCCTCTGTAGAAGCCGTTTCAGACAAAACACGATGCTTTTTATATATCTGTAACTGGTATTATTGAGTCAATAAATAATATTTATTTTAAATGCAAACGACCACAAAATCGTGTTAGTATTTTATTAAACATAAAAACGTTCCTTCGAACTAGACGTGCGTGTAATAAGGCGACGCCGTTTAAATCACCCTATTATTCTAGCGTAACGAATAGCAGCGTTACTGAAGCTGGCTCATAGCGGTGACGAAATCGCGTTCATTCGCAGCCAGCTACAGAGTCGCGTTCGGCGAAGTCGTTTTGCTTGCCTATTGCACATTCCACAAGTTACACAGATGGTGCATTCAAGTAGATCACCGGCTGTAACTATTTTGACAATCGCCCTATTATTTTGTCCGGCTAGACTAAATTCACTATGTATTTGCTATAAACGGATATAAAGAAATACTGAATATCTTAAAAGATAAATTCGATTACGAATTATGCAGGCAGTCCTATTAAATATATTTATAATAAATAACATAAATTAAGTTTGCACTCTGACGATTTGTATCATCAGTATTTTTTTTATTAGATTATAGTCTGTCAGATTGTATTTCAAGTTAGGTATTGGCAGAGGTTTTAAAATTACATTTTTAATATGTATACTGCCAATTTGTTTTTTATTTGCGAGTATATTTTTGAAGTATATTTATAAAGATTTTTAATTACACTTAAATATTTAAATTTCATTTTAAGTAGGTTTTTGGTAAATGTTTTTGAATCTTACTATTACTAAAAGGTGAGAATTGGTTCCTCGCGATGATCGAGAATATCTGAAATAAAATTAGAAAAAAACAATAATTACATTTACTAGAAAACTAGAAATTAGGTAAAAGGTACACTATTAAATCTTTATGTATAAATTTAATCGTATATTTAATTTACCTAATTGCGTGTAGTAACTTTCATTTGCTTTATACTATTCAATCTTATAATTACAGTTAATTTATGTGTGTATTTATACGTTAGTTTAAAAAAAAGTACACACAGAGGTACCAAACGATTATAAATTGTTTGTACCCAAGTTTGCCAATGACCAAATGTCAAAGATAAATAAAAAAAATACTAGAAGTGATAGGTCATAATATGTCGCTCTGCTCTACCAACAGGAGCTTTCATTGATTGAAGCTAGGAAAGTAGGTGCTACTAACATCACTCGCGGATTATTGTCATCTTTTACTTTTTGCCCAACATCGTAAAGATGCTATGGCGGTGTCTCTGACAAGCAAGCTTAGTATAACTAATGTAACCCTGTACCTTTTACATTACATTCTTTTACATAAAAGAAGAATCTACATGAATTATGCTTATTTCAAAACCGCCATTTTAACCTCATCGTATACTAAATAGTTTTGTTACACAGTACAATATTATATACAAAATGTTGGATATACAATTAGAAGTAAATCGGAATATCCATCACGGCTCCAGTAGTTACAAGTTTCTATTTAGGTCATAGACCACATTTTTTCAACCACAAGGAAACACACGCGCGCATTTGCTGACATCATTTTTCCACGATCTCATTACTTTATGCTTTACCTTAAAAGTAGAACTGTAGAAAACCAACACATACCTTATTTCTACCTCAAAAGTGACTGAATGTCTGCAAGTTTTATTCAAATAAAAGAAGAAAGCCTTACAAACCAACCGGTCGTAATAATGTCACGACTCTACCTTCTTAAATGTCGCAATTGAGTTAATTACATAATTGCGTATTTGTTCCATAATTTCATTAATTGAACGAAGAATTAAATTACTAATTGAAGCCAGTACATTGGCATTGCTAATTGCGACGATATTTATTGTTGTTAGGAAGTTCTCATTAGTGTTGCGTATTCTATATAAAATGGTTCTATGCACCGATTGTGGAAGGAAAATAGCAATTAGAGCATTGAAGCGAGCATGCTGGCGTCAAGTTTCTAAAGACGCTCAGATAATCCCCGGTTGTAGACATTGAATCCTTCCCATCCCCATTCCAGGGGCTGGATTTCTTCCGTGTATACGGAGCCCTTTGTTCGGGGATTGGACTGGTCCCAACCGGAACTATTTATCTTTTTTGTCTTCCACAACTCCTTACCCCCTTCCCTTCCATAACATGCGCAAAAACGGATTGCCTAGATTGGGCTAGCTAGAAGGTCATACCCTTGGCGATGCTCCACCAGGGCAGCGTGACGTAGGTGAGGAACGCGTTGAGGGGCGCGCTCTGCTGCCTCTTGTTCTCCTTCCAGAAGTGGAAGGACTGCGTGAAGCCGCGCATCGTCCACAGCGGATTGTAAGCGCCGTCGTCCAGCTCTGCGAAAATATGCATAACGCGTCGTTACCGTAGGGTCGGAATCCGCATGAAGTTCAAATTTATTTCTTTTTGTTGATCTTGTTTATTTTTCAAGATACATGGGGACAATCGAATAAAAAAAGTAATACATTGTAATAACGTCCCGTTGTATGTATTATTTTACCGCAAAATACAAATAACGTTACAAATACATGTGAAGTGGAACGTTACTAATGCTCGAGACGATGTTTCTAAAGGATGACACCATTTAGAGTTTGTTTCAAGGTTAGCGGCATTTTGTTGTATTGTAATATTGCGCATGCAGTTCACATATTTATATAGTTGGCCATACGATACCAACAACTAAAGGTTCATTGTGTATTTTTTGTAACCGTAGTAAATGTCACTTCCTTATTCTATCTCGAAACAAAATAACCTCAAGAGTGCTACTTGAATATGGCCTTCAGAACTGACTCCCTGACTACGGATGTTTTTTAGGCACCTCTTCCGTCAAACACCTTTCAAAATAACGAAAAAATCTCGTTGCTTCTGAAGTCTAAGTTCTGTTAAATACATGAGTAGGTACCCAATACAGGGAGCGAAAAAATGTCAATAAAAACGGGTAATTTGCCCAACGACAGCGGTTTGAAGAGTCTGTGTTATCACTAATATCTATTTACTTATCGCACAATCACGGTATAAATTGCAGATATGTTTGAATGAGCAAAACATAATTACTTTATAAATATTGACACGCAAATATTACGAATTACATTTACTGCAAAATATTTTTTTTTATTTATGACCCGTATCAAAAAATGCTTAATTATTTGGAAGGTTTTGGAGCGTAGTTGCATTATAACCCACTTTCGTTAATGGGTAACATCCTAACGTCTAAACTGAAAGGATGTTTGTTTTTTATCCCTAAAACCGTTACAAGAATTAAAGACATTATTTATTAATGTTTTTATTGCGTTTTCGATTAGTATTTTCAAACGAATAATATCGATTTTGTTTCTTGCGAGGAAGAAAGCAGCTTGTATTTTAAATAACGCGTTATAGCAAACACAATTTGGTCGATCCTGCGATTGATGCTTTCGACAGGTTCCAGAATAATTTAAATAATAAAATATAAGAAAATATAAAAATATCATGATTTCAAAGAAATTAATTTGTAAAGGTGATTATGGTGGCTGATTATGGTGGCTTTAGGTGATTATGCGTGGCTGCGATAATTAGTGCATTTGCACCGTTCAAGTTGAAGGTCAACCACATAATAAATAAAATATTTACCAAATTATGCTATTAAAATAATCAAACTCAATAATCAAAGCGTAGACACAGTTTACTGTGGCGTAAGTTCCTACAAATACGCATTTTAAGATTGTTTAATTTTATATACATAAATAATTCTTTTAGTAATGTATTCAATGTAGGTACCATTAATGGACGGTCACATTCTTAATGATAAATAATCAAAAAATTAAAATTAAGAAAGAATTAATTTGTGTTTGCATTCAGAGCTTACAGTTATAATTTAGTTTTATTGTTAAACAAGTAGTAAATTGAGCTCTATTATATTACTACACTATAAAATTTATACTAAATTTATATACTAACACTATAAAATTTGAAGTGATTAAAATGTGAAGTGTTAATATACATTTAAAAATTCATTATTTCTGGTTATCCATCAACAGAAAAGGCAACAACTTCGTGGGGTTATAAAATGTTACTCGATTTAGCTTCATGACCAGTACTCTCCAAAGTCCATAAAGACTTTGGAGGATCATTTGGAGGACCATTCAAATTATAAAATTTGAATTATATTAAATGTTTTATGGGTTGGTAGATTTTTTTTATCATAAGACAGACCAAATATAATACGATAATACAATATAAACAGATGGATGAATATGGTATTAGATACGCGTAATAAAATGATTGATTCGACGAATATAAAATAAAACAGAATGGCTATGACCCCTTTAGCTATCAGAATACAATATCAACTGTTTATATTTATTGTTTACTGGTAGTAAGTAGGTATGACCTCCATGCACATTTAAGGCGTATCCTATGCCCAAATATTATTCAACCGAGACATCGTAACACACTGTTTTTGATCTTGCTAATGTCGACCTTAAATCCTTAGCCGTAAAAGTGTTAATCGATAGTTGCCGCGGCGTGCGTGCGATTGATGATTTACGGCCTGTCGAAATGTCTAAATTTAGTAACTTTTAATAATCTCTGAAATAGCTGAGAAGATAGGTTTTGCTTTTACACTATTATTTTGTCTACAATACACACCATTTTTCGGGTAAATCAACCTCGAAACGAAAAATAAATGTGGACACATTTATTTTTTATGCATTTTGTATAATCTATATTATCCGACCATCCTCCGATGTGATGTGATATAACTACGGTTGTTTTTCAAGAGCATTAATCTACCCACAAAAATTCAACTTGTTGCACATTTGTACTTTTTGAGTTGAAAGATGTAACGACGGACGGGGATTCTTATAAATGAATGAATGTGTATAAGTAAAAATGAATAGCTCCTATACAATTGCTACGGGTGCTGCAATTAAATGTTAACATATTAAACCATTATTTGTTTAAACAAATGAACACTAATCAGCACTACCTACGTGTTTTTATTGCTTCATTATTCTGTTATCTTAATAATTATCTAATATGTTATATTAGCATGACAAAGCAATAGTAATAACGTAACGGTTACTCGTGTTAATTCATTAAAAGTAAAACAACGCTACGCTAAGCGCTACACAATGAAAGTGATGTAATAGGTACCGTTATTGTCCTTTTTAGTTATGTCACACCAGTAGTATATGCTGGTTCCATCTGGCGTGGTCTTCTTAGGCGGGCTGTGCCGCCAGTTGTAGCCCGAGCCCGAGCCCGAGCCCGAGCCCGAGCCCGAGCCCGAGCCCCAGCGCCGGCCGCGCGGCAGAGTGCAGTAGGCGCGGATGGCCCTCCGCGACGCTAACTTAGGCATTGCGTCATCATCTTCATCATCACCGTCGTTTCCGTTGATTTCCTCCGCTAAGGAAATCCCCCCTATGCTCTCGTATATTTTTCCTGTTGTATTTGATCTGCTATTATCTTCTTTTTTCGTCTCTTTTGAGCTGACCTTTATGACTTCCACGTACTCGCTACCGTTCCGATTGTAAGTTTTGATCTCTCCAGAGCACGGGAGCTCTTCCTTTCCCCTGACAGTTATGATATTCGCATCCAAATCACTCATTTTTCCTATTTTGATAGGTATGTTTTCGAAATCAATAGAATCATTAATATTTTTTTCACCATCCAAAAATTCTTCGTGATTTAGTGATATGGCATCATCAGCTAATTCAAAATCATTTTTCTTATATTTCGAAGAGATTTCTTTCGCTTGAGGTTTTTTTGGCGTAGCCCCTCTGACAATTTTCTCTATGAGGCTTGGAATTTCCGTTTCCGATTTAATCTCTGGCGTTTTATTATCACTATTCTTATGGATTTTATTACTTGCGTCCCTCTTTTTCGACATATCTTTTAATTCGATTTCTTCGACGGGATTCCTAGTATCGCATTTTAAATCGTTTGCTGATAATTTTGAATTTGCGTTCTTCTTGTTATTATTTTTCTTAGGGGTAACGTTTATGAGGCAGGCTGGCGTTTCATTGGCCATGTCGTCATCTCGCTGGTAGATCTCGGACATATCGCCCCAAGAGGTCGAGGACACGCAGCAGCCGCGCCCGGATTTGGCGCAGCATCGACCAAAGAAAGCGGGACGAACTTCTACAAAAAGAAAAATGAGAGCGAGCTACACTACTATTGTAATTTTTAGTAAATTAAATAGTACAGCTGATAGCATATTTAATAGAAACAACAAAGTTTTATCGTTCGTCCGGCTTTCTCTTATGTCAAAGTAGGCAGGCGCCAATCAACGTGGTCCTCTAGCCAATCGATGCAGTTGTTGTTTCTACCGAACGGCTACGATTTTCTATCAGTATATGTCGTCTTCGTTGTCTGTCAGTGTCGCCACATATTAAAGATTAATAAATATATGTTTTCGATTAGGTAAATAATTAAACAAAGCTTACTGACCGTCCCTGAGGTCTCCGGCTTCAATTTCTGACATTCCATACGCCATCGAGTCGAGACCCTCGTTTTCAGATCGACATTTCTTCCCTCCTCCCGTATCGTTCCTGGCCTTCCAGCCGCCTCGAGAGAATGTGTTGATATTCGCGCTGGGGTCGCTCAGGCGTCTCTGCAAAACACAGCCTTTTAGGATCGAGGGAAAAAGAAATGGGCCGCGACCGCTTTTTAAATTCACTTAGTTGAGCTCGGCTTAGCCCGAGTGCACGCCGACTATAAAAATTGATATTTATACCAGGCATATATAAAAAATATTGATTTTTTTCTAGAAAACCTTTAAGCTGGTTTTTTAAATAAATAATCCTATGTTTGCATAAAAAAATATTGAAATTGGTAAGTTTTATTTTTTAAAATTCTCATAAACCAAACTACATATGTGACGTAAGCCTAATTTATACAAAGAAATGTCCGCAATAAAATGCTACAGAAAACCTTAAACTTATATTTTTAATATTAATAAAAAAATGTTTATTGTTTGATGTTGTCGACGGATGCTCGAAGTGCACGTGGCCCACACCATTTGCAAAGGCCGAATTTCAAGGTCTCCTCACGATATACTGGCTCTGAACTTATCTCTTCGCTTACTGCGCATTCCATACCCTAGTTTGGTGGTAAATATGCCTAAATAAACCAGACCAGATATTTGCTTAATCATAATATATTTTGTACTCACAGAACAGAGCGCGAACAAATTAGGTCATATTTTAAATTTTCTTCGTGCGAAAGTAGGATTTAAACTTTTCTTTGGCAAAACGAAAATGAATTTTACTAATCATCATAAAAAATAAAATGGAGTTATGCGAAAATTACAGCTACGCTGATATGATATGAATGAATAGACATAAATAGATTATCTATATGGAAACCAATAGCTGGTCTAAATATTTTAATAGTTTGGAGTGAATTCATTGTGCAAAAACTGTTAGAGTTAATTAATCCGGATTTTGGAACAAACTCAAAAACATGATAATATAAAATGATTTATAAGCAAAAAATCCCATGATAAAAAAGGAATTATACAGGGTGTCCCAAGATCATAGACAAAAATTTAAGGGGGTGTATATGTTCCCTGTTACGAGTAAGAAATTATATAAAAAAATGCAAAAATATTTGATACCCAAATTAATTATTTTTTAAACTAAATTTGTGTAAATCATAATTATATCCGCACCGCTCGGTAGGCAGATAACAGGTCTTCCCCCCCCCCTCTCCCCAACCCCTTCTTACCTGAACGGGCCAGGCGCCGGCCGGACGCGCGCTCGCTCCCGACATACCTACGTTAAATTTGTTTTCAGGTAACATTAACAATAAAGCCATAGAAAGAACACAGTTATAGACACTTACGTATTATCGTCGCCTTCTGCGTGCCCCGCTTCTCTGCGTTCAAATGGGTTTGCATGTGACCACACATGCATATTGCGTCTGTTCCACATGCCATTACGAGTAAACAAACTTTCGTCTGTCTACATGATTGAATCAAAGACGTTTGCACGCTCTCTTTGTACGTCAAGCAATCACTGACCAAAGTTTATGCGTCGCATATGATCGCGTTACCTACACATTCACCATAAACCATCAGCCATCAGCATCTCAGCGTACTCACGAGATGAAATCACGCGGCGCGGCATTGCGTTTTTTACAGAAAAACGCACGTCCCGACTCGAAGAAGTCAGACGACACACTGACCCTCTTTGACGCACTAGGAACGTCCTCTCGCGGTTGCATTCAGGGTCGCGCCCCAAATATTATAAAGTCGGTATTACACTAATATTTGTAAAAACTTCAACATTTTTTTTCTCGAAAACCATAATGAATTTTGATATAGTTTCTTAACAAATAATACTAGAAATCGTAAGACCTATTAGCTGTTTTTTTTTTGTCCTATAAGCTTGGGGCACCCTGTATAAATAACTGAAACTTGAAATATGTTACACGATCGCACATACCTGATGTCTGTAAACGTAGAAGTCATCCGGGTCTTCGTCCCAATCGCTGTCCCACATGTCGGTGGCGCAGAAGCCGGGCTCCGACGTCGGCGTCTCGACGCCCGAGCCCTTCGGGCGCGTGACGGCCATCTCGGCGTGCCCTTTGCCCTGCGGCCCTTTCATCCGCACGAACTCGCAGCGGGTGGCCGCCGAGTTGGAGAACAGGCCGAAGGTCATCCGCTGGGCGACTTTTGTACCGAGCGACGATTGCTGTGCATTGATACATATTCATTGAGGAGCTGTTACAACTTTGGGATTCTTAAAAGAGCGTCTGTGGCTGCAATAACCCTAACCCCTTATGCGGAAAAATAGCAGCTTAAAACCAGTTTTTTTTTGTCTGCATCTCGGTGACGTTTTCATAAAGATCGTAGCGGTCTAATGGTCGTGTTTGACTATCGATCCAGCGGTCGCTGGTTCGAATCCGTACACAGTCATACAATTTTTAACCTAACCATATCATCTCCTCTGACTCTAGTAAAAGAAAATTTAGATTAGTCAAGTATGATCAAAAATAATTGTTTTTGACCGAGGTCATAGTGATTTTTTTTTTAAAAAAAGGTAAAAATATGGTAGGGAGCTGACTGAACGTTTGCAGGTGGGAAAGTATTAATATCCGCTAACAGGAAAAAAACTAGTACATAAGGCTTATATATATTTCATAAAAAAATAATAAACCACCTACCATACTTAAACATACTACTATACCTAAATGGGCATTGCCCGTAGTGCGTTATGTAAGTAGGGTAATGTTTAATTGACATTAAAATAAAAACAGTGTTCACTATATACTGTCATACATACTCGTACATGATGTATCCAAGCTAATAAAACATGGCACTTTTTTTATTTTCTCACACTATTAATATCTATGACACACTGATACGATTGTATGTTTGTTATTTGTTTTATTTTCGTTGCGTTTTTAATTTATTTTTTCACTTAAGAGTACATCCCTATTAATAGTACTAAAGTTAAATGTATTAGGATTGGGAACAGATACCTAAATGTTTTTGTGTGCAAACGTGGATGCTGTTTAACGCGAAGGGGCGGCCTTATCGTTTGTGGTTCATTCGAAGGCTAATAAAGCCGACGTGAGATAATGTGAACAGCGGTTTAACCCAAATATGCTTATATCAATAAATGACATATTCTAAATTCTCGATATAAATTCTAGGCGTATTTAAAGTCATGCGATATCTCCAGCCAGCGCGGCAGCGTGGTGTCCAATAGCTGCCGGTGCCGACATGTGATAAGGTTGATAAATATGCCCGCCGATAACATATCAAGTATCAACATAGATGTTCATACAATACTCCAATGGCTGAATAAACACATTAATCTGCTAGTGCTTTGGCAGCTCCAACGCGAATTGTTATCATGATCTTCCGTCATCTGTAAGAGCGGTGAGTGCAAACCAGAGCCTGTTTCTGGCTTTTGAGCTTGCTAATATGTCAACACTACTAAAACCATATGGTTATCGGTTTTGACCATTCCAAAATGGAAACACATTGTCTAACTGTCAAAGCTTGAGGGGCAAGAGTCGATATAGTTGAAATGAGTCTGGGAATACCGGCCGTCGTAACGTACCTCTACTTAATTATGATTTAAAAAGAAATAAATAAATGTTAGGGGTTATACAAATAATCTGAAAAAAAAATATATATTTATCTAAAATTGCCTATTTGAGAATAAAATACTATCAGTACGTAGCGGAATAAATTAAACGAATAAAAAAAATATTTTTTTTTCTTTTCGTATATTATGAAAAATATAATTTCTAATAGATAAATATTTCCGTTGTACGAAGTACTATTTAATATATGTATAAATACACCAGTTTTCTATGGATATGACTCAAAAATAAAATAAAAATGTATTTTGTATTTTAGAAGGGTAACGTGACGAATGGCAAATGCTATCTATCCGTAATTTCGTTCGTCGTCCATGTGTGAAAATCCTGCACAATTTGTTCACATTGTAACTTTTAATCAAACGTGTCACGTTCGAGCAGTTCGTCAGTTGATTAATAAAAAAAATGTATTTTCATCGTATCGTATCGTAAGAATAGTTCTGAAAGCATTGTCGTCATTGTGATGCATTGCTATTTATTATAAACAGACAATTCGCAAAATTGTATGGTTGTCGTGTGAGTGTTACCGCAGCGGCGTACCGGTGACCTGGAGCCACTGAGGTTCGGACCCGAGACCACTGAGCTGGCGTTTATACCACTGCGCCGCCAACACGTTTGTTGTGATAACCTAATCATAAATCAGAGGAAGTAGCTGAGTGGGCCCGGCCTCGGACGCGGTTAGATATTGTGGTGAATGCGTGGGAGATTTACCAAAATAAATTAAAATTGAAATTAGTCATCTGTCCTTGAGAATATGACAAATTATAGCAAAATGATTAACGCAATAAACGCTATTGGCTTCAGTAAAATTAATAAAATTTCCCTATCGTTCTGATCCGACATACATATATACATACCTCCCCAGGTGTACCTCTGTAGGGTATAACGCCAGGCAGACCGTACCTTTTTTTAAAATAATTGTTACAATAATTATTTTGAGGCTTATATGCTCTATTAAGAGCCAGTATATCGTGAGGTGACCTTGTAATCCGGCCTTTGGAAATGGTGTGGGCCACTTGCACTTCGAGCATCCGTCGACAACATCAAAGAATGAACATTTGACAGTTTTTTATTTATATTTAAAATATAAGGCAATTTAAAAAAAATCTAAGTTTAAGGTTTTCTGTAGAATTTTATTGCGGACATTTCTATGTACTATTAGGCTTATGTATTATTATGTAGTTTGGTTTATGAGAATTTAAAAAAATAAAACTTACCAATTTCAATAGTTTTTTATGTAAACATAGGATTATTTATTTAAAAAACCAGTTGAAGGTTTTCTAAAAATATGTTTAGTTAATCTAATTATATTTTTTATATATGCCTGGTATGAAAAGCTTTCTTGGTAGTAGACCTCAAAAACATGCATAAAATGCAATTCGAGTGCTCTTAAGTTAAATTAATTTTTGCTATTCAGGGAAGATCCCGGTGATAAAGCATTAAATATGGTATGACTATAATATGCGAAGTCAAAAACCACCGAACGCTCGCGCTGGGTCAATAACTGCTCTACTGCGATCTTCCTGTTATGAATATTTTACTATACTCGTACGTTTATCGAAACAATGGCACTACGAATAAAATAATATTATACGATGTCATAATTAAACTAAAACTATCTATAGAATCCGTCAGCGTCACGCAGTTTCGCGCGCATACGTCACAGATAAATTATCTTCGTGCTAGCTCTCGAGGTATTTCGTCGGCGTTGTTTATTTTTGAAAATGTTTGTCGGCGATTTCTCGTGGCGCGCGCTGCGGCCCTCGCGCCGATAGTCGCTAGTCGCTCGCCAGTCGATTATGCGAGTGGCTGCGCGCGCGACGCGACGCGCGAATCGCATTCCATCGACCGGCGACTATTTTTATAATTATAAGTGTGACACATTAATGTTAGTTACGTTTTCTATTATTTTAAATATACGCTACATTATTAGTCATTTGTTTGTTGATATAGTGGTTTCAGCGGTGCTGCCAACTAATAAGTGGTTTAGTGACCTTCAAGAAAATCGCCGTGAGACGAGGTGTTTTTATTGTGAAACTTGTTTTTACGTTCACCTTGGCTGCATAGGAGATTCGACGCCAAATAAAATCTATTTAAATAGGTACGATATACAAAATGTTTATATGAACATTATTCGTAATTATTTTGTAGACTTATTGATATTCGACCTATATTTAAATTTAACAAAAATTTCCCCAGAAAATGACGAATTGCTTGATAAAATGTAGTGAGGTATGAGGTTGAGGATAGTGGTAGGGCCTGAGTGGTGAGTAACCCACCTTCAATGCTTTACCAAATTTGAAGAAGGTTACAAAAATTATAAAAGAGTAACGTACTTATCAAAGAGGATACAACATATTTTTTTGGGAAATAAAAAAAAATACTTTTGACATCAGGTCTTCAGTTTAGTAATAATTTAAAGTATTGAATGTAAATAAGAACTATATATAAAATGTATTCAAATAACTTTTATTTTTTGACAACTGTCAAACACTCAATAAAGGGAGGCATTAAATTAGGTACTTCGAGTAGAAAATAAGTCAAATTTATTTAATATGTAAAAACCTTAGGACACCCATAGCTCAATACTTATTTGAAGTACGCAAATGAAATTAAGACGAATGATTCCAACTTATAATTTTAATGTTTTTTATTAAATCATCATGCCGTAAATGTGTAAATTACCGACATATTTTTATTACTATTAAATGATATTTGATTTTTAAGTAAAATGATATGTTCATTTTATTAAAAGAAAATAAAATTTTAAAGCAGTATAGATTAAAATTAGATTGTGTTTGATGATCGTAAAAACCATTACATCTTTTATTGCTGAATTCCTTATCTACATAATATATCCCCTTGAGTCAAATATGCTATTTATCACGCTATCTGCTTGCGTAAACATGCGCATATTTTTTTTAATTTTATTTTACAAATGGCATTTATGATAGCTGACATTTATCAAACTGTGATCACTGTGAACATACCTATTTGCTTTGTTTTTTTTTTCAACCTAATCGGTATGTTCGTAAAATCACCTCAGAATCTTCGAAAATTTATTACTGATATTTTTATTTGACGTCTTTTACTATGTAGTAATTAGGTACGTATTACATCGGACTAACTCTAGCCCAAGTATTTTGTCAAGTGACAAGTGACAAAAAGTCTTCGGTTAAACTTTCATTGATGGATTCCTTGTAATCTTGGGAATATCATAAGCCTTTTATCATTGAGGAGGGAATTGAGTAGTTAATAAAAAAAAAACGATTTTTATACTTGTCGGACTATACTGGAGCGATTTCTAAAATGGTTGTGTGAAAAAAAGAGTTCGCAACTATTCGATCCGAAAGGTTCTGGAGATGGATAGCGAGTGACCCATTGCAAGTGACCTGGGCGCATTTCAAGACGACCTCAATCCTACCCGCACAACCTACCTAGCATTGAGCTGAACATAAATAAGAATTGAGTGGATCCGATCCGTTATTAAGGCGCCACCAGTCCCTAAAACGTGTTTTGTAACGTATTTTGGTGCATTTTGTTGAAGTTATTCCCAACAAATGGCTAAAACTAAAAATACCACAATATTCTACATATATTAATTTAGTACTTTGCTTAAAAAAAAAACGAAATACACCTTATTATAGTAATGAAAATAAATAAATAAGAAAGTGTTGTTTTTTTCTTGCAACGATTTTCTTTTAAGTTGTGTAAGTGACGCGAACCTAATTTTTCTTTCTAAAGATAGACAATATAATAATCTAGGCCATTACATAAAAGAAAACCCTTTTTTCAAATGATAATAATTATTTAAATACAAAAAACATGTTTCATCGATTCCAAATGTAACGAATTCGCGTTCGGCGAGTATATCCGTCTCTTTTCTACACGTCAATGTTCGAATAAAGCCTACTCTTTCAAATCTCAAGGACAAATGCGTCCCGGGGCGCCTTAATACGAGCTAGTCACCATACCGCAATCACAATAATGTAATAATTATAGGTATCACGTTATGCGCAGGTACCTAGGTACCTACCCTGTTTACGAAGTTACGCGATCTCACTCGATAGACTGACGCCGCGGTCGGGTTTTGTCGTGTTGTGATTGGCCGTTCTGGCACAACAGGTTGTGGGCCGCATAACGCGATAAAAATCGCCCCACGAGGAGGCAGAGGTCAGGGGCCCTGTTTCGAGGTTGAACGTGAGCAAACGCTATATTATTATTTAATTTTAAATTATACGCGCAAATTAAATCAGACTACTATTGTAATGAATAAAAAGATTAAAATAAATATTATTGTAATATAAAATATCTCATTGTAGGTACGGATATTGCTAATTAAAACCATTAATATTATGATGTGTTTTTATTATATTGTGTAATCAAAATAAACACTATTTATTTTTTGAAAAGTTTTATACTAAACCGCGAATCCAAGCGGTTATCCCGGCCAAAATATTTTATAACATTTATTATAACTATCATAAAAAATAATGGGAACACAGTCGATGAGTCTTCGCAATTAACTAATCCTTGATCGGGCAGACATAAAAATGTAAATCTTTTTGACTGCCGCAGCAGCGGCTAGTCTAAACTCGTTTCCCTAATTAGCGGAATTTATATATTTTTGCTAACATATAAATTAATTTTATGTTCGACACAAATGGGTTAGTTGTGGTTCATCGTATCAAGAATCGCTGTAACTGACCTTGTAAATAAATAAAAAAAAAAAACGCATTCCAGGAGGCAAACAAAATAAACGGCGCTGACGCCAACAAAATGAAGGAATCGTAGAGCATTCACATGTTTGGCAACGCACGCCATCCGCGCTTAACTTTTCTGTGTTAGCGCTATACGAACACAAAAGTGACATTACAAAATACATAAGAGTCATCTTTACTCTTCATTTGTTTGTTTGTAAAATTTTCCGACGCAACCATAAGTTGATATTATTGAATGTGTTCATAAGTGATAAAAATACATTTGTCATTGACACATGTATTGGCCAAGCATTAGTCGACAATCGGTGGCGTTTCCTTAGTCGCTACCGACGCACAGTGGATCGACTCCATACAATTGATTGGGCATAGGCACCTAAATTTTAAAAAAATAGAAAAAAGTTTGTTATTATATTCCTCTAAATATTCTAAACAAACTATTTAGGACATATTTTCTCGTACGAGTTCAATTTAAAAAGTTATTTAATATTTGTTTTTTAAGTATGTAACACAGTATATTTTATTTAATTTCGCGAATTTACTTCTTTTGGTGTCTAAAATTGGATTCTCTAATTTTTTTGCCACAATTACTCCAAAGTACTTGATGCCGCCTAGGTCCGTCTTTCCGAGATAAACCATAAATTGTGATTTATTGGTTTTTTAGTATATCTTGTTCTGTTATCTAAATTGTATTCTCTAAATTATTTGCTGCAATCGCTCTAAAGTAAGGGGAAGTCCTGCCACCAATTCTATGGAACGTGCTGCTTGCAGTCTAATACGACATCTCAACGATAATGGATACTCTACCCTAGGTTATGCAGACGATTCAAATAATCGGCTATAGCTTCAAAGCTCTCTGCAATACAATGCAAACAGCCTTGAGGCACATGGAAAATTGGTGCACAGGAAACGCTTTGTCTGTAAACCCCCCACAGATGTTCACAAAAAAACGCAAAATAAACGAGTTCACCTTACCAACATTGCTTGGCACACAACTCAGCCTCACAGAAGAAGTCATTTACCTTGACAGTAAACTAAACTGGAGTAAATATTTAGAGATAAAAAGCTACGTACGCCGTAGCGAATAAACTAGCAATGGCCAAATGCAATGAAGTAATTCCGATTGATCCTTCATAGCGGTGGTCCTTTCAATAATTTTATCATACTCTGCTGTTCCTACTAAATATATATTAAATCAATGCATTTAAAAGAAACTCCAGAAGTGAATCTTGGCATACTACCATCAGGCTTGTCAACCTTTTGAAATGGCTCGGGTTCGGGGCTCGGCGCGGCGTTTGCTATGGATTCGTCGTTACTAGACAGACCAAGGCCGCCGTCGCTGGGAGAAAATGAGAAAAACAATGGCGTGACGAGAGCGAAAATTCTCTCGAGGCGCGACTCTTTGGCGCGCGGGCCGGCAGGGCCGGGCTGGGCCGTCGCGTCGGCGAATAATAATTATTATATTGTGTGTGACGTCATTAATTATATTACTCATTCAATGTTAAGATCGCCCCTTGATTTTAAAAAAAATCTAGGTTTAATAACATTCGATTCAAGGCATATTTCATCCCTTTCGGCACGCCGGAAGGCGGAGGTAGATTTCACCGGATCAAAGTGATGGGCGAACTTGTATCAAACATTGTTCGAGCTGCCGCGCGATCCCCGCCGTAACCTTGCGCTGCGAGCCTTGTGCCGTAAGGGTTGCTCATATCAAAAATTGTTTAGAAAAAAATTGTAGGGAAATTATAGATCTACAATTAAAATTTTGAACTGATTCGATATTGTTTCTATTAAGGAAGGTATGATTTTTAGAATTTTTAAAAACCAATTTTTCCCACCCCTAGGACCAATAGTTGGTCCTATCAAAAAACGTTACTTAGATAAATTTTAGGCACTTATCTAATTTAAATAAATTCAATATCTTAATATTATGAAAATTATAGCAAAAAATCCCTTTTTCGAAAAAATACCCTAATTCACTCCCTCTGGTCTGATTTTACCCATTTATGACGGCAGTTATAGTGTCCACAAGGAAGTGATATAGATAGATATACCTATATAAACTTTTAAACTGAGGATGGTTTTGGGTTCTAGGGGATATGAAACGCGAAGATATGCACGAGACACAATTTTAAAAGTTGAAAGAAGCAAATCGTAATCCACACAATATCGATCGCTGGCAAAAAGCGCACGGGCGCTCAGCAAACTAGCTAAACATCTCGGCTTCACGGGCAAACTTAATTACTTTCGCGTTTCACTAGTCATTCACATTTTCAGTTGTATATTCAGCATTGAGCTCGTCTTTTAACTACTTTAAATATAATTACACGAAAAATATGCAAAAGGAAGAAAGAAACATTGTAAAAGATCGGTTTTATTAAATCGTCTACGTTTTAATACGCGCTTTATGACTTCTCCGCCGTCTTTGGTACTAAACTTATCATTTCAACGAACTTGGTTTGACTCTTGTGTTTGACCTACATTAATTTCCGTTAGTTTGAATATTATTAATAAATACATATATCTTATGTTAGAAACACCCATCGAAAATATGAAATGCATGAAAAAGGTATGAGCAAAGTATTAGAAGATATTAGGATAATTTTATATAAAATCAAATTTAAATTCAAAATGGGTATAATATCCGGGATCGGATATTAATATCTAAGTTGGTTGTTTCTTTTTTAAGGAACCGGCTGAAGCTGACCTATTTTTGGCAATGATTCGCCAGATACTTTCCATCGTGACCGTCCATGATCCAAGCCATGCTTATTTGCCGTCCTGTGCTCATCCATTAAAAACTATTTTCAAATAGCCACGCAGCCAGCCATGCAACGTAGTTTTATTTTGTTGGTAAATAACGGGTATATAATTGCTAAAACGTAAGTCCTAAAAAGCTTCAATTAGAGACTGACCACTAGATATACAGGCTGTTTGGAAAGGTCACTGTCAAATTAATATAATATGACTATGACTCAATAAAAAGTATAGATCAAAGTGTGGGTGAAGTGTAGCTAGTGTCTCTATAAAAATAATAACCTTTAAAGCTTGATTTAGTTTAAGCTTCATAATTCAGTTTTTTTATAGTATATTCAGAGTACAATATTTTAATAATTTTATAAGATTTTAAATAAATTTTAAACGATATAAATATTCCTTGAAACAACTAAAATTTGAACGAAAAACTAAAACAAGGATGTAATTGTAATATTTAAGCGTTTGTAGTGTAAATATTTTCATAATTGAAATTACCAACATTTTCCTCAAATTGAAGGAAAAAATAATATAAAGAGTAGATATATCTACCCACATATGGGGATATCCAGTAAGTTTTATTAAAGCCTTACTTTGGAATTTTACCGTCTTGTTTTTATGTTTCACTAATTTACCCATTATATTATTTAATTACAACTTACTATAATCAACGATAATTACTGCTATCAACATTAGTTAATCGATATTTAGTATGAGCATTGCTTCACGTAATGACTGTTCCGTGCATGGCAAGATAAATTATTTAATTATAAATTAACACCAGATCAGGAATTTTGAAATTTAAAATCTATAGGTTTGATAGTTTACGAGCTATAGAGCCCGCGCCAAACTATTTTTTTTTTTAATGAGAACTATGTTTATGGAGACCCCCTTATATTATTTAATTACAACTTACTATAATCAACGATAATTACTGCTATCAACATTAGTTAATCGATATTTAGTATGAGCATTGCTTCACGTAATGACTGTTCCGTGCATGGCAAGATAAATTATTTAATTATAAATTAACACCAGATCAGGAATTTTGAAATTTAAATCTATAGGTTTGATAGTTTACGAGCTATAGAGCCCGCGCCAAACTATTTTTTTTTTTAATGAGAACTATGTTTATGGAGACCCCCTTATATTATTTAATTACAACTTACTATAATCAACGATAATTACTGCTATCAACATTAGTTAATCGATATTTAGTATGAGCATTGCTTCACGTAATGACTGTTCCGTGCATGGCAAGATAAATTATTTAATTATAAATTAACACCAGATCAGGAATTTTGAAATTTAAATCTATAGGTTTGATAGTTTACGAGCTATAGAGCCCGCGCCAAACTATTTTTTTTTTTAATGAGAACTATGTTTATGGAGACCCCCTTATATTATTTAATTACAACTTACTATAATCAACGATAATTACTGCTATCAACATTAGTTAATCGATATTTAGTATGAGCATTGCTTCACGTAATGACTGTTCCGTGCATGGCAAGATAAATTATTTAATTATAAATTAACACCAGATCAGGAATTTTGAAATTTAAATCTATAGGTTTGATAGTTTACGAGCTATAGAGCCCGCGCCAAACTATTTTTTTTTTTAATGAGAACTATGTTTATGGAGACCCCCTTATATTATTTAATTACAACTTACTATAATCAACGATAATTACTGCTATCAACATTAGTTAATCGATATTTAGTATGAGCATTGCTTCACGTAATGACTGTTCCGTGCATGGCAAGATAAATTATTTAATTATAAATTAACACCAGATCAGGAATTTTGAAATTTAAATCTATAGGTTTGATAGTTTACGAGCTATAGAGCCCGCGCCAAACTATTTTTTTTTTTAATGAGAACTATGTTTATGGAGACCCCCTTATATTATTTAATTACAACTTACTATAATCAACGATAATTACTGCTATCAACATTAGTTAATCGATATTTAGTATGAGCATTGCTTCACGTAATGACTGTTCCGTGCATGGCAAGATAAATTATTTAATTATAAATTAACACCAGATCAGGAATTTTGAAATTTAAATCTATAGGTTTGATAGTTTACGAGCTATAGAGCCCGCGCCAAACTATTTTTTTTTTTTAATGAGAACTATGTTTATGGAGACCCCCTACTATGCAACTTCGGCATAATAGCTTCAGTATAAATTAATCTGACCAAAAGCGCCCAAACGGAACCAATTGTTAGGGCATTGAATTTCTGAATACGATAACAGTTGCTAAATCGAAAGTAGAAAAATAATGACTTACATTTAAATTGGGTTAAATCTACCCGCGTCAAACAGGTTCCACATAACAATTACATAAATATTAATGTTAATGTAATAATATTTATTTATTTATATTCATCGGTAAACTCACAGCTTTAAATCAATAAAGATTACAATATCAGTTACAATTGTAAGGCCGATTATGAGATTATTATTATCCGATGTGCCCACCCGCTTGCCATCATAAAACATCACCCGGTGGTAAACCTAATGGTTGTTTTTTTGTAATTGCTGCTAATAAATATATAATATTGTATGACAATAGTGAGTCAGTACGGAATAATAAAATTTATTAATATAGCTAGTGTAAAAGACCATAATGTAGATGACTTTGTGTTTGAATAAATCGTAAACACGATAGTTTTCCTTGAAATACCGACGCACACACGCACGTGCATTTAAAACATATCTAACCCATATCATTAAAATGAAACAAGGCCGGAAAATAATATATACGAATATAAAATAATATATAATAACTAATACGAATAACATAAACAATATAAGCACTAAATAGGTATCTATCTGTCTGACGAATTACGATAAATGATCGTATGTGGCATCGCTTTCAAACAATGCTACCAAAAATATCAATCTGTGTCAGAGGGAGTGTATTTATTTGATCAAATGCGATTTAGTGCATGAGCAATTACCTTTAGTTAACTAATAGAAATAATTTAACCTTTAATATAGTGTAATTAGAGCGGTAAAGTGCCAGTCTTTTAGCGCGCGATCTATCATTATTCAAAGTTTATAGCTATACTTTTTTCCTAACCTAAAATCCACATCGTGTTTCCTCGTTTTTTTTTCTACCGAGCAATCAATACATTTGTTTGGTTATTATATTATAAAGGCAATGGGATGGATACCATGAGTTACTGGCAACTTGACTGATATGTAATTTTGGAATATTAATGGTAACGATTGATTGATGAAAACTACAACTGACGCCTCGCTTAGAATCAACGATTTTCGAAATACACAACGGCTAAAGCGAGTCATTCCTTTCTGTTGGTAGGATGACAAATTTGTACAAAGATGATTAGGTCATTTTACCACAGTACGGGAAATGGGCAAAAAATATTTTAGCATAGGAAGTTTTTGCATAAGAATTTTATATCCGAATTTCGGTGATTGATAGGAATATTTGCATAAAAAATTGTACGGAGAAAAGTATTGAAGGGGGTCTCGAGGTTTCGATGACAAGGCATGTGGATGCTAAAATAAAATAGTGCTTTATCAACTCGTAGAATGCGGTCACAATCCGTGTTTTTATTTCACGGTGCGCTAGATAAATCGTGACTGAGAGAAATCTCATTGCTTCAACTAGAAAAATCATTGGTTATTTAACCGTTTTATAATACATATACGTTTCAAAATTTAAACAATCTATAGGCTCAATAAAAAAAAAAAAAATCTATAATTTAAATTAGTTATCACGAAGCCAAACCATTCCATCTTCCTTTTGTTATATTTACGAAAACAAAAGTATGAATAGTTTTCTTTATTACCTAGAATAAAGCTTGGCTAAGCTTATTAGAATAATATTGCTTACAACAAAGTTTTAGGCGTGACTTATGCCATAACCTATATTGCGTTAATATTTCCGACGCTCGCCTATACCACTGTTCCGAGTGCCTCGAGCGGATCCGAAATGTATGCCGCAAAAAGGCGAGTTGCTCGTATCGATTAAAGGCCGGGAGCTAAGACCAACATTCAATCAACAAAAGGTGTGATTTTTTTACTATAACTATAAAAATAAGCCTATGTCTAAATCAGTTTATATCCAAGAACAAGCGTATCAAGTGTGGATCGGGTTAGTAAAAACTGTTTGCGTTTCGGTAATTTAAAAAAAACTACATAAGACACAATTTAGATCAACAATAGATCAAATTTAAGAAAAACGGAAACAATATGTAGTTCTTAAACAACGTTCAGTTATCAATAGTATCAGTAAATGTCACCCAGACTACGAAACATTCGAAGTATGTTCTTATCAGCGATAAAGTGCATATCGTCATTCTGCTATACGTAGATTAGTAATTATCACGATCTATGATCAATGCTTGTAAACACGGAAAACTTTAAGTTCAACAACCTCATATCAACACATATTAAATGTCAAAAAAATAAAATATATTACAATACGCCCTTAGCTTAGTCTAACTTTAATACTCGAAGACATCTTGCTCGCCATGGTTTTAAAAGATCGTTGACTGGTAATACTAAAAAGACAGGTTCGATTTTTCATATTGGACCTCAGTAGACCCCTCTCTCTCTCTCTCTCGTTCGAACTATTCCACCGATAAAAATGATCGAAAAATTGCAGCCGTTCGTCTATGGTTTTCATCTTTTCTATACATTTTATTTTACTGTTTGGTTCAAAAATATTAAGGGCTTAAAAGTTATAGATACAGGTCTCCCCATTTTGTTATTGTGTGAATGCAACTCACCCTCGCGTCGTAGACCTTCTTCAGGGCGTCATAGCGAATGGAGCCAAGAAAGATCACACCCTGGACGGTGCCGCATCGATCGCTGGCCACCAATTCTACGCAGACCATTTCGCCGTCTCTCACTAGGATATCGCAGAAGACCTGCAAAGAAATAACATATAACAATTCTTTTATTTTACATTTTTTGGAATCCCATAGTTCCAAAAACAATGCCTAAACAAAGAATCACAATATGATATCCAATTTAGGCAGAAATGCTCATAAGCTACATTCCTAAATATATTAAAAGTGTGCCATAATAATATATTTATTATTTTTTTTAAATATATATTGAAATGTTTATGTATCATATCTTCTACAGATACTTATACCATATATTTATCTTTATGTTTAATAAACAATATTAATAAATGAATCTCGCAAATGGCACTGAAACTTATCCGAACTGATTTAATAACTACGCAATTTATAATAAAAACAAAATATAATGTAATTAATGACCAAAATCATTAATATGCCGGGCATTGACCGGCTAAGTAGAATAAGCATTAAATTAAAAAATGTGTGTAGCTACCCTCTTCTACAAAAATATATCATTATTATTTATTACGCGCTAGAGACAGCGGGCAAGTGAATTATCGCGGCAAATTCGCGGTATCGAAGCACTGACATGTTCATATTAACATTTTTATGATAGCATGTCAATTGGAGGCAGCTCGTCGACCATGTTTGGAAAGCAGGTTTTCATAAACATGTCAAGTACCTACCTATGCTTATTTTACGAAAAGCGCCGATCTCACTCGAAGTTTCCTCGAACAATTAGAATTGAATTTAAGACACCTTATGGCGCAATTCAGATTATTGGAGTATTGTTTTTAGCGACTAGAAAGCGTAGGAAAGTATGTTTAAAAGGCACATAATGTACGGCCGAGGGCAAATGAAGATTTACCTCGAAATGCCACCTTCACCTTCATCATAAATTATATTTATACACACTAAAACCATACTTAATTTTTTACTTTGTTTTAATATATACATACAAATGTCACACTCTCACAACTACCACAAACTTCACTCACAAATTACACATAACACTGTATACGTATATAATATTAATAATCTATATATATTTTAAGAACACTGTTCAATTTTTTATGCTAATCTTAACATGTAAAATGACCGAAATCCTCAATTGGTTTTATATATTAGTAATAAGTTTTGTTTGTAATTATAAAATGTAATACTGTGGATTTTTCAATAAAGAATAAATAAAATAAAAAAAATAATAATAAAATGCGATTTGCCAGAGTATCTATAAGGAAATACTAACTTTTACTACGCTCATACGGAGATGCAAAAGCGGCGGTTCTCATAGATACAGTACGCAAACACGTCCTCTCTTTTTTAAGCGTTTCGGTTCAACTTAAAATTCTCGGGGTAAAGCTCCGAGTGCCTTTTCGTACACATGAAAATGTATTAAAAAAAAAAAAAAAAACATAACGATAGGTACCTAACAGCGCAGCCCGCAGCTGCTACCAATTCGATGTCTAATTATGGTGCAAGAAAATGAATTCCATAGTCACTATAGTCATTTCCGAACACCTGCATATTTTAACAAATAAGGTGAACAGATATGGACACACGTAATTTGTTCCTAAAGTCCTAAAAAACTGTAGTGTGTGGTGATACCTACTCGAATGTTGTTACACGGCTGTTTTTTTTTATATAATTTATGTATGTTCCATTATTACTTATCTATTTATTTTTTTACGTAATTGTTTTGTTAAATAAATGCTCATAAAGTAAGCACATAAATTATAAAGTATTAAAAATCATTATTCGTGCAAGATAGTAAGTCTATAACAATATTTAAGAGTAGTGTTTCACATTCGCCTCTTGTAAACGTCATTAGCCAATTGCAAATTTTGCGCTTGGAAACATCGTGCCGATCTGAATCTTTTATAGATATTTTATATTTTAAAATTATACCTACCTCATCGAAATTATCCACCATGAAACATATGTGAGGGTATGTTATTTCTTCCCCTTCCCCTTTGGTATCCATTTTTCGACGGCTCGGAGATGCGTATACCTAAAAACAGTCATAAAATGATACGATAAACAAACAAACAAATTGAACAATATTACAGTGATATTTGTTAAGCGATGCGTTTGCAATTCCCCAAGAGAAGCAATACAGATGAACAGCTAGCTATTTAAACGTTTTAAAGTCCCGGCATTTCTATAAGTACATTAATAAAATCCATATTATAATGGACTGTTTACTCGCTTACATAAATGGCAACCAACAGAATACATAATCATTTTTAATTAAAATAAAATATAAATCATGTTTGTTAGTATCGCATTTTCAACGCTAAAGTAACAGCTGTGTAACTGAACGAATCTGATACAACCACTAGGTATTTACTATTCCTATGAGTATGAGTCATATAAAAGGCGTACTCCGCTTACTTCACAATCACATATTTTAAAAGGTTTTACAGATTTTTTATGCAAACAATAAATTGATGTCAAGTAGGTAATAAAATATACAAATAGAGATTCAACCGGGAAAACCCGAACCAATGCTAACTAAAAGGATATTTTGTAGCAGACGATATTATATCTACATTATTTAAATATAAATCAAATTAATCAAACATTTTATAAAAATAAAAAAGTAGCTTGTTATAAAATGGACTTCGAACCAATTTTACTTATTATAGAGAACCTAATCGATTTTTGATAACAAAAGCGGCCTAACAGTTGATTTCGTATAACATTATCGTGCAGTTGCAGAACTATTTCATACAAATAAATACCTAAATAAGTCTAAAACTAAGCAATCATCACATTAAGTTCCTCGTCTGTACCAAAGAAGAAATATATTGCTCAGGAACGACCGCGTGCCCAAATGAATATATACGCTGATAGGAAAATCCTTATTCTTAACTAATTATATATTTAAAAAAGACTTTTGGGCTAAAAGGAGACTTCCTCACTAGAGGAAATTTAAAATATATTACGAAATTTATAGATTACTGATTAAATGATGCATATGTGACACTCAGTAATGCGTGTTATTGGAATTTTTGCTAACAAAATGCAATAACGCCATCGAGGTAAACTTCATACAACATCGCGTTCGAGTTACGTTCCAAAAATGCGTGACCGCGACGGTGAGAGGCATTTATTATTAGGTTGCGTTATGGTATTTAGCTTTAAATAAATAAAAAATAAATAAATAAAACAAAATGTCTGCGTGTTTGTTTGGTTCGGCACCATTTAGGCCCTAGAGATGGGGAACGATGCGACCCTGCAGCTGCTGCGGAAAGTTTGAACACGGAGCGATCTAGCAAACTCGTAGGTTACAATTATTTTTTCAAACTTCTGTCGATATTTCTGTCGAAAAATATTTTATTCATTTGTTTAATTTTTTGAAGATTTCCAAATCGCCATTATTTGAGTGCTATGTCTCTACAACCCATACAATTTTACCCTGTGTACTGCGTAAAACAGGTTATCCTCTTTTAGCGTAATCCGACAATCGATGCTACTATCAGCATTTGTCATTATTTAAATTTAGTGAAGCCGTAACAAATGTCGCAAGTTGATGATAAATCAAATGGGAGGGGAGGGGGTCCACATGCTGTTTGGTTAAGGACTCAACTAGGAGAGTGAGACAGAAGAAATCAAACTAACGACAGCTTGGCAGCGAGAGACAGACTACTGACTAGTAAAGTCCGCTATCTCAATAACTGCCAATGATACGCTACGATAGTATTCAGTACGATAATAAAAGTATTATAAATTGTAACTCGACATCAGAACAATTTGTAGCATACAATATTTTAAAAATATTTGTTTTTATTTAATGCAGGACTCACAGTAAAATAAATGTCAATATTAGGATGGATTTCAACAATTGAATAAGTACACAATATAAGCCACGTGCAAAATAAACATTCAATATGTTGGCGAATATTCCTTGGCAGCTGGTGACGTAGCCAGCAGATTAGTGGTGGGCGTTGCCGTTTTTCATCAAAATCACTTTAAACGCTCTTTCATGAAAAAGCGCTTGAAGTGTTATGTAGTTTTTGTTATAAGCGTTTTATTAGCTTGGAAGTAAAGAAGATACTGTGAAATTTTTGGCACTATTTATTATTTTTTAAACAAATTTTGAAAAATCATCATTTTCAAGTATTCAAAAAAAAAAAGTACAATTTAAAAACAATTATAGTCTCTTACATACTTCTCCGTTTGTATTCAGAAATGCTAATTGTTTAACCTAACCTAATGGCTAATGGCATGGCTAAATGTACTTATACGCATATCTCTGTAATTAGTAGGCCAATTTTCTAAATTTTTGATAGTTATTAAACAGCAAAATAACTAGCCTAAAGTCATGTACTCGATGTTGAGATTCGATTTTCGTTTGAAACCATCTTTATGGTTTCAAACGAAAATCGAATCTCAACATCGAATCATTTTAAATTAAAAAAAGAATAAGAATTAGTAAGTGGATCGGCTAATTGTTCTTAGTCGCTAATAACCATCCATATTCAACTCTTGCTTCATATTATTTAAGTCTGTTCAATAAATGTTTTATTTTATCACTTATACAGAGGATGTATTATTTATGGTCACTGATGTCCTTTTAGGGGGTCGATCTATATCGACAACTGATCCGGCCTCATGCAAAAAAAAAATATAATCTCGAAAAAAAATCATACTAAAATAATTATATTATTAAAAAACTTCGTTTTTCTTCGAAGCACTTCGTTAGCCGAGCGGGCGCGAAGTCACTGCCCGATCTCACGCTATGCGTTCTCAAATATTAAAAGATTTTTTAAAATTTTCAAATTCGTTTTTCTCGTAATTAGAAAACATTTTTTGCCGATTAATGGTTGATTATTGTTATAGATCAATCCCCTAAAAGTACATCAGTGAATATAAATACACCTGCATATATTGTTTTCACGCATCAAATTGTCATGGAAGCATAACCTCCCTTCTTTGCTCCAATACTTGCTGCAGCTTGCGGTACGACAAGCAACTCCGGCGACCCTAGTTATTTTGGTTATTTTCAACAGAAAATTAGAAAGCCATAAACGTTCGACGTGCACGGTTATTTCTAGTTTTTTTTAATAGTAAAAAGTGCATATAATAGTACTAACTATTAGAATATTATTATTTTTTGGCGTTATTATTAAAAGAGAGCAGTTTTAAATTCACCTTATATCGCATGATTTTTATGTTTCACAACACATCCCTACTTGCCGAGGCAGGAGCAGGCGACGTCGTTCGGTCATTTCTCGGATCGGAACTTCGTTCGTTTGCCCGCCCGCTTCGCTAGGTTTTGTTTGCGGGTCGGTTCGGTCGTTCGGTCGGTCGGTCGGTCGGTCGGTCGCCGCGTCGCTTCGGTCATCGGGCGGGTGACGTCAAGTTGTGTATTTATATTTCGTTTATACTTTACACATCTTTTCAAGAACTTGTAGTCGTGAATGATTTGATTGAAAAAAGTATGTGATAATGTTGACATTTGCAGTAATTCATTAGCATATTCAGCTTCGTTGTATAGTGAAACACAGCAAATCTTCTGTTTGTGCTTTTAATGACTAATTTTCCTATTACAAGATGAAAGAGAACGACTAATTAGATTGTCGTCGATGATTTTGGTTTGAAAAAATATTTTGCAACCACCCCTATTTTATGAAATATCGCCATAGTGGTATGTATGTAATCCGAGTTCCTAAATTGTGTGTGATCGATCTCGAAATCGGGTTTTAAGTTTAGCGATTCTTCCCCCCAAAAGACTGACAAATGAAACAATCGCCACTAAGGTAAAATATGAAATCCAACTGTCCGTATAATAATACTGTCTCATCTGCTGTACATAGCCGATACGAAACATGATTTTGACAGCCTATTTAAATTGTCAAAATGTTTTTTAGTAATCAATCAACAATATTAAAATGTAAAGGCAGCATTTATATACGAACCATTTTACTATTTTATATTTTTTGGCATGTATAAAGCGATATCTTATTATTTTATAGTAAAGGATACATACTTTTCGACCATACTTACAATAATGAATAATATTAACTACATATGTAAGTAATTTGATAACATATCCTTATTAATACATTCAAATCATATAATGCATGTAATGGATTAGTGGGCACATTTGATACCAAAGAAACTAATATACTCTGAGAAATATATCTTAGAGGAGAGAAATAATTGATATTTATATACATTTAATAACTAAAAAGTTCTGATTGCACCGTCTAATTAAATTTATTTAGGTACATACCCATAAAAATCACGTCATGAATTCACAGATTATATAATAATTATACTGTAGAGATACTACCATGTTTATTTAGCTGTGCTGTGGGGGGTGTGGTGTGTTGATAAATAAACTAGTAAACTCCCTCAATTATAAAGTTTAGTGTTTTATCCTTTGATGCGTAATGTCTCGTTTTTATGACAATGTCCTATATTTAGCTGGCATTTGAAACCCTTAAACAAATATAATTTAAGCATAATATAATCACCATTGCATGCAGTTGACAGCCTTTGGTAGATATCTTTGGAACCAATGAGTGTCAATTATTTTAAAGAACATCGTTCCATGCAGATTTAGGTGATACTAATCTATAATCTCTAAGTAAAAATTAAACATAATTTTTCTTTTAAAGCTTTATAATCTGACGCAAAGTATATATTTAGTCCTTACTAAGGCATCAACTACATGACACGTTGATTACACTATTAATAAATATTATTTAAATCGTTACATTTACTGAAAAATATTTTATATAGAATGCATAATAAGCCAAAAATATGCTGTGGACATAAATTAAAGAAAATAAACATCCTCATAGTTAAAAAAAACAATGATCAACCTACATAACTTTAATAAAATTAACATGTCCTTCATCATTTCTCCCGCAACAAAGTAAGATATTTATTTTTTACTTTCAGGTACATTTCCACAAAACGATTGGACAAATGTGACGAGTTTGAGTCTTCCAGAACAAAATGATAAGATTGAAAAGAAAAGTGAATCGTCCGCTCCGCTAGTTGAATCCGTTAGAACTTACCTAACTGAAAATAGACGTTTCAATACAGAGTATCACCTGCCGCTGCCAAACTTAGACTCTCCTGACACATGCGATGTGGAAATTGGACCTTCTACTACTTCCGTTGAAGAACCAAAACAGCTCGGAACGTGCCTCAAAAGAAATGACCTAAATAATAATGCGAAAGGAAAGTCTAAAGTAACAAAACAGCAAAGTTCAGAACAAGAAATCAAAAGTGATACTCCTGATAGGATGCCCAACCAAACGGAAAGGCTGCAGAGGCAGCCTTTGCTCGCAAGATGTATAAAACAGCAAGACTCATGCTTGACACATGTCACATCTGACGAATCAGACCCCGACAAGGATGATGGCCACCCGCTTCCAGTCACCAATGGAGATTTTCAGATCGAAATACCGCCAGTTTCTAGGGAGGAAAGATACCCAAAGGAGGTATGGAAAACCGTCTTGGCATTTTTCTTCTTGGTAGGTTGCGTGATGGTAAATATGTTGTCTTTGTCACTCGTGCATGAAAAATTACCTGATCGTAACACGACACGTCCTTTGCCAGACATTATATTGGATAATATTCCTGCCCACGATTTGGCGTTGAGCATTTCAGAAATATTAATTATGGTCTCAACGACCGTCGTGGGCGCCGTTATCGTCTTTCACAAGCACCGCTTTATAGTTGCAAGACGACTATTTCTAATAATTGGGTTGCTATACTTCTATCGTTCCATCACAATGTATGTAACGGTATTGCCAGTAGCGAGCACAACATATTACTGCAGTCCGAAAGCAAACCACACAACGGTGTTACTCGTGGTGCGAAGAATGTTCTACCTCGTATCTGGCTTTGGACTTTCTATTAACGGGAAGCATACGTACTGCGGAGATTACATCTACTCAGGTCATACAATGATTCTAGTACTATGTTACCTTATAATGGCAGAATACGCTCCGAGGAAGTTGTGGATTGTACGCTGGGCTATTTGGGTTGCTGCTCTATGCGGAGTCATATTCGTTCTCTTGGCACATGGACATTACACAGTCGATGTCGTAATCGCATATTATATCACAACTCGCCTCTTTTGGACTTACCATACGCTGGCGAATGCGTCATCTCGACATGCAGCCGGCAGTGGATTAATAGCTAGAGAATGGTGGTTCCCAATATTCTTATATTTAGAGCAGAATGTGCGTGGGCCAATTCCGCACAGGTACGAGTGGCCACTACCTTGGCCAAGATCAAAACTCTTCAGCCGTTTGAGCTAGTGATCACCGGCGAAGCGGTAACCACGGCCGTTTGATACCTTAATATCCGTAAAGTGAGGTTATTAAGAATGAACAATGTGAATGTTTGCTATATGGTAAAGTGCTTTTGCAAACCTTCTGTGAATGCCTCTTGAGTACTTGAAGTTCCTTGGGACTGGTACGCGTGCAAATCGCAAGTGTCAGAGTGTAATCAAACTGATGAATTATTAAATTTAAGTAAACCGTTTCTTCCCAATCGATGTCGGGGTCGCCGATGGGCAGCTTCTTGGAATCTTTACGGAAGACATCCACCTCTGTCTGTTGATCAATGAAAAGTCTCTTGAAAAATTGAATGCTAAGTGAATTTTAGGATAAAGGTACACGTATAATATGAGCTTTCTTTTAACGTCATCTCAATGTTATAAAATATAGAACGATAATAATTTTGTTGAACTGTACTAACTAGGTTAAACTTTTGTATTTAAGCAATGTTTTTCACATTTTTTATGGTTGCCAGTTGGTGAAAAATGTTCAGCGTGGCTGTGATATTTGCTCGCCTGCAATGGCGCATCTGTTTATAAAATATGTATTGAGTAATAGTTAAAATAACATGAGATGTGCGTATGTGCCATCTCAATAGAGACCAAAATGAGTCTCCAGTATCATTAGACACTAACGGGATTTCTTTTTAGGCCTGTTTTTAAATGTTTTATTTGCCACAAAAATCTAATAATACCTATGCCAGTTATCTTAAAACAAATATCTATGTATTTTTAGTTAATATTTAGGATACTAATAGGTTAGTACTTTGATTATAAACTGAAACTGAATCTCCAAGACGGTGCTTAAATTATCTTTGTACAACCTCAAAACATACCTAGTTCTTTGAAGTAAGTGTACAATTAATACTAAATAATTATCGAGTCATATTTTCTGGTTTAAAAAAAAACAACAGAACAGCAGAATTCATTGATTACCTTGCAAGTCTTGCAGGAAATTTTACAAATCATTGATTTACGAACTATTTTATAACATGTCAAACAAAACTTTTTTATTAATATCAAAATGATAACTTATTTATTTATATACATACTCCAATCTATTAATTTCAAACAGAAAAATGATAAATTTAATATCACGTAAACCTTTTGCCTGCTATTATATTAACCCTTGCTGCACAGCATTGTATGCTGTGCCAATTGGTCTCCCGAAACAAAAAAAAACTATTTTTTAAAAATTTTATTTGGAATTACATATAATTTAAAAATTAACGAAAAAGAGGTATTTTGAAAGTTCAAGTATTTAAAAATTTAATTTCAATATGCTTTATAATGGGCTAAATATTATAGGGAGTGATTGTCTCTAATGAGCTAGATTAAATAATTCAGCATTCTATATTTTTATGGCTTTTAATTCTGTTCAATGACAAACGCAATCAATTTCAATTTCTTCCAAAAAGTTCCTTACATAAAAATCCTTAAATAATGAAAATGGAAATAAAACTGATTACATGATTTTTCATTGTTTCTTTATTTAGAAAAAAGGCATTAAAAAAACATGCAAATTTATAAATCTTTTTACATCCTGCTTGGTTCCGTAAAATAACAGATGATACAGTACTTACTTATGCATATTCATGTTATATTTTAACTTCATTTGTATGTAAATTTCTAATTTTACAAATAAACTCAAAAAAATAGTTTTAAATGATGTTTTGGAATTGTTCTATGAAAGGTTATTTTGAAAAAAAATTGTTATACGTCAGTATGTCATCTAAAACCCATAGAAGTGCAGTCAAGCTATCTAACTAAAACATTGGAGGGTAAACTAAGATTATATTAATAACAAAATATATATTTAAGCAATTTTATTGGTACGTTATTTATCTTTTGTTGTACTACGGGCTTGCTGTAACTCTGTCGACTTTATGTAGATAAACCAGAACTGCAATACATGTGGACATACACTCGTATAATATTGATGATAAAAATATTAAATTCCATAAAAAAGGGCAAATTTTGGTTTAGCCTTTACCTTAAGCACATTTTGATAGGTGCTTGATATTTTTTGGTAAATTATTGATATAATTTATTTATGACTGCAATATTACCAGGACACTGATTCAGGGAATTTATTGATTATAATGTATGTAGTAACTATTTGACTTTGTTACTGATCTCCACCTCAGCAAATCAAAAAAATATTTAATCGAAGCTTCCATTTTGTCAGTCTATATAAAATATACATGTTTTCACAATTATTACTTATAAACTAATTTACTCTGACATGTTAAAAACTGAAAGTAAAAAGTAAAAAGTACATACTGTTCTCATACGCGTAAGTAGATTTATAAAATTCAAAGTACTCACTTCAAATTTTGGTAAATATCGGCTTGTACCCTTCACGTGTTTTTTCCTTACAAAAAACAGCAAGTCGTCACAATCGATGGCCTGTTCTTCTTGAAAAAGAAAATGGCGCACAAACAAATCTGTCCAGTATGTCGTACCTTGTAGAACCACAAACCCAGAGTCTAGAAAAAAAAATACTTTAGAAATCATTGTTTAATTTGCTTTCTGTGGTATACTTAAGAATCACATATACAAGTATATAGATCTGAAAAAAAAATCACGTAGAATTTAATCTATTCAACTGAGATGGAATCTCACCCATTTGGATGCTAAAATAATATACTTGCAAGTTAAAACAAAATTGGTAAAATGTGATTAATATGAAAAAGTGCCTTCTCTGAATCCATGTAAAAAGTAAGGTTTTAGACCATTTTCCGTTTTTTTAAACTGCCTTTGAGAGATCCTGATTACGAATTAAAATATAATGTGAGAATATTTTTTATGAATATGTGATACCAACTGAATATTGTATAAATCTCTTAATATAGTAGATATTAATACATAATTGTTGATGTTAATACATAATAGATGTTGTTATTTTCTTGTTTAAAGTGATTACACATTCGAAACAATACTTACACTATGTCTTGTTAAAGAATCTCCTATTTTTCTAAACTAAACATTGCATAAAATATTTGAATATACTTAATTAATTTTGAAATATAACTTTAATTTTATGCATTGTTTCGTTCCAAGTTGCGTAATTTGAATGTGATAATTTAAGGACTTTTTACCCACTGATATCTCTAAAGGATGTTGTACATACATACTATGCAGTTTGACTTGTTTCTTGGCTTGATTATAAATACATTTGTGCAGGAAAGTATGCAACAAAAATGTCTAAAAAAGTATAATAAATTACTCCATTATATTATATTATATTACATGAAAAATAAATAAAATAAACCCAACATTCCCATTGCATATTGAAAAGTGATTGTAATAATATATAAATAGTAATATGTAACACGTTCAAAGAGAATTGATGTAAAGATGTCTAGTTTACCTTTCAGTTATATGTTACTGAGGTGAATAAAAATATACTTGTGTTTATAACTTCTAAATCATCTTTCACTACATTTCCAAGTGCGGCATTTATTTTAAAAAAAAAAAGTTTTGTATTATATTAATAATGGCAAGCTCGCCATGCATTATAAAATATTTACCTATAAATAATACCCAGTAAACCTTGAATGTGTAGCTGCCATGGAAATCCCTGACTGATGTCAGGTCTAGCATAGAAACAGATTAAGGGATCGCAGGACAGATTGGAAAAAAGCCGTTGACAAGGGAGGTGCTGAAGTGATTTGACTGGTAGTACCTTGACCGTATAAAAATAATACTTTGAAACTGATTTTATTTATTTCACTTAAAAGGGTGATCGTTTAGCGATTAACCCAACCTGTGGTGTGGACACATGTGCATCCCTGCCTGCGTCCGCAGGAATAATGATTATTTTTAAATACTGCATATTCGGAGTTTTAAGACTTCAAATGCTATAAAAATCTCAATTACATTCTACACTCGAGATTAGAAGAAAAAAAAACCGAATGTTATCATTTTGAAATATTCAAAAATAAATTATCGAATGTGTTCTTATACTAAACGGGTGTTTACGCAGTGCCGTATAAGAGTTGCTAGTGTGTTTTAAGTAGAAGAATAACTTTGAAGAGGCAATTAAAAAAAATATATATAATGGCATCAGAGACTATCGATCCCCTATGAGTATATTTTCTTAATTTTCTGTTTGGTAAAATATATATATTACTTATAAATAGTTTTATATGATATCTAGGAACATAAGTAAAACATAAAATACGGGTGTCATCGCTTTAAATTTTCTTTTATTATCAAAAATAAAATTTTGCAAAAAAAAAAATATTTTGCAACTTGACTTTTTTTTTTATTATTTTACTAAAGAGAATTTTATAAACTGTTCAAAATAGTGCAGGTTATCAATTTTTTAAATAAGCATTTTAGGTAAGCGCCTGTAATTAGGCCATTTATTGAAAACCATGGGCGAGTATTTACGTAAGAGTGGCAGCCCATCGGGTTAAATGATTGATAGCATCACAAATTAGAGTTGTCGGATTGTTGACATATAAGGTTGCATGGTTTGGATGTTTTCTGCAATGCATTTAAGTGGAATTTGAGAATTTTCCTGGTATTCAGAATCACTTTCCAATGGAGGGCCGGTGAGTCTGCTTTATATATTAAAAAAATCCTTTCAGGACGTTGGAAGGCGGAGGTAGATTTCACCGGATCAAAGTGGTGAAACATTTTAGTGCTCATATCAAAAATTGTAAGGAAATTATAGGCCAATAATTAAAATTTTAAACTGATTTGATACGGTGCCTATTAAGGTAGGTTTGATTTTTTTAATTTTGAAAACCAATTTTTCTCACCCTAGTATTAATGGTTTGGTGCTATCAAAAAAGTTTACTTATAAAGTTTTAGGTTCTTATCTGAGGAATAATATAAAATTTAAATGAATTTGATATCTTATATACTAAAAGTTATAGCAAAATTTCACTTTATCGAAAAAAACCTCCCCATTCCCACACCCCTGGTCTGATTTTGTACCCTTAAATTTTATTGTATCCACAAGAAAGTGATATAGATAGAAAGATATATAAACTTTTAAACTGAGGGTGGTTTTGGGTTCTAGAGGCAGTGAAACGCAAAGATATGTCGAAATTTTCCAGGAGTCTATAGTAGTCTATAGTCCAGGAATAGGTAGCTTTCCTAATGAAGTCTACCTAAAAACTTTTCGGGCCATCAACTGAATTCAATGGACATACATATAAAACAAGATATTGCTGGCTGTAATAAATGGCCTCGCAAAATCAAGATAACAAGGTGAGCGGTTAGTAGCGCATCCCCGTTAATACGTATGATAAATACATCTTACAATATTTGAATTGTTCTACTAAAATCTCATTTATTATCATATCGCTATTTATTATTGTTTGTTACCACCTACTTCTGCTTTTTCTTAAAAGACATTAAAAGCGGTAAAATCATTATTCAATTGGTTTTTTCCAATCAAAGTTTCACAACGTAGTGTTCGATTACTTAACCCTTTTCGGATTTGGTGACTCAACATACGAGTACTACGGAAATAACATTTAATGTTTCAAAAGATATTTCTAAAATTTTTTTATAGAATCCTGAAAAAACTGAGACTTCTTTATCTGTTCATCTGTCACATACCTATGTATGCATATGTTAAACTTTTAGTCAAACCAAATTAAAACTTGGTATGCAGGTGGAGAGTTGACTAACGTAGATATTATAATGATCGCCTTATGAAAAACATATGTTTTACATCCCCTGAGGTAAATAAAGTGAATCTGAATAAGATAGTTTACTTTTTTTTATGAATTTTTGATACCCACCTATTTTATTTTAGAAAAAAGGTAAATAACGCAAAAATGTCTGCTCCCTTTGTAAGCATTATAAACATTTTGAAAAAAATTAGATTCATTCTGGTAGATAAAGGTTTCAGGAAAACTATATTGATGATTGAATTTCCACTATATACTATATGAGTGTCTGTACTGGATAATAATATGCATACCTATAATAATGCTTTCAAAAAAAATATAAAGTTATTCAATGCAGGGCTGTGTGACACGCAGGCTATCTAGGCTGTTGCCCCTATGAGCTCGCACCACAAAAATTTTTTTTTGTTTGAATACTGTGGTGTGGCTCTTTAATCATAAGACATTGACGCAGTTATTTTGCGCTTTCTAAATTTCGTTGAATGACCAATGCTTGCACAGCGCACATGTCGGTCTGAATCTATTGCAAACAAACAGAAATCGACCATCATTGTTTACCTATTTGGGATTATTGTTTTTATTGTCCCATTCTAAATTTTGTGGAATGACCTACATCTCGACACTTATTACAGTTGAATGGCAAACGCTTCACTTTTGATAAAGAAAAAATAACCTAAATAAGTAGGTTTTTTTTATATATTTTTCTGTGTAATCTAATAATATTATAGGCCACCATAAAATAAAAACTAAACACACAGTTGACTATGGGCATCGAGCGAGGTGCACTTGGTGGAAGTAGGTACTTATTTTGTTGGTACAGGGAATTCACAAAGAAGATTCACTTCTATATGCTGACATTATTTATTATTCTTATGTCCAAGGTAACCCAATCAACTTTTGTTAGAAGGTGGTATTTTCCTATATCTCGATAAGGTAAGTAACCTTGCAGCAACCGTCCGGACTAGGATATAATGGTTGGCTTGGCTTCTTTTAATGAGGTTAAAAACCCTCTCATTTCTGAAAAGAAATGAAGAGGGAAATGTACTATCTCAAAATTTTTTAGGATGATAATTTTTTTGATCTTAAAAAAAATATTACAAAAATAAATTATTCAATTATTTTTTTAATATTATTATTACTAGTTTTATAATTTATATACCATGTTTTAATTATCTCTTATTGTTTAATACAAATGCATTAATTTACGTGTATAAACGTATTTGCGTATATAAACTCACCTGTAATAAGATTATTAAAGAATATAGACCTTATGTAAAGTTGTGTCACTTTTAAACATAGCTTTGTACTTACGCGACTACGCAGGTTGTATATTATTATTTAGCCGGGTAGAAAAAATGACTTAAATTGGCGAACAACACTGAAAAGGATTAGCTACCGTGCGAGTTGCAAATATACATACTCTGGAGAAGAGCAGGTTTGTTCCCGCCAGGTTGTGTTTTTTTTTTGTTTTTTATATATGTCTGTTTTTCCATTAATTTCAATAATTATGAATATCAGGGAAAAAGTATTTCGAACAAACGGCACTTACATGAACATATAAACCGCCTTTTTATTTATTATAAATATAATTTATCTATAATGTTATATCATCACTATCATTGGGATTAGCGCAAGTCCGCTCTTATTTTATTATGTTATTTGCTCTTATTGTTATGTTGGTGAGTGACATATCTCTTTCATACTTCTCCGAAACCTTTTACTTTTCCTTATGTTGTTAGGTTAGTCGGCTATCTAGTTTGAATATTCTTGTTGCAACTGCATTACCTACAACTAGGAAACTACAATATAGTTTCTTTAAGATTTTGTAGTTGGATAAATAAAATAAGTTGATTACAGGCTGCGCGATGTTACCAGCCATTAAAGAAAACAGTAATGTAAATAGCTCCAGAAAAATATACATATCAGTGCCAAAATCAACAAATAAATAAATAAAAATGTGAACTGCGCACAGTTCACATTTAGCACTTTGCAACAGGAAGACCCAGTTGAGGAAATGACTATTGTTTACAAAATGTTACTATAAAAAATTGAGTGAGGGAATGAGTCTTATTCCAGACCGAATTTGTGCAAAATAACACAAAATAAGAAAATTTATTGGGAAAAAGTTCATGGTCTTCCGCTGCAAATCAGAGACTACTGATTTGCAGCCATTATCTCTTTTATTTATACTTACATAAAGTATATTAATATATTAGATTATTATTATTATATTTTAATTAATATTCATTACAATTAGGATACACATTAACATCTATTAATAACATAATATATATTCATATTTTATTGAAAATAGGAATAATTTTATTACAACTATGTAATTACGTTACAATAATCCTTTTGATCCGAGCCAATATATTGTACTACTTAGAAGTTACTAAATTATACATACAAGATATGTAAATTGTAAGTAAAACCTTTTTAACAGACAACCATACTGTTTTTATAGGTTTATTATCAATGACACCCTACACAAAATCGAGACACTAAATTAGTACCTATTAGTAGACAATTGTACCACATTCCCTGTTTGGGAGTAAATTGTAATTAATTTACCATAAGAGAAAAAAATAAGCCTCACACTGAGGTATTGCCCATATTAAATAAGATTCGAATGTGGCTCCTTTTAGCTTCTATACATTCATGTATAAAAGAAGCTACTCTCTCCGTCCTTTGGTCGTCAATCTGTTGCATCTTTCAACTCAAAAAGTACAAATGCAAGAGAGTTTAATTTTTGTGTTGCTGATGCTAATAGGATAGATTGATATAGATAGAAAAACAACCATAGCTGTTTAGATTATATCGAAGGCTGGTATATATTATAGATTTAAAACTTCAAGTCAACAATTTTTAATGATAATTTATGAAACATTGGGGTATATCTCAGCTATGCTATCATGTTAAGTGTCCTAAATGCTATATGCTATCACAATAGCACGGGTGTTTATCGTGCTATCTGGCTAAGGGGAGGTTATTATTCTATCAAAAAATACAAATCAAAACATAATATAACTTTTGAATGAGTGAGATGATAAGATTCGAACTTAATTTTTACTTATAGGTCGTACTTTTATTACTGATACTATGGTATAAGAAAATTTAATTGAAAATATTTTTATCCAGGGTATTTCTATCGTGGTATATTTGACAGATGGTAGGTAGCATAAACACGAGAAAATAAACGTCAAAATACACAGATGGCAGTACAACCCATAGCGCATAATCAACTTCATAGTCATAGTCAACCAGTGATCGCCGTAATAACTGTGATAGATGCAGTGACTGTCATACTATATAGTGAAATACGGCTTCTAAGCACCGTTGGTTTTCCGAATAAACGATAAATAAATAAATATTTATTTTCTCAATAACTATTATTTTTTTCCAATATTGTCAAAAAATATGTAACGTATTTATTTTGCAGTTTTAGAAATAAATTCAAAATAAAAAAATATTACTTACATTCTTTAGATAATTTTAACCCAATATACGCAAAAAAATATGGTATATTTTTAAATTTCATTTCTATTTCTTTTTTTTTGACGACTTTACTTTTATAAGATTGTCTCATTTATCCACAACACTTACTCGCAATATTTTTTCTATGAATGTATTTTAATTTATTATTCTTATACTTCTAAAAATATAATATACTATCTCGTGTTATGGATATGGGCATGGTAAAAATAAGCACAACCAATGGGTACAGGTGAAAGGTAAAAATGTATTATTATAAAACTTACACAAACGTTAAATAGACTTTCCGAACCCGTTCTGTCTTATGTCCCAACTTTATAGTTATAACCATTTTTCTCTTTTGACCTAATATCCAAAGCAATTAAAATTTTAAATATAAATAAATATACTAAATTATCATTATTGTCAAAAAACGTGTGGTTTTCGTTATCTGGTGATTTGCTAATTGCTGTTAACAGAATAATATAATTCTGTGAATTCAGTAAGAACAGTGAGTGAAAAGAGCAGGTCGCAGAGAGCCGTCATTGAATTATCGCCAATAGCCCAGCCCTATCAGCATTTAACTAACGTCAAGGGAAATATGTAAACCATTTCTCTATACAGTCTTCCTAAATATGCATTTTCTCTTTGTGTACAAAAAAATAATATTACCGTCTTTTAGTAGCTGGCGCATTTCCTTTGTTCTCTGAAAATTTATCTCCTCCAATAATTGTTCGAGAACCGTAGGCGCCTTCCTAGACGAAGCAAATCCAAATGCCATTCTGATGTGAGTGGGTACAACGTGCACAATACGAGAAAGACACGTTCGTTTTGTTATTCTATCTAAGTAGGTACAAATACATAACTACTAACTAAAATTCTAATGTTGCTCTAAAAAAGTTGTGTTATAACAGAACATTGCAAGTGACGTTTTGAAATTGCCGCGATTTTAATACCTACACTTGCACTTTCGAAATAATAATGAAATCATGGAAAGAAACTGTGCCTTTTAAGTATCAAAATTTAACTTATAAAGGTACTAAAGTAAGCGTTTTCACTCGAATGAGTCAGTGAAACAGCGAGTAAATATTAATACACCGAGAGACTGACATGGCGAGTGGTCTGATAAATCGATTTTGATATTATCTGTGTTTTCTTCATCTATGTATCTGTCAGACAAAATGCGATATCAACGTCAATACACCAAATATTATTTACTATAAATTATTTAATTTGTGTAAAAATGTAAATCAGTACTAGTTTTCAGGAAAATAAATCAAATTACTAGTTGTTGCTGCACAAATTTAAGATTTTTGTCGCAATTATTGATGCGCGCACAATGACTAATGTGATAATCTCAGAAAGTGAACATCTTCGAAGGCAACTTATCGTTTGTAAATATAATTCCAAAGCCGTTCCATACAAAATGTATAAAAAAATGAATTTTCTTAATATTTTTTTATCAAAGATCATAAAAATCGGTCCAGCCGTTCTTGAGTTATAATGGTGTAACTAACCCGACTTTGTTTTATATTATTTTGTACATAATATTATGTTGGATGAGTTTTAGTCATAGAATTAGGTCGATCAATATTCGATGAAGTACAATTAAAAAATATTTTTACAGTAGGTATATAAAAAAACTTAGTATTCAAATTCAAAGAAAAAATATTTAGTCGGGTGCCAAGCGTGCATACAAAATAGGCTCTATAGGATTCTTGATGGTGTAAGAATGTCAATCTCTTAGTTTGATCTTGGAGTTGCATATTTGTTATGAGCGATGCCTTTGAATGCTGCATCCGAAAAACAAAATAGTCGCCATCACATTTTCCTAATTAAGTATTTCGGTAATGTTATGTTTTAGCAAAAAACCATATATTTTAACAAAAAATATTTCCTCTTAAATTCTTATGTAAGAATAATTGTTCTATTTTGAATTGTCGTAATTCTATTCAGCAACTAAGATATCTACGGAAATAGCACTAGCCTTAGTGGGATTCTGTATGAACATGTACTTAAATAACCAGTGGTTCTAAATCTTCGATTTCTACATAAAAGAGAATCACAACACTACAATTTACACAACACAAATACAAATACAAAATGAAAGTTTTATAAAATGTGTAATAATATGTATATTACACATTTTAATGCATACTAATTAAAATAATGCAGTATACCGCTTACTATACCTACCGGGTTGGCAGTTATAAACAGGTTAGTTGGTATTATAAATTTACACTCAACTGTTTACTCATTGAAATACATAAAATAAAGACAATTTTATTATTATCACATGACTCGGGGGTAGGTATTATGTTACCTAAGCAAAATCGTTTGTAGGATTCACCGTTGTAGTGTTTTAAAATTCGTATATTTGGAGCAAGAGAGCGGTGCGCAATAGAGTAGTACTATTACGTGCGATAGAGGTGCTCTTTTACACCGCGATAAAAAACTATTTTATTTAATAATTATAAAAATAGAAAACAATAAAAAGTTCATAAAACATTATTGTATAAATAAAAAGTTATTCAGCGTCAATTTATTAGAAGCTGCAAGATTATACTTAAATTCTTAGGGATCGTCATCGCTCATAGGCGGACAAGGCGTAGACGACCCAACAAACTATAGATGAATTATTAACAAATAAGTTTCTTTTTAATATGCACATTTAAAATAAGTTTTAATTGCTTTAAATTTGAGACAGCTCCAAACAAATGCCAAGTATGCCACTCTTGCCTAAGCGAGTCATCGCATTGGCGTTGATTAATTCTGCAGCATTTTCAATGAAAATGTTGGTGCGTGAGCGAATTGTAAACATTTACATTCAACGGAACCGACCACGGTTAAATAGTTTCAAATATTGGCTCGACGGACATTTCGGCAAAGGTATTTAGGACGGATTAGTCATTACTCAGACATTTTACGAGGAGTAAAATTAGTTTTCATGATACTTAATTTTAAAAATAGGAAAATATGCTTTCGTTCTTCGATGTATATTTTAGGTGTGCACGCTCTACGCCCTGATACTTTTAATAGTTGAGTTCACCGCCCCGTGGGCAGACTACATCCATAACCACCTATTTCAATCGAATAAATATAAATGACCTCACTTTGACTATTAGGAGTAAGCTTGAAAGAATGCATTAAATTAGGTGTGTGTGTGCGGCCTCCCCTGCTAAATCCCCCAAGCCCGACCAGTAAACTTGTAAACATCTCTGGCAGTATCATTCCACATCGTAAAACGGAAAAAGGGATACTAGTTAGTAGCATGAACAGTACAGAATTCTTAAACCCGTTTAAATACATTCTCAAGCTATTCTTTCGTCATTCCATGTGTCCCTGCGCAAACTCAAATAATGTCACAAGCTAAAAATATTTTTTGGCCAGAAAACAGCCAACCTTACAGCATCCGGCATAGCATTGGTGCATGTCACGGAACGTAAGCATAGTAAGTTAGAGAAGGAGACTTTCCGATATTAATCCCTCCTCCCCCCCCTCCTCTTCCTCTTCCTCCTCCTCCTCATTCCTCTTTAGTTTGCCAACACGTTGGCAAACTAAAGAGTTTGCCAACATGTTGGTACGTAGACAGTTAAGTAATTGCAGCCAAGTCCATGGGGGAAGTCGGTGTCCAGTCGAAAGAAGTCTTGGGACATCTGCCAGTGGCTAGTATGAATGTGGTCGGTCGATAATGAGTGTCGTGCGTCGGTCGCTGTCTCGGCGAATCGACCCTGACAGCAAGTAGGGTTAGTCCCACATTTGTTTCGTATGCGCGGACAAGCGGACAGAGTCCAATAACGTTTCTTATATTAATTATATTCGAAAAATCAGCATAAAAATGACGCAATTTCAAAGTAATTACATATAATAATCATATTTTTGATAATCGACTATTTGCCGGATACATTCTAATTAAGAATGCCGCTTTAAACTGTTCATACAAATTATGATTTATTGACGTAACGTTTTAAAAAAGGTAAAATATTGCACCCACGGCACTATTTGCAGATACAGCTATGCAAATTCAGGGTGTAGTTAAATACCACCGAGATAGCGTTTTCTTATCAAACTATTAAAACGGTTGCGTATCACAATTCTGAAAAGGGGCTTTGACGTTAACGTCACAATATGTCGTCATCAAGTAAGTACTCGTAGGTAGTAGTTGTAAAGGAAGTATGTCGCTTGGGAAATTGGCACTATCCAACTGCGATAAACTTCCCACAAAAAGTGGATCAATCGATACATGTATTTATGAGTGGTTATGTTGTGTGGTGTGAGGACAGTAAACCTATTCTTATAGTAAGATTATGCCTGCCCCAGATATAACCATATTTCTTGGAAATGATACTCTTTGTCGATTATGCAATTAAACTGGCAACACCGCTTTATAGTTTGTTTATTTTATAGTATTTTGTTTGTTTTTGTCTTGACGGTAAGATATGAATTTAATAATATTATCTACATTTTTATTTAAAGAAAATTATATTTATTATTAGTTTATTAACGAACGCTAGAGACAACTTTGCCATTTAAAAAAAAACTACAAAGAGTAGGCCCAATATCTCATAATATGGTCTACTTAATACATTATTTAAAAATATTAAACTTTTGACATTAGAATAAAAAAATATATTTTTTAGAAACATTCACCATGGTGTATTGAAAATGATTTCATAAAACTTATTATTTTTTCTTGTAGCAAACGTTATTATTATCTATTTTACAATATATTTATTTTAAAAATACATTTTTTCTGTACTTAAATAATGTATTAAGAGAAATATAAAATAATTAATATGAAATTTACAATGAAATTCAAAATAAGGAAAAACTAAATTTTAAATTATATATAAGGACAAAAAAACCAATGTAAGACTACAGTTTACAATGTAGTATGAAAAGATAATGAAATGCAACATCTTACATTTTACATTACTAGATCTATTAATTATTGATGAAATTAATTATTACAATAAGTTTAACGACAAATTTAAAATTTCTGAGTATATAAAACAAGAAACAACATTACTTATATACAGATGTAAAAATAACATGGCTCCTAATATTAAAGTCACAGAAATATCAGAAAAAATAAAAACATGTTTTATTTTTTTTATATATGAACTCATAAATTTAATAAATAAATTCAGACCAGACTACAAAATTGACCGCTCTATGTAAGTGTATTTTTATTTTTTATCCCTTATAAATAAAGCAATTATAGAGTGTGCAAAATTGCTCTAAAGGTATGCTATTACCGGTAGCATATAGAAACAAGAATGGTGACACCCTGTAGCTACCATATTATAATAACAACTATTTCTATAGATTGTTAAGTACTAGTAAATTATTTCTCCAGAACCTTAAGTCTTACAGCTAGGCCCTACATGCCTAATGAACGGAATCTTCTCCCCGGACTACTGGCGCCTGTGGTAGAAACATGAGATGAGTTACTTTATTTCCAATCTCATCTTTTAGCCCATTCGATGTGCGTTTTGGATGGCCATAGAGGCGACATTAGGTTATTTAAAAAAAAACACAATTATTTATCATAAATTTTAACACCATCTTATTTTTTTTTTGTGAAGTTTGGGTAGATATTAAACAACACGGACATAATATTTGAAATTATAATGTGGCACTGAACATTCTTTTACATGTTTCTATTTGTGTTCTAGTGCATCAATCTTCAAACAAAAATTCAACTCTTTCGCATTTGTACTTTTCGAGTAGAAAGATGGCCACACGATGGAGATAGTAGCTTCTTATACTTGGATGTAAAGAAGCTAAAAGAAGAATAATTTGGCATCTTTACTTGATACTAGTTTTTAAGTTACGTCGTTACGATTATTTTTATTATTAATTGAAGGCTTATAACTTGCTGTGCAAAGATAATTACCAAAAGTAAATCCCTAAATGCGAATGCGATTAATAAATGTTTTTATTAATTAATAATTAGTAGATTTTTATAAAAAAAATGTATTTCATATAAATATTGAACCTTCTATGTAAATAGGAGAGAAATAATGGGTTAAAATAATACTTAAATAAAAAGATAAATGTTTTGTGAAGCTTGAGGTCAAAGAATAATAATATATATTATATAATATATTGATATTTTATAAGCCTGATCTGTGTGAAGCGATATTATTAAATAAAATAAAATAATAAATGTCTAGATATTCCCAGTACATATTAGTATACTATTTGAGCTGGGCAACAAAAATGTACCGAGTTTTTCTTGCAAATCATTCGCCATCATTCATTGAAGCCCCTAAAAACTTGACGCACGGCCTCTCGTGCTAGTTCCGAGATCGAAAGTTAGTGTCGACGTTACGGATATAATATGAAGGTATTGAAAAAATGGGTTTACCTAGTGAGGTCAGCAAAGTTGGTCGTCATTCCAACCAATTTGCGTCATAATGCTGCTGCAGCGCTACGAGAATGGACTTCGTTCGAGGAAACGCTCGTTGTAATCCTCTGCATAGTGACTAAACTTTGCGATTCGGCGGATATTAATATTGGAACAGCGGTGCTAAACCAGCTATTCAACTAATAAAACTACGATCAGTGGCTTCTTAACATCCTGTCAATTGTAAACTGAGTTTATACGTAGAGGATTCTGTGCCGAATATTATTTTTCTTTTACAAAAGTTATGCATTTAAATAAGGTCAAATGTAATGGAACTAAATTGAAAAAAAACAAATAAAATCAATGATATATATGCGCCGAAAGTACAATACAAAGGACCCGAACTGAACGAAGTGAACTACCCTATATCCATTCCACTATTAAACATAACATAACATTCACGCGTACCCTATTTTACATAATAATTATGAAACCATTGGTAGGTCCATTTGGAGAGTAAGGAGAAAAAAAAAATATGATAATTTTATAAAATGTAAATTAAAAACCTAACCTATTTCAAAATGTTGTGTTCGAGATGGTTTCTATGATTTGATCCTAAGTAATATACACTATAATATTGAGAAAACATCTTTTTAAATGTAAGCGAAACATAACCATAAAATGCAACAAACAGCCAATAGCGTGCGGTCTCTCTAGAGACATATAAAGAAGATTCCCCTTTCTTTATACTGTGCTAGAGAAAGGCACGCTAATCAATAATACCGATGATTCTATAACTAATTGATATAACACAAAATATGTAAGGAACTAAATAAAAAGTGGAAAATAGTGTGTTTCCCTAGTAAAACTGGTTTTGAAAGATATGGTGTAAGGGGAAAGAACATGCGTTGTCGGAGAGGGACGAAACGTAGCTCCCATAGATCGACTCCAATAGCGAAATGTTTGTGATATCAGATCTCAATGATTTCACCACCGATTTTAGAATTTTGAAGTTTTAATCGAATCTTTATGAAAAATACTAGGTCGTTGCAGAGCCGGAATTTTAAAATTCAAAATAATAAAAAAGTTACGTTGAAACATATTTTCACTATGGAAAATTCCACGTTAATTTTTTTTTTTGTATATATATTATTACAAATAGCAAAGTTTTTTTATGCAGTTGATGAAAAATTCAATCAACTTACAGAAATTTTACTTCTAACGCGCGTGGTATAACCACACACAGACACTGTATTTTTGGTAGGTTATTGTATAATTAGAAAAAAAAAGATTTAGCATCGCTGTATTGATTTAGTAGGAACCGGCGACGTATGAGATTAGCACGGGGGTGTGTTTGAAATCTAAACTGCATTCCTGGTTTGATAGTTTCAAGCACGGCGCTATATTTGTTAGGAAGAATTTCAATTCTAAAAATATATTTATTTATTCTTTCGCATGAACACATGAATATCATATACACATGAATTTGTTATGTACTTACTTATATGAATGTATAAAAAAAAGATTAGATTTATTATAAAAAGTATAAACGGCTTGGTGTGCATGCTATAATTAATTTTGTTAAACTATAACATGACTTTTTTATTTGACCTTTACTCAAGTTTAGTTCTGGGCCTATGCTATATTATATAGTATTCCGTTAGGAATAAAATTTTAATATTTATATGATTTGTTATCTGTATATATATAGGTAAATACCTAGAGTTATAATTAATTAATGACTCAAACATAATACATAAATAAAAACGGTAAACTATCCAATGGTGAAATTTAAAATATTTATTTTTTAACCTTTATAACACTTAAGGAATTCTAACAGATTTCTAACTTTTAATGTACCACTGTAGGATGTTAAACATTTTCTAAAAATAAATTTCTCACCAGCGTATTGAATCAAGTTGATACAATATTTGCAAATTGAGAAAGATGATAATCATAAGTCCATTTATGGTATCTTTTTTACCTTGAGGTTTTATTATCATTTATATATATTTCAAGGCCAAAAATAAGTATTAATTTTAGGAGTATAACTTTGATGAACCACGGTATAGAAGTATAAGTAGGTATATCCAACATATATAAATCATAATTAAAAATGAACAAATATATAGTATAAAAACTATATACCTAAACATTACATTTTTTAAAAAATACGTTTGGTTAGAGTTAGTTTAGTTAGGTTAGAGAGAAGCAGAAAACTTACTCGTACTACTGTGATCGACACGAAATATAAACTAAAATGTTTATTAGGCGGTAGGGCATTTTTATTTTAACTAGTCAGTCATTGGGCTTGAATTTCCTTGAAAAGCTGCCGCCAAACAAACTCAATTCTTATCTTTTATTAGCGAAATATTTCGTAATCGTTACGACAGACAGTGAGTGACGTATGTGGCAGGACCGTATTATAAGGGTATGAATATAGTAAAGCAGCGACGCGACGCGACGCTTCGGGGCAGATGGATGCGAGTATCTTGGCTTTTTTGTTTGCAAACCTTCCTCGTCAATAAATTGGGTCAAGTGCATCTTATAAATTGTAAATTAGAGACGTTAAGGCAGATTTGCACTGATTGAGTTCAATTTTTCATTAAAAACGAAACATTTAACCGATTTCAATTTTTTTAAAAAATACCTTTAATATATATGCAACTATAAAAGTAAGCACATGGAAATAAATTGAACGATAACAAAAAAAATATATTTAAAATCGCTTAAGCTGCTGAGCAATGAGTACATATCTTTGAATATACACGAACAAAAAAGTACGAATATGAACCGTATTATTGGAAAACATAAAATCGATACAAGATTGACACGTCGAAGACTTAAGTGGGTGCTTATGTTCCCTATTTCGGGTAAAAAAATATATAAAAATGTGTCAATAATTTATTAATTTTAATACAGCCCGGGTGTAATTCCCTTAAATTCGTTCGTTAAATTCGACGAATGACTACAACGGTTTAATTTTAAAACGTTAAGTTTCCGATACCACGATGAACTTTGATATGGCTTTACAAATCATGCTTGAAATCGCAGGGCAAATTAGCTGGATTTTTTTATCGGTAATGGTCTTGGGACATCCTATATATACACAAATTTAGGTTAATGTTACATTTAACACTATCACTATATTTTTTTTCCAAAAAGTGTATATTGTTGCAGGACATTACCAGTCTAAGTAATGCGATAGTTAATTAATTATTATTCTATTTGCCTTTAGTATCTTTTTGTACATCATCTCACTCTTAAATGAATGATTGAGTTATTTTTTTAAACCAAGTCACAAAACGAGTATTGTCTTTTTCTGTATTTAATTAATCTAAATGATTTTTGAAACCAAAAATATATTGTATCAAAAGTTGGAAAGTATACTTTACTGAACAATTTAAGCTTTTCTGGTCTTAAGTCTTTTCTTCAAAGTGCTTTAGATATGTTATTATTAATATTATCCAAATTTAAAATGCCACCTGATTAGATTAATATACTACATGGACGGACATCTTATATGTTGATATATTTACCATATTCTCACTTAAAAACCCGATAAACACCTTACGCGTTTACTTACACGCGTGTGTAAACTAATAAATTTGAACCTTCAAATATGTACTTATGGTTAAACATTAATTATTATTATTCTTCCGTTATAAGAATAAAATCTAGCAGGAAAGTTTGGGTATGAATAGTTGAGTAAGTGGCCCGGTGCCTGCATCGTCCGACGCATCAGTATGTCCTTACACTTAACCGTCCTGGCTTTACCGAAAAAAGACGCAAGGTACTGAATCATTGCCGTCCACAGACTGCTGACACTGCTGTCAATGAACGCCGAGCCCGCTATCGATAAAAATAACTTGTTGCGTCACATATTACACGGCAGATTACACGCGACCTTTGCCATGTGCTACTCTACTTAATTATTTAAAATTCAAACAAAATCGTTACCATTCTGCAAAATCCAATATCTGCAGATAGATCACGCATTATGCAAGCGATACCGCTAAATTATGAACTGTATATTGATTTTTGAAACCAATATGCACATTTGAACGTTCAACTTAGCTTTGAAAAACGAACCTCTAGCTCCTAAGCATTTTTTTACTCAAGACAAGCCATGGAGGGTCATACAAGTGAAATATTTTTATTTCAATCGAAATCCTGATACGTAGACTGATTATTTATTATTATAAAGTTTACAACATTGATAGCATAGAATTTAGAAGTCTGTGATGCCAGACAGATGGATAAATAAATAAAATGGTAAAGCAGTAAAATAAAAAAGTTTTATTATTATTATTATTACTAAAGTATAAAAATAACCAACCATTTTATTGCTACTTCGTACTAATTAATAGTACAGATTATTATACGAATGTGTAAACGTGTAAGAAGGTTTTAATCAAACTGATAGAGGCGGTTCATTAGTGAGTTGGTAATTAAATAGGGGTTGTACCTAATCAATTGGTCTGTAACTCAATCAGTGCAGGGGTGAAAGATTTTGAAGGTTTTTTATGACATTATTTTATTATCTATAGATATGAAAAGGATAATTTGCATTGTTTGTTATTATTCAAATATATTTAAAATTGTTAATTCTTGATCTATTTTTTGGCTCACCTTATTGCTACATATTAAGTACTTTTAAAATCTTATTATACCGTATTTAAAACGGTATTATTTGAATTTTGAATGAAGTTTTTACTGAAATTAAATATTTTAAATATATTCTATTTATATTTTTCAAGTTTCTCTAATTGTATTTTCAAAATTACACAATGTTTGAGGAAAATTAAATTCGATATTTGGGACTTATCTTTAGTAGCAAAATGAAACAACGCATTCGCTGGAATAACATTTGTAATATTCTCGAGTCACAAAATATTTAAATTGTTTTAATTGCTAATCGAACTAAAATTTAATTTCATATTTTTTTATAATTAGTCCCCTACTGACTGTTTATCTAACCTTAAGCTGCTCATAGCGATCGGCGGTGCGGCGTGCACGGCACGCTATATTTAACTGCTCGGTGTAAGAATGATCCAAAGATGCCAATCGAAAAAATTATCAATGAAAGCGTATGCAGATAAAAAATCATTGGCAAGTCATTCGGCGCCAGCGAGGTCGAAGCGTGTGTGCACCTCGAGCGCCGAGCCCTGAGTCACCCGCGCCGCGGCGAGACCTGCGGGCCATATAACCGCCGGCGCCCGCCCTCCAGCGCCATTCGAACCGCCTCCACGCGTCCGACATGTCGAGGGGTAGACCGCCTGACTTCTAATTGGCAAAAAAAAACAGAACACGATAAACCACTGATTGGACTCTAGTTTTATTGGCCTTACCAATTAGCGATATTTTTGTGCGCTGTTTCAGGAGTTAATCAATTTTCAGTACACACGTTTGTATTTTCATTTATAAAGTTAATTACTTGGGTGCAAAGGTGCGGAGCGGATATTGCATTATGCATAGTGTGTTCCTTGTGTTGGTTTCGTTTTTGGGAGCCGCCCGTGGCGCCAGTTACTACCGTGAGACGCTCGAGGCCGCCCTACTTCCTCACAAATTCGAGAGAGGTAATTATTTAGGTGCTTTTTTTTAAGCTAAATTGCTTGTGCTGGAGTTAGGGAAGATGCTTTTGATTAAGTGGTAAAATGTTATCACTATAGTGTATGGATTAAGCCAGCGATTGGATTAAAACGGTGGGTCGGTCTATAAACTAATAACTTGACTAACTAGCAAATAAATTTACATAATAATTTTAACATTTTAAAAGTAACGGCTTATTTTGACAAGCTACGTTTACATAAAAATAAGTCCTTGTCCCAGATTTTTAATCCAGGGAACATATAATAAATGGTTATTTATACATATTTTCCATTCTAATCATTAACATTTCTTTTTTATAGATTTGATATTCAGGGGTCGAAATTCCGTTATAAAATTAAAATAATCGATATTATTACTTTCGTTCTTTCTATATCAATAAAAATTGTAATTATTACATATTCGTATTTACGATTTAATATTAATATTTATTAAATCAAATTAAATTTCTAAATATAATTTATAAAATTGATTGCCATATTGTGCAATAGTCGTTGCCGAGTAAAATAAATTCAATAAAAAACGATGATAATATTATTTCTATGAATCATATCTTTTGCCGATACACGAGATCATTTTTATTTATTATATACGAGTATAAATTACAGCTATCCACATTAAAATAATTAAATTGTTGATGAATCTTCCTACGTGTGTTATTAGTAACTATTTACTCGTATTATTTTATAAAGTTTATTAATTTTTATTACTTGGTTTTTTATTTCAAAAACATATGTAAATATTACCGTCGTAGTCTAGTGGTTAACGCGTTTGACTATTGTAGTGACTGCGGGTTCGAATCCGCACATTATAGTCAAACTATTTTTGACGCTTCACTACCTGTATTTCCTATGAACCTAGCACAAGCAAATTTAGCATAGTTGAGTCCAAAATGACCCATACCGTAGCATTTTTTTGAAGAATAATGTATGTAATAAAATTGTGTTTTGTGTGTATATTCGTTAAGAGTTTGAGCAAGACAAAACAGTGTTTTTGCTAGGATATACTTTTTTGTGTATAGTATAATAATTTTAAAATAATTAAGAAATTTTACACAATTTACATATTCTACAGAAATTATTTATATCAAATCTGGCTTTAGATTCTTACTCCGACGAATACTTTTCTATAATAACATTTATAAAAGAGTGGCGTTTTTAGTAAGACTTCAAACACCCTATGACCAAACCTATCGAGGTCATTGTAAAGGTATTTTGTTACAGGGTTTTGCTACGACCTCGCAAAAGGCCTGAAGCAGAGCCAGATCGACGCCAAATGCAAACCTCGAGAGACCATGATTGACCTGCTCTCCGAGTCCCCACACATTTTGGTGAGTATCTACTGAAAAATGTTAACTTTGAAAATAGTTAAAAAATCATGTAATAATGTCTTTATTGTGAGCGTTCAGCTGTCGTACGCCGCGCCGTAACGATGTCAAGGCCATTATCGATCAGCGCGGCATCGAAATTCGCGCGCAGACCAAATTGACACCATTAAAAAATATTATAAATTTGGGGATGATATTTTTCTCGTTTTTTCATATCATTTCTTACTCATAATAGGATTTCTTGCACAACACCCCTTTAAGTTTTTGGGACAACCTGAATATCTTTACGCTTAATGTTTAAATTATGATAAATAACAATAGTAATCAAACATATATCTAAATATTAACATGTTTAAATTCGTGTCGAACGCTCTCCTGACGACGCGATGTGTGATTTACCTTCGAAACGTTGGGATGATTTACATACATAGAATGTCAAAAATACGTATAATTCATATGTTATAGTACCTATCTATTTTTTTTTTTTTTAAATTAACGACTTAAATTAAAATAGTGGTAATTATGATATGGTTAAATATTATTATACGAATACGGAGAATGTACAAAATGCAAAATGTCTTTTGCTGATATGTGGCAACTAAAGTTTTTTGGTCTAGACATGAAAAAGAAAGAAAGATTCTGTAGATATCTTATCTTACAAAACGAGATGTGGATGTTAGTAAACTTCGCAATAAACGGTTCATAGAATAAGAGCAAATGGTCGGAAATAGAACGAGATAATCTGTTTCAGGGATGCTGTATCGATAACCCATCCTCAGCCGGAACTGATCGTTAACCTAATTATTGAACCGAAATCTACGCAGATGAAAAAATATTTTATCTTCTTGATTCCGCTCGAAATGTACCCACAACTTAAGGAGATATTTTGTATATATAGATAAAATATAAATAATAATAATTTATAGATACATAACGAATCAAGTAATATTTTTTGCTTACAAAATATACATAACATTTCTTTCTCTCGTAGCATAATTTGTATGCATATCCGGTAGTCTAATATAATTTAAAATGTGTCTTAGTGAGTAGTTTATCGTAAGACGATAATAAATTTATTGTAAAATGGGTTTTACTGAAACAAAATATACAAAAGAATAATGTTTTCTTTCGTTGTAACTTCTTCTTTAGTTATTTATTTATTTATTTCAGGAAACAACAGCTTACATAGTAAATACATTAAAAAAAACAATTAAAACACAAAGCCAATAATAGTTTCCTCCAAACTTAGAAAAATAGAAAACACATTCGGGGGCGAGGTGGGAGGTTATATATCAAATGGCCATTTTAGTGTCCCAATCATAATATCACTATTATAACATTAACAATTTGAATATTGATTAAGATAATATTATACAAATTACATCACGTTATGGAACGTTTGGAATGCGAAGTGACTCACAATACCTAATCAAAGACAGTGAAAATGTCAAGTGTAATCAATATTCTCAAATATGATTTATTACCATACATTAGGTATCACTTTCATCGATAAAATAATTCTTCGAAATGCTCAACTAAACGTCTTTTAGGGGATTTACCCATCGTAGTTATCAGCGACATTTTCTACGTAACGTTACAGTTAACTTTTTTTTGTATTTTATTACTTATATAAAAGTATCATCTGCACAAATACGGTGCTATTAAATGTTACATAAAGAAAGTGGTTAAATAAATATTACGTGCGTAGATATTTATATTAAGAATTATTTTTTCATTTTATGTTTTAGGATTTCTCTTGCTTCAAGTGTAGTGATTTTTTTTTATTACATAACTTAGAGTGCGATTAAAATTCAGAAAAAAAATAACCTAGCTTAATATAAAACCTTTTACTTTATCAATTGAAGGCGGCTGGTGCAAGTTATCGAGAAGTGGTAAAATATTACAGGTTTTTTCGTGTAATTCGTTTTTTATAATATGACTAAGTTACATGTAAATCCCGCCGCAAGTAGACTTATCCGGGTAAAAGGCATATTTTGTGAAGGCTTTGGGAAAATCCGATACTTAAGGAAACATCCTATAAGTGTAGATAGTCATTTTCATTTTCTGACCGCACTAGGCCAGTGCGTTTAGTCTGCGAGTCTGGTTTGAGTGTGAAAAGCCTTTTTCCCGATTATACTTGTTTCTGTATTCTTATGTTTCCTTTTTTTTAGTGATCTAGTAGTTTTCCAATTTTTCGCTTGTAATATCTTCCTCATCTCTATCAGATTTTTCTCGTTTCTTAATTATTCTTCAATACCTACTAATTTTATTGTCGATGTATTTATACAGGATGTCCCAAGGTCAATCCCAATAAAAAAAACAGCTAATAGGTCCTACGATACCTAGTGTTATTTGTTAAGAAACTATATCAAAATTCATTATGGTATTCGAGAAAAAAAATGTTGAAGTTTCTATTTAAAACCTAATATATTTGTGTAAAACGAGTTTACGTCCGCTCGACCTTGAATTGCATTCACGATGCGGCGCCCGACGTGTTTTCAGCAAGTTTAGTATGCCTGGCGAACGCTGCCGTAATATTATGATTGTTTAACACAAATTTAGTTCAAAAAATAATTAATTTGGGTATCAAATATTTTTGCATTTTTTTATATAATTTCTTACTTGTAACAGGGAACATATACACCCCCTTAAATTTACGGGAATGATCTTGGGACAGCCTGTATATATATTTGTTTATTTATTAGCATTTTAGAATCTATATTACAAATAAAAAAAAACATTTCTGAGTTCTGGACCTAGCTTTTATGATAAAAGCCAGATATTTGGAAGACTTCTCAATAATTGAATTGAATAATTGATAGTAAATTAGCTTTAGGTCAAGACGCACACCCAAGTCAAGAATTAGCTTCGTGTCAGGTATAAGCTCAATTGAGATTAAATACGGATGGCTAATTAATTTAGTTTCCCTGAAAAGCTAATCGCATTACATTTTGATACATTAATGGTTAGCTTATTTATCGAACAATATTCGGTAATGCGATTAAGATCTTCTTGTAATTTTAGACAATCTGACAAATTTTCCATTATAATAAATTTTAATATTATCAGCGTAGAGTATGATTCGAGTGAATGATGCACTAGCGACATTGGTAAGTACCAATGTCCCTAATGTAAATATTATAGAGCAAGGGCCCCAGATGAGATCCTTGAGGGACCCCGGTAGGAATAATAATAAATTTGGATCTGTGAGACGACCAACAACTACAGCTTGCTGCCGATTTGAAATATAGGATTAAAGCCACCATACAGGTCGCCGTGTATTCCGATTAGAAGCAGTTTTTCCATTAGAATTGCGTGGTCCACTCTATCTGACGCTTTAGAGAAGTCAATATATATAACATCGACTTGCGTTCGTTTATCCGTATGATATATTTATGCTTCACCAATTTCTACCTTTTTTTGTCTCCATTTTTATGCCCATATCAGTATATTCGATGTTTTTTTAGTCAGAAAATTTTGCACACATTGTCTGACCAATTTGAAAAAATGTTTTCATTTGTTGCAGATATTTCCAAATAAAGCTACGGTGAAAAGGTGTGATGGCGGCGACTGCTATGGCCAATCGTCTTGTCTCCCAATTCATACCGAAGAAGTTTCAATAGTGGTATGTTGATTATTATTGAACTCGTAAATTTAGACATTTCATTATCAATTCGTCCACTTTCTGAATTTCTAGAATTCATAAAAACATTGTATATTTTTACGATTATTAATTTGGAATACGAATGTTAGTAAAAAGTAATTACTAATATTAGATACTGAAAGGAAAGTTAAGTTATATAATGCAACTGCATTATATAACTTTTCTTTTTCTTTCCTCTTTTTCCTTCTTATCTTCTTATATCTTCTTAATTAAAGGCAGTTGCTGATCCATAAATCGATGCACTTGCAGCACATTGTTGGTTTCTTTATTTTACTGGGTGCGCATTCTCCTTTATTCACCCCCTATAAAATGTAATTAGGATATTTTGGTATGAGTATTTTAACTCCTTTTAACATTTGTTTATAGATCGTGGTAGTTTAATAATTAAGGCGGTCGCCGGTCGCCGGTTCGAATCCGCACATTATAGTTATACATTTTTAACGCTTTATTATCACCATCTCCAAGGAAATTTAGGGTCTAAAATAATTGTATATGACCTAGGTCATACTAATTCTTTAAAAAAAAAACGTTTCTACCAGCTGCTTTTTCCCATAAAGTAATGATTAAAAATTAAATTCGTAAATATGATTTGTAAGTATAATCTAATCAGAATGCATAATAATATCGCATTAATATTAAATAGATTTATAAAAATAGAATTTCTTATAGAATAAATAATAAAATTTGTTATATGTATTGGTAGTAAGTATATTAATTAGGTGGTTTAAAATGTAAACATAATACGTGGAACTGAAAAAACAAGCGATCTGAATGCAATACCTGTGTACTGCACTGTCGCTCCCCGTTCACGCCCCTCACCGCCTACCCCGCCTTCCCCGCACTCGGCAGACGGTCAAAGTGACTACTGTAACTCTTTTTCGCATCAAAGTCGCTTTGCTTCTGTTTTCCTATGGTTTTCCCTTGTCCGCAAATTGGTTTTTTCTCAATTCGTTCTCGTTTCCTGTCGCATTCCGCTGTGGCAGGCAGGCTGCCCGGGATACATATTTTATTGCAATATTTTCTTTGTTAATTACCAAAAATTTGTTTAGGATGCAAACTCTATTTACTGACGTTAGCAATCCAACACACTGAATAGACAATATTTAAACATTCAGTATTGCATATTGTAATGGAATTTAATTTAATTTTAATCTTTACATGTATCTCTGTACTTTTGCGAAAACCTGTCATCAGTTAATTTTACAAACAACTGTATGTACCATTCTTTCTTCTTAAATTATACTGTTGGTTTTCCGAATAAACGATAAATAAATAAATATTTAGATTTTAACACGCAAAATGTATTGTTATACGTGCCTAAAAAACCGTAAGGTTTAAACAAAAAAAATATGTATATATTTTATGACGCGCCCTCCCCCCTCTTGTACAATTTTGCAGATACTTATTCGGTAAAGTATATATGATATTTATCTATGGTCAACGCCTTTCCAACGACGAAAAAATGACGCACGTTACTTTATTGTGTATGTAAATTTACTTTATCACGTATGCGTTTTAACATTGTTTTAATCTCATGATAATAAAATATTATGAGCTTTGAAATGTTTACTGGAAAACATTGTAATTTATATATAAGTATGTAAATATATATATTATGTAATTTTAAAATTTTGTAGGAATGCATTGAGATATATATTTATTTGTGATTATTATGCACGTATATTTTTCAAATATTTTCGACGCAGCATCAAAACTAACGGGCGATAGCCTAGTTATTTAAGATATTTCGCATTATACTTACTATATATTTATAAGATTTGCGAGAATTAAATAAATAAATAAGTATATAGCTCATTTTCCAACAAAATTATTTTTTCTTATGAATTTTATTATTCATTGATGTTTTAATGGTACTTTCTTTTAGATTTTAATTGTTAATAAGTTCGTTTTTTGCAGGTCCGCAAACACGACTTCCATACCCGCAAGGAATGGTGTGGAGTCATCAGGGTAGAACAGCATACCAGCTGCAAATGTGGCTGTTCCATACGAAAACATCACTGTGGCCCTAAACACGAGTATTTGCCTAATGAATGCATGTGCGCCTGCAAAAACACCGACGAAAAGGCCAAGTGTCTTACAGAGGTTAGTGAGATTCAACGTTCAGATTATAAAGTTAATTTGTTCCTTAAATACCTTCTTAAAAGATTTCAGAGTTAAGTAAATGAATTTCACTTTTTTTTATTAAAACCTCCCTCTATTTAAATAGTCGTTCCTACGAGAATTTTACTCCTTTAAAATATGTGTATTTGAGAAAAACCTGTTTAAGTTTTTATGTGGTCTGTGGTGGAGGCATTTGAACTCAGATATGTTTGATTTTGTTTATTTAAATAAAATGTTTTAGTCAGTCATACGGCTTATTTTGTCGGGGAAACATTTTTCAAATGCTTTGTCATTGTTTCATGATCCAAAACTATTCATCACGTGTCGACAACTCTTGCATGTTTGCAATGTTTGGATAGTACTTTTTTATTCAACATGCCTAGCCAGATTTAACCCGCTAGAGCTCTAAGACTTAATAATTAATATAAACAATGCCAGTTTTAGTCAACAAAAAAAATGTGTATGGTCATATTAAAAGTGGAATTGAAAAAATGATTATACTAGTCTCTGGAGAACTAATTTTTATTATTGAAAATTTAAATTTTTGTTCCTTTTTATAAATCTGCACTAACGTTACAATTTATTGCAATAAAATATACCTTTCTATTTTGCGTAATCTCAAAGACGATAGATACTAAATGGTATTTTTTTTTTTCTCAGGGCCGAATTTGGGATTCCGGGACATGCAGCTGCAATTGTGCATTTAACTCCGAATGCAGCACTGGTACTGAATGGGTACCTAGCTTGTGCAGGTACGTAATATAAATATTATGCTTAATATTAATAAAATATACAAAAAACTCTCGCGTTTATTTTTGTGTATATTAGAAATTCTCTTTCCTTAATTCTTAAATTCTTAACGTAGTTTTACCCTCTATGCACAAACAAGAATGGCTATGAAATTCTGTAGCTATCATATAATATCAACATGTTTCTATACATTGTTTAGTAGTAGTAAATTTTTTAACCAGAACTGACGTACAGCTAGGCCCTACAGGCGACCAAATTCTGATGCGTTGCTTCATTTTCTATCTCTATCAAGTATCTCTGTCAAGTATTGCTCAAGGCAATAGTATCATGAAATTCTTTCAAATCCTAAATTTTAAGATCATTTTAGTTTTTTTTAAATTTTAACTCGTAGCTAGTAATGAAACAACAGGGACATCGCAAGCGTACATTAATAAAGTTGATTAATATGTTCTAAAATACAATATACTTTGTTTATTTATAACAGATGCATGAGGGTGGTGGTGGAGGATGAAGAAGATGGCAGTCCAAAACAAGAAGACAATGGATTAAGCTTCGTACTCATTTAATCTAAATGCAACTTCATTTGATCGAGTTCAAACTCTGCCTTAACTGACTGATTTCCGAAGAATCTCAAATGAAAGTTTAAGATATCAGAATTTCTAATTGTATTTATTTAGAATTGTAAGCAAATAGAATAAGTTTTTCCGTTTGGTATTCTTACAACCTATCAGTATTAAATTATAAAATCATTTTTTTTAAGAACATAGAAAATCCCAATATTGTTGAAATAACAATTATAATGTATTTCATAATGAAACTTTTAATGTAATTAAGAATATCATATATATTTTAATTTATAATAACCGAATATTTTTTTTTTTGTTTGATATAGATAGTTTCAAAACATAAGTTGCTAAAAAGTTATAACTTATTCCTACCAGTTACGAGTATCTGTTTATGTTATGAACTCAAGATATTTATTATTTTAATTATATAATAAATACCTAATAGCTCTGTTACACTCGTAAATATATTATATTTTAATTTGATTTGTTTACATCATGTTAGAATTACCACTTATTACCAGTTATTTTATTATTTTGTTCGTTTTATTTTATTATATTTTTTAGCTATATAGTTATAACTTAATATTTCAATATATGTAACTAATTCCTATGTGTTTAAAAATACCTTTTAACTTAATTGTAAAAAAATATGAAACTGTGTTTTACAATTTAAGTAGCAAAATTTTATAGAAAAATTTGTATAAAGTCATTATTTAAAATTTAATATTTGCTCAAATTATTTAAATTTATTATGTACACTTTTGAAATAAAACTTAGTATTATTTTATTTAAAGTAAATATAACACAGGGTATTTTATTATTTTGTGTCTGTTTAGAATAGGTAGAAAAACAGTTCATTGAATTGAAGTAATTTTAGATTCACTACGTAACCTAATTATATCAGTATTTAAAATATTTATTTGTTGTATTAAATTATTATTATTTGTTTTAATCTAGTCAATGGACTATTATTGAATATTTATATAGTACGCAATGATTGTAAAACAATGTGACGACGAAATCTTTTGTGAATACAAAATAAATCTAGTTTATTTTTAATCGCCTTATTATTTTATTTTTAGTCCTTTTTTACTAACCGTGAGATCGAAGGTTTAGTTTTAAAAAATGTTTAATGAAAGAAGAACACCTACCTACCTACAAAATATTTCATTTACAGGAATTAGGATATTTTTTTCTCATTTTTTTTTTTTATATATGTATAGCAACGTTAACGTTTAATTAGGGTCAAGTGTTATACCTACCTATGGACATTTGTACCTGTAGATACCACCGTTTATTTGCTTTACCCATATTTCAAAAATCCCCTTCACTGTTAATAAAACCCTTCAACCTCTTTATCGTATAGCCTTTCAATAAAAACTGTAAATATCCCGCATTAGTACTGTTTACTTCTCTTTAATCTTAACTGTAATCTACAAAAATGAATCCGTCTCAAATAATTGCTTGTTGTATCTCTGGGCATTTTCAAAGCCACAAGAAAAGCTAGTAATAGAGAAAGAAAGAAAGAAACAAGAGTGGCCAAGACACGCTGTAGCTATCATATAATATCAACTGCTTCTATACATTGTTTAGTATATTTTGTGATTTTTTTAATCAGAACCTAACGTCACTTGTGCCGGCGGTACTTTTAAACCATTCGATGTGCGTTTTAGATGGCCATTGAGGCAACAGTGATTTTTTTTTTTTAGGTCTGAGTAGTTTATAATAAAAAAAACATTAATAGTTTACATTCTTTCAAATCATCAAAAATTCTACCGCCATTTTAGTTTTTTTTGTAAATTTTGACGCAACACGGACGTATTTTTTTACGCTAATAATTATCACTTTCATCCTTATCACTCAATATCCGCTATAATATTTGACATAGAAGTATTTTATCCGGATTAAATTGTTTCTTAGATTCTTATCAGTGGAGAAGGTGAAGTTCATGTTAATGAAACCAAATGTTAGGCATTTTATGTTTTGACTTGATACTGGTTGAGCCGACGGGACGGAAGTGGTGTTAAATGCTTATAGCTATTTCAGTCGAGGATATGAGGAAAATATACTTAAGTATATTAAGAAAAAAATAAATTTCCCAATTTATACAACTTCTCAAATTAATCTAATCTAATTGAAGTAATTTAACGTCTCGATACAATAACTTGATATGGACAAAACATATCGCCGAGCGCCGATTACATAGATCAAATCGCGGCTGGAATTTCCCAAAATATGGGTATTTTGGGATTTATAAGGCAATTATCATGAAGTAGGTAAATGTCTACCAAATCTACGTGATGCCTATCTCTTAACCAATGGGATATATCGAGAGAATAAATGATTATATTCCGAGCACGGAGGACTAAAATACTAGTCAATAGCTACGAACGTAGACACCACTTGCATTGCATGTAAAACAAATTAAAACACTTTAATTTCAGACTAAATCGTTAAACTAACAATATTTATTTATTCATATAGGAGCTACATCTTTGTAGAAAAACTTGTCTGTCCTTAAAAAAATGTTTATTCATAAAATCGTATTTACGGGTTTATAATCACAGGTATAACCCAAAATGATGTTTATTTACAATAAGAATATTTTTTTAATCGTTAAAAAGAAACGGAAAAAAAGAAATAGAAAAAAATAGAAAAAAAAAGTAACAAATATAGAATCAATTCAGGGAACAATGCAAATGGTCAGTTTGTAATGGTTACTGCTAGAGTATGTCAAAGTACCTTATAATTTGTTTTCCAATTACGATAATTCCTCTGCTTTTTCCTTGCATTCTTTGCAATGGTCACGGTCGGATAACATTTCATTTTATTGTCACGAAACTTGATTTGTCACGAAACAAATGATCACTTCCACCACTCATAACAATGCAATCCGCCATGACGATATGTCAAAATAGCACTCCCTGAGGCTGAAAGTGTTACCATTTTTGTTCTGAACGTTTTATTTTTCGGGTTTAATTTGAAACCAGTTTTTCTAAAGCAACATTAGAAAATGGCTCCTTCGTTCTGTCATTTAGAATCACTTTACAAAAAGAAGATAACTACAAAATGGTATTTAAATCTTATTTTTGACCTATACGAGAGAGCCGTATCTTAAATTCCGTAATTATTTACTAGACTTATATTTGATAATTATTTTTAATAGCGGCAAATCGATAAAATAAGAAAAGTAGAAATTTTAAAAAATAATCGATGTATGATTAAAATGAAGGATTTTTGTGAAATGAGATTATTTTATGAGTGACTTATATATGAAGTTGATGAAAATGAAAATAACGAATATGTAAAATTAAAGCACACCATTAGTGTGTGCATTATTTATATAATTGGTTTGTAAAGATATTTGTCTTATTACTAATACAATGAAATATAAATAATATAATATAAAAAAATATTAATAATTAAATACAAAAAAGGTTTGTTCTATTTACAAGGACCGCAATGCGGCTAAAATACATAATAAAATATTAATTATAGCATAATAAAATAGAATAATTATACCTTAGATTACGAGATATGATAGTGAATAGTCAAAAATAAAATTGTTAATTATTATTCCTATTGAAATTTATTTTTAAATCAGGTTGCGCTCACTCAGCTCCCATGCGATGACTCCAATGGCGAAATGTACCTATGCCCTATGTACCTATGAAATGTACCTCTGTAATAAGTAGGCCGATTTTCGACATTTTTTATTTATTAAACAGCAAAATGAAAAATTGGATCTGTTATTCATAAATTTGGAAAATAGGTTCTACGTGTAAGTTAATACTGAAAATAAAGCTATACTGTTTTCACGCATCAAACTGTCATGTAAGCTAAATCTCCCTACTTTACTCCAATACATGCTTCAACTTGCGGTACGAGAAGCGACTACGGCGACCTAATTTATGTGTATATGTTAATATAATAATCATTTTTCTTTACTGATAAAATACAGCTTAGCATCATCATCTTATGAGCAACAGCAACAGCATCATCAACAGTGCCTTTTGAGTAATGTTATCTAATAGACAAACATATTACAATAAAAATAGTTCTATTTTATTCTAAGGACAAAATAAGTCATTGCGTATTATAATATTAACATGTATTTTAAGTGCAGTCGGTTCTGTAGATGCTACAATGATTTTTTACTTTTTAAATTTTATACAGATATTTTTTTTACCAAATATTACGGGCAAAGCCCTCAGGGTGCGCAGAGTCAGCATTACCCGGGCAATGTCAGCATTGTACCAGATACCGTAAGAGATAAAGAGGTACAATGCATTTTTTTTTGGGTTGAAGATACTTTATTTAAACCAGCTAGATGGTTTCTTCTTCTGCTGGTTGGTGGCTAGCTTTTCTAGAAAAGTATGAATTCTATCATTCTGTAATCAAAATGTGTGTAGTGGGTTGACAACGTTGATTACGGGCTTTCTATCTCTACTCTTTTATTTATATTTCGATTTGTAAATTTTGAGTATTTACAGAATAATTGCTTGAAAGATTGTCATTATTGTATTCCACAATAATATAATAGGTAATATATAGGTGTGTAACGATTTAGTAATTAACAAACTCAAAGTATTGGCAACATCAAAATGTTGAATTTTACTTATATAAAAAAATAAAATACAATTAGGCTGTAACATGATATATAGATTATTCATAGTCCATGTAGGTATTATTCAGGTTTACTGTTTTAATAAGGTCTGTTACTATTCTTATTTTAAAAGTTATTTTAATGTAACAATATGAGTAATGTATAGATAGGACCTATGCAAAAACCCTTAGAAAAAAAAACAAAAATAAACTAAAAGCAGACCAGACTATTACACCTAGTGACTTACCCTGATATACACGCATAAACACACACGCATATACAAGAGCATGAAAATAATTTTACTTAGGTGGAGGGGTAATTATTCATGTTACCTCTTTGGAAGCAATATTAAACATTATACTTTTTGACTATGGAAGACATTAGGAATGCCCAACTGTTAAAAATACTGGTTCCAAACATTCATTAGACCGTGTAAACTAGACTCGGTTCGCTTAAGTAGTCGCCGAAGTTGGTCCAGGTGTAGTTCCAATATTTGGGGTCGCCCCTGGGATCCCAAGCAACATTGGCTGCCGGGACAGAAGTGGCGTTAAATGCAGACAACAAATCTTCTAGCTCTTTCAGTTTTTTGGGATCGCTGAAAAGATAAGAGTATTTTAGTGTGGAAACATTTATACGCGGGCCTGGGGTGTGAAACAAAATGCGTCTAATCGAATTCGCGCCCGGCTGACTTCGGATTTAAAATCAAGTTTGCTCTTTATAAATAAAATACCAGTGTGAGAAAACACAGAATTGCATAACATCAGAATACCATTATTGCAATGCAATGCATTCACAGACGACGCTGATGCTTACACATATTTACCGTGAGTTCCGGCACTAACGCTTTTTTTACTTTATTTATTTAGTTACATAAAGACCTAATATTAACTATAGCATCGAGTGGAAACTAATTATTAATTTATCTTTAGGAACGGGGACATCATCGATGTATTTTCATGTTTAGGTAGGTTTAATAATGCCCTACTTCTTACACGGCCTTCTCAATTATTGCTAAATAAATAATAGTGATATTGGTCATTTCAGCGTCTTTATGTGTTTGCACGTGTATTTATTTGTTTTTTTTAACTGTTCGACGTTTCGAATAGATATATAAATTAAATAACCTGATACGGACAAATCTTATCGCAGATTAAATAGATCAAATCGCCGCCGGTATTTCTCAATATGTGGGTTTTTTGGGGTTTTTAGATGCTTATCGTAGAGAAGAAAAATTATACGCGATGTTGCCATTTGCTTAATCAATGAAATGAAAAGATAGGTGAAATTATTTTTCACTTAATTATGATATATTTAAATCTCTATACTGGCTTGGCGATAAAAAATATTACTTCATAAGTATTATAAACTCACAGTGCCATCTGTGGTCGAATAGCCAATAGCAAATAGTGAATAGCAAAATATCAGTTTACCATATTCCCCTCTTACACTGCAACCGCTTACCCCACCTGACCAAAAAGATGATGTCAGGGAAGGTAGGAAAACAGTCCAGTTTTCAATTCGGTCGTGTGGCGCTGACGAACGTAAAACCCGCAAAACTTTCGCAATATGCTATAAATTAAACCAACAGTGTCAGTGTATAGTGCAAACTGCAAACCAGGAAAGATAGCTCTCTTCGAGTCGCCGGCAGCCGACACAAACCGTAAGAACCTGCCTGGCATCTTTCTACCTATTGTCAATCCTCGCAAATTGCATAAATCCGTATTGTTGGCCTGAAGTGTGCCAAGTCATCTGGTACAAAAAACTACAGTCCCGCTATATATTAATTCAGGCCATATCAATACTTATCTGGTATCTATCGAACGAAAGTATAACGTGACAAAATAAATCGAGAAATTATGGGAAATGCCTCAGAAGCAATTCTGACGCTGACCGTCGGATGTTTTTTTAAGAAAACTTAACTTCCATATTGTAAAAATATATAGAAAAATCTCCTACTTATTTTATATATTTATTTAAGTACAAGAAAGAAGAAAAAAACAAATTTAATATGTCTAAACTTAGAAACAAACTTATAAAATAAAATTATAACTTGATCTACATATATTTCACGGCATATTATCTAAAATTACTAGTGTTTTCTGAAATAAATGTAAGGCAATATGTATCGCCTTTAAATTTTATTGACAGCAAAAAGTGATACGTATTTTAGTATAATAGCTTGTGATTACTTAGATTAAATTCATTAAGCACGCGTTCGCGCCGAACCGTTTAGCTGTGAGACCCACATAAAAAAATAGTAATAACTTATTATACGCACTAACCTTTCGGCTAGATTTCTTTCCTCGCAAGGGTCTTCTTTAATATTGTACAGGCAGAGCTGTCGCAATGGATTACATGGAATCCGCTGGAGAGTAATATTGCATATAATAGTTGCTTTAGATCTGAAATATAAAGACAATCGAAGGTTACATTGTACAGAGTTACATTGAAGGTTACATTGTACAGAGGCAAAAAAATAAAAATTAATATTGGCAGTCGAAAGACATCTGAATTACAACTCTCTTAGTTTTACGATATGGCAGATGCTACTAAATATAATAGTTGATTTTTAGTTTGATTACTTTTCCAATGATTTCTTGTCTTTCTCTTAGAATCTTTATATTTTCAAAGTGTTTTTCTGCCATTCTAGCTGACGTGAACTTCGCGAATTCCACCCGAGTTAACTTGGTGACAATCCTAAATAGTTTCAATGATTATAATTATTACTTACGGCCGTCGAAACCCCACTTTTCTCTATATTCCGGTAATTTTACCTTGCTTTTAAAGATACTCTTGCAGTTGTGAGAGCATGCAGACTGCAATGCTCAACATTTTCTGTTGTAGCTCCTCGAGCAGAATGGCTTGTTTCTGTTCTATCTTCGTCAGAATGTCGATCTTGTCAATACGCAAATGGGTGACTGGTATTCATTGTCCTATTATTATTATTGTATGGATTGTGTTTTCGGGTATATGCATTGGGTAGTTCCGACTGCCGTGTTGTTGCCCCAATTATGCGAGGGCCAATAATAACAGGCAGAATATATTTCGCATGCCTGTGATTGATTGCGTTTCTTGTTACTTAACGCGCTTTCAGGGCTGAGCAAGACGCAAGATCCGAAAAATTACCTAACCCGATTTGACTTTTTTAACCTGATTTGATTTGAAAATGTATGAGTAGATTTTAGCATTTAGTTTTCGAGTTTATATCCATTATTTTTATATTTTTTGTTAAAATATCATCCTTTCCTTATTTCATCTAATTAAATGGTTACATAATATTTGGCAATATTTTACACTAAAGAGTTAAAAAGGCGAGAGTTAAAAAATGCATTTTTATAAAACTTATCGCTGGGTTTAAACCGACATCCTGCGCTCTCAAGTACAGGACCTCTTTAGAACCTTTATAAATATTATGCTATCCAGCACTTTATCAAAAAATTAAAAAAATATTCAAAATTTTTCAATATTGTCAAAGATTGTGTCATTTATCTTTTCAGGCGATTTGCCGCTATTAAAAAACAATCATCAAATATATATATATTACTAGCTGACCCGGCCACGCGTTGCTGTGGCTAAAGTTTTTGTTATATTACATTATAGTAAACAATCTAAGAGGAACAATAAGAGAACATCAGTCACGGAGTCCACTATGCTTTTTCACACAGATGGTATTTGTAAAAAAATATGGTGATCTCCTTATTTGACTTTCTACTACTATAACCCTTTAGTACAATGAAATTATTTACGAACAAAGACGAAAATGTTGATACAAATGAGCAACGATGATGATGATGATGTTGAGCAATGTGTATACAAATTCACTGGATTGAGATTTGAAGGGGAAGTACGTTGAACACAATTAATTAAAATGTTCTTACACTTGATACTAAGCAGAAATCAATAGGTAAAAAATAAAAATTTATCAGATTTATTATTTCCATTTAATTTTATAACAAATATAAGTATATTACAGTATAATACAGTAAATTACATGTGACGCTTAAACTCATGAATGAGGTAGGCAAGGCAGACAGTCTTAAACTTTTAAACATTAATATCTTTTTTTTGAATTATAAATACTTTCAATTTCAATTTAATTTAACACCAATCGGTGCACAATGTTTTTGGTTAACCTGTCTTTAGCTAACACAAATAGATTCGACGGTTTCCCAACACGTGAACACGCAACATATAGTTGCCCATGAGAAAAACATGGATTTTCCAAATCTAAACCACAAATGGACATTGTTTGACCTTGAGATTTATTTATAGACATGGCGAAAGCTAAACGAATTGGAAACTGTAGCCTTTTGAAGGGTATGGTAGAATCTGATGGTATCATCGGAATACGTGGCAGCAGGACCACTTTTCCTTTAAACTTCCCAGCCAAAATGGTTGCTTCAAGAATGTTTCCGGTGATCTTTTTGATGACCAAACGCGTACCGTTACATAATTGAGGTGGATTCAAATTACGGAGGAGAATAATAGGGGAACCAATCTTTAATCGAAGATTATGTGGTGGCATTCCAGGGATATCTAATGAATTTAAAAATTCAATCGGAAAATTTACACTTTCATTTTCATCAACAACAGTATCGATTGATTTAAAAGACATCAGATCGCCTGGTAACAACTGTTGTATCTGGAAGTTAATTTCGTCAACATCAACGTTTTTGGCTGCCAAAATCGCCCGTTGACTAAGCCATTCATGATTCAAATAATTATTCTGTATATCCGGGAAAATACTCTGAATCAATTCAGTTTTATCCTGAACAACAGTGCAAAAATTGTCTGGTAGTTTAATGCATTGCGTATTTGGTTGCAGTTTTATTTTACCGTTCCCAATATCTAGTAGTTGTTCGGAAAATATTAGTGCTGATGGATCATTTTGCAATTGTACTCGCATATTTATGGTCAATCGAAGTGTTTCAACACTTCGCCATAAGAATGATTGTTTCAAACATGCATTAATCTCATCCGCGAAAGTAGAGCGAGGTATAACCGGTAAGGTCTGCCGGAAGTCACCAGACAAAAGTAAGATAGCACCACCGAAAAGTTTATTATTGCTGTTTAAATCTTGCATAGTTCTGTTTAATGCTTCAAGTGAATATTTGTGTGCCATTGTGCACTCATCCCAAATTATTATAGAACTCTTCCGCAACACTGCAGCTATTCCACTATTCTTTTTGATGTTACACATTGCATCTGGTTTATTATGAACGTCCAATGGCAGCTTGAATGTTGAATGTGCTGTTCGCCCACCATCCAGTAAAGTAGCCGCAATGCCTGACGATGCTAATGCTAATGCGATTTTTTGTTGCGACCGTATTTTGGCAAGAATCAACGATATTAAAAATGTCTTACCGGTTCCACCGGGTGCATCCAAGAAAAAAAAACCGCCTTGTTCAGCAGCAACAGCCAGCATAATCCGATCATAAATAATTTTTTGTTCTGCTGTCAGTAATGGTTCACTGTTCATGATAATTGTTGCTAAACTTCCATGGTCATATTGATTTTCTCGTTGTAAATCGGTATTGACTAAGTCGGTGGCTGGACGATTAGGTGATGGCATACCATAATGATTAAATGGTAAATTTGAACTAAGAACACATAAATCCTCGATCAAGACCAATGCTTCATTGTACATCTCTGGTGTATAATCTATGTTTTGGCATTGATTTGTTTGTCTAATTCGGTGCAAGATGTCTTCTGTCATACAATTTTTATATTTTTCCCACAAAGTTTGTGCTTGCGAGGGATAACATGTCGCCAAAATAATTGCAAACAACTGACGAATGTTATTCGGTGTTGATGTCAACGCAGCATCAGCAAGCGTTAAGTCCCAATGGTTATCGTCTTCTAGCAATTGCAGTTCACGACATGCATCCTGGTATGTATTGAATACTCGACCATTAGCTGTTCGTAAAAATTCAAAAGACGTTGGTCCGGGAACATTCACCAATAACAAACGTAAATAGAAGCACTCACGTTGCTTTGGATGTACCGTGTAAAGTCTCCCCAATGTCTTAGCTTTGAATATGCCTGTAATGGAAGGATGTGGTTTTCCTTGTTTCCGTGGCTCCCATTTTTTACTGGATTTGTTCCATGTGAAATAACGTGGAACATCACCATACACCAATGTCTTCGCGAATTGGCCAAAAACATCAGGTTTTTGACACAATGTAAAAAATTCAGTTAGAGTCGTTTTCGGAGCTTCGAACGCTCTTTGGAGAACATTTTCTTCAGTGAAGTATACACGTTGACCGTTTTCAAGATGTATTGCCAGATGTTGGACAGCAGGATCTCTTTCGTGGATGGGAAAGCTGAGAATATGCCAAATAGCTTCATTGCTGCTAATGTATCTGCCCATTTGGTATCGTGCTATTTCGTCATTTTTATTTATGTTTTTTACTTCAAATATGGCCAAATCACTGCCTTTGTTTACATATTTACAAATATACTTAATTGATTTAACAGAACTGCAAAGCTCAACATTGATATGAGCTTTGTAAGTTTTTGAAAGTAGTGGTGAGTATGGTACCACCCACTGATTATCAAACTCAACTTGATTTGGAAAGTTCGGCAGTCGCATTGTAAATGTGTGGCCACCATTCTCAGTACTTCTGCGGCGATACATTGGATAACCATCAATATCCGTGATCGTGTCATTCGTATGCGGCTTTGGGAAGTTTTTTTTACATTTTCCATTTTCCATGCACGGTGAGGTCATGTTGAAAACACCGCATGGCCCATGGATCATGTGTTTGGTGACAATATCAAATAATTCTTGATCAATTAATGGGTCTGGAATTTCGGCTGAAATTATTTGATCGATTTCTTCAGGACGGATTCTATCTTTAAGCCAAACCAAAATGTGGGCATGAGGCAAACCTCGCTTTTGCCACTCTATCGTATACAGCCAACAACGTGTGATACCAAAAATTGTATATTTAACAATAAAATCAATTAAGGATTTCAATTTTTGTTTAAACACACGTGCAGTTAAATCATGACGATGAATGGCTTGTTGTCCTGGCAATAGTAAAGTTTGTATCTCTTCCCAATTCGGATTACATGTGAATGTAATAAATAAATCCGGTCGGCCGTAATGACGTACGTAAGTCATCGCATCTTGTATGCATGCATGTTCCGTGCCGTTCCGTATCGACATCTGTCAGTTTTATGACTGAATCTACCAGCATGTTCACCTAATGGTACTTTGTCGGCTTTTATGACGATTTGATAATTGTCATTTTGCAGTCGTGGCGAAACTCTTTTGATCAATTGAATTAGTTGATTGTGATCTTCTAAAAAATTTTCCAATAATATCACAATTGCTCTTTCCTCTGCTTGTTCAATAAAATTATACTGGCACCGAGTCGTCACGCGCTCTTCACAATCGCCCATAAAATAAAAAGGTATCGACATCTGTCAGTTTTATGACTGCCAAATAATAACGGACAAAAAATTAGCGATAAATTAAAATTGCGACTATAATTTGAGATTTAAACTATCCTATCTCTCAAGTGCACATCGAACTGCACATGGTGTTCAAATTTTATTATTAGTCCATTATTTTATTATTAGTCCATTGAGGACAAACATTGTGACACGAGATTTATATATATTAAGATTGCATTTTGCACGTTTGAAATTAGCGACCGCATTCTTAGTTTCAATTTTTGCCTATCTATTTTTAAAGTAAAAATTCTTTGCGAACCTTGTATAATTTTTATTGGGCAGTGTATGAATCTAATACGACACGCTATTCAGGTTACGTTTGTGTGTGTATCTTTGTAATATTTGTGTTTCTTATGTTTTGCTTTTTTGGTTGGATTAAAATCTTTATTACATTGGTTGTGTTTTATGTGAGTACGTGAAATTGATAAGTAACTAACTGTATGAGTAATATGGTGTTAGGAATCGAACCTATACATATAGATATTCATAAGGGATCAGCTGTTAACGATAAAAGTGTAATTACTCATATATTATAGCACTATAATTTAGCAAAGTTGAAATTCTTTCTCTAACAAAACATACTCTTTAAAAAGTTTAAAAAATTTCAATGGGTGACTAGCTCCTTCGCTCTCGACACTTCAAATAATTTCCTCATAATACCTACTAAATTTATAAAATTCCCTTTAAATCTTTTTATTTACAACCTATACATTAACAATTTTGAATCAAATTTTGTTCACTGCGTAATTTTGTGTAGAGGTAATCTGTAACATTATATCAATATGACTGCAGTAATATATTTGATTTGTTTTTCTATCAGATTTTTATTAGATTATTAGGCTCTATTAGAGATTTTGATTTATCAATACTAAATCTGACTGGTGTACAGATGCAACATGCAGCATTTCGTGTAGATTTAATCCTAAGTTAAAAATAAAAATAAATGATGATCGCAGTCACTCTTTATATTCGCTATTCCAATGTAATCACGCGTGTTATCCAAAGAACTAGCGAGAGCCCGTGCGTAGGAAAATGATCGAGCTAACAGCCTGTTAGATTTATTCGCGTCCGTGCAGAATATCGAGTCAAATTCATACTAAAGGCGAACTCCTTGGGCCAAAGTACTCCAAAGTGATTTTTAATGGGTGTTACGTGTAGGTAGGCACTGAATTGAAAAGTCGATTATAACGTTTTAAGTGTGTAAAATTATAATTCCTGTTTTTACTAAAGAGTTCTTCGACTTGAGATGAAAAAGAATATCGGTTTAAACCCAGCGCCGAGTTTTATAAAAAAGAATTTATACCTATATTATACTCTATTCGGCTGGTTCGAAGCACGAATCCTAACAATTTATTGGCACGCACAGATATGCTTCGCATGTGCAAATGAAATGTTAGACGCGAGTTAAACAAAACCCCCAGGTCGCGAATTTCGTCGCATCTGCGAATAATCTCATTGCCCAGAGAGATTAACAAAACTTAGTTTTTCGCGGAAGGTTCCTGAGGAAGACAGCCACTCTGAGAGATGATTGATGTCATCTTGTATAAGATGCGCGTCAAATAGTGAAGTCTCTGATCGGTAAATCTTCCCATCGTTCACATACAGATTCGCAAACTACATTTTTTTGCTGCGGTAAAAATATTATTAATAAATAAAATATAAAATAAACCACCTAGCGCGGCCCTTGGTGGATACCAGAATACTCATTGAAAGTATCAGAAACTGAGTCTCCGCAAGACTTCTATTTCGAAAATAGCTTGCAACTAAGTTTAAAAGGTCGATTGAAAAACCAACGTCAAATAACTTTTTCAGTATTATGCCGTGATCTATTTTATCGTAGGCCTTCGAAATATCAAAATAAATCGCATTCGTTCGAATATTTGCATCAAGATTGCGGGCTACTTCATTGGTAAAAACACTTTAAGCGTCTTTAGGGTGTCTGCTAGTAGAGTTCGCGGTAACTTTTGATCGCACCTCCCAACCACAAGAGTGAATGGGAGATGGCGATCACATGAACGCGGTTCTCACACTTTCTTCGCTTGCGATTACCCATCTTGGAGGGCTTTGTGCAGGTTGGTCAGGTGTGACTCGAATAGCGAGCATTTTCGACTTTTGCTTGGCCAACTTCCTACAACCAGAGCATTACCCGTTTGCTTAAAAGTATATTAAACTAAAATACGTCCCTCTCTCACTTAAACATCAGTAAAAATTCCCGCCGGCCACCTCTACGGTTATATTATTAACCTAATTATTACTTACTAGCGTATTAATGATTGTTCATTAAAAAATATCTTCCCTTTAGAATTTAACTAAAGTTTTGACTAGACCATGATTCCTATAAGAGGAATATTTTATTCCTAAAATACTTCCAGTGTAAGCCTAATTCATTCGAGAATTGTTTCTTTGTTGAATAAATTATTATAATTTTAATAAGGTTTCGATCTTTAGACGCTGAGAACCCAATAAAATTACCCTTGTAGATTATAAAGTTTATTGATAGTCTCATGCGAAATTAAACTTCAATTTTTCTGCAGAAATTCGATAGCTCAGTTATATCCCAATTCTACTTGACAATCGCCAATGAGACTCTGATTCGTACTTTGAATTGGGAGTATGATTCCCACGCTAGGATCTATTCCAAAGCCGGTGAACTAAAGTTTTAAAAAAATAAAACATTACCCATATAAAAATTGCGTTTTTATTTTTTCGAACGCAATTCTAACTTCATAATTCTATGTTTTCTTGTTTCGTACTGATATTATAAAAATACATACTTTAGTATGTTTTTGATTGATTTATGAACTAACGGTGCAAACGGTGTGTTACTCGATGGCCACAAGAAAGCGCTTACTTGCTCCTGGGCCCTTTCGCATCGAAAACGCTTCGCTGAACTGTTAAATCTTGCAATCATTTCTTCTGAGAAGTACAGTATTTGACAGTTGAGCGAAGCGTTTACGACTCGGAATGGCCCGAGAGAACCTCGTCATCCGCTTTTAATGAACCTACCTTCCTCTCGCACCCTGGACAGTGGACAACTCCTCCGGTTGGAAGGACTATTGCACCTCTACTTTAAAGCGCGAAACCTTCAACTCCCTTTAAAATCTTATATTGACATGAATACCATTTACCTCAAAAATCACTTTTCCTGATGCATCGTGCATAAGTATTTTAGACATGAAATTCTATGGCCGTGAAAGTTTGTAGGTAAGATTCGTTTGTGTAATCAATTTTGTTTAAAATACGAAACACAAATAAAAATAAAAAAAATAAGATACGATTCCGCTACAACCTTGGATCCTTGGAGTAGGGATTTTATTTATTGGTTGAAACATTGACTCGCAGACTACAAAGGCAAACAAATAAACAATAATATTTTTCGGTATATAATTATGACGGGTGCAATATTTTACTTTCCCAATAAGTCAAATAGGGATTCTACTTGTCGATTTTCTCAGTTACAAATCGCAATGAAGTATGTATAAACCAGTGTGTTACAGGTGTATACAAATATATGTCCTCGAGCGTACATACCGTGGCGGCTCGTGGCTCTGCGCTCAAGATCGCTCGGCTGATCTCTTCCCATTGTGCTGGATGAGAGATGTTTTTCGTCGCCCTCTGATTGGGATTTACTCTCATTGTCATCGTAATTAAAATACTATCAGCCATCCACTATAATTACGCACTATTTCTTGTTCGCTCCATTATAATTAACACAACTACGGTGACATATTGCGAACATACGATCATTTTTATTAATTTCGCTTTCTTTCCACTTTTGATTTTTGAAAACGTTATATAGTATGTATATGTCAACCTAAGGTCAACATAGCCTGCAAGTTGCTTGCCGAAAACCCGCGACACCCCAGGACGCATATTGGGGTATATGGGATAGATATTATTAAAATGCGAAGTTATGTCTATAATTGGAAGCTTTATAGAATTCAATATAGCACAATATTTAAGAGAATTGCCTCGAATATTTGGAATACTACTATAAAATTTTGTGTGTATGATTACACCACGCTCCTTAGAAGTAATAGTAAGTTGATTTTTGTAAATATTTGAAAATGATCTCCACATCTGGCATAGAACTTCCGCAAAAAAAACTTTGATTTAACCGCCCAGGAAAAGCATCAATTTTTACCAATTTTTTTTCAATAAAAATTCACTATTCTACTTAAGATATTTAATAAAATAATATATGTATATATTATTAACCTAATTTTGATAATTCTTTTTTTGAAATAGTGTCAATTACCCTTATATTTTCGTAAGTCTCGCAATAAACTGAGACCTTCAACTAAAACGGTTACGGACAAAATGGTATTATGAGTCGATGCATATTGCGAGCGGCTCAGGTTTTTGTTACTTGTAGATCTCGTGAGAGTTATTAATTAGACTACTAAATTCAGACGTAGTTTTCACAAAAAAACAGGTAGTTTTCGGTTGTTTCCGAGTAGTCTAAGAGGCTTTGCCCTCTGGCCATTTTAAAGTTTAAGCACTTTATTGGCATCTTATTTAAAATATTTATTTTAATTATAAAAATATTGAGATATACCTAACAGTTAACACCCATTACGTAAATAAAACAATATATTATTCTTATATCTCATAAAAAATAATGTAAATTTGGCTTTTTACTTTAATATAATTTATACGGAATAGAATATAGCAAAGGATAGAGTTCTAGCGCGACCTATCAGACTTTAAAAGAAAATACTTCTAGTAAATTATCAAGTATTGATTTCTTAGCTGCTGAGGATTTAATTCTCTTATATTTTTTATTGAAGACTTGTTTTTTCGCTCTCATGAAATTAATTACACGATCTGTCCGAGTTAGCTGGTTGGGTGGTCTTGCAACAATAAACTCACCTTTTTGTAGTGTATTTATGCGTGCTAAATAAAGTGTTTATTATTATTTAAAGAAGAAAATGGTTATTAGTATATCTAATCTGGTTGGACGAAATCATTTTCTAAATTGATTGAGAAACTGCTGGCCAAGCTGAACTTTCATGCATTAGTGGTTTTAGTTGTGTCATGGGCCTGGAAATAACCAGGAGGTTAGAGGATGGCTGTTCTCTATCTGCAGTATGGGATAATTAACCTTTATGACAGATTTTTTTTTATCCTATTCCTTCGAGTGGAATTCCGATACTGTCCATGTTGTTCCTATTTTAATTACTACGAGGTGTGTTCAAAAAGTATCGCGAATTTTGAATTTTCGCGGGTTACGTATATTCGAATTTCGATTTTTTTGTGGCATTATGTTGGTACTCATGTCTCTCACTTATGCCGACAAGCTCGGCCATTTTGAATGTTCACTTAATTGTTGACAGCTGCTTTGCTGGCACGTGTTTTGGATCGTCTTCGATTTTTACCTATTCAAAAAAATGGATCACAGAACCTGTATCAAATTTTGTGTGAAAAACGAAATTAAGTGCGCGGATGCATTCCGAATGTTGACTGTGGCATACGGAGAAGCTACCTTGGACCAAAGCAACGTTTATCGGTGGTACAAAATGTTCTCAGAAGGCCGAGAAGATGTGAACGACGAAGAGCGTGCCGGACGCCCGAGCACTTCAACAACAGACGAAAAAATTATTGAAGTGGAGAAAATGGTATTGGCCAATCGTCGAATCACCGTTAGAGAAGTTGCTGAGGACCTAAACATATCGATTGGCTCGTGCCATTCGATTTTTATCAATGATTTGGGCATGAGACGGGTCGCCGCGAAATTCGTACCAAAAACAGCATCGCATGAACATTGCTAATGAGATGTTAAACTCTGTCCGCGACGACCCAAATTTGCTCCAGAGGGTCATAGCTGGTGACGAATCGTGGGTTTATGGTTATGACGTGGAAACCAAAGCTCAATCATCTCAATGGAAGCTGCTACGCTTACGTTACGCTACGCTTGACGAGATAAAGACGGCATCGAAGGAGGAGCTGAACAAGATAAAAAAAAATGATTTTTTGAAGTGCTTCGAAGATTGGAAAAACCGTTGGCACAAGTGTATAATATCTCATGGGGATTACTTTGAATGGGACAAAATAGATATTCATGAATAAATAAATAATTTTTGAAAAAACACAAAATTCGCGATACTTTTTGAACACACCTCGTAATGTTAAGTTACACTTGTCATTATTATTTTCTTTATATATGATATTACTATCCAGTTACAGTTATAAGGAATGTTATAACAAAGTTCTTTTTCGTGCGTGCAGATTGAATCACAGATATGGTTGGTTAAAATTGGTCGTAGCATCGTTGGAATCTACAGTTTTCTGATTTAGTAGTTTGCAATGAAGTATAAAAATTAGCCGCAGGCAGTGTCCGTCTCCAGTCCATTACAAGTCACGTATGCATCGTCATAACAAAGACTTAAAACTGACTGACATACGTACTTAACATTTTACATTTGTCCGCATGCGATACGATAAGTTTTAACAAAGTACGATGTTTACTGACAGAAATTTCACCAATCACTATTGTACTCGCTAAGATACAAACAATGGCGCGCGTAGATTTTACTGCGCGCGCTGCCTGCTAAATATTCTCACACCGTTTTTCCAACCGACTATTAGATTTCTTTGATTTTTGGACACTTTCACTAGTTTTTTCTTGAAAATATATTCCCACACACAATCGCATACCTTGGATATAACCGAAGTGGGATAATGCTAACTTCTTATGATATCTTTTTATTGCCATTTCAAATCTAAATGAATGACGGCGAAAGCAGCTAGTCATAAACAGGCTTCGCTATTACCGGCACTCAAATTAAATGGTCATTGTTGCAATGCTGAGAATTGTAGGTGAAGTGTTTATAAAAATGTTTGATGAACGGACGTTAAATAACTAGCTTATTAAGTAAAGAGATTTTTTAATGTACTCTAGTTTAAGCGAAAGTCTAAAAAATATTAATCGTATTGACTCAATATTCACACATTTGGTATATGTACTAGTATTCAAAATATTTACATGTTTAGTCATTTTTACAATAATGATTTTTTTTAAATCTACAATTACCTTTCTACTACCTACGATTATTTAAAATCTGAAAGATAGAACTCTAGACGATTAATGTAAAATCTCTACACGTATTTGTCTTAGACAAAAATCTGTCTTTTTCTTTGTGGACAAAACGCTACAACCACGAGTTTAATATTTTTACAAACATTTACAACTTTTACCTTTGATTGTTTATTATAGTTGTATAATCTAAAATGGGACGAAGATTAGATGTTAAAGCCACGAGGGGATGTCCACAATGAGGTGTTCTATCGCCACTTTTGTGGTCTATCGTAATGAACACCCTACTAAAGTTACTGAACGAAGCCCAGCTTGATGCGCAAGGGTACGCTGATGACATTGCATTTATCATAAGGGGCAAATGAATATACACTATCTCAGAGCTATTACAAAAATCAGTCAATATTGTAGCTAAATGCTTTACGGATTATAAACTATCCGTTAATGCCAACAAAACTACAATAGCACCGTTTATCAGAAAAAGGATTACAGGTAAACTTAAAATGTCTTACGTCTTTAAAAAGTTCTCCAAGGAAGTCAAATATCCAGGATTCATACTAGACAGCAAGATCACATGGAATTCACACATCTGTAACATTACACAAAAGGCAACCAAAGTAATCTGGATATGTTGCCGCTTTACAGGTAAAATCTGGGGCATAAAACCTAAAATGGCCCTGTGGATGGATATACACGGAATCATTACATATGCAGCTGTTGTCTGATGGTCTAACAACATACTCGCAGAAGAAAACTCAATAGTCTACAAAGATTAACAAAGATTAGAGCTATGTGCTAAATTCCGACTGCTGCACTAAACTTAACGCCCCTCTGCATTCAAGTGGAAAAAAGGCGATGGCGAGCAAGCACGTCAAATGGTTTAAAGAATTAGCTCTCGAGTACAACTTGAAGGCTTAAAGACCAACCAACGTTCAACCCAATGAGAGGGATAATTATTTTTATAGCGGTAGTCATTTCTCTTTTCCGAAAAAAATACGATTTCCTGACCTTTCAAATTTTTTTTTCGTTCAATGTCCAAAGTTTTCTCCTGCACTGCGTGCATCCAAAGAGGATGTTTTAAAATTTAACTAAACAATGTCTTTTTCATAGTTTTGTAAGTACTACAAAATATTTCATTTATTTAATTTTAGCATTTTATTGTAACTATGTTAATGTAACTTGATTTGTAATTAAAAATACCTTTTGCTACAATTTAAACTTACATTTTATTTCATTTGACATTTCAACAAACATAGCGTCCATTGTTTTTTTAAATTGCTTTTCTCTGTCTGTCAAACAAATGAAATTATCGCGCTCGCCGAAATACAAATTAAGAAGCTTATTTACGATGCCAAATCTTAACAATAAGGCAGTAGATGTGGTAAAAACTCGCAGCGAACAGCGGAGATGCAGGCATTAATGAGCAACGAAACAATGATGGGAAATAGATCAACGCTCGAATAATCAGCGGGCGTCGAATCGACGAGAAGAAATCGTTTGGGAAGGAGAAATGGTTAGAGGTGCCGGGTCGGGCAGCCTGGGTGGTGCGAAGCTCCACGACACCAGAGCGATTCAGTCGATGTGACCATGGATCGGACGACGAGCGCCTTCGCTTCTCGCCTCGACGCCACTTCGCCACCGTGATCCAGTGATCACGACTTCTAGCAAGTCAATAGAAAAGTGAACGAACCGACAATATAGAATAGGTTTTTACGTAGAAGTTTCCAGTGTTCTTTAACAATGTAACCATTAAAACAACAACATGATTTGTGCTATCAACTGCACGTGTATGCTATGCCGTGAATTGCAGAGTTGTAAACCGAAAAATATGAAGTGTCAATCAAAAAATGGAGACGTTAAGGCTAGCGAAAACTTTATTCTTCGAAAAGCCGAGGGATTTAGATCGTCAAACGCTTTGGGTTTTATACGAGGAGCAGCCCGGCTGTCAGTCAGGCATTGGCAGAACAAGGAGACGCGCTTGCCGCAGCACGGCACGCAGCCACCGAGAGTGAACAAGTCCACGAGCTGCGAACAGCTGTTCCCTTTGAAAAACGCCGACAATCCTCCGTCGAGAATATTTCGAGCTCCGAGCTGCGAGCAGCTGTCCAAGAGCCGCCTCGCCGATCAGAAACCTCTTTTTAAAATGCTCGCCGAAACTGCGAAGATGACCAACAAATTCCACGGTTCCGATGTTTACACTTGCAAAGAGCAGGTGTCTTCAAAGGTGCCCGGAAAGTTCCGTAAAAAGGACGACCGGGACGGAGTAAAAAACACGTACGAAAAGTACGTTCCTCTCCCTCCTCCTGCGCCCGCGTTTGATTGGGCTAATAACGGGTACGGACGAGGTTGCGCCGAACCGAGACAGAAATATGTTAATGGCGACAGCGCAGGCGAGTGCAAGCCACATATCTACCAGGAAGTGAGGAAGAAAATCGACAAGGATAAAATCGGCAAGCCGTCCTCGGTGAGGATCTCGGAAAACAACAAAAAGCAAACGACCGACTTGGCGGCCTGCTTTCAGGAGCTCAGCCGCAAGAATGTCAACGAGACTAGAAGAAGTCATAACGTAACGATTAGCGAGGGGGCGAGGCGGTCGGAGCCGCCGGCGCCGGCGCCGGACAAGATCAACCACAAGGTGGTCATTTACTTTGGCGATTCGATAGCCAGAAATCGCCATTCGCCCGAAAAGATGGTTCAGAAAAACGAGCCTAGAAAAAAAGAGGACATATATGCTAAACGGCTTTTGGAAGAGACAGGGAATCTCGGCATTAACAAAGAACAGAAAGTCAGTGGAACTGCCGAACTCATTTCTCAGATATCGATTGAAAACGAACCTATATACTCGGAGATAACTGAGAGTGATCGAAAGAAATCCGAGTCCACGGAGCTGAACGAGAGTGCCGCCGGACAGACCCTCTCGGATAAGAGAGATGATGCGAATTTGAATGTCATCTACCGCGACAGCACCAAAAACGTGGTGGCGACTCGTTCGGAGGACGGCGTCATTGACGTTCAGTTCAAGGACAATTTCGAGTGCGCGCGCAAATTGGTCGACATTATAAATGGAAAAAGTGAAGAGGCTAACGAAGCGACATTCCTCGAGACCGATTCTGTCGACAGCCTTGATTGGAGCTTCGTGCAGGACTGGAGGAAACGGTATGACTGCTTTTTATACATTCTCAATGTTTCTAGTCACTTTCCTCGTTTTGTAATCGAATTATTTGACGAATTTTGGATGTTTCATATGTAAAAAAAGAAAAATGATTAAATATTAAAATTGACTAATGAAATAGAGTAGACAAATCGTAATTTTTTTAGGTCTCGTGATACTAATTATAATTAAATATATTTAAGTATATAATTATGCTGTATCGATATGTCAAGTTTCAATCTTCTGTACTAAAAATGAGCTTCCGATGTGATCTAAACGGCTATGGTTGTTTTTAAGACCATCAATCTACACACAAAAACTCACAACACAACTTTCAACTCGAATTTGTACTTTTCGAGTTGAAAGTTGCAACAGACGGACAGCTAGACGGCCAAAGGACGGGGATAGTAGCTTGTCATACATGAATGTATGTATAAAAGCTAAAACTGAAACGAAGAAATGAAAATCTCATTTTGTATTTGCAGCGTACATGCCTTAATTTCGTACGCCCTTTTTATGGATTTTTCAGTCAGGTTTTTTATTGATATTCGATGTAAATTCAAACTCATGTTATAGTAGAATTTATTTCTAACTCTTTTTACTGAGTTTTAATTTGATGTTAACTGGTACAACGAGTTTCGTTTATGCGAAAATAAGTTCCGGACATCCACAAAAAAAAAATCAAACCTTTGGAAATCATAAAAAACCTTTCCAGGCTCACTTATCGACTTCGGCAATCAATTAGACTGCTTTTTACGAAGTTTTAAGATATTAGCAATTAGTACAAAACAATCTGGATGATTTCGAGAGTTAGGATACAGATTACATACATTCGATAATCGTTATTATTAAAAGTTAACTCGAAGAATTTATATTCGCATTTAAAAAAAAACAGATAGTATAAAATAAGATAGTAAAATATATACAATTGTTGTTTAAAATTCAAATCAGTTCAGTAAATTTAATAATTTGCAATCCTGTAATATTAGTCTTTAGTGTTATATTTTGTATTATCTATAGTTGCCGTCTTTTAGAACTCGTAGCCGTGGTCTACTGTTTCAGTTGTGGCGTTTTGACTGATTTCCTAAATTCTTTTTTTATTCTCTTAGTAAACAATGCCATTTTTATCGTGTTTTTATAACGTTTATAATAGATTCTTATGTGTCATATCATCCAGATAGATATTTTCTAACACTTATTGCAATTTGGGCTTATGATATATTATACTTTAAGGTATAATTATTATTCTCATAAGTTTACGAGCAAATATCGGATCATAAACATACCAGAAACTTTTAACGATGTTGTTACAGCTACGTACTGAATTAAATCCCTACGCGACGTCATTTGCTGACAACCAGATCAGCTCATAATCAGTTGGGGAAGTTCGCCACAAGAATTTGGAAGGACTTATTTCTTCCGAACTTTTTTATCAACTTTAGTAGTTTGTTACTAGCATTAAATAATAATAAAAAAAATATTTTATACTAAACATACAAGCGAGTTTTTTACCGCAAGTCAATCTCTACAGCTAACATCATTTGGTAGGCGCAGGGGCGGATCTGGAAATCATGGGAGGGGGGTGGGGGCAAAATATCAAAGACGCTCTTTTTCGATTTGAGGAAAATTCGATTATTTACAATAAAATTTGGTTTATTAAAATTAGTTTACTACAATTCGTCTAGAACTCTTTCGGAAAAGACAAATTGTAGTTAGATGAATTTTAATTAATCGAATTGTTTTAGGCGAATTCCCGCAGACGCACATTTCCACAATTATTTATTTCTTCCTTTCTTTGGAAATAAAAAAAAAATCTTCGGCAAAAAGCAAATAAAACACTATGCGAATTTATCATACTTTAAAAAACCATTGTACACTTTCAATTATGTCGAATGGAAAAAGCATAGTCCTTTTAAAATACTAAAAATATAAAAGTAATTTAAAATTAATATTTCTGGTATACTATGAAAAAGAAACGATCATTGCAGAATGTGTTCTGATGAGTGTTATTGATAGTTCTTGAGGGGGGTGGGTAATAACGCCCTCACCCTCCGCCCCCCCCCCTCCTGGATCCTCACCTGAGTAGGTGAATGTTTGCAACGTTTTATTTAGCATAATAATTAGCGGGACTTATCCCGCGATAATGATTCAAAGGAATCCCGCGTGCCTCTACAAATCACTTGTTTCATCACCATAATAAGCATTCTCCATTGATTGGGATAATGCAGATTTGATGTGATAAATTGTGAGTTGCAACGATCACAATTTTTAAAATATTCAATTACTTGTGGAAATTAATTGATATTCCTTATTTAGTTAGAAATAATGTTTTAGCGATAACGTGAAGTAAGTAGTACTTTCTCGTATATTGTTAATTTTATTGCTATGGTTTAATGGATGTGATAAGATGGCATAAGTGAAAAATGTGTCTAAACGACGTTTGTCTAAAAATGGACGTGGCCTAAAAGCCATAGATTACAAATTTGGGGCCAGCTTCAGTCGCCTAAAAATGAGTGTGGTGTAAGAAATAACAATCCATATTTATAGTTTTTATATTAACTTTAAAAAACACGTATTTTAATCAGTAAATATGCAAAACTAAACTATTTTATTTTATTTTTCTTTTTTTTTGTTGATCAGTTCCAAGTGGCATACATTTCAATTCAATTGTTTAATCAGTGGATTCATGTAACTGGCCAAATTAGTACCTAACTATGTATACTTATGTTGTTTTCTAAATTAAGTTATACTGTAGTTTTATCTAAAATATATTAAAATACATACCTATATAAAATATATAGTACTATTTAGGGGGATAGTACTATCCCCGTATATTTTTGTGTGTAGGTTGATTGATGCTCATAGCCGTTTAGATATTTAACATTAAATTCAACAAATTTTTAGTATGAAACTGACAGCGTTCATCATTAGGGCGCGATCATATTCGAATTTCAAACATATGACAGCGCGGCTATTGGAACGTTTTCTTTATGGTCGGCCAGACCATAAATAAAACATAAATTAATATAAACTTATTTATGAGCGCAAATAGAAATACGTAAAAGAATGTTCAGTGCCACGTTATAATTTTTATAAATTGAAATATTATGTCCGTGTTTACTTATTTATTATTTTAATGTGGTTAAATAGCGGAAATTGTATTGTATTGTGAAATAAATAGAAAAACGATTTTAAATTAAAAATACAAGAAATAAAAGAAAATAAAAAATAAAAAAGAAATAAAAAAAAATACAAGAAAAAGAACAAGAAATACCCCAATTTAAACTTTGATTATTTATATTGAAAAAAGAATTAAAACAAATTGGTTTAATACGGAACTAAACTAGAAATTTCGTCTGTGGTTTTGTGCATTCGAATAGTATTTGCATTGGCCTCCATATACGAGTAGTATTGGTAAATAGACAGCGTTGCAATATTTTTGCCGAACTATTAAAAAATGTTAATTTGAGAAAAGTTAAATTAGTATTAGATAAATCACAAACTCGGTAAATAGAACGGGTGGAGGAGTTGTTTCATTACTAACCGCGCCACAAAATTTATGAAAAAAAAACTGAAATTTAGTTAAAATTTATGATGAGTTGAAAGAATATCATTATACCATTGTACCTATGTTTTTTTTTATTTTAATCTACTCAACTCAGTACAACTTGAAACCACAGAAAGGAGCGTGTAGTCTAAAGAGAAGATTCCTTTAATGACGCCTGCAGGGCATAGCTCTAGGACGGGTTCAATAATTTACTACTACTAAATAATGTATAGAAGCAGTTGATATTATATGATAGCTGCGGGTGTCATAGCCATTCTTGTTTTTTTATAACTATGATTATGTGTATCTCGAATTAAATAAAGAGAGGCCAACGTCATATTATTCTGTAAGCAATAAGCAAAAAGACAAGATGTTTATCTTCTATATATTAAAATTATAACCGTAGTGAAAGAGGGAATATTTTAATGTTTTGTTTATTTGTTTCCGTAAGTAAATTTATGCATAGAATAACCTGTATGTAAATAAATGCAATATCTTACATACATACATTTTACACATTAAAATTGCATAATATTAAAAAATTTAGAAAAAAATATAAACTTACTTTAACACGCAGTTATCTTTTCAGACCAATAAACATTTTGTTATAATTTACATAATATAAGTATTATACCATTAGCATTAGCTTTTAACCTAAATTAATTTTCAGAATTGAGTATCGCTCATTTCCCTATATTAACATAATATTCTTTATTTTTAAGTTAATATGGATAAATAGCCACGTGGATATTCGTTTCATAGAGCGTTTTATTATATGTAGATTTATATTACTTTAAGACACTTTAGTTTCGTAGCACCCACGCCTGGTCTTCCTCAAACTAGTGAAATGTATATGTAGGCGAATTAGAAGTCTATAGAAGAAGTAGACTTCTTACAAATAATTATCAGAAATAGTCAATGAGTGAAATAGTTATGTTTTTTCTCAGACCCCCTAACGGATCCCGCGGAGATGTGTCCTACCCGAGCGGCAGCCCTTCACACATTCAGAACTCCATCAATTTCAAGCATGCCTCGCCAACGTCAAAACCAGCGCACACCACCAGTCTCCATCTACTGACACAGTCTCCTCAAAATGGCGGATCATCGCCTGCCACAGCTAGCAACGCTGCCAACCGAGTCCACACTCCTGCCAATATCGTTCAACACCATAAAACACCTAAGGAATTCTGCCTTGTCTCGAAAGGATTATCCGTCGATAAACAAGATGATTTGCTTCCTCACTCGCATCTCAACGGACAGAGACAAAAGAGCGAGGATATTAGCAGGCAGACGCACAGCCACCGCGTGATGATGGCGCACAATAACCAAGCCGTGCCCCAAAGTCCGAGTTACGCTCTGGACCTCACTAGCATGGCTTCGAAATCCGCTCATTTATCACAGCAACACAGTATGATACCGGAGAGAGACACGGGCCCATCTAAAGTATGTGCTTCGCCGGCAAAGACAGGCAGTCAGATGGGAACGCCTATCAAAAGCGTCATCAGTCCCTCGAAGATAACCGTTCAGAGCACTCCCGTCAAATGCCAGAATCCTATGATCAGCTACGGCCTGGATCGCAATAGCGGCAATAAGGATTGCGCCTCGAGTAAGGAATCTGAGAAACCGAGCCTTCAAACAAAACAGCTCGAGCATTTGGCTCATGACACGAAAAACGGAACTCCGGTAAGCTATTGCATTTTATTAATTTAATTACAATTAATATCTCTCATTAGTATTTGAGTATCTCATTTGAGGTATTATAATTCCCTCTCCAAAACAAAAAACTATGTTAAAGTGTGTGTGCGGTCATATGATTTGGTAACGTGATACACAAATTTAATTTATCGAAATGTGTATATAGGGACATATTCATTTATTCATTCGTGTGTATTTGTAGTTGTGTTATAAAGGTTTTTTTTTTATTTTTAGGGGTAGAAAATCTATACTTACGAAATAAATATTAAAATATTATTCTAAAAAATAGGTACACCCGACTTCAAGTCACGATCGTATAAAGGTCTATTTAAAATCACTACTCATATTTTAAGGGGTCGATCTACGAGTATATCAACGACTAAGCCGGTCTCACGAAAATAAATACCGTCTTGAAAACTATTTTTTAACTATCGACTGTTTTTGACGATTCAAAAATGTGTCTACCGCTAGTCGCCGCCGACCACTCGGTCGGTGTCAATTGTCAAACGTCACACCCGTTGGTTGTCACTTATCAATCGAATCGGCTGACGAAGCCTTTGTTTAGTCGCACAGAAATTAGGTTTTTGATATTATTTTGAATTTTAACTGCCTTAATCGTTGTGCTTGTGTTAGAGTCATGCGTTTACGCTTTATTTTTTAAAAAAACAAGTGATTTCCTATAATAAAACAAGATAATATTGTTTCGTACCTCAATGTCAGAATTACAAATCAAATCTACCTACCTAACCGTCAATCTATGTCAAAGATCTAAGACAATGTCTAAAGTGGAAAATTGCACTAAAAATAGGGAGACCGATTTCAAAAAATATGAGTTTGCTCGAGTCATTATGTGAAAGCTGATTTTTTATCCAGCAGGTATACAAATATAATGTTTTTTATGACTGTTACGTTATGCCGGCTGCAAACAGCGCCATCTGTCATTTATGAATTTCGCGAATCGACTGACGACAGTTAAAAAAAATGAAAGCTTGCGACCTTTGTAACAACTTCACTAATACGCCAAAACAAAAACAAACATTTTTTACATTTTTAATAAAAAAAATGAATGTCAGTTTGCAAATTTGACATCCCCTCAATATTCAAAATTGAAACCACAGATATACATAACCTGAACATACGTCCCGATTTTAATGGTAGCGCCTTTTTAATGGGACAGTCCCGTTTGTACAATTTCTGTTGGGTAACCACAATAAATAAAAAAATAAACACGGACATAATATTTCAATGTATAATAGGTAATTATATTGAAAGAGCACATAGATAACTTGTATTCATTTCAACTGGCTAGTAATAAATAATAATAATACATTCCAATAACCGTACTGTCATATTTTTGTCATATGTCATACTTTAATATTTTTTATCTATATTATTCGATCAGCCTCCGATGTGATCTTAACGGCCTTAGTTGCTTTTCAAGAGCATCGATCTACACACAAAAATTCACTCTTTCGCGTTTATACTTTTCGAGTTGAAACTTTCAAACGACGGACGTACAGATCGATGGACAGACAGACCAAAGGACGGGGATAGTAGCTTTTTATGCATGTATAGAAGCTAAAAGGAGTATTAAAATTGACACTTTCATGTCATAGTTTGCATAGTTAGTCACGATCCTTAGTTGCCTTTTAAAGTTGGTCAATAACATATCTATAGGATTGACGGAATGATTAACCGTACTGAGTTCTTTACATGACCGATTTATCTAGCTATTTTACCCAGCATTGGTTTGAATTGCAGGCAAAATTGAATTCGTATTATATGCTTTGATGGCACTTTGATGTTATGTGCCTAGTGATTCTATAGTGAATGACCCCTAAACATAGCGTTATATTTATTTTGTTTTCATTTAAGAGGTATTATGAGATATGAAAAAAAACTCTGAATCTATTTCAATCATGTTAAGTATATTTGTGTGATAGAACTTCCTTAGCCCATGAAAATTGTTATAATAAAAACATTTTTTTATTATTTTTTATAGCAACTACTTTTTTTCTAAGACTACTTTTAGATCTAAAGAAATCTTTATTAATTTTCTTTTATTGATTGAGAGTTGCTTTTTCCGTTAGTTACTCTTTTCCTCTAAATTCTAATTCCAATGGGGTTATTAATGGCATCTTCCCGGCACAATCACCGTTAGATAGCTTAGATCTTCGCCAAGGTTTTAGGCTTTAAATAATACAATAAAGTTGTAAAACTACTTGTCGTGTGCATGATATTGTAACCCTTCATTTTTTATTTAGCGAAATATTCAAAATTGAAAACGGTCTGACAGCTATTTGGCAAACATTTTAACAACAGCGACCAGCACCATGTGTTGTATATATATAATGAAAATTATATGCCAGTACTGGGTGGCGACCAGTCAAGGAAAAGCATCGTCTTATAAAATTGTTTGATGATTATGCAATGTAGGTAAAATTGGGCGTAAATACATCGCCCCAGTACAACACTGCGATATCTGCAAAGGTAACTCAATGGTAAATATTGCAGTTTTGCACTGGGGCAGCGACATAATGCCCACAATGTATCTATACCGAAAAAACAAAACATTATTATAGACAAAAAAAAAAGTCTGCTTTTAGTTACTAACCAACTACTTACTAACCTTTAATTACTACTTCATTAGAAGAGTCAGCATTTAACAGTCAGTGTCTATATAAATACCTAATGCTTAAAGTAAGAAAAATCTTAACATTTGTTATTTACAGCGCATCGTTCGTGAATGCAACAGCTCATCAGATGAAAACAGATCTTCAGGACATGCATCCATGTCAGACAGTGGTGGCGGCTGCGGGGAAGGGGGGAGTGGTGGCGCCGGAGAATTGGGGGGAAGAACTAGTCCCCCCTCTCCTACAGCGACCCCATCTGCTAATGATAAACTCTGCGCGGGAGTCACACAACGATCGACCAGATCAAGACCTGGATCACATCATTCACGAACCAGGCACAGGGCTACACCTGCTAAAGTGGTTAGAGTAAATTCGAATTATACTATACGGTTTTAGTAAACCCTGATTGTTTTTTTTCTTATCTGAAATGGATGTGACCAGTTTGTTTTATCATTTCAGTTGCAATCCCCGTGGCCAGGTGGTGGAGGCCTGGATGACATTCGAACAGCAATCCGACAGTTAACACTTCGCTCTAGAGCTAGTACGACGAGTACTGCAACCAGTACCTGCACCACTACAAGTTGTTCTGAAGGTGGCGGCGGCACAGGGGGCACAGAGGGGACGGGTGCTGGTGGTGGAAGTCCTACACGGCGTAGAAGACAAGCCCTAGCAAGACACCCATCACTCGACACTGTTTGCACTAATGTCACCAGCGCTGATGAGTTTGTGTGGGTGGACTCGCATAACAGGTAAGCAGCGCACAGTTTTTATTCACACACTAAGTTTGTGGCAAAATTATAAAGTGTATTAATGTTTGAATAATCTGTCGCCATCATAGTTTTTTTTTAAAATCAATCTTCTATATATTAAAAATGTGAATCGTTTTCTTCGACAGTGGGCCCTATTCAAACAACCTAATTTTTTTTACTTTTTTTTTATGAATGTGTGGTAATATTTTAAAAAAATGTATTGTTTATAAGGCTCATTTTTAACACGCAAGTGTGTATTATACACAGGGAGTGAAATTACCAATTGTTGGTGCTGTAGGCATGAATCATCTGGCGAAGAAGGTAACCCAATGCCGCCCACATGGCCATGTTGAGGACGGCTGAACACCTTGCAAATAATTAAACCACAATGAAAGTTAAGTAATCAATGAGAACTAGAGGTTTTTTTCTATTGCAGACTAGTGGAATTGCAACAACTGCCATGGAGTGCTTCGGATCTTCAGAGGGCACTTCATCAAGGTCGGTGTAAAGACCACATGTCGAGGGTATCCACAGAAACAGTTCCAAGACTTGGTTACCTGCTCCAAAGGTAAATTATTTCTTACGGTAATAAGCATATACTTTTCACACACATACAGCATACATTATACACACTTCAATGTTTGGTTTTACAGCTAAATATATCAAATTGTATGAAATATTTATTTTACGTATGTGACAACTCACCACATGGCAGACCACTATCGTCTGGCAATATGGATCCTCTCGATATTTAAAATGATTCAACTCAACCCTAAATATGTCCTTAATTGACCGAGTTCTTTAGTTTACAAACTGACAGTGTTTGCAGCTTTGATATAAGGCCCTGCCTTCTTCACAGCATTAGTTGTGCTAAAATAAAAAATGTTTTGTCGTTTCTATAATTTGGTAATATAATCATTTTAAAAATAGAAAATTTGAATAATTATTTCAATTTTGCAATTATTTTTTTCTCTAACCTGAGAGAGTTATTGTAGTTTTATGCTGGTTTTATGTAATAAAATAATCAACTTTACATTTATTTTCAGGGCCTTAGTGAGGGTGGCACGCGAAGCCCATCGACTTTCACAGTCATTTGGTATTTGTTCTAAACATGAAATTGCTGGTGCTCTAAGGATTGTGTTATGTCCATCATTGGCAGACTCTTGTGTTAAAGTAAGCCAGGCTAATAAATAACTTAATTATTGCACTTGTCACTACTATTCAAAATTCATATAAAATATTGGTTGTCTATTTCAAGGCGTGTCTACGTGCCGGTACAATGTTTGCTGTCTCTGGAGATACAGGTTTAAGGCAAAGTAAATCCCAAAGAGCTGCTCTTCAATTGTCGGTTGGGAGGTTTCACAGGTGGATGGTAGATGTCAGGCTCGGTCGATTCATTCATGAGTAAGTTAAATATATATTATAATTTATATATAAATATATTATCTTATAACAATCACTAGAAGATTTTACTTAGGGTTACTTACATTTGATTATGTTTATCATAACCTACAATAATTAGACTTGCTATAAATATATATTTTTTTCAAACCACAAACAAAAATAAAATAATAAAAATAATTAACAAAATAAAATAATTAAGTTAAAGACTCTGTATACTAATGATATGAACTACCAGTTTTACCTGGGTAGGTAATCAGATATTGATAGGGGGAAGAAGGTTAGATGTTTCGGTGATTTTAGATTTCTGATTTAGACAATACAAGGCTAGACTTTTTGTAGCGGCAAAACTCTTTTGGCTTCCGCCCGTTAAAAAATTGATGCCTTTGAAAATTGTGAATGGTGAATTAGAAACATCCGTAAATTAATGTAAGGATTTTATTGTATAATTAATATTTTTTAACTGATTCTGCAGATATGCTGCTATTTACCTTTGTGCTGGCATGGAAACATTGTTAGAAGAAATACTTTTGCAATGTCTACCCTCTGAAGTTAGCACCCTTTTAAGTCCATCTATTCTGGAGCATGCAATAGCTGCATCTGGCGACTTGTGGGGATTGCTGCAACCTTACGCTCATTTGAATGCCGGACGGGTTGCTTCAGGTATATTATTTTGCATAGGTATTATTTTTGCATAGGTATAATTTGTGCACTGAGCATCATGAAATAAACATAACATTTAAATATATGTTTTTAAATGTATTCTTGCTTGATTTATTCATAAATCTACAAATAATTTTAATGATAGATGGGATTAAAATTTATACTGCAAATTATTCAATACAGTGCACCGGTGCCTTGACAAAATTAGCTTTTATAAACTAAACATTTATGCTTCTATGTGGTTTGCGTCTAAGCTAACTACCAATGAATTACATGATTAATATTTAATGAGCTAATAAAATAGCGCCATCTAAATCTATTATCCAATTAGCGGAATTATTTCAGAAATTATTCCTCTTCCAAAATCTTAATGCTATTTTTGTTTGTAAACTAATTACTACTATTATTACATCTTAGATACTATTATATAATAATCAGCTCGGTCTACAGGATCAGCCGAAATCTGTGTTTATTTTGTTTTTGCGCTGCTTACATTTGTTGTAATATGATACTTATTAAATTGAATTGAATCAGGTGATTATTACATTACATTATACATTTGATTATAATTTATTATATTCATAAGAGCTTATTATATTCTTAGGAAGTTTATATTACTTATCCACAGCCCCTTTTGCTTAAAGGTTTATTCTAACATTAGTGTTGTAATTATTTGTTCAGGAGCACTGTCAATGCCGCGGTGGGCATCACTAAGTTCAATTGGTTCAGGAGGTTCAAGTAATAATTCAAGCACAAACTCAACGAATGAACACACCGGTAGCGCACACAGTTCAACTCAACAAATATCCAGTCCAGGCGGGAATCAATCTCTTGGAAACCACTCTGCGGGATCAGGTTTTTAATACAATGTTTAAATTTCATTGCATTAAAATGCAGCATAAAATGTAATTTACAGAGGGCAATCATGTGAAATAGAGGATATATTCATTAGTAACTTTATAATATCATATAAATTGGTAAATTTGTTTTGTATGTATGTTGATGTTAATCTCCAAAACTAAGTACTGGACCGATTATCAACCTATTTCTTAGCTTATTGGGATTCAATTAGGCTATATATCATTTACATATTATAGAAAAAGAGCTGAGCAGTGATAATAAACATCAATAATATAAATGAAAAAAGCAAAGTCGCTCTCTGCTTTTATCTGTTTGTTCTATTAGTTCTAAAGTGTACAATTAATTTTGATGTGGTTTTTATCATTATTTAGATAACAAAATCTTCCGAAAGGTTTATTTATATAATACATTTATATTAAATTAAAAATAATTGAGAAATCTCAATGTTTTGTAGTAAAATCTTAGAAATACGCTGACTACGCTACGCTCACTAAACCATTAGTGATACATTAAATTAATGTACTACAGAATTGTAGGTCTTAAAAAGGCTTAAAAAAGTCCACAATAGCATATATCTATCTTCTAAGGATGACATACATAACTATTTTTATCTTTTAAATTTTGATTACAAATTATTATATCAGACTTTGTTATGTAACATGCCACGAAGGTGTTTTTGGGCATTTTGGAAATAGACAGTAATTTCTAGGTTAATGCAATTGTTTTCAATTCTTCCGAGTTGTTGGGCACCAAAGGTGCCTTTACAAAAAACAAATTTAGGTTAAAAAACAGATAGCCTGAAGCGCTTAAAGATGAGTCGCGAAACGGCTCCTTCCAAGTACCACAGGCACAAGTCGTCGCGCCCCAAAGTTCAAAACTACTACTACCCTATCAACAGCGTTGAACGGTGTATCCCGTTCAAGTTTGCCTGTTGCTGGGCAGCGTTGAACGGGATTCCCGTCCAACTATTCCCGCTCTAGTTTATTGCATATGATAAAATAAATATTTGTGATTTTTTACAAGTCATTTGATGTGTTGGCAATATTTTTCCCCCCCTAATTCTGCTAATTCATTCACGGCACCGACCTTGCGTCATCTTTATATATCGTACTCCTCTTTTGCTCATTGTTTGCCACTCACTTGGAGCATCAAATTGATATTTTCACACCGAATTGAATCTGATAAAATGTATGAATAATATTTAAAATCAATTCAGATCTTGATTTTAAAAAATATACACATAATTATGACCTAGGAAGAAATAAGCAATCGGTTTAGAATTTTATGAAGAATAATACTGTATATAAACATTTATCATCATCTTCATTGAATAACCTGTGGAAACCTAAAAGTGATTGTAATCGACACTATTGACACTATTGAAAAGGTATTTTTATTTACATAAGAGAAAAAAATTATTAGAAATTTTAAAATGTGTGAAATTTAAAATTTCATATTAGTATATAAAATTGTTCAAATTTATACAAAAGTTATCAAAAGTGAATAAAAGTTGGTGTAAAGAATGAAAAATTCTTTATACAGCTTTGACTATTTTTAATTACTATTTATTAAAACCAAAGTTAGTACAGTGCATTGCAAATTTCACGGATATTACGAGGATATCAATGTTCCTGCCGGATGTAAAACGTCCTCAAAACGATTTTTTAATGAATTAGTAAATTTTTGAATTAGTAATTAAAATTTACATGGTAGTTGACGAACATGAATTATTTTTTTGTTTAAAAGAACTCTTTTTTTTTTTTAAAGAATTGTTATTACCCAGGTCAAGTTACTAAGATTTATTTTCTTTTCTAGAGTCAGAGGAGATAGTGGTAATGAGGTGTAAAAAATTGTGACTATTATATACGGATTCGAACGTGACCGCTGGGTCAATAGTCAAACACATCAACCACTAGACTACCAGGATCTTTATTAATATGTTTTCTAATCTTCTAAGTCTGATAGTTATCATTATTGCAGTCCTCTTGTCGTTTGACCTGCTATTTACCCTTTGAAAAATATTTTTTTAATTGCAGTCAATCCAATTACAAAACTACAATTTTAACTATTAAAAGCACTCTTGATCGATTGGCTTGTTGCCGAAATTTGATTTTAAAATTAGAGAGAGCTTTAAGCATTTTGTGAAGCAGTCACGTGTCATGTCTCTAGTCACTGTATAACCTATTCTTTCAGTGTTCAAACATTACTCGAGACAAAAAAATATTCACTCTTACTGAAAACTGTTTACTTATTCTTTGGATACTGTATTACCATAAGCTTCAAATTAATATTCATCAGTTTATAATTTTATTTTTTAATTTCTCATCCTTTTTTTGGAAATGCAGCTCTAGGAACTTAAGTGCCCCCTTCAGATGTGAGTTTTATAGACACCTTTAACAGGATATTCACTAACAAATAGAAAAGATACGTAAGACAGTAATTATATACATAATTTTATATCCCTGGAAGTTTCCACGACGAAAAAATATACTGAGCCTGAATGCTCTGGCTAATATTACAAATTAACCCTACTGATCACGTCACATAGTCACGTCGCATAGTCACGTTAGTTTGCTGCTTAAGTAGCACTCATTTCCTTATAGTCAGTGGTCACATGGTAACAAACCAGGTCAACAAATTTGTTATTACATAATATATTTTTTTTTTAAGCAGTGTAAAACAACCAACCAATATAATAAATGCGAGCTTTTAAAACAACAGGTAAATTCAAATAATTACAAAATATATTCTTCAATCAGAAATTGACATTACAGTACCTTTTTAATAAAAAATAATCTTGAACCAATTATCATCACCTTTGTTCTTCTATTACACTATGCTTGACAAAAGAATCATGGGATCAATTTGGACATAAGATGCTCCGCCACCTGGCACCCCATTTAGCAATTCTCAAACAATTCATAAAATCATATTTCCTCTAGCTTTATATTTTTCATATGAATCTGCAGTCGGCAGCCTTGCTAGGTTTATATTAAAATTGATCGAAATCATCTTGAGACTCTGCAGACCATTTTGGGTAGTACGTTTCTAACTAGACATAGACTAGACGTACTAAGATAGGCTTACGATTTAAAATGCGCTGAAATTATTAAGACTTGAGAGACAGAATAAAAACTAAAATAGTCTTGTTTTAACCTAATGATACCCACGAACTGCCAGAAACTGATAATTGTAGAGCAATAACCGGATATACCGATTGTAAACAGATATATGCAAAGCAAAATTGATTTGTCTCTCTGGATGAGTAAAAGCTGAAGGGCACTGTAGAGTTGTTTACTTTATGTGTGTCTCTAATGGCTGAATTGAGTTGACATCTATGTTTTTTTTTTTATAGGTGTCGTCTCAAGAGCGTCAACCAGTGGGGGTTCTGTTGGATCTATGACCGATTCATGCCTTTTAACGACTTGTGTTGGGACTGTTGCAGAACTACGAGAGTTACTTACGAGGGTACCACACTCTCCTCCGCTTACAATAGCGGCTATTAATGCTCTCTTCTACTTCATGAGATGTTCCCAGGTAATTGAAAAATTGATTGATATTCCTGTCCACTGTTTTTCAATCTAACGAATCATTTATCACACATAATAAATCGACAGTAAGTAGTCCATAAAATTTATATAGATATTAAGGACCTATAACCGGAAGACCTATATTTTTTTTTTTGTTATAATACTTTATTACTTTTAACCTATCTACTACCCAAGTGACTTTAATACGCATAGTTCCAAGCAAAATTTTCAAAAATGGTGTAAAAACAGGGCTTAGTAAAAATGCTTATTTTAGAAAAATTATGTATGTTATGTTGATAATTGCACTACTTTGAATAGTATGAAATTCTCTAAAATATGGTTTTATTACTAATTATACAAAAAAAATATATATTTTTATAAAATAAGTGTCAAATTTGCATAATGTATTTTTTGAAGCAAAATTTTATTTTTGATGCTAAATAAAAAAAATTCAAAGTGACACATGTTTTTTGTTTTTACTTTTGTTTCTAGATATAAAAAAATTGTTATAAATAATATACATATATTTCCATGAACAGAACATATATACTCGTCGATACCTTTATCCATTTTCAGCAAATACTCATGCTGTGGGAATTTTTCCTACCAAATTATTATATTGTAACAGTCAGATTTCATTTTTATTATCGAATTATAAGTTATCATTCTGCCTTTTTATATTTTATTTTTCATTCAAATTATTTATAATTATCGTAATAAAAATAAAGTTGAAGAAATGGTAAATTCCAAACCATATCCCAAAGTATCAATTATTTTGAATGTTTTTTTTTTTCAAATGTTATAAATTTAACATCACAGGAAATATTACTAAAAAGCTGAAGTCTGACAAGTTTTAATTTTTTCACATACACATTATTTTCAAAACCCTTTATTTGCAAAATACAATGCAAAATTGTCGGAAACGTATGGCATAACCTATCGACATTTTACATTTTTTATCAAATTATAATTTCGATGTACAAACATATTAGATAACCTGTATGATTCATTTTATACTATTAACTATAACTGTATGGTTTTACAGCTAAATGTATAAAATTGTATGAAATCTCTATTTGTGATTCATAATTTTTTAGCGAGAACTGAATATAAGTTATTTTCAATTTCCAGGCCGTTCGAATGCAAATAAATACTGTCTATTGCAATATTATAAAAAAATAATAATGTGTACTCACCGTATTTTAGTTCAAAATTCACAAAAGAGTGATCAAAAATGATAATTCTTACAGACGCCATAAGTTAGGAGAAATGGGCGAGTCAACTTTTCAAGATTTATTCCTGATTATTTTTTATATAAACCCTTTAGTGATAAATGGAATAGAATGATTTACAATTTAATCGATTTTTAGGTCTATATTTTTGTCCCAGCACTCGATATGGCAACAATTTAATATTTATTAAATGCACAGTCAATAGCCAACCTCGCATATACACAATGTGGGTAATTGACAGAACCTTCGAGGACCACGCGTATACGCGAGGTGGGCAAAGGACAGGTTAATAGAAGCACCTTTACATTTATTTTCCCACAAAGACAGTGTCTTCATTACTTTAATTAAATTTTGATGCAGGTGCTAGTGGTCAAGGCGGTTTAACTAGAGTACCTACTGTACCAAAATAGTTTCACTACCTACGAAATAATGTTATGATTTTTAATACTAATATCTTTTATTGCAGCTGGAGCATTCAACGACCAACACAACGGTTACAAGTGGCAATGCAACAACGATGAGTGGAGTACAAGAGCTGTGGTATGAACGTGCCTACACCGTCCTACCCCCATTAGTGGAATGGACTCGAGTTGCATCTGCCCATGCCGAGCATCGTGCTGCATATGCAGCAGATACCGATGACGTCCTGCAGGCAGCAAGATTATTGCTGCCAGGTGTTGATTGCCCTCCGAGGCCAATTAGGTAACCTTTTAAAATAGCTGCACCTGGCTTGATAAAAGCCACCTGTTATATAGTGAACCCTTCGATTCTGTTTAAACGGATGGGTCGCTTAATCTTCTGTAATTGGTCATTAAGTAGATGCATGGTTCGATAGTGCCTGTTGCACTTGTGATCGTGCATCTTACTCCCCATTTTTGTCCATAAGATCTCTGGCTATAAGTCTCAGTGATGGCAATCGGCGATCCGCTGATATAAAATGTGTGTGTTTGTGTACTTTATTTTTTTAAATGTGCTAAAATTTTAACAAAATAGTTTTTCCTTTTACTGCAAATTTTAAAATTGTATTGCCTAATTAGGAAAGAGCCACGGAAGGTGTTAGGTTCTTTCTTATTTCTTCAAAGACTTCTGGCAAACAAATGGTCGTGTACCATTCAGAATTAACCATTTTACGATTTTCTAGTGGCACTGTAGCCACATATCCATTTCTGCCAAAAAACAGGCGTCCATTTGCTTCTAAGTGCTTTTTGTACGAATAACTTTTGTTGGGTTCGGCTCATCTTTGAACACACGTACGAGGTGTGTTCAAAAAGGTAAGGTTTTTTCTTAACAATACAAAGTCACCTTACTTTTTGAACACACCTCGTACCGTTGACTGTTGTTTAGTTTCGGGGTCATAGTGCATAGATCCAAGATTCATCACCTGCGTTGATATTATAAACAGCCTTTGACGCACCAGAATGGTTTTTTTTTTACATTTTTCTGCACCAATCAACACGAGACTGTTTTCGACCAATCTGCATCAATATTTTGTGGTACAACAATCGATTTAGGACGACCTTCTTTAAATTCATCCGTGAGCATAGACCACCCACAATTAAACTCACTGAACCAGTGATACACAGTGGTTTTCGATGGTGCTTTATCCTCAAAAGTTGAAGTGTGTTGATCGATTCACTATTTTTGAGTTAGCTCTTGCCGAAAATCTTAATAAATTAGCGCACGAAAATTTTCACGAGTTAATTCCATGGCGATGAAGACATGCAATTTTCAAAACGCCACAATGGAAAATCAGTTGACAGTTACATGAAACAAAATGTATTATACAGCCTAAGAGTTTCATTTTTAAATGTGGTAGGTAATGTGTGGTAGGTGTGTGTGGTACTTTTTAAATATTTTTCTGTTCTGTTGTCTATAAGTAAGGCCAGTTCATAAATAGCAGCCCTCGTACATCCAATATCACTACCCATCATACCACTATGTAATTTTAATATGGATTTTTTAAAACTCAAAATGAAATTGAGTTAATGTAAAACAATATATAAATAATTGAAATGTTATTATTCTCTTTTTAATCTTCAAACTATAAAAGAAAAAGTCCGAAGTCTCTATAAAAATGGTTTTTATCAACTGATAATTAAAAATTTATGTTACCAGATAAATTTAAATAATATTTTGCTTTTTCCTTACTTTGTAGTATGGATGATCCTCTACAGCCTAGAAAAGCAACAAATTCAGGATCGTCAACATCGGCAGATGATGGAGTGAGAGCCACAATGGCTTTGGCTCAGCGTTTGCTTACTTCTGGGCGGCCAGAACTCCTCTCGGTGGCAAGGGGTCTGTTGCCTTCGAATACTGGAATTGATGCTCTGGACCACAATGGTTTAACAGCATTAATGAGGGCAGCATCTGCCGGTGACGAACAGGCTACTATGGTGAGAACTTTAATAATATGCATGAAAACAAATAAGAGGGATTGTCATCATGCTGTAATACATTTTTTAAAATTATTATATGATAACCATCAGATGTTATTTCTATTGTCGCTTTATACGTTATTCTTCTACTTTATTTATTTGTTTTTCAATAAAATTATATTTAATTTTTAAAATATAAAAAAAAATAAATGTACGTTAGAAAAAAAAAATATCTTTTAAAAATGTAATTTTTGACAAAGTAATAAAAAATGAACTATGTCTTGTATTTTTTTAGATTAGGAATAAAAACTTTTGAATTAAATCGGTTAGAAAGATGTAATAATATAATATATCTAAATATTTTTATTATAAAAAAATTGTAATTCAAATACATAAACACATACAATTTGCAAACAAATCTGAAGGCCGCGGCTTGAACTGTGAAGTTTAAGTTTAAGAATCAGAATATTGGAGTATATACATTTTAGAATACGTATGTGATTCAAAATAAAATTTTATCCAAAATACTTTCTTGGAATGTTTTTACAAATAATAAAAAAATACAATATTTATTAGTTTCTTACCTTTTTAAAAAACTACGAACATGGCCGACCGACACTTTCGTGGATACACAAAACACAAACATTTTTTCAATTACGCAACAAGCCTATGCAAAAAAATAATTGTAAAATACAATTTCACTATGTTTACGCAATATTATAAAAAATAGCTTGAACTAAATGTAAATGCTAAAATATCACAAAAAACAGAAAATCACACATTAGAATACCTGCGTTAACAACCGATTCATAAAATGATTTGGCAATTTTTTTGACATTTCAAAACGTCTACGAACTGTCGTTTTACATAATCAGGTGTAGAATGTAATAGAGATATTTATAGTGCTGGGAAAAATAAAGATCGATACTGCCAGCATAAAAAAAAATATACTTATATGGCCGCTCCAATGACCGACGGATCTCGTTCGGACACTAAACAGGTTAAAATTCTTCCAAGACAGAGCACAAGTCACACTCAATTCACATAAACCAAACAAAATCGCTTACATGCATCGCAAGACATTTGACCTTTTTTTTTTAATATTTCAAAACGGCTATATCCTTTTTTTCTAATCAGGTGTAGAATTTTACGGAGGTTTTTATGTCGTTGGAAGTCTCATAAAACCGATATTGCGAGCTTTAAAACAAATTAAATAAATACACACAACTTTATACCGCACCAGTGCGGCATGGACGCCTGATGGTAAATTTGATTGTGCCTCAAGTGTGTGGTGGCACAAACGCAAGAAAGTATTTAAGTAAACGTGACTTAGTCGAGAGTGTTCTTAGCTATGAATCAAGAAAATGTGTTCAGCCGTTTGTGTGTTAGGGTTTTTTTTAGAAATGTTTAACAATTAACATTAAATTACCTGTTACTCTAAGATAAATCAGTATACCATGGCAAATTGATTATCATGTTATGGTATTTTTGATAGTTTATCATAATTATATGTTGGTTTGAAGTTTGTAAGTATTTGTGCAACAAATTGGATAAATAAAATCTTGGCTCAGCAAAAAAAAACTGAAATATGTAATAATATTTCTCAGTTCCACATTGCTCTCTATAGGCAATATTTATCGATAATATAGAATGGTTATAACTTATTGCAGATGCTATTGGAAGCAGGCGCCGATCCAAATATAGAGACACCAGGATGCGCTTCAGTAGCGGGTAGTGCCGCATTGCTGGGTGGAAGATCTCCTATGGCATCAGTTACACCACAACATCAGAACACTTCCATAAATCAACCTCATCCGCCTGGTGGAGCTACATCAGGTAAATTGCGATTGATAAAACAATTTATTTTGCAAACTTTCCCCATTCACAATCCTCAATATCTGACCATTTACATGTACAAGTTTCGTAGCCATTTTAGCATGATTAAAAAATATATAGGTTTTGCAAATTGGAAACATTTTTTTTTTTTAATACCAATAAAAACCAAAAAATCATGCCAATTATAAAGGTACCTTGTTTTGCATTGTTTTTTTTTTTCGGGTAGTACAATCAATGGTAAGAGTTACCTGTTCTAAGAAAGGTTATTATAAATTATTGGTTCTATATTTCTTACAATAATAATATAATTTGCTCATTTTTTTTAGTGCTTCATATGTGTACATGTTTATCTTAAATCTGTCTTTCAGGCTGGACGGCTTTAGTATATGCAGCGGGAGTTGGGGGTTCGAATGCCAGGTCTGTGTCGGCTCTTCTGCTGCGTGCTGGTGCTAAGGTTGAAGGTGCAGCTGGAGGTTCTGATGAGAAGTGCACTCTGACCCCGTTACAAGTAAAGATACACTTAATTGATTTTAGATAGCTCAACCTCATATAATCAGTAGGTGCCCATACAACAGTTCTGAGCTGTAGCTATTTTTTGGCAATAAGCCTAGACACAAACCGCATTTACAGTTTAGAAAAACTTTTGCCAATTCATAGATGGTGCATTGTTTTGTAAATAATTTTCAGTTGAAAACAAATATTATCATCTGTCATTAAATTATGAAACTGATTTTTCCAACTACTATACTTGCTACTATATTTTAGTTACTAGAGAGTGGTTTTTAATTTTTTGTTAGCAGCTGAGAAATCTAAAACCACAATATAATAAATTATAGTACCATCATGTTATTTGCTAAAATAATACATCATGTAAGATTTAACATTTGTATTAAGCTTGTTTAAGCATAACAACCAATTAAAATAACAGAACGTTCGTGCAAACATTGTTAACATGTATACATTTTTAGGTAGCGTGTGGTAGTGGCAATTTGGAATTGGTACAGCTGTTGCTATCACAGGGTGCACATCCCTTCTTGTCGACTTTACTCAAAGACTCACTCTGCTACTCCGGTTCTGCGCAAAGGGGATGCTACAGGTAAGATTATGCTGGGATTTATATCATTTTTAAAAAGTAATAGTTATTAAATACGCTTTTCCATACAGCTCTCTTATCGTACATGAATCGTACATGTTCTATTTAGTTACTACTAAATAGAACATGCATAAACCACGCAGAGTATGCGTGGTTTATGCATGCATATGTGTATGATTTTGCAACTTATATTTTTGCATGGGGTAGATTCTTATTATATTTTTTTCTGTATTTGAACTAGGAAAACTGGCAGCGTCATGATTTGAACTGGCATTGTAAGTGATTTGCAAAAATATTCCTCGATTATAACCCTCCTCCATGTTAAAAAAATGCAAAAAAATAGTTAATTTTGAACATAATGGATATATGATGATTTTATTGTAAATGGAGATAGGCGTTTGTACTATACCCACATTGATTTGATAGCATAGTGTACTAGGAATCAATTAGTGGCCAGTAAAGTGCACGACCGAGAACATCTCTCACAAAAAGCCAAGAGCTAGGCTGTAGTGCCAATGATTGTTAATAATAAAGTTTCTTTTTATTAACTTTCAAAAATGTCTGCTGCTTTCTATATGTTTTATATTAATGTTTGCTTTACAGTGCCATATCAGTGTGTTGTACGCATGGTCAAAGAGGCTGCTTGCGTGCGCTGCTGGCCCACCCCACGGCACCCCAAGGCGACGTTCTGTCGCTTGAAGAAATGCTCGCCGAAGGAGCGGCACCACATAGTCCGCAGGTCCCACAAAACAACAGCAGCAGCTCTAATTCAAACAACAATGCATCCAGTCAGAGTACTAACAAGTTTACCAAATCCCAAGTGAGGGCTCTTCAAGAAGCGATGTACCATGCGGCTGAAACCAACCATTTAGGTGAAAGAGATCATTTTATAGATTCCTTAGATATAAATTAGATACATGCATCGTGAGGACATCTGTGTATTGTTTTAAAGTATGTAAAATATTAAAAGAACATGTATTTAACATAACATAAATAAATAAATAAAATAAATAAATAAATAAAATAATAAATACTGGTATGGTAACAAATCTAGAAGAACAGGTATCATACAACGAATCATATGAAATCATATTTTTGTATTAATAATTATTTTGATTGAATATTACAAACAATAGGGTTCGATTTTTGTTTTGAGAAAGGTTTTAAAATTGAGAGGGAACTTTATGTATGTTACTCAAAGCCAATAGGCGTAAACCCTACGCGCACAGTAAGAATGTACTGAGCGTCTGGACAGATGCGGCCGGCATAAACCTTATTTATTTTTATGAATTTTGAAAATGAAAAAAAACTTGTTCTTGCAATAGCGTGAAGGATTAATAATTGATTTTAAAAAAATCTCTTTTAGAAGGAGGAGGTAGATTTCACTGGATCAAATTAGGGGATAGGCGAACTCCAATTGTACGAACTTGTATCAAACATTGAATGAGCTACCGCGCGACCAGTTACCCAGCGACCACGCCATTCCCCCCCCTGGACTGATTTTGCCCATTAACGAACTTGACCGAGATTTTGTGCCCTTAAATATTATGTATCAATTTGAAAGTGATTGGTATATAAACTTTTAAACTGAGGGTGGTTTTGGGTTCTAGGGGATGTAAAACGCGAAGATAGTCGATAGTCATGACATGGTACCCGTTGCAATAGGTAGCTTTCCTAATAAAATCTACGTGAAAATGTGCAAGAAGTCCATTATAGTAAGAGTTCTGCTGCCATGAAAATATCTGGCCTTTGGTCAGGCTCTTTTTTTAATGGACGGCGGAGACAGGTCAAGGATATAAAGATTTTTTAGGGCATAATTTAGCAGTGGCAGAGGGTAGTGCAAATTGTTGCTTTAAACATTCTGACATACAACCTGTCAAGGATGGTTGGATAGATTTTTTTATCTGCATATTCAAAATTCAAAAGCAATGTACTCAAAGCTTATTATAGGCATTTTAAAGCTTCGAGGGAAACACAACATTTGTCTTTGAATTATTTATGTTCTATTCAGAAGTCAACGATAAACAGTAAAAGATTTATTCATTTCAGATATAACATTAGAATTAAGAGGACTTGGAATAGGATGGAGTTTGCATGCTTGGATGCTTTCCTTAGCAGCTGCAGCTGACGCACGAGCAGATTGTGTCATAGATCAGCTACTCCAGGATTTCCTACAAGTGGGTATAATAATTATTAATCATAAAGTACAAAGATATTTCACATTATTTATGTTATCCAGTAATGCAGTAATTTATTTGTGTGTGACAGACTGGATTTCCATTGGTTTTATTATTTAATTTATTTAATTCATAGATTTCCCATTTATATCAATTAATAAAACGATTTCCTATGTAAATAATTTATAAGTAGTGCAAACATTTTCCCCATTTTTATTTGCAGGTCTGTCCACCAGATGATAGTCATTATGGAAGGGCATTTGTACACGACTGTTTGCCACTTTTATTCAATATTTTTAGGTATAGTAAGGTCTGTATAACTACACTAAAATATCCATTTATTTTGATTAGAATCACCAAGTTATTTTAGAATGAGTTTTATTTCTACAGAAGGAAGGCACAACTTTGCTTCTAGCTGACATTTTTTGTACGTGCTATGGATGGGAGCCAATAAAACCAATCAGAGAACCTACTCCAACACAAAGCACTGGCTCTCGAATCGACCCAAAATTTGTAAATAATCCCGAATTGTCCGATGTAACATTCAGGTATTACAAACTATGTTTTTTTTTACTTTAGAAAGTAACTAAACAACTGCTACGTATTGTATGCTTTTGTAATTGAAAATATTTATGTTGTATTGCCAAATATAAAGAGCAGTCATGGGCAAGACCTTTGGGAAGTCGTTCATGGTGTCGCAGTAGATCTGTATAGTATGCGAAAATAATAATACAGCGGTGGCAGGTAAGTACACAAAAAAAGGAATCTACACAAAGGTGCATGCATTAACCAATTAATCTTAATCTTTCTATTGCCCGAGGGACTTTACGCTTGTTGCCCAACAAATTCCACGATTTTGTTGTATCTTTTTGGGTAAATATTGTAAATTATAGGTTTTTTTTTTATTTTAAAGTCTAATTTAGTTACTATTCTTTATTCGTAATGTGGTGCTAAAATAATGCTATTTTTTCCTGCTTTTAATTTTCAAGACAATTTCGCCTTATTTTTGTTCGGTTTAGAAATTACTGCAAGATCTTGTTGAAATTTATAAACTGATAATTTTATTAAATTTATTTAAGCGTCATTGTCATTGTTAATAATTATTGTTTTAGGGTAGAGGGCCGATTATTTTACGGCCATAAAATTGTGCTGGTGACATCATCACCTCGCCTAAGGGCCATGCTGGCACCTCCAAGACCTACTTCCCATGGACAGAGCAACGCCAACCAAGCCCTCACCGCTAGCCAAGGAGTATCCAACACAGGCGGAAGTAACCTTAACCTTGTCAATGCACCAACATCACAATCTCCTATTGTCCAAATCAATGATATTAGATATCATATATTCCAGGTAAATACTGAAGGTACTAAATTATATTAAACATGTCATTTGTCATAAATCAGTGTTATTTATTTGACCTATTTAAATACCTTATGAAAATGCTAATGCAACAACCCCAACTCATCTTTTGTGGGTCCGTCAATAACACCTTCTTCGGGGTCAGGTTATCAACCTGCGCTAACACCCATATAAATCAGTGAAAACATGTGGTGAAGCTTGACTGTCTCAAAGAGTTAAAAAAAAACCAGGTTGTGAGTTATATCAAGAACTAGTTTATGCAATTTGTGATATCATTAATATATGGCTTGGACTACCGGTGTATGGTCACCATATAGCATTTGCATGCCGTCCTAGGACATCATGGTTTGAATAGACCAATACTTGTATCCAATTCATTCACTATGGCATGTAACTGTCAGTGCTACAAAATACAAAAAAGCTCATAAAAATCATCTGTATTACCTTGAGCCAAAGAGCTGAAAGACAGGCTTAGTAAAGTGCAAAGATTGAACGCCACATGGTACAGTTGAATGGTATCAAATTGTATATAAATAATAAACTGGACGATGGATCAGTTTAACGCTAGGGAAACTAACATTACACGAATACCACCACAATACACCCGTTAACAATTTTCCAATGGTGACTACTAGAAATTGATTATAATCTGAGATGGGTTGTTGAAACGCCACTAGAACATTCAATAAAGTATGCAGCACTTTACAGAATAATCTGCCATTGGCTGCTAATCTATCTGGAGCTTAAGTTCCAGCAATGTGTCCACAATATATGCACGCACTCAATATGTGAAATATGTGCACGCACTCAGCACCTTAGCAATGTATCGCAAGCGAGCGCCTCAAGAAAAGTTCCCGGTAAACTAGCAATTCACAAGAAGAAATACATTACAAAAGTATAACCTGACGTTGAAAAAGGGATAACTCATCCTTTAAGGAATTATTATCTTAACATCCAAAAGATGCAACTCAGCCCACCATTTAGCCAGCCAAGCAGCAAATGACTCTGGCCATTGCATACAATGTAATGGCCAGAATGTAATGGCTCTATTATATATTTACAATGTGTCTACTCCAAAAAACTAAACAAATCTCAAAAAATAAGTTTCATAAAATTATCCAGGAAATCGATTCAATCTCTAAATTGGAATTACTTACAAATTGTAATTATTTACATAATTGTAAAAGACAAAAATAAAACTTACAGTTGTTTCATGATCAGATAAATTCATGTTTTCAAAAACCATTCCCAATAATAAAAAGAAAATAATATTTAGCAGCGAAAAAAAATGTACTCATAAATTGATTTCAGTTTGACAATTGTTTGCTCATTTTGCATGTGTATATTTCAGCAAGTAATGCAGTTCCTGTACAGCGGAGGCTGTACTGGACTTGACGTTCCGCCTGGAGATGTTCTGGAACTTCTTGCGGCGACAAGTTTCTTCCAGCTGTTGCCTCTGCAACGGCATTGTGAAGCGCGGGCTGCTCTATCGCTTGATATGCATAATGTAGTCAGCATGTATATTCACGCTAAGGTAATAAACAATAATTTTATAAAATATAATAAAGAAATATTTATTATATAGTAGAATAATTAATAATATAATTAATAGTATATTATATAATTAATATAATATAATTAATAATAAGGCATCCATCACTCTTAAGACCTTATATATACCCAGGCTTGTCTGACCACCACTTCCATCACGTTGAAATCAAAGATATTTTCAAACAAAGATTTAATATTTTGTTATTCTGAGATATATGGTTTATAAAATATCATAAATTAAAACACGTAGGTTGTAAAATATTACTTATATAATATATTTTTTACGTTATGTACATTCAATGTAACAAATGTTTTAAAAATTATTCAGGTATATAATGCAACCCAACTTCTGGAATTTTGTCAAGGATTTTTATTACAAAATATGGTTGCTCTTCTTACGTATGATGACTCTGTCAAGCGGCTTCTCTTTGGAAAAAGGTTACCTGGACACGACGTTTTGGGCGGACTTTTAATGACCTTGCAGAATCGGATCAAGTCAAAGAAAACAAATAACAAAAATCGTTCCTAAGTTACAAATGCATAAACACATGGTTTACTGAAGTGATACAAGATTATTTAGTAGAAAATTCGATTCACAGAAAAAGCAAAACAAAATTCATTGTTTATTATTACACTTGCGTATTTTTATCCCATTGAACTGTCTTAATATCTTAGGTACATATCTATTTTACACATGTAAATTAGACAAGTTATTTGTAAAACATGTAAGTTAGTGGTTTAAGATATTGTCATATTTCTTTAGTTGTTATTGTAAAAAAATATGAAATTATTTATTATTTTGCTTTTTTTAATATTTCTAAATTTGTTTTATTAAATTATGCAAATGCAAATTAAAATTGTCTTATTAGAATTAACATGTATAGGAATTAATATATAAGTTGTTATGTATGTACGTTATTTATTTGAATAAGATTTAATGTTTTCTGATTTTCTTTTATTGAAACTTACCAAAAATATAGTATTTTCCTATAAAATGTAGCTCAAAATCGATCAAAAATATTTTAACTGATCATTGTAGTATATTATTCTACAAACAACTGAAAGCAAAATACAGGAAATGTTTGTTATTAGATTGTAGGATTATTAATCAAATTTAAGCATGGACAATTTGAGCATGTTAAGTAGATTTTAATAATTAAATCCAAAATCACCAGTATTACTTTTTAAAAATAGTAATATTGTTGTGGTGCTATTACGATCAAACGCATAAACCACTCCGAGAATAATATTTTCATTGTTTCAGCACTGAAACCCGAAACCGTAGTGGGTAGAGAATCATTGAAATAGAGCGGTAAAAGTGCTTGGTTGGTAAATTTATTTATTTTGATTAAATATTTAATTTACATTAAATAGAAGTTTTATTTAGGGACCCAATTTGAGTGTTAATCTTTGAGAGGAGTTAAGATTGCAGTGATTACTTTTATTTTTTTTTCATGAATTCACATTTTCCAGCCGTGGTCCAAAGCAGTTAAAATTATAAAGTGTTAAAAGTTTTCTTCCTTAACTTTTTTGTGTCTGCGAGGAAAAAATTCCTTCTATACTGTCTATAAAATAAGACTGGTGATTTTGTTCTTTTCATGTTTCTTCACGTTTGGAGATTTGTTGTTATTTTTCATAGTTGATGTATTTATTATTTTCTGGTAAATTGTCCACTGGTTTTAAAGTATTGGCATCTTGGAATCTACGTACAATACCAGTATTCTTTAGTGCTCCACAGGGCATCCATGTAATCCCACTAATAGAGGCAGAGTGTGGATAATTTGATGTGTGAATAATTTGTGATGAAAGAGGAAAAACAAAATTTTTAGAGAAAATTAACAGAAAATTAACCATAAAACTTATATCGGAAAACATTGCATACATCTTAGTCAAAAGAAGTAATGCGTTCCAATTCCTTTTTTGTCCAACAACCATGAAATAACTTATTTATTTTCTTATTTTGAGGACGTTTTTAATTTAAAATCTTTTATATTCTCTGAAAGCTGCATAAAAATACTATATAACATTTTATAATTAACAAAAACACCTAGTCCTAAATGCCCTCCATTAAAATCTCTGTAGAAATTTTGAATAAATAAATTTTCTTTGTAATATTCCTTGAAATAAAAAACTAAAAAAAATATCCATCAGAAATGTAAAAAATACCGCTACAACCAAGTTGCTTTATATATATATATATATTTTAAGCATGTATCTACACTATTTAATGAGAAATAAAACATTTATGATTTTTTTTATTATTATTTTCTTTCCTATATGTTTTATTTTTGTATACTGACTGAATATTCGACTGATGACAGCATGGAATAGAAGATTAGTTGTCAATTGGTCAGATATGTTCTTCAGAAGCTTTTATATTATTTAACTGAAGGCGATGTTTTAGAACATTCAGCTTGCAAACATTACACAATTTAATCTTTATCAAATATGGAATCCATACTTTTTAAAAGACATAAATTAGAAAGAAAATGTTTATTTCTATTTTTGAGTATTTAAAAAACAAAATGATAAAGTATGCAACGACCAAATTAACATCAGTAGACAGACTGTAATTTTATGGCGAACGTGATAGTACCAGAAATATCATAATTAGACCCACAGATCTCCGTCACAGCTGATTTATCAGCGAAGTGGTAAGTTATTCTTGTGTTGTCAAAATATACTCTTTACATGCTTGACAGGACTATGAGCACAATGTTATTAATGTCCTAAAGCCTAATGTCCTAATGAATATTGATATTATTTCAAATTATGCGTCTTTATTTTAATAATAAAACATATGCCAAAGATAATTAATAACTTTAATACATATTTTAACACACCAAAGTTTATTCAATATGTTAGGTTAGGTACTATGTTTTGGGATTTTAAAAGATTTTAGTAAAAAACATTGGGATTTTCATTTATTATTGAAATACAAGTACTCTTACAAAGAAAAAATATTAAAAGAAAAAAAGAAAGGATAAAAAATATTAAATAAGAAATTTATTGCAAAAAAAGAACAAAAAAACATTAAATGTTTTTTTGTTCTTTTTTTGCAAATTTTCATATCAATAAATTGTTTTCTTTTTGGATGAAGTAGAAAAATACCAGTCTTTAGCAATTTTTAAAAGCCGTATCACAAAGTATTAAATAACTAATGGAAAATATAATAGATTCTCATAACTAAATCAAGTTTTGTAGAGTATTATCAACAAAAATAGTTCTTCAATTTATGAATAGAAATTATTTTTGAAATATATTAAATTTGCATAATTTCGTACGCATATGATTTATAGATTAGGTACTTATGATAATGTTTACATTCTTATAATAAGTATACATAGGTCCTAAATATGAAACAAAATATAAACTTTAGCCGTAAAATATTTTTTTCATATATGAATATGAAATTCTTTTTTAACAATAAATGTGTGTGTATGTTGAAACTGCGTTAAGTAACAAGATGTACAAAATACACTCGGACAGTTTGTGAGGTAGGGGAAAAGGTCTATAATGAACGGCCTCGCATTAATGACAGAAAGGCGATCAGGACAGCTCTTAACAATGCCTCCCTGACATATGTTGGTGCATTGGTAGTGAATTTTTCATCCCTTTAATGTTGTAGTAAATCTATTGGAATGACAAAAATATTACCGCTTTAAAAGTGATGTTTCACTGGCCGGCGGCACAAAAAATGTCATGTGACTAATCAATTTCAAGAGATTTCTCAATTCAGACAGACTCCTTAGCTACACATTTTTCTTAATATGTAGTAGATATTATACACATATATATAAGGTAATAGTCGCATACTACTAAGCTCTTCCTCTTAAAAAAATATAACTAATACAATGCGACTGAAAAATCCACAATTTTCACAATCATGCTGCACTTTTGGATATTTAGGATTCACACTGTTTTTGTTTGTATTATTCGATCTATACTTTTCTGTGATGTAATATAGTTATTGCGTGAGCCTCTTCGACGGAGTATGACAGTCTCTATAATTAAGTAGCGATCTATAAGATCAGCAAACATTCATACAAAGAACAAACAGCAATGTGGTATACCGCCACTATAAGTTTGGGTCAATACTCTCTAGGAGGTCAAAAAGTTCTCATAATGAAATATAAACGCCAGTTTTTCTAAAATAGTTTTAACTAATGCTACATATTTTATTTGAAAATTGACCTTAAGTAGATTATTTTTATGTTACTCGTTTGTTTTTATTTCCGTTTAAAATCTGTCATGCTTTTCCTATAAAATTGCAAAGCAGCAATGGAAGGCAATAAAAGGGCAAGCAAGCAAGGTTGTTCAGGTTTGAAAGATAGTCACTAAAAGATGACTTGCGCAGCGGTAAGCCACCGGCTTAGCGGAGTGTTAACAGGTAGCAGTTTGAAATCTTAAAAGTAAATTTGTATTTAAATGAAGTCAGCTGTCGCTGGGTCCGGACATCGCTCATAAATAGATAACAAACGTGAACGAGTCGCTTTTCTAACGGCATTTCTAGACTTGTCACCTTCGGCACCATCGCCACTTGTTATAAGCAACAGCAAAGCAAAAAATGTGGAACTCGACCGATTCTAAAATTCATCCCAGTGCCGACAAGATTATGGCAACCATGTTCTGGAATACTTTAATGAAATCATTGACTACATTCCGCAAAAGAACACTGCCACAGCATCTGTCAAGTAATCATAGTATTGAATGCAGCTTTTCTTGCAAAATAGGTAGGTGAGCTACTTTTACGTGCTAATTCATTTATCACTTTTAGGTCGAATCGCTAATCATGAATGTTTTACCACCTACCTTATTTTCTAGATCTAGTTTCGACTGATTATAAATTTGAAATTTAAAAAAAAATAAAGGTAGTATTTGAACCTGTGGTTTCTGCAATTTTTGAAATGCAGGCTGGCATTAAGCACTGTTCTTTTTGACCTCCCTACGTATATTAAAATACTATGTTTATGTAAAACATGTTTAAAAATAAAAATTCACTCGAAATGAATATGATGAATAGCCGTAATTAATAATGATCATTATTAAATTATAATGTATATATATATATTATTATATTATTGTATATAGTTATATTTTAGGTTATATTATTATTAAGTAAATTGTGCTTTCCTATAAAATAATGTGCATTGTCCTCATATAACATTTCAATTTATCAATCGAGTATATTCTTACAATCCGGTGGGTTTTGGTATGTTTGTGTCATAAGCTCGTATCATATCCGATTGAGTAACGACTCCACCTTCTTCTTGTGAAAATGCAAAGCCATCTGAAAATAAACATTAACATGTCATGTATTATTAAAATTAATTATGAGTATGGCAAGGGTTATTAAAGCAGCCAAGTTTGGGCCCATCGTGAAATGGTGTGTGAAATCACTGTGCCAATCATTAAAGGGTGTGGAGGTAAATATACTACGATATGACATAAAACTTACATATTGATTTAGCGAGAAAGACTAAGGAATATGGCAAGCGGCATTTGCTGGTCTCATGGATGTAGTACATTATGGTGTCTCCAATTGTCCGCTCGTCAATGATAATGATTAATTAATTTTAGATTTCTAATCTTTGGAATTGAATTAGAGGTTTGTTCATTTTAGATTCCTGACCAGGCAGTATGAAGACAATGCTTTGGTAGGGTTTCCTTGTAATGGGATAAGCTTTTTCCATTTCTTCGCAAATTAAGAGTAGGACCCGTGTATATTCATAAAAGTAATTATATTGCTTACAAACTGCCTTAAACTAAGAAAAAATATCTTTACTGGGTACCGATCCAGGGCCCTCTTTATTCTATGATATCACATTTTAAGGACCACTAACCCTTTTGTTGTTACCACTGTCCATACCAACCTGTTTGGACCTTACCCCCCTACCCATCCTCCTCCCATCCGGTTAGTGTTTTCCATAGCATGCACCCTTAAATATTTTTTGATTTAAAAAAGGGTGTGATAAAGACTATATTGTAGGTGTACAATTTAATCCTAATACATAATCAATATAGACATATTTTTGAATAGAAATTATTTAAAATTACTTACCGAATAAATAAATAAAATAGTGTGTGGTGTGCAAAGAGATTATGTGCTAGTATCTATTATAAGTAGGTATAGCCACATGAACAATGCCTTGCTTTTATAGTAGAAGTCATCTTTGAAGAAAGCACCGACTCGAAATGAAACAACACTATGCACTCACTACACCTCTCACTCATAACTACTGTCAAATTATAGTACTATAATACATATAGAAATTTATTGCATTTGAATGTATTATTTTATGACTAAAGACAACTTAATCCAAACAACGGACCGTCTCAAAGCCTATTCTAGTCAAATGAATATGACTTCAATTAAAAAGTATTATTTTATGCAGTCCGGGTACATCCTATCCTTGTTCAATCACCATTAAAATGAGAGGCTAATCTGAAAATAACACTCGCTAATAATGAAGTTCAACGGAAAATTCTTTTTTATCAGATCATTCATTAATACTTACAGGACATAATTGTTCTAGAATCTACCAGAAGAATCTATCTCGGCCCGTCTCGTTTACTATCGACCCAGCGGTTGCGGGTTCGAATTTGCACTATACCATTCTTAACGTTCATTACAACCATTCATTACAACAATCATATTTGGGTTAGCCCAAAAGAATTGTTTATGATCATAATAGGTCATAGCAATTTAAAAAGAAATATAATAAGTATATAATTAGGCATTTTAAATGTATAATTACGAAAATAACATAATTACAATGGTAAAAAAATGAAACTATCAATTTTTATAACACATTAAAAAAATATTGCTTTCATACATGTTTTATTGTTTCTTTATTATGCAAAAAATAAGCACACAAACCACTCCTTCAAATTTTGATATGGATAATAAGCCAATATTTGTCAAAAAAACTGAACTGCTTGTCATTTTCCGTAAATCACCGGTAGTCAAGTCAAGGGTCCATATTAACTTTTATCCTTTGTTACTTTATATTTTTCTAGATTGTTTGTGGACATTTATTGTTATTGTTTTTGGTTTTTAATGTTGTTTTTTTCTTTTAGTATTATATTTTTTTATGAATTAAATGTTGTACATGGGGAAACCTGTTAAATAAACAATAAATAAATAGATACCCCCTATTCTTGTGTAATAATATGTATTGTTTTATTACGATTCATGTAAAATATAATTGAGTAAAGACATTACGAGTATGAAGCTTTAAATCTTTATTTCTATAGCTTCTTAGGATAAATCGGTGAGTGAGTTAGTATTTTATTATACAATTATTATAATCTGTCAGAAAAATATTAAAATAAATTACTAATAGGTTTTATTTATGGAAAAAGAGCAGTTACTAATTTTAGATACAAAGTGGAGATATTGCAATTGGGAAAATTTTGACAGTTTGCGCTAAAAAGCGACTAGTCTCCAATCGATCAGAAAATTTGAAAGCGCAAGTGGAACTGGAGTGGCCACTAACTGGAACTTCCTCAACGACTCATAAAGTCAAGTGCATGGCCATCAAAGCCATGGAAGCAGCAGAAACTACAGCCAAGCCAAGACCAGCATGCTTGAGGAAGCAGTGAATGCCATGAGCTCCTCGGGGACCAACAGGAACGGAAGAGAGAGATACAAAGACAGACCCTGAGTATCGTCAGAGCTACATTTGAAACTAAAACTAAATTTTCTTATATGAATAATAACTAAGTAGAAACTTACGTGACAATTCCACATCCATATTTACCCTGGTATTTGCCCGTCGACTGAAAACACTCTTGACATTTTTCAGCAGCCTAGCAGTTTCAGTCAATCTGGTGAAATGGATATTCGCCAAATGGAGTTTTTTTAAATAATTTTAAATTGGACCACAGCTAAAATATTGTAATCTATGCACTACTTCTTAAAAAAAAATAAATACCTCGTGAATGTGATGAGAGTGCACGGATTTCTGCAAGGAAGAAATTATAAGGAAGCAAAAAATTTGGATTAAAAACTGAAAATATCATGCAACATAAAAAATATATAGGTTTCAGATGCCATTCATATATAACTTATAACTTAATCAATTAATCTAGTCACGACTATATCGATTCGAGAACAGTACTTACACTGAGAGAAGCGTTCCAATGCATGCACAGGTCTGCCACCGATGTAACCACATTATAGAAAACAAGACATAAATTATCAATTAGTATTCAACTGTTCATAAGTATCAATTTGTAAAACTATTAGTTTTTTTTACACTTTGTACAGACCACCAAATAAAAAAAAACAATGTGTTGCGAATATGACATATAATCAGTTTTAATCAGCAAATAAAAACTATATTGATGCAGGTAGTCAAGGAAATAAACAGGTAGACATATCTACAATTTTTGATGCAGGTTATGTGAAAAAAAGTTATATAGCAAAAAAAAAATATACTTATGCTCGAAGCAATACATTTTTAAACAAGAAAAAATGTTTATTCAAATGTTAAAATAATAGACGATTTTACGGATATAAACATCCAGATAAATCACAGCAGCTGAGCTGGATTTTGAATCTGGATCCATTTCGGCAAACCACTAAGCTACTTCGAGTTTGATTATTTTTTTTTAATAAAATATTGTACCTTGCTACAGAGATAAAATAGTCCTCGTAATGACTGTTTTCTAATATTTAGATTGTGGGACTGTCATTTTGGCACAGTCCAATCTCGGTATATATACCTACTATCCATTTGTTTGCTCACTATACATAGCCAGCAAAAAAATAAGTAATATGGCAATTATTTGACATGCAAGAAATTCTTTGAACCAAAATAAAAAAAGCAAGATTTTTTTTTTATATGAGCTAAAGAGATTGGTACTCGATTCCCTAAAGCGCTAACTGTATCAGTTTGTATATATATATATATATATATATTGATTACAAGATTACAGAATGTTTATTAACTTTTTAGCTTTATAAACTTTCAAAATAATAACATATTTAGAAATAATCAGATGTTTTACAAAAAGATTGGATCAAGTAAAAACAAAGTTTAATAATAAAATACTTTTTTTTTAATTTAATGCGAACGAAAATATTTTTACTACTTATATATTTCTAAACAACAATAATAAATTGAAATGTCAATATGTTAAAACAAATAATAATGATTAAGTAGACACATAACTTTTAAGTATTTACAAATATTTATATGATAGACTTATAAACATATACCTGTATAATATAATTAATAGTTTCCTTATATCCTGATATAAGGAACTATTCATTATTATTGAAGAAGGTGAAATAGCGGCTTATGGCGGTGGTTTATGTATTCATTTCCTGTTAAAGAAGCATTTTATTTTGTTTTTCTTTAACAAATTTATTATAATGAATAAAATAAGCAACTTAAGCATAGAGAGTTACCAAACTAGATAGCCATGTCAAACTCAAAGTCACTGGTGAGCCAAATAATTTTTAAAACCATTTAAATCTGCGTCCGTCAATCGCGATCTTAAGGGAGATTTGTTTCCTTTGATCAAAGAAAATAGTTGGCTGTTTTCAAAATTGATTTGGGTCGCAGGAAAATGCTCAGTGGGACGCATGTTTGAGATGGCTGTGTTAGACTCTCTATATATGTTGCTCATGGAATTGCATCTTATTCAAACTGCATCATAGAATGCTGAGCAAGGGAGATGGATGACTGTTACTGCCAATCCGCAGTTCAAAGTAATAAAATATATGTAAACTTTAATGAACAAAATATATAACCCAGTGACGCATAATTTTTCATACTTATTCTGAGCTGCCATTTCACCCTCTTCAAAGATGCTTAATCATTCTGTAACACCCGGTATAAAGTAATTTGTGTATAATTTAGTCACAAATTTAAAATTAAGTACTCAATGGAAGCACAAAAGTGATTACATGATTTCAGACCAATTTGCTTCCTCGTGAAAAATCTTTCTTAATGCTAAGTTACTTATTATTTCGGAAACAATTTTGTTAGTGGTCCAATTACCAAGTGAACGAAATAAAGAGAACTACAAAAAATCTTAGCAAAAATTTAAGTAGGCAAGTAAACTGAGAAGGCTGCAATAGCTTTGCTATATTATAGAATGAACTATAGTTCGATTATTAACTATGGCCACCAAACCTACGAGCTATTATAAAGAAGACTTGCTAGAATTATTTTTTCGGTGATCAAAACCAAACAGCCAAAGATCAAATTGAACAAACAGCCAAAAGTTACCATCTTTTCATTGAAAGAAATATTGGAAACAAAAGTCAAAGGAATTTGAAAATTAAATTTAGGTAAAGACTTTATATGAACATCTATGATCAGCTATCATATCAAGATATGGGTAATGGACACTCATCGAAAGTAATACGGAATGAAGATGGAACAAGGTTGATCAAAATGAACATAAACATATGCAATAAAGATACGACTAAAATATCTTTGAAGAGACTAGGAAAATCGAGGAGCAGATGGCTACAAACCGTACATTTGCACTTCATAAAGCTTAAGCTTAACTGGAGAGAAAAATCCAGAGACAAAATGCATGAGGCAGCTAGTAAGTGAAAGGGGAGATTGATGATAACCCTCATAACAAGTAAAAGTAGTATTACCGATTTAGGATATTACATCTGAGAGCATGGTAGGATATATCATTCACCCAGAACTTCCATTTCCGTTCCGAGGTTAATTGATAAGCTTTCTCAATAGACTTTTCGGTCAACAGTTTGCGATAGCGGGCTCACAAAAAAAAGCTCTCAGGTGGTTTAGAAAGATAAAATCAACTCACCTGGTAATAAGAATCTGACTCTCTTACTCTAAAGTGAAAAAGCTAAACACTGAACAGTGAGAATTAATAATTTCATTGAAGCAAATTTGGCTTGATTGAGCAGGTCCCAAAATAATAGAATATGCCCCAGGGCCAAGCAAATCTTTTTATAAAATAAAACAAGTTAAAATATTTATAATAATCCAGTACCTAACTTCGTTAAAATATTCCCAAAAACATTTAACTTCACTGAAAAATAATTTAAACAAATAAAAAGACATTTTGGAAATAAAAAAAAATGTTTTTTACATTAACACTAAGGAAGTAATCTGTATTTATATTGTAATAACTAACACAGTTAACTATCCTTAATATCTTTCTACACAAGTATGCGGTGTATTGACAGAAACATCAATTACGTAGAAAAATATATATTTTATAACTAACCTAAATATTTAAATGTACCTACCTAATGAAAATACTTAATATAACATTTAAATTACTAAAACAATATGTAAGACATTTTTTTTGGAATTAAAACTGTGATTTTATGAAGACTAATAATATTACATTTCGAGAACTCAAAAAAAAGTTAAGTTAAGCAAAGTTAAGGTGTTAGAATGGTTCGAAGCCAAGATAATGTGAAATTTAAACATCGAGCCAAAAAAACAATACAATTACATTTCATATACATATTTGAATCTTGGACTAGGTCAACCATACTCAACCTGTGGCCCGCGGGCCGCGGGGTCTAGCTTTTTTGTGCGGCCCTAAACACATTTATTATCAGGGACATGTTTTACAAAATCTGGCATTCTATATTTCGTATATCTTGAGATTAATTTTGACTTTGACGTACATATTTTTTTGTCATACCAGTATAGTGTTGCGGCCCGCGTAGCTTTACAAATATATGTATGTGGCCCGAAGACATAAAAGGTTGAGTATCATTGGACTAGGTGGTTAGACACGTGAAGATGTCTCCTTACTCAAAACCCACTAGGAAAATCATGGGAATGCTATCGGCAGTATTTTTGATTATGGCAGACGGCCGACTTACAAGACTGAAAATACGTAGAAAATGACAGATTTTACACGATGATGCACATTTTTACATGTCACATTTTATTTAGAACCGTTGTGTGTATTTCCGGAGTGCAGCCACAGCTATTCGATCTCCGAAACGAGCGGCAGGATGGATATTGACTTTCTACTACAGATTTTTGCCATAGCAAGTCTGTGTGACCAACAGATTGTGCTTCTGTTTGTGGTGATGACTAGGCACTCTTGTGGCTCTCACTCAATTTTGATCACATGTTCTGCAGTTTCTCACTCTGTTTTGCAGCCCCCTCAAATAGGAGTTTTTTGCCCAGATGTTGAGGTGTTTGTTTAACATGTTCGGCATCAACGATATGGAGTTTTGTCCTAGATAATCTAATAGAGTATTTTGTGAAGACAGGGTAGCAATCCTACCATCGCTGGTTTAGCCTGGTTGCATCTACTTTTTCACTCTTACTTTTGTACCTGACACAATGGTTAAATGTTTAAGAGCAGCTCTCATATGGTGGGTTATAAAGGTTCTGAGGCTTAAAAGTGCTAATTTGTCTGTTTCATTGTTGAGAATGTCGCTGTTCTCTTGTTACCTGTTACTTCCCGGTTAAACCTAAAAAACTGTTGCGTTCCTGCGAGTACAAGCTAGCTCCGAACTGAAGCCATGTTTCATTTTTTAATTGAACCACCTGTTAAGAAGTTTATGACGCTTTGACACCTTGTGATTCTTCTTCTTTAGGAATAGAGATCTTATATTTATTTACGAACATGAAGCACAGAAGCGTCTATTCAGAAACTAAGTACAATAAAAGTGAAGTCTTAATTGTTATAGTAGGAGAGCTGATTTTGCTGCTTCCTTCTGTAGGTCCGTAGAGAGTGCTTTATGTTGTTTTCATTGCACTAATGGCACCAATGCAAGCAATTTAATGATTGCTTTGAAGTCTTTGAGCTGTTGTGTTGTGATTTGATAGGTTTTAAGCCACCAAACCAGCATAGGCCTTATGATGGCTGTGAACAGTGAACAATTTTGGGGGAGAGCCCCTCCTCCCTCCATCTTAAACACGTTGATTGCCAAGGAAATTTTCAGAAATCTGGCCTAAAATGACAATTTGATTTAATCGCATTACATTATTAAAAACTCTAATTCGTAATTTTTTGTTTGTTTTTTAATAAATTTTCTGTTCATGCAGGCCAGCATTGATTTTTTGTTCTTTTCCCAGAAGCCATCTATCGATATTAGCACTGATATATTTCGAGTTCAATCATAGCTGCACGAAAATGGCAAGTAAACACAGGACGAGATAACTCGTAGTTGGCATCCTAGAAAAGAACGCAATCTACGAGTTATCTCATACCGTGATGTAACTAAATACTTGTTAAAAAAAATCAGTGATCACGGAGTTACCATTTTTATAAACCAAATGTTGGCAATGTGAATACCAGTAGATTCTGAACAGCTCCGTAATTATTCTTACACCTTAGCTTTAACTTATTTAATGTACTTAATTTAGATACTTTTTTATAAGTTGCAATACTGAAATTTATAAAAAAAATAATAATTTTAACAATATCCATTTACTTCAAATTGATTATTGAATGTATATACAAAAATAAAAAAAATTGGTGAAATAAAGGATGAATATTTTTGGTAAGATTACTGATATTTTCCCCTCAAAATCTATGGTTAAATTCTGTATCATTAATTAGTAATTTTCAAAATAATATTAAAAGACGGAGTGTTATAAGCGCCTGCTTCTAAATCCAGAGGTCTCGGGTTCGAGTCGTCAGTGGGTCAAAATCAGCCAGGTCATTTTTCGCAGATGAGATTATTTAACGGTATTTTTCTCAACACTGAGTTAAAAACAAGACATACATAAAAAGCACTCATTCAGTTACAGAATGTTATTTTCCTGTATGAATGGCCTCACATCATGAAAACAACACTAAGGCAGTCGGAATTGCGCTTAATAGCGCCTCCCTGACAACACAAGCCATATATGCCAAATAATTAAAAAATAGACAGTATTCTTTTTCAAAAATCCTTAAATTAGAACTTCACACTTTCATTGTAAACATATTTTTAAAAATATAAAATAAATAACTAAAACCTAACTATAAGTAAGCACTAGTTTGTAGAAATAGTGCTGGAACGTGTCTAATTTAAATTTGGCAAAAGTCTTCGTCTCTCGGGAAGGGGTCACGTGGCGTATCCATTTGGAGCGTCCACGTTCGCTTCAACGATCAGGCTTCGATGACCATTTGTTAGGCTTCTTTGCTCGAATGCTGTGCTCTGATATAGTGGTCCTTCGGGAGCAACGGAATTATACTGACGCCATCGCAAACCGACCAACTCTGCTTCACTCTTCCGTTTACTGATAGGAATATTAACAGAAAATACAAAGCTAACGCAAACTATTCAAAAACCAAATAAATTTCATATAAAAATCTATTCTGGTGGGTGGAATACTTAAATAACCTCTGCAATGATATGAATCTCAGACCCAAGCACAAACTTGCAAATGTCAAATAAACACAAACTCGGTGAAAAAAATATTTATTTTTTATCGACCAATCCCTTTTTCTCAGATTTGATTACAAAATAAGACGTCAAGCTGCATGCTAATAAAAAAAAATGGATGCATGCTTATAACAGACATGTTCTTTTAGCACATTGTTAAAAAAGCTTTAGTCATGCAAATTATTTATGATGAATTTGTTGTGGATATCAAAACGAATGAAATGTAGTGTAAAATGTGAGGCAATTTAATTTTTAATGTTTATAAATAAAATCATGCATATCTTAAATCATCATAAGAACTTCTTCAGAAATAAATTTACATCTTAATTTTTACAATATATTTTTCACAAGAAAATAAAATAACTATTAATTGACTCATGACAAATAACATTTTTTTTAAGCAATTTAAGTTTTATGATTTAAGATAGTATGATGAAATTATTTGATTACAACATATAGTGTACATAAAAAATAAATGTTTTGTTATTTTATTATAATGTAATAATAATAAATAGTATTTAAAAAAATATAAACAAATTGAATTGCATTGAATTTATTAATAACAAAAAAGATATTTTCAAAAAAAGGCCTTAATTAATAAATAAACTTTTTAAAATATTAGTTTAACATCAGAATGTTAACTGTCCTAAATGCGTATATTTTTTACAAAATTTTGTATTTTTTAATTATCTCAAATAACACTAAAATTAAAACAAATATTAATATGCAGGTGTTGAAATTTTACTATTAATTATATATATAAGCGAAAAATAAATTTTATACTAAATTTGCAAAAAATGTTTGATCAACTCTGCGCCTAGATATAGTTAGGTAAAACAGTTTACATATATTTGTGACACAGACTGAAGTTATTTATTATGCAATTATCTTGTGGTTATTTTCTTAACATTCTAATTTATGAGTTATTTTTATTTGAACAGAATTATCATTGCAACTAATATAAGAAGACTTCTCATTGACTACAAACTTAGCAATATTTAAATTTGTCATTTATTATAACATGTAGGTATCTCTTAAGGGTTGGCTTATACCTAATAACTGTCCTTTAGGAAAACTCATATTTATGGAACCTCAAGAACTATCAAGTCAATGTGTAATTAGTAGAAAAAGATAATTATAATATCATTTCCACTTTAAAAAATAATTTAACAATTTAAAATTATGAACCGTTAAAATAGCCTCGCTTATATATAAATAAAAAATATATTTTCACATCATTTCATTTCATATAGTATTATAGTATTTTATATAGTATTTTATATAGTATTATATTTTCATTTTATATAGTATAAAATACACATATTTAATATGAACATTAATGACAATGCGGATGCAGTGATAATATTATTACATAGTGCAACTAAATTAAATGACTAACTTTGCACATCTAAAAGATTATTCTAATTATAAAATGCTATGTAGTTTTATTTGTAAAGAAGGAAATAGCCATTTTTAATCAGCCTTTGTTTGAAAATACAAGTGAAATTATAAATATTATATTGGAAATTCGATTATCCAAATACAAGTTAGCTATAAAAGTTGAAATTAAAGGAGAAACTATTGACTGTAAGGAAACCTGCCTTGAACAATGCTTTATATATATATATTATATTTACAGGGCGTCTGGTACCTATATTGATTAAGTTTAAGGTGCTTAGGGGACCTCTAAAGCTGAAAAATAAAAGCAAGGTGCCAAAAAAAAAACAAAAATAAATATAAAACTCCTTTTTGATTTTCAAAAAAAAATTATTGGCTCTTCTGCTTTAATAAATTTTATTTTCCAGATAAAAATGATAGAATTTATTTTTTAATCAAATTTTATAAGATGACTGAGTAACATACATTTTTCCATGTTGACCTTTGACCCCTTATAACTATGAAACTAAAATAGTTAATCCAAAAAACTTGGGTTTTTATTTTCCATCTTTTGAGTTCTTCTAACCATCTTTTAAATTGATAAACGAAGGTACCTATATTTACAGGCTGTCCTGTAAGTCGTGGGTCAAACGAAAAGAGGAGATAGGGGGGGTCATTTCCAATCAAATAAACTAAATATGTCTTAATCTAATTCTTGATAGTTAAAAAGTTATGGCATTTTTAAAATAAAAATGAAAATGACAATTACGTCATCTAAAAAAAATTTTCATAAAAAAAATACAATTAATTTAGATGTTATTTTTATTTGTTATACTCCTGAATAGTGCTTCTTTCTAATAAAGGTATTTTCATAAACTATTTTCGTATATTGATGCGAGGTTAGGCGGCGAGGGGTTGATCGCGACTCGGGAAGTACTTACAAAAAATAAACTTTTTCAATAATATTTTAACATATTTTTTTTCTTTCGTAAGACCTGTTTAGTTTGTCAATATAGATTAACCCCCAAAAGGACACCAGTGAATTTAAATACATCCATATTTTTAAATCAATCTAAAATTAGATGGATTCGAATAATTCCAAGGAAACTGAAACTTGAGATAGTCTATGAATAAAAAAGCTATATTTTTTTTTTCAATGGGTAATGGCACCATGAACTAAACGCCTGCATCTGACTCAAGGTAATCGTGTATCTAAAATCTCCAAAAACAAAAATGTAAGAAATGCATTAACAAATTATTTACTAGCTGAAACTGTTCAAATCATTAATGGTTTGCTGTATTCTGCAAGTTGATTTGCTGGGAGTAAGGATTGCACAAAGCATTGATCTGTGTGGTTTGGGGACTTGGGCATCCTAGCATTAAACTCAGAAATTACATTTTTGTAACATAGTTGAAATTGTTCGAAGAAATATATATTTTTTTAAAAAAGGCATTATTTTAAACCTACTCGTGTGTATATTTGGATAATCGACTTTTCAACATGAATAAGAAACTAAAACTAATAATAAACAGAGAATAAAACTTACGAATGCCTCGGCTGTGTGTCGAGCACAATTTCAGGATCGCTTTTGCGAGTTTCATTCAGCCTGAGAATTTCGAGGGGTCCACGGCACATTGTATTCCTTATCCTGATTAAAATAACAAAACATCACAATTTTAAAATGCCAATAAGTAAAATAAATCAAAAGTGTTATTTTTGTTTATTGAAATTATGATAATGGTTAATTCAATGAACCAACCTACAATATGATTATTATACATTTATTTTATTTTACAGGCTTTTAATTTAAAGTAACACAAATATGTAAATGTGAATACATTATTTTTTAAATTATTAAAAGACTGAAAGCATATAATAATAGGCCATATTGGAATAAATAACTATCGTATTACCCATTAGTTACAGAGTAACTGCAATTTTTATCGTAACCCTAGCCTAGCCTGTTTTCTTGGTTGATTTGAATGTTGATTCTTTTACCTACATTTTTAAAAACAATTAATAGAGATATGATAATATAGTTATATATTTTTTTTTTTGTGTGTAAGTATAACTCTAGCATTCTTCTAGTAGGCTGGGTATATCAGCGCTGATAAGCAACATTGCCAGAATTTTAGAGAGATGACTGTCGCAAAGTTTTAGATATATCATTGTATTTATGTTAATACTATAATGTAGTGCATATATATGTAAAATAAATATAATATGGCAAAATTACAAAAAAAAGCGCCAATATCTCAAAGGCCTTTACAAGTTCCCCCACCTCCCTCTCCTAATCTACTTTATATGAAAGTAGATTTTGTTAATTATGTTCTAAATTACCTCCTTTACCACCCTTTAAAAACTTCCCATTGACCTACATTGAAAAAAGGAATCCTTTCTGAACCACTTTAAAATAATATAAATATTATTTATTTTCAACGCATATTCTTACAAAAAAAATTAGGTATAAATGCAAAAAAAAAGCTTGAACTAAATAGTACATTCAAGCAAGACACTCTCCTACGGTTCTAGGCAAGGAAATCAATATGTTCAATGTGGATATGGCTTCCCCGATGCAGTCGATATGTTGACACATATTTCTACTTTGAAAATGTTAATAGAGGTCTGTTCTTGGCACTTGTAGAACAGATACACTCTTACAGTAATACAAACTTAGAGTAATAGGCACAGATAATAAGCAAAAAAATATTCAGTCGGAAGAGTTATAATGCTTCTTCCTCAAAAACATTACGGAATTAAATTAGATGCTTTTAAGCAAGCATAGAAAATTATTCACCGATAATCTTGTGTACTGAATCTTCATAAATTGTTAAGTAGGAATTTTCGGCAGATGGAGATGTGGAGTTAGAGTCGAGGTTTGGGAGAGGTGAACTGCTATCCTTAACATCAATTACTTTCTGGGTGATGGGAAACTGAGAGTATTTCAATAGCTCCATATCGAAATGGGTAACGGCAAAATGTCTTCTTCTGCGTGTCTCCTCTCTTAATAAACTAAAGGATGAAAACAAAAAGGATTAGGAAGAAAGCCAAGGATATAAAAAAGGTATTTATTAAAAAGTCTTTCAGCGTCGAATAATGTTAACCATGTTTGATAGCCAGCAATATTATAGCCATATCTAGGTAGAAATTGAATATTTTCTGATATATAATTCCTTTGAACCATAAATATGATTTTTAATTCAAGTACAGATAATGAGATAACAGGGAGAATTTAAGTCTGCCTTAACTTTTAACTTTATAAGGACTTAGTGACCATGTCTAAGCGACCACTTTTAAAAAGGTCAGTAGATAAATACAAGCTACTTCATCCGGCGCAGTTGTATGACTGGCTATTTTTGAGCGTTACATATATAAGGAGCATTCGTTAAATCATACCAGTTTAAACAATGATTGGATATTTCAGGGAGTAAAACTTGCAATTCGTGGGGAAAAGTTCTAAGTTAGTAGTGTTGTAGCTTAATTTACTCTTACTCGGTGATTTGCATCACCAGATTTTGGGTTGTAGGTACATTTTTATAAACAAACCCGCGTGTAAGACTAATACTTATATATAAATATATCAGTATTGTAGAGTTTTAACTTCCTACGAAGTAGGAATAGTTCATGGATTTCAAGTTTGGGTTATAAAGTTATATTTTCATTAGGATGTGTGAACTGAAACGAATTGTCAAATGGTAATAAATTAATAATAGCATTAAACTGTGATCATTGTCATTTTTATTGTTACTATGGGATAAGCTCTATATGGCAAAATGTGTTTCATAATCGAAACAACTTTTAATCACTATTGTTTTATAAAAAAAACACAGTAGCTAAACAATATCTATATATTATATATTGATAATAAAGATACTTACACTCTAAAAATGACATCTGGCAATAATACTATAGTTGGAATTAAGAGTAGTCCAAACCAAAACACAGGCGATGACATAACCATTAGGCCCATTCCAGAAATGTTAGCTCCCAAGTCGATTGTAGGCCATACCATACTAAAAAAAAAGTAGTCAACAATTACAATCACAACTTCGATAGATAGACACAGTTAACCTATAAAAATAGTAACATAATTTTAGTGAAAGTAAACATAAATAAGTAGAAGAATAACTATAAAGCGATAATAAAAATAAAATCTGATAATTCTCATAAAATAATTCGGTAAAAAATAATTTTGATTGATTCCCTAAATAGTAATTAATAGTCAAATCTCAGCTAGCAGTGTGCCTGTAGAGCGATTCTTTTTGACTCTAAAACGAAGCCACAAATATATTTTAGATAATATATAAGGCCAACAAAGACATTTTGAGCTTTCTAAAGTTTCAATAAAAAAAGACCTACTTATAGATTTAAAGCGGTGAGGTTTATTTTATGATGAGCGTTAAGAGAAGTTTTTGAAAAAAAAATAATGAATTTAATAAACAAGTCATTTTTATCCAATCTGTTTGATTTCAATAATATTACCTTATGTTTTATGCTGCTACAAGTTTTTTGTAACCGCTAGAGAAATATTTAATTCTGAATCTACTATATTAAAATTTAAAATCATTATTATTTTTGGATGTCTTTAGTGGATAGATAATATTTTCAGATAAATAGGAAATCTTAATACACCATGGTAAGTCAATATAAATTTATTTACTTGTATTTTATTTATTTTATTTCATAGAATAATAATGAATTATTTACTATATGTACAAAACCATACCCAACTGGGCATTTCCATACTAAGTTTCCATAATAATTGTTGGTTTGATTTATCTGACTTAAATTGTGGTGACCTTTTTTAAAAATAAAAAACAATGTATACTAAAAACTTTCATACCTACATACAAAATAATGTTAAATATTGAACTATTTTTACCCATAGAATCACATAACGGCCAAATATTTTTGGCCAACATCTCGGAAGGAGGAAGGGTGGGGCTCTTGCCACCCTCTTAAATCCCGACACATATTGCCTACCCAAACAGGATTGGCAGACAAATGCTTAAAACTGATGAGATATGAGGCAAACGTACATTACTATTCACTATTTAGATTAATCCTAAATACTGTGTTTATAAAGTTAATGAAATCATAACATAAATGAAGCGTGAGGAAAAAAAATACAGTATGTTTTAAATAAATAAATTTGTCCATTACCTGTAAATTACTAAGAATACTATCCACATGAAGATTGATGCCCAAATAGAAAAGTGGGTTACAAATGTCCAAGATTTGGTAACAAGTCCTGATTTAAGGCACACTGTCACAATGGTATACTGCAAAATAAAACATTTATTCAATTCAAAACGATTAGTAAAATGCCACGTAAAACTAGATTTTTTATGGCCATAATAATAACTAAAAATTAAATATGATAACAGAAACAGAAGCATTTTTTAAACCTGTTACTGATTTATTAAGAGCGGCTCAAATACAGCGTTACCAAAAATTTTAGTATTAGTTAAACTTACTGTGTAGGATATTATTCCCAAGACAAGGATTCCGCCTTCGCGGCCATTTGACCAAACAATGCCGGATCCATCTCCGATCAACCATTTGGGTAGCCAGAACAAAGCTATTGAGTGGAAGAGTGAATTGAAAACCCACAACCAAAAGACCCAAACATTGAATATGGAACCCTCTTGTGATGGCGAATATAAACTCGGGTGCTGAAAGAATACAAAATTAAATAAAAAACTGTTTTCCAATGGACTTAGTTTTTGTGGCTGCTGAAGCCCTGTGCAGATAGATTTTTCTTCACACTTTAACCTAAAATGAAGATCTTCAACACTTGTTAAATAAAGCTGTTTGCGATCAATTTTCAAAAGTCACTTTAATCACATTTTTACAAGAAGTGAAATATATTTTTTTTTATTCATTTAATTTAACATAAATTTAATTTCAGTATTAAAAGAAATAATGTACAAAACTTTAAAACTTAATAATTTTTAGTAGGCTAAGTGGATCATTAATTTTTTTACCTTTGTGATAGCTTCGGCGGTGCAAGCTTTATCAAATATGCCAATGGCGAAAGGTGGCAATGCTGTGAAAGCTACATTGTATATGCCTATGGTCCATCGCTCAAACAATACTTGCCCTGACCTAAAACCAAAAACAATGTATTTAAAGGTATTTTTACACTCTAGATTAGTATTTAGGTAGGTGTCCATTTAATGGTTCAGTAGCAAACTAACGTACTATAATTTGATAATTTCTTTAGTTTGTGCAATATAAAATTGTCGTCAAATGTGAATTGTTTTGGTTGGTTCATTTTTAAAATGACTAAAATTATAACTTTTTAAAGGAAAAAAATCTTGTTCAAATTATTTAGGGATACTACGAAAACTTGATTGAAAAGTTTCTAATCTAACAAAGATACAAGATCAAAGATACAAGATTCTTCAAATTTATAATTATTTTTATTTTTCTACAGTCTCATAGCCCGGTCAGACGGTTGAAAACATTGTTGCCATCTCTCTCCCGCGCTAGCGGATAGAGCAGTATCGCATTTGTTGCACCTAATAGCGGGCTCGGTAACACCGCAATATATTATTTCCTTAATCAATTAATTACAAAACAAAGATTGTTCACTAACTATATTGAACATAGACAATCAGCTAATGAGCATAATCAGCTAAATTTTTTTAGAGAAATAAAAAAAATATCTTACCATGCGGAATGTATTTGGAACCAAAACTGGAGTACATATAAGCAAATGTTCTTGTAAAACGAGTAAAGGATCAACTTGGTCATGCGAGAATAGTTCCAGGTTCCATGGACTAATACTAAGCGTTGCAGGAATCTGAACTGTCACACGGAAACAAAAAAAATGCATTCAATTTAAATGAAATTACCATAATTAAAATCGATCACGCGACAAATTGAAAGTTAAAATACAAAAACCCCAAAACACTATTGGTAATGTATAAAAGTTTATAGAGGATATATTTAAATTCACTGATGGCCTTTTAGAGGGTTGATCTACATCAACAACTCAACCAGTCTTGCGAAAAAACAATATAATTTAAAAAAAATATATACTAAAATGACTATATTATTAAAAAACTTTGTTTTTCTTCGAAGTACTTTGCGAAATGCACGATCGGACACCCACAATCATTTTTTGGGCGCCTACTAATTGTACTAGGTTGAGCTATCTAAAACATTACAATTACATTACATTACATTTTTAATACAATACAATGGTTATATAAAAATGCTTTCGCTTTCGGTTCATGTTTACCAATACAAATCAAGAAACAACTTAATAAAAAAAAATGTGTAGAATGCTTTGTGAAATTTGAAACAAGCAAATATTTGTTGACTAGAATTCATTTACCATACACCGTAGGAAACTAATAAATCATTATAAGAGCCTTGTACAGTTCTGAAAAAATTATATGGAACCAGTACCACACATTGTAAAAACCGCTTAACGACTATCGTTACTCAAAGTATTCTACTGAAAAAAGTTGCTGTTCTCTACTGCACACAGTTTGTTTGGTTTGGAAATATTAGAGGGGCCCAAAGTTATACAAAGGTGTTTCGATTTTATTAACGGCTCGTTATAACTCACATTTTTGTAGTTGAAAACATAAACTTAGTTCTACATTAAAAAAGTAGTCCTATATTTTATGGTATTAATACGAGTAGACGCTAGCCAACTCGGGCTTAATAAAAACAAAATATTATAGGTACGTACATAATATTTCCACCACAACATTAGAGCAAGAAATGTAGTTATTTTTAGTCTATTTTTATGTTAGTCGTACCTGAGCTACGCTGTAATCAGAGGCACAGACTGCCTGTAAGCCTTCAAGTCCTGATATTCCCACGCCGACCGATGCCCTCTGAATCATAGCCACATCGTTTGCGCCATCGCCAACTGCCATTGTTACTGAATCTGTTTGCATTGACACTAATTCAACAACCTGCAAATAAAATTTCAATAAAACTAAACAAATGCAAATCTTTATTACATTTTTCATGATTTTTTTTTTAGAATTTGTTAAAAAAATACCTCACTAATGGAAAAAATTGCCTCTATAGAGAGAGGTTATACACAGGAATACACGTTGACCATGTCTTTTTAATGAGTGGCAAAAGCACAACTGTCACGTAAATAACTACCAAGTCAAACTCATCAAGATTTTGCGACAATATATAATAACATAAGGGATTAGTATTTATTTATTTATTAATTTGTACAATAATAATAGAGTTCACTTAATATCACCTTTATAGCGTGTACTGCTGTTATTTAAACATTTGTGGGGGAAACTGAAAAATAGCTAGACAGTATACAATCTTCTTGATTTATTTAACAGATTTTACAGATAATTAATTTATTTTTCATCCTTCTGACCACATTGACAAGTTGCTGAGGCTGATATGGCGGGTTTTCAAAGTACATGTGTTTTGAAGCCCAGCTTTTTGAAGGTAATGAAGGAATATCGCTGGAATTAATCTAATATATATGTGCTTTTGAATGTCTATCATAGAAGTTACTGAATCGTACAGCCTATGAAATTTATTACATCATTGCTTTATTTTCATATAAAAATGAAGAAAAAAATAAAATATGTGAAAATATTTTCCATTTATATTGAAATAAGGATGAAACATTTTGATTTTTTTCAAAAAGAATTATAAACTTACTTTACCTTACTTTTTTGACCAAGTGTTTAAAAAATCCAAAGCATGACAAATATTTGATGAGCTATTTCAAAATAATTATATTTTGCCCAATTTTAACAAGATAAAAATTTAATACAGCGTTTGTAGGACTGTTTTGTTCAAAAATGGCCTTTTAAAAAACAATGCAAAAATTTCACACTTACAAATATCAATTTCAAATTACCCAGCAACTTGAAGAATGTAGAATAGATAGAATGAATAAGGCCGACCATAGCGCATCAATGTGGCTTCTCCTAATTATATCATTAGTTTAAAAAACAATTACTCACATCAGCTTTTTGAATGGGTGATACTCTACAACAAATAACCGATTTGCAAGCTATGCACAAATCTAAGAAATCATTTCGTAAATCGTGAGTCAGCGCATACTTCAGGGTGTTGCCGTCGATTATCAATCCAACATCGTTGACTTTCTTAATATTGTCACCAAAATCAGCCGTGTACCTTCCAATCGTTTCTCTAGTTTTCTGCAAATTGAATAAATAATGCTGAAAATACAAGTGATTGATAAAAGTGACTTTCCGGAATGGTGTTTGTATGTATACACATACAAAGACATACATGTCGGCGAACACGATAGCGTCTAAATGTAGAAACAAAATTACTCCAAATTTTGGATTTAGTTTTTTATATAGGAGGCTAGATGAAAATAACTGTTTTTTATGATGAAAATACGGGATCAGTGGCTTATTTAGAAATAGAAATTAATTTAGAAATAAAATTAACTTTATAGTTTCAATTTGCGCCAAAATCCCTTAAGAAACAATTAATTTTTATAAAAAAAAAAAACTAAAATAACACCAAAATGGAGTTAAAATTTATGATGAAATGAAAGAACTAAGATTTAGTCCCCAAGGAAATAAATGTCCCCATATCTTATTTTATTTGTTTAATACATATACTTTGGAGGTATTCCTCCGGTAATATAGCTAATTAGCAGGTAGTGTATAAAGTTATTTTAATGTTAAATGTTTAATTGTTCTTCTTAGCTGGGATGGGTTCTTAGGGAAAGGTTTAAAAACGCAGCGTAGACAGATCCCTGACAGTACGCGGAAGATAAGTATAGAATCCGACATTCTTCCTCTTGAAAATTGTCTTTATTTTGTAGAAATGGTCTTTTCGTTCAATATCTGAAGTTTGTTTCTGAAGTTGTTCACTAATTGAGCACCATGTTGGAAATTTTAAGTAGGCCTTAAATAAGTTAACAAGACAACATATTTTACATCAAGAACTTAAGGGCTCCCATTTGAAGTAAGATAAAAATTTGATGGACTGTCGAATCTGCGAAAGTGCTTAAACACATGCTTGCTTGCTAACCGATCCAAAACAGATGGGCAATTTTCTCCAAGGATCGACATACCAGTAAGCGACCGAATTTTTTAATTACTTAGCTAATGTGTATCTAATTAGTACTAAGATATTTTAGAAACGTTTTATTCGGGATTACCTATCCAGATGGGATTTTTCTTTGATTTTACAAATTGCATAAAGGAAGACTTGGAGACATTAAGCATCTTGTCTAAAAAATTCGAAATATAGTTAAGGCCTTTTTGAAGAATATTGCAGTTGCTTGATTTCACAATACATTTATAAAACACATAGTTATCAGCAAACAAGTCAAATCAAATTATCAACTCTACTGCCATGTTTTGTGATGTACTTTGTAGCTTAATGGTTAGTAGGATTTTAGGAGAATGACCCACAAGAGTACTCAAGATGAATCGCATTGGTACCTATCTACAGGAAATTACTTGAAATGGTCCATTTACAGTATGCCACATCTAACGTGGGTAGTAAAAAAATGATAATTAATTTTTCTCATCATGCTTTCGTTAGATGAATGATTAATCGCTACATACTGAGTTATAAATGTTTTTTTTTCCACTTTTTGCTATAACTATTTTACTTACATCTAAGTTGTCCTCGTTTAGTATCAGAAGTGGCATTCCTTGTGATATTAATTTCGATGAGTAGCCAATATTTATAGCCGTTTCTTGTTTGTCGCCTGTCAAAATCCATATTTTGATTCCAGCTCTGAGAAGCATTGCTATCGTCTCTGGTACACCATCCTATTAAAAAAATGCTATAAAATCTGATAATATAACAACATATGAAATTATATAACATAAAGAAATATTTTTAAAAAACAAGATTTTATTTAAGAAACTAAAAATTGGAAAATATTTTTTTTCCCAAGTCACTATAAATAAAATAGTAGGGTACTCAAAAGATATCAATTCGAATTCAAGTAATTGAAGAACTATGTATATTATCGTATTATATGCTGTAGAATATTTGGTAAGTAATTATTAGATAATTATTTAATTAATAATAATTACTATTAAACTTAATAATTTTAATTATTAATATATTATTTGCTTCAGTAAACTTCACCTCATTTGTTTATTTACTAAAACTACGAGTGAAAACCCTCCAGCTTTAATAGCTTATAATATATTTAGTCTGGTAATAAACTATATAAAGTATATATTGATTGTTTTTTAAAGATAGAACCCCAAATGTTATTATAGTGAAGTAACATAAAGGCTATTGATGACTACAAATTACTAACCTGTAATTTGTCTTCAATGGCAGTTGCTCCCAGTAAATTTAAATTTGTTTCTATCAAATCAGCAGCCTCTGCAATTTTTTCCTCTCTATTTTGGAGTGCACTACAAGCTTTGTGGTATGTGTTCTTCCATTCCTATTAATTATAAAACAAGATAAATAATACTGGAAAAATATTAAATAAATAAAATAAATAAATGGAAAATAAATAAATATTCAACCACTTTATAGTGGAACCACTTTATTTTGAATAAGATAAAGTTGGGAAGATCAACATTGCAGCCACCAAAACAAATTGTTTCTTAAAACTAAGCTAGCTAATCGCCAGTTTACAAGCAGTTATTGTACACACAACAATATTCCCCAACTGCCACCATAAGTTAGTACGGCAACAATATTCTTTAATTCACATAAACCTTGTTTTAATACAAATTTTACATTTAATCTCCTATTTAGACTCATTTACTGATTGATTTTATTTATAATAATAAAATAAATCAAATTATACTTAAATTAAAATCTGATATTAAAGAAAAAAATACTATATTGAGCGTTAAAAATAAAAAAAACTAGCATAGGGTAAGTATTTGTGTATGAATATCTATTTAGCTAATATAACGGAGAAGAACCATTATATTACACAAAAGTATAAAATGTACATAATATAAAATAGGTTAAAGCTTCAACTTATTTAAAATGTGTAATACTACAACTAAGCAACCACACTACTTGTAAACCAGAACAGTGTGAAAATAATATAATCTTCACACAAAAGAATATTAGTATAGCATTCTTAATAAATATGTAAATGCAACAGGCCATGTCAAATGATAAATAGTTACATTGTAAAAGTCCTCAGATACATCAGCAACTGCGATGGCTAGTGTCCTAAGACCCTCTGATGCAAACTGCTCCAAGTGAGTGAGCGTTATCTCAGCGTACTTCTTTCCTGTTGAGCTTAATCTCTTATAAATCGCCGTATCAGCTCCTTTCATATAAAGTTTCAATTGCCCTTGAATAAGAAAGAAACATACAAATTAACAGTCTTGGAAGTTCAAGAGTGTTGGAAGGTGAGTGGGTGTCATAGCCATTCTTGTTTTTTTTTCTACATAACTATTTGCTCACACGGGGCTTGCAAAGATGCTACAATTTAAGAGCACTAAAATTAAACGCTTGTTTAATATTACTCTAATATTTATAAAATAAAACATTTAAGATTTTTATCGTTTAGTTCACACACACACATTCACACTCGTTTTAATTGCTTGTAATATTAAATGTATAATTACGAAAATCTCTCACTACGATTAACTGTCACTCCTGTGGTTCTAAACCCACCTGCTAAATAAATCTAATATTTTGTATATGTACACACCACTACTCGGCACAATCAAACCAAAAGAAAAATTAGTGATGCGCTGTCAGTGTTGAATTCCCTTTAATATAAAAATAGTACTAACCATTAGGAGCCCTGACTATTACGGACATCCTTTGTCGTGTTGACGTAAACTCTAATACGTCGAGGATTTCGTATCTTTCAATTCTACCCAAAATTGATATTTCAACATAAGCAGGCGTACGAGTTGAAAATTCAAAGCCAAATTTTGAAGCACCATAAACGAGAGCCCGCTCATCTGAAAGAAAACAGATTATTTTAAATATTTAAGTGACATAAATGGTTCTTAGCTGTGACAGTTTGTTATGTATCTAAGCAATAGTCCAAAGTAATTGAAACTTGTGCACAAAAAGAGTTTATACTTTATTTTAATAGAATTGCTACGACCTAGGTCATATCAAATTATTTTGGGTCCTGCTCAACTAAGTTAAATTTTCTTGTTACATAAATTTTTCTTCTTACTTAATTCATTCATGATGAGTCTGAATTTCAATAGTAACTACTCTTTTACCGCGTTTTAATTTGGTATCTAATAAGATTATTAATAATTATCATGTGAAAAAAGTGAACCCTAGGACATATGACAGGCCATAAATGGTCATGACGAGAAGACAGAGAAAAGAATATTACTCGTAATAACAGATTATATTATGGACTGAGACCAACTTTGTGTGGGTGCACTCCATAATGTGTGGACAATATTGAAGTAATCTGTACAAAATACAAGTACAGCTCCAAAACATGAAGGTGCAAGTTGGGATATATTATGGCAAACCCAGAAGAGTATTCCAAGCGAAAACATTCAAGTTGAAAGTAAACTGATTCAAACATTTACAAATTATAATATTTATGAATTATCACACACCAATGCAATATCCAGTTTACTTCCCCAACCGTCGACATTTTTTTGGGATCAAATGGAAGACACGAAAGGTTAGAGTTTATCTCCAAAAAAATCCTAGGCACTAAGCCCATCGCTTACAAACACTACTTAAAAACTTTCTTCTCTGCTTTATATTGACTGTTTTTTTTTATTATTTTTTAATTTTTTGAAGTCACAGAAATACTTATAGCTAAACAATACTTTTTTTAAAACATTTTCCGATTAAAAGTATCATGTGATAATAAAAAAAAATCTGATGGTATTTTTGATTTAGATACTGAGGTGTACGTGTGTGTGTTTTGTTTAAATTGTAAGTGCAGAGTATTAGGTGTGTACGGAAGGAACGTTCGTGAATATGTAACCATTAAAGACTGAGTGTATTTGTGATGTCATGTAAGTTTTTTTTACTAAGATGAAATATATTACTCACGTTAAATTAGTGGTTGTAGATTTTTCTAATAACAATAAAATACAATTAAAAAACTTACTAACGATTAAAACTTGAAGACACAAAAAAAAGATAAAACTAGACTTACCAGGTGACGCTGCTATGTAATTGAATCTTCCTGTATTTAATTTCTCCGGAATGACAGTATGGCATACCGCTAAAAGAGTCATAAACTCGCTAAGCACTTTTGCCTTTGGATGATTAGCTGACAAATTCTTCCAGAAGACTGTGTCTTCAGGTTTGCTGTCGGAGACTGAATAAAGAATCTCGGCTATGCTGCACATCTTAAACTCCATTATGTTTTGAGTAAGGGTACCGGTCTTGTCACTGAAAATGTACCGAACCATCCCAAGCTCTTCATTCAAATTTGAGGTGCGTGCTAAGGCCGGCGTATTTGTTTCTTCATGATACATTTGCAGGTCATATGAAATTAGAAGTGCCTGCAAGTAGATAATAATGATTAGACATATGTTTGTTAGGTTTCATACATTGCTATCTGATTCTTCAATTTAATATAAAAATAATATGCTCAAAAATAATACTAAAATATTTTTTCCTATATAAGATAGATATGGGAATTGCTTGCTTTGCCAAAATTAGGCTGTGATTATAACCTGCTGATACGTGATATTTATGGGTAAAAGTATTTGTAACGACTATTAACTCATTTCAGTCTACAAATTTTTCATACAAGTGAGGCTATATAGCCAGTCATTCTGTGCGAGTGGGCGAGCAGTGCGGCACTATTGCGATCTTGCTAAATAAAAAGCTTTCCTTGTTTAATCGATGCTAAGGTGCAAACCAGGACTCCTAATAACTAGTTTATGATCGAAACACTATTGTGCCAAATTGTTAAATAGATGAGAGTGGTTATATGGCATTGTGCATATGGGGTGATGGACCGAGATGGGTTGATGTTGACAAAGCACAGACAAGTAAAACAAATATACCAAAATTATACAAATGCACTGACCTGCCAAAATCGCACAATTTCCACGGTGACTTGTAATGAAATTGGTATCAAGTTGTTGTATAGGATCAAAAAAGTTAAAAAGTTAAATGCTATGTTCGAACTCACTTCTGTAAAGGAAAGTAGAAAATATAACATAGTATAAAATATTTATAAATAAAAAATATCAACCATAACAAATCAAATGTAATTTCTTTATCTGTGTAACTCCCATACTCATAGATTATATATTTCTACCATTGTTTCAATAAAATGCATATTATTTAAAAAAAAAATACTTTTATCTTTTCTAATTTATCTAAATAATTATATCTGCAATAAAAATTTAATTTGACCAAATATAATTAAATTATTAATACCTCCAAGGCCGATATACCAATCGGTTAAAGACCGTCTGTTTAACCATATTTCACTGCATATCGCACTCATCAGTGACATTAAGAAGAGCAGCACGAGAAGTAACAGTATCTGTGTATTGGTCAGTTTATCGACGGTTGATCTCTTCAAAGGAGCTTTGTTAGAATTTTTGAGCAGCTTTGTATCGTGACCCGTGTAAACAACTATTCCTACAATCCATGACGTGTTCCTAAGTTTGGCACCTCTTAACAGCATTTGATCCAAGTTTAATGGGTTACCTCTGAAAACAACAAATAAAAACTCCCACTCAATATACGAATCAAAATGCTATGCGGAAATTGATCACTTGACAAATTGAGAAAGTTGTAATTTTCAATTAATTTAATAAATAATAAAATGTCATTTAATACATACAAAACTATTATTTCAATCTCTATCAATAGCCATGACAAACAGATTGTATCCTCAAAATGGATAACATCCAATATACCTACTATATGCAAAATCATGGCCAACATGAAAGGCAACGCCTTCGAATTAAAAATGACCTTAATAGTTTTACTGATTATTTGATAAAACTACAAAAAAATAAATGAATATTAAATATGTTATATATTTACTTATAGCAAACAACAACTTGTTCAATCATGTAAATGGTTCTGAAAATTGTTTAACCAGTGCTTCAGTAGTTCATTAACCCTCTATTACTACCAGAGAATAATAATACAAAACTAACCAATTTAATCAGCAAAGACCGACTCTTTTTCGTTACCTCAAAATGAATTCCATAATCTTTGTATAATTGGAGTAGAGTGACAATTCTAATTAATGTAAAATAGGAAGAATCTCTTTCTTACCTTTTGTTGGTTTCTTTGATGACACCATTAAACTCATAAAGATGTTTATTTGGTGGCTCACAGTCTATGGTGGCTTGAAAGTTTTGCAGGTCCGAGCCTTCTAAGAGACTAGCAGTATCGGGTAGGGCTTGTCTGATCTTTAAATTTGTTTCGCCGTCCAAATTTGCTGTCTCAATAAAAGACATTCCGTTAGGTTCACTTAAAAATAAAAATGGTAAATTATGATGCTATTTTGTTGTTACTTAAAAAGAAAAGTAGTTCAATAAAGGCTATATTATTTTATTTTTTGTAGTGACGGTGTTATAAACATATTAATTGTAATAGATTTCTAAACAAAAATTGATATTAATAATTATCATTTCAATATCAGTAGACTTTCAACATAAAAATTTATTTAATGTTATTGGGGTAAAATGTAAAACTTGAAATGAAAATATTAATTTTATTTTAATTAGTTTACAGAAAAATTTGATTGCTTGACATGGTAAAAACGAAGTACTGCCCTCTTTCTCGTGAAAGAATGTAAATTTACAAAATTAAATGAATAAAAGAAATACCAGTAAAAAAAAGAATAAAAATAATAATGATTTACCTCGAAGATATTAAGACAAGATCAGCAGGAAAGAAATTGTTATCTACGACTTTACATATATCTCCAACTTGCAACCTCTTCCATAATATGCTTTCCCATCCTTCAGGCCTCAGGACAAATACAAGCCTGTTGTTTGTTTCATCGTCGGCTCTGTGCCTTTTCTGAGAAAAAAACGAATTATAAAACAAAACTGCACATATTGAGTATGCAGCAAACAGAGAGAATCTGGAGCAGCTGGAAAATTTATAACCTCCAAAATAGGTTTAAGAATTCTTAATGGAATCAACGTTCGTTCACCCTACTGACCAGTCTCCCTTTATGCAGAATGAAAATTTTTAAGGAGCCGGTGTAAAATTTAGCTGTGCGTGCGTATCTCTACCGTATATAATAATACTTTTAGTGGTGGCTGATGTGATCGACAGTCTCGTTCGGGGATAATTTCTTTCATCAAAACTGAAAAACTGGGTTGAACTATGGAATCCACATTTCAGTGAATATTTTTTTTTTTTAAATAATTGCGCCAATTTTTTGCGCCCTATTCAACTAGGCCAAATATACCTGTCCTAGAGTCAGGGGAGATGGTGGTAATGAAACGTAAAGATTTATTATCAGTTATCATATTACCAGCATAACAAACAATACTAAGTCTAACTTAAATGTCTTAATGAAATTTCAATAAACAATAGTAACTACACCACTTTAGGAGTAAAAAATGTCAATGTTTAACGATTTCTTTAAAATAATTGACATGTTTAATTATACTTAAATTTATTTTTTTTATTACAAATGCTATTACCAGAAATAAAAATAATAATCATAATTAACTATTGTTATTTCTATTAAATGACTAATGATCTTTAGGTATGGTATGGTATCTTTGTATATGATCCACATACACCAAAATCACATAAAACAAACACTTTTATGACTCATCAACTTTATATATACATTTTATATGCTGATACTTATATATATTGCATATAAATGTACTCGTATAATGAATTTAAAACATTTTCTTTTATTTTATTATAAATAATAGGAAACTTTATATAGTCTTCATTTTGACAATTTTGGGTTGTTAAAATTTGTGTTTAGTTTATTTTTCATATATAACATAATAATAATATTTATATATGGTTTTTACAATCCACTACCATTAAATCATTTTGTAAGACTTTTATATAATGTATGGATATGCTTGGCTAAATGCTAAGGTAATTTAATATACCAATGGTCTATCAGAATTCAACATACACATATTATGTTCTAAATTCTGGGATCAGAAAAATGCAAAACTGATAACAATCATTTGGTGTATATTTTGTTTCTGGTTTAAACTCATTAGCCAAAATGATACATCTAATAACTTCTACTTAAGGACTTTGTAAATAGGTTCTCATAATAAAATATCTTGATACAGAGTAGTGAGTTTAGTGTTATCAAATTTAAAATAAAATGAACAAAGACTTTCTATAAAGAAGAAAAGTGAAGAACTTATTCTTATAAATAACTATGTATAGAAAATTTAAAATCTCCTGAAAAACACTGCTTATAAGGAGAGAGATGTTTGCTTGTTTTTGGTTTTTAATGTTGTTTTTTCTTTTAGTATAATTATATTTTTTTTCTTGTATGTTATGGATTATCGGAGAGTTACAATTTTTATTGCTTTATTTGTTTTAAAGAGAAGTGAACGAGAATGATATAAGAGTTGATTCAGCTAAATAATGAACTACAGACATTAGCCAGATATTTACTAAATTTTTTAAAGTAAAAGTAAAGTTTCTTTAAAAATAAAAATGTGTCTTGTGTATAGCGTAACATTATAGACTTGAACAGGACAGAATACTGCTTTCTTTAGTACAGACGATAGTCTAGTTCAGAGGGCAGGAACACAGTATAGTAGTTTCAATCGCTTCTACGAATTCGCTGCACCATTATTATCTGTTGCTATACTAATATTGTCAAAATTTATTGTAAACCTAAATATATAAATTAATTAATTCCGTTGCATTATAAACTTTTAATGCATGTAATTTAGGGCTGTAATCATAACTTCTCATAAATTATAACTTACTATTTAGTCCCAATACTAATGATGTATCATATTTAATCAGAATACACATACCCAATCCTCCAAGATTTCTTTGATAGCACTAACAGTTAATATAAATGTTAATGGGGTGACTGTAGTCCACCTTCCCGTAGGGGATACATCTGGTATTTGCTGCATAAGGGCAATCATCAGGAAGAAACAATTCGAATATCGTCGGAACTGCTCCAATAAAAATAGCGGCACAAAAGTAAAAAGGCTGGAAAAAAAGGAAAATTATTACTTTAATATCTCTATTTGATTGATATGATTTATATGTGAGATATTAAACTTGTGATATTTTTTAAATATGTGAAATAGCTTAGATGATCATGCATTATCCCTAAATGGGTAAAATCATGGATTTAGTTTAAAACTATTTATTATTATAAGCATAAACAAAAAACATTTGAAATTAAAAACCACAATATTGCTTCTATTTATAAAGATTTATTTTGTATAAAATACTATATGTTTTATAGATCATGGAGGTCTAGCGATACAGTATTCGATCTTTTATCAAATGTTCGCAAGTTCCATTAAACATGGGTAAAATACAAATAATATTTTCGTTTATAGATCAAAGAAAGAAAGAAAATCAGTGATTAGGTATACTCTAATACAATTAAGAGTAAAGTTTGACAGATTTAAGGGAAAACTGTGGAAAACAGATGTATTCTACACTCCGAGTTCATACAAAAATTTCTTACGAGAAAGTTCTAATAAGTATTTCTTGTGAATGCTTAAAAAATATGTTGAGAACAAAAAATAAAAAAAATATCATATGTAGCCAATTGTTTATTGTATTTGAATTTTTTTTTATAACGGAAAATCATGAAAAGTGGAATAACACAATTTTTGAAATTAGGTATTTAAATTTTCAAAAAACTTTTACTTTTTGAGAAAGCGTTGGATATAAAGCTATAAGCTAAATAAATATAAAGTTGAGGCGTTTCAAACGTTTCATAAGATACAAATAACATTAGAAAAGTAAATTAAAATAACAATAATATGTAGATACGCAGATAGCGAATGCATTTTTAACAGATAGAGATTACTTTTAGGATTAACAGTAATGCTGAAGCGACTTTGCATACGTCCGTAAAAATTTGAAAATATATAAAATTATTTATAATAACTTTAGAACAGCCTTCCCTTCCGGCCCATCCATTCCCTATGTATGTTGAATAATAACGTTCAATACTGGTAGTCAGGATAGAGAAGACATTGCCTAGATCAGGGTTACGCGGCGATGAAGTCTATCTCACAATACAATCATTCGTCGACGCACACACCAAACTGAAATCAATAATATTCTGGCAGATGCAAACATCTCTTCCTCACCCCCCCCCCTCCTACTAAGTACAGCGTATGTTGAATAAAAGCGTTTAATATCTGGTAACTAGGACATTAAAGACATTGCCTATAAATCGGGTCCATGTGGCAACAAAGTCCATTCCACAATTCAGTTTTTTTGTGACCCACACAATAGGGTTATTTTAGGATCAATAAAATACTGACTTTGATATTTTAGCAAATCAAAGTTTTCAGCAGCGATCCCTAAATATGCGACTACTTATATGAATATTAAAGCTTAAATAGGTACCTATATCAGGTATTGAATGTTTAATTAAACTGGAAAATAGTTATTTGTGACATAATTATTGCATAAACAAATTACAGGGCGATCTACCCTTGTAGCCAACGATCTTTTAAATATATAGATACGACATGTCATATAAATCGTCCTTGTGAAAACCCGACACTGGTAGATTCCCCCCCCCCCGCCGTAACACTATGCTGAATAGAGACTTATCGCGATGACATATGCGAGCGAGCGAGATATATGATACCCGAGGAGTGTACTCGACGCAAAGTGGCGTACTTGGGTTGGCGCGTTTTTCACCCTCAGTTGCCGTATCTATATGTTTTATAAGATCGTTGCTTGTGGCCCTATTCATGTATTGTTATAATGCCAGCTACTCACTTATATTTGGCTGTGGAGATTCGATTGTTGCAAAATTTATTTGGCTGTTGTCGATTGATAAAGATGACCCGATGTTCGAGTGGCTCAGCATTTGTATCTGACGTTGTTGCATCATCTTCATCTGAAAAAAAAAAACAAAACAACGTAAGATTAATATAAAAAAAGCATAAGTCTCTTTAGAAAAATAAAACTGCTTTAATGCTGGATAGATTACGGGCGCAAGCGATAGGAGTGATGTCATTTCTATATTGTTTAGGTCTTACTGGAAATAGCTGGTATCAATTATCAAACATTGATAGAATAAATGGGGTTTATTGTTTACTTCCCGGAATACTTCGCGAATGGAATGCACTTTTACAGGTCAATATTTGGCTCATTTCAGTGATTCGAGGCTGTTTGTTACCGTAGGCTGCGCATTGTTAAACATTAAATTTTCCTTACCTATTAAGGTGCCACCAGTCCCTAAAACATGTTTTGAAACGTATTTTGGTGCATTTTGTTGAAGTTATTCCCAACAAATGGCTAAAACTAAAAATACCAAAATATTCTACATATATTCATTTAGTCCTTTGCTTAAAAAAAATTAAATACACCTTATTATAGTAATGAAAATAAATAAATAAGAAAGTGTTGTTTTTTTCTTGCAACGATTTTCTTTTAAGTTGTGTAAGTGACGCGAACCTAATTTTTCTTTCTAAAGATAGACAATATAAGAATCTAGGACATTACTTAAAAAAAACATTTTTTTCAAATGATAATAATTATTTAAATACAAAAAACATGTTTCATCGATTCCAAATGAGTCGGCGAGTATATCCGTCTCTTTTCTACGCGTCAATGTTCGAATAAAGCCTACTCTTTTAAATCTCAAGGACAACTGCGTCCCGAGGCGCCTTAAACTAACAGTATCACCCAAACTAGCTAGGTATTTCTAAATCTTGTAAATATACAAAAAAGTAGATACCTAGACAAATAAATTAATTAACTTTACTGTGCATTAGCGTAAACATTCATTCAAAATTTGAAGCACGGCATCGGTTTACGCCGCCAGGCCAAACTGTCATTATAGCTTCCCACAATGTGGTCAGTTTCTTAATAATTTCTCAGACTGTCATTCAGAATGAATATTTCTATTTTGAATTTCAATATTAGAAAGATTTGATCGTGTTCAATCTGGATTCAAGCCAAAATGTTTTCCATAATAATGTGACCTAGAAACGGTGTGCCAATGCCAAAGAGTTTTGTCGGCCTTAAAAAGACTATACTTGGTAATAAAAAATGTTGCCTCCTCATCTGAATGGTTTTGTCATCTATTTTGGATGAATATTTTGTCGTCAATTAAGTTTTTTTTTCAGTTCTAAATTGAACTGAAGTTCTAAGTTCGGTCAGCGGCTAAATGTTTTAAACATGACAAGTCTTTGTTCTTTGAATTTATTCATTACTGTGAAGAGTATTTTTTATTCTACATTTTAGCCCGTAACATGAAATAATAATAAGCGCGATTTTCATATTTAACCATGAAATATGTATTTATATTTGTTATAAATATATCTTTCTTATGATTATATAAATTATGAAATTTTATGGTCATAAGAGATGGATAGTAAAAACGTATTGTTGACAAATATAACGCCAGTTACTTTATATTTACAGATACAAGTAAGAGTACATCCGTACGAGCGTTAAATTAGTTAAATAAAGGATTTTATTACCAGCGACGCGCGAAGAAGTCGCTTTATGTTCGAGTTGCGCACTTTGCTCAGATTCCAAAGGAGAGATCGTGCACACGAAGAAGACCATGGCACACAGCTCATGGAACCGGCGTGGGAGGAAGGAGAAGGACTTCAGGAAAACTACCAATCCACCAGGATATGCAGTCTACGGGAAGATAAATACTTATTATTAATTTGAGATGGTAATTCTGTGACTCGTATGAATAATAATAAAAAAACCTGCGTACAATCAAAATACATGTCAAAATGTAGAGAGTTTTATTCTATTTTAATCCAGAGTATTAAATTGTAAAGTTTTACAAACTCATACAAATACGTTAAAAATGAATGCTACAATTTGTATATTACTGGTTGTCGAGTTAGTTTGGTGTTCATACGATCGTGATAATAGCCAATCTCAATAACAAACCGATGACGAGGCGTCGTTCGGAGGTTTTCGCGTGATATTACGAATCACAAGAATATTGAGTTTTGAACTAATGAAAAAAAATGCCTTAATTCTGTAGGTGTAGATGTATCACAAATCAAATCATAAAGTTATAGACACTGGCCAAATAGAAAATATAAAGATATAAATATATCTAAAAATTGCTCACATGAAAATACAAAAATGTTTCAAGGAACAAATAATGTAATTTTATTAAAAACTTAAATACAGAAAAAAGGTTTAAAGGTAAGTATAGTGAGTTTTAATATTGTTGCCTTACGTAAAGTAGGAGGTAGGGGATAATATTTAGGATTCTTAAAAAAAACGTATCAAATTAGTGAGACGTACCGCGGTTAGAAATGTCAACACTATTAGATTTAGTGTGGATGAAACTTTTCACTTTTCCCGACATATTTTTACCTGTCGAAAACGTGCATAATGAACGAGTGCTTAATGGACTTCTTTGGAATAGCGGAAAAAAAAGATATTGGTGTGTGAGTGTGGCATTGATCGATGGTTAATAATGAACAAAGGCTAGGCGATGAATTAAAATCGATTGCTCGGTTTATAAGGGGCTTTTGTCGTTCACTTCACAGGTTGCCGTATTTATCCTAAAACGACCCAGAACTGCCGTAAATATGTATTATTTGTTGAGAAAAACATTAAATTCCTATTATTAATCAAATCACTAACACAACTCTAAACACTAATTATTCGATATTATTTTATTCACCATAAAGATTTCTAAATGTCTCTTGCTTATTCAGAAAATAATTCTCTTTATTTATCATTTTATATCACATTAGTGTTTCTTTCAAACAAAATGCTCCGACGGGGGGCTTATGAGGTTCGGGGGGAGGGGGGGTGGAGTAAATAAGACAAAGTAATATTACTTAATTTAATATACATAATAGTAAAGGGCTACAAATTAACGGGAAGATACATTGATATGAATTAAAATTGTCAAAGGCTTATATTTTTTAATTACGGAAATCTTATTCTTGGCGTTGTGAGTATAGCGGGGTCGCCGAGAGAATTTTCTCCGGAGGGCCGCCAGGGTTACTCCGGACTAGTACCTGAAAGAAACAATGTCACACATGTCTTTGGACACCCGTAACGCTGGGTCTAATTTCGGCCTCTGTAACCAAAAGAGCTTTCACCTTGTTCATGTGTTTGTTGAAAATGTACTGCAAAATGCACAAACACTTATTGGCCATTGGATTGCAGTATTTATTTGCGGAAATGAAAATGCTGCCGTATGCCGGATGTCAGTTTAAATTGTTAATTATGTATTTCTATGTAACTGTCATTTTTTTATAGCTGTAAGCATTTCTTATACAAATAAAAAATAAATATGAATGAAATCGTCGTCCTATGCATTCGCATTTCAGTAATGTCGATGTTGGTATTTCAAAAACAGCACGGATAAGAAAAATAGCTTGTCTATGCTGAGTTAAGTCAAAAGCTTGCTTTAGTCGTGTGTGGGAACAAGATGGTTCGAATGGTGGGCTGCGAACCCCGTGTCAAATTAATCACACCTTTACTTATTCAACCTAACATCGCCTTATTATCTGGGTTCGTGAAGACGACTTTGAGGTCATATGTTCTATGGAAGTTTATATATATTTGAAAAAAAAAGTAAATTAAATTAGTATTAGGTATTGAATTAACTTAAACGAGTGAGTTAGTACAAACAAAAGCGATTAAAAATATAGGTCGCGCGCTCCGCGTCGACCATAACACGCTGTTATGGTCGACGCGGTATTTTTCGTTAATCGTTTCTATACGTTTAGTAAAGCATTTAGTTAAATTAGATCCATTAATTAATATAATTCACTAATCACTTATACAAACAGTCGCATTCGAATAAGTAAATACATTCACTCTGTACTCATATAACTAGTTTTTGAAACATTTATGTAAGCATTGTTATGATGCACTCAAAAAAAAAATATTTGTTTTACAATAAACAAAATAATATGTTTACAACCCATACCAAACCAAACCAAAAATTATAACTAAATATATCATTGCTTGCTAGAGCTACGAAGAGATTTTAAAATTTTCATTCAACGACTACATTTTAACAGAACAGTAATTATGACCTGAAAGTATTTTGTCAGTGTTCTAATAGGGTTTAATGTTTAAAAAAACTTTGCTCTAATGTATCGAACGCGGTGTGTCATGGTATGTACGGATATCATTTTATATAATTATAATTATGTGCAATAATATTATAACTTTAAGTTCATTGTCGGTGTCGTGGGAAATTTAAAATAAAAGTAGGTAATTTCGATATACGAGATAAAAACGGTCGCATTTGCCGATGCACTTAAAAATTCCTAAAGTACGCCTAGCTAGAAACTATTACTTTATGCTGGATGTAAAGCAAATCATCAAAACTGACCCTTCCAGGTAGATAACACAAAGCGAGGATTATGAACTAACATGCTGAAAGTTTATTGCGGCAAATTACGGTATCTGAGATGGTTTCCCTTAATCCTTTAATGTCGGTGTGGGTTTTTTTTTTCGAAACCTTTAAAAAAAAAATAGTATAAATCCAGTGAAGTGTATTATTTTGGGTAAGCTTTGCAAAAACTGTGTAAAACTTTATATTTATTACTGAACCCAGGCCTAGCCTACTAAGATTCACTGTGATTATTTTCATTTGTGAACTTTATTGTTGTAACACTATTAAATTCAAATAATATTGTTCTGCATATAAACTGATCCACTATATTTTACTAATACCTCAACTGAGATTTACGAACTCAAGTTCGGGTTCTATGTTTTTTAGTGAATAAAAATTGCATTTTTTTCCAAATCAAAATATTATTTTCTTTTGCCTACTAATCGACGCAGCTGAACTGAATGACCATGTCTAATCAAGAAATTAGAAAATATTCAGGGACCTGCGAAAGCTGTCCCACAGCGGAGGCTGTATGGATTCTGCTTGCTGGCAGATAACCCTTACGAGTAAAAACGAAAAAGAGATTTGCCGACCGTTGTAATTGTAAACAACGGTGTCAGCAGATCGGCTATAGGCGGCACAAATCAAGGGGAAAAAATGTCCGGACATACGTAGTCCTCAGGAGTAGGCTATTTGTCTGGACAGTCGGCATGCACACAAAATTGGGATAATTATTTTTTAACTGTACGTTTTATTTGAAAGGATACTCTATATATAGTTAAAGCAGGATATCTTAGCGTAAAGTGTATCGTAAAATTAGAGGTAAATATTTAAATAGTTTTTTTTTATGTATTTATTAATAGCCTGTAAATTTAAAAAACTGTAACATATGTTAAGGGCCCATTCCACCAAATTTACGCTCAATGCTTTACTGATGGGAAATATATATAATATTTTAAATAAAGTCGGCATGTCATATAAAAACAATATAGCCAGTGTCAATGTCAGTGATATGAGTAATATTTAGGTATTTTTTTATTTTCCAAATAATTTCGTTTTGATATTCAAATCTAGCCTCAAACAAAGCTCGTTTACGGTTAATGCGTTTTAGAGACTTTTCCCAGTAAACTAATTAAAAATCACAATCTATTTAGCGCATGCCCTTCTTTATATCTTCTTCTTAAAGATGCGCTGCTCATTTTTTCAAAAAAAAACTTACTTTTCTTAATTTTTGTGACACAATATCGTTGAATATTTTCTTAAGCATATGTCCATTTAAAGTTTTTACAAATGAAATTATTTTATAGAAAACGATTGTAACAATTTAAAAAGAGTATTAATCAACATGACTAAAAATAAAAGTTATGAGAATTATGCATTATGAATTATGGATCAAGAATGTTGAATTTGAGGCATAAAAAAAATCGGTCGATGTGAACTGAGTTTAAACGCCGAGGGTAAATAAGAAAAGAGAGATGAGCTTAGGATTCAATAAAAAAATAATCTAATAATAAATACCAAGACACATATCTTCATTAATAAAAATAGATTAAATAGAGGATATAATAGAAAATAATATCGCGATATGTAATCTGTATTATAAAATTTTATTTGTACATACACACTACTCACTATACATATTTTTGAACCACGAATTTTGCTAAGTTTAAGGTCATATATCTTCAGATGTAGGCTTTCTTTTGACCTGATTTTTACGGTTTGATTTTTTTACGAGGGTTTCACTATTGAAACTTCATACTTCAGAAATTTCATTTTTTTGTATGACTATTCATACAAAAAAATGAAATTTCTGGTATATGAGGTTTTCGAGTTGGAAACATAACGGACGGCAGAACATCTCTGGATAATTTTCGTTTCACTATTTGTAGCTTTCCTATGATCTTTGCCTGATATTACCAACATTTTATACCTTATGCTTTTATTGGAATATTTAGAAAAAAATATCTATAATAGCGTCATCATAAAATAAAATAAAAAGGTTACAGAGAAGACGAATAAAAGTATGGTTATAAAGGAAGAGAAAATATATGTTCATCATCCATGGATTGATGATTCTCTCTAATAGTAAAAACATTCGACTGACAGCCGGTGACAGCGAGGTAATTTTGTCCGCTGTATTCATGCTTTGGGCATTTATGTTCGCATTCAATTTAATTCTAGAGATGAGAGAGTTTTCCAGCGTTACGTGAACTGCAAATATTGGCAATCATCCAAAAATGCAATCCAGGTGGCCAAGCCAGTCGCTTATGAATAGAGGTCGCGAAACCTCAAAATATGTGACTCTCATTCTATTTTACCAGCATTCTCGATAAAAATAAACGCACTTCAACTTTACACGCCGACGTCTTTAATACAAGCAGAAATTAATGAAAATCATAGATTATTTATATTTATCTGTTTTGTTAAAGCCTCTCGTTTCCAAGTAGAATGATTTTGAATTCTATAAAAGGCTAGATAATTAAAAGATAAAACGGTATATAGTATTATTTTCATACTAACTAAAATACGTACATTACAATTTCGTAATAATTATATGTTTAGGTAATTAGTCTGAATGTGAATAATGATTTTATAGTTTTGGATATATGTATCAGTAATGTGAACGCGAAAAAAATCGTTATTGAGATTTCGCGGCCTGTAATACGTGGTCTGAGATTCCTGAGTCAATTTGATTAAGGTTTTAAAATAGCAAGGGTTTGTATGAAATAAATACCGATTTTGTGATACGCTTACGCAAAATAAGACTACTCCAATTTACTTTAAAAAGGGTTCATCCTAGGTTCATCCTAATTCTTATTCAACTTTACAGAAATCCTGCCTCTACTACAAGCTAAAATGTAGAGCGTGGTTAGTTTAACAGCAAACTAATTGAATAGAATACCGTATTTATTTCATTTATTTATACAGTAACCAAAATACATACACATACAGGGCAGTAGTAATGGTAAGAGTTCAATTATGTAACCAACAAACGAGTAGCGATACTGTACTCAATGCCGCCCCGTCTGTTCCAAAGGAGGCGGTCATTATTAGTCGATACGCGTATTTCGGTATTATTATTGGAAATAAAAACTTTTCAGAGCACACTAGTTTGAATAAAGTAAAACATACCTACATTTGAGTAAAGTAAAACGAACATTGCAATAAAACACATTTTTTTATTTTAAGTAGGTATAAATTGCATTACAAATATATAGAAGACACAGGTAAGTAAAATCTCCCCAAATACCCTATAATAAATTTTATTAATATGTAATATTAAATTTTAAAATATTAGAAAATACAAAATATTCGAATTATCCGAAACAATAAATAACAGATCCTTCAAAGTTCAAAATAGTGTCTCCATCATTAATTATTAAATAATAATTATATCATTTTTTTTTTCGGTTGATGGTTGATACATTATTTTTTAATGTTTGAATCTTTAATACCACGCTAAGTAACTAATTTAAGATACCAAATTGAAAATCAATGCTATTTTTTTACAATATTTTATAAAAAATATACCAGATTTTAATTGTTTGTGGACAATTTACACTAACAGATCTATAAACGAGGGATATATGCGTCATCATTACATTGTAGTTTAACCATGATAAAATAATATTTTTAGTAACATTTAGTTGATAAGGCACAATTGTGCACAGGAAACGACAAAAAATATCGCAAATAAGATTAAATTCAATCACAAAAAAAAAATACACAATTACATTGACATGACTATAGCACACCCATTTTTTGTGTGATCCGTGCAAAAGAATTGGCTTATTTTTTGTAACTTACAATCATTGTTGTGACACGCTTTTCTATAGTGCTTGATCATTGACATATATAAAATGTTATTTGGCGGTAGACGTTCCAAAAAAAATATGGATGGCCGACGGACCATGAAGGCAAAGTCGATTGTCAAAAGATTACAACACAATCTGTTTAGTATATTTTCGTCGTTATTACAACTGAAACCCTTAAAAAAATGTTACGTTAATAATCTACAAACGTTGGCATTTTATTTTTTATCCAGAGATGATATTATGACCCTAGATAAGCCCAAATGGCATAAATCCGAAAGATAAAAGTACATTAAGATAGTCAATCGTAAATGTGTTTATTTTTACTTCCTATTTTACTTTTTTCCGAAATGTAAAATCGACTGATGACATAGGGAAATAAAAATACTCGTCCTCGGTATTACAGAAAAAACGCTGATTAGATTTTATCGGGCTTTTCCGGGAATTCATTTAAAATGTATAAAGTAAAAAAAAAACTAAGAAATAACACACTTCTTATTAAACAAAAAAAAAAAAAAAAACAGATCGACCGAACTTCAAGTCAGCGCAATAATATTATTGTTTAATGTAGGCACTGAATTAATAGAAATAAAAAAAAAAATAACCAATATAAAATAACATTATTTTAATCAGACGCGTTGTGCGTAATCAAAAGTGAAGTCGCACTAGAAAAGTAGTATTAGTAGGTAAATATGTAGTGCTAGAAAAGAATTTTATTGTATCGTTGTATTGTAGATAAATAAATAAAAATAAAAAAATGTTTGTCTAATCTTCAAATCGCTTTAGTCCACCGTGGTTTCATCGCGTTTCAACGAGCATGTATCTGATAGTTTGTATGACCCTTTGGGAAAATGTATATGCTACTATTTCGCTGTATGCTTACCTGCTAATAAATAAATAAATAAAATAAATACTCTTTCCGATATGTCGGTCTCTTTCTATGAAACAATAGATTCCGTTGAATGATAAAGAAACAAACAAGTGTGCCTATGTGGACACGATTTTTGAAGTACCATCATGAAAATAACCCGCGTATTAAAAGAATATTTCTATGAATAATTGATATCTCGCTGCAACGGTTCTTTTATATTGAAGAAATATTCCCAAATAAAAACTGTTCGGCATAAATCGAAAATCAACTCGGATAAATGTCACACGGAGGTTAGTAGGTTTGTACTCACTTTTCAAAAGGAAGACCCTCACGGCTCTGTACGCCGACGTGAAGGACATGTCTCCAAGTTCTCCTCTCCGCGTCTTCCAAATACTCAATTGAAGCAAACGCAACAATTTAAGAGATCGAACGAACCGGTAACCAAACATCGATCACCAGAAAGGTTTCGGATATCAGGCACATACTCTAATTAAGGCACATTAAATCCGTGAAAAGGCACATTATTTCCTAAACTGTGCAATCGCATGACCACATAACCACACATACGGTGTCATGTGTTTTGTCCACAATGAGTCTAGCCGTTATCAGTGCTGTAAGTACACTCGGAATGGTCCTGAATCGGGCCGAATTAATTTAATCAGCTGATCGATAAGATAGCGGGCACATGCATCTTTGTAGACATACATAGCCAATTGGGGTATTCCGGTGAAAATATTATAAACCACAAAAAAAAAAACAATTTAACGATAAACTTTACTAAAATTATTCACTAGTAATTATGTATCCGAGGCACGCGTGTTTTTTTTTTTAAAATATTTATAAAATGTAAACGTTTTTTTCTCTATTGTGTCTCTATTCAACGTTCCGTTTTAATTACATGTCAGTTGCCACACTTTTTTTAAAAAAAAACTTTCTTTTTTCAATAAGCGAATAAAAACACGCGCTGGAAGTAAGGAAGTTGATTAAATTTGTCATCACCTGCATAATAATGTAAAAATTAATATTTCGAAATTACTGGCATCCACATCCAAAAACGTTCTCGCACGCCTATAAGACAAAAATCCAATGCACCAATGAGCTAAATTTAGCCAATGAGAGCATCACCTCCTAGCGTCCTCCCGAGTTTAAGCGAAGGAGTCACATTAGATGACTAGAAAAACTGCCTAAAAAAATTTTACTTAAAAAAGTGTTTATCTATTGCTAGAGTGTGAATAATAGAAATGTGTAAAGTATTTATGATGGGCGATTTTATCGACTGTTTACAAACTATAAAATGGGGCATTGCGAACGAAATTCAACGATGCGACTCGACTTGACTCGAGTCGATTCGAGTCGGTTCGAGTCGATTCGAGTCGACCGGTCGAACGCGTCGTCGAGTCGGAGTCGAAGCGGGAGTCGCGACACCGTCGACGGTCGACGCCAGGCTGTCGCCAGCTACTAAGACGACGTATACTAAGCGGCGGCCGCGACCGCGAGCGAATCGGGACCGATACTGCGACGATACTCGCAATCGATGATTAGATGCGATTCGTGATTTTGAATAATACCTACTTCTATAAGTTCATGACAATGACGTTAAAATATACAATAAGTTCACCCCAGTACTTAGGAAATCTTTATACAAAACCAACGAATAACTCTTCACTCTAACCGGCACATAGCTGTTCTCCCGAGTCATCGTCAGCGAACCCGAGACAGTACACGATTGCGGATTGGGGAGGGGGGATCGGCCATTTTGGACGTCTGCGGATTTTTTTTTGGGTGTTTTGCTCGGCGGATTTTGGTGGTTATTACAAAAACATACAAATATAACCCACCCCGCCCCCATTTCTACCCACGACTTTTTAACCTCCGGCACAGAGGGTATTTTTTATTTGTTTAGCCGTTAGAATATCATCAGCTCTTTTCTAGCTGATGAAGGGATGTCAGCAACTTCAACAGGTCTGACGATTCGAAATGTAGTATTCTGTTACTTTAATGATATTGCAAGAACATGGTAACCTTGACCTGAACTGATTCCGCAGCATCACCTGGAATCTTCAGGATGCCCAACTCCTCACCAAATTATAGCACAGGTATCGCGTTTGGGCTCATTGAAGTGGTCTCAATGAATGGGTTAAGAATATTTGTTTAACCGCTTGTGTCGGGGATTTTTTAAATATTTAGTGTTTTTTCTATTGAATTCTACAATACATACTTCATCTTAAAAAAATCGTAAAAAAATAATTAAATCATTTCATTGCCCAAGAAATTTAATCTTAGTGGTCAAATCGTTTGACAAATCAATTATCAATGACAAAATGATTATTTTCTGAAAATATTTAGTAAATAAAATAATGGCACTTATGCAATGGGGACCTACTAAATAAAAGTGCAGTTTTCATATTATTGTATATAGTATATTTGGAACTACAAACTAACCTATCTGGCCAGCATGCCATGCCTTCTTATGTTGGCCGCAAAGAATAAAATAAATATTCAGAACAATAATACTGTATTCAAATCTTTTCTTGCTGCCAGAGCGATCGATAAATGGAAATTAGTTTCCGACCACCTATAAGTTGTGTGAGGGTGTGTGTTAATAAGGTTGATAAGGCTTCAACAATAATTGGTGAAGGCTTATCAACAATAATTGTTTATTTAAACAATATAATTCCTTATGTTCTAGAAATTGCATTATCGATAATCGAAAAATGTTCTTTATCCCTGTTACTGGAAGCAGTACTTAAAAACTGCAAATTGTGATACAAGCAAGGGTTATATATGACCAAACCCATAGCCTCCCTTTTTTTTTGTGTAGTGAATGTAGTAAATAGGCTTCAAAATTGCGGACATTAAAAGATTTTTTAATTTAGTTCTATGTCAACTCCGCACATGTTTGACAAATGTAAATGCCACGGTGATATCAGAAACGACATGTAATGCCTAATTTAGATAATTACTCAGCCGTATAAATATTCATTAGTAATTTTGAACAGGTTTGTTAGGTATATACTAAGTAGCCGTGTATGATTGTCATTTACATATATAAAAATATTTTCAGCCCAAATAAAATGATGTAGTCACTATGCAAACTGTAACAGATTTAATCTTTTGGCGTGGATGCCTGACGTATGGAGCTTTGAAAACATCAGACAAGAAGTTTAAATATAATAAAAGTTATGCGATCTACTAAGTCCTAAGCGAGCCGCTAGAGTAGGTGCTTTTTACAAAAGTTCCTTTGTAAGACTTGCAGCCTGGAGTGCAGGGTATGGCTGCTTCGTCAGAAGCATTCTTCTTGTATCACTGTTTGACGTGCAACCGTATGATATCCAGTAGGCGATACGCAGCTCAGATGACAGTCTTTGCGTTTGATTTTGCAGAGTCCTACCCCACGAGGCCAGATCTGACTAATTCTTCGTGTAAAGGTCGAGGACGCTTGCTCAGAGTCTGAAGTATTAGTGCGAATCGGCGGCGGTGAGTAGAAGACAGTGTTGCAGATTGATTAACCCAACAAACATGTCCTTGCTTGAAGGGCTGCTCTGAACCTTTTCAGAAGTTTATTTCAACATTGAAAATCTCAACTGCGGACGTTGCTTCTGGGGAAATTTCTAAAAAATTGGTAGTTCCTGGATATGAATTTCCGAGTTTCATTGTAGATCGTTTTATATTACAAAGATTTTAAGGCCAAACCCTCGAAATTTTACATGTAAGCGAGCAGCAACAAGGAAACAATAAATTAAGGAGGGCAGGATATAAATTACAAAATGTTTTCGCTATTTCTATTAAAGTTGGTAATAGTGCTGCTCAAACCAATTTTCAAGTTCAGCTCCCATAGTTATTGCTACATTAGATATTTGTGTGGACTTGTTTGAAAATATATATATAGGCTTTAAGTTTCCTTACGAAGATGACATCGAAAATAACCCGATTACAGGACATTGGGAAGATCCGCTTGCTGGGACAGGTATTTTTAGGATGACAATCATCAGGTCAGATTTGTCTTTTACGGGTTGCACCTCTGCGCCCGAAGTGCCAAGGACGTATTTTTTTCTTTTCCAAATCTCTTTCTCAAATCTTTCGAAGGCAGAAATGCATTAGCGAACAATGGAGGATCAATGATTTTTTTCGCCACAAGTACTCATGTTACAGGATTTGCATGTGACTTTCGCTGAATCAAATCTGTTGAATCTCTTACGGTTAATAGAAATAGAAAGTACAGATTTCAAAACTCGTCATAGAAAAAAGAGAGGGAATCTTCCACTAAAAGACGCGCGTGTCGGGATTTTTGTCATATTTGAATTTTGTTATAAGATATATATTAAATAACTGCTATTTACACATAAACTGGAGTTTTTTTTATTATTTATTTTATTGTAGGAAAAATATTGACTTCCCGAAAACAAATTTAATGTACGGTCGAGTGGCGGGCAATAGCTGCGCACGGCGCCGCATCATAAAACTTGACTGACAAAAACTGAACAAAATCCCTAAGCGACAGACCCGTTATGACCCTGCAAGTCTGATAGTGTGATTGATTAAATATCAATAGGAGTATTGTATAGTGATTGTGTTCTACTTGTGTTAATGTTATGTTAGTTATTTATTTAATGTTATGTTAGTAAAGTTAGTTATTTATTTAATGTTATGTTAGTAAAGTTAGTTATTTATTTTTCATGTACTCTTTTTTTCTGTGTTAAATGTTGCTTAATTCTTGTTGTTGTCCTGTTTTATCTAATTAAAAAATGTATGTAAATTTAGTAAGTATAGTTTCTAAGACTTGTCATCAAATTGAGTTTCTGGCAGCCTAAACCATGGTTTTGCCAGAACCCATTTAATGTAGTTATTATGTCTTTTTTTTTAATAAAAATAAAAATAAATAAAATAAATTAGTAACTTTTTGTGCACATGACTGTACCGCATTACACCGTGATTGATACATTCTCAATAGCTCTTGTATGTACGGTATCAGTATGACAAGAGAAATCGATTACATAATAATCTGAAAAGGCCACGATGCATCGATCCACCATGAGCGAAGGAGGAGGAATAAGTTGCCACTGTTATTATGTGACCCTCAGGGTTAGGGTACTGTACCATGGGTACTGTACCATATACTGTACATGTATATGTAGAACTTATAACTTTTATATTATATTGTGTTTTATATTATATTTTGGTGATTGTCTGGATTCACCAACCCCTCCTACTTCCTGGTCCTGGCCTCGCTCCAGAATGTGTTTTCTATTTTTTTAAGTTTGGAGGAAACTGTTATTGGCTTTGTGTTTTGTGTTTTTTTGATTTATTGCAATTACTATGTAAGCTGTTGTTTCCTGAAATAAATAAACTAGCAAATGGAATATCGAACCTACTTCAAGCTGCGCTGGCAGTTGATGGTCATCTGACCAAAACCCTGATATGATATACTGCGGACATTACCAAGTGCAGTTTTGATTATAAATTATTATCACAAGACACGAAAATTGTTAATCGATAAACGCTCGCAAGAAGTCGTCGCGACGTGGCATATCAGGATGCTTGGTTGACGATCATGATTACGGATCATTTCTTACTGAACGATGGACACGTTACACGATACTTAATTCGAAATTAAAATATTTTTTATAAAATAGTTTAATTCACCTTGCATTTGCTTATCGATGCAACAATACCACACAACACTAGCGCGGCTTCATAAGCCGTGCAAATGTGAGTGAGAGGTTCAATATAAATGATTTACAACCTAATGTGTAAGTATATATTTGACACGCGTAATGTGTTTATGAATCACAGAAATCATCGGGAAATGGAACAAAATGATTTACAAATACGAGCCAAGAACAATACGGCTTAGTGTAGAAACACGAAGAGGTGCGAAGTGTGTTAAATTTTAAATTATTGTGTTTATTACATGACACGTGAAGTAGTCGGCAATATTATGGAAATGTGATAAGGATAGCCCAGAAGTTAGCGAAATTTTACTTCTATTTAACCGTGCAAAATATAGTATAAATTAAACCAATTTACTATGTTATAGATTTTTAAAATATATCGTCGAAAACCAAAATATCATTCTAACGTATTTTTTATAATATGATTGAACTTTCTTAGAGGTGTCGCTTAATGCAGTTGGTATAATAGCTTTCGTCTTTTTTTAGGTGGATTTCTTTAGAAAAGCTACCTATTGTCATGACTTCTGGAAAATGTCGACATATCTTCGCGTTTCACATCCCCTAGAACCCAAAACCACCCTTGGTTAAAAAAATTATAAATATATCTATATATCACTTTCTTGTGGACGCGATAACTGCCGTAATTTTACACAAATCACTTTCAAATTCACACATAAAATTTAAGGGCACAAAATTTTGGTCAAGTTCGTTAATGGACATCAGACTAGGGGGGCGGGAATGGAAGAGGGGGGTTTCGAAAAAGTGAAATTTTGCTATAACTTTCTTAGTATATAAGATATCGAATTCATTTAACTTTTGTATTATTCCTTTATTAGGGGCCTAAAACTAATCTTAGCAAACTTTTTTGGTAGAACCAACCATTGCTCTTAGAATTGGGAAAAATTGGTTTTTCAAAATCCAAATCAGTTCAAAATGTTAATTGTAAATCTATAATTTCCATACAATTTTTGTTTGAAACAATTTTTGATATGAGCAACCCTTACGGCACAGATTCAGTATACACACTCTCGCTGCGCAAGTTTTCGGAGTATGCATACCTCACCATGAAGCGTGTTGGTTGCTAAATTTAGGCTTTTGAAGAATCACACGCGCGTCTGCAGATGATTCAAATTTGGTTGGCAAACACATAATTTGCTCCTGCGGTTTCTAAAGCGATGAACGTGTTGACCTGTTGAGTCTAAGAGATATTGAGGAACAGGTTGTGTTTGGAAAAATACGGTGTCTTTAGGCGATAAATGAGATTTGTTAAGACCCAGGGGAGCCTCACAAGCCATCAAATAGCTTGACTACAACAGGTCCCACCCTATGTGCCCGTGTTCAATAAATTTGTACAAAGAACTGGTCTACGTAACATTTCCTTTGCTCAATTGCTCGGCCTACATAATTTATGAATCTAAATCGATCGTGATCAACTTGGGGTTGGTTAAGGTTTATTTTTAAAACCAGATTACTTTTTAAGTTATCTTTGATTACAAATATTATAATAAGCGAATTATTCATTTTATGCGAGAAACAAATCTTATTCTAAAAATATTATTCTATTTATGAGCAAGAACCAAAATCAAGGCATTAACTTTAGTTGCGATCAGCCGGTCGAAGGTACGCGCGAACTCACTTAACGGTAGAATTCAAACTATATAAACGGTATTTCACAAACTGTTCTTTTTCATAATTAGGTTTCAACAAATAGATGCCTATATAAATCCATCTAAATCTTGATTGGATTCAATATTCAAAACCTTAAAAAGAATAAAAACGTAAGTGGAAGAAAAAAAGAAGTGAATGTGGGTAGGTTAGAAGCAAGAAATAGAAGCGAAGAAAGAGTAGGGAAAACATGGCATTGCTATAAAGTCAAGTTTTTGACAGGTAAAAGTAAATGTGTGTGTACACGTTACTGCTTGCAACCACCTAGCATTTACAGAAAGAATAATATCGGCAGGGAATTAATATCCTAATCGCCTTTGTCAGGATATTCAGACGGTTTTGGCCAAGACAGCCACGAGGGACAAACCGGTTCGAGTTGACCACGGCTGATAGAGTGATGTTGACAGAGAGAGTACAGGTGTGAAAGTGCCATGATCGGCTAACAAAACAAATACCTCAACAACTGTCTGATAAGTTGATAATGACCGGTTTCCAGTATGAATTTGAGAAAAGGAAACGAATCGTGATCGATCCTGCTAACCCCTTTCCCCCAAACTAATGATCACGGGCCCCACATACCACTAGTTGAGTTTTTAGCTTCAATGCATAGATTCGTGTACAAGAAGCTACTGTCCCCGTCCTTTAACCGCCTAGGTCTGTCCGTCTGTCCGTCCGTCCGTCTGTTGCATCATTTAGCTCGAAAAGTACAAATGCGAGAGTTGAATTTTTGTATGAGGATTGATGCTCTTGAAAAACAATTATAGCCGTTTAGACCACATCGAAGGCTGGTCGGATAATATAGATATCTAACATTAAACTCAACTTTAATTATGCTAATAAATGAAACATTGACAGGAATAGAATCGATAGCGAGCGCGATATAAAAATATGACAGCACATCTATCGGAAACCTGAGGACGTACTATTTTTTGCTAGCCAGTTAATTATGTCTCATCTATGTGCGTAAATAGAAGATTTCGGTGTGTGTGATCGAATATGGGGATTTCTACGAACGACGAAAATGCTCAAAACAAGATAATAGATAAAAAAAACGTTTTAATCAAGTTATAAGAGCAACGGGAGTAAATTCTTAATCAATATTTAGAAAAAGTGGTGGTATATTATTTTCGCCAATACCTCGATGTTATGCACTTGATGAATTATTAGTTTTGCATTAACTCTCAATCCCAAACAGATGTACAAATTTACTCTAGGAGTGTGAAATAGACTGCCGACATTTTTTCATACGGCTAAATCTGCTAAATATTTTACCAGACTCGACATGCGAAGCCATATTCGAATATCAACCGACTATTGCTATAAGATACTAATTGCTAATTGACCAAATTTGAATTTGAATAATTTGACCAAATTTGAAAAATCGTTTAGAAATCCATTAAACAATACAAAATAAGATAGTACCTTGTCATTATGATGAGACGAGAATATAATTGATATTTAACTATTCGATTTAATTTAATTAAAATGTTAATTACAGAGAAGTGAAAAATAACTAAAAATCACGTCATCGGTATTGAACCTGTACTCAACACATGAACATCGAACGTAAAATTTTGCATGCGTCTTTATAAAACTAATACTTCCATACTCACGTCTGGATATACGCGACCGAAGGTCCCTGTAAAAGGATCGCAACGGTATTCTCCGCAGGAATTCCATCCCGTCGGAACAATGGACCATCAGATTAAAGGCATCTTTTTAATGAATCCACTGAAAAAAGATGACACTGTCAGGATTCCGCCAATCAAATAAATATATGAGTAGGTAATCCTTCACCACAATTGTTAACATTTATTTTATCAGTTAGGTAAAAAGCAGGCGAGTTGTGCGGCAGTATATAACAATATATATAAAAATTAGTTAAATTAAATATATAAAAAGCAATTTTAGTGAACAACCATGCGATATAATGCATTAAGACATCGGAAGCAATGTTAGGAGTTTGATAACAAAGTGGTGGTCACTTGTATGCTAGTGACTAGTGGTCACTTTAAACTTTAAGAGCGTACTAACGATAAAAGGCTTCAACAGAAAATTTTGTATAAATAAATAAATTCTGGCATGTGTGTACCAAACCAAACCAAACTAACCCAAACCATTTGGTGTAAACCAAATATAATTAAACTAAATAAATTAATTCATAACCACCGTGGATTTTCATTACTCATTTTTTTAAAATTATTTATCTACATATTCGTATTCTACTTATTTTTTTATTACATTACAGATTGAATATATTCTTATACTGAGGCATAGAATATAAATATAATAATTACATAGACAAATATAATATTAATTAAATATTTTAAAAGGTTTTGTGCTTAACCATGTCATTATCGAAACAACGCCATATGGAAAGTTCGCGGAAATTATCCTTAGCATATTAAGTGAGTGATATTAAGTGGGTGGGTACTTACATGATTTTCTCGTAATTTAGACATAGTCACATTGTCGCATAGATTTATTATTTATGGCATTTACTAGAAAATTGTACAAATAATTGAATATATTGATCCAAGTGTTTATTGTTTGTTACACAGCTCACTTGTTGAGTAGTACGCTCGCGGTATTAGGTATTGAATGTACAGTGTTGTTAAGAATATAGGTATAGAAAAATAACATGTTTCAATGAACAGTTTTTCACATTTTCACACAAAAAACCGCGCAATAACGAGGAAAACACAAAGCGGTGGAACGTGCGAGTGCGTACGAAGCCACATCGAGAGGCGTCGGCGGCACCCCCTCCCACACGAAGATGGCCGACGCCGGCCGAGAGCTCGCAAAGGCAAAGGGGGCATGGGCATGCGCGGAAATGAGGGGTTTGCAAAGTGGCCGCGAAAAGTAAAAAAGTGTAATTACACAAAAAAATGTGTCGAATAATAATTATTAGGTTTTAGTTTAAATAGTTTGTTTTGACAGGTTTTTATTTTTAGTATTTTTTTTGTTTCAATACAAATCTACATTTTTTTTTTGTCATGTTATTATTTCATCCCTTTTTAGCTTCCATACACGCATTCATGTTCATGAAGCTACTGTCCCCGTCCTTGGCCGTCCGTTTGTCCTTCTGTTGCATAGTTCAACTCAAAAAGTACAAATGCAAAAGTATGAATTTTGTGTGTAGATTGATGCTCTAGCTAGAAAAACAACCATAGCCGTTTAGATCGCGTCGGAGGCTGATAGGATAGTAAAAATAATATATATCATTAAAGTAAGATTTACGATGAATTCTTTATTCTTTATTCTTTATTGAGAGAAATCAACAGTCTTACAAACAATTGGTATTAATGATAAGTTTACATTCTTAAAAAGTACTTGTAAAACTGATCAAAGATTTCTACTGTTAATATAAACACTAAAAACGAAGTTAGAAACTAAACATGTATAGTTAAATTATGCTTTTAACTCTTAATCATATCAAAATGCTGACATGGCTTGAATTCACATGATATATGGAACGAATGTCCTGTCATTGTATGTTTTTTTTTATTTCAATCTATTGAGACCTAAAAAATAACCCACTGTCGCCTCTATGGCCATGCAAAACGCTCATGAAATGGGCTAAATGTGCGAACAGAAAATGAAGCAACCCATCACAAGTTGGTACCAAAGGCGCGAGTAGTCTGGGGGAAGATGGCGTTAATGACGCCTGTAGGGCCTAGCTGTAAGACGTCAGGTTCTGAACTTACTACTACTAAACAATGTATACATAAAAGCAGTTGATGTTATACGATGCGACATTCTTGTTTAAATAATTATTTCGCGTAAGTAATATTGTTCTTAATTTGATGTTAAATAATTAGTTATTAGTAGTAACGACCATTTTCAGCATTGAACTATTATATTCGTTCTACTGTATAAAAGTCTATAATTGTGTTCCACCAGCATTGATAAAATATAAATTTAATATTAATATACTAATTTATAGAAAAAGTGTATTAAAAAAAACTGGCGTTGCAACTTTCAAATTTTAATTTCAATCATTCCATTTATTCGATAGAGGATTATTCACAAATATTTAGGGACACTTAGCAAATTGATGGGCAATATTAAGAGAATTAAGTTTACTGACTTTTGATTGTTAAATGGCTTTATTATTTTTTCTTTCCATCAAGTAATTTTAATAATTTAAAGAAAGAAAGAAAGAAAATGTTTCTTTATTGAAAAATGTAAAACAAAAATAAATGGTAGGTACATAAGTTTCAACAGTATTTTTCAATAAAAGGAGTGTGCTCAGCTGCCCTCCTTTCTGAGAGAGGAGGGTGCTGATTTTCAGCACGTCCCGTTTTATTACATTATAATATATAATTTAAACTTAACGTAAAACATATTAAACAAAAGACAAAATGTATGTATGACCAGCACAGAATGAATTAAATAGGTATTTAATTCATTATAATAGGTATTTTACTACTCTTTGTACATTATTATTTATAATTTATGGCAAAAAACGTGAACTTTCGTTATTATCATGTTAGCAATAAGTTCAGAGTGAATATTTGTTACCTTTGACAGAATTCTATTTTAACCACAACAGTGCATTTAAGGAGAAATTTAGACCTGAACCAGGGGCATAAAACGAAGATTGAAGAACTAAACAAGCTATATTCATCTCTGTGTAGACAGAGGTACACTGATGTATTACGCGTTTACTTGTAACTTTTCAAAACATATGTTACATAAAAATAATGACACATATTTATATAATACACAGGTTATAGAGAAGCAAGCTATGATGTTATTTATCTGTATTTATAACCCTAGGATCTAGGCAAAATAGTGCTCGGAAAAGTGTTTAAGTTGAGAAATTACGCTACTTCGATACTGCTCTGTAAGATTTAATATAACATAAAATGAATAAACCTCTTTTTATCTCGTTTTATAAAAGACATTTTATATAAAGTGATTTATTTAAAAAACAACAGAAAATAAAATCAAAATATGCCCGTTATTGGTTACAAAGGGAATTAATGAAGTGACCACTAGAGCGTCAAACTTGTAAAATATTATTAGTATGCATTTGGTCACCTCGCCGGAGATTGGCAAAGCATATTAATCGAGAACATAATAAAATGAATATTGATAAGTAATTATCAGATAAGTTCTCATAGGAGAGCATCGATATCACATTTTTTTATTCTTAACTTTTAGTGATATGTTAAAAAAGCCCAAAGAAATTTGCGGCCTTAATATTATATATATATATGTATAAATAACATTTAGTTCAATAAATGGCAAGTTCCTTATAATACGATTTTTTACATTACATCTTCATCAGTACAGTTTTTTAAAGACATCTTGTTTTTAGATTTTGTATTAATTTTAAATATTTATTTAAGAAAAACATTCTGGCCGTTCGGTGTAGTTTCGTATTAAAATTCATTAATAAAAAAATCTAACAGGTCTAACAAAACAAAGAAATCGCATAAAAAGTGTTCCTTGCCCCTCACTTGACTTGTTCTTCAGAAACGGAAAAATTTGTTGTACAAAAAAATGGTATAAGCGAATAGTAATTTGTTTATAGTGGAATGGTGACACAAAAATGGAAATCTTCAGTGATGTTCCGCTAGAAGGCATATGTAGGTACCATTACATCATATTACTTATACAACAATTTTAATTAGTCTTTTTTTTATAGTGAAATGCTGATTTAGATATTTTTGTTGGTGATTTTACTACTAATACTACTTTTTTTTGGGCCTTGACAAAAACGACGACTGTAAAAAAATACTATTAGTTCAATGCAGGCACAACTCAAAATGTATTTTAATCAGTATAAATAATGGTAAATGGTGTCATTATAATTACAATATGTTTATTATTCACATGTTTTTTTACCCAGTTACCAAATGTGTACACGTAAATAAGGTCATGGTAGTCTAGTGATTAAGGCGTTGGACTATTGACCCAAAGGTCTCGGGTTCCAATCCGCATATAGTCGTACCATTTTTAAGATTATTACCACATCTCCCCTGACTCTGCATAGGCACATTTGGCCTAGTTGAGTAGGTCATAGCAAAAAAAAAACGTTAGTACAACGTCAAGGAGAGTCTAAATTGAGGAAAATCATTACCATTTTTAATTTTTCTCAGAAACATGATAATTAGAGATCGCCAATGTTGCATTTAATGTAAAAAATATGAAAACCTAATTAATAACCCTCGAATTCAGACCAGCTACAATTGAAGGTCAGCATCAGCAGCCAGTGTTACTTATAAAGGACAAATTTGTCTTTCAGGTCCCATTATTAACTTATAAATTTGGTAACGCAAATTCATTGAGATGAATAAGTAAAATAATATATAAAATATTTACGGTCGATATAGGCAAAACGGCATTAGCATATCGATCAAGAATTATAAACTCATACCATCATGTCGCTGGTAAGGTATCTCTGGACTGAACCGGCTCATTGGCTCCATCCCACGACAGGAAGGATTAACGTCTCCTGGGCACTCCCTTAGCACTGGGCGTTCAAAACTCTAAACAAAAGTACTACAGTAACGAACGTATGTAACTTCATGGTACTCAGCAATACACACACACATGTTCAATTCACTGAATACATGTAAGCACACTCGTACGCGATGTGGTTGAGCATTAAGGAAATGTCAAAGGAACATTTATTGTAAAAGTAATATATATAGGTGTCGATCGGCCCGAACGTTTCAAGAGACTGGTTGGAGTTAAATACGTCAAGTGTTTTTGCGTTTAAAACGCGATAAGAAAAATAATCTAGTCGATTTGTACGCCTAATCAGTGTTCTCTTTACAATTATAATTAATCAGAAAAAAATCCCCATTGCCCATAATTGGTAGGTTAATTAATAATTAGGTATTTAAACTGAAACATACAGCCACATGAAGAAACATACTGAAACATACAGAAACTGAAACATGATGAAGCATACATAAAGCTGTATTTATCTCAGTGCACACAGTGCTTTGTACTTAAAAGTCTACTATCAAAATTCGTCTCGTTAAGACGAGCATATTCTTATCTACATATATATTTATTTAAATTTTAAGAAATCGACCGTTTTACACCGTATGACGAAAAAAACGGGTTTCTATTTTTTATTGGGTAGTTATGAAAACTATAAATTAAATTTAAGGTATAAAAAAAAGTATTTTAAAATAAATCTACCGGCAAGAAACTTAGTGTATCTACAGTTTAAGGTTTCAAATAAGTTTCGGTCAATATAATATATATGAGTTTTACCTTACAATAAAACTCTTATGTTCACAAACTTAACTGAAACTTAGGTAACTTGCCTGGTTGAGACTCATAATTAACAAGTGAAAAACTCACACATTACACATTACAGCGGATAAGGTTAAGTAGACACATTACTGAAGCTAAAAGTAAACTTCGTATTTAAGTTTTCAATTAAGTTAGGGAAAATAATAAGAGTTTTATTGTGAGGTTTGTTGGTTGCAGTTTTTTGTGGTGTTTTTAAATGTAACTTTATGTTGTACAGGACCGAAATTATGCTGTTTTTATGATACGATTTGGTAGGTATTTTCCCATTTTGCGGTGTACCGAAAAGTAAATGGATGATACGCTCGCGGAGTCATCAGCAGGGTTACTCTTACTAAGAAATAAAAGATTTGATAGTAGAACGTTTCATTTGAGGTCTGGAATGGCCCAAGAAGAGTATCAAGAAACATTTATACGAGATCAGCTGATAGTAGGGAGTGTTCTATGCATTACATTCGTATAAACAATCGAATATTGAGGTATTTTTTAGATAGCTCACCTATTAGCTAAGCTTTATTTCTGGTTTCAAAGTGAAATTCAGCGTTTAATAAAATTACTAGGTACCTACTTAATTATATTCTACTGATAAAGTTACGACAAGCAATAACGCAACCAACTGAAGGTCTTCCTTCCGAAGCCGACTCTGAAAGGCTTCTATAGCCGATATCTTTGATGTCTTCTTCGTTATGAATATTATAATTTAAATCACAACATAACCGCACACTGCAGAGAACCCGACAAATTATATTTAGAAAAAAAAATATGCATGTACCTATCTAAATTATAAAATGTTGACTGACAATGTGCTATGCTTTTCCATATATCTTAAGAGTTTTGTTATGTTTTACTGTTTTTTAATAATCAATGACAGCTATGTAAATACAAGCATTACAATATTTGTAATTGACAGTATTGAAACGCAGTAAGTATTGAGTATTTTTATGTTGTTATTAAACTTATAGACCTTTGTTTTTTTAAATAAATAAGAATGTAAAATTAAATTTCAAATGTCATCCCATACAATCGATGTTTGTTTATGAAAAAATATATTTTAGTTCGTTATACTGTCTATAATTGTATTTAGTCAAGAGAGCCGTAGATATTTCGGAAGTATATTTATCTATTTATTCATTTTCGTAGTCTTTGGAAGGGGGAAAAGGGCTGGCAAAGTGAAACTTGAATATATATAGGATATCTATTTACCATACATATTGTTAGAAAGGTCTTGTCACTAAAGATAATAAAACATACCTATATTTATTTATTAATGTTTAGATTTGTGTAGGTTAAAAAAAATATATAAAAAAGTAATAGGAGAGTGGGGGGGAGTATTTTTGAAAGTATTAGGTGTATTCTGAAATAATAGTCAATAAACCAATAAAAAAAGATTAAAAAAAAACTATAGTGAAGGCCGGTTAATAAGAATGTGTTTTTTTTTCAGTTTTAATGTAAAATATATAAATTCATTCTTGGTTTATATTGTATAAGTATTAAAAATGCGACCTTTATTATAATATGTATTCTTTGTTATTATCAATGTCACTGTACTTACTGTAATTTAATTATGAGCAATGCACACTTCAATAGGGAAAAAGTATAGGAAAAAAATAAAATCATTGAAACTTTAAAGCCATTTTCTCCTTATCCTTAGCGAAAAGGTGTAATCAAAGGCGTTAAAGTCTTGTAAAGGTAATTACCGGATCTTATCGCTGGGCTTTTGACGCGGTTTGTAACAAATACATAACATTATCTAGTCTCCGCAGCCTTGGATATTTAGAGGCAAAACAAACTATGTACAGTCAACTTATGTACGAATTACTTAAATACAAATTAATCAGCGATCCCTCGAAAGCCATTTTACCGGCAATTACCATAAACCCTAAACACCCTAACATAAAAAAAAAATACTAAAACATAAAAGAAATAAAAATTATTAATGTATCTATTTAAAATGTAACATTAAAGACGAAAGTATGTTCGGCCCATAAAGTCCCTAGTCATAATTATTTAATCAGTTGGGTTCGGGCATTCTAAGCAAAGTAGGCGGCAGGCGGCAACGGCTAACGCTTAGATTGCCCAAAAATATATATTTTTTTTTTAACCAAGGCATCGTTTTTGTGTACAGTTGTATGCTGTAAAGTCGAAGGGCACACGTCGAAGTTATAATTTACTTTAAAGGATCTTAAATTTTATTCTACACGGTGGCCGAGTGGCTTTTAACTGCAAAAAAAGTTCTATAGCACTTGCCCACTTTCAATTCAGAAATTAGCCAATCTGTTTTTCTTATACTGATAACAGATATAGGATGGAGTATGTAGGGTGTAGTGAAACATCAAAACATTCGCTTTAGATAACTCTGCATCCGGCGTGACATTCACTAACTGCATGACGCTCATACAAGATGAATTTAAAGTAAGCAGTATCCTTTTAAGGGATAATACTAGGCATGAATGTGAATAACTATTTTTCAACACGTTTTCGCTAACAAAAAAAAACATATATTAATATAATTACTCTATTGAACGTTTGGTGCGTTCCCGTTGTGTTCGCGACCTATCAAATCGACCTACATTACAATATTTGCGCGTGGGATTTAGCAGTTTTACAATATCATCAATACACTTGTAGGTACGGTTTTGGGTCGCGACGTCATGACGCCGCGCGAACTGGGATTTTGTTAGGTACCATACTTTAAAATGCTTTATTTAGAAAATAAGTTGTTCAATTGTCTAGAATCATTCCTTGTCAAGATACTGCTGAATTTAAGTTCCCCTGTATTTTTCAAAGTTCGCTCGCAAAACGTTTCGTTTATATGACTCGATACAAACCCTCAATGCTCATCCAGGTACAGGCCAATAATTTCGGCTGCGTAGAACAGCATACAAAACGTTAGATACATGAACACTAGAATTTGCACGAGCATTTTCCGTCGGACGCCGGTGCACGGGTGGGTACAAATCGCCTTCGGGGCTGCAGGAACTGCAACTTGACACTAAGTATGAAACTGAAGATATCGGAGCGTCGCGTCGTTCGCGTGCCGGGGCGCAGTGGACAACTGGCCTAGAATAACGAGAAGCCTTATATCGGAGACATTAGACATGCAATAATATGTCGTAATGCCGCCAAATCCACAATGGACATACATACAGTTATGGCCGTACGCGATAGCAGGTTAAGAAAAAGCAAATACGACCTGTAGAAAAAACCTCCAGTTTGATGCAGACCGATTCCTATAACTAAATGACCACCATATTACAACGAACCTAAACGATTTACAAAGGGGGATTTACAATGGCTGCTTAAATGCAGATTGGCAGCTTTTTAGCTGTTTTGTCTTTTAAATACAATCGTCATCGTCAAATCTATCTAGGATCCGTCATCGTCTTTTTCGATTTTCGATCCTCACCCCCTACAATCCTATCGTCATAATCTAATAACCCTTCCCTTCTCGCAAAAACTGACATCATTTCCATGAACTGTAGTACGAAGTCTATACCGTTGTTTAAAGCAGTGCTCCGCAACCTTTTCTCACCTACGACACACAAAAATACTTCTTAAAATTCCGCGGCACACCAAAAGCTATTTTGCCAAATATAAAGGGTTATTTTTTCTTTGTTTATAACTAATTTGGTGCAGTCATGGTGTGTACAAAGCACACTGCGCAGTTTGCAACAATTGGCACCAGGCGCTGGAAAAACGTTGAAAAATTATATAATAATTATTTTTATTCTATACTAAAATATCAAAATACTTTGAATTTTACCGCGGCACACCTGTATCTTGCTCACGGCACACCGGTTGCGGAGCACTGGTTTAAAGAATAGTTTTTCTATCGCTAAAAAAAAGAACCATTTTTTCAATTAAAAAAACACCGTTATCATCTTTATTGTATGTAATGACTGCAGTTTAACTGCACGAATAAAATAAAATAAAATAAAATATTTAAAAAGCGTATTTTCCGCGAGTCATACCTAATCGTTATAGATTTTTTACTTATACTTTAAAAGGTAATTGTTTTACTTTTGTAAACAGTATATTTTACTTTCGTAGTAATAATAATTTACCACATACGTAGCCAGTAATTACTTTACTAACCTGGCCATCAACTATTTAACTTACGTAACAAGTATTTTACCTAATTAAAGTAAAAACAGGCGCAAAAATAAAATTACCAGTTTAATTGAAAATTTGAACAATTTAAACAATATAAATAAGGAGATATTAGAAAATAAGACATAGAATGTTTCATTTACCCAGATAAAATAAATAATATGTAGATTACAAAAGAAACTCAGCTTACTAATATCAAAATTATGCATGAAAAATTATTGCAATCCTTCAACGACTAAGTAAATACTACATACTAATCGTAATAATTAATATGTTATTAGTATAACAAACAAAATAGATAATGATTTACATAATTGATAATATCTGTACAGTGATTGCAAAAAAGATTATCAAGGGTGATAATCAACAATGAAGCTTCGAGGATATTATTGCATCGTTTCAATTAATACCGTATATCATATTATCAGAGTAATCGTCATTAAATGCCACTAAAATGGCCAACTAGTTAATTTCAATTAAGTAATTTTCTTGATTGATTAGCGAACTTTTTGCAGAATATTTACATAGGTATATATTATTTTCGTTTATTTTAATTACCGTCGTATTTATATTAGGTCTAGTTTTTGTACAACACTAAATGTACTGGTATATTAAAATACGGTATTATTATTCCTATTTAAGGCAAGCGTAATCAATGGCAAAATGATTCCTAATACACTTAATAATCCGAAACAAAATTATCTATATATATATATATATATAAATGACTGTTTCTTTGTTTGTCCCTTATGCATTCCTAAACCGTGGGTCCGATTGCAATGACAAGTTTGGGAAGTTTGCGTGAGCACACCCGATTAGGTTTGTGAATTTAAAAATATATGAAATTAAACCATAAAAGGGAGGGGGGGGGGACTTTTAAACCGTTGGTTATAGAAACTCAAAAATTGGCATATAGCTTTTTTATATAAATTTAGGCGCGCGGATGAACCGAAGGGCGTAAAGATGAGTCGCGAAGCTACTCATCCCGAGTGTCGTAGGCACCGTTGAAGTCACCTGCAGGGCGATAAATATAAAGTAAGCCGGAATAACCGGTTGGGCGTAATCGTGGTATTGAAATGCATAAAACATATACAGATATTATTGAATACTTACTTGTCAGCCGCGCGCGGGTGACTCCATCGCAAGACTCTCCATCCCTGGCGGCGGAGGAAGCGCTTCTTTGGAGACGATGGGGATCCAGGATGATTTCCGTCATCTCCCTATCATCTGGCTTCGGAACGGACTTGGAATCCATATGAGAAAGTTCAATCGACGCTCGAACGATAATATAAGCCACTGATATGTCTATGTTCCGCAGGAAGGCACTACACGATATTTGTTGATATGTCGAGGCATGTCGGTAACCGTTTTAACAGCATTACGCGCTCTATTGCCGAAACTTTTATTTTTTTATTTTGTTTGTCTTAAAATAAAAAAAAAACACACACTTTGCTATAACTTGCATTATATGCGCAATGTTCACGGAAAATAGTAAAAAAGGTTTTATTTATAATTTATTTTTTAGTAAATATTTACATTTTAGAGTGGTATAGTTACGTTTTTTATAGATTGTTTGCAAAATGGAAAGAAACAATTAGTCTTTGTTTATGTCCAACAATAGTATCGGTTCATCGGATCGAACATTCGAAATGAAGAGGTAGATAAGACCCATTATTTAGTCTGAGCGGTATCTTACCTAGAAATAAAACCAGTACTTTTTATCATTTTTTACAAGTAATTTAAGAATATTACTAAATCCGACATTAAAAGATTTGCAAATTAAACTCGCGGTATAATAGAAGCTGAGGATACTCACATTATTTAATAATCAAAAACAAGTATAAATTTAACAACTATGTCAATAAGTCTGAGTTTTATTAATTCCAAAATGCATTTTAAAACCATTAAATGTACAGATAATTACATTAAAATACCTATTAGCAAAAACTGATAGAAGCCTAATAAATTTGAGACGCTCAGAAATAATTTAATAAAGCAATGATTAACTAGTTTACTCATCAGTTATGTACCTAGATATATATATATAAATTTCAAACTTCTATAAATAGGTATATACTCGTATATATATATTTAGGTGAATTGTAAAGGCATTTCACTTATATTTGATGATTGTTTTTTAATAGCATGAAATCGCATGAAAAGATAAATGACACAAACTTGGTCTATATTGAAAAATTTAGAAAAGTTTTATTAATTTTTCAATATTGTCAAATATTGTGTCATTTATCTTTTCATGCTATTGAAAAACAATCATCAAATATAATAAATAAGTCAAATACCTTTACAGCTCTATTATATAATTATAAATTGTTTTTATAATTATATAACTGGCATTTACTAAACGACTAAACATCAGATATTTTATCAGTAAGTCCTCTAGATTTTTCTATCAATGTACTTAACAGTTTGAAAATAAATCATTAAAAAATAGTCTAGGGATCAGATAAAGATATAGTACCTATCTAGATATAGTATATAACAATCATATCCATTTTGCTAGTGAAGGAATTAAAATCCATTGTATTTAAACTGTTGTAGAGCCAATAGTGCAATATAGGCGACGATGAGACCAAAAAAGTCCCCTATTAAAGATGCGTTGCCTTGTGAGTTAAGTAAGGGATGGTAAGTTTTATTGCATTATGTGAACGTCAAACAACCGATTTAAATTTTGTAATTTTCTTAACGCAATTAAACGTTGGAATTTAAACCATACTCATAAAATAACATAAATCTAATTTGAAGCTGTTCATTAAAAATAAACAATAGCATATCTCACAGAGGACGATTCCTTAAAGTCGTGTTCGAAAATTTGTGGCGATTGCTTTGATTTTATAACAGAAAGTTGAATAATTACCTATAAAACTTTTGCATAAATCAAAAAATAGCTAAGAAGTTAAAAAAGACAAATATTATTTCTATCTTACTAAAATATTTCAATTAAATTCAACCTTCATGGCACTTATTCAGCAAAAACGAAAATGACATTTAAGGGAAATATTTTTACCACTTATAATTAAATATATATATATAATTATATATAACTCTCATGTTTAGTCGGGTAAATGACCCAATTCGCAAAATAGTATGCAAGTGGGCGTTGATTCCAAGAAGCTTATCATAATAATAATTATTGGCAGAGCGATATGTCATTAATAAAAGTCTAAAAAAGAAATATTTCTACAGCCTAGATTGATTTTAAGAAAGCTTTTGATTGAATTTCTCATTTTTAAAGATTTTCAGGATTGGTTCATTTTTAGTATTGTAACGAGGTTTATACTTTTCTCGTTGTGGAGAATTGGAAGAGGTAAATTATTGTAACTAATGCACCTCGAAGATATCTTAGTCGAAATGGATTAAAATGGTAATCTTTAAACGGAATGGCGAGTTCTCTCTGGTTTTGTTTATCGCCAAACCATTAGGTAGTGAATTCAAAGTAATTCAGGAAAGAAAAATATAGGTTACCATTTGGTTTCAGGAGGATACAAACTTTCACGTGTTTTGCGTGAATGATTTGAAATTGTATGATCCGGACGAAATGAGAGTGAGAGCTGTTTGATATACGACACATACGAATTACCGATATGAACACCATTCTTTAAAAGTATTCAGTTAGGTATGAATAAATATGCATATTAGACAAGAGTATCGCAAAAACTACTACGGTTACTAAAAATGGCGAGAGTGCTTCGTTCTCTTAATTCTGGGTCTGCCTGCATATAACCACAAATATACCTATTCAATTTACTAAATGGTCTATCTCCCCGGCATACTACATACGTGCGTGTGCGAAATGTAATTTCAATAAGATATTTAAAAAAAAGAGTAAAGTTAGCCCGTTTAGTGTTTAAAAGATAAATAATAAAATTTAGAAAATTAATATTGATAAACGGCTTGGGTACATACGCAATTTATTTACTAAAAATACTAATTAGTACTAAAAATACTAACTAGTTACGTTAACTTTAGTAAGTAAACAAAAAGAAAGATACTTTTACGCAGATAATATCACTAAACTATCAGAATATTCAAAATAACAAAAATATGTCAAAAACCGTCCTGACCGCGCGCGAAATCTGAAAAAATTAAAATTTTAAAATAAATAACTTGCAAACAACGAATTCGACTAAAAACAAGGATTTAAAAAGGCGTAGAAAAAGAGTTAAACAAAATAAAATTTATTAATAAAAAAGGAAATAGTTAGTGCTGCATTGAAAAAACCGTTTAGTTAATAAACATATATGTTACTTTAATATGCTACAAAATAAAAGATGATTTTAATAAAATATATTGGCAATTATTCCTTAACCCATGCAACGTGCGGAGAGGATTAATCGTTTTTGTAAGAAAAACTAGTAATGGTTAAATAATATCATACGAATTATATCTCCAAATTTTCAAATATCACAAATAAAATAATATAATGAAAACATCTATGCACTAATTACGATAAATGCGCATTAGACCGACAGACAAAATAATATATTATGAACATATTTATTTACACTTCATGCGTGAATAGTAGTTTCAGTACCATACTCGCTGATTTTTCTTATTGATATTACTAAATAAGCGCATCTCTTTGAGCGCGTGCTCGATGACTATAACGGAACGTTTCGAATTTAATTGCTGATATAGTACATACCAATTCAGGTCATTCTGGAAGAGTAAGAAACGCATTATATGAGCTAAACGTTGAATTATACAGATACGCCACGCCAACCACGGGGGGAAATGTATATGCTCAATGACTGATGAGATAATTTAGAAAAAATCTAAAGTTTTTCAGAGTGCCGAACGGGATTTAGCTAGGTGCTGAATGAATAGGGAGTGAAGTTACCCATGTCGAGTGTTATAGGCAGGAGGCTGTTAAACGAAACGCTTAGCAATAGCGAAATGTGTTTTATTTTAGGATTTTGCGCCTAAAAAGGACTCATTAGATAAAAAAATCATAAATAATTCGTAGAACACATTACATACACAATTAATGCTGACTTTTTGTATAAAGTTGAATCCTGAGTTCAGGGTTTCTACGGCAGATGCAATAAAAACATAATTAACTAATAAGTTCTCGTATTTACTCGTACGTCTGGGTCACGCTAGTTACTGGTTTACCCTACTAGGTCACGTATGGGGGGGCAACAGAGCATCGTTCAAGTTCAAGTGCTATAGAAATATGAAAGTGATCCTGAAAATAATGTTTATGTAAATATAATATCACTGAAGTGCCTACATAATATATGCGCCAATCAATACGTGTTTCAATTCCGTTACAGCTAACATTAAATTAAAATATATTTATTATTTTTAGGTCCCGTGTTTACGTTTGTTTGTTTTATTATTTTGCAATTAATATCTGTAGTACCTTTGAATGGGCCATCAAAATGGTAAAACGTGGGCTGTTTTTTGTAACGGTTAAATTAAAATAAAAAAAAAACTAATTTTAGTGGTGCTTCATTTGCACGAGCACTATATGACCTACCAGGTCGTCACTAGAAACCTTTATGACACGAAATGGCAAGCACGATAAAATCCGAAGCATTAGTGACAATATTCTCGTAATTGATGGACTTACGATCGATTTACTCGTGCGGGGTAATTTGCGATAGTAATGAGGGTTGTTTTCATTGGCCTCCGTCAATATTAAATATAAACCCGCCGAGGCTTTTACGATTAATCAAAAAAATACATCCATAAAACCTTTTTTTTTTTCAAAATAAAGCTTTAATTACATGATAGAAACGGCGTCATAATAAATCAAAGCATTACATCTAATCTTAATGGTTATCGTTTAAACCGCTTTGAGTAGGTACTTACTATATGCAGTCTGAAATGAACGAAGCAAGGTTGATGCAGCGCATTGTAATTCCCATATTTATTGAAAAAGAAGAAAAAGAAAAAATAGTCACTGCTACTAAAATAAAATAAAATAAGAATTGTGTTTCGCATTGTAACTCTGCTCCTACAAATACTGAATGGATTCGAATGGGGTTGTCACTGATGGATAGGCTATCCAAGGTTTTATGCTATAAGTAATAACTACCTGATAGTTGACGGCTATTCAATTATCATGTCTTTAGCCAGCGCTGTGCGCTCGCAATAATAAGTGAGATTAACTATAAGTTATAGTATGTATGATAATATTTAGTTCCCTACTACCTTATCAAATGTCCTACTAGTGACACGTGTCGACTATAACGCCTGAAGATTACTTGCGCTTCTTTGGTCAGCTTCTATTAGATTTAACCAGGTTCGTGGATTCTAAACCGAGAAACAGTAAGTAGAAAAGGTTTCACCGTAAGAACTAACCGCTCTATAATTTTGGAGATTATGCTAATCAAACTTAGGTTATTTATGAAATAATTTCTGAATGTCATCTGAACAATTTCTGAATGAAACACAAACATAAAGAAACATACCTATGTGGATTATAGAAATCTTGTGGTATTCATTATAAAGTACTTTCGTACGTCAGTGACAAAATTAAAGAAGGTGCCTGGGCGAGGGCGCGGTGGAGGAAGGGAGTGAGGGGGGGGGGGATATTTACATTTCGAGTGTGGCGATGGCGCCTAACGATAGCCGAATTACCTTCGTTTTGTATTTATTGCCCCAAGGTGAAAAATGTTAGCCTTTCACTTTTCTCTAATGGTAATGAGCTGGGCACGAAGCTCAGGATAACACTTGATTATTGGTAAGGCGCCTACCTATTAATTTTTGTATTTGTTTCATTTACAATACAGTTCAAAAAAAAAATATTTGTAAAATAAAAAAGAATCCACAAGAATAATGTAAACGTTTTATTTTAATCAAGTCACAGTAGGTAATACTGAAAGACATACATGTTGATAATATACTAAAATTTATATATATATATATATATATTTTAGTTTACTTCTATTATACTATTCTTGGAACATGAAAAACTACATAATTTAAACGAATTAAAAAGGAGGCATAATCTACGTAGCAATGATAGTTTGATGTAGACATGATCAAAGGTTTTGGCGAGTTTACCATCTCCGTATTATACAAAAAAATTACATTTCAATGAACTAATACAAATAACAGTAGGTATAGATGAACAAATATCAAAAATATAGACCGTTTTAAACAAAGCAAATGGACGTCATTACTGGGAGGGAAAATCGCAAGTCAGACTATAATCCAGTATAATTCGAATGCTGGCAACCTTGCGCTTGAAATTAAAGTGAAGGGTATTCCTCGAGAAAAAACTCATAATGACAAGCAATTTATAAGCTCGGACTTTTATCAGTATAATCGCATATTCCGTTAAGTATACGAGTTCTTTTAAGTTATATTTTTAGGTTAGAATTTTTCTATTCATTTATTGATGAAAGCAGTTTAATTGAGAATATATGTAACTTATGATACTACGGCATCGTCATTTCTTTTACTTTGTCATTTTCGTCTACTAGAAAATCTTTGTTTGCTGAAGACATTGCGTTTTTAAATATATTCGTAATTTTACCGTATACAAAAAAGAAAAATATAACATTACTAACTGGTCTTTGTAGCATGAGAGAAAACGATTATTAATATGAGTCTTGACTTTCACAGGTATAAAAACTCTCACAGTAAGTTCGCAAAAGATGGGAATCCTCACTGCATCGACGAAAACGCCAAGTGATCGATCATGTTGGCATTTTCATGGTTAGTTACCAAACCCTCGCCTTTTACATAAGTGATTTAGTCGAACGGCGGTTCAATCTGACTCAAACGAATAGTAAGTTCTGAAGTGCGCCATTCGTTTTTAGGAAATGTGAACAACAACAAATTTTAACAATCTGTATCATAAATATTCAGAATGTAGTTAAATAATAAAATAAATGTAGTAAAATATCTCAATAAATATAAATAAAAAGTACAATACCTCAGTAAATATCTCAATGCCTCAGTTAAATATCTTAGGACTATTATATAACTACATTCGAAAATCAAAAGGAAAATATTTATGATAGGTACAGTTTTTTGATATTTGTGAAAATGCGCCCAGGTCAGACGCTACGCGCAACATTTCTAAATTAGCATTTTTGTGTTCAGGGTCATTAAATCCATCGATTTCATGTGGTCTTGGGGCGAAAAAATAACAATTTACAGAAAAAAAATCTGCTTACCTAAATTTTGAAAATGATAACAAATTTAACCGCTGGATTACAAAGCGTTCAGTCTGAAACTGTTGGATTTATGATAAAAATAAGTTTCTTAACAAATTGAGGGTATTAAAAAATGTAGCCTCATTTTGACATATTAGACAAAATAAGATACATTGAAAATGTCTGTTTTTTTTTGTAATCTCGGTAGCCAAACAGAAGGTAAAAAAAAAATGAACCGGATTGCTATAATAGAGTTCAGATAAATTTGTTGACATTTTTAAATATGCGTTAAGGTCGAATACTACGCACAAAATTTTTAGTAATAAAATTACAAAACCTAGGTATACTTTTAATATCAAAGGAATATGATAAAAGCGTTTGCCATTGTTTTTTTTTCACAGCAGAAATAACCTTCCAGGAATATGCTACGTTTTTGCGGGTTATTGCCCATCTAGTCGGTCAAATCTATCGATTTTATACTGATTCGGCTGTAAAACTATGACACTAGGTTTTGGTTGTGGACTCACAATCGTTCTTATAAATTATCATACATTCAACGTCATAATAAATTGTGACATTATTAAAATAAATACCTGGAAATCGCAACAGTACTATATACCCAACGCATGAACATGTTTTTATATCCTTGTATTATTCTTTTACTAAATCATCTTTTCGGTTGGTTGTAAAGATTTTCTAGGAGGTTATAAACAGACCTTGTTGGTAAGATTATTTTCCTGGAATAGACAGGAGAAAATGGAAGAATGTTGAAATATGAGTAAATAGATATCCTTTGAGTTTACTTAACTAATAGAAATAGAAGAAGATGAAGATAATTAATTTTGTAAGTCTATATATATTATAAAAATAGGTCTATATAATTGTATAATTGAGTTGTAAAGTTATTTGACTTATATTTGATGATTGTTTTTAATAGCGGCAAATCGCCTGAAAAGATAAATGACACAATCTTTGACAATATTGAAAAATTTTGAATATTTTTTTAATTTTTTGGTAAAGTGCTGGATAGCATAATATTTATAAAGGTTCTAAAGAGGTCCTGTACTTGAGAGCGCAGGATGTCGGTTTAAACCCAGCGCTGAGTTTTATAAAAATGCATTTTTAACTCTCACCTGTCCTCTTTAGTGTAAAATATTGTCAAATATTATGTAACCATCTAATTAAATGAAATAAGGAAAGGATGATATCTTAACAAAAAATATAAAAATAATGGATTTGTGATTACGATGAAGGATGACCTATTTATATATCTGTGTGTTGGATATTAATAAACTTCGACACCGTTTGACCGATCACCATGAAAGTTGGTATATATATGTATTTTTTACAATGAAGGTTCTTATGCTATTTCTGACCCATCTCAAAGGTTGCAGGTACAAGTTGTCCCACGCCGTAGGCGCCGTCAAACATGGATGCACAGGATAGAATGATAGGCACAGAAATGGTCCAAAGAGCCTACAGATGGGGAGCGAAGCGACCCATCCCGGGAGCTACAGGAACGAGTTTTACGCGCCGAAGGCGCCGTCAAAGCCGTATGTAAGGCCTAGCTGCTAATCCGGGGTTGAACAGCTAGTTCCTGCCTGCCTGCCGATATACGAGTAACCCAATTTCACTTCATTTTAGCGAGACCAATAGAGTATTGTTATTAATTACTTATTTTTATTAATTAATTACCCGTGTCGCTACGGAACCCTAACAATGCAAAGTTCTTTCTGATCGACTTCCTGCTGGAGATAACCTCAGATAATGGTTTTTAAATAGTTTTAAATTGTGAAATTTAGTTTTAAATTGTGAAAAGTTTTAATAATATGAAATTAAAAATTTAGCTAATATTTTTTTTAAACGCATTGTTAACCTAAGAAAATGTAGTCATATTTGAATTTAAATTGAAGAAATACGACATACAGAGTTACGGTAATACAAAACGCAGACTGTAGACTTCCTGCGTAGGATCTATGTGAGAATTCTTCTCAGCCACATGGAAATTCCTAAGTGATAAAACATTTCTTAGTTAAAAATTATAAATTTAAAAAAAAAAACTTCGTTTTTAATTATATTTTTGACTAGTTTATCTAGGCCATTACCAAGCCAAAGTTTTTTTATTAATTAAATAATTCATCTGTACAATTAATTCTGAAGATTTTAAAACAAGAAAGGGAATTAACAAAGTAAATAGAAATTCGATTTAAATTTTTATTATTGAAAAATAAAAATTCACACCTAAAATAGTAAATATATACGTAATACTAATATTATTATAAATTTAAATAAGTAACATTACCTGAATAATAATCATTATTATTATTGAGATTAATTTTGTTAACATTTACTATTTTTTTATATTATTACTTCTATTATTTTTCTGATAGCAACAATGCAGAAACTTTATCATTTCATGGATATTGTATTATTATTTAATCTGTTGTTTATTTAACGGGCTGTGAAAATAAACAAACGCTCACTTAAACACACCTTACTGAATACTTAATGCTAAAATTGCCAAATGTCAGGTATCTGTAATCGGTTTATTGTAAGTAATTATGTCTAATAAATGTAATTAAATTTAACTTAATAATTTAAAAAACTAGATATGCTGAGTAACGTCTTTATATCGATAAGCAAAAGAAATTTAAAAAATAAATTATCACATCAATTTCTTCTGGAGCTTGTTAAGTTAAAAAATATTGAAATTTTACAACTGAAAGTCATCATATATAAACATCGGCGTTAGAATGTAAATTGATAAATCTAAACGTTTAACATATTTTTTAAATAATTTAAAATTATAAATATAAAGTGCAATTGGCGTGCCAGTTCTGACTGAGCCGAATGATGTAAATGGTTCAATTTCGCCACTTTACGTCACGGACCCCAAAATCAATTAAAATATGTAAGTTTAAGACGAGTAATAAAAATACGAGTAATAGCCAGAGATCAGAGAAATGGAATAAATTTAAATTTGTAAAAAGAACATTTAAAAGCGCGGGAAAGTGGGTAGTTGGGCAGTTAGTTGAAAAGCGCGCGCGAACGGCCGGCGTCGGGCGCGTCTCGACGCCACTGGGACACTGGGCGGCGGCGGTTAGCGCGTGGTGCTATTGCGCCCGGTAATATCCGCCCGTCACAGGCTGGCAGGAGGGACGCCGCCGCCCTGCCCTAAAATAAATTTACAATAATTGCGATTAAGAAAAATATTACAAAAACAAACAAATAATATACAGGTGTTCCGGGACCATTCCCGACGACAAAATAACAGAAAATTGGCCCTCTGATTTCAAATATCATTTATAAAGACATCATCATAGTTTCCGAGAAAAAAACTCGTAAACTTGATAATATTAAAAGTTTGTTGAAATACGGGGTTTCCCAAGACCATTACTGAAGACTTAATGAAATGTTTATGTTCTCTATTAAGATTACGTAATTAAGTATATAAAAAAGTGTTTTTTTTTCTCTGTCATCTACTACACTGTATATTATTAATTTAGAGATGTGTAGCAATGCAAATCATCCCGAATGCCGCAGGTACGAGTCGTCGGCGCCGAAGGCACCTACAGAGCCGCCTGCAGGACCTAGTCACCCATCTGGGGCGAAGCCCGGGGTTGAACAGCGCACACGGACCATAAAATTATTATAAATGTTGAATAGCGCGGCACAGTTTATAAACGTATGACTTCAGAGTAGTAAGAGAACTCAAGAAAATAAAACGAATCGCAAAGACCTCTTGCAAAAAAAATAGTTAAAAAAACATTACCGGTTTCAAAATAAACCGAAATTCAACAATAAAAAAAACTGATCCACTAAAATGTTGAAGTCGTCGCAGTAACACACCATATGCAATTTCAGTAAAAAAGTGCGTCCCACCCTGACTTCAAAGTTTTGGTGGATCGGTTACACTATTATTTCTTTTTTACATAAAATGAACCGTTTGGTTTTTTTATCGATTTACGTAATACGGAGTACTTATTAGGGTAAGTGATTCAAGTAAGGAAGGTAAATAAATTAAATTAGTGGTTATTAATTTGGAATACATCCGTGACGTGTTCATTGAAATTAGTCAGGCCCTGGAGTTAGTCGAAGGCGATTTCGGAGCCGAATAGCGCCTGCCGTACTTCCGCGATTAATTATGAAATAACAATCGGAAAGAGAATGAGAATGGGTCGAAGCAATGGGTTAAATCACATTATACAAATACAAATTACAAACCCCACATTATAGTCATACCATGTAATGGTATTAACCATCATCTCCCTGGACTCATGCGCAAGCAAATTTAGCCTAGTTAAGTAGGATGAAAAATAAAAAAAACTAACTAAAAAAATAATAAAATGAGTGTAAGTAAAAGAGGGGGCACAGATAAGTAATCTTTGATGGAAGTGTCAAGAGGGTTTGTTTGACAGCCGGCGTGTGTGTGTGAGAGAGAAGACTTTACTTTTAATAACAGTAATGTTAAATTCTTATTTCATGTGAACGGGTGGTCATAATATTTTAAAATATCAACCAAACTATATTTTTTTGATTTAGTAAAAGTACAATAGTAAAAACCGATTTCTAAATAAATATACAAAAATCTTAAAAAGTAAGCATATGAATATAAAAACATTGTTTTTTTAGTTTTGCTACCTTAAATGTAAGGTAACTTAACTCAACGAAATTAAAAAAGGATCACTCTGAGAAATTCCCTATCATATTAAAAAAAACCGCTTAAACCGGTCCAGAGTAATTTAGAGTTAACGTTCATGAAAAAAAACACATCGAATTCAGAACCTCCTTCTTTTGAAGGCGGTAAAAAATTACAATATTACTGGATTCGTGGGATGTTCGTAATACCGTTATATGTGCCTATACTATACTACCTATGATAGGACAGGTATAGTTTTTTAACCATATGTTGAAAAATATGCTGTTTGTTTTTTTGTTAGTTTGTTAATTTGATGCACTACAATACAGTCCGCTCTAATAAATTAAATATAAGAAATGACGTGGTTCTAATGTGGTTATTATCACAGCGATAATAATATTTTGCATTGCAATTGCAATGCAAAATTCCCCTTCACGGTCTACTAAATGAGTACAAAGGTAATTGCGCCCAATTTAGTAGATAAAGTTCAGTTGGACTGAGCTGGATATAAATTAAAACTGGATAAAACATATATTTAGATATGTTTTTAAAAACATTCAAAAACTATGTTTATGCGCAATACTTACCAATTTTCTAAAAATCTGTTATTAATTTAGAATAAAAAAAATATATAATTTAAAATGTTTTAAAAAAAACTAATATAAATATACCTATATTTATGTTATTTAAAAAACACTTTGCATGTGACGTAATTTTACAATCAGGGAGTTTTTTGACTATTCAATTATTTATGCTAAATAAGCTGATAGTGATTTTTACACTAGCTTGCACTAAAAAAAAAATAATAAACAGGCGTCTGTTGTTACTTGGGAATGTTACGTACACATCTTTCATTAATTGAATACACACAAACAGGTACAGTGAGGTGCTCTCAATTTATATGTATATTGCTTTTTTTTGCCACCCGATATTACCCAAAAGAAGGTATTCGTTTCATGTTGATTTCTTGGCCACTGTAGGATTTTAAAGAGTGTTAATAAAAAAGCACGAAACATAACGATTGATCACCACCGATGCCATACCATAAGTAGTTACCCAGTCATTCTTTTTTTTTATTGTTGGAAAGGAGCCCTCGACGTGTGAACTACGTAATTATTAGAAGCCTTACTGGATATTTTGATTTTACAATTATTAAAAAAAACAATCTATAAAAGTTTTCTAGGTTATTATCCTTACATTAAAAAAATCGTATGACATACATACGCTTGAAGTTACGAGAAAAAACATCCCGGAAATTCCGCAAGCGTTGGCAGCCTTCTAGGTTATTGGAAGTAGTCCAACAGATGGCTGGAGGACTTTGCCAAAAGCGTTAAGATGAGAACTCGCATCGGTCGAAAACGAGCCAAAGAGGACCGAAGAGCATATGTGGAAAAAACACAGATCGATTCACGGAAAGCATAAATTATCAGAGCGGGCGGCGATTGACGTTTCGGTCGGGGCATTTTAGCGGGGGCTACTATCAGCCCATTTGCGCCCAGGATTTTGATTTTTTTACTCGTAAGTACGCCGGCGCCAATTCGGTGATGAGTCGACCGTTTAATGGTTGATGTAATGACGATGAGGACTGTCAAAATAAGGATACACTTCTTGGAAAGTTTGTTATGTGGGTAGGAAGGATATTTTACTATTGCTATAAACATACATTTTTTACTTCACACGTTTACATTGGATGGTGAAAAATAAAGATTAGGTTTCTTTGGGTGGGTTGAGTCAGTATATTTATCAGGTTTGACGTTGGACGGGCGGGGATGTTCTGTGGGGAGGGGAAGGGGGCATTTTCATGTAATTTGTTTTGTTTTGTTTTGAAAGAAAATACGAGTACTTTACATATTAAGAAATATTACACAATAGTGTATAAATATTAAATTAATACTTATGTTTACAATATATATTATCTGTACCCCGGAGGCGTAGGACATATTAACACAACAAACAAACTTTTGGGAGACAGAAAAATTGTTATTTTTTGCATTTATTTTTATTACATTACATTTTACATCATTTTTACACAAATTTATTTAAATTGGGTTATTTTAAAAAGGCTATTTTTGTTATTTATTTGAATGAGACATGTCTTATAATAATGAAAAAAGTACCCAAAAGTTCTACAATAGTATGTCCAAATGTCAAACATTTTCAGCCAAAAGTGTAAATGATACCGTTTGCCTCTAGGGTACAGCAGATATAATATAATAAAATATTTTTATTAAAAATATATTCAATTAGCATCCATTTGATGTGTTTATTATTAAATATGTACGTCTTTGGTATAAAACAATATTTGGGCAACAATGAACTAAAGCATTTGCATACATACCTACTTCTAAACATTATTTTTTAAAATTTAAGCTTTATCGACTCATGAATGTTATTAATTGTACGCAATGCAGTTATAGATAAAACGGATACATACAAAATAAAATAAAATTTTACGTAAAAATAAACTAATAATGACTCTAGTGCTAGGAAATGAGAGAAATAGTATAGAGGTACTTGTCAATGTGTCGTTTGAAAGGATGACGTAGAGAATAAAAAAAAAATCTTACGCTTAAAAAGTCAAACACTCATTGAAGCTGTCATCGACATTATATGAACCAAAGGACTTGAAAAAATAGCTAATTTTAGCTCTATGTACGAACTGTTTAAATTGCGTTCGATACGAGTAAATAAACTCACGGTGATAACAGGTTTCATTTTTGTTGACAAATTAAGCTAAATTACCGTGTAACTGTTATCATAGCCCCCATATCCAAACATTGGTTTCTTGTGTGCCCGCAAGAGATTGTGACGTAACAACACCTTACCGACTAACTACTAAGCATAAATACTATTATAATAACTAATTTAGGCCAAGCAGTAATACTTGTTTATATTACACAAAAGATTTTGTTTCTACCTACTGTTTAAAAGTGAAATAATATTTTTAAATGTACTAAATAGGGACGTTTTACAATATTTTACTATCCAACGCTTTATCAAAAAATTAATAAACTTTTCAACATGTGGATGGTAACAGAATGTGCTGAAAATTAGCACCCTTCTCTCTCAGAAAAATGTAGGAATATTGGATGTAACAAAACATCTGTACTATTTCATTTATGGTCTACCTTTTTTCAATACTAAAACGTTTTTTTTCTCTTTCTTTCTTTATTGTGTTGTTAAAATATTTACAATTGTAAGAACTATAACACACGTAATATGGCGCGCAGAGTAAAAAAATTGTCCAGAGTTTACAGTTTCCATACAAATCAGGGATATTAGGTATAAGGACGTGCGGATATTTAAATTTTTATTATGTATGGTAGGGTAGTCCACTACCTTCTTGAACAAAATGAATCTCTATTACAGTGAAAAGGGTTTAAAATGCACCTTAAAAAAAATATGATGGAATCGAAAATAATAGAAAAAAACACACTCTACCCTCGCTACATTTGAACCAATTTTATAATCCTTAATAAATAAATATACCTACCTAATATATTTACATAATAAACTATCCGGTTATTACTGATAACTAAACCACTCCAATCTTAGCATACATTTTTAAAATAGGTTATACGCAGGTTTATCAACGTTTTTAAAAAGCATGTAACTATTTATATTCATTAAAGACTTAAAGTGGCACTGAAAGAAATATCTAATAAACTTAGTTAGAACGGAGAATTAAATAGAACTAAATAAAATGAAAATTCATTAATTGTTGATTATTTGATTTTTCATAGATTGGTATAATGTTAATATAATGTTACAAAACAGCTAACACATTTTATGAAACTGTGGTCTTTTTGTAGTGCTAACTACCTTGTTAAAACATATAGTACAAAAGCAAAATTTAATTATTAGTAGATATGAGAGAGAAGGTGAAGGCTTATCATTTTACCGAAATGAGAGATGCCAATCATTTTACCCTAGTGCCATCTGCAGTTTACAAAAAGTCATCCGCGTAATTCGTTTCGAAATGAGGCAGTAAAATAAATGGTCACTGTGCACAGTTGGTCATCATGATATTACCGCACCCGCAAATTAAACCCGACAGTTCAGATACAGTTAATTAAATGAACTGGAAATGAATTTATTTTAAAGTACGAAACAGTGCTACTACTATGTATTTTAATTATGCGTCGAATGAAGTATGCAGTTCCTGTGGATATCTACTTCTATACATTGTTTAGTAAGTAAATTATTTACTCAGAATCTTACAGTTAGGCCCCTACAGGCGTCATTAACGGTATCTTTCCCCCAGACTAGACGCGTCTGTGGTACCAACTTGCTATGGGTTGCTTCATTTCATATCTCCACTTGTGCCTGCGGCACTTTTAGCCCATTTAATGTGTGGTTCACAAATTAATATTTTTTTCAATAAATCGGCAAAGTTTCTCAACGCTGACTTAACATACTATACCAATGAACAAAATTCTAGTTTAATTCTGTATTAGATCAGTTTTTTTTGTTTCTATATTTATTTATAAATAATCAATGTTTAAATTAATGTTTTTTATGTACTTTTTTTCGTAATATTGTTTAAATTACTCTAATTTAAGAATGTATAGGGGTTTCATTTTTTTTTTTTTTTTTTTTTTGTTATGGAATATAAATTGGCCGATGAGTGTAAGTCTATAACCTTCCTAACTAGGTAATAGTTACCTGTTCTAAGGAAGGTTATATATGAAGTGATAAAGTGCATAGCAGAGACCAGCGCAAAACCCTGAGAAAATATATAAAAATAATAAGGCACAAACAAATATACACACTGATATACACACCCACACACACATACACACATGAGTACAATTTATATTGTCTTTAAGTCATTTTCTGTATTGTACAATGTCTGTTGGGTAATCACAATAAATAAATAAACACGGTAATGTTTCAATTTATATAATTATAACTTGGCACTGAACATTCTTACACATGATTCTATTTACGCACATAGATGAGTTTATATTAATTTTAACTGGACATTAATAAATTACCAAACATTTTTTCAGACTCTTATTACTTATTACTTTTATTACAACGAACTCGCACCATAACGGTTCCTGTTTATGAAAAGTTAAGTTAGGAACACTAGTAATGTCTATATTTCTACGCTCGCATCCTCAAAGCATTCTAGCTCGAAATAGAGACAGTAAATAAATATCATGAATGCCTGGAAAATCGTAGAGCTTTGTCATTTCGCATCGGTGCCGATGATTCATTACATTACCTATGCTGTGCTGTGGTTTGGGGTCGTAAAACGTTGTCATTTTAATAGCACAGGGAGCGGTAATCACTTGAAATATAAATGAACACACCACGAACGGGTTATTTCTTTTTTCATGTCGACTGAGTGCTGTGTGCGGTGAACACGCTCCGTGACGGTTTTTTTGAAGGACGCCCACTATAATCATAACCTAATACATTGGCCAGCAGTCATCACGCATGTAAATTTAAACAGAGGCAATGTTTGCTTTGAATATATAGTATTCAGACATTGATAAAAAGTATTCAGACTCTAAAGAAAGTTAACTATGTGGGTTGTTTAGATAGTAAATATTATGACATTGAGAGTATCTAGACATCTTGTATTTGTATTGATTTTTTGATACAATTCATTCTGTTTTATTTTTTTCTTGTAAAATGAGACTCAATGAGTTTCAAACTCAATAAGATGGTATTTAATTACTTTTGTTTGACATTACTACGTTGGCAATTGACAGTCTATTGAAAAAGGGACATTTGAAATCAATCAAAATTCACAGTTCGAAACTCATTCAATCAATTTGTAACAAATATTATAGATAAATTTGAGTTTTGCGCACTCGTTCTCCGTATAAACTTTAACTATGACAAATCTCACACTCCTTCGTGCGCGCCTGTAGCTATCAAATAATATCAACTTCTATACATTGTTTAGTAATAGTAAATTATTTAACCAGAATCTGACATCTTACAGCTAGGTTCTACAAGCGTCATTAACGGCGTCTTCCCCCAAAAATACCTATTCGCGCCTGTGGTACCTGACATTACATGATATTCAATTTCAATTCATCATAAATTTTAACATTTTAATTATTTTTTGTAAATTTTGACGCGCGGCCAGTAATGAAATAATTTGTTAGTGTGTTTTTGCATGACTAAAAATGTGAAATTAAGGAACATAAAAAAAATATATTTCACTAAAGAAAACTTTAAATGCGACTAACTCAAAACAGACCTTCGCGCAGTTTAGGGGTTTGTTATAGCAAGGGCGAATATATTTATATTAGCGGATTATACCCGCGGCGACGGCGTTCAGTGAATCAGCATTAACCGGAAGCGACCTGAACAGTTTGTTTTCTTTATTTCAACCAAAATAATAACCTAAATTCGCCGAGGGAAAATGTTTAGTTATGTGATTTGCGGAAGGCTGACTTGACTGCCGAGTCAAGTCAGCCATTCGCCATTCGCTAGCCGTAGCGAATGGCGAGGCCCGCTTTTTGAGCGGTCGAAGCGAACGACCAAGAGCCAGCGAATGATATGCCACACTTTATTTGGAATATGCTAATGGGACACTCTGTATAATATATACAGGATGTCCCAAGATCATTTCCGTAAATTTAAGGGGGTGTATATGTTCCCTGTTACGAGTAAGAAATTATATAAAAAAATGCAAAAATATTTGATACCCAAATTAATTATTTTTTAAACTAAATTTGTGTAAAACAATCATAATATTACGGCAGCGTTCGCCAGGCATACTAAACCCGCTGAAAACACGTCGGGCGCCACATCGTGAATGCAACTCAAGATCGAGCGGACGTAAACGTTTTACACAAATATATTAGGTTTTAAATAGAAACTTTGATATAGTTTCTTAACAAATAACACTAGGAATCGCAGGACCTATTAGCTGTTTTTTTTATTAGGATTGACCTTGGGACACCTGTATATATTTGGGTTGTATCCACGTATGCACCTTTATTATAACCTATTATTGTTTTTATTATTATTATTAACGTTTTTTTGTCATGTTTTGTTGTTTTATTTGAATTGCGGGTCGGCCGTATGGAACGCTAGTCTCCGTTAAAGCCAAACAAAAAATAAAACAAGATAGATAAAATTGAAAATCAAATTCATATTTTATTTTTTCTTCCTTATCATTTTATGACTGCAGTTAATAGTTTTATTTTTTAATTTCTATTTTTCTTTCGAAATAGCCGTTACAGTTCAACATACGTCGATAAAATCCTTTATTCGTTTTAATATTTTCTAACTGAGATATTATTAAACTCAAAGTTTAATTATAGGAAAGTAATCGGTAAATTGTGAGCATACTAGCGACTGAGGTTATTTATGTTTTAATAAATGTCGGCTCACTAATGTTATTAGCCGAAATATAGATTATAGTCTCAGCCCGCAACTGGGGTTAGTCTGAATGGATGTTTTTGTTTGCTTTTTACTGTGAAAAATATGTTTCGGGTTAAACGTTTAAGTACATTAGGTGATTTATTCATTATGCATTACATTAATTAATTTAATGAGAATTGGACATGCAAAGTGGTCGCTGGCCCTCAATTTAGTTGGTCAGTCACGCGAATTCAAATTTGGCAATGTTATCTCGCATTTAGAGGAAAACGGGTAGAAAAGAGGGCAGAGGTTGCAATCCCCCCCCCACCCACCCACTCGCCAGGGTGGCAATTGCAGTACTATGTGACTAAAAAAGATATACAAAATGCTTTACATAATACTGAGGTGGCATATTAAGCTAAACAATTTTTTAATGTAAGAAGGCATATAAATAATCGAATATACTATAAACATTAAGTTATCTATCTATAGTTATAAATGATAAAGATTTCAAGTTATTGTTTTTAACTTTATCCACTATCAAAAAGAGCCTATCACTAGACAAAGAAAAAAATATATGTATAACATAAATTTGTCAAGAGGTCACGTTAGATTAAAGATTTTACAAAAAAAGGGATTCTATTCAGTTTTATTGAATATAATTTTTATTAAAGAAAACCACCACAAGCTGCAACCTATTTATTATTTTAGATATATAAAACAGCTTTCCCGGTATTATTGATATAATGGTTTAAAACATTATCTGATAAAGTACCCTCGACATAGAATAATTAAGATTTAATATTTCAACCGTAATTGATACGCAACGCTAAAATGCTAGTTAAATATCGTTTGGTACTTTAGTCGATACGCCATAATGCCTAAAAATACAAAAAAAAAATATTTACATAACTGTATATGAACAATATTGAACATAACTGATTTTTTTTAAGTTTCACAGTACGACATTTAAACACGGTGACAATCATGTCGCTAGGGAGTGGAAATTCCAATTAAAAAAAAAAAAAATAAAAAAGTGTCAGCCAACCTTAAAAATGGCATCTCAGATTTCTACTAGTTTGTAATGAAACTAAATGCGTTTCTCACTCCAGTCAACGCTTACGCGAAACGAACTGTTAATAATTTGTAGTAAATATTAGTAATGCAGGTAGGTACCTATTGGGCATAGTGTTTTAAAATAGGTTTTTCCTGTTTTAGTACATACACTGATATTTACGATCATGGAAGTATGAAGTTTTAAATTCTCGACGAACAAACACTATTACTTATTCACTTTTTTCTCAGCCGCGCGCGTAGCCGCACTTGGCGTTATAATGGTCATTTAGAGATTTTATAAAATGAATAAAAATCCTTTTTATATAATTTAACTTTATATGTTTCTGCCTTTTTAATGATTTTCTCAGTACAAATCAATTATTGTATGTACCGGAATACAAACAATAACTATATGCACGCGTGACCCAATGCGATTGTCTAAAATCTGTATAGCGACTTTTTTCACCTAGACTAAATAAATAACAATGTAAGGCGTGCCCTTGGAGTAAGCATGACGTCAAGCGTGAACTATATAAAAGTATAACAATGCTAACATAAACATTCTGACACGGGTTTGCTCTGTGGGTTAGCTGATGGTGTTGTCAACATTTTTTGTAAAATTTACATATCGTCGGTATAGAGCAGACACTCTAAAAGCGTTCAACAAATTGTCAGAAGAATTGTTTATGTTACATTTGCTTTAATCGCCAAAATTGTACATTTCACTTAGAAATATTATTTATTTAATTATTAAATAAATTGTTATTTAAAAATTTGTCCGTAAGCACAAAACATCTTGAAACGTCACTAATTTAAATAGTAACACATTTTAATATTGCAATGTTTGTGATTTCAGGTGTCTATGACAGAATAGAAATAATTGACAATCCAATAGATAATGATATTATTACTGTTTTTTAAAAACACGCTTAATATTTTTATGACCGGCCATTACATATAAAAAAATTACTGAGCATTTTTTTTGTGTATTTTTTACATAACCACTAGTTTCGCATAATTAGATACTTCTTGATACAATGCTACACAAAACTCAAACGAACCTCAGAGAGTAAGTTTATGACCAAAAAGAGGATAAAAAAATAGGTATAAATGCCTTTTTTTGGCAATATGTCTGTTAATGAGTTTCTGTTCTAGACCGACGATATGATGTAATCGTAAATGCCACCAGCCACCAAAAACGGTGATAATTAAAAATTTAAACTCAGTTTCAAGTTGGAGTTCAAATATTGATTTTTAAATTGAATTTGAAATATTGAACGATAAATTTAATAGAGATTGACAATCCAAGTTGATTGCCACTTTACACACGGAAGGAGTCATGTTGCCCCGTGGCGAGTATTTTTGAATGAAATTTAAAAATGCGGTTTTCTATGTGAGGCCCGAGACACATCACACAAAACCGGTCACACAACACACACATATCATAAAAAAAGATTAGATGTATTTTATTATAAAATCAATTCAATCTCGTATAGAAACTAAACACCAAATGCAATATAATGTGTGGTTAAAAACCACGAACGTTAGAAGATTTGTCATCACCCGCATATATAATAATTAATCTATATTTCAAAATAATTGACCCACACTGGCATCTCCATTAAACAATGTTCCCGTTCGCGTATTTATATAAGAAGTAAATCAACGTGACAGATAACCAAAAATCAACTTGACAGCTGGGTTTAGTAGTCGAATGAGCGCATCACCTCCGAACGTCCTCCCGGGTTTGTCTGAATGAGCGCGTCGCATTAGATTCATTCACTACCCAGGAAAAATTGTGTAAGGTAAAGGGGTGATTATTGTGTAAGGAAATTTTAATTTCCATAAAAACAAAAATGCTTAAAAACGGTTTTTAGGATTTGTCATTCTCACGCCTATAAGTTGCATAAGGTCAACTTATAAGTGATGATGAGCTGTTTTTATTGTGATGGTTTGTTCGTGGGCAGGCGCGTTGCGGAGTCATCCGAAGGCGACCAGAGACAATAAAATTAATGTTGTATTCCTATTGACTAACGTGTACGTCCTACGTATGTAAATATTTAAAAAACAAAAGCGACCAATGTCATTGTGACGTCACTGTATGTAGTCAACAACGATCTTTTAAAACATATATACGGCAACTGAGGGTGAAAAAAGCACCACGACCAAGTACGCCACTTCGCGTCGAGTACACTACTCGCGTATCATACGTCTCGCTTGCTCGCATATGTCATCGCGATAAGTCTCTATTCAGCATGGTGGAGTGTTGCGGCGCGCGGAACGGCGGGGAATCCACCGGTGTCGGGTTTTCACAAGGACGATTTGTATGATATGCCGTTGTAAAGATAGTTGGTTTCGCGGTTTGGCTTTGCGGGTTTTAGCGGGGTCAGTAGCGTAAGTACGCTTCTAACATAAGGTTAAAAGTGACCACTAACCATAAATAAAATGCATGCGCTGTGACTTAAGCAGCAAACACGATTATGCATAGTGAGGTGTGTAGGTTTTTCGATCTAGGTCCTCAATTTATCTTTATGACACCTACATTATGAAATTGCATAATTCATTTTTTAATTTACATTACTTTAATTTAATTTATTCTAAATTTTTACTAAAATATAACTAAATACTCTAAAATATAAATTGTTTCAGAAAAAGGGTATAGGTTTACTGGATTATAATCACTCCACTTGGACTTACTTCGAAAAACGAAGGAAGAGATATTTGGTGTTAATTATTATGACGTTTTTTTATTTAGACGTGAGGCCTCTAATATTTTTTAATTAGTTATGTTGATATTACACGAAAGCCAATTGAAATACTTTAAAAAATATTATAATAAGACATATAATATGTTTATGTATTTTATCGTATGGCTCGGAAAGGAGTTATGGAGAGGCGTTCTCTTTACACTCAAGTCTGCAATTTAACGCTTGCATAAGTATGTCTTGTTAGTAACAAATTTTGAGAAATGCGCCGTTTAATTATTCGCTGGAGTTAAAACCCTTCTAGATGTCAAACCTTTTCTTCGCCAGCTATTCCAGCTCGTAAATGCTTCATCTTAATAGAAAAATTGCATTATTTGACAGTTTATTAAAAAAAAAAAATCGTGAACTGCGATCCAAAAAGTTCGGAACCTTCGACGACTCGTGCCGACAAGCCCAACGACGACATTACACACCATATTTTTAAGACTTGAAAATTTCAGACAAACGCACTACAATATTACATATCTCTCGAATCAATTGTTTTGTCACTATTGTTTTAAAAATAAATATGAAAAATTTATTGGTTAAAATGTATGTGCTTTTAGCATGCAATAGTAAAATATATTTAATACCATATTATGTGATTTCTCATAAAATGATCTCATTTCACCATAATCCTTCAACTTAATCACATATCCATACTTTTATATTTTTTGTTAAAATATCATCTTTTCTTATTCCATCTAATTAGATGGTTACATAATATTTAAGAATATGTTACACTAAAGTGAGAGTTATTAAGCATTTTATAAAATTCAGCGCTGGGTTTAAACCGACATCCTGCACTCTCAAGTACATGACCTATTTAGTACCTTTATATACACGTATCTATAAAGAAATAAGTATTGGGGATGATGAAAACAAAATATTAAAACTGAAAATACTTCAGTGTGCTGATTTTAAGATCGGGCATCTCGGCCTTCTTTAGACATAATGTTCGCGGCTACTCTGCACGAGGATATCTACATATTATTTATACATATATACACAAACTACATTCTGTCATATATGAGAAAAGAATTAAATTTAAATCAGGCAAATAGCTTTTGTACCATACTTTTTAAATGACTTATGATTGTTCATCACTCCTACGAGAAGTTATTAACGCAGACACAATCTACATACTTAATATTATTTAGCTCCTAAAAGCAATTAAAAACAGGATTAAACCATCATCAAATGACAAAAGAAATAATATACTCACAATCTGACAGCTGTCAGTCAAAGCTATGTTTGTACGGCCGATAATAAAATTTCACAGCTCTAGCAAAAAATCTCTAATCATACATTATAATAAAAGCGTAAAATTTAATAATAATAATATATATAGCTTTTACTTAGCAGTTTATATACATAAACTGGCGATAAATAAACATTTTTTATGTTTTAAGTAGCCGTTGATAAGAGATCCCGCTAGTACCTAACCTAACTATATCTATAGATTCAAAGACCAAATAGCAATGGTCTAGTAAAATTGGTAGGTAGTTCAGCACTCATATATGATGAAGCGAGTGAACGGAAGCTGGTAGCGATAGCTATGAGGTGTGGAGGTGCTTTGATACTTCATATGAACTATTTTTTTCCCTAGTTAAATATGTCATTATTTAAAAAATCTTATATTGAGTATAGCTACTATCACTCATATCGAGAAGGCTAACAGTACGTCACGTGGACACGGGGGTGGATGTGAAAGTTTAGTGACGTCACTGCTTAGAATGGCCGGTCGTATCGCAGAATTCTATTCAAAGAACGCCAATCTGGCACGAGGAGGGTGCGGCGGCCTTCGCGATGACACACCTTCGCCGGCGTCACTCGCGATACCAACCATGCAAATGAAACGTGTCTTTTTCTTCAATTAGGGTTATCCGAATAATGAAAACGAGGTAATGATAAAGAAAGATCGGCTATGCGCTATGAGAAACCGTGTAAAAAATAATTTACAATGGTACCAAAGAGGTCCTGTATTTGAGAGCGCATGTAGATAATATAATATTTTACACTAAAGTTAAAAATGCATTTTTATAAAACTCAGCGCTGGGTTTAAACCGGCATCCTTCAACCGAATTTCAATTAGACGATACATTCAGCCATACACAAACAAAGATTATTATTAGCATTAGGAAAACAGTACGTTTACTTAAAACAAAAATATTGTGCAATTTTATTTATGTATTCATTATGGTACAATAGAAAGTCACAACAATAAGTGATATAACAACACTGAAAAAGGAATAAAATTATTATAATACAGACAAATTAAACACCAGTCATTTATTGTTGCTTTGAAGTAACATGGCCACTCTAACTAGGTTTAAAAAACGTGCTTTAAGAGCGGTCACAACCAGGTTGAAGAAAAAATAAAATACTTATTACGTACGCGTACTAATAAGAAAAGGATCATAGAATAAATATCATAAATACAAAACATAATACACACAATAAATATTGCATATATATAAAACATACAATGTACATTTATTAAATATATAATTCTAATAACCGTGTAAAATAAACACAAAGAAAATATATAAAATTACTATAGTTTAATCATGTTAACTTTTCTATGGTAACGCCATTTGGTAATCAAGCCTGTACGCAGCCTGTAAACTTCAAACCATTATTTACCACACCAACATAGCATGGGTTCTTCTAATAGGGTAGGTTAGGTTAGGTTATACTTAATAATTGAATTTTGAACCTGATTTTGATGCCAAAGAGTTGAGAAACGTCGATAAAAAAGCGTAGCACTTTCGAAACGATTACGACAGAGTAACAAACTATCCCCAGAAATGCGGAGTTATGATTTGAGTCAACCTCCCGCCGCATTTTGACTGATTGCTTTAGCTTTTGCAAATTCAGCATGAAAAGACTCAAAGGCACGCACTGGCCGGCCGCCCGCCCACGCGACGCGACTTTCAATTGCCTGAAAGCCGTTTGTGCCAAATTAAGCGAGTTGTTTGAATCGGTAGAATGTAGTTGTTGTGGGTCACGTCATTTCCATCACCGTAGATCTTGGATTCTAGTTCTACCACACCAAATATTTTCAAATATTATTTTGTATCGCTATAAAATCGTGAAATGGATTCTGCATATTCAGTAAACACATTAAAATTGCCAGAGAATTTTTAAAATATTTTTATCCTAACGAACTATAACCTTTTATGTATTTATAAAGTCCACTGAGGGGTAATCAAGGAAATGTGCCATCTTTAACGTAATCAAATCAGAATGGATCGTTTTATCGAAAACGACGAAGAAAATACTACTTTATGAAATGTGGTGGTAGGCGACAATATTTTCGAACATTGATCGCTGCATTTGTATAAGTAAATGATGCATATGATTTATTCTACACCTCTAAAACTTTGTTTAGAGGTCCGGATCACATAACAAACTGGGAAACACGATAAAAGTACATTGACCATGTTAATTAGATAGAATGAAAGACACGAATGTATAAAACAATATCCGGCAACTAAGGGAGACGGGAAGGAGCACAACCATTGTTGCCAGTGGCATTTGCTAATGTTCGTCTGACATTCAGTCAAATGTCAGCCTTCAACCTGTACAGAAACATCCCGGAAACCGAACGGCGAAAACAACAGAAATATATCATTTATAATTTAAAAATATCTATTCGATTTCCGAAAATTACCAAGAATTTTTTGGAAAAAAAAAATGTTGGCAGAAACTAGGAAACGGCATACATAAAAGATTTTTGTCAATAGCGGCCAAAGTATCACGATAAATTCGATTTTCATAATTTTATTGTGCAACACTGAAACAAAACGCGGATCATTCTTAATACACAGCCAACCCTAGTCAGAATCTTGAAGAAATGTTGTTTGGGGAGAGTAGCAATATGTCTTCAAACCTTACCACTGAAAAAAAATATGTTTTCTATCTTCCAGGTCCAAAGAAATCAGTTTTAAGCTAGATGTAGTGACATGTCTGATTAGACAATATGCCCATCTACGTCTAACTAGAACTTAAACTCTTCACTTAACTAAGATGGAAGACTTTTCGGTAACTTTTGAAAATGTATCGGATTGCGAAGTACCCGGGGCTTCAATGGATGCTATTTTTTGGTATTATTGAACATACACAGTTCCCCATGATGAGCAAAGCGACCCATCTCGAGTGTTAATGTTTGTCAGTTTCTACGTTATTCGACCTGTATGGACCTAAATCTATTTTCTTTTCAACTTTGAAATAGGCTATACGATATCTACAAAGCACCATTTATCTGTTTCTACACCTTTTGACCTGTATAACAGCCATATATAAGGCAGGCGTAAGAGATGAGGAACGTAGCATCCCGTCCCGAGTGCCAAAGGCTTGAAAATCTTTTCATATTAACTAGGTGCTAAATAAACAAGTCAACTTGAGGGAAGTCAAACCTTGAAATATCTTACAAGTATCACACGTCGAAGTACCTATAGGACATCTAAAAGTATGTTGCGCGATACATAGTTAATTTATTTATACACCTGATTATGCATTGTTTGACAGCGTTTGCACAAACAATACACAATTAGGTATTGTGTATTGTCACAGCATACCCCTAAAGATAAGACACTGTTTACTTCAATTGTTTTTAGTAGAATACAATTTGTTTTAGAAGAAACTTGTACTAATAATTACAATTCTATTATTAACGATAACAAATAAGGACTAGTAGCCTAAAGTAGCAACACCATCTCATCGAAAAAGAACATCAGTTATTTATTACTAAATTAAGGATTTTCTAATCGAAAATATGATATGATAACAATACCTATTTATATCCATGTAAGACAGCCATCCCAGCACTGAAGAATTCATACCGTGCAGGAAATCTATTTTAGTTTTATAAATTGGTAACTATTAATTACTTACTGTACAATGTATGTTTTGTTGAACTTTTATAAAACTGTTTGATTTCTTAAATAAATAAATAAATAAATAAATAAAAAAATAAAATAACAGTCGATATTTATGTATTACTAAAAAGTTCTGTATCTCAACTATCTATTGTCACGATCTATTGTCGGGAAATACAACGGATGAGGGGGATGAAGGAGTGGGGAGCTACTTTCGACCGACACGCGTACAAAAATACCTCATTATTATTTAGCTTTTATTCAGTACTAGCTAAATAAAAGCTATATTTAGTTACTATCAAATTTACTTATAATTTGTTTACAACTATCACATTATTGTTTTAATCGACCTTGTTAGTGTTGATATTATGCTTTTGATATTTGTAAAGTTTAAAAGTGAAGTAAGGTGTTAAAAGATACATATACAGCTAGGTGTTCAACCCGGGTTGGCAGCTAGGCCCTGCAGGCGGTATAACGGCGCCTTCGCCGCTCGAAAACTCGTGTCTGCGGCACTCGGGAGAACTCAATACCTAAAAACTTCTTCCTAGCATGTTACCCAAACCACTCCCTTACAATCTTTCGTCCCCTATTTCAACCTCTTATGATTTGTTTTTGAATAATACAATTGTTAAACATCGTATAAATAAAATATTTAAGAACGAAACTGAAGAAACAGAAAGAAAAGTAAAACAAATGCAAAACAAAAATTTAAATATAAATATTACTTATATTATATAAGTTTATAAGTGTAAGTGTGTAAGTATGGAAGTATGGAAGTGTGGAAGTAGAATATAAAGATCTGAGGAATGAACCAGTAAAGCTGACATTCAAACTTCATCAAAATAGAATATATAAAACTACAGGAATACCTACCCAAAAAATACTTAAAAGTTCACGCTGAGCCTGTTTATATTACGGCTGATTTTACAAACACTTCTTATAAACATATCTTTTAAAGAAAAACCTTAAAAAAACATAAGAACGCCCGCACTGAGGATCACTGAAGATGCTTTTATAAGGATCTTGTTAAATAAGATCTTATGAAAAAACAATAAACACCTAGTAAATCTTTTAAAAGATGCGTTTTATAAATACTGGTAAGTATTATTGAACATTTGAAAAGGCACGAGCAAGCGCATCTTAAATCATTCAAATTAAAAACCGGTTTTCGATGTTTTTTTTTTGTAGAAGCGAGTGACAACATTGCCACATAAACTTCATAAAAACATGATTATGAATTAGGTATATACTAAATCTATTCGCGAGAAAAATCTTACATCAAAAATTCTTCTTTTTTACAGTTGGGCTATTTTATGAATAATATAAGTCGGTGATGGGACTACGAGGATGAACAGAAATGCTAATAAACGTGGATGGTACTTTCCATCTTCATCATAACGAGGTGGTATATTTTTGATAAATGGATAGTAGATTTAACTCGTGAAACGAAACATGTTAGATTAAATAAACAGTTTTTGCCGCTTCATTATACTGTTTCAAACACAACCATTTTGTTTCGTTGAGCACGACTCAATTAATGGTTGCATTTTGTCATAGCAATTAAAAAAAACAAGTTACGGTCTGTTGATCGTTCCTAAACAACTAACCTTAAAAATACAATTTTTAAAAAGCTAAAATAGAGAATGATTAATTTCTATTAGTTTCCAAGGAAATCAAGATGAAAGGGCGACGATTGTTTATTGTTTGAATAGTTAATATTGTTACCACATAAAATTCTAATAATCCAAAGTTAATTTAAAAAAAAAAGAGTCCGTTCGTGCTATTTTTAAAACCCTACTTACCATAAAAATTGTTATCATATCCATCTATGGCGCGATATTAACACGAGTATAAAATTTATAAGTACTCATTTAATGATTTCTTGGTAAGGTTTTTAAATAGTATTTCACATTTTTACTGAAGGCGCGTGTTCGATTGAGACTTGCATCGTAACCACAATATTATATATATAAAAAAAAACACATTTTCATCCACAGATGCCTCAAAACAACTCGCAATTCGAGTGCGTCTACAACGAGAAAAGCGCGATACTGGCGCATTATAAGTTTACTTCTGTTATCTGAAGTTAATTATCTTGAAGGTTATTACTAATTTTTTTTATTTATTACTATTGATGGCAGTCGTGCTCGGAAAAATGATAGTGTCATATTATACAGGCGCGTGTCGAGGTGGTCCAGTATAGGGCGTTTGACTGTTAACTAAGCAGTCGCGGGTTCGAATCCGCACATAATAGTCGAATATTTTTTATTACTTTATCAGCACTTTCTCCCTGACTTTGAACAAGCAAGTTTTGTTTAGTTGATGTACGTTTCTTCCGACCCTAACTCAGGTTATCACAGTACAATGCTGTAATCGACAAGGGCCTATGGATATTGATTTCGGTAAGAAAGAAAAATTAAAAACCGCAGAATATAGTAAGCAAACAAAATAAGTGCGCTTGAAATAACAAAAAAAAAACGCATTACTTTTTAGAAAGTTAGATTGGTGAGGTAAAAAAATGTTAAATTTAGATAGAAATTCTGTTATATTTTCAATATATCTGTAATATAAGACGTGTAACTAAGTTTTACATTTTGCCTACATACAGAAAAATGGACAGCAATATTAGTACCGCCATTCATTTTTAACATCAAAGCAGTAAAAGATTCTAAATATTGAAAAGCATCTCCCAGATCGAGGAATGAATAGCTGAGAGGTTAATTTTCAACATTCACGTGGTTAATATAATAATTTAGCGACGTCTATCCCTTTTAAAAAAATAAAATTAAATTGCTATGACCTATATCATATACAATTATTTTGGGCCCTACTAAACTATCACCTTCGCTTTTTTTTCAAATTGATACACACCATGATGAACCGCAACAAAACTTTGGTCGGCCATTTCTGGAGCATATAAAATTTCGAATCGGTAAATGGTACTTTTCCTTTGTGACATTCATTTTTATTGCTGGTCGTAATCACCACAGACAATAACGCTGATTTGACAAGGTAAATCAATAAATAGGTAAACCATGAAGGTAGAGGCGGGTATGACAGCACTCGAGGCAATCGCATCGATTTTATCAGCCGACGCCACGCCTAATTCGCTTAAAATATAAACTGGTGAATTATAGAAAGTATTTTGATAAGTCATGAAAGTCAATAAGGTTAGGACAATGACGAGTTTCAAATGGTCCTATATTTGGAGTTGGAACGCACATTTCAGTTCTATAAAACGCACCTCCAGCCAGTCAAGTAATCGGCATTCGGTTGGATCCAACGATCAGCGATAAGCTCGAAGCCAGTCAGTCAGTCAGCTGTCCAGCTGTTTCCCTCTAAAAGCCAGCGCATCCGGTGGCGCTTCTGGTGTTTTCCGTTCGGCCTTCGACAGTTCCGGGGGCGGGCGGGGGAAACGAATAGTAGAAGCAGGCCGTATGTATAGTTTTATAGGGACGAAATATGCTTTAAATTATTAGATATAATTTTTATTAAATTATAAGATGGTTTTTAGGCAAAGAAAACTTAAGACAAGTTATCCGGAAAATTGGAAAATTCGTAAAAAGCGAAAGAGCAATCGTCAAAGCCGCCTACATAGAATAGGAAGGTAGGCACGTAAAGGCCCGAAGGGTCTAGCGATGTGACCTATCCCCAGTGCCGCAGGCACGAGTTATCATGCGCCGAAGGCGCCCTCAAAGCCGCCTGCAGTGCCTAGCAGCCAATTCGGGGTTGAACAGTTAGTTCATATCATCATAAATTTTAATACCATTTTATAAATTTTGCATGGTCAGTAACAAAACAACCCCTCTCTAAAACATTATTTATATTTTTATATGGATTTTTTTGATAGCTATATGAAAATTTGTTGAACAAAAGTTGTTCAATTTTATGTCCAGCATAAATAATCAAAACCAAAAATGATGTATGTTGCTTTTTGTATTTTTTTTTTTTAAATGAAATCTTTATTTGTCAGTTGGGCTACCCTACTTTAGGTACTTCAATTTATAATATCTTTAAGTCATTACCTGTATTTTATACAATATCTGTTGGGTAACCACAATAAATAAACAAGGGCATAATATTTTAATTTATAATAATTATAACATTCTAACATTCTTTTATATATTTCTACTTGCACCAGTAAGTAATAAATAAAACATAATAGCCATACTCTCATATTTTTGAAATTCGAATATGATATGGAGCACTCTATCGAAGTGACAATTTCATCCTTTAGTACTAAAAATTTGTTGACTTTAATGTTAAATATCTATTTTATCCGATCAGCTTTCAATGTGATTTTAACAGCTATGGTTGTTTTCAAGAGCAAAATTTCACACAAAATTCAATTATTTCGCATTTGTACTTTTCTAGTTGTTAGATGCAACGGACAGAGAGGCAAATGGCCAAAGGACAGGGATAGTAGCTTCTTATACATGAATTTATAGAAGCTAAAACTTGGGAAATGAAAATGCCAAACATTCGGCGGCAGTCGTGTCAAAAATAAAGTTATTGAAACCAATAAAATATGGTACCAAATTAAAGACCTTTAAAATAGAATAGCAATATGGTAAGAGTGTAGTAGCCATGGAAAATACTGTCAAGAGTTTTGGACCATTTTAAGAGAGTACAAAGTTAAGTTTAACTGACAGAAGTAAAATTAATTTTGCTAGCGGGACTTTAAAGGAGATTGGAAAAGAGCTAGAGGATTTAAGACGTCTTAAATAGGTTTATGAATTCTTTATGGTACCAACATTCATACTACTGACCTGCTTTTCTTTTTCCATATCCAGATATAGAATAAAGCTGCCATAAGGGTTTTTTTAGTATGTTCAATGAAAGCATTCCTAGATTTTTTGGTCAGCCCTAGAAATACTCTTTATAATAAGGTGATGGAGGGATTTAGCAGGGGTGCAGACATCAACAGCGTAAAATAATATAGTGTAGGTTTCTGTACCTAATGGTGGGTTTTTTTGTTTTTAATGTTGTTTTTTTTCTTTTAGTAGTTTATTTTTTTTACTTGTATTTTAACTTGTACATGGGGAAACCCGTTTGATAAATAAATAATATAACAATAGAAGGACCGAACCACGTATTAGTTAATATTACAATCTAGGTAAATAAATATATTACTTGTAACAAACCCGGGGATGAACAGTTTAACACCGGGCCTTTTTCTGGGGGTGAGGAGCACTGAGCACTCGGGATGGGTCGCTTTGTTCCCCACCTCTAGGCCCTTCGAGCCACTTACATGATTCAAGTGCTATTTATGAAGACTCCCGGTTGGCAGCAGCCATTTTCAGTGACTGTCCTTAAAATTATTTAAGTCATGGCAAATCACACCTTGAGAGGAAACTGTATACCCTTAAACTCGAATGGATGTTTTGATGGTGTTATTGGTAGTCTTGGGATGAAAACTATCTCTCCTTGAGCACACCCAGTGATCACAATCAATAGTAATATGTTTATGCAAAGCGTTTAATTGTAGTCTAGTTCCAATGCACACTTTGGGCGGATTAAAATTTCTTAGTAACATTATAGGCGCTCCGATTTTAAGAATAAATGTATGTGATGACCAGAAGGATTTAAAATATTACAAAATTCTACAGGATAGTGGACGGCGTAGCCTGTTTGGATCACCAAATCAAATGACCCGTATTCAAAATTTCACACCAACTCTCTATGCTTATGAGATGTAGGTATCCTCTTAAAATAATTCCTCTCTTCCTAGACTTGCATAATAGCTTTTACTTATAGAATAAAGCTCTTCCAATGCCCTAATTGCCCCAATGCCCAACAGCCGTTTCCTTTCCCGTTTCTCTTCTCTTCTTCACCTCCATTTTGCCCAGACAGCGATGTAGCTACCTCTTCCTTCATTAATGCGACTGTTGACCAGCCTTCGGCCAATTTCATCGCCAAAGTCGATTATCGGCCTCTGGCACCTCCTCGGCCGACCTCCTCGTCCCGACCTCCAGCATTGGGTAGCGCTTCGGGCATCCTCGAGTTGTCAGGTGTTCTTGGAAGAGCAGGGAAGTGAATGTATATGTATTTTAATTGTTTTGTCAGTGCCCGTGACTGGCGTGATCTATCTGTGCCATAGAAATTCTTACTCTGAACTTTATTTGAATCATATTTCTGAACTCTTTGTGCAACCCCAAAAAAATGAACAATAAGTTACGTATTTAGAAGTCCTCTACGTTTCAAGTTCTCGTGCATTTTATTTAATATAACGCTTTTTCTTTTTTCCTTATGTTTCATGTGTCATCCCTCTGGATTTCGTTTTTATTAAATTTTATTATGATGTTTGCATAAATGACTAGTTTGATTTCTGAACCAGTAGGAAGAGTCTTTCTTAAAATCATCCTGGCAGGTCTACGGCTGCCAATAATTTTAAACCGTAGATGGTATTCCAGAGTCCTGTTTAGGTGGTCCATTTATTTAATATCTCTCTGTCCCTCTCTAGTAAATAAATCTCCACAATATGCACCGTCGACACCCTGATCCATCCAGCAGCTCAAGCACATACTGACCATCTTTTCACATCCTACCGGCGTGTGTACCAATAAAATTTAGTCATTACTTCAAACTGCTACAGACATTGACACCTATGCACGTCAAAGATAAGGAATGTGCTGACTACTTATTTCTATTTGCCCTCAAATTTGAGTCACTCTCTCAATAACCGTTTCCTGGCCTAAGTGATAAGAACTTTTCTTAGCCAATAAACATAAGCTTTTCTTAGCTAATAATAATTAGGAATTAAATATTTAGTACCTACCTCATAAGTCAGCATATAAAACGAAATTAGGTAAGTATATTACTATAAAAACAAGAATGGCTACGACATCCTGTAGCTATCATATAATAGCAACTGCTTCTATACATTGTTAGTAATAAATTATTTAACCAAAACCTGGCGTCTTACAACTAGGCCCTACAGGCGTCATTATTTATGATGGATTGCTTCATTTCCTGTCTCCATTTGTGCCTTGGCACATTTAACTTATTCAATGTGCGTTTTAGGTGGCCATAGAAGCGACCGTGGATTATTTTTTAGGTCTGAGTAAATTAAAATAAAAAAAAAAACATACAATGGTATCATGACATCATTGACAAAAATTATAACATTCTCTTACGTGTTTCTACATAGATGAGTTTGTATTAATTTTAATTGGCCATAGCCATACTATCATATTTTTGAAAATCAAATATCATATTTGAGTGCTCTATCGAACTGTTATTTATTTATTTTTATAAATCTATATTATTCGACCAGCCTCTGATGTGATCTAAATGCCCTATGGTTGTTCTTCACGCAAAAGTTTAACTCTTTCGCGCTGAAAGAGTACTTTTCCAGTTGCAACAGACAGTCGAAGGACGGGGTCAGTCGCTTATTAAACATGAACGAATAGAAGTTAAAAAACTTATTCGTATGTGTTCTCTGTAAACTGTTGGAAATATTGCAGGTTATATCGGCCGATAACGTAATATACTAATATATTTATTATCCCCTTCAATATATTTATTATCATGCTTCAATAATAACTAGAACGTAAAATTTATCGACTATCCACACCCATAACAAGCATGCACAAAAAGCCAAGAAAAAATTATAAACGCAAGCATAGGTAAAAAATAAACAAAATTCAAGATAATTTACTCACTTTGCACGATTAGAACGCTGTAATCTCTTTTCTTGTATTAATGGCCTCTTCTTACGACATAAATAATAAAATAATAACAACAAACAACTTAAACACGAACTTATTTTGACACTAATGACGTTTTACTTTACAATCAGACAGGTGTGCATGCCCTATCGTTCATTTGGCAAAATGAATGCTGCCATTTTTTTTAACAATTATTTTTTTATGTAAAAATTCGTATTATCTTAAATCTAATTTAAATACGATCATCTATAATTCTTTATTTTTTTGGCGTAAGAGCTCCTCCAGTACGTACCTAGCTATTATATCAACCATGCCAATGTCAAGATGCTATACATAAAATTTAGAAATAGTTTTGTTTTGATTGGAATGCAACAATTATTGTAATCTATCGATTGTTTATTTCTATCCATGGATTCTACCTCCCATGAGTGCTTAGGAAGTAAATAATTGAAAACACTGCGGAATTAGTTTTGTTTCAGAAACTACCATGTAATATATGGTAACATTGCCATAGTGATGCCATAGTCTAATATTACATATTATGTGATATTTGCTTTAACGCATTTTGATTTAAAACAGGGTTGAAGCATTGAAACACTATATAATCAATGGTTGAAGCTTTCAACTTAAAAAATGATTGGGTTATTTTTTTTCTGTTATTAAATTGAATTCAATTCATTTTTTAATTATAGCTTTTTAAACAACAAATTTTATTTAAGTACTTAATTCTAACAGTAAAATCCTTATAAGTAGTTAGATCATTGAGTGGGTATCTTGCTACTTTGTTTATTGCTTTTAGTGCTGCCTGTATAAAATAATAAAAATATGCTGCATCTAAGTGATTATTTTCGCTGCAGAAATTAACCTTTTAGCCATATTCAACTTGTTGGCATATTTACCATACAGTACGGCCAATTTTGCCATATTCTATTTTTCTGCTCTATTCCCATTTAGTCTTAATATTAATCGAGTTATGTTGCGCACATCAAGTTTTTATAATATTCAAAAATAAATAACCATTTTGCTTTTAAACTAGTTGCTTTATTGTGTAAAATTCACTCTATATTTACGAACTTTATGAAATTGGCAAAATTACCAGCTTTGACGATATATTTTAACCATACCATACCATAATAAATTTGGCAGCGTCACTAATGATCAGATTTAATCATTATTCGGCAATGGTTAACTGCGAATGAATGAATGTCAATTTTAAAGATGTTAACATTATATTATTACTTTAATTTAAATAAATACCTAAATTCTTTTTCCTTTAATTTAAAATTTGAAGACTACTGTTTTTCGAAAGGTATCCGCGGCAGGTGCGTAAATAAACTAGTGATTAGACAAATTTACCATTATCTTCTCTTCCGTCTGAAGATTAGTTACACAGTGCCAATAAATATTATATGACCTGTCCAATTTATTAAAAAAAAAAAATACTTAAATAAATGGCACAATATTCTTAGGCAGGTAGGTACTTACGGTGTAGGTACTGTAGTTTCTGGCCACTTTTTCAGCATATTTTAAATGGCATTGCTTAGGTTTGTTGAGTATTAAGTCCGTACACTGATACCTTTGAGGTTAAAATGCTTTATTTTTTGCTTTGTATGATTTAGTAATTTAATTAATATTTATAACGCAGTAAAATTGGTCTAACGCTAATAATTATTTTCCCCATTGAGTAAAAATTATTTTAAAATTTTTGGTCTTATACGAAATTACACAAACTCATTTGGTGGCATTATAATAAAATTTAAATCAGATGTACTAAATGCTTTAAAATGAAAATAGTGTTTAAGTTTCACTAATTCGCCAAACTTGTGAAATAATAACAAAAACAAATGACTCTGAGCGCCTAAAAAATTATAATCGGGCACGATGTTATGTGCTAGATTCTGTGACTGCAGAGCAGGACACCACCATAAAGCGGATACCCTACGCTGCTTGGTTAAGCTGCTTATCTTATATACCTCTACTAAAAACTTTTCCCATGTACCTCTACTATGAATACGACTCCTGCGACACGTAAACAATCTCACTGAATATATTAAAAGATTTTTATTTTACACACACAACCAAAATGTAATCGCAAGAGATAGGGATTTATTTCCACAAATTCATAAAAGGCGATGATACCTTTCTAGGATTAAAAAATTTAACTTTATAAGCAAAAAATTGAAAAATATCAGAATAGAACCATAAAAAATATCAACAAAATAAAATAAGAAGCCAAAAACCTTTACTTTTCTATTCATTTAAATTTTAAAATGTTTTACACTGACTTACATATCATGCATAAAGATAATGACATCATGTTACCTTATAGAAACCATAATTAATAGCGACGTACTAATTCTGCGAGTACATTTTTTCAAGTTCCTCAGTTTTATAGGCTCTTTTATTGATTGGATAATGTCTATTAAATAATTCTGAATATTGTCTTCATTTTTTGGCCATATCTAGTAAAATGCACTTTTCGGCAAAGCTGATATTAGAGAAACAGAATCTAAGATATTTTTTGACTTATTGTCATTATCTTCATCATATTCATCATCCCCATTATAGAACAATCCCACAAAGTATCTGACATTAAATTATTGTTTGAGATTATTTTAAAATTGCATTTTATTTATTTGTTTTTGTATCAACTATATAAAAAATAATGGTATAATATAATCTGTGAAAAATCTTAAAATAATGGATTTAAGACACTGCATATGGATCCCACCCTGAATCGCAATATTCAAGGGTATGTTGGAATAATGACTTATAAGGTAATGAATGCGCTTGCTTTAAAGTTAGCTCTCTAGTGATTTCTTATTACAAATCGGAATTGCGATCCTAATATATATAGCATATTTACTATCTGCAGACTGCTTCTTGGTACACCATATTTTTTAGCTATAGAATGCACAGATACACCACATTGTTGCATATGTTCGATTGCTATGTTCATCGGTTAAGTGTTGCAGCTATCTATGCTTAGGCCTTCGACATTTTTTATCTAAGCCGCTTTCTAAAAATAAATTAGAAAAAAAGAGTACCTTTGACAATTATTGGCCACTCAAGTATTACCATTGATTATGTAAGTGGTCAATAATTATATGGTGCGAAAATAATGAAAGGCATTCTATTAGGCTTGCGGCAGAGTTTGAGCTGTGATTCTCTCTAATAAGAATTCATTGAAAAAATGAAAAAGAAGGAAGGGGAGGTGATCATAGGTGTTTCAGTGCGAAAGGGTCCTCTTAGCATATTTGTATGGGTTTTCTCAAAGGCAGGTTTAAAAAATATATATTGAAATGCTTTGCAATTAGAGTGTATGTATAAAAAATAGACCACTCTCTAATATAATTATTTTACACAACTTGACACATAATGCAGTAACCTAAAATATTTCACTTAGTAACAGATGTTTTTTTGTTGGGTTTGGATTAGATTTAAAATTAATATTCAATATTAAAACACACAACACCCACATAATCACAAGATATTGCCTTGCATCATGAAAACAAAAAGCTATAACAGCCCTAAACAGAACCTCCACGATAACATAAGCTTTACATTAAAAAAAATATAATGCAATATGATCGTCTTTCACTTTGAATAGTGTGGGTATTTTTGAAAAATTAATAATTTCTTGAATTAAGTATGTATTTTGAGAAATAAAGAGGGAATATATTATAAATATTTATAAAAAAAACCTGTTGGTATATCGTAATTAGATAATCTCAGTTGTATGGAAATAAATGGGTGGCATTAAAAGTATAAATGAACAATGACAATGTAAAATTATGTTAAAAAACATAAAAGAAAAAATATTTATATTAGCAAAACCACTGATTAAAATTCAAACGATTAGGATTGATCATGAAACATGCATCTGTAATTTCGCAAAAAACTTTTTAAAAAACTAAGCCACTGTATTTTACAACAATGTTTTATTACAAAGGTAATTTGTATATAATACATATATTCCACAATAAAAAAATATGTAAGTAAACTCAAAGGAGCCTTTTCGATTTTAAAAATAAAAAAAAAAGTATAAAACTAAGCATAATATACTGTTGCATTAATTTCTAAAAATGTTATCTATACAGTTAATAGTTTCTAAAAAAAACTAAACATTCAAAAACATACTTTCACTTAGCGAAACAAACAATGACAGCAATCTAATTAATTACATTTCTAAAAAAACTCCTCTAAGATATTATAGTTGATATATAAGATTAAAACTATGAGGACGAAGTTAGGGTGACGATGATCGTATGAGAGGAACAAAATCTTCAGAGTCAGACCTCTCCATATCGAATCTTTCGGCTGAAAAAAACCAAAGCATGCATGCAGTCAAAACCAACAGAAAGCTTGAACATCCTTAACATAAAAAACTCAAAGATTAAGACTTCAAAACACGGTACAGGGAACCAACTAATCAAGCACAAAATTTGACTTAATATTAACCCCATTCTGGACACACCAACAATTAAACTTCGACAGCTATCTGGTTGGATACAATGGTGTGGCGAGCAAGCACTATCCTAATGGAATCCTGTTAGTTTCGAGGCATATTAATTTAAACTCTAAAGTTCAATAATTGGACGAAATGAGCTTCAAAAAGATGTTAAAATTATCCTCTCAAACAAATTTTATTGATTGAAAGATATTCGATTTTAATCATTCACAGCCATTAAAACATAATTTTTCGGATTTTATATACCATATTCAAGATTATTTAATTCAGACGTTGTCCTTTTTAGTCCCATGTCGAACTTTGACCTGAGTACGGGATGTGTGATCTTTGCCGAAACGTCAGGATAAATAATAGACTTGTACACAGTATATAAAATTTGAAATATAAGAAGTTTTATACTGAAAGGAAATTTGTAAAAATTGCATTCACAATACAATATAGTTGTTTATTATAACACATTCAGTTCCCATTGTCAAATGCGCTGATCACGCGTTGCCGCCCGATCGGCGAAGTACGTAGACCGAATGGAATATCTCACGCGGGACTAATACCCGTTTTTTAGTTTATGTTTTAACTTCTTATAATTGGTAAACAATGTGTACAAAACTATGAAAATTTTTGTTTTTTATATTTAGTATTATATTGACATAGCTTTCATAAATAAAACTCGAATTATTTACCGCCAAATCTGTCAAAAACACTCCCAATTCACTGAAATGACAATGTGTTTTCTAGATAATTTATATTTAAAAAATATTAGATATCTTCCTATACTTGCAAATCTTTTTTGCATACACGTGTGAACTAAATTTACAGGCCGAGGGCTTCATACATTTTTTTCTATTATGAAAGAAATAATTATTATTCGAAATATTCTCCCTTTCTATTGTCTATTCCTATTACTATAAATTTATATTTGAAACTTAAAGGTTTTATAACACTAAAAGTGACATTTTGAATATTATACCATTATGCTGTCTGTTTGGTGTAACAGTACGGGAGCTAGCATCGTTTTCACCACTTGATTTTAGCAAAACTCATTCTTTATAGAAAAATCAAGTGATGAAAACGTTGCTAGCTCCGTTATTATGACAAACAGCCAGCGAGCGAGCCGCGATTGCTCCAGGCTAGACTCGCTGATCTGTGACAATCAAATTTGATATTCTCAAGTCGCAACTCACTAATAACGTGGCTCGACACCAAATACATTTCAAAATGCAATGTTGCTTGCGACACAAGCTACTACAAATTTCTCCAAAGTAAAAACTCCACTCATACACCATAACCACAAAAGTTACTGGCTAGCTGTGGATTCTTAAGACTAGGACATTCAGGTGGTTTGAGTTCTTGCAGGACAACACAAAATTGCAACTGCTATTTGGATTTTTATAGAAAAAAACATCTAATTTTGTATACTAAAGGCAGTAAAATTGAAAAATCTACAAAAATCAAAATGAATGCAAATAATATAGATATTTTAGCCACGATGAAAATATTTTTACCCGTTGTACTTACTCATAATGCAGTCACATGTATTGCCATTGATAACCTATTTTACTTTTGAGAGTTGAAAATGTTATACCCACACAAATAAATCATTTGTGAATTAATAGTGGAAGTTTTTATTTAAAAATTATTTTCTTGCCTTTCTATAATAATTTAAACTATAAAATTTCACATTTCATACTTTCGTAAATTGTGATATGGAATAAATATGCTTACATATATCACGCGATATAGAATACAGTAGCTATAGATAAGTAGGTACTTCTAGACCCTTATTGTGTAAGAACCATATACTTGTAATAAGGAAGCATTAAATTCAATATACATCCTTTGCAAATACTTTGAGATTAACAATAATATTTATATTAGTAACTATGTGCATGCATTATCTTTAAATATTATTTTAATTATCTGGCATGCCTAAAAAAAGGATTATGATTCTTAAACCATCTAGTCGAATGAAACAATGAAATTGAACAGATGATTGAATTGATGATGTTGAATTTTTAAAAAACCCTGTGAATACTTAGATTGTAAATGATGAACTACATAAGCACTGTATTGAGGTAAGATACTTAACATATCTTTATTCAATACTTTTATGAAATTTATTATATTATTGTTAAAGTACAATCTAAAAATTTTAGAGAAAAATCATTTTAAATTTTTGAATGAGAAAAATATATTAAAATAAAGTATTTCCATTTTTGCCACATATCTAGATTCAGTACATCAACATATATTTATTATAAGAGTATTATACATTTAGAAAACTAATAATTAGTATAATAGGTTTATCAAAATGGGAATATTATTATCTTACTCTATCTAAAGCAATGTAAAATGATAATATTTCTTTTTATCATTACAAAGTTAATCTTTTCGCAAAATTCAAACGTAACCTAGTCTAAAACTTTTTACTTCAGAAATAGTAGTCAATTAGCTGTCAATCTATTTAAAAACCTTCTTTTTAACTTAGAGTCTTTGCATTCATATTATGTTTTGAATGAATTAAGATAAACTGGAAAATCACTGGACCAATTTATACAATTGGTTTTAAATTTAGGGCATGCCTTTTAGGATATTCATCTTTATCGTCAATCAATCATTAATCAACAAAAAATATTGGAAAAATGTTTCAGAGCCTATCTGTGAGACAGCGTCAAATCCGTTATTGTAACTATAAAACCGACGTAAACTATCAAGTAATGTATTGTATTATTTATATGACAGAGCTTATATAAATCCACATAAAAATATTGAAATCTTTGAAATGAATTATATTAACTTTTAATTAGACATTTATGCCTATCTAGATGTAGAAATTATGCAGATTAATATTGGCCAACATTTTTCTTGACTATAATCCAAATTTTGGTTAACTTCAGGGATTTTTTACACTATTGGATTAGAGAGTATGTTGTCAAGTAGCATAAAAATATACAGCATGAACTTTTCCTCATGAACATCCTTTTATGGGTGAGTCATTCTATACTTTAAACTAACTGTTCTACTAGTTTTTCAATGTGTCAAAAAAAAAAAGTAAAATACAGTATGCTCGAATGTTGGTTTTTATGAACATTATTTTAACAAATCATAATTATCTGCAATTTTGAATTTCTTCCGCAATGAACGTATCTAATTGTATATAATATAATGTCTAATTCAATTTAGTTATTAAATAATATGAGTAAAAGTAACTATAATCAATAATACTAAAATCACATAAAATCTACTTTACATTGAAAGACATGACAGCGCATGGCATTATCAAAACAAAATTGGCTCAATCGATAATAACTGTTAATTGAAAAAATATATAATGAAAAATAAACAGAAAAATGCAATTCATTGACTTTGTCTTGAAGCATTGCATACCAATACAGTTGTAGAACTGATAAAACAGTTTATAAAGTTGTGTAACATATCGTCTTCAACTCCGTATACTGTTTGTTTGTTTGTTGTACTACTTATTTATTCTATTCACATGAGGAATTTGGTTATATTTAAGGCAAAATCTTCATGTGCAATAGTGATGCAAAAAGAAAATATAATTGAAGTGATCACCGAGGAAGTAATTCCGAACAATTTAATGAAAAAAAAAACTGAATTTGACCCAGTTGACTCAGTCAGCTCAGGTTGAGACAGAAATTTTGACTCAGTTTGGTGCATGGATGCATCAAAAACGGAGGCAGTTATTCAAATTTTTAATTTCTTTCATTCCATGTTTCTGAAACGTGACGCAAAAAAGACAGTATACTTTAGAATAAATTTATTTTATCGATATATTAAAAAGCTAAGCATGTTATTTTAGAAACACCTTTATTTATTTAGCTTTAGTCCTGGTATATTATGATTAATTTTAAAAGTACTGAAACGTTTCTCGCTATCATAGCTAATTGAATAAAGAGTAATAAAGGTGTTTGAACATACTTGTTGGATATTTACTGAATTATATTCAAATCACTAAGTTATTTGGTTTCTTTCCATAGGAAATAATCGAATATACAAGTGAGTTTTTTGAGGTTAATGCGATCAATCATTATAATAAAACGTCTTTCTATGATGTTTTTAAGAAGGTTTTCAATCTGTAGCTAAAATAGTCCTTATTGACATTTATGAATAATTATATATATTTGGTGGCGGCGGTCAAAATACAATAAATTTTGCTGATATGTATTAGATTATCAAAGACAGCCAAGACAACTTGTTTTTTCAGTGGTGTTTGTCAGAAAACGGTGAAAACATTTGAGGTTGCCGTATGTATAAGAATGGGATACTGTTTATGAGGGTTTTGGTAAAGTAAATGAAACAAATGGAAGATCATAGTTAAGCTGCATTTTTTTGTTGATTTTGAATTTATTCTATGACCCGCTCGCTATAAACAGGCATCCATTCTTGTAAACATAATAGATTAGATCAAGAAATGATTATTACCTCTTAGACGATGAGCTGCCAGTCAGGTTTACTGCCAAGCCTCTTTTAAAAAATATATAAAAAAGAGACCTTCATCAACTTATGTATTAAAACCATAAAGACGCCTTTTCTGTCCAATGATGAGAACAATGTACCAATTTAGGATACATTTTAGTTTATCCTGTATTTAAATCACTCGTATCAGTTTAAAATGTGTAAAAGATTTCATCATAAGGAATTGAAAAACGTTTTTCTAATATGCTTCACACAATTTTCGTTCATTTTAAATATTTTTCTTTCGATTTAAATTCTTAGATTATAATACGAAGATAGAACTCTTTTGTATGTTCAAGCATAAAGAACTATTTTTATTGGCACTGATGAGAGGCTTGTGGCGACAATGTTTTAAAAATACATGTATTTTAGTACTAGGAAATTTAATTTTTTAGCTCTTTTAATAAAAGTGAATAAAGTGAATTTAACAGGTGGTTTAACATAAGACACATCATACATATATAAACTTATTTATATGAAATATATACATATGTCAGAATTTTACATGTAAATAATGAACATATGAAAACATTATACAAAAATTTATAAAACAATAAATCACAATAACAAGCATATAATATCTTTATGAAAATGTCCACAGATTCATATTTATTCTTAAAACTTATTGTGGGCTTCAAACCACACAATAATGTTTTTAAATTATAGTAATTTATTATTAAAAAAAACACTGAATAAATTATATTATTCCTTTTGAGTATAATTTCACTTGCAATCAAGACAATAGTTGCAGAAAGAGATGAATAAAAAAGAAACAAAAAGCCAACAAAAATTAGAGAAAATAAAAAGAGTTAAAAGAACTTAGTAAGACCATGAATGGTGCGATAGAAAGTTTCAAGTAACAGTAAAAACAAGTGCAGCAGAAAATTTGCATCCAAGAGTTCTAGCATTTAGGAAAGAGAAATGAAAAGTGCCTTAATAAACAAATTATGTATTTTAAAAACCTAAATATCATATCTAGCTGAAAACTGATTTAAAGCTTTTACGGTCTTTATTTATTTTAAACTTAAATTTTATTTATGAATAATGAAATAAGTGAGCAACCAAAGATAAATTGCGTAAGATATCAGCAACGTCCCCAATAGTTACATTGGATGCAGGCCGATCACTCGAGCGAGAGGTCTACAGTGGAAAAAATAGGCTGACAATCTTTAGAACTGGCCATTTTAAAATCTCAAAAGGCTGGTGCCCGATAGAGCTGATTTACGGTAGTTGATTGCCCAACTCCTTTATGGATATTGCACCAAATAGACATGGCAGTAAAAAGTGGATACAAAAAACCTAATTAAATGGTAGGTCATTTGAAAAAAAACATTTATATTATGTGGGTAAATTCTCAATCAGTTTTTTTTCCTATTTTGTTACAAGTTAAGTATGTAATGATTTAGAACTATATTTTACACTTCCTCAATATTTTAATTAAATAAACAGTTGGGTTTATCCGAATGTCAATCAAAGTGACTTCTTGCCATGTGTTTTACTCACTGGCGATATCTAGGTAAACAGTAAAAAGTCAATTTTCAATATTCAAATGGTAGCCAGAGTAATTCTCAACAGAGTATTTATCTCTTTTGCATGTTTTTTTGATTTCTGGTAATTTATTTAAAAATGGTTTACAAAGAGACACAATTTATTTGCTTTTTTAAATATTTCAGTATAAATTATGTATATTCCAAAGACAAATATTACAATCTAAATATTTGAATATTTTTATGCTATTTTTGCCCTTACGTAAAAGTTACACTTTTAATAGGCTATTCAAAAACTAGTTTTTTGTGAAATCTCACAAAAATATTAGGATATGAATATTTTTTTGAGTAGTTTGGAAAATATAACAGCAATTTATAACTAAAAATAAAACTAAGGAGTCAAACCAAGCTAAATCTGAGAATAAATGATAAAATACCTAACTGGTGACACAATGCCTAAACGACATCTGGAAATTATGCAATAATGTTGCAAACCAACAAAAAGAGATTTCATTCTCTCCAAAAAATAATGAAAAAAAAAACCCAACCCTAAAATTGAGAATTGATCCCCATAGACCATTTTTTGTTATCCACTCTTTATTGAAGACACTGTTTAAGACAATCATTTATTTGAAACCAAACTGATCTTAAGACACATAACTGTGACAGAATCCTGTGCAAAATGAACTGGATTGACAGCAGAAAAAAAACTATGAAATGTTAGGGACGAGCCATTAAAATTTTCAAGTATTTAATCTATTACCAGGAAGACAGTTACAACTTGTCATCTCGTTAGTGACTCTTTCCCATAGTAATATTATAGTCTAAAATCAATTTATGTAAGTTAACCTCTTCAATTCTAACAGAAATAATATGTGTGACCCATACACTGTATATCAAAATTCATAAATAATAAATATTTACAGATATCTAGCTGATATTATAAAATTATATACATATATATGTATGATTATATTATTATAATATATAGCAATGATTATCCTATGGTGTTTATGCACATTAATATAATACAGTGTATATAACATTTAGCGGTGTTAGTCATTATAAATTACTTTGAGACTGTTGTCTCTTTGTTCTTGTCCTACTTCTCGTAGCCGTACCGTTTTTGTCGTATGACGTTGAAGTCGTCACAGGGTTGTGCGTCTGACTCGGAGTATTTTTCATCATGGGCGGAGGATAGGGTATTGTGAACAGCTGGATCCTGAGGTGCGCACAAATCTCGAGGCAAATTTGTCCACAGTACCGGATAAGATCCAATATTACCCAAATCTGGAAATAAAATCAATTTTAACTTAATTTTATTTAATCATACCCAGCTCAACTTACTGTATCATGAAAAACATTATGTTATTGTTTGTGTCACATTATGAAGATGCTTTTAAGCGTAATTCTGACTACCTGTTGTTGCCTTAATGATGCAAGGCCATTTATTATAGGCCGACAACATCTCGTAAGTCTGTAGGTCAATGACCGTTTCTTTATTTCTTGTTACTTTACTAAGTTGACAGTGTTGCCTTTCCAATAAGCATTTTTCGCAGCTGAAAATATTCAGTGTCGAAAAATGACGTTAAATTTTGTTAAAATATGAAGACTGTTTTGCATTTTCGTAAAGCCCCTACAATATTTACATATTTATTTATTTAAACAAGTACCGTTGTTTTTACTTAAACCTGAGTTTATTAGTCATAGTATTATTAGATAGTGTATTAGTAGATAGTGAGCAAGTCGATATCAACTTATATAAAATATTATTTTAAAAAAATATATTATTGCAAATTCTAGCAGACTTTGCCGAAACCAATTGTCACGTTAGGTAACAAACAGGTAATTTTTAGTTTTTCACACTGGGTTGCAATAATTAAACGAACAATGAACGGATTGCAACTTTTATTTAAAGAACAAGAAAAATATTTACACTGAGTTTTAACTAGGTAATGGAAGTATCTAATTAATGAAAGCTCTTAAGGAGCAGAGAGGGAAGGTGTGGATTACGACAACCTGGACGATGCGATTTTACGGTGAAGCTCCTCGGTCAACAGTGTCTTTCCTCGAGTTTTCCTTTGGACGTTATCCCCGGGGATTCCTTTTGCTCACTTTCGTTCGAAGTAAATGTTCGATCTCAACCGACAGGGAAACGTCGCCCAGTGCCTTTGTTCAATCCTGGACCGTCTTGTAGGTTCAGGGTAAAGGAAGAAGCAAATTTATTCGCTTAAAGATCCTTCTGATTTAGCCCTAGATGATCAGACTACAAGTGACCGCATGTCTTAATTATCTTTTTGCTGCTACTACATTTAGAAAGATGTCATTGGTCTACGATGATTTGAAATTGAACCAATCACATCAAAACAAATGTTGATTCTGACCAATACTGTATTTAATGTTTACTAGTTGGCAAATTGGTTCTTATTGCTTTCACCTAGTGGATATTTTTGTAAGGCGCAATATTTGAAAATAGATGTGAAGATTAGCTTTGTATTTTTTACATTATTTAGTCATAGTGACATTCCTTATAGATTTCACGTGACAGAGTGTATTGCGAATGGGATTCTATGGGAGGAGAAAATAATTTATCTCCTTAGTTTTCAAACTGAAATTTCAGATAGTCCAATAAATACCCCAGACCACAAAAGACTAATGAAATCAGATGATGAAGATGATATGATATGAAAAAGTATAAAAGTGCAAGTCACCCTTCTCATGGCAAACAATACGACCTTATTTTGATGACATTCCTGCTCTCCGAGCTTGTCGAATGGAAACTTGTTCTTCTAGATGTAAAATTAAATGTTTACTTATGCCTTTCTAGGGACAAACAATGTTTCTCAATGCACGGTTGAGGGCAAATGAAGCTTTACCTTGAAAGGCGATTCAACAGAGTCTGCAGGTTTGTATATGCAAATATTAACCTCATCTACGCTCATACAGAGATGCGAATGAGGTGGTTCTCATAGATACAGTACACATATATGTACTATTTCTTTTTTTATGCGTTTCAGTTCAACTTAAAATGCTCCGAGTACCTTTGACTGTACCATAAACATTGAATGTATCTATTATACTACATTTTAATCTGTCTGGCATCCAAGCCACTTTATGCAAAACATATAGTTTTTTGTCATATAGGCGGTCCCGGATGACCAGCCAGCCTTGAGACGGATATGACTAAAATGGGTAAATGTGACTCAAGATGATGAAATGGCAAAATTTAACTGAACTGAAACTGAACTTTAACTGAACTTTAACTGAACTGAACTGAACTTTAACTGAACTGAATTTATTGTTACTACCATTGAAATAGTTAATGGCATAGAAGCGCCGTAAAAGAGCTACAGCAGATATGACATGAGCGTCAGTTGAAAACTAAACTCTGCCCCTCCGTCCGCTGTCAGGAAGTGATTGAGTAGGTATATTATCACCAATACCATTGGTCTGTGGTTCCTACACTTAATCATCCATCAAACTAAGTAATATTTCGACTGAATCCTGCCTAAATTAACTTAGGCCATTTACAACCCTGTAAAATAGGACTAATTGTGAGGGTCTCTAGTTAAAAATATTATTTCCCTTCTTACCAGACACATCCAGAGCACATAATATTCAGGTAGTGCAGTGTTGAAATACTGATTCATGAACAGCATTGCTGGTCCAAATAGTGACCAATCTAGATATTCCATCTCACTTTTTGTCATATGAGCTACCTGCAATTACAAAAATCAAATCAAAATCTGAAAGGTTTATTAAGTAGAATGGTTAAGTAACATAATTTTTCGGAATAACGTCTTAAAACTTTATCTTAACAAGATAGTTAAACCAAAAGTTAAGCTTACGCTTGTATTGAAAATTATGTGGTAAACAAGATTGATAGTATAATGTATTCATAGAATTGCCAAAGAAAGATGATCTGTCAGTACTGCTTTCCTAGGTAACTGAACTCCTTAACCCCTAGACTCCGTACAACGTGAGTAGACGTCGATCCGCGCGGACATTTCTGTGTCCGTTAACTCCGTACGACGTGATTAGACGTCGTGAATACCTGCTTGATTTTGATTATTTTTAGTATTATTTCAGTATTATTCATTAACTTGACGGTTTTTTCATTGAAAATTACAACGAAACATTTTTGTTTTTTTTTTTTTCATTTTAATGTAGTTTCTACTACTATTTATAAATGTGTATTGAAAATACACTAATGTATTAGACGTCGTGAATACCTGCTTGATTTTGATTATTTTTAGTATTATTTCAGTATTATTCATTAACTTGACGGGTTTTTCATTGAAAATTACAACGAAACATTTTTGTTTTTTTTTTTTCATTTTAATGTAGTTTCTACTACTATTTATAAATGTGTATTGAAAATACACTAATGTATTAGACGTCGTGAATACCTGCTTGATTTTGATTATTTTTAGTATTATTTCAGTATTATTCATTAACTTGACGGTTTTTTCATTGAAAATTACAACGAAACATTTTTGTTTTTTTTTTTTTTCATTTTAATGTAGTTTCTACTACTATTTATAAATGTGTATTGAAAATACACTAATGTACTACCGTTCCAATATCTATAACTTTTTTTTAACTTTTTTCTTTTTTCCGAAAAATGTACATATTTTGGAAGACTTTTAAATTGTAATATATAGTTATAAATATATGAAAATGTAAAAAAAAGTGATGATTTTGTTTATTTCGTAAATTAAAAAAAAAAAAAAAAAAATGGCAACATTTTTATTTTTTTCTTCTTTAATTTACGAGACAAACATAATCAATGTGATATGGCGTAATAGAAAATTTTAAGGTGAATCCGATGATACCGGATTTGTAAAAATTGAACGACTCATGCCTGCACTATGGATTTTATAGTAGTGAGTGATTTTTCAAGGTCATTAACTACGGAGTCAACGGGTTTTGGCGCCAAAATAAACCACGTAGTTTAGGGGTTAATAAGAAGTGGCTGATAGAATTAATGAAGTCTGTTATCTTCCTTATACAGTACTAATGTAACCACATCTGTGTGTGTGTGCCGGGAGAATTTGACAAATTATCCTACGCGATGAAATGAGGTATTTGTAAATATTGTACTTACCACTAATCTATTTGTGACTTTAGCACACACCAATCCAAAGGCAAATATGTAAAGCGATGGGTGGTTCTCATACACGAGAGATTCACTTTTTTGATAAATTATAAATGCTGGTACTATTACCAATGAAAATGGTATCACAGGTGATAAGATACTGGTTCCCTAGGAAAAAGTTAAAGTGATTAGAAATTTATGTATAGATGACATTAAACATTATCATTATCAATTAAAAATATTAAGATTCATATCTTTAAAACATAATGCTATTAAAATATCTTAAAATGTAATGCTATTAAAATATGATGTTTTTGGTGGAAGTTAAAAATGTAACCAAATTACATATTTCTTAAAGTTTTTATCATTATTATCTAATAACAACAACACATCGAGTATAAACTGTTGTATTTATATCTTCTATAGTTATGAATATATTAATAAATAAATGTAAGCTTATTTTTTTTACGCATAGTAAATAAAACCATTTTATTCAAATCTCCTGTCCAAAAACTGATTTTTGTTTTGTAAGACTGAAAGTTTTTATTTATAGTTAAGCAAAATAAGTAAAATAAGTCTACTTAGAAAATATTTCTATTTATTTCTCATATTATCAATATTTCATAACACTTTTACCGCCAATAACCTCATATTCGGTCAGAAATGTATGTATATGGGAACAGTAGCCTTTCTGAAACACTTTCACCGGGTATATTTGCATGACAGACTGCTATACTGGCTATACTTCACCATAAGCTATGAGCTATAAGATACCGGTTGTAATGTAGCCAGACGAGTACACTGTTGTACGTTGAAACCATACCGGTAGTCCATAGCAGTGACCTTTATACAGTATGGCCAACTACATAAACTAAGAGGTGTTTCGTTATTAATTACTAAACCACCGCTAGGTGGCGTTGTTTCACTAAAAAAGATAAAATTTAAAATGTAGTTTTTTTACTTATTGGCAAAAATCACAATATTATTTTAGCGGAATCCTTTACACCTAGTCTGTTTTTATATAATATATTACTTATATTAAAATAATTGTACAGTATTAAATACACGGAGGGATATTTTTTGATAGTTGAAAAGTAAGATCGATAACTATTTTTCTATTCATTTGATATAGTCCATCACTTTAATATCAGTAATATATTTTATAGAACAGGCTAAATTTAAAGATTCCGACATTCTAATGTTGTGTTTTTTTTCAATAGAGCTACAACTTAAATTTTTCTATTTATAGTTAAACAACGCCATCTAGTGGTAGTTCAGTAATTAGTGATTGTTTAGTTTCACCTTAATCATAATGAAATCATTCTTTAGAGTTACGAAATATCTCTTCTAGGCTTTTAGTCTGTGTCACTCATATTTAACTAAGTAGATTTTACCAAGAAAAAACATTTAAAATCTCAACTGCGAAAGACAACCTGTCCAGGTTGAACCACTCCGCTGGGGATCGTATTTGGAACCTCTGAGAGTAAGCAGTTATCTCGACACTGTGTAACCAGACGGCCGACAGATTTATGTAGGTAGAGAGGATTGGTGGTAAATGAGTTAAAAGTGTTAAATATTAAAAAATAAAACTAAGAAAAAAAACTGATCTAAAATTAAATATTACTATGTTCTATTATTAATATGCAGCATGCAACATACACATTTAGAGTACATATATTAATTAGTTAGTATTTGCATAATTAGTAAGAGCCATGCTACAAGTTAATATCATAATCATTCAGTGCATGTTTAATAGTCAGAATTACGAGCACAAAATCTGGAGGGCAATGGTGAGAGATCCTTTACTCGATAGATCGTACCATTCATAAACATGCATTATAAACGTGAAGATATTGAAATATAAAAAAGTTAGATAAATACAGTTGGCACAGGTGAAACGCATCAGCAATATACAATATTTTGTGAATGAAAAAGAGTTTAAAAATGCAGTTACATTAATAATGTAATAATTTGTGAAATAGAAAATAGGTCACAATGATATTCTTAAAATATTAGCTATAAATCAGGTAGATCATACATTTTTTAATTTTTGGTAAATATCACAAATAGAATCTAGATCGGTTTGTACTTATTCAATCATACTGTTCAGATGTTTACTTTAAAATTAATAAGTATAAATTCACAGAGTATCTAAACTAATTTAAAAAAACATTTGTTTTACAGTAGTCTCTAAAATCTGAACTTTTATATAAAAAAAATGAGAAATAGTTTTCTGTTGAAGTCGTACTTGTTTCTCAAAAGCCTTGTAAAGTAATTGGCGTAAAAATATAAACACTGGCAGGCGACACGTCTGTGCACACGTGTGTACACAACTAGAAATGCAGATTCTGCGAATCAAGAAGTTATAATTACCGTGCCGATGGCTGGTGCATTTGTAGCTTCATGCCGCGAGTCGAAATAAAATTAATGTGCACCTTTTCAAACTCTGACTACTCGTTGCCAAGAATATCCCAAGTTATGGATTGCTGGAGGTTCAAGTTAGAGACTATACCGTACTTTCATACATAACGTAGGTGAAGTTTGATTTAAGCAGTATAAACTGTGCAAATAGTCACTTGTTCCAACTCTACATATTCAACCTTGTAAATTCGAAAGGAATAGAATACAAAATATGCAGGGTGTAAAGGAATTACAAGGAATAAATGACATGTTCGATTCTTACAGCCACGGTCGAGCCATTCTTGCCGACACCTCCGCTGAAAATGACAATGGCGTATCCGACGCCGAGGTATATTGCGGTAAATGTGGTCGTATACAGTGGCATGATTCGTATGTCCATCTTGATGATTGGCAACTAATAATGAGAAACGGTCATAGCACGTCGGTAAGATGGTGCAACAATGTGTCAATGTGTATTTTTTTATCGTACCATCGATTTGTTTTGATACCATGCAAACGGAGTCCAGGTATGCGGATGATTTCAACACCAATGAACATAGAAGACAAAGCAGCACACGCCAGCGACCAAAAACAACAAAGAAAAGTCCATTTCCATTAAATACATAGGCACATTGCGCAATACCATCTGGCCAGAAAGCGCAAAGCACATGTAAATATTGAAGGCTCGTTATTTCATGGAAATTTTCAGCAGAAATGGTTTCCTTAGTAAGATGCCCATGATTTTAAAATGAAGGTTTATAATTCAATTTTGATTAAACTTTATTTTATTGTTTTGCCATGTAAATTAATATTAATTATACCCTCTGTAAATAAACGAGCATGCATTTCTTCTGTTTTCCTTGGTTCTTAACAATGACTGATGAAAGTTGCAATAATTGTAAAATTTAGCACTTTTAAAATATAATAATAGTATTAAATGATAATTTTCATTTAAATCTTGGACCTTTTTTTGAATATAATGAAAATAATTATGCATTGAGGTTTTTACAATTGTATATATCAAAATTTTAAAAACTTTCGTTCATGTACACAATCTAATCAATAATTCTTACGAAAACATGCAATAAGTAGATCAAATTATATTTTATTTTAATTTTAATTTTTGAATAACTTTCAAATGTATAAAATCATAATTTAAATATTTGATCAACTTGGTCGTCTTTTTTTACATTACTCTAAGTTCCGAAATCTTAATTTTAAAGCATTATTTTGCTCATCATAATGATGATGCTTTATTAACCACGTATCAAAAGTGGCTAATATCTCTGAAACGGATAGATAACCTCTTCAGTGGCGAGTGAATCAAAATGTAAAAATAAAAACTTGCCATCTCCCTTCGGCGCTCACAACATCAAAATACTATGGCTGGCACAAGAGCACGTCTGCGGCCTATAAATTCTCTCATTTTCGCATTTTTTTTAAAAAAAGTAAGAAAATCACTCAAATATAAAAAATATAAATTATAGTCGGACTATAAAAAAAAAATAGGTAAATATTAATATTATTAAACATTGTCTCTATATAATTTTTTTTTGTAAAAATATGCTATGAAAAATATATCATAGGCATCATCAGCCTGTGACCTTTCATATTGTTATATCAAATATAGGAGCTCTTTAGTATCCAACGCTATTAGAAATATAAAACAATAAATATTTGATTATTATCTATATAAGAATTACCTAATAATCTATATGTATAAATATTGTAAAAGTTAAAATAAAACTTATAATAAACACTTTCTATATTAAATATAGAAAGTTTATAGTAACAGAAAGTTTCACAAATAATTTGAGACCTATTGAAACAGCTCTCAAATAATTTTACAATATTGGCTAATTATAAGGAGAATGTAAGCAGAATGCACTTCTTAAAATACTGTATAAAATAAATTAAGTCTGATGAGTTTCTTGTTTAAAACTATTTAAATCTAGAGTAGAGTAGATAGAGTGAACCTATATGTATTGAAGCATTATGTTACTTAATATAATTTTAAAATAATACATTGAGAAAGAAAAAAAAGTTTAGTAATTCTAGTGATTAAAAAAACAAAAAGTGGTAAATTTGTATGTGTACCACAAAAAAGTTTTATGTGTATCCCAAAAAATGTCTTGCCATTTACCTGGAAAGTAGGTGCCACAGAACCATGCGTGCCAATAAATTAATAAGTTGATGTTTTTAAAAATTATAACACTGTTTATTTTATTATATGGACATCGAGCATAAAGACTCCAAAATTACTCCTCAATTGCATACATTGAAACCTATAGAAAAACGTTTCATATTTCTGAACGCAATAAAAAATATCAAGAATCTTAGGGACAGTTTTACCAAAATATATGAACTATTATTTTAATGTAAATATAATAGATCAAATAAATAGACAATTAGATTATTGTTGCAAACTGTTTTAAGGTAAAATGTAAAACGGTTTTGAAAACCAATTGTTAGGGTTATTTGAAAGGTGAGAATCTAGCAACTTTATTTGTTTTTACAGTGACTATCAGCGAAGTTACGATTTCAGAAGAAGTGTACAATAGTTGCTGTTAAAATTATACTGATATCCATAAGGTTTTTTTTATAAAAGAATATCTATGACCTAGATTATATACAATTATTTTGGGCCCTACTCAACTAGGTCAAATGTGCCTGTGCTAGAGTCAGGGGAGATGGTGGTAATGAAGCATTAAAAATGGTATGACCTTTAGGCAAAATAGTCCAATGCCTTAACCACTAGACTACCACGATCTCTTTAACGCTTTAAACTTTATTAATATATAACCAAACTTGCTTTTCAACCCCAGGCTTTGCCATGGTTTGGCCGCAAGGCCCTGCAGGCGGTTTAAACAGCGCCTTAGACGCGCGACGGTGCCGGCGGAGAACTGAAAATAGTTGCGTTGACTCTACTTACTCCTGTATTGAGGTTATAAGAAACAAAAAACAAAGCAAAAAAATAATTCCAATACAATCTTCTCTGCCCTATTTCACCCTCTAAAGTTTTTTTTTAATAAAAGTAACCTATGTAAATCTCCAGGGTTCAAGAATTCTCCATACTAAATTTCATTAAAATCGGTTCAGTGGTGAAGACAGACTTTCGCACTATGAATTGCAAAAATTTTCAATTATATTGAAAAATAATATTGAACTCTTCAATACATCATATTGGAATCAATACATTTCTATTAGAAGCGGTGGCACAGTCGCTTAAGTCTGTTTCAATTTTAACATAAATGAAGATTTATAAAGTATATGGTGTAAATGTCTAAATTCAACCAAAAATTACCATAAAATACATGGTCAAAGTAGGTCAGCCAGAGTAACAATAAAGTATACTTAAAAATAAGTATTTTTAGATGCAATGAAGTAAACAAAAAAAAAAGAGTAATAACATGAATACAACCAAGTAATTAAGATACAAAATACTTGCAAGATGTACTTTGAAACATCACAGTGATTCAATCACCTTTAGAACATTTCACAATGATTGAGTTTAAGAAAATTGTAACAACAAATAAGTGGATACAACGCATAACCAGTTGAAATGAAGTATCAGCGACAAAAGCATCACCAAATTACATATAATGGATAGAATATAGATAACTTTAGCTCGTCTTAGAGTGTTAAAAAAAAGATGTCAGTATTTGGGTACAGGCAGTATTTGAAATGGATTGTGAAATAACAAATAATATTACATATTTACAAGATTACCCGTCTCCCTACTTGATCAAAATGATTATTTTAGAGACGCACCTACAATTTAATCATTTCATATATTATGTATAAAATTGTGAGCAATGCAAGTTCCACAGTAAATTAATTATAGTTAGGAAAATATATAAAGGCGGACTAAAAAAAACTTGAATAATTTTCTGGAGTCGAAGCCACTAGGTACGTCTTGCAAGGACCCGGTGGCAGTCTGCCGATTGGCTTTGTTAGGTGAATTACTAATGCACACAGTGACATCTACCTTGAAAAAAAAACTGGTTTTTGTCGTGGGAAACAGTGGTAAATAGGGTTGTAGTGCTTTAAACAGCTTACAAGGGAGATACTATCAAGGAATTACAAGATCACGAGTGGTTCATCCGTTTCAGGAATGGGGTTCAGTTGTAGACCAACCTCAGTCAAAGCGACTGACTGTCAACCTCAAAAACAGATAAAAATTGTGATCAAACTGATAAAAAAAATGTCTTCCTATACATCCAAGACCGTGCCCGGTGCATTTTTTTTAAATCCCTTGAATGAAAAAAAGACCTCGAAATATTGAAAATAAAATTCAATACATAATTTTATATTATAACATACCGGGTTTTTTTGGGCCCGCCCTTATATTGATATGTAGTAAATGACAAATAAACTACATGTTACAAATAATTGTAACATGTAATAAATGACAAATAAATTTAAAAAACTATAATAAAAACACAGACCCTGTCGTCCTTCATTGACTTAGCAAAGTTAATAATAAATTTAAATAACATATCAAGGACTGCTTGTACATACTTATGCCTCTTAATGATCAGAAAAACAGAGTAATAACGTCAGAATAGAAAGAAAACATAATTATCATAAAATATTATCAATATAAATATCTGCTTACAGCGATAGTAGATCCGTTCTTTCCTATACCACCATGACGAAACGACTGACAGAATGCAATAAAGACTTGCATGTAACCGCTTAAGAAAGTCATACATACAGCTAGGCACCATTGCAACCCAACTATAGGCATCTGGGGGCACATGTTACCATATATTCATAATATTTAACTATAGATAAAACATCTGAACATTTGCTTAAATAAATAAAAATACCTACCAAGGTTACTTGGCATCATGAGATTTATTACATTTTGTGTGATGTGAGAAATTTTAGGTAATGGTTCATTTGGATGAGGAATGCATTTTTTATGTAATTTATTAATATGGAATGGTAGCTAGTACATTAATTAATAAGTCACCATGACTTTGACTACATGCTATGATCATTTTTGTGATCAGATTATGACTAATCGCTTTGGTGATTCTATGAAGCATCCGACAGCATCAATGTTTAATTTTTGCAAACAAAGCTTGTCTAAGTATGCATTTATATTAAGAGCTATGCCATACCAATGCTACAAAAGGTTAACATTTCCAAACTGTCCTCGTAATAATAATCAATTGCATTGCAATATGGATCAAAGTGGTAGTTAGTTAGGCGACTATAGCAGATCAATAATTAGGATAATTTTTATTTAACAATACACTCTTGTATAAATGCATCTTATGGCATTCTTATAATTATGCACAATAACAGAAGAATCATGCAAAAACTAAAACGACACATTTAAAACTAAACCATTGATTAGAAGAAATACCCATAAATAACGTTAAATTTAATCTAAGTACTATGAAAGTAAAAGAACAGCATGTTTTGACTCTAGTAAAAATCCATTTAGATATATTAATAACTGGGACACTAGCATTTGAGTTAAATAACACTTTTAGTAATTTTAATTTACATTTATGTGTAAAAATAGATGTGATACTGTAAATTCTCGATTCTCTTATAAAGTTTATTTAGAAAAGTTTCAAATAGGTATGTTCAATTCATTTGAACTCGCGCTGTATCTTTCCTCCTGATGAGGTTAATTATGTTTTTTCTTTTCATTTATTTAGGCATTAGGTTTCTCGAGTCATTTCTTGTAGCGGAGCAAAATTTTATATCCAATTTCAAGAAAGTTGCATTTACTAAATCACATTTATAATACAGATGAATTCCTTGCTTCAATATCATACTGTTTACTTATTTTTTTTATGTTTCTACAGGTTGTTCTCTGTCTTTCATCAAGAAGTTATAGAAGTAGATGTCCAATTCGAATTTCACTTCTAAAACCGCGAAGCTATTATGTATTATTTACAACAGCTGGGTTGCATTTTAATGCCAATATCCCAGTTAAATTACAAAGTTGGCTAGATTCTCTTTCTTGCATAGACTTATAGTGAAGACGAGCGCCAAACTCGTCCCTTCCTAATTTAGTCAGCGAGCAATATTGTAAGTAGATAAATAAGTATCTATATGCATAAATGGGCTTCAAAGCCTATTAGAATAATACATTTATAGAATGATAGGTTGTTTTAAATAGCTGCTTAGGTCTTTCTAAACATTTTCTATTTAAAATAATAGAATAAATAACCCATTTTCAAGATTGCATATTTTTATTATTAATTTATTACCGAGGGGAGTTTCTACATTATTTTCATTATTCTACTATGCATAATTTTGAATCTAACCAATTTAATATTTCATATTTTACAATAAAATCTAAAATGTATTCAGTAAACACGGATACATGACTAAAATATATAAATTACCGAATTTAAGGATTGATTAATAAATACATACACAGTTTATTAAGAAGCCATTCCGAAATTGATATATCTATAAGAATCTATTTGGAGCACCTTGGTAAGATTATTATATTCAAGTAAGGATTGTGAGAGTGGATACTCATATTAGGGGATTCGCATGCTCATATTAGCAAGGCAAGATCTGAGTTAGATGTGAGTAGATAAAGTTATAGGCAAATAAGCATTCCTGTATAGAATCCTTCACCCCTGCATGATCTATAACAGGTGGGCAACTTACAGCGACTGTGGATCCATTCTTGCCAACACCTCCAGCGAGAATAATAGAGAACAAGGTGTAGAGGCTGTAGCTTGAGCACGCAATAGTCATCACCGCTAACAGATATCGGAACTCGAAAGACGGCGCAATCTAACCCATATAGTGGTGTTAAGTATTGTGTGAAGATGTTTAATGATAAATTATGTATTTTTTATGAAAACCTTTTAAAAGCTATTAAGTTTGTCAAAAAAATAAACATAATTATTTTTAGAAGCTCATTATTTACGTGTGTATAAACCATAACATTGTGTATTATTATTTTTATTTATTAATTGAATTAAGAACAACATTTATTATATCGAATTTGTATGCTTGTATTACACATTACTCAAAGATTATTATACACTGTACTGAAAATTATATAGTTTATTTATTAATTTATCTTAATGTCACACCATAATTTCATGGTTTCATGGTTACCACATGGTAAAATGAAACTAAAACAATTTGGCAAATCGAAAATGGAAGGGCATTGAAAGCTCTTGATCTAAGTCACATTTTCTGGCAGCGATGCTCTGATAAAATTTTATTTAGACACTTGATAAAATATGAACTACTTTTATTTTTATCAAAAACTTATAAGTGATATATTAGTTTTGTTTTTAAATTATTTGTGAATTTTACTCATGAAGTTCAACGTCCGGATTACCTGATAGGACTGACAAAAGGTTCTAAACATAGTGATATGGGCTTATCGCCATTTAGGTTGCGCAGTATGTACAAACATACCCCCGTTCCCTACTGAAGTACATAATTGGTATTGTAGCGGACAAAAAACATATTATATTCAGTAATTGATGTTAAATTCGGTGTGTCAATTATTACATAATTAATCTATCTTAACTAAATCAAAAACCTGTTCTAAGGCTAAAATATCAAGAGCTTACAATAAAAACGGCAATCATTTTATTTTGGAGTTATAGTTATGATATAGTACTAAATATTTTATGAAACTTTTCTTATAATCAAAGTGCCCAACAAGCACAAAACAATAAATATTTAAATTTTATGTATTATGTACACACCAAAAACTGTTAGTACAAATTAAAATCAAGAGAAATTCAAGCATTAAATACTATATTATTAATTGATAATTTGATAAAAAAAGTATCTTGATCCTCTTATTGCAGAATTAAAAAGTTTCCCTGAAAAAAACAAAATGGAAAACTAACACGTACATAAGGTGCCCTGTACTTTTACTAAATTTTATTATATTGTTTAGAATTTTAAAAAATACAAAGAGAGGAAAAAAATACAAATGAATAAGTAATTTTTGTGTATTTAATAATTCTTTAGGTTATCATCCTGATTCAAGTCATATTACTTTGAATGTGAGCCTTCCACTTAGCAGTGTCATTATCCTAATTGATGGCTTTTGTAATCCTAAAGTTTGATTTGCCGCTGCGGGCTTTTGAACTAAGAGGACTCCTGCTTGGCCATCTAATAGATTTCAATTTTTTTAAAGTTGCTTAGTACAAAGCTACTGTGATAACTCATTTGTTAAGGACGACATATAAACAAAAGCAGAAAATAAAAAACATAAAACCAAAACTATAAAGGATGAATTGTTTTTATTTTTTTTGTCCCCCTCTGCGTGCCGATTTTTTTTCACATTAAGCTGTTATCGAACTTCTGCACAATTATCTCTATGAATGTAACCATAACACCAAAATGATAGTAAAAAGGTTAGATTTGCGTAGGTGTTAAAAAAATGTTTAAGGCCTCAAAATCGCTCCTTGCTAATTTTCAATTATTTAAACGACTTTCAATTTTTTTTTATTGCAGAACTAAGATGGTATTTAAAAAATATATTGTTATATTTTCCTATTAAGCAACCTCCAAAACCTTCCGTCAACGATTTTCATTTTGATTGTATTTAGAACTTTACTCCCGACCAAATTTTAATAATTTAATTTCATTTCATGATTAGAAACCTTCAAAACTATATAATACAAACAAAATCCGTCCAAATCCTCCGTTACTAATTTTCAGTTAGAATGTATTTATTACTTAGAATTTTAATATGTCTGTTAAAATAAATGCAACAATTATTACCACAAACAGCGTAGAATGAAAAAACTTAGCTAAATCAGTATGTCCATTAACGAGATTTGCGAAATTGCTATAAAATCTTCAACGCATAGCCTTTCTATTCGGGGTCGAAGGTTTATAAAATAAAGAAGTTAGGTTATTAATGTTTTAAAAGGGTATGAAAACATACAAGTTAGTATTGTATTATATTATTAATGCAACAATATTTATATGTCAAAGAAGAATATTATTCCAGCAATTTTCTCATACACAAAAGTAATAAATCTCAATAAAACTTAAACAAAGTCTATTTATCATTAGTCAGAAATGAAATATAATTAAAATTAATTATAGGTTTGGAAAATTAAACGAACATAATAAATACAAGTAAATGAAATCATACACGTACCGTTTGGGTCCAAATTTGTGTTCCAAATATGGCAGACAATAAATGTATGCCTATAATTACAAACTGTGCTTCGGTCACATCGATTTTACCTAATTTCAGAGTGCCTGACACGTATGTTTGCCAGTGAGCACAGTAGAATAGGGTCAGCGCACAGAAACACTGAAAGAAAAAATAAGATGAGGCAAAATGAGACAAAAAGACTATAAAACCAGTAAATCAAGAGTCAGGTATTTAAATAAATCATAGATAAGTAATAGTGTTTATTGTAGTGTCAATAATTTATAATAAACGATAGACGAGTTGTCTACGCTAGCTCTCTCTTGACTTTTGACCGAACAAAGAGTAAAGGATGTATGCCAAAGAAACATAAAAATGTAAGTACTACAGTAGTATATTATTTTGAATAAATAAAATGAGGTTTTTTTTTAAATTTAAGTTTGATTAAAGTTAAACACATTACGGAAATGATATAATAAGATATAAATTATCTCTTAAAAGGTGCTATAAAATTTAATTTTTCACTCAAAATTGTTTTTCGCATTCGGCATTTTGGCGCCCCTTGCTACTCGACGTCTAGAGCCACAGCCCTTATCCCCCCTCCCACCACCTATAATAATTTTAGAAGTGGCTGTTGCTTAAAATATTATTTAATCAGGTTATACCGAATTACTTAGTCACTATGTATATCAATCGAAAAGCATTTATTAATTTCATTCATATATATGAAGCTACTACTTTAGTTGTCTATCTATCCGTTGCATCTTTTAACTCGATAAGTACAAATGCGAAAGAGTTGAATTTTTGTGTGTAGATTGATGCTCTGGAAAAACGACCATAGCCGTTTAGATCACATCAAAGGCTGGTTGAATAACATAGTTAGATAACATTAGTCAACAAATTTTTAGTACTAATAAATGAAACACTGACAGTTCGTTAGAAAGTGTAAATATTGTATACAAATTTCACATGGCTGTTGGAAACTTATGACGTATTAGTTATTACTGGCCAGTTAAAATTAATACAAACTCATCTGTGCGCCAATAGAAACATATGAGTGTTCAAATTTATGATGAATTGAAAGGATGTAATGAAACCATTTATTTTTATTTATTTTAATCTACTCAAACCTAAAAATAACCCATTGTCGCCTATATGGCCATGCAAAATGCACAACGAATGGGCTAAAAGTACCGCAAGCACAAGTGGAGATAAGAAATGAAGCAACCCATCACAAGTTGGTACCACAGGAGTGAGTAATATGGGAGGAAAATCCCGTGATAGCGCCTATAGGGTCTAGTAAGACGTCAGGTTCTGGTTAAATAATTTACTACTACTAAACAATTTATAGAAACAGTTGACATTATATGATAGCTACAGGGTGTCATAGCCATTCATATTTCTGTATTACCTAGTTAAAATTATGCACCAAGAAGACAAAGTTGAAATGGCACATGACCTGAAAACACATTCTTGAAGACTTGTAGTGTAATGCATATGACAGCTAGACGACTAGCTGACTTTTAGGCTTAGTGGCCTACTAAAGCGACTATACTAAAATCATTTATTTTAATTTTTATAGGTAAAAAAAATTAAAGAATAAAATGTTTATGAAGTACTGAAAATGTATATAATAAACAATTATTCTACAATATAATGGCAGAGAAGTAAATTAAACTAGGTAACCGCAGTTTCAAAGGTGAAATCTAAGCTAGCAGATACAAATAGAAAAAATAGAAAATTAAGATTTATTATGTTTATTTCACTTATACAAACTATTTTTTTTAGTTATTAGAGGAATTCGGTTATTAGGTATCAAAGAATGTTCTGTTTACAGTTGAATATGTTTTCAAAATTACCGTAATTACAAGGATAATATAAATGGATTTGCATATTTTGTAAATAAAATATAACAGGCTAACCTGGAAAAACATCCACATCGGATAATCGCCCAAATGAATTGAAATACAAGCAGACAAGGCAACGAAAACAGTTGATATCGAATCGCAACCATGATCGAAAAGTTCCCCTAAAGGTGATGAACTTCCTGTTCTTCTGGCTTGTTTGCCATCGATGGCATCTAAACTTTGGTATACAAAAAGGCCAAGGGCGCAAAGGGCACAAGCCCATTGGGGTGGGTCAGATCTGGCATCCGGAGAGTACCTAAAAGAAAAATTCATAACATTAGGTAACTAGCAAATGAACATATTCATAACACGCACGATTGACACGCACTATGAGCGTAAACTTACGACATACTCACCATACTAATATAAGAGTAGTTATAATATTTACAATTAGGCCTAGAGTAGTAATAAGATTAGGAGCAAGCCATAAAGGTACACGATTGACCAGCCAGCTCCACCATGGTTGCAGCCAAGGGTCTATTAGGCTTTCACTACTGAAAGAGTACTTGTGATCACTCAGTCTTTTTAACTGGCTGGCTGAAAGCAACCTTTCTTTATAAAACTGCATTTTGACGTTGTTTTATGTCACGACATTAAAAAATAAAATATACATCAGCGAGAAAACCACTACTAAAACGAAAATTCGCAAAAGTGAGAGCGGCACACATAGCCAGATGCCAATATCGCGGAACGAAACTCGAAATGACAGCACAACAGCCGACAACCGCTTTCTTTCTCTAATGATAAAACATGGCCTGTTGTACCATGTGTTCTTCTTGCACGCTATTAGAGCAAACCTATTTACAAAACTCGGTAAATTAATTCGAAACGAATATTTAATAGTCATGTTTGAAATTATATTTGTTAATTAATAGATTTATTATTATTGAAATAATTATTAAATTTAATTAGTAAGAAAGTATGTCATTGTAAAGTGAGTAGAAAAAGAACGCATTTGTTCAATTCCGTCGGTGACTGCTATAGCCAACTGTCAGATGTTTATGTATAGATGCCATATATTTATTGTAGATGGCGCACTTATACGTAATATTGTCAATTTTGTACTGTAAATTTACGATTTCTAAGTCGGTTGGTAGCTATAACTGTCATATGGTATTAGGTCATTCTGAATGCGAGTAAGAGCAACAAATTGTTGCTCGACCGGCCCTAAAACTAGATTTCAACGAATTTTAAACTTTTTACTAAAATTAATGGCACAAAACTCCAAACAAACAATATCAAAATATTTTACTCGTGATAAAACAGTATGAAAAAATATTTTATAAAGTGTAATGACGTTAAAACTATGTAGGTACATATATAATTTGAAAAGTCCTTCAGACATTTTGTTTCAAAATTTGTGTCATTGAGCTATATCGATGCATCAAAGACGGTGAATCATCCAGTAAACTGTTAAAAAGATATCCTTTTTTTAGAATTATAAAAACAACATTATGTAAAAAATATCAAAATACTAAAAAGATTATTATTAAAACTCCTCAAGACTGTAAACATTTTTTTCAAAAAGAAATTTCTAAACCTATATTTTAAAAATAACAAATTTAGAAATCTTTATACTAACACGTAAAGGGGAAAAACTTCGGATTCCTTTTTATGCATAATGCACGCACGGAGAAGTGTAAGAAATGGCATGGTTAAGTTTATATGGAGAAGGAGTGCAGAAAGTTAAAATTATCTATTATATTTGTTATAAATACATGAAATTTAATAAAATAAAATAATCTAATAAACTGACAAATTGAATGAATGACTTCGAGCTGTGAATTTTGTGTGATTTCGAATATTCCTTTTTCAATAATCTGCCAATGTTAATAAAGTAATGTCAAGGCAAAAAAAGCATAATTATTAAGTTAAAAAAAAATAGGTTCATTTTATTATATAAATTAAACTCTGTATATCTTGGTTTCAATAATTTAATTTTACACGTTACATTTTTAATTTCAGTAGTTTAATTTTCTTTTTATATCCTGATATTTGGCACCTATCTTTCATTATGCCTTCACATAGAACTGACGTGAGACGCAAAGAAGAAGGAGGAATATATATTCTCGTGAAAGTGAAATCATAATAGGATAATTGCAAATTTAAATAGTGTTAATAGTACTCGTATTATAAAATGGACGTAATGGACAAAATTAAAAAATATATATTCAATGATTATAGAGGTATACTCACCGTATGATAGAGGCATAAGAACCTCAATAATACTCAAAGTTAAAAGTTTAATGAATTTCGACCACTGGATGATCTCTAATTAATTTTAATTTCTCTGATAATTTATTAAAGAAATATGTTGCTTGATAGGTTGTGAGAGTTGTTTTTTGTTTAACTGACATGGGGAAGACCGACTGTACATATTGTGGATCTGATTTTGTTTAATATTTTAAAATTTGAAAATAATTGAGTAATTAGTTAATTAATTTATTGAATTAATTGACGCATAACACTACATTGAAAGTACGCGAGTTTGAATTAAAAAGAAAAAAGAACACAATAAAAAAAACCAATGCGTCCAAAACTAGATACTAGAAACATAGAGAATGTGTAAAAACTTGTTATAGGGCAGACATAATGTGCATATATTATTTAAGTACTCCGTGTGCTATATATCATTAGTTTAGAGCATAAAGTCATTATTTTGACAAGGTATGTATTTTTTTGTTCGTATCTACATAATTTTGAATTCTCAATACGCGCGTAAAGTCATTAAGTCCAATTTCAACACCTAATCGGTGCTATGATTTAATCCTCTAATAATTATTGACAATTCAAGTAAAATGTGTACCGTGTAAAATGATTAAGTAACATAATGAAGCAACATATTTCTTTCCATGGTGTATAAACTCATTGTTATATTTAAATACGTATTCTCATTGTATAAACTTATTATTATATTATATATAAATGCTAGATCACTTGATATTCTCACTTTGGGCATGAAGTGGAAAAATAAATTCATTAAATAACTTTATGAGTTTTGGATAAATAATGCCCGTTGTATATATGTTTTATGAAATTACTAAATCACAAAATGACTTAATGTGGTTCATTTTATCAATAAACCTCCTGTTTTCACGAATAAAAAGTTATCTGTTTTGTCCCATTATAAGACATTGCTAATATTGTGGTACAAATAAAAATTATGGAAAATGATATTTCCATAAACCAAAGTAAGATCAGTGTGTAACTTGTTACAAATACAAACATGCCCAAGAATTTGAACACTCCATTTCATCTGAAGTGGAGATAAATTACAAACAACAGATTGAACGTAAAAATCAAAGTTGCCTAGCAAAAAAACCGGACAAAGAAAGAGCTAATAACGATTCTTCATTTAATTTCAATTCCAAGCGGTGATATTTCGGAAAATTAGTGATTTACAATACCATAACTTATGAAGCTCATTTTCCAAATGACTCGTATTGCTTTATTTAGCCTGAAGTACCTAAATGGGAACAAGGCAAGTAACGCAATTGGCACCGCGTCAGTCAGTCAATGAAATTTCGATTTTTACAGACACGTGCTTGTTGCACGTGTTTGTATTTGGATACTATTCAAAAGAAGGTTCTAGAATCTGTTCATTTATTTATGGAAGTCCAAATAAAACAAAAAAAAATAAGTAAACATATTTTCTATGATTGAATGGATCAACGTTATCCGGCAAGCCCCGATCTACACAAAAACCTAGAAATGCTAAGCCCTATGAAGTCTTAGATCTGAAATAACACCTAAAATATATAAACAATGTTCTAATTTTTTTTTTTAAGTTCTTTATTTATAAACAAAATACATATTTAATTTGTTTGTTCACAAAACCCTTGCGGGTTTTTATGTGAACTCATTCGTTCCTACTTTTAACTTATTTAATAAAATTTATATATACAAAACATATTCAATATTCACTTAAAACACTTTTAGCAATGATGAGCTACACATGACGGTATCTATCCAGACTGTCTTTAATTGTTTATTTATAAAAAAACGGTCTTTATAAAAATAGAATAATTGATAATGATTCTAAAATAGTGTCATGTTATGTTATGTTATGTCTGTCATGGTTAATACGCATCATATGCCCAAATATTATTCAAATATTATTTTGATCTTTTTTTATTCAGGATTTATCTAAATAAAAAAAATGAATAATAACAAGTAAATTTAAACATACCCTATAAGTTTATAATATATAAATAATGTTTTTTTACGTCGATTTTAATTAATTTTACTTTTTCGATTTAGCGCTAGAACTCACTAACGTTTTGGTCGAAATTAAGTAAGAAATTATATACAAAATGCGGAAATAGTTCATCCCGAAATTTATTATTGTTATTAAACCGCTTGTGTAAATTACCATTACCGTGTTGACACTCGATCTATATTCGTAGCCTATCCGGCGCGCATCCAATGACCCGACGTCGCGAGCGATTTTACAATATTTCATGTATTTTATATTGTTTGTATACTTTTTACCTAACTTATATTTTTGTTGTATTTTACTTTTATTATTTTGTAATGTTTTGGTTTTTTTAAAAGTAATTTTTATAAAGACGATTGAATAGATACTTTATTTTAAAAGAGGAAAAACATAGAAGAAACAATTATTCAAGTATGTCAATATTCAGCGCAGAAAATAATTACAGTAAAAACTTTATTTTTATAATTTTAGGGCAAACGGGTTAATTTTTTTTTTATTCAATTTAAAATATTACTAAATTAGGTACAGACAAAGAGTAAAATTATTAAAAGTAAAGTTATTTTAAAAGTAATTTTTATAAAGACGATTGAATAGATACTTTATTTTAAAAGAGGAAAAACATAGAAGAAACAATTATTCAAGTATGTCAATATTCAGCGCAGAAAATAATTACAGTAAAAACTTTATTTTTATAATTTTAGGGCAAACGGGTTAATTTTTTTTTTATTCAATTTAAAATATTACTAAATTAGGTACAGACAAAGAGTAAATTAAATTTATCAACCCAGGCATAAAAGAGCTTACGAGGAATTTGTTTTTCTGAAGCCAAATTATATCGGATATGTGAGTGTGATGTGATGATGATGATCAATGCTATTTGTACTATTATATAATTGTTTATACTTTCCTTATATATTTTCCTTTTCCTTTTATTTGGACAAGAGTTAGAAACACGCGTTGGGCGGCAGTTATGTTGGTGGCTCAAAAAATATATATTTCATTTAAATTTAATTTATTTCAGTACGTTTACAATATGAGCCGAAGTGGATTGTGATGCTGATAATATTTGACTTACAAATAACAATTATATCTAAAGGTATTAATCTAAGCAATTTGTCCCTTCTCTCGGCGGGTAGTGAGATGTTTGCTTATTTATCTATTTCTCTATGTTGAATGATGTTTCTAAAATGTTTTCTCTATTCTAAATGTTTACAGTACGCCAATGACAATTTTTTTCATGCATCTTGGGCAGATTGTTTAAATTTAGATGAGGACCTAAACTGATTCTCTTTATATTGCGACAACGTGAAACTTGTGCTAACATTAAAAAATGCTACCTTGTCCGATTTACTCGTAATTCCACTAAAATCGAATACACAATCTCCTTAGGCATACAGAATTATTGAATTTAGGAGTAACTACGAGACTTGGGAGTAATACTCGACTCAAAACTTTCCTTTAAGTCAATAAACTTACCATTGCATATAAAGCGTATAAAATGTTAGGTTTCTAAATAAGAACCTTATAAGAATAAAACCTTCTAATAAGAAGTAAATGTTATTAAGCAAATAAATACTTTGAAAGTTACTCTATTACTCATTAGTCCGTAGTCAACTGGAAACGCGTCTGTTATCTGGTGCTCACTCTATAATACTAGTATATATAAAAGTATGATTAAAAATATACAAAGGAAATTTATAAAATATCTATACTATAAGACAGGAAAATACCTATACGATTATAAAGTGGCGACTTTAGAATATGCTAAATGACATACGAGTTATATGTTTCTACATAAACACAATCAATAATAATATCCATTACATCGATTGTCTTCAAAATGTTTTATTCAACGTCCCTTTACATAGAACGCGAGAATGCCATCTTTTTTCGCTCCCACGATACAAAATAAACGCTAACACGGCGGTCACACGATTAAATCGTCAATATGATGATTTATTCTCCTCGGTTGATATATTTTTATTAAATAAATCATCTTGAGTTGCAAACACTGAAAATTTAAGAAACAAATTAAATTATTAAAACAAAATAATTGTACAAAATAAAATAAAATAAACTAAGATAAAATCTTTAGACATCATTTTCTTTCCTTTGGCCTTTGAACTTGTTAATGTTTCAAAATAATGAATGTTCAAAAAAAAATAATAATACGCTCTAGGAAGTCTAAATTAATTTTAATCTTTTGATGTACCTATTTCTGTTCTTTAGCGAAAACCAGATAATCAGTCAACGTTATACGTAATTTTATGTACCATTTCTTATATTTATATTGTTGGTCTTCCAAATAAAGAATAAATATATAAATGTAGGTTATATGTAGATGATTTAGGGTGGTTTCCTTAAGAATGATCTAAGTCTACTTGGGCCATTACATGTTAACTATTTAAACTTAAACTTTTAGATTTAGTTAAACTTTGTAAATTTATAAAAAATAACAAAAATAGCATATATCTGTCTTGAAATTCAAGGTAAAAGTGGAAAAATCTTAATAACCTTCAAGTGCGTATCTCCGTTTAGAAGCTTTATTGCCATCTGACAAACACCCTAAATATTATTAGTTTCTAGTTTTTTTTATGTAAATTTGCAATGCAATTTGTAACATTTTTTTTTAAATAAATGTAAATAATATTGGTTAATAGTTTTTGTGCTTTAGCTACATTTGAGCTAAACTTATCTTTTTGTGATATACACATAAAAAATATATGATAAATTAGTCATCTATTATAAATGCTATCGTTACTGGGTTTAAACTTAAAAGTATTTAACGCGCTTGTTATATCATCGATGCATTATTTTTGTTTCGTTGCGATTATTTGGAGAGTAGCAGTCAATTAGTTGCTACAGCAGAGAAAAATGCTTGTAAATGTGATAACGAAAATATTATGTAAATATTAAAACGAACCGCTAGAAAGAAAGAAAAGTGTATCTTTTTTTTACTATTTCGCTGATGAATAAATGATTTTTTATGATTATTGCAAATACCTACCAAATTTTTAACAGAACTAGAGCCATGGCAACACATCTACCCTCTATCATTCCACATCTACAATATTGTCTGCGTTGTGTGGACATTGATATAAAATATAGTACCTGTTTATACAATTACATAAAGAGATATTTCTTATTTGTTATGTTCCTCGCATTATGAAAACAATAAGCCGATCTACAACATAAGATACCTACAAGGTTAAGAGTGGTGATAAAATGTAGCTTAAACTGTTTCAAACGACAGCGATGTTTTCCCAAGGTATCAAATTAATACCTAAAATTGAGAGACAAGAATTTATAAAACGGAAAATAAATTTAATTTATAATTTATTTGAATCGCATCGCATTTTATTAGTTTCGGTTTTGTCTAGATATCGCAGAACAAAAGTTTTTTTGACACCTTTAAAGTAATTGTGTTTCACCACACGCACTTGAATGTTTTAAGTTAATTAAAATTAAAACAGGATTGCGGGCGGGAGAGGGCTGACCCTGGACCACCAGGTAAGCATGAAATACGCTAGGTGTTATGAGTAGTTAGCCTAATTTATCTATAGCAGTCTGTGGACACAATAATATCTTCGTCTGCGACAAAATGTATATAAAATGAATGACGTCACCGTCAACCATAGACAGCGTCGCGGGCGGGTGTCGCGTGCATACCGCCCGTTGGCGGTACTCGCGCCCGATACAAGATGGCCGGCCGTTGGCGTTGGCCGTTTCATTCATTCGGTTTACCGTTTCGCCGCTGGAAAGGTGTTGCGGTCGCCGGTCGCTCTGCGTGCATTTTGTCGTTTTTGTGTGACCGTTTCGCTTCTATAATAATAATCGATTTTGCTACATTAATCGATAACGCTTTTTACCATCGCTTACTGTGGTTACAGTTTCTCTCTATTTTATCTACCGACAACAAAGTATCTTCTTAAGAATACATTTTGTGATTTCGTTATTAGAAAATAACCGATTCGTTTACCTTCGTGTCATGTGTAATATTCGTATGGAAACACCTTTCAAAATATTGTTTGGTCTGCGCTCACGCGTCAGTCGTCAACTTTTGCTGTCGCTGGTCGATTACTGTCAATTTTGACAGCCCGCCATTTTCTAGTTGGATCTGGCGGCTGTTATCAAACAATAACAGCCGTTTAGAGTTGCCAAGTGAGTTTTCATAAAATCGTGGGAAAAGTGCTAAAAGTTTTTGTAAATATATATATATATATAATTTAAAATACCTACTTATTTAAAAATAAATGGCTCGTTCGCCACGAAGGGTACAAATTCACAGGAGGACAAAAAGTGGATCGAAGGAGATTGCCAGATTAAAGTATCAAATTGGAAAGAATAACGGTAAGTACATTCATCCAAATACTTACCATAATTAAATTTATTAAACACCTATTTGATGTGTGTGTGCTTTTCAGGGGTATAAAATCGAGAGAATTTACCTAATTAACTTTGTTTATGGACGTTTTGTTTTAAATATTTTATTTAGTTAGAAGTATTCTTTGAGATTATTCACACAATGCTTATATTTTGTATCTTTAAGTTAATGTACACTGCCATAACACAAATTGATTTATTTATACATGTATTAATTTGACATCTTTTACAACATTCAACGGTGAAACAAACAATTAACACCTAAGGCGAAGCCAAAGTTTAAACATTAATTTTGACTCATTTTTTATGCCTGGCTTTTGGTAAGCATTGGATATTTAATAATAAAAAAAATATGTTTATATACCTCGTTCTTATGTCTTCGACTTAAGTAAAGGCAGATTTTTAAAATTTAATTCTATTTCTGAGAAATTTAATAAATGAGAAACTGCTAATAGTTCATTTTTAGTTGAATCGCTGTCTTATAAAAGACAGAGCCTTAGGGAAAAAAAAATAATTTAAAGGAAAATGAAGGTTCTAAAACATAATAAAGTTAGTTTTTTAATTTCTATATAATGAAGCTATAATTAAAAAAAACCAACAATTGCTTTCTGACCGCGCAAAGAACAAATAAAGCACTGAATCTGAAGGTCGACTGTCAATATGCTACGCCTTAAGAGCTTAATAACATAATAAATGCTACACTAAAGAACGCGAGCACATTTGGCAGAAGTAGCAGAAATACCTACCTGATGAAAACTGGAAACGTTTAAAGGCATCTAAGTAACTAGGCGGCTGCCCGCTCGAAGAAATGTTTGTACTTATTGTATCAAGTTCTGTTTGTGACAAGTAAAAAGAATTTAATTGAATTATAATAACATTGCCTGTTATGCTGAGAACTCCGAATATTACAGCTACCGACCTTATTATTCAAAGTCCAAAATAAAAAAAAACTTTTAGAATAGGTCGGTAACTATTTATAATATTAAGTTCTATTGATCAGAAAGGAATGTATCAACACAAAGAAATTGAAAAGATAATACGCAATTCAATAATTTGCAATATAAAGAAGTAAAACAGCGTTTAAAAGAAATGTCGAAAATGACTGCATTTCTGTTAACATTGTGTTTTAATAATTTTATAAGACAAAATAAATAAATTACAACAAATTATGCAGAAATACAATACAATGTGATTCGATTATGCATACTTTACACGAAATATTCAAATATTTGAATATCGGTCTGAATATTGAATATAATTAATTTGGAGATTCGCTTTAGCACATGTTTATGACGTTATTTGTCACGAAATAGTTACAGTATAAAATCACGCTTTGCGATTAAAAAGTTTATATTAAGTGATTTTGAAGTGACAGAAACACTTATTGGAAGATTTTGTGGTGTCTATCTCTATTTGTAGATATGTTGGTTTGTCCCAGCTTGTATTATCTAAACGGTTTATGATACTAAATTGAGATTTGTTATCCATATAGAATATAGAGTACTGCAATATAAGTACCAACTAGGGCATTTTATCTAAAATATTTTATTTGATAAAATTTGTAATGTGGAGTAATGTCGGGGAAATAATGGAAGAGATGTGTTTTTGTGTTTATTCCTATTTGATTATTATTATTTTATTGAATGCCAAGCATTCTCTTTCCGTTTTTTTTTTATCATAAAAGTAATAATGTTATTATAAAAGAAAAAAAATATTCCCGGAACACTCGACGTGTAAACTCAATTAACACTTGATAGATTTTTTTAATCTGATGTGACCTTGGATTTTGACACCATTGTGATTGTATTTAAACAGTTGTGAGGTGGAGAAACTAAAATATGGTATAAAGATACCCAGGCACTCCTTACCAGTTGATTGTTTGGAGACACAATGCATGCCTATGTTGGTTTCCAACTAATACCCGCGACCCCCATGCCTTACCTTACGTCAACTTAAAAGTAGGACGAGGGTGGGTGATCTAATTCCAGCGTGCAGGGGTTCTCCAGCCCCAACGGTTACGTAAATATACTGCAAGGCAAACATTTCCTCGTCGATATACCTAACCACTTTACTATGGTCACCTCTATTCTAGGACAATTCTAAATAGGCCATGCGTTCTCAAACAACGTATAGGGTGATGATTTTAGAGGCGTGGTTTTCAAGAAGGGATAAAACGCATATAATTTGATGTTATGGCTGAGAATTTAGTTTTATTATAAAGATAAGGGTTTGCCATTATGTTTTAAAAATGATTTCGGGTAAGTGGCCGCCGCGGCTGACTCGAACAAATTCCAGCCGAGAGGCCCAATTTTCAACCACTTTTTGCAGCAAGTTGGGCCGTATGTCAGCAATAACGCGCCGAATATTCTCTTCCAAGGCGTTAATCGTGTCCGGCTTATCTGCGTAGACAAGCGACTTCACATAACCCCAAAAAAAATAGTCCAGCGGTGTTAAATCGCACGATCTTGGAGGCCACGCCACAGGCCCACGACGCGATTTTTACTTTATTTTAGAGTGATTTAAAAAAAAATTAGAGTGATTTTTTCTAAATTTGCACTATTTGCAATTGGGAGTAAGTTGTTCGGGAGTAAGTCTATTCAATATGAAATGGCAAACCAAACTGAGCATAAATCAAGTGACAGCTGTCAAAAACACCAACTACGAAAAAAGTAGTGCCAGATTGAAAACCACGCCTCTAAAAAAAACATCCTATATTTCTAAATGGTATTCGTGAGAATTTTTAACCTACCTTTTTTGAGGTTTTTTCAATTTAACGATGAGTTTTTTAATATTGTTGTCTAAATTTAGACACACTGAGATACTATATATGCATATATATATATATATATATATAGTTAAGAATGGCCTTGCATCATAACTTGCCACAATACAATGTACCTACAGTCTTAGTCTGCCAATTAAATTTATTACATGTTTATGATAGATTCAATTTAATTTCTGGAGTTTGCGTTGAATGGTTTATTGAGTGGTCTCGGTACAGTGGACGAAAAAAAAATATTTTTCCACACTTATCCCAAAATTTACATACTCAGGGACAACAGTTATATTGAGTAGGTACATAGTTTTAAACTCACGTAATATAATGTTAACTTATCTTATATTTTATGACTGTTATATTCGATTATGATAATGATCGTTGTAATAGTACTTCGGATGAAGTTACACTATATTCCGACTTGCTTTCGTTCGAACTGTGTTTCATTCAAACTAATAATATTTTTTTTATAATGTTATTAGGTGCGTGTAATTTTGATTGTGCTGATTGACTGTACCGAGAAAGCTGTGGCAAATAAACTAATGGCGAAAAGCAATAATGTAATTATGATTGGTCCTTCATATGATTACATCAAACCAAAACATCCAAAAGAAACTCCAGAAATTAATTGTATGTACTATACAGACCCCGATATTTAACCATCACAGCCATGTATCCGCTAGGCTTCCCCTCAATAGCTGAAGCTTTTCCATTCTCGAAATACGACCTGCCCATCGGAATTTCATCGACTTGAGATTTCGAACTAAGGCCCGAAATTTCAGTCCTTGCTTAAAGTCGTTCTTAGTTAGGATCAACTTAACTTTTAAGCATGACTTAAATTGAATTGTGTATTTCAGTTACTTTTTAAGTTTGACTTTGTTAAGAATATGTTTTCGCATTCGTGATTAGTTTGCTACTCGCCGCAATGGTATGTGGATGCAATATCTGTCGCCACTGTCGCATCACTTTTGACATATGACATGTGATCGGACGTTATGAGGTTATGCTGTCAGCTGTAGGATTTTGACGCGCGCATATAATCTTTTGTTTAATGTGGTTTATTTATTTTGTTGTTTTCTTTTTTACATTAATTGGAATTACAAAATAACAGAATTATAAAATTGGTGGAATTCCCACCGCCAATTTTGATATTTACACGCCCGACGATAGTAGCGCCGATAATGTACTGAAATCGCTCCTAGCAGCGTATTTTAACACTGACTTAAGTTTAACTTGAGGCTTAAGTCGAGGTTGTTTTGATTCTTAGCTAAGACGGTCTTTTATGTTCGACTTAACGTTAAAAATGAGTTGAAATACAATGTTTATCGGTTAAGTCTGACTTAAAATTTAGGTTAGTCTTAAGTAGGACCTGAAATTTCGGGCCTAATCTATCTATATTCTCTACCAACGTTTCGTAATACAGCGCATTTGCATAGGCACAGAGTGGAGGATTACATTTATTCATTGTAAAAATAATTGAGTAGCAATTGGTACGTCTATTGATCACTATCCATAACATATTTACATTTGTAGTGAATTACGTAAGCAAAGTTATTATTTAAAAAAATGGTTGGTTGGAAAAAAATAATATGAAAATGCATATAAATAAATAGCGAAGTTACGATTACTGATAACGGCCAGTGACAGTACATTTTATTTATCGCTTTTTACGATTGAGCCTTGGAGACACATTTCTATATAAAGTCAGTCTGAATTGAATAAGTATAACTGTTACACAAGTGAGCCGAGATCAATATTATAATTTGTATTTGTAATATTGAACCGATTCGCTGTTTTATTCAGATATTCTTAGCTTTAAGAGCAACGATCTTTAAAACATTCAAAAAAACTGCAACACTCCGCCATGCTGGATAGAGACTTATCGAGTTGACATATCCGAGCGAGCGAGATGTATGATACCCGAGGAGTGTACTCGACGCAAAGTGGCGTACTTGGGCGTGGTGCGTTTTTCACCCTCAGTTGCCGTATCTATATGTTTAAAAGATCGTTGTTTAAGAGGTAGCCCACTGTAAGTAGTCATTTTATCCTTTTGTTTGACGCACTCTAGTTGCATCATTTTTAACGACACAGAGCGTATAGTTTTGTAGCCTTCTGAGATTTTACTTACTACATATATTAGTTCATATTGACAAAAAAAAAAACAATAAATATAGGACATTTTTTGCAAAATTTACTCAATTAGACTAATAACTTATGTATATAAAAAATAAGGGTAAAATAATTAAGTGGCGAATCGCTCCTTAAAAAAAACTTCATTAAAAGCATTTTTAATAACCTTAACATTATTTATATTATCTCGACTAACGGAACCACATAATTTTATGATGAGCAGTTTCCGATCAATATATGCAATTTTCCTATAATAATTGTTCTAGGGCAGGTTGTTCGATGTTAATTCATAATTACATTGAATTACCAGGGGTCGCTAACATGTTTCTCGTTAAATTGATATAATTACTTTACTTTGTAGTATAAGTAGCAGGTTCTTGGAAATTCCTCGTACTAACACGCGGAGCCAGGGTAAAAGCTAATGACCAACAACTAATAACAAGACGTTGTTTTGACAACAAATTACTAAAATATTGTTGTCATTTTATTTTATTCGTCTATCTTACGCGATCTGGTGGGTGTTGACGGTACTACCGATACTACTAGCAACAGAAAAAAATAATACTAATAAATTATACGCGAATACTTGATAACCAAACCTAGTGCACTTGTTACGTTTACAACTAGGTGCAGTTTGTAGTGACTGTTCAATTACTCTCTAGGTACATTCGTAGATTTAACGTTAATTTTTAGCTACCAATCATCTGATTGATTTCAAATGATTATTTTTTATAATTTTTATTTTGGGTAGAATTATTAATATAAAGAAGCTCAAATTATTGAAATAAAGCTATGATGATCACAACAAAATTCCAATAACGTTAGTCAATCGGTTCGACCTTAGATCGGCGGTTATACTTCGAGTATCTGATTGATGTAAGATGTAGCGTCTCTATCATCGTCTCTATCATCACATCGCTTCTTTCATAATAGGTAGGCACGTCTGTGCGTTTTGTATCGAAACAGCTCGGATCATTAGCCTTGGTCTTATTATTAAATCTGTCAACAAAAGTTTTTTTAAGAATGAATCATTTTCTTTAGACACAATTAGCCTTGGTCTTATTATTAAATCTGTCAACAAAAGTTTTTTTAAGAATGAATCATTTTCTTTAGACACAATGCTGTGACGACTTGACATTTCTAAATGCAACGGCTACCATCAAGGCATCCCTTTCTATCGTGTGATATTACTTTTCTTTCATCTTTATTTACAATAATTATTTTTACTTGTATAGCAAACTGATATATTGGAGTACTTCATAACATGCATTAAAAATTCATTGGATCCTTTCAGAGAATTCTCTCTGCCCAGGGGTTAGCACTATATTTTAGGACACTGTGAGGGCTTTTCATCTAGTTTTTCATAGTTGATACCAGTGCAGGATTTACGTATAAGCTATACAAGATTAGGGCCCCCACTTTCTTGAGGGCCCAAAAAAAAAAAATCTTAGTGAGTACTAATCACGAATTTTTTTTAGCTCGTCTTTTCGAAGAACTTTATTGGGATTTTTTATTTATCTTTGTTGTGCCTAGGGTTTGCATTACCGATAACCGGTATTACCGGTAATTATGACTACCGAAAAAACTAATAAATTTCGACAGCAAATGCCGGTAATTTCGGTACTTTTTAAAATTATTTCATTATTATTTTATAATAGAAATGGAACGTGTGAAATATATCATTTCTTTTGCTATAAACATGGGGATTCCCCTATGTTGTTCCCCATATCTCAAATAGCTTAGAGCCTTATCAAGTCTTAATTGGGCCCTGGTTGATACCCATTAAAATGTTGGCTTGTTATACCTACAAACCCCAACACCTAAACATGTCTCTATAATATTGTAAAATCTAAATTCACAGTCGTTGCCTATATGATCTGTTTGAGCATTATGCTCCTCCCCCCCCCCCCCCTCCTCCAGTGATAAGTTACACATATCAGCATTTTATGTTTACACCTACCAAAGCCAGTTTAAATTCTGGGGTTGGTTTACTTCCATAAGAGTTTGAACCCGCGCGGTGCCTGAAGGCTGAATTATTATTACGATAATAATAATAACATAAAACCGATTTCAAAATATACCTACAACCAAAAAACTAAGAAATAATATGTACAATAAACCGCTTATTGTTAAATAAAATAAAATAAAATAAGTCCAATCATATTGAAAAAATATCTTAATCGTTTGAGACGTTTCGGAGTAATGAGTGAACATTCATTATAAAAAACATTCAGATCGAATTGCGAAGCTCCTTTTTTTGAAGTCCTAACTCGTGAACTAACTGCGCTGAATGAACTGACATTTTTGTGAAACTTTTTCAATCATTCCTTTCTGATTTCAGCGTCGTAAAAAAGTTATCGAGTTTAAAAGGTAACGCATTGACAAGGCCATTGCCAATAGGTCGGTCGGATTTACGACATTTGCGGTTAGCAGCTGTAAATCTTTTAACATCCGGCGGTGCTGTTAGCTAACGCTGTCATCCATGAACTAGGTGTGGATTTTAAAATACCTGTTATGATTCTCATCGTGTCGATTCTGTTGGTGTGCAAGCATGAATACATAATTAGGCACTGTGGTAAGTAAATAAGAGCCATGTATTGAGGCCCAGAAAGAACCAGATAATTTTGTTAGGTGGTTTGAGATTTAAGCCAGGTTATTCCGAATTTTTGATATCGCCCGATAAACACATACGAGTATGTATTTCATTTAAACAAAACATTTTTTAGAACCGAGAAATATGGGAGATACAATATACAAGGATATTGTCGTATTTCCTTTTTGATGAGGTTTATGCATTTTTTTATATTATTTTTACTCATACGTAATAGGTTATGCAAAACCTCCTTAAGTCTTCGGAAATGGTCTTGGGACATCATGTATGCTTGTCTAATGATGTAATTCTTTATTTCGTTTATATATTTGTATATGCTCATATCATTAACCATTTGTGTTATCTATTAGTCCCTTTTCTTTGAACTAATAATGGTTATAGTCATAGTCAATTTTTTAAATTTATCTTTCCGTTATCCGTTATTTTCTCATTTCTCCCGTTCCCTTAAATGTACAAAATGCTATTCTTACCTACTCGTAAATCATAAATATGTATATAATTAGTTACTCGCCTGTACCTAACTTACCAAGAACGAAATAAGTAAAATTAAATATTTATTTAGAAACAAAATATTGACAATATTGCTTCAGTCAAGGTTCACATTCTGGCAATATTTATTTATAATTATTTAAAAATTAAAAAAAGAACTATATAAATAATAATTATCTAAAATGAAACTGATAGACTATTTTTCCACAAACATATTTGAATAAAGGTAGGAAGAGGATGTCAAAAATAGTAAATTTACAAAAAATAAATAGTTTCATAAATAAATCCCAAAATGGAAGCGAAGCCTTGATGCGTATTTGGGACTCGTGCAATAAAAATTACCACAAAAACAAAAATATTGGTCAACCCGATATAATTTAACGTTGCTGACCGCCGATCTTTTAAAAGATCATTGTAGCTGACCTTGTTATTAGAAGGTTAAGATTACTTTAGATGTGATACAATTGTGCTATTTAGACTTCATCATTTTTAGTGTTTCAATGCTTCTGAATAATCTGTCCACGAGGCAAAGATTGCAATTTAATATTTTATTGTTACACTGCAATTACGTTTTTAGCATAGTATTTTAAATACTGTCTTAAATCTGTTTCTTGTGATAATTGTTTATGCAGATGCGTTTAAAATTTAATCATGATCATCTGTTTTTCGATAGCGATGTTTCTCCTTTTCGATTTATAGTTCAATTTACGTATTTTCATGCAATATATTTTTCTTTTGATTAAATTATTTTTTCTCATTGCTTATACGTGTTTAGTAGTTTTTCATACTATTAATTCTACGTTCTACGCATATTGACTTATGTTTGTCTTTTTAAAATTTCCATTTAATGAATGCTTTTATTACTATTTTTAATTATTTGCGTAACAGGAAAATCTGGAAAAAAAAATATATTTTTTTGCAGAAAGATGTCAATGTTAAAAGAAATGTCGATGTTGAACTTTGATATCATGCATGGCACTAAAGAGTGACTATGGATACATACTTAATAGTAGAAATAATTAATTTATAAATCTGTAAAAATGTTTTTTTATAGAGATTTGAATATTATGATATAAAATGTATTTACAAGTTTTCTTTGTTTTGCCACTTATTATTTCGAGCATCTAGTTCAGGCTTATAAGGAAGGTCATCAAAATATAAAGGTATAAATACAACGGCACGAGTGTGTCGACTATGGTCTTCTCTAGGTCAACTGAGCTCGTCGTACCTACCTCCATGATGTTGATTGAGTCTTTGACGTGGTGCACTTTAACTTTCGTTTGTTTTTTTATGACTGCTTCTAAGTTTTATTTTATTTAAGTAAAGTGTAATTAGTTAAGTAAAGTTAACTTTTGCTTTCGTTATTTGTAAGTAATTTGCACCTGAACGTTTATTATTTTTTTGTAGTATTTAGAAAAAGTGATCAGAGTGAAACGTTTGTTGGTAGTTGCGGTAAGTAAGCACTGATCTGGGATTGAGAGAAAGCGGTGCTTTGTGAAATGTGTGCTTTCGAGCCAGTAATCAAAGAATGCGTTTGAAACCATGTTATCATAACGCTTTGCATCTATGTATGCACACTAACATTTTAATGTATTCCTTAATTTTTCACCAATATACACTTGTATGTTGTTACATTCGTAATTTACTTAGATTAGTCTGAATAAGTATCCTATGAATATACAAGTATATATAAACGTTATACCTAATTAATATTATTTTTTATAAATTATAATAATGTAGGTTTTTATATTATTTGCTATATATTTTAAAATGGTGACACATTTATAATCCTATCAATCCTATTAAAAGCCTTCCCTTTTAATCTTAAAATTATCTTTCTACCTTCTTTACAAATGCAAGTTTAAATTATGTGATTTTAATTTAAATGGTTACAAACAGTTATCATTTTTATACAGGGTTGTGCCAAGGTCAATCCCAATAAAAAAAACAGCTAGTAGGTCCCACGATTCCTAGTGTTATTTGTTAAGAAACAATATCAAAATTCATTTTGGTATTCGAGAAAAAAAACGTTGAAGTTTCTATTCTAAATCATGTAGAACAGATATTTATCAATGGCTCCTCCCTCGGATAACTACGTCACTGGGTCACTAGGCCGCGGTCGGTCAAGATCGAGGTTAATGGCCTGCCGCCTTGTTCGAAACGCCCTATTAGGACGGAGCTAAATGATTGCTGTCAGATGCCACTGGTCGAACAGAGGTCGGTCTAAGAAGAAGGGGTAACTCCTTTCCCCTTCTCTGGGGTTGTAAGAGGGATGCTATTGGTCGACAGATAATATTGATTTATCGATTGATAAGATCGATTTACACCAATTTTATTACAAAAATAATAAATTTGGTGATTCGCATTTTGTTACATAATTTCTTACTCTTAATAGGGAACCTTATCACCCCCTTAAGTTTGTGGGATTGGTCTTGGTACACCCTGTATATTAATGTTATAAATCAGGACTATTTTAAAAATAAACATCTTACATTTTTAAAGGCTTGCATGATTTTCTATCGAAAAGAAAATATTGTTTTGACTGTCGGTTAAGACAATCCAATTCCGGTTGTATGCAAGTGATATGGATCTTAACTTCGCCAAAGAAGATAAGATTATCGATCACCATAAAAATACATATGTTCGCTTACAATCGAATTTAATTAGTTACATGCCCTGATTGTCGATTTTTATGTGGCTACGATGTTTCAGTCTATTTCGGGTAGATTGTTCAATGTTTATTTATAAATTGACGTGACCAGTCTTACCAAAGTGCGTGATATGTAGTGATGTCTAACGCTAATTTACTATTCATCTATTTGAACATTTGAAAGTGTAATGGAATACAATAAACATACATTGTATGATAGAATTTTGCAATGAATCGATGAATACTTTGTTGTTTGGGTCCGAAATATTAAATTTCCATAATATCATTGAAAAGTGAAAAACATTTTGGAATTGTGTAAATTCTGGAATACTGTAAGTTTTGTTCTTTCGTGTATGGCTAGCTGTATTCTGAAATTAATTAAGTATTCCTACTAAATTAATTTCAGTGTTAAAAGTAAAAAAAAAATATATAAAAGCTTATGATTAAAGAGTAGTTATGTAGTTTAGTTCAGCCTTTGCTGCGAGTTTTTTATAGATTTTAATATAAATATTGAATAAACTTATATTGTTACCTACTGTAGGTAGGACAAATAAGAAAGTTGAAAAAATAAGTTTTCCGTTCAAAATGTTTGCATTTCGAGTTGATCCATATTATTACGATTAATATATATGAAAAATTTAAACCGGTTTTAAAATAAATCTTAAATAAAATAATGGAATAACACATAAATTCTTTATTGTTAGTAAACAATAAAAAAAGATCCACCAAAACGGTGTAGTCAACGTTCACCAAGAAAAAGAAAGACTTCAAAGGTCTGTTTTTCAATTATTTTTTTTTATTTTTATTGTTGCCAGTAGCAACTTTTATTCATCAAATATATACAAATACATTTTTAATATATTCAGCTAAAACACTGTCTTTTCTGCCGGTTTCGTAATCTTACCTAAAACACAATTTATTTTACATACATAAAGTGAAACATAAATAAATACTTACAAATTAAGTTAACATAAATGGTGTGATTTAAAAAAGAATAAAGTTAGAATGTACGAGTTAATTTAATTAATTTTCAGTGGATTTTTTCCATAAATTCTTTTAATTTAAGTTTTATTAAATATTTTATTTTAAGTTGTCTAACTCAAGAGGTTTTCTATTGGTGATGGTCTGTCCTTTTTATTGTTTACTAGCAATAAGAAGTTTCTTTTATTATTTTGTAGTTTTCGGTTTTGACAATTTTGAAATCGGTTTATTTTGTCGTCATTTTTTTTTATTTAATTTAATATATTTAATGTAATATATTTTAGGGAAACATACAGCAAAACTTAGTTTATAGTTATAAATACATAGTTATTCATTCGGCCAATTACATGAATCCACTGTTTAACAATTTAATTGAATGGTAGGTTCACCTACACATAATTACATAAAAAAGAAAATGATAGTTTTTGCATATTTACACTGATAAAAATATGTATTAATTAGAATATGGGTTTTGCTAGAGTTATTATGATAAACATATATAATTAGGACTTTTACCTTTTAATTACCTGTATGAGACGAGTACTTATATTTTACTTACCTCGTTTTTGAACGAACTCTAAGTACAATTAAATATGTCTAATTCCGAAAGATGAGTGTTATATTCATGACATATTCTGTGAAATGTTGCGTTTTAAGCATAGTTTGTGTTTGTTTTATGCAATAAAAAAAGATCTGTTCATCTAGTAATTCGTTGGGATACTCTAAACTGAACACTTTGTAGAAGCTCTGGACAATCTATTAAATTATTGAGTAGTTTATATAGGAATACAGCATCAAACACTTCCTTCTGATATCCAAATTGGGAAATTGGTGTAAATCCTCAGCTTCTTCTTCCAATATAATCCATAATAAGATATAATCCACTGTATGACATTATTTTTGCAATGGTTTAAGTTTCAATATTTTCTTCTGGACAATAAGTAATACAGTAAGTTAACTTCAGATGTTAGTTAATCACCAGTAATTATTTCGTTTTGAGTTGATTCGTTTAAATGTCGTTTAAATGCCAAGTAAATGCTACGCAATTAATAATAATTATGTTTCAATACCTAGGAGCTCATCGCGTTATGGGGAGTTTAATTCGACCTACCCACTTATAGCAGTCGTTATAGGCGACATTGTTCGACTGATGTTGGTGCCTGAGCGGGGGATGATGACGTCATAGAGGGGGTTTGACGCCGTGGCATACTACCCATAAAGTGATAGGTACTATCGAGTGACTCGTTGCATGAATAATAAAATTAAGGCCACATGCCTGCTGTCTAGATAAAAAATATATTTTAGCTTAAAAAAAAAATATAAATAAAAAGTTGTGTACTAAAGAAAAAAAAAAATACTTTTACAAATAAATACTCGAAATAAAAATTTGCATTTCTTCTTTATCATTAAATACTTTAATATTCGTTCTTTTAAAATTCTGATAATTACACAATGACATAAAAGATATATTACAAATAAAACCCACTATAAAATCAATTAATAAAAAGACAATAAGTGAAATGACAGATAAATGAAAGGATTATTGAGGGATTAGGAATATTGAGGAGGAGGAGGAGGGAATGGGGAGGATTAGGAAGGGAGTCAAGTATAAACAAGAGTATTTCTGTAAATTTTAACACGAAGCGTAGCAAGATATTCAAAAGTAGGATTTTTATTTTTTCAACATCTTTTTAAAAAGAAATTGTAGTTTTAGTGTATACTTGTGATAATACCACAGTTTTTCAAAAACACAACGTGGAACGTTTAATCCCTTCACACTTTGTGACAATATTTTCAATTTGAAGTTTCCAAGGCAATTTATAATGAAAAAAGACAGAAAATTTTGTGGAGCATCCAACAGTAATCAGCCATCACGTTGATGTTCCATCTCCCCCGGGAACTGAGTTTCTTCTCCTTGATGGATACTTTATCTTGCTCTTCACTAACAGAACCAAATTTCTTTAAAAGTAGTCTAAAAGGAAATTTAGAAAGTGCTCTCTTAAGCTGACCGAAAAACACGAAATTAAATATTGTATTGTACTAGTACGTAGTATAATGAGCATTTAGAGTGTAAGTAAAAAACAAAATACCTTTACTAAAATAATTTTACAAGGATCTTTTTAGATAAAGAGGTTTTATTTGTTACGATACTATATAGAAACAAAGAATTCACTATAACATTGAAAATACAACAATATTGAAATAACGATTTAAATGGCCTTTACTCAAATCCAAGCTCTATGATCACATCACGGCCAGCGCAACGCTGGAATGTGCGGTCTCGGATACGCGTTTGGGAAATACTCGTATATACCAATGACAACACGTGCAGGTGCACACATAAAAGGTTAATAAAAAACTAGTTTGACCCTTCGAGTTAGTTTGAGTAGGTAATTTTATCGTGTACGATTTATACTCGTATCATGGCCGAAATTGCGTTCCTTAATTAAGTTTATAAAAATATTTTATTGAAAGAAATATACATTATCAATATTTATATTATAGCTTAGTCTTGAATAAGTATTTAATAGATAATATTTATTTACAATACAGCGCTAACATAATTACACCACTACGAATAAAGTCTGCCTTAGTACAAGTATGGCTCAGTTAGGTCAGACTTTGTATTTTCTATATTAATAAGATTTCCACATATATGATTTGGATTTTAAATTATATTTTAGGTGGCGATATGTATATTATATATTTATTTCATTGTTCGGCTATTTTTATGAGACAATGTAAGAAACTACATACATTTTTTTAATACAGCTAAATAAAAGCTTATTGATGGATTCAACGAAAATAAACAAATAAATGAATTGCCTTATCGTTTTTTGCTCTAGCCCTCGTAACAAAATAAAGCTAAAATCATAATAGTCACTTTTGTATATGACATTAATTGGTTGTATTGTGCTTTTAGTCACGCCATTTTGTTTAACGCCTGAAATGTCCTTCATTTGTTGCGTTCTTGTCTGTCGCGTGACGCGCCACACAAAGAAACATTTTCGGCGAAAAGGAATCGATAGACCTTCGATTTTTCGGAAAGTCCCACAAAGTCTATCATGACTCAACTTTCAAAACTTCAATACATTTTCCTACTAACTTTGATGTAAAATAAAATACTCATTAGGGTCTAAATTTATCTATCAAATGGTAAACCTAAAACCAAATTTACATATTAGTAGTAACAAATCAGACTAATATATTAAAATGTAAAGACTAAATTAAAATGCATTAGAATGTAAAATGTAGAGAAGAGCATGTAAAAACGAGATAAAAATTCATCGTTTCATCTTCATAATAAAATTCAGAGTCCATCTGTCGCATTACATGCCATAGTAAAACTTCAATTGCCCTCGACTGTACCGATCACTGTACGTATGTCTCTGTATGATCCTATGTGAAGTTAGAATGAAGGTGGTGAGACGGTGTCTAATCCTGGAAAGTTTCATCTCCTTACACTGCTACTTCCTACCACTATCATATTTTGTAGTTTTGTAGGGATATTGCGAATCGCTGTCCACAAAAAATGCATTTTTCAAGTCACAAAATAAAAGGAAATATAAATAACCTTTCTTCTTTACCTTCATTGAAAATTGTATGGGTTCTAATTATTTTAAAATTTAAGTAAACTCGCTAGGAAAGAGAAGGACTAAACTAGTTAAGGCCTTTATTAAATAAAAAATAAAGGTATTTTTTTTTTGCAATAATAAATCATAAAATTTTTACAACATTGATAGATGATGGCTTACTTAACTGAAGTTATACTTTCATATAATAAAAAAAAATAGATAAATTAAAAATATTGTTTTTATTATGGTATTACGTTTTGTTTATTTTGAAACCAACGGAGCCTTAATAGCAGTTGAAAACGGTTGCGGGGGGAGGAAGCAGAGGGTGGTAAATAGGTCGGTTGTTTAGTAGATTAATGTCATAGTATGTACCTACCTCTTTTATGGGTAGATAGTACATAGATATGGAAATTACACCTAAGTACGTGTTCTCGAGGCGTATTCGCCGCTTGCATTTTATTTTTTTTCTGTTCACACTAATTATACTAGTGCTGGTAAGAAAGATGAATGGAAGCAAGTAATTATTATACTATTCCGATTCGTAATAAAAACACTAATAAGTATATGTAAATATGACTGAATTTAACTTTTAAGCGTATAACAAATGAAATTAATTAAAGTGATTTATACCCATATTGTTAAAAATCATAAATACTATACACACTTACGGTTTAAAAAATACGTAAAAATATAAAGATACTCGAAATATATATATATATACATCATAATAAGTAAAAATAATACAATTTACCCTTAATTAATCCTACACAAAAAATCATATCGATTTACTCGCAATTATACTTTTAGTATGTTGCCCATTCTCAATTCAAATCGAATGTGCCGAGAAATAGCAATTTTTGCACAAATGCAGAGGTGATGTGACCCGATGGCAGCATCCCCTTCTCATAGGCACCGAAGTTGTTGTCGAAACTGGTGAACTAAAAAAAAGTGAACCATAGATTGTGGTTGGATTTTCTTCGTTAAGTTGTCTACATATCTGAATGTTAAAAAAATGCGGATTTTACAGGTTTTTAAAGGCGTTACGAGATATATCCACAAGAGATATGAATAATTTGTGTATTTCCACCAAAGATAATTGTTTATTTTAGGGAATTAAAAAAAACAAAACCACCATGTTTTTGAAATAGCATTTTTTTGAAGTCACCCACTTCCAAAATCACAAATATCCCATATAAAATAAATACAGTTTTATGATGAGAATAAAGTGGATTACCTAAGCGATTTGAGATATATGGTATAATAACTTAGAAATAAGGTAACAAAATTAGCCTAAAACTGGAGACCTTTTTTAGTTTTTAAATAAGAAAATGATAATTTATACTAAAAGGAAAATATGTTTTTGTGTTATTATTTAAAATAATGGATTTAAATAACATATCCCTTATTTAAAAAAAACAACTAAATGCTATCAATATTTCATACAAACTGGTATGCCGCGGTTTGTGTTATAAGCGCTGTTATGCCCGCCATAGAGTTTTCACCTATTAGTTCATCGTGCAAGGCTTCTTTTGGTAGGCAATAATTTATAGGTCAGAATCGTTTAAATGGTGTCCTTTGTTCACGTAGTTTTCTTAATTTGAGGCCTTTCTCACGAGGCACAATGGATAAAATATCGAAAGTAATTAATTGATCTGCTATTTAAAATTTGAGTGCTAAAGAAATAATTGACGTTTATACACGTTGTCATCTTATAAATTCTCCACGATTCTCAGTATTATCCGTGAATCGTCAATGGAATGCATTTAATTATATGAATCCAATGATTACACAATCACAACGAGTTGGGAAACTGGTGATCTTGGGAAACTTGTTTTCGCATTGCCATGTGCACTTGACGCACTCGACCGGAATGCACATTGCACACTATCGCAGATCCTTAAGTTTATATAAATATGGTCGTTGAACCGTAGAATATAGCATTGATATTTAATGAGACAGCAGCAATACCTTCCAAATGCTTAATCAGTATGGTATTACAGTTTCAAATATTTTTTTTTTGGTGCATTATTCATAATTTAAACGTTTCACGATAACCGTTAGAATATTACAAACAAATATACCGACAGTGCACAAAGTACAAACTATGTAACCTAACCTTTATTTTTTTACCATTTTTAATCCGAAACCCAAAAAATGAACTGCTGAAATCAAAATAAATGTTATAATTTAACGAAATGTCATTACTCATATACGTATCCATCTTTTGTGTGCTTAATGTAATTTATTTCCGATGTTTAAAAAATTACTGAGGTTCCATGATGTATTTTACCTAAAAGTATATATTTTTTTTTATTTCATCCATTTATTTATACAAGAAACATTATAATTGTCCTGAAAGAATTTTGGCTGCCAGATACACAGATAATAATCAGAACACAGGATAATAATCTGAAATGTGCGTAGTGTCCTAGAATATGGCTCCCAAATTTGGAATCCGATTCTTCTCGTATTCATAAGGTCAAATCCTTAGCTGAAAGATGGGATAAAGCTGATGCTCTATATGCATTCAAAATAATATAGTTCTCTACTCGAGCTAATGAGTCTCAGTACCTTCACGTGTGACAAGAATAAACGATTTGCTAGACGTCCCACATCGTAGGGTTCATTTTGCCAATTATGGGCTTAATTAAACCATTTATAGAATGTGTTCAACCTTTAATTTAAAATATCCAGGAATTGATATATATAACGTTAACGTGGCGTTTAAAAACTTATCCAAAACTAAACTTTAACATGAAATTTCCCTTTTCTCTCCCTCCCCCTCTCTTCATCTCTCTTGCAGTTTTTAGGTTAAACACTAATTTATACTCACTTGGTGGAAATATTTAATTGGTTTTATTTTATGCTTATAAGTGGGTACCATTGTTTTCTCTGGTACCATTGTTACATAACTGTTTTATTTCCCAAATAAAGATAAATTAATAAAAACATCGTTGAAACCGTGGTAGTCTAGTAGTTGAGGCGTTGAACTATTGACCCAAAGATCGCAGGTTCGAATCCGCATATGGTCATACCATTTTTAACGCTTCATTACCACCATCTCCCCTGACTCTAAGATAGGCATATTTGGCCTAGTTGAGTATGAGTAGCAGTTATTTAAAAAAAAAATGTTTATAGTATAAAAATTAAAAATAAAATATATTTTTATATCGATTTCTCCAATGTACTTATTTTCTCCTTTACAGGTAATTTCATTCACATTGACACTTTCAACGACTCATTAAGATAAAATTCCTGTGCAGGCATTCCGAGATAATAACAATTTTGCTATCGTAAGTTTCTACATTTAGTATATTTTTACGATTTTTAACCATCACTTTATCATACACGAACATTCCGAGGCACTGTACTTAATACATTTAGTACCTATTATATGTAATAACTTGAGAAGGTCATTTTTATGCCGCTAACCTCAGTCAAAACCTGAAGGCTGCGAGAATGTAGTAGTTCTTGTCGTGACAGCAAAGCCAAGACTCAATCTGTATCTGCTTCTATTGTTGAAGTAAAACTACTTTAGATACACCTTACACATCTTTTTCCTAGGCAGTGAATGAATCTAATGTGACACGCTCATTCGGCTAAACTCGGAGGTGATGTGCTCATTCGGCTAAGTCGGTGCGCACTTAGCTGTAACGAATATTTTCTTATTATAATTGTGCGATGAACTTTATTTGGTGATTTATTATGCCAAATGTAATAAACGGAATTATACACACACACTGTTTTTCTGTATGGATTGTGTTGTGAGAAAAACCCAAAGGCGTTTTCGACTAAAACTCCATACAAACGCATTCCATATAGCGACTGTTTAGTTTTTCTAAAGTTTGATAGGACACACGATATTTTAATACAAAAACACACAAAATGATAACAAAAAAGAATAAAAATGCTTGTTTATAAAATCAATTATGCCACTGTAGTCTTATTTTCTCGATTCCCGTATTAAGTTAATAAGATATTTACTTGTAAAGTTTTTATAAAATTTATGAAAAAATAATGTTATTATATGATAAAACAATATCCAATATTCTTTTCTTCTATATATAATTACAAAAACCAATGTTACGATACTAAATCTTTTGAATGGAGAAGTGACCGGGTTGCGTCTTCAACCGTCTTATGTTGAAAAATTATTTGTTATTATAAAAGGACTCATCATATCTGTGTATGTCTTTAGTTTTGTTAAACGCATTCATGTAGTGATAACATACGTTGTAATGATTACACGCCTTTAAATATATTTTCATTTGCATAAAACGGACGTACAAATAATAGACTAAACTAAACAGTAAAAAACTGAACTGAAAAAAACTTTAATGATTATTTCTCGGCAAGCTAGTTCACAATAAAGAATATTTTTTTACTAAATTTTAAAAAACCGCCCTCTTTGACGTAATTCCGTCCTTTTTTCAGGATAAAACAGTACTTAAAAAGACGTAGAGAATTAAAAATACTATAAAGTTTAGATAATGTCATTTTATTCAAAATTTGAAAATGGGCGATGTTTTTTGCATAAACAAACTCCACCTTCGAGTCACGATCTGTTCTAAATTTTGTATTGAGACTAAAAACCAACGTTTAGAAAAAGAAAAAAATCTTATAAGATTTTTCAAATTCCCGACTGGGTTAAAATACCCCGTGTTTAATCTCACAATATTTCCATTCCGCCTGGTTCTTGTAGGAGTTTCAGTGGGTATCATCAATCATAACCGTTTTTATCTTTTAGGTATGGAATATCAATATTGATTCAATATAAAAGTGCCAATTAACTGTTTAGTTTGTTATCTTCTTAATTAGCTTTTTAATTCGTCAATTAGATTCTTAATTGAATTCTTAACTAGCTTCTTGGTTAGGTATTTATCATATGTTTTTTGTTATCAGGAGTTCTGTAATTTAAAGTATACCACCAATGTATGCCCTAATATTCATAATATTCACCGTGCAAAGCGGTGCGTGTAGGAGTGAGTGGTTCAAGCATCTATAAAGTTACATAAACATAACGAAACCTGTCAACATGACATAACATAAATATAAATTTGACAGCATGTGATAAAAGCCATTAACAATTTATTTATAATGTCGATGTGACAGGTTTTGGGAATATGTTTTCATTGGCCCTTAAAGACCACGCAAAATTTTAAGTGGGTGGAACTTTACCTTTTGCAACGAAGGTTTCTCTTTTATTATTAGCAGGTTAGTATGTTAGGAAAGTATGTAAAGATAAAGGTCTCTGTTTCAGAGCGCCAATTTGTGTCGCAACTTTTCTATCAAAATAAAATTACAAATTTAGACTTATGCTAAACTATCATTGCATTTATGAATGTCAGGATCCAAACTTTCCTAACTACTGAACCACCACAAATTCAAAAAATACACAAAAGAAAGATAAACAAAAATAAAGTATATTTTATTATATATTATTTAGATGCAAAGTAATTCATAGCCAAGTCCTTGTAAGGGTAAAAGTCAAACAAACTACACGCTATTTTATCTTGTTATCAAATGGTACTTTGTGGATTTATTCATTTTCATTAGAAATTTCTCAGCGTAAACAATTCATTCATTTATATTTTAACAAGGAGGACCCGCACACCGCCTTCGTTTGCTTGTTTTTCTTGGACAAGGAGTGCCGCCATTTTGAGCCTGCAACTAATGTAAAAAATACATTTAAATTAAATTAGATTTGCATCACATGTATTTATAAGAACAAAATTTGGAGAATCGTGGTAACAGCGTGGGATGGACACGAATTGGGGGTTTTCTCGGGTTCCCCGAATTTGCGTTCATGTGTCTGCATCCAGCCACGCCCTCCTGTGCTTCGCTCAGCTATCAAATCTTTAGATTTTTGTACTAATAAATTACAAGATTTTACTCTTGAGCGTGGCGTTTATGGTTTGGAATAACCTGTTGTGTGTGTACTAAATTTTATCAAAAGCGGTTCAGCGTTTAACAGACAGTCAAACTTTCAAATTTCTATTATTAGTATGGATGCCCATGACCTAAATATTGTCTGTCGCGACCATTGTCAAAAGAGACAATGTGCTTAGAGAACATTGTCAATAAATTAGACTAAACTGAATGTGGCCAAATATCATAAAATAATGAAATGACCTGCTGCATTAAGATTATAAAATTTACACTGATGAAATGCAGTAAACGGTAGCAATTTGAGACCACGAATAAAAAGTTATAACTAGTTTTTATTTATTTATTATAAACGCGATGTTCAAAGATCATAATAGTCTAGTGGTTAAAGCGTTGGACTGTTGAATCCGTTTATGATCATACCATTTATAAGGCTTCATTGCCACTCCAGCACTGGCATATTTGGCCAAGTTGAGTAGGGCCCAAAATAATTGTATATTACCTAGGTCATGGCAATTCTTTTATAAAAACAAAGCTGTCACTGCTAAACTAATAAAATTTTCTTTGGTAAAAAATATATTTATGCATGAGGAACGAGTGTGAATGTTTTAATTTAAGGCTACAGCATTTAAAAAAAAATACTCCTAATAATCTTAGATGAACTCTAGAAATTATAATCTGTATTTTACCGTTTTAGTCAGGTGTTTTAGTCACCATACTTCGTAGTCCACTACCGTTACTGAAAATTATGAACCTAATTCGTTCTCACTCACAAAGTTTTTATAGGTATTCTATTTTATAGTTCTTTCATTATTTTTTTTATTCAGATATGGGCAGTAATTATAAAACCATGTTTTTTTTTGTATCATAACATAGATATGAATATACAACAACTATTATTAGTTGTTTTATATTTACGCGGACGATTTCATACATAATAGCAGCGTTGTTTCGACCCATATTGGTTTTCGTAAATAAAAAACAATATGTGCCGACACATCGCTGCAATTATGTGTGAAATCGTCCGTGTGAACTTGCTACATTTAAAGCATAATTCCGTTAGGTCAAGGTTAACATTTAAGTGATCTAAAGTGTTACGTGAGGACGTCAGGATATTTATAGCGGTTGCTGATGCATGACCCTACGACCTACAAATTTCTATTCTTCACAGTTATTGCCTATTGTGAAGAGGTTCACAATTGGCATCGACAACTTCAATGCTACAGTAAAATTTTAAAAACCGACGATAAAAACACTTTTTTTTTTATCGTTTTATCGGATTTTGTTTTATTTAAACACTATCATTATGGATATATTTAAAAAAAAGAGTGATAAAGCACTGCGCATACTTTGTTAAAAGAAGAAACTACCATATTTGAATTACCATGTCGTAGTGACAATTTAAATATGCTAGGGTATTAGAATAAATAGTCCCCAGACCATTTCTGAATACTTAGAGGAGTTTTTTTGTTTCTATTCGAGTAACAAATTATATAAAAAAATATGAGATGCACTTAAAGATTACATATTTTTTTTGGGAACCATGATGAATTTTGATATGTCGTCTTCAAAAATCATGTTTGATTTCGCAGAGCCAATTAGATGTTATCGGGTCTACTGACATCCTGCATACTATATGTCTATAAACATGCAAAATTTAGCTTTATAAATTTAATGTTTGGACTTAATTTAATTTCCGACGACAATGAGAGATATAGTAGTATAATCTCGGAAAAGATTAACATATTCCAATGGGGTTTATACTATATTATAGAAGCATCGTTTAAAATAGATTAAGGTTATTCTAAAATCCCTACATATAAAGATTTTTTTTTCGATTAAAAAAATTATCCCCTTGACGTGTAGCAAGTATAATAAATAGTATAAACTTACTTTAATCATCCTGAATCTTTCCTGGTATCCAACTCCGCAGGGTGCAGCACTGCAAGGAGTCCAGTCGCTCCAGTCGGTGATCATGCAGTCAATCCTCTCGCCTGTATTTTGGAAATTGCCGAGATCATTTCGACCAAAACCGCCTCCAAATTGATTGGCCTTTGTAATGATGCAACAAACAATCGAGATCAATTATTATTAAACCATTTCAAGAATGCACTAAAATCGATAGATAAAATTAAATATTTTAGGTTGATACAATGTTAAAAAAGATGAAATTTACTAATTCTAATATAATGTAATGTGGTCTGGCTCTAATTAGTAAATATGAAAACTTTACCCAAAAAATCATAAAAAGTACCTACATATTTGCAAAAATAATAAATAATATTAAATTAACTTACATACATTTAAATTAAATAAAATTGGCAATAAAACATTGCAGACCTTAACTGTCATATTATGGGAAAATGGTTCCCAATATGGACACATTTTTTTCAAAAATAAATTATATGTCAATTTTTAGTAACTATAATCGTTCAATTAAAATAATAGAATTTTAAAAGTAAGATTGTATCGGCACTAACTCTGGTCTAGTCCATATCTATACCATTTCTATGGATCGTTACATTCAGGGACCTTGTAGCTCAAGCTAAAAATCTTTGGAGTAAATCTAAAATCAGCCATTAGTGCGTTGCGTGGCACATTAATGTCATACGTCGAGAGTGTAGTGCGTATAACTGTTGACACCCGGTTGGCGCGCCAGGCCACAATCAAATTAGTTTGATACTCGTATCCAGTTTCAAAATAGGAGCGGTTTTTTAAAACCTTCCATTTTAGACTTACCGACTTAACTGTAACTTAAGTAACTGTAAGTTAACTGCATCCCGTATGTATGGCATCCCGACATACGGATTTCATGAAAGTACGGCTAGAGATGTATTATACAGTCCGCGGAGCAGATACTACGAGTGTCGATAGAACCATTTAAATGTTAGACAATGTGCGAATATATTTTTCTTTGCCGCTCCCTAACAACATCTAATATATATATTTTTTAGGTGTGTACTTATTATGCACGTGACGTCACGCTATCGCTGACGCCCGCCCCCACCTCCTTTTGTGTGACTACCCCCTCCTTAAAAGCGTGACACATTAAATGGACGACCCTTGACGGTATAGCATTTGAAGTTTTTTTTCCCCTGACTCTTGATTTTTATATGAAACTGCATTGATCTTTCAAAATATGTTTTTAACCCAAAAATTGGAATTAAGTTGTTCCCCTATTTTGTTTTACTCGTAGCTTTTTTTCTTTGAGGGTGTAAAATGTTTTATTGGTACAAAACGGATTAAATCCGTTAAAGTAGGGTTTCAACTTAACGATCTTGTTTTGCTCATAACCTTTTTCCTTGGGGTACAAAACTTTTTATCGGTGGTACATAACTGTGTTATATAAACGAATTAAATTCGTTAAAGTAGGGTTTCAACTTAACGATCTTGTTTTGCTCATAACCTTTTTTCCTTGGGGGTACAAAACTTTTTGTTGGTGGTACAAAATGTTACAAAACTGTGGCATATAAACGGATTCGTTAAAGTAGTGTTCCAACTTAATAACGCCTCTAAACGATTATGTTTGTTTTTCAAGAGCGTCAATTTACACTCAAAAATTCTATCTACTCATTCATATTAGTACTTTTCGAAACGACAGCGATGGACAAACGGTCAAAGAATGTATAGAAGCTTAAAGTCTATTAATCAATTTCAATTAGGCAACACTTTTTTGCAATCTTTCTGCTAAATAATTGCAATATTTAACCGTTAAGGGGACTCTTTCCGGTGGCGCTCTTCTCTGTCTTGCCCGTGCTTTTAAATCGTTCTGTCTCATCTATCGCAAAAACACTTTAAACCGTTGTTCGCAAATTATGACAAATAGAATCCAGAAGGTAGTATCCAGAGACTTGTTGGTTAGATTATTTTTGTTTGTACCTGTTGTCCAAAAAGAAATCCCTGCGATCCGAAGGGCGAATTAGGAATCGGTGCCTGCAACGGTGGTGGATCATTGAACTGATCGTTTGATGCAATTTGAACACTTTTTTTTTTTTTTTGGGGCCCCAATGATTGAGGACTCTGGCCTAGGAGGGCGTCTGTGAATCGAAAGATATTTAATCTAAAAAAAACTGTTTTAAAAGTAACTGTTGGTAAACTGTGTTTTAAAACTATTTGACTATTGGGAAAATAATCTTATATTTTTTAAACCTATCAACACAAACTCACTGATAAAGAACCTCTTTATTTGACCACAACTCAGGACCTAAGTGGAGTTATTCGCAAAATTTCGTAAATAGTGTTTTTTTCATAGATGAAGGAGGAAAATCTCTCATAGTTGTCTTTCTCTTTTCTTCTCTACTTCTTACTTGTCATTGTTTGCGGATCACATAAATGATTTATGGAAAAACACTATTTACGAAATTTTGCAGTTATTCCGAAAATATTTCACTTTTTGTTGCGAGGATCTTTTACGATGTTTGTTATATTAAATTCACCGTTTACACAAACGTTGTAGCACAAATCACACGTGACATTTGTATTAATGAATCCTACCTAGCACATGTGGCAGTCTATGTTATATATATGTGTATTATAATAATTGTGTTATAGCACATCTGCCACTGGTGACTCTCGAGTCGCGGCTAACTTGACATACATTTGATCCCACAAATTCGGTCAGAATTTTCAGGAGGCGACGATATTTTTTTCCAAGTATTTAGGCCAACATTCAATATATAAATGTTAATGTTAGATTAAAATGAGTTAGTTTTAGTTAGTAATGCATCATTATAACCGAGTTTAAACAAGCGTTTACAATTAGACACAGGTATTTGTAACTGTTTAAAAACGAGTTAGCAGTTTATGCTTTGTGGGCGATTCTCTGCTATTGTGTAGCCTACCATTGTTCGGTATTTGTGACCTATGTTTTATATAAATACATCAAATTATTTTTACCTGGAATTAAACAGAAAAGTTTATTTTTTAAATAAATAATCGTATTTTAAAAACTGATTAAATGTTCGGCAGTACACCGCCGCCACCAATGTAAAGTACAATTTTTTGTTTTTATTAAACTATTATGTTATTATGTATACATCTGATATATATTTATAACACATAGGGCATATTTACGTAGTTTTGAGCAAAATAATTAATTTCGTAAGAAAAATCTGACCTGAGCAGAAAAAATGTTAGTCTAAGCAACCTAACCCTACTTCATAAACATCAAATAACTAATTTAACGTTTTTACTTTTGATATCCACGCATCCTAGCCTAAATATTTGATACAAATTAGTAGACTAATAAATGGTTACACATTTTTAATCCAAAAAAATCATTTAGGTTTACCGTGGTCGGATTAGGTTAAGTAACACATCTCGATAATTCGATGAGGGACCATCTACCGTAACACGAAAGACATCTAAAATAAAATACCTACATATTTATTTAAATGTCACAATAATAGTATATAAATCACAGATCTAAAAAAAAAAATAGACAAAGTGTAGAATTTTGAACCCCTCGAACCATGTACATATTGACATATTATTCAATCGAGACGTCGTAACACACTGTTTTTGATCATGCTAATGTCGACCTTAACTCCTTAACCGTAAAAGTGTTGATCGATAGTTGCCGCAGCGTGCGTGCGAGTAATGATTTACGGCCTTGTCGAAATATATTATGTCTAAACTTAGTAACTCTTTATCTCTAAAATACGAATAAAATTAAAGTGTGGCTTTGCTAAGAACTACACTATTATTTTGTCTACAATATGCACTATTTTTCGGGTAAATCGTAAGCTGGTTTATCGACGCGAAACAAAAATTGAATTGAACACATTTTTTTATTTAATTTATATTCCAAGAACGAAAATTAATTTCAATAATCGGCCTCCAAACAGTATAAGATGAGTATTTAGTGTAAATAGTTCTATAAACCACTCGTCTAAATACTTAGTGGTTGAGGAATGGTACATCACCAAAAATGTGAATATTTTGAAGATTTTCCAACGCACATGGGAGCTGCGTACCTTTTATGGTATTATTTTATTATTCATGTTTTTTATAATATATTTTTTCAATTGATGGATTTTTAAAAAGGTATTTGCCTTTTGCGTTAAATAAAAAAAAAAGTCTACATTCCGAGTGCCTCCGTCGCTTTGTTGTAAAAAAGGGCCTTGAAAATATACGTCGCTCCCGATTATGTCATTCTATAAATTTATCGTAGTTGCAATTAATTACGATTCATGGGTTCAGATTGCTACCATGTCTGGGCATTTCCAACGTATTTTATTATACATTCACGTGTAATGCTTGCGTGTCATGAGGTGCTTTAGTATAATTATATTTTATGTCCATAGCGAAAAATATAATTTTAAGGTTATGTTATTCCCAACCTTCACACAAATGTATCACTGAACCTTTTTATATAGGGGCCGTGGGTTCGAACCCGCACATTGTTATACCATTTTTAACGCTTCATTACCACCATTTCCCCTAACTTTAGCATAAAAAAGTTAGCTTAATTGAGCTCAAAATAATTATGTACGACCTAGTTAGCAACAATAATTGTTTTGCTTATTACGGGTTCTTCCAGGTTCTTAAGTTACTTAGATAAGTTTTAAACTCTTATCTGAGAAATAATAAAAAGTTTAAATAATTCTATATCTTATATACTAAGAAAGTTATAGCAAAAATTCACTTTTTTGTAAAACCCCCCCATTCCTACTCCCTGGTTTGATTGGGCGCATTAAAGAACTTGACTGAAATTTTTGTGCCCTTAAATTTTATGTATGAATTTAAAAGATATGTCGATTTTTTCTGGAACCCATTGCAATAGGTAATTTCATTAAAACGACGATGTCAATATATACGGAGGAAGTGTCACCCCGGACAGCCGATATAAAGTTATCGGCCTGAAGCCCATAACATCAAAGAATAAAACATATATGTAGATACTGTGATAGAAGTATGAAAAGAATATATATTATAAAGAGAGAACGATTTTTAGTCACATGTGTTATTAGGTACACACGAAGAGAACAAACTCACACAAGAGCGTTCGTGAATGTTCTGCGTACACACAACGATAAAGGCTAGCATATATCTACTGTGGGTTGGTATTTGTAAATATCGCGATATTGTTTTAAATACCATGTTTCGCCTTCTGGCTCCGAAATACCGGATATCCTGTTCATTCTCTGCGCAAAACGAAAATTTGAAATCCTTGAGTTTGCCGCAGGTGTGCGCGAATAATTTGACAGCCTTGTTTGAAAGGCGCGCCATAGGAATTGATGTTTCGACGGCGCAATCGAGGAATTGAACCGGGCACTTTCGACCGTTCGTTGCGTTGTTGTGCAAACTCAGAACGTATAAAACAAGTCAAATTGCTTCGAAATAAGATTAGTGACATGTTTGCTGAATGCACGTTTATTCTGTTTGGTATTTTATTTATTTACATACAGTACATATAGTATTTCAAATATTGAATTAATATTTCTACCTAACTGGACACTGCCCGTCCTAAGGTAGACATTTAAACATACGCGCTGATCAGGATACAATTTAATATTAATACTTATACACGTATCCCAAGACCATTCCCGATAAAATTCCAACTAATGGCCCTGCAACTTCAAACATGATTTGTATTGTCGTTAATTCATGATTTATCATGGTTTCCGAGTAAAAAAAATGTAAAGTTCACGTGATAATAATAAACCGTCTATTCGCCAGCTGCGATGCAAGTGAATGACCCTTATCGGTCACGGGGCGTTGCGTAGTAAAACGAGATATCGATCACGTTTTGCGACGCATGGTGACAAATTATTTTCGTTTTTTTTAAAATAAATTCTTACTCGTAATAGAGAGCATAAACACCCTTTAAGTCTTCAGGAATGGTCTTGGAACACCAAGTATACCTTTTAGTTTATTTGTTGTATTATAATAAATTATAACATGAAATAGAGATTTACATAATATAAATACCTACACACTATTTCGTATTAACTTTCAAGTTAAAGCTTCATTTGCTCTCGATCGTATATAATATAATAAATATTTTAAAAAATAATGATAAATTTGAATTGCATAAAATAATTAATATATGAATAAAAATAAATATAATTCTGTTAATTTACAGTATTTTTATTATTTAAATCAAGAAATCTAAAATTTAGGGAAACAAAAATGACGTGATATGTTTTAGTATGGTGTAAGGCGTTGTGACAACCATAAAATAAAACAATATTCTCAATAATATGCAATTATAATTTTCGTATTTTCGAGAATAAAAATCCGCCCTACACCAAATATCGCATTGAAATGTTCAAGTTTTCGCCCTATAAACAATTTCATAGACTTCATAAAAATGATTTCACGGCACTCAAACGTAAAATATAAGTAAAATAAAAACATAATAATTTTACAATGAATTAAAATTGACTGGATACAATACACGACTACAAAATGGACATCTACTGTCACATTCGCACGGCAAACTATTAGAAACTTTGCCTCGCCTTGACATCGAACTAGTTGAGTATTCATTCGTTACTATTATTCATTACTAAACTATATCATTTAAATACATTGTTGCTGTATCAGCTACTTCGTTGTGCAAAATAATTTCGATCAATTATATTTTACGTACTATAAGTACGTATCAAAGCACTTGTCTAAAAGCTGTTAATCTCGAATAAGTATCGAAAAAAAAATATCTTTGAAATGTGTTTACTTCAGTAACTGTTATACTCACCAGCTGTTTTATTTAGCCCGGGACTTCCCCGTGTTGCAGGCGACATTTGCTGCTTTTGGAGTCTCGTGTAATGACAATAAGCACAGAAAATCATACAAAAGCTATTATTTTTTTATCTTTTAAAAACTGTAAAATAATAATCATTTTATTAAAATTTACGTTATTCTGATACGGCCAAAGTCTTTATATTAAATCAGCAAAGCGTTTACAGAAGTGTCAGCACCGTCGCGGTCGATGAGATCTGCCTATTAGGATATACACTATATAGACTACAATCCAACGCTACGAACTGTAAGATCATCTCCGAAACGTCAGGATTAAAACATAGGCATGTGTGTAAAAATCCGCAAAAAAAATAACATTGAACACCGACGGCGAGAGTTTAAAATAGGACCATTTTTTTTCAAAGTAACTAGTAAAGTAGCCACTTAATAGATAAAAGAATAAAATATTATCTAGCCCTGCCCCTTCACGCTTCGTAGCTCTAGGGCCGCCCCGCCCGTCCTTCAGTTCAGCACGGCTACTTATTGATTCAAATGAATTGCCGTCGGGCGCCAACCGCCCGCCCGCCCGCGCCTGTTGTTACTCTAGCTGTCCGATTTGATTTTTTTTCCCTCTCTTTATTCACGCATTCTTGTCCTGTCAATATAAACACAACACTTTTTTGTGATATCGCGTCTATTATTATAAAAACAGACAAATGTATCGATATGACACAATATACGGGTGTTTTTAAATTTACGGCACTCCTTTTAGGAGGTTGATCTATATCGACAACTAAACCGGTCTTAAGGCGCTCCGGGACGCATTTGTCCTTGAGATTTGAAAGAGTAGGCTTTATTCGAACATTGACGTGTAGAAAAGAGACGGATATACTCGCCGACCGCGAATTCGTTACATTTGGAATCGATGAAACATGTTTTTTGTATTTAAATAATTATTATCATTTGAAAAAAGTGTTTTTTTTTTATATAATGGCCTAGATTATTATATTGTCTATCTTTAGAAAGAAAAATTAGGTTCGCGTCACTTACACAACTTAAAAGAAAATCGTTGCAAGAAAAAAACAACACTTTCATATTTATTTATTTTCATTACTATAATAAGGTGTATTTCGTTTTTTTTTAAAGCAAAGGACTAAATTAATATATGTAGAATATTGTGGTATTTTTAGTTTTAGCCATTTGTTGGGAATAACTTCAACAAAATGCACCAAAATACGTTACAAAACACGTTTTAGGGACTGGTGGCGCCTTAAAAAACTTTGTTTTTCTTCAGAGTGCTTCGCGAACGACGCTTCGTAAAAGCCTTTGATAGCATTGAGTTGTAATTTAGATTAAGCAAGATAGATTAAGATTAGATTAAAAAAGGTGAAATGGCGGTAAAACACATTTTTTCATCCTTTAAATATTCAAATTGCGTATTAATAAAAGCGTCGCACGCTCTCCTATACAAACAAAAATAATATATAACCACGTAGGCAGCTGGCAAATTGTTTAGCTGTCAAGTGTTACAATTGTGCAGTACAAAAAAAACATTATTTGACAGTAAACTAACGAGTTGCAACCGTGAAACCGTTTAATAGTTGAACTTACCGTAGTGCGCGTGTTTCGACCAGAAAGTAATGCGGAGATCTTTCACTTATTTATGTAAATAAATTCTCCCGACAAATGATCGTAGACGTAAATCATTTAAGTAGAAGAAATATCTTATATCATTTCTATATTTTCCATTTTGATATTTTATGACGGTGGGGCTTAAAAAGTTGGAGGTAAAGAAAAAGGAAACTTCCTTTTTAATTACAAGTGGGCGATGGGGCAATACGGACTAACCAGCCAATGCCACGTATGAATAGTTTCTAGTTTTTAACTAACTCTTTCACTTTCTAGTGGTCATAGATTTGGAACGCAGCTTTTCCGTTAGTGGAGCATTTCTTGTGCCACTCGAGCGCCTTTCAAATGAATCCCTCTGATGCCAATATTTCGTAAAAAAAGTGATATTTCATTAATCCTTAAGGATTTCATATTCATGCCCTCTATCTATCAATTTCATCATAAATGATCATATATCTAAACTGGATCATCCTAGCCTAGCCTAACTGAATTATGCAGTAGAATTGAAAGTCGTTAGTGGTCACTTTGCAATTCGTCTAGGTCAAACGGAACTCTTGTACATATTACCCTAGATGTGTTGATAGCATTAATCGTACAAGTGTGTCGTCTGTAGTTATGATTAGATTAGTAGCTGTTATGACGCTCTGGTCGATTATTCGTGCATTCGTCATTTGTTTTTTGTCAAGTTTATTATTTTCATTTGATCTACCTATATTAAAGTTAATTTTATCACCATTGGAGATTAAATGAAGTAACTAATCAACCAATATATAAATAAATACATTCCAAAATAAGACTCTTACATACCGTGTATACAAGAATGAATCTCGGAGAGTCGGAGATGATCACTCATCCCGTCTTCAGGGAAGAGTCCGACACATCTGTCTGTTGCAAACTATCCGTAGTTTATCCGTGAAAATTTAAAACCAAATTAACTTGTGTTTGTGTCAAGCTTGCCGTTTGAAATTGAATACTATATCCTCAATTATAAATCAAAGCCATTTTTTCTCTCTGAGAAAGTCCTTTTTGCCCTCCATTTCTGTATAGGCGTTATACTTCATTAACTTTTTGAATGACGACAAAAGACATCTTTTTCTGCATCAGAATTGCGTAGCCCTAATAAGACGAAGACCACGACTACACGCCAACCACGCCCTTGTCCTTACAAATATCGATAGTTTGTCGGTGGAAGGCGCCATTATGATGAAAATCGACCCTCGATGCGTGTAGAGGAAAATTGGACTCCGCCCTAGGGTAATAATGAAGAGTGAGTGCTCTTTAACGTGGTGCAGCGTCCTATTTTTTATAGTTTAGGCATAAAAATTTTTTAATAGAAATATTTTTTTTTTCATTGGTTTAAATGGTTATCTTATACAACATATTTTGTCTTTTTTCATTTTCATTTTATTTAAAAAGCAGAGCTACTGCCCACATTTCCCAGACAGAGTTACCCACATTTTACTCTGGTTTCTCAAAAATACGAGTTTTCGGGGAAACTACAACTAAATATGGTAATATAAAACCACATTTCAACCGTGTCGGTAAAAATTCTATTATTTAAATAAAACCGCATTTAAATTGGTTTGTTAATTAAAAATCATCAGGAGAATATAATAACATACCAACAAATGCAAAGGTCAAACGCGTAACTCCTCATTTCGGGAGTTAATAATTCTAGAGTTTGATGAAACCTTAGTCAATTTCAAATGTCAATGAGCTTTACTTTGCTCAGGTACGGCTTCGATGGATATTGATTATCCATCGGAAACGAAGCTTTCGTAACACGATAAGAAAGTCATTCACCTCCCTCGCGCCATTGCCGATACTTTCAAAAAGTTACCGCAATTATGGGTGGTTATATTCAATTATTAATATGCCCGCCTCGAAATTAAAAAAAAAAGATACCTTACAATTTTGACAACAAATAAAAAGTATATCTGCTTGCTAAAACAGTAAACTTTGCTTAAACCGTACGACTTCTTTCGCGGTGTTGAATCAAACGCGAAAGTGGAGTCATTGGACATGCCCGCTAATTTGTAATATAGCGACATTTTTCGTTCATTTCAGTTTTTATACATACATTTATGTATGTGAAGTTACTATCCCCGCCCTTTAGCCGTCTATCAACCATAGCCGTTTAGATCACAGCGAAAGCTGGTCGGATAATATATATATTTAACATTAATATTAACAATTTTATGGTGAATTGAAAGAATGTCATCATACCATTGTAATTATTATTATTTTTTTATTTTAATCTATTCAACCCATCACAAGTTGAAGCCACAGAGAGGCACGAGTAAGGCTGGGGAAATGCCTTTTATGGCACCTGTAGGACCTAGCTGTAAGACGTCAGGTTCTGCTGAATAATTAACTGCTACTAAACAATGTATAGAAGAAGCAGTTGATATTAAATGATAGTTACTGGTGTCATAGCCATTCTTATTTCTAATTAGCTATCTAGATATTCAACCCTAAAACAGGTATATTTATATAATTAAACGTTGTGTCAATAAAAATAAATAATGTTTTTTCTTTTAAAGTATTAAATAAAGTTAATCCAAACTGACAAAATGTTTTATAAATATAAAACATTGTGAATACAAAACGATTAAGCATAAGTACTAATAGCGGCTTAAAATATGCATAGTCATCATAACTTTTTAAGTTTTTATACATGGTTAAAAGAGATTATTATTTTTAATAATGTCACAAATATCGTTAGCGTCAAAGGGTAGTTTTTTCTTTAGTAGAATTTTTTGCTTTTATTGTTATATTCAAGGACCATTTGCTTTTATTACACTCTAGATTTTCACTTAAAACTTAAGATGATTTGAAAACGACTAAAATGAATATTAGACCTTGGATAAGGAGCGATAAAAAATATATTAATTAATTGATTTTTGTGCTGATGAATGATCAATTTTTCCCACTATTAGGACCACTGGTTAGTGCTATAAAAAAAGTTTACTTATATAAGTTTTAGACCCTTATCTGAGAAATAATAAAAAATTTAAATAATTCTATATCTTATATACTAAGAAAGTTATAGCAAAAATTCACTTTTTTGAAAGTGTACTTTTGAAACAGTACTTTAGGTACTATTGCTACGTTCAATATAATATTGTGTTAGACCCGCTCAGATACTCCAACGGACAGCTCTCAAACCCCCGGTCAACAGCTGATCCAGAAAAACAAAGAAACCTTTTCCTGTGGGCGAATACGAACCGAAAAATAAGCATAATAAAATAATGTATATTTGTTTTTTTGTTAAAGAACTGCTATGACCTAGGTCAAATATAAATATTTTAGGCTTTGCTCAACTAAGCCAAATGCGCTTGTTCTAGAGTCGGGGAAGATGGTGTTAATAAAACCTTAAAAATAATATGACCGAGTGCGGATTCGAACCCGCGACCGCTGCATTATTAGTATAACGCCTTAACCTTTAGACTACCACTTCGTTTATAGTTTTAGCGTTTAAAGCTTACATCGGACAGACTGGCATTTGGGCTTGAGTGCTTTTATATTGCTAACGTTATTTTCTGTTTATGCGATTGTCGAAATTGGGACGGTTTATCCAAACAAAATTCCTGCGAAATTTAATGGTCCTATATAAATGAGGTTTATTTAGGTCATTAAACCCACCCATTATCTTTAGATCTGGAATAACCTTTTGACCTACAACGTTCGGAATGCTTTTGATACACGCGATGCGTTAGTGATAATAATTAATCACAAAGAAAGCCGCTAACATACTGTTCATTATTTAATTGCTTATAATAATTGCCTTGACTATTTATAACATTTTAGGCACTGCTACTAAGCTAATTTACTTGTTCTAGAGTCAGTAGAGTAGGTTCTGCGAGGTTCTTTAAACTAAAATCACATGATAATATGGAACTATACTCTTTTTTTTACAGAAACTTCATAAAATGTCTATATTCTAAACAGATAATCTATTTTTATTTTTAATTCAATAATACATTATTTTAATTCTTTAATATAAATAGGTACAGATAATATTTTATATATGAATTTCTTATTATGTTAGTACAGGTTCCCAAGTGCCTTAAGACGGTGGCTGTCTTCAAATTGTATTGGGGTTTATTAAAGGGCAGTTTTTTATTTTTTTTTATTTTTGACCATTTATAGATAATGGATAAACGACAACGTTACTTACTCGTTACATTGAAATTATGGATACATTTTTTAAATTATATAGTAATAATATGAAAAACAATATTAACACCGATTTATATTTATTTATTTATACACATGTTAAATTATAACTACTTAGAAAATATAATAAAAATGATTTTACGCGTATCTACACACAACTAACTTCATACAATATAACAATATCGATTTTAAAGGATACGTTTTATTTGCAAATGTTACTTAATAAACTGTAAAACTCTTCTGAAGAAAGAGAATTTAACGCTGATGCAAACCAGCGCCGTTCGCTAGAGTGTGTGTCCTTGAGCATAGGAATTAGATGTACTTGTGAGCGTCTTGGCTCACAGGTGAAAAAGACAGCGAGCAGGTCGGCCACTCCAGACCTTCCGCCCTATCACTATCAATTATCTATCAGCACAATTGCGTATATATATTCTGCTTGGCGGTTGGTTACATAGAAGTTTTTCCAATATTTTGTTTTATTTAAATTGTAATATTTACCATACTATCGCGAAGGTTTAACCTTAACTCTCTGAGAATCATCGGTTTAAAATTTGTACCACTTTTTCTAAGCCCGATTTGTAGCGGTGGGCTAATAAATTATCAGCCCACTTACGATTATATTTTTAGCTTTGCTAGCGCTGGTTCAAGAATTAAACCTGAACGTTGCTGACGGGCATTTGAAAAAATATGTTTTTTTTCGTCATAGGAAATTCATAATAAAGTAATAAAGCAAAAAAATAGATTCTTTTAAAACATATTAATATAAACGAGTGCTATTATAGTATTTAATAAACCTTTACGTATTAATGTGACGTGAGGTATGTTTCTTATGACAGATTGAATCTGATTAGAGTGTAAGGTACACATGACACACCACCACACACACACACACACCACATGACATAACACACACCATTCACTCATTCACCTAGTCATCATTGACTCATTGCATCTAAAACTGTACTGGGACGTGTTTTGTCCATATTTTCAAACGGAAAAATGTCTTATATTCTTTATCATCAACTCATAAAATCAACCGAACAAGTAGCACCGTTTATTTTTCTATTTTCTAGTGCTACGTAGTATTGTAGTATTTATACAGGCACCTGAATTTGCTGAAAATCACATAAAAATTTATGAAAAGGAACGTAATTTCTGGTTTAGTTGCATTAGACGCTAGAAAAAGATAACTAGCTTTTCAGTATCAGCGATTAAAATTAAAAAATCTAAACCAAATGCACCCATGATGGTTAGACTGTGACTACTGAAATATGTACGAGTATATGGGGGAAACCGAGATGTGCCAGGTCTAGCACCACCACAGAGAAAGCAGAGCAAATTAGAAATGCTCTATCGTCATTTCCTCTGTGCCTTGGTAAGGAAAAGAGCGAATTTTACTGTTGGACTGACAGCTTGGTTAATTTGTCATTGTCCTAAGATTATTAATTAGTTTATCTTTTAGAGCGCTGATTAAAGCACCTGAGCTAGTTAGGTGAGATGATGGCAATGAAGCGTATACAATATTATTACTATAATGTGCGGACTTGAACCCGCGACGCTTTAACCGCAAGATGAAAAAGTTTCTACTTATGAACAGTTCGAGCTCTAAGAACAGTTGAGTAGGAGTCGTTTCCTCACTATCGCCCTTACATTTTACGATCTTGAATCTTGATTTCCGCCATCGCTTATTTCAAGAACGCAATTTCTATTTATGTTTCGCTAAATGGCTCGCTGGTTTCCCGGCATAGATTTGTTCAATTTAGAAAGCTCCATTATTTATATTTATCGTTTATTTTAAATGTTCATAAATATGCTTTATTTTGTCATAACATATAACTCTGATTACCATTTTTTAATTAGATTCCTTGACCTTTAACGTTTCATAAATGTTTAAAGATTGTTTGGTTTAATAAAACCCGAAACACAATTTTGAAAGCTATATTGAATGTTATGTAGATTACTAATTTTACTTCTCATTCCCCACAGGCAAGGATATTTTTATCAGACGAAAGTTAACCCCTAACTTTTTCGACTGATATTAAGATGCGTTTTGAGGTCCCCTGAATCCATTTTGACCGTTTTTAAATTGATGTCTGTATCCCTGTGAACACTATGCAACTAAGCGCAGCAACGAAATTACTTCAAATTGGAGGATTTAGTCAGTTTTAGCACCGTTCGAATATTTACACTCAATACTAACTGTCGCACTTATCATTCATTTTTGGTCATCATAATGGATCTTTCAGGTCAGAAAATACGGCGATGACGTAGCCGCCATCGACAAAGCAGAATTGGCGGGAAAAAAATAATATTGCCAACCCATCGATTGTAAAAAATCACGGCTGCAGCTTGGTTTATCTAGATTCAATACATACGTTTTTCGGAGATGCCAACCGCATCGTTAATTAATAGTAGAACGTAAACTTTGAAGGAGCAGACCTTGAAGGGCCTTTGATAGGATAAAGTACCTAAAGGAAATAGCCACAACTTGGTCACTTGACGGATTCTATCCAGATATCTTTAGATTTTTAGATCAATATGTCAGTGCCTCCGGAGTCATTTAATTATAGATCTTAACTGATCTAAATCCGTTCAAGATCAATTTGACATAAAAACACGAAGAAACAAGCCTGCTTAGGCAATTGACACCGTTTTGATATGTTGTCGTCCCATCCTATATAAAAAAAAAAAAAACTTCAAGTGTGTTAGATTCCGTTTTTCAAAACGCATTTGTTCTTGAGCCTTCCAAATGGTGATAAATGATAATTATTTTAATATGTCATAATTCAGTGTTTGTTTCTAAATCTACATTTACAACATTATTAACACCTTATAATTGAAATCGGCAAATAATGTGAATCGAATGTTGGCTCAATATAATAACGAGCACTTAGTACATATAATAAAAAAAAAATCTAAAATTATTTACTAATCTGGAAAAAAGTGCTCGCAGATGTGTGTAATCGTTCACCATTTTTAAGATTCCCAGAAATAAGAAACACTACCAACAATAAATAGGTGACAGTTGTTGATATAAAAAAAATGACCGCGAATTTTGAAAAAGAAACCTTGCTGGCCTTGAAATTATTTGAATTTACCATATTTTCGAGTTGAAAAAGAGGCACATGTTAAAAATAGATATTTGTGTCATCTTTAAATCGCTTCAGCCCAGTGTATTTTTATCACCTTTTAGTTAGACTGTGGTAAAAATAAAGAAACATACGAGTGTGTTGCCTACGTGCACATTTCAGTCGTCCTTCATTTTCTTCTTTCAAATTAATGGCCTTCATAATAAATGATTTTCGCCAGTGTCAAGTAACAATAATAAATATAAAAAAGAAAAGACAGATCAATAATTTGCGCAATAAATTTAAGAAGTAGTTAAGAAATAAGGAAGAGAAAAAAATAAAAGGCAAATAAATTCTCTGAACGTAACCGGTCTTTTGAAATAATATGTCGTTGCTGGGTAAATATTTGTGCGGCTTACCCCTGACAACGCCGCATGACTCCATGCATTCCTCGTTCGTCAGGAAGTTGTTTTTGTTTCCACGGCAGCCGAAGTAGACGAATGGCACACACATCAACTTCTGGCTGTTGAAATGCCAACGGTTGAACACCCCGCGACATGGGCCCGCGTCGACCTCTTCCATGCACACCTCTGGAACATCAAATAGAAGACAATATTACCAGGCCGCACAAACACACTCTCCTACGCACCCTCACTCACAACAAACTACCACATCACACACTCACGAACGTATTTCATAATAATACGCCAATAGTTAATAGTTATATTTTACGAAAGCTTTGCTGTAATCCTTAACCAATGTAATCTCATAAGTCCTCCTACTTACCAGACCATACGAGCGAGTACATCATCTAAACGGAAAAACTCCATTTGTTTCGAGTAACTATGTTCAACAGCATTTGTCTTTTAAAACGTTTGGGAATGGTGCCAGACTAAATAAACATACATCAATTAAATTCAGCGCTCCGACATTTCTCGTGTCTGTTTGATCATCCTGAAAGTGGTAGGGTCAAACCAAAAACCTTTATTTTATTTTGGCATTAGCGTGATAATAAACAGTTATTGCAAACCAGCAACTGCTGGTGAAAAATAGAATAGCATATTCTATGAATCTGATACACAAACAACCGACCGAGCGCAGAGCCCAAGAGCTGCATGTAAAACACGCAGATTAAAAATTTTCATTGTTAGACAATTTTTCAGGAAAGTCCTTTTTTAAGCAGGTACTAAAATCAGCAGCGGCTAGTCAATAGTAAATAATAATAATATTCATTCATTCTATGAATACCAGCAATTCGCAGAAAAAAAACTACACTGGGTAGTTAAAAGGTTCGCGAAGTTAATATTTAAAAGTAATGGGCCGAGAACGCTACATGCAACTTCAAGGGGAAATCTATTATGCTTAATATGATTGCCAATGATTAATTAAAAAGGATACGAACCGCGCCCACTATTATTTTTTGTAAATGGTATTTAACGCTTTGGCAAGGTCTTTAAAAACTGCTATACATTTGTTAGTAAATTTTCAAAAGCATACTGTGCAAAGTTGTACCTCGATCTTGCATTAGGTGTTCGATAAGGTAAAGGACTTTTACGGTGATTCACTAGCAGATGAATACATAAGATAAACGTTAACTCAAAAAAAAACTCACGTTTAGCTGTTCCCATGTCAAATGTGCAGTCGTCTCCTTCAGAACATGGCCTTTGTTGTACCAGTTCCAAACGAGTAGAACATTTCTCCTGAAGCCCAGGTTCCACTAAGAGTAATCTAGACCGCATCTTCACTCCCTAATTAGGAAAATTTAGAATAAAAATAAATACTTTAAATACATATATTCCTCTTGAGGAGAGGGCTTACCAAGATGGTGAATATCGGGCGCCATTTTATCAGAACCGAAAATCCAACGTTAAAACCTAAAATGGGGGTTGCGTAATATATACGAGTGTATATTATGAAAATAAAACGAGTAATCAATTTGTTTTGTCCTGAAGACAAGATATTTGATCATCCGGATTAATCGTCATACACCGATTTATTTACACGAAACATCAATTTTAAGATTAATCGGTGGATTTGTTGTTATTTAATAGTATACATTCAAGTGTTATGATTTCAAAAAGTCTAGATGTACCGAATAATTTAAAAACAAGGGAACGTATCGTTTAATCTTAAATATAAAAAACGCTTTTAACAAAACTTAATCAGGTGCCACCGCCGAACAGACTTTGTTACTGCGGGTCGCACTTAAAATCGATATGGATACAATAAAACAATAAAAGGTTTCGCCATTAAATTATTATATTATTAAAATTTATAATATTTGGATCGCATATATCAAAAACCCGACTATCCTATATTATCTTCAATACATCTTCTATTTTTCTGACAGCTGAAGTTGCGTTCGATATAGCCCAGACACGAATCAATTTAAACATTCAAGTGAATTCTGGCCGTTTTACGCAACTGCTACCGAATCGCCTTTACCAGCTAAATATTGTACCAATGCTTACAATATTTAGCTGGTAAAGGCGATTCGGTTACAACGATATCTTATGAATTTATCTATTTTCTCGTTCTGCAGCGAATTCTCTCGAAACTATTATTCTAGATACTGCTGCGATTCAATATTGTACAAAAAATCCGTATTAGAAAAGTTGCATGATTTGACAGTTTCTTTTTTGGAATGGTTTATTACGCTCTGTTATAGTACGTTCGCGTTGTGCGTTCTTGCAACAGCACCAAAATAATCGTTATCGTAACAATTTCTACCGATCCGTAGTGCAAATCCGGTGCTATTGGACCGAGCGAAGATTAGCGGCAACCCGCATATCGAGACAAGAGCACTTCTCCCAGGCGACTACTGGCAATTGAGTCTTTAATGAAAATACCCATAATAATTGTGAAGCAAGGGTCAACGCTTCTTTAATAGAGCAGCGCAACGTCAAAGACATTGATCTGATATAGTATTATTGAGACCGGGAGAAAGCAACTTTGATATTTGAATACACAGAGCTAAGGTTCGTTTTCACTCCGCCCTCCTCATAGCAGTTTCAAATAATCACAACCTAATTTCAATGTAATTCTGTGTACAACAAATCCCGACGGACACCATTATGTGTTCCATAATGTTTTTAAAGTTTTATTTTTACAGGTTGTAAGCATCATTAAAAGGGGTGATATGACTGAAAAAAATATATAAGAATACTTGAATATTACTCATTATATATATTTAGATAATTGGGTTATGAAGGTATTTAACTTATTTCTTATATTTGACGATTGTTTTTTATTAGCGGCAAATCGTCTGAAATGATAAATGACACAATCCTTTATTACTTTTTTACTACTTGATAAAGTTTTATTGCTTTTTTTTATAAAGCGATATAAAGCAAAATAAAGGTACTAAATTATGTTTATAAATGAAAAGTGTTTTTTTTTCACAGGATTAAATTAATTCTCTACACGAGGGAGTAATTATAATATAACACTCTTCAATTATTGATAACTATAAATACGTCTTTAAAATCGCTCGTAAATTTACATAATCAATGCGCTCCATTTTAAAGCACTCTTGCAATTTCTCCTTACAGGCTATTAATAAACTGTTATTTAGATCTCAAGACTTTTCGAGTTGAAATAAACAACATGTTATATTTGTATCTTATCTAATTTCTCCCTAATTATGCCCTTGTACAATTTGCATTACACAATAACATTGATGTTATGATTCACTTTAAAATAGCTTACCTTTCCACAGCTAGCAGAACATGGGCTCCAGTCGCTCCATTCTGTGGTAGGGCACATGGGGTCCGGTTGCTCCAAGTCGCTTTCCCCGCACGCGGGTTTCATACATTTGTCTTTTTCAACTGTGAAAGACGAGCGAGCATTATGAAAGCATCCTAAATAAATCGAAAAAGGGTAACAAAAATATCCAAATCTCCTCTGCCTTCAATGTGAACATCATCGAGCAGCATTAGTGCCGAAAGTTTGGCACATGTAATAAATGCTAACTCGCAGTTTAAGATCCGGATATTTGGAACGTCATCCGGTTTTGCTGTGTTCACGACTATCTATGTTTCAAAATAGTACAGTATGCCGGTCGAACAGCTGGATTAGTCGGGTCGACAATCGAGTCGACCGTACGCGTCGTCCCTTTTTTCTTACGACCGTCGCGGCGTCGTCAGCGAATGAAAGAGACGCCAGCTTCGAGTCGATTATCGATTAGCAGCTAGATTATCGATTAACCCCAGTAAATATATTCTTCTTCAAAACTGTGCACTTGTGATAATTATTCATATTGCCCACAGTATTCGCAACAGGTTGTAGGGTAATAAGAAAATGACCTACCTAACTTAATATGTGGACATTTCTTAGGTCCCATAGGGTTGTCGAAATGCCTCCTGCGCATAATGAATCCCACTCCACAGTCGACTGAACACTCTGACCACTGACCCCAGACTGTTGTAACGCAGAACTCGTCTCCAGGGTTTGCGCCTGTTTGGTCGGTACCTAAGTCATCTTCAGATCCTTGTGAGCTAGCAAACATGATATGGAATGTATATAATAAAACATATTTACTGACTGAACTCGTTTGAATTTAATTAATTCTTATTGCCTTCATAATAATTCCTTTATTATTATGAAAGCCGTGTTTGTCTCTCCATAATCTAGTTAAATGTCCATTTGATGTATGATATTCTCATGAAATATTTCGTCCTCAAAATCTCAAGAAATATTCCAGGATAAGTTTCGAAGCTTAGTTCATACATATACGCAATCAACTTTACACGTAAACGTGTATGTTAATAAACGTGTATGTTGGTGTAGAGGTGTAATATTTCTATATCGAGCTACTCTAGCTAAACACACTATTTTTCCTTTTGTTGCAGGTTAGTAGCCTTCGTTTATCCAGTACTATTTTTAAAGTTTCATCGAAAGGTAATTAAACAATTTGACGTTTATTATTTATTTATTTACCAGAATTTTTTCGTTGGGTATAACAAAACAAAAAATGCTTAAGCATACGTTTACTATATATATTACACAGGTTAATGAGATAATAATATTTAATTTCTTAAATATTGATTTATTTTTTAAATACGATCTTTATTTTTTATTTAAATAAGTTTTGTTGGATATTGTTTGGCCTGTAAAATAACTCCCTTATTTCTTAATAATAATTGCAACGTTTTTCAAAGCTGAACGGATATGACGCCTTTGAATACAACAGATACGACCTCTTCATAGTTTGCCTTTAAAGCCCTTAAAATATTTTTAAATATTATTTATCAACAACGATTCTTGTAGCTGTCAATACAAATGGTAACAGAGTAATAATTAAAATTAATAATAATGCTCCTTTATAGCTTTACGTTTAGACTGAAGATAAGATGTTTACACATCATCCTCGAGTAGGTACTTTTTACCTGCTCTTTTTGTGTTTTTTTTTCGAGTGATTAAACTAATGTAAATTTAGTAATGTGTTAGAAAAAGTGAAACGAAAGAAAAGATATATTTAGGCTACTATTTTAAAATCAATCTGATCTACTTATAAAACAGTAAAATTCTTTTTTCCCAGTGACTATAAAAAGGATGGCAGGTTTAAAGCAAGTTAAATTAATAGTAAAAATACATCTTTTAAAAACAACTTTTATGCGTGTACAAAATTTCGTGTCTGTGCTGTTGACCGTCGAGGAGTTCCTTCGTCTGGAGCCATTCCTGGGTGAAGATCAGGTCATGCTTACCATAAAAATGCATTGTCACCGAAACTAAATCAACATGTCAAATTGCAACTCCGTATAGGATAAGAGGAAGTGGTTCTAATTCAGCTTGCAAGATTTGACCCAAACATTGCAAGCTAAATAACGGCTTGTGAAAACGGATGAGACTGAAAGAACATTACTAACCCAGTTAATATTTTAATGTCCATAAAATATTTGTATAATAAATATTTTTAAATTCAAATCTTTGTTAGGTAATAATTCTCAAAATGAACAAATTGTTTAATAATGTCGAAGTAAAAGAAATGTAAAACTTAGAACCACAATAAAGAATCTTAATCTATCTTAGTTAAACCTTATTTTTTATAACAAAAAGGATTGGTATTTATGTAGATATAACATATTTTTTTAAATGAAACCAGTGTTTAATTTCGAAAGTTAAGACAATCAGGTGCCGTTGAAGCTGAAACTAAAATTTCCATTTTCTCCTAAAACTCGCTTTAGGTTTTATGATTTTTAATTGGGTTAGGTATCTCAAAATATGTCACCAAGGTCACTCACCCGCACTCCGGCTCGTCGGCCACGCACATTTCCTTGGAGACGAGTTGGCGACCGCAGCCAAGCATCTGAGCCTTCTGCGGCATCCTGTACTCCCTAGTCCTCATCCGCAGGCCCTTTCCACAGGTCACAGAACAGGGACTCCACTCGGTGTATTCGGTTACACCGCATTCGGCTACAAATTATTAAACATTATGCACACTGTTTGGCAAATCTTCTTGATCTCTGTTTAAATTCTAGTGCGGCACCGCCATATTACAGAAAATAAATGCTATTACAGAAAAGAAAATAAATAAATGAAAATAAATCTATTTCATGGGTTGTATTACACTCAAAACATACACCGGTAAAATTGATAATTGTGCGTTCAGCCTATAGTTATATAAATGCGAATGTCTGTCTGTTATGTTTTCGCGGATAAACTCCTGAACCAAGTTTAATGAAATTTGGTATGGAGACAGCTTGAACCCTGGGGAAGGACATCGGCTACTTTTTTTTTTAAATCAACCCCGAAGAAGGTAAGATTTCCATTAACCAGTATACCAATACAAGATCAATAAACCAGTCAGTTTTTATCAATTGCTTTTATGTTCGAAATGACTTTTAATATTTTTTTTGTAGAACCTAGTTGCAAGACAAATAAAAATCTTTGAAAGAATTCAGTTTTAGTTATTAGAACTACTATTTAATTATAATAAATTACATATTGAGTAATTATGACGGTTTTTCCTAAAGATGTGCGTCAGATACAGATGTTTTTTTGCTATTACTCATACTTCTGCATTTTGAACTGGTTGAAAGCAAATTTAGCTATTATTAAATTCTTACAATTTATTTTGCGATTTGACTTACGTCGGGACGTATCTTCTGTATTTTCAGCAACATCGACGATTTGACCCAAAAGGACCTCTTCGTCGCATCCTCTGGGAATTAACTCTTCCCTCTTTAAATATAACCTACAAGATTAGAAATAAGTATAGTATTGCAGTTACATTAACGTACTTACGAGTATAATAAATAATGCCAATTTAAACTACGTTCAAATCAAAATTTTCCGCATCACAATGCAGAAAACCGAACACATCACCACATCACAAGTTGCATCGCCACAGGATCGAGTAGTCTGCTACTCGATCCTGTGGTGGTGCAACTTGGAATGGATTGCTTCATTTCCTATCTCCATTTGCGCCTGCTGCACTCTATGCCCATTAGATGTTCTTTTTGGATTGCCATAGAAGCGACAGTGACTTATTTTTTAGGTTTGAGTAGATTAAAATAAAAAAAAACATGCAATGGTATCATGACATTCAATTCATCGTAAATTTTAACATAATTTTGCAAAGTTTGACGCGCGCTAGTAATAAAACAACACGGGCATAATATTTCAATTTAATACAATAATAATAATTAATTAATAATTTAATTTAATAATAAATATAATGTGGCACTGAACATTATTTTACATGTTTCTATTTGCGTCCATAGAGAGATGAGTTTATATTAGTTTTAACTGGCCAGTAATAAATAATACGTTCCAACAGCCGTGCTTTCATAATTTTGATATTCGAATATCATAATTGACCTTTCTATCGGACTGTGAATGTTTCATTAATTAGTACTATAAATTTGTACAATGTTACATGTATATCTATATTATCCGACCAGCCTCCGATGTAATCTAAACGGCTATGTTTGTTTTGCAAGGGCATCAATTTTCACTCAAAAATTCAAGTCTTTGCATTTGTACTTTTCGAGTTGAAAGATGCAACAGACAGATGGCCAAACAAAGGGGATAATGGCTTCTTACATAAGTGCTAACAAGGCACATATATTTTTCGCTGGAATCTAAAAAGCATATTTTTGTAGTATTCTCTAAAAAATAAAACAAATTATATTGCCCTAAAAATTGTTATGGTGATAGATACTCGTATGCCTATATTTTTATTTTAAAAACAGCACAGATTGAAGTTTTAATTACAAAAGCTAATAAATATTGATATGCACAACAGGGAGATGCATGATATTGACATTGTAACATATTTTATTATTTAATTTAATAACTGAAAATTGCAATGCCGCCTATGAGGAATAAGTAAAGAAGCCTTTGCCGCGTTCCTAAGGCCTGTGGTAAGAAAAATATTATAAACTCGGCAATGTTGGGGTAGAATAAATTCCCCCTGGCGACATTTCAGACACTTACCTGGCCATGGGGTTCATTTCAGACTTGGTCGGATCGTAGAACGGCGCCCTCGGATCCTCGGGATACATAGTTGTGATTCGATACATTTTTTCTCTGGGAACTGTCTCGGTATTCGGCGACTGAAAAATATTAATTACCATCAATCATTGAAAATAAAAATATTTAATTTATTACCTACCTAATATTAATTCTATCTATATATAATAATAAAAGGCAATTCTGCGTGTCTGTAGGTGCTGCACAGCGATCAAGAAAGGCTTTTAAGCCCAATTTTTAATTTGTTAAAAATAAAATTATTACAAATGACCATATTGTATATGCTTGTTAGCAGCTACGTTCGTTCGCCGCAGTGTGGAAATCCACTTCAATAATTTAATTAAAATAAATAATTTTATTGATTTTACAAGCAAGCGATTTTACATGTCATCTAAACGAAACATATAAGTGACAGCGGCAGACAACAGTCGCTGTCAGGCAATTTTACAAATCAATATTGTTATGAAGTTACAAATAAAAAAAAATATTACAAAACTGATTGTTATTGAAATGATTGGCCGTGCCAAAGAGCGATTCTTTCTCTTCGAAGCTGTCGATGTCATCAATAAGCGGCGTTCATACAAATTGCCCGCTACTTTTCACGTTTATACAGGTTTGATACTTATGAGGCTAGGTAGGGTAGGCTAGGGGGGGATGGGATGGGGGTAGGAGAAACGAAGCTACGACCCTGGACTTAAAATTTCGATTGTTTCAATCACGTCGCCGAATGACCTAGAAAGCAATGTGATATCGAATTCTACTTTAAGGGTTTCCTTTAATTACCTATCATTTTAGTTCGAAACCCTAAAAAGGCAACAGTTGGCCAATATCTAAAGCTTCCACTCGATGTATGTGTGTCACGCTTGGTTGGGCGAAATGCTATGAAAGATTGTGTTCCAAGATTGTGGGCACCTCTGACTCGGAGCAGTAGCATGACCAGCATAGAAAGCTATATAGAATGTAAACTAAGTGTTTTATAGTTTTAGGGTACTTTAAAAAAGTTCAGTTGCAAATTTAATTGCGCTTTTCTAAGCACTGTCGACCGAAAACACCGAAAAATATCTGCTCCATAATTAAAAGAACTAGTGGTCGTCCAATGGTCGAAATTTGACCGTAATTCATTAAACTTTTAACTTTAAGCATTATTGAGGTTCTTATACCTCTATCATACGGTGAGTATACCTCTATAGTCTATGCATATTACGTGTACAAACACGTCATTAGCGTATGTTGTTTGCCTTAATTCACTGCAATACTTATGAAATTTAAAATTTAATGTTAATAACAATTGAAAAAAAAAATACACAATTACAGAACGAATTATATTATTTTGACTTTTTTTTTATTGAAGGTTCATCTGATGTCGGTCATACAATAATGTGAAGTATGTTGATTATGATAAGGCCAATATGTTTTACCCTTATGACAACATGAAGTGAATGCAGCCTTTCACCTGCCTTTTCAAAAGTGGTTTAATTTACACAATAAAATGTATTATTCTTTTTTTTAACCTAATAATTATTCTCTTTTGTCTTGACATTACTTTATTGACATCGACAGATTATTGAAAAAGGATCATTTGAAATCACGAAATTTCACAGCTCGAACCTCATTCAGTCAACCTGACAGTATGAACGTATATTTTAATAAATTTGATGTATTTATAGCACATAGTATAGTTAATTTTAGCTCAAACTTTAACCATGCCTAATCTCACACTCCTCCGTATGCTTAAAAAGGAATCTGAAGTTTTCCCTTCACGTATTAAGGCGCCACCAGTCCCTAAAACGTGTTTTGTAACGTATTTTGGTGCATTTTGTTGAAGTTATTCCCAACAAATGGCTAAAACTAAAAATACCACAATATTCTACATATATTAATTTAGTCCTTTGCTTAAAAAAAACGATTTACACCTTATTATAGTAATGAAAATAAATAAATAAGAAAGTGTTGTTTTTTTCTTGCAACGATTTTCTTTTAAGTTGTGTAAGTGACGCGAACCTAATTTTTCTTTCTAAAGATAGACAATATAAAAATCTAGGACATTACTTAAAAAAAAACATTTTTTTCAAATGATAATAATTATTTAAATATAAAAAACATGTTTTATCGACTCCAAATGTAACGAATTCGCGGTCGGCGAGTATATCCGTCTCTTTTCTACACGTAATGTTCGAATAAAGCCTACTCTTTCAAATCTCAAGGACAAATGCGTCCCGGGGCGCCTTAATATATAGATATGCCGGCAGCCTTTAAAACAAGCGAATATTTAACAAATTAACAAAAAAAAAATGATGAAAAGCACGTGGAAAAAATACATGATTCTATTGTGATTTGTGCTGCCCAACATATTTATGAATAACACACACACGCATATAATTACGGAACATAGCCTCACCATATATGTGATGCCACCGTCGGTGCCCGCATCGTAAGGAAAGAGGTCGATGATCCTGCTTTCGATCCACGAGCAGTTCCTCTGGCAGAGGTTCAAGCCGTTCACTCCGACGACCCAATCGGGTGACGGACCTTTTAAAAAAACAAACATCGCCGTACGTGACAACCCATATCGACAGTACCGTACAGTGACCGATATCGCCAGTCACCTTATCACGCCGACAAGGTGACCAGTCATTTTAATTAAATACTTATTGTAATAAAAATGTAGACATACCCGAGCGTAGCAGTTGTACACGTGATTTTACTGTCAAGTTAGTTTCGTGACGTAAATTACCTAAGCGGTGTATATTATTAGCGGGGACAAAAAGTTACTTACATATAAGGTAGTAAATAATACTCGGTACAGTAATACAGTCAAATAAAATCAACATTATTAGTTTTAATTTAAAAACCACATAATGTGTAAATATAGGGTGTTTTTTTAGAGGCGTGGTTTTCAATCTGGCACTACTTTTTTCGTAGTTGGTGTTTTTGACAGCTGTCACTTGATTTATGCTCAGTTTGGTTTGCCATTTCATAATGAATTGACTTACTCCTGAACAACGTTTGCAAATAGTGCAAATTTAGAAAAAGTCACTCTAATTTTTTTTAAAATCACTCTAAAATAAAGTAAAAATCGCGTCGTGGGCCTGTGGCGTAGCCTCCAAGATCGTGCGATTTAACACCGCTGGACTATTTTTTGTGGGGTTATGTGAAGTCGCTTGTCTACGCAGATAAGCCGGACACGATTAACGCCTTGGAAGAGAATATTCGGCGCGTTATTGCTGACATACGGCCGAACTTGCTGCAAAAAGTGGTTGAAAATTGGGCCTCTCGGCTGGAATTTGTTCGAGTCAGCCGCGGCGGCCACTTACCCGAAATCATTTTTAAAACATAATGGCAAACCCTTATCTTTATAATAAAACTAAATTCTTAGCCATAACATCAAATTATATGCGTTTTATCTCTTCTTGAAAACCACGCCTCTAAAATCATCACCCTATACATATTGCAATCAAAAAAATGAGAAAACAAAACAATGAAATGACTAACGCGTTTAAAATATTAATCTTCTTTTAAGTGCGAATCTATATCTATTTATCTATTATAGATAGTTTCCAAATAAATAAAGTCAGCTCTAAAAATTATGTTTTTTTTTAAAGAAACCTGTTTGATAGTGGAAAAACTCTTATTACTGCCTTTTAAGTTCTTAAGATAATATTGTATAAGGTCGGGATGTGACATTTAAATCCTGTAAGCAATTTTATTTCTTTCTACTTGTTTTCGATATCTTTAAATAGTGTAATTTGTTTGATGGTAATCTATTTCAAACAAACGTAATAAAAAACATTCCCTTTTTTCCTTTCCCAATTCAAATAATAAATGTGTATGTAAGGGCACATAATTCCTTATTGGAATAATAGGTGCGTGAAAATGTGATTAAAAATATAATAATTTCACCAAACATAGATGCCAACGAAACGTAGTTTCTCTTGCGGTCCACCCTGAAGGAACTGCTCGTGTTGGTGTTGACGTGGGGGTACCAGAGGCCACTCGCCTTGATGATGGTCTTCAGATGGCTGCTTTGCTGTCTCAGCTCCTGCTCCAGGAGCCTCACCGAGCCCCACTCCGCCAGGCTCCTATCGAACGAATAATTCAATTCAATTTAATCTTTTTTATTAAACAATAAACAAAATCTAATATATTACAGTATTATAACTATATAAAATTGTATTATGAAGACACCCTTATAATACCGTGCAAAAGGGTTGCTATACCGTCAACACTAGGCGAGCCAAATTAAATATAAATATATTTTCAAATATAGCATATCAAATATTTGTTTTTCATTACGGACACGTGACCTTATATATAATTATATGAATATGTTTTTTTTATTTGCTTGCGTAACGTTTCTTTGTTATGAGAAACCTTACACTAGAAGTATTATTATAGGTATATTCGAGCATTGTATATCTATCTACAAATGAGCGTTAAAATTTTAAAACATTCTAGTCAATTTTAAAATTAGTATATTAAAATGCAACTTCCTATATTGGTCGCGATAACCATTCCTTCAAAATAAAACCTTTGATAAATTGAGAAAAAGGAACATTGGGTTCAATTCTTTCCTTCGCATGCAATTCGCGAATAGAAAACCCTAGCAGTCCGGAGTTTGCTTTTAAATATTTTGTTATCTAACTAACTCTGCAGTCGACAAATCCTCAAGAACATAGTAACATTAATAAACGACGTATTAAGAATAAAACTATATATACACACTGAGAAAAAAACTATATAAATAACTTTAAAAAAGACTTCAAAATAAAACTAGGACTTTTAAACTAAGCTGCCGGCATAATCTTTTAATTATGGAGGCAGATATTTTATAAGTCTCGAATTGTGTAAGATTTCATATAGAGAAGTATCTTACCATTATTTAAAGTAAAAAAATCAAAATGATTTTCTAAGCGAGCCATTCACCTGAATCCATCAGAAGCGATTTGGTCGATGCCCCAGAATGTGAAATTCTTTTCGTGGCTGGCGCCAATTACATCGGAGAAGTGGGTCAACCAAAGGGTGAAGGGGAAGTCTTTGGGGTGGGTAACGTTCGACCACAAACCCTCAAACACCACCTGCATTTTTATAAATTCCAAATTAAAAATACAATGTTTCGTAGCATACGTGAATAGTACATTTATACATATATCATCTTTATGGAGGGCCCGATTTACACAGCGTATATGTTTTAACTGCCTCTTCAATAAACCAACAGATGGTAACAAAATTATTGTTTTATAAAACTGCATGTATTTATTAGTATATGTGTCCTTGCTGATATTAGAATTGCTAAAAACGCTAGTGCGTTCTTGTACACAAATACAAACTATTACATTGATTTATATAATATTATTTTATTTTATAATTATATTCAAATGCTTAAAATAAAATTGTGATTCATATTTGTCGAATATACTCGTAGTACACTATATTATTATAATAAAAATATTCATACATACATTATTATAATATACATTTAGTTTCTAATTGTTACAAATCGGCGTAGTAAATTATATTTGAAGATTTCTGAAATATTTTATTGATGCTAAATTAAGTATATTATAGATTCAGTTGTAGTTTTTTTAAAAAATACATACATTACATCATGTTGTTTTGTATCATTATTTATTAATACAAAACATTATAATCCTGGCAGAACCACATTTGTGGCCTTTCAGAAAAATAAAATTGTGTAACATTTATCATTTACCACAAACAGTTAAACAAAAAATAACCTAAATTACAATTTAGATTATTTTTTAAGTAAACACAATAGTTTTTGGTAAAAAAATGACAGATGAATGGTGATGAATATTTTATGACATATTTAATATTTCTAAATAACATCAAATGTAAATGTCGTGTAAATAACATCAAAGAAATAAAAATAATAAATAATACTACGAATACGTAAATGGTAAACTTATGAACAATTTAATATTACTTTTTCTTGAAACAGTATATGTTTTAATTTTGTGTTTTTAATTGCTGTTTTATTTACTGTTTTTAATTGCTATAGTCCCTTATGTGGTGGCATTATGTATGAAATTAATATTTATATGAAAACCAGACCCGCATCAAAATAGATTTATTCGTTTTTGCGTTAACTTTCCATGGACATACGGATGCAAAATTCGAACCTTCAGTTTGATATTTATTACGATTATAAAGAGAGACCGTTTACGTTTGAGATAGGTAATCTCTACACTCTACAACCACTCATGCGATAAAATACGATTCCGATACAACCATTTCTGATATATAGGTCATTGTTCCAGATTAGATTATCTAAGTTTTTGTTACTTATAAATATTATCTAAATATTGTAAAATACGAATCTGTCGCTAAATTTGTGTGTGACTTTTGTTTCTCTTCTTCACATGCAAATATAAACTATTATATAAATCTGTAAATTTCTTTCAAATTAAATAAATAAATAAAATAGGCGGATGGTGGATGGATGGCCAATCTTATTACATACCCAGAGAGAAGTAGTAAAGAAAAAATCAAAGTAAGTCAGCCATTATAATTTTAATTTACTATACAATACCTACACTACACAAAATAATGTCATGATGTAATATTATAAAATAATGGCAGTGCACTGCGGTGCAAAATTAAAAGTTCCAATGAGGCTTTTAAGAAATTGACTATTAAGGATATTTTAAATTATGTTTTTTGTAATTCATATGTTATGTAATATTTTATTTGATTCTTGCTTAGCAAATAATTAGGAACAGTGTTCAATTTTCCTTATTTAAAGCTCTATATTGTGTACATAATATTAATTATACCAAATTAAACCAATCGTTTCAAGGAGTATATTATTTTTTATTTATTTATTTTATTTATCTTTATTGGAGAAACCAACAATTTTACACAGTACATATAGAAAAAAAAATACATTTGATGGATCGATAAAAAAATCTATGTAAAACTAAAAATAGGTTTCTACTAACAAAAAGTATTAAAGTTAATAACAAAAATAACAAAACCATTTTATATCTATATATATACATATCTACTACACGAATTTAGAACAGTTAATTTTTACACAAAAGGTCGTTGCTGAACACTTTAAATTGCGATTTATTCAGAGTCAATTTATCAAAGCAGTTAACAGTTTCATTAAAATAACTTTGCATCCGTGGTATCGGCGAATGTAGAGCGTTATTTGAGGAGCCTGAAGGTATTAACTAATATTTAACATTATATTTAACTAATATTATTATTATAAGGTAATTATAATATTTAGGAGCTATCTCCGGTGATACTGTTGAGTTTAGTAGGTGAGGAAGAATTAATGCTTAACTCGCAACCTACGCTTAAAACAGCCTTGGAACAAGGAAAAGAATCAAATACTGACCTATGAAGAGTATTCCACTGGCGAATTGTTCTGGAAAGAAACGGATTGAACCCAATGTTCCGTTTTCTCAAGATAGCTTTTATCTTGGAAGGATGGTCATTACGGCCAATATAAGGAGGCTTATAGAGCTGGGATCTTAAAGTAGACCAGGCAGGCTCATTCGACACAGTCTTAGAAACACCTTCTACTTTGTGGCTCCCAATTAAAAGTTGAAATTAATTCAGATGGACTATCATATCGACTAAAACGCCTAAAGGCTTGCTTTTCTCTGAACTTCTACTAATTCATCTTTAAGACATTGGGTGTGAGGATCCCATACTGATAAGTAGTATTCAAGGGTAGAACGAACCAACATTTTACAAGCCAATGCTCGCGCTTAAAAATCTGCACCTTTAAGACTTCGTATAACAAACCGTAATTGTCTGTGAGTCCTTTTCACTACATCACCAACTCCTCAATGGAGATTAGATGAGAGGGTAATTCCAAGATGCTTCGAGGTAGAGGATTTCAACAGTGATTTGCCAGCTAGTTTGTCATTATGGGTTGAACCAAACTGCATCAAAGCCGACTTGTCCGAATTTAATCGCATGCCATTTTGATTAACCCATCGCACCACCGCCATCTAAATCATTTTACAGTGCTTCACAATCTGACTTATTCCTAACTATCTTAAATATGACACTATCATCAGCAAAAGGTTGCATGAGTGAATTAACACAAGCAGATAGATCATTAATGAATATAAGAAATAAGATAGGGCCAAGAACACTACCTTGAGGCACTCCGGATGGCACGGAAACTAAATGGGAAAAAGCCTTTCCAACAGAAACCTGAAGACTCCTTTTAGACATAAATTACTCAATCCAAGAAACCACTTTAGGATCTAGAGGTAGATTTCTATGTTTATTCATTAAACCCGAATGAGGGACGACGTCAAATACTTTCGCGAAGTCTAATAGTATGTGTAAGTACTGAATGAATAGAATTATTTATTGGCCATCATTTCATTGTCTAATTCCATAAATCTCCGCCATATATAAGCACGTTACACTGATAAAGGCGTCTAAATAGCGCTGCGGTATTTTTTTTTAATCTCACCGAATATTTGGCCTCATCACAGGCGCAGCATTCATCATCTGCCTTCTTATCACGACGACTATTGGCACTGGCCTGTTCACAGATTAGCCTCGTCAATTGGCCGTCGTCTGCGAACCATGTGTTTGCGTTCTCGAATACCATCGCCCTGCAAAACGTTTGAATATTTTTTTTATTTATATAAAAAATTAAATAAATAAAACTCTTGAGAAAACTCAAGAGCACAAACCAAGGTAGAGAATTTAAATGTCACTCTTAGAGAATTTTAATTTTAAACACAAAAGATAAACACAAATGATTTTGATTGGAAAAAAATACAGAAATCGTTTAGGTACCACAAAAATGTGGTACCTATGTAAAATTTTTATATGGAGATATAAAATGAGTAATTTTATTCACGATGTTCCTAATAACTATCAAGCAAAACTGCGCATGGGAATATTGAAGTATGAAGCAAAACGTAAGTGGAAAAATATTTTATTTTTTCCAGCAATGGGTAATAAGTAGGTACCATGAAAGTTTCATCATTAAAAAACAAATGAATCTTTATTAAAATTCAACTGTACAAAATATTTCAATAAATTTATGTGTGTAAATGTGTGTTAATAAAATATTAGACTACTGGAGAGAAGCAAGCACTGATGCATCTAGGTGCCGAAGGGGTTGATAGCACCACCCTAACTTCTAGCTTGCTTTCTGCTACTAAGTACAATGTAGGTACGCATTTATATGCTCGTAATATACTGTTATGAAGCTATCTAAATGTAACATGTGTGTGTATGAATCTATACTTCATTTTAGGGGAATAATAATAAATATAACAAAAATAAATAACCTTAGATTAACGCATCCGGAGCCCTCTTTTGGCGCCTTCCACATGACCTGCACTTCAGACTTTGGCAGATCATCGGCTTCTACTATAGTATTGACGCAAGTATCGCTGAAGGTCGACAGCGTGTCGGCAAACAGCTGGAACTGACCCTGGGTCCAGTGCGACGATTCCTTCTTCGGGTCACGTGGTTCAGACGTCAAGACGAAGCGCGTGAACTGCTGGAGATTGTTGTGGGTTCGGGACCCGACCAATGTTACTGCCAATAATAACATGTTAGTAGTTCGAATACATTGACACATCGCCATTGGATATAAACTGTTTTTTACAGGACTAAACTGTTTATAAAGGACCTTGGCTAAAGACGACTTTTATTCGAATAATAATTTATGTTTACCTATTAAATGACAGTACGTTTTTCATTAATTCAATTCAAAATATATATTGTTAACTAATAAATATTAAAACTAAAATCTTGTATCACGTGACCTACCTTCGGATGGAATTGAAGAATTATTATTATTAAAAAAGTATAAAAAAATAATAGATAAAATACCCACCAGAAGACATTCAAACACATCCGAAGTACAATGTGCAGTAGGAGGTAATATAATAATGTTAGGTTAGATTTTAAAATATTTAATTATGTTATTTATATACGGTTTGACTTTTGTTGGCGACTAGGCGCTGCTAAGCGCAGTTCCGGCTGCCTTGTTGTTTTCGAAATGCGAGGCCATTCATTACAAATACCAACATCTTAAAATTTGTAGTAAGATCTTGTTGCTTAACTCAGTCGTCATTGTTGAGAAAAGCATCGTTAAACAATCTTAAAATCGAAAAATTACCCACATGGCTTTTATTCTCTTAAAACTTACTTTTAAATAAAAGTATATTTTTTTTTAAATTCAAATTTATCTACATTATAAAGTATTTAGGTGAATTTATTGAATTCAGTTCAATTTACAGTGATTGCATCATATTATAATAAACTACAAATGTTTATAAATCTACCTTGGTAGGTTAGGTTAGGTTAGGTAATGACTAGGTAAACAACTGAAATTAACGAATATAGGCAAGTTTAAAATTTACTTAGTTCATTTTCTGAATAGCAATAAATATAAACTTATTTACTTAGAAGATAGACAATAATAAATCAGTATAATAATCGTACCTGTGTACAATTGTCCTGGAACGTATCGTTCAATGTTGTCGTTCATGAGAATTTTGAATCCATTGTCGCCAGGAGACTTTCCAGAAAGTGCTGTCTTAGACGGCGGAACCCTCGGGCAGTCACTTGTGACCCCGAGGACACACCCAAACAGGAGTAGCAACGTCCACATGGCGAAATGCCTTCTTAAAACTTACACAGATGGATGATATAAAATGTATTACAAAATATTATTAATTTGCCGCAAACAACTGACGACAAACAATCTTTTGCGTTGAATCGATTTGAATGTTATGAAGCAAAGCAGGATTGCGCCAAATTGAGAAATAGCGTCTCGTTCCCGGCGCGGAGATGCGATAAGGATGCTGGAGGGTCAAAGCAACGCGACCGGGGCGAGGCGATTGTGTCGACCAATATACCTATCAGGCGACGAGCTATTCTGTACCTTCTATATCATTTCAGAATATGTGGAACTAGCGTTATTGACAAATGAAAATAGGAGAAACCCCCCTCCCTTAAACAAAAAGGGAGGTTTTACCCCAGTTTGACAGCTAATATCTAAATCTATGAATTTTCACGCGCGACTTTTTTCGCACGCGAAAAGGTCGTTAATCCAACAAATTTTGTATATGCATATTTTTCTCATTTTCGATAAAAAAAATCATTAAAGACCGTGATTTTATCCTATGTTATAAGCTAAAAAACATTTTTTTTTTGGGTCGGGTTCTTTGGATTTTCCTATGCCTGGCGAAGAACGCAATCTTAATATTTCAAAAGAGAGATTCGCTTATCATGGTTTTTTTTCTCAACGCGAAAATCTGAGAATATTAATAAAAAAAATGTGGATTTCCATCTGTGGATTCGTCAAACCAGACAACACGAGTGGTATCATGGTAGAACAAACATTTAGACGAACGACAAACATGCTTTCATTTTTCTTTGCTAACAATAAACAACCTCAAAAATGTAAAAATTATACAAAGTTTTATATTATTTTACAGTTGTATTAAGAATTTAAGGGTTCAAAGGTTGTCCTATTGTCTCATACCATTTTACTTAAAAAGCTGCAAAACTTTTATATTTATGAACCACATTTGAATAATTAATTTTTAGAGTAAGAAAGGAAAGGTCAAAATAGCGTGTATACTGAAACGGCTGTCTAAAGTTTCTTTGTGTATTTCTTGCCAGGTGCATAAATGTATATTTTACATATACATATATCAATCTAGCTAATACCCATGTAGACGTACCTACATAAAAGTCCCTGCCCCCCGTTGTAATACATATATACAGTCACATACCTGAGTGGGAGGTGCGGGTGCGAGTAGATTCCTCAGGCCAGTATTTCTTTGTTTTTAGAAGTTTTTATTCAGCTTGCAATGTTTGTATGTCAGGGTTCAGTTCCGATGACAATGAATTTTTATAGTAAGCATGACCTGATTCTACACCCAGGAATGGCTCCACAGGAAGAAACTTCTCAACGGTCAACGGTCTCTGTCCATATACGTGCGTTCTGTTTCCGCGATGTCCCTCTCTTTAGAGTGGGTCTTGTGTCGTGAGTATGAGGTAGCATTTTATGAGAAGTTACATCTTTTTGGTAGTACGTATAGTATATGTATTTTTTTTTTTTGATACGTCGGTTTATTTTATCGTATAGTGACATTCTTCCTCTTATCAACAACAACCCTGTGTCACACATTATTTTCTGACTTACAACCAGGCTATAAAACAACGTGTGTACAAGGCATTGGAAAAATTGAACAACAGCCCATTGAATCGAGCCACCTATATATTTATTAAATTTTTAACAAAATGCTCGCAATATATCTGTGTGTATATGTGTGTGTGTAAAAAATATTATAAAAACCATCAACCGGTTTGTCAAATTGTTTGTAGTAAGTCTTGATTTTTATTTTAAAATGTTTACAAATTGATTGTGACCGCTTTGAAATACTTTTAGCATGTGCTTTCGCTTTCCCTCTTTTTATGTCATTTTTTATAGATACCCACTTTTGTTTTTTTTTTTTTAAATATAGTAAGTATTCGAAAACATTTTTTTAAGAAATTTTATATAATTGAATATCTGCTGACATTTCAATGTCAAATGGAGCCTTGTAATGGCTTTCGCGTGGATTGTTTCGTGGCCTTTGCGGTAGTTATAATTACTATACGCCGGCTCAATTAAAATTGTATACTTGGTACATGTCAGGGCTATAATATAGACTTACATATTGATTTAATGTTATCCAGACAAACGCGAGTGACATTTTGTTGTTGAATTTTGGCTATATAGGGGGGTTGATAAAACTGAAACCTCTACGCTAAGAAAAGAGAAATCGCTATCTGCCCCCAAAGATACCACCTGTTTAGGCGGCTTGTAACGTCAAACTACTTCGTTATTTAATAATAACTAAAATAAAAAAGATATCAGATAACATCTATATGGTAAGAATGGAAACCTATATGTTAAGAATGGCCGCTATACTCGTATAATAGTGTTCTGTTTTCGTTATGTTATTCTTATTTTTCTTTTGGCCAATTAAATATTATTTTTTTTAATTTAGTGATCAAAATTGTAAATTACGCCATAAATTACTCAATAATTTTATTTATCCTATTCAGGTCTGAATATCCTTACGAATACCCTAAAATATTGGCAAAATTGGCCTTTTTAAGTAATTCAACAGAATAGCGCCTAATAAAATAAAAATACTTGTTTTGTATAAAAACAGTTTTATAGTTAAATTATTACGAACCGCTGTTATTTTATTATTATTTAATACAATTATTTTTATTAGTAAAAACATATAGGACGACAAAAAATAAATTATATTATTATATCTAAATATGTATCGTTGGGTGGTGCTAATAGACGTCTATTTGTAAATATTCAAATAAAATTTAGGGAAACTGCTCACGGTTTCCAACGCGCAGGCTTACATCGAACATACCTACGCTAGTCTACGCTACGAGGTCTTACGCTAGAATGTATTATTAAATTCTCCGACTCTCTTCACTAATCCTTGAACTGCTCAGGGCTTTTGTGTGATAGCGTATGTTTATAGCCCACAACACTTTTGAGAAAATCTACTTTTGACGAGTGAAAGTATCATCAAAATCTGATTAGTAGTTTCGACCCAACTTAGCACTAAACGACACGAAATATCAACAACCAATCTAATACACTATATAGGTATTGCATATTTGTTAATCCCATTAATTTTATTTATTTATTTACTAATGAAGTTAAATTGCGTCTTTTATAAATAACTTCTATTCCATATATCTCTAATTATTTATATGCCCGATCCCTAATCTGTCGGTGTATGTCGTGTGTGTGTGTGTGTAATATCGTTGTTCTGCGATAACTGCTTATTTATTATGAATCATTGTTCACTGAGAACTGGGAATACAATTATTTCGCAGTATAGTGCAAAAGAACATACATTTCAGTGGACTATAAAAACAAGTATCGTTTAGTGTATATAAGTCATATCAGTCATATATAAGTCATATCAGTGTAAATTAATTTCACTTGGCGAGAAATATTTATCTTATAACAGTTTTTCGGCATTCTTCACCGGAATGCCATTGCAGTCGACGATATCTTTTTAAATTATTCATTTTGAATTTTGTGATCGGCCTCTAAACAGGATGTCAAATCACTACGGTAAGTTTTTCTGTTGTTTGTTAGTTTTGTTTTCATCGATTTATATAATTATTCGTTTTAGTGGACATATTTTATTTATACACAATATAACTCTTTTTACTTTGTTATTAATTAATTAATTAGTCACGCAACTGATGATATTGCAATTTATATAATGTATCCTCCGTGTATTGATTATTTGATATTAAATAAACGCAATCAAAATCTATTAATTGTGAAGGCATTAATGTAGTAATTTCGTACTATTTCTTCTAGATTACAAATTAATTTAGTTTTAAATTATTTCTACTTTTTGTCCCTAATTTTATTTTGATCTATTTTATAAAAGGTTAGGTTATATATTAGATTATTTTGTTATTTAAAGTTGTGAATATCGTGAGGACAGCATAGAATTGGATATTTATTGTTAAAACTTTGTTGTTGTTGTTTTTGACTAAACTAGGTTTAGTCAAAAACTAAAATAAGACCTGTTCTAATGTGAATTATGGGAAAGTTTGTTATGGTAATTCCCGGCAAGATACATTTATATGTTGGTTATATAGCATGACATGTAAGTATTGTGTTTAATGTTTTGCATATATTTTCTTTTACTTTGAAACCGTTAACATTTATGTTTTATATTTGTGTTTATTATATAAATTAAAATCTTGCACACTAATGCCTCCATCCCTTCCATACACTTACGACCACAGGCGAGTCACTCAATATGTCATTTAACCTAATCACATTAATTTATATAAATGCGTAATCTAGTTAGTGTAGTGTGAACAAAAAAACTTTGCCTCTGATTCAAGTTGGATTCATATTTTCGTCAACATTTTTACTAAAATAAAAAATGTTTGACAAAATCTGTTTCTACCATAAAAAACTATAAATTTTAATACAAAAATACGTACAATTCAAGCGTAAAAAAATAAGTAAAAAAACTTTTTTTTTAATACTGAAAAATCATTTCTATGTGGTACTTCTTTATAAATAAAATTAACATTTAATAAATTAATTAGTATTTACTTTATCCATTGTTTTTGAGATAAAGAGAGTGGAAGGAGAGGGACATTTGGAAATGATATGGTGTTAAAATATTTAATAACGCAAACCTTATCAATAACAAATTCAACCGTTTACGGCGACTTTTAACGATGGTAAACGATTTGAACAAAAATAAAAACCTAATGCCCGAATATACACTAAAAAAAATATTCCGTTAAACAGTTTATTTCGGAACCGTTTCAGATAATTCATGAAAAAAAAAATTGCATCTTTAAATGTGTTAAAATTTAAAATAGTCTCAAATATGTAGGGATTTAGTAGGTGCTGAAAAGGAGGAAGTTGTCAATTCGATCTGCATGTGTTTTATGTATATTTATTTATTACTCTGAAACGGTTTAAGCGAATTCGATGTTTTTTTTACATATATGATTTTTTCCAGGGTGGTCCCATTGTAAATTCAATAACTTACGTCAAGTGTAATATAGCATAAAATCGTAATAAATTTTTCAATTTTTCGACATTTTGCTAGATCCGTTATTTTATTGTTTACGAATAATAAGAAGTGTATTGTAGGTAGAAATAGAAGTTTATTCATTTTGTCTACTTAAATTTACGAGGCCGTTTGTTTTTTAGCACGTCACAGGTACTAAATCAAAATTTATTTCCTGGTAATGTTTGTAGAGGAAAAAAAACGTGATTATTTCCTTAAATACAGAATATTGTTGACAGATACCTAAGAAATAAATTTGTATGCAGAAACCGTTACGAGAGAAACACGCAGGTACATGAGTATAATTTTAAATGTTTTAACGTAAAAATGCTATTTATTACTATTTCTAATTATTAGAAATAGTAATAAAAAAAGGGAAATCTTTGAAAGGGATTATCCCTTTCGAAGATCATAATAAAAAAGGTATTTGGATTGGGTGCCTACCTCATTTTATATTTATTCAAATTTAGGCTTTGTCTCATCGTCAAAAGGAATGTTGGTTTTTTACCATCCTCCCCCATTTATTTATATACGCATCTCATTATTGTGATTAATATTTCTACGGAACCATAAAGAAAAAAATAATGACTTTAATTTTGTTTCTGGAACAGGAAACGCACATAACTTTTTTTTTATATATTTTTGTGTAAATGTTCCTTTACTAGATATATTTATAGTGAGGTTGCCACGTAGGTGTCATGTTATCTGAAACGTCTGTCGAATAGTTTTACAAATAGAATTACAAACACGAAACGCTTACTAAGCAGAACGCGTTCTTTATTCTGTGGTTTTTCAGAATAATATAGAAAAAAATATGATAATCTTTTTATACGGTAATTATATTCAAACATGTTTTTTTTTTTGGGCAATTTTTTGAATATAATGACCTCAATCGTTTACTTTATTTGAAACGCGGTCTCGTACGGCACATAGTTGAGTTAAAACACTAAAATATTATTACTTTGAGGGAACTACTATAATAATATACAAATAAAATATTCACTTTGTCTTGAAACTATGTATATAACCTTGCTTCAAAAGACACTTTCGAAAATGAGGCCGAATTCGCCGAGAGTTCCCGCGCAACTGGTGCGCTAATAACGCCAGCCGCAGATTCCATCTCCTGCTAATCCGGAGAGCGTCTCCTGATGAGGATATGAGACAATTTCCTTCGTTTATGTAAATTAGCATGACGTCGCGACGCGAATCGACGCGTAATACGAGTAGGTCGGTATCTTTTATTAAGGACTCGCGAGTCACCGACGCGACGGTCACAGCGAGCACTGCCTTTACTCGTACTGGGGTTCGAACCCGATACCGCCGAGTAGATGGTTTTCCACTGCGCTAGCAGGCCGACGAAGAATATATATTATATTCATATAATTCATAACAGTCCAACATTTAAAATCATAATAAAGAGGACAAAAGAAAATAAAATAAGGACCACTGGCTAACTTAAATCGAATATTTAACAAGATCTTGGTAGGTACATACACATTCAAAATGAATAAATCTCATTTAAAAGGTAGCATTATACAGCGTGTCCCAAGGTCAATCCCACAAACTTTAGGGGGTGTTTAAGTTCCCTATTAAGAGTAAGACATTATGTAACAAAATGCGAAAAATTTTCATCACCAAATTTATTATTTTTGTAATAAAATTGGTGTAAATCGATCTTATCAATCGATAAATCAATATTATCTGTCGACCAATAGCATCCCTCTTACAACCCCAGAGAAGGGGTAAGGAGTTGCCCCTTCTTCTTAGACCGACCTCTGTTCGACCAGTGGCATCTGACAGCAATCATTTAGCTCCGCCCTAATAGGGCCTTTCGAACAACGCTGCAGGTCATTAACCTCGATCTTGACTAATCGCGGCCTAGTGACCCAGTGACGTAGTTATCCGAGGGAGGAGCCATTGAAAAATATCTATTTTACATGATTTAGAATAGAAACTTCAACATTTTTTTTCTCGAATACCATAATGAATTTTGATATCGTTTCTTAACAAATAACACTAGGAATGGTAGGACCTATTAGCTGTTTTTTTTATTGGGATTGACCTTGGGACACCCTGTAAAAAAAGTAACTATTTCCTTTCAAAATGTTATAACATAATACACATAATTTATAGTTAATTTTTTTACTGATTAGGTTTTCTTTTACCGATATAAAAGATAGAAAAAACACAAACTTTTCTAAAAATATTTTTTATTAAATTATATAAATGGTAATAGTAAATATATTATAATCGGTCATTAATTTGAACAAATTAAAAAATAATTGTGTTTCGTATGACAAAATGATTCTTGGGAGCGGACTGCTCTTAACGGCGGCATTTCTGAGAGATTTTCTTAACACCCTCACCTTCCTTCGGTCTTTCCCTTGGGCGGCTACTCCCTTCTGCATCAACGACTTCTTCGGCTGGCCAAGATCCTGGGTTTGATTTGGGAACGCGTCGATCCGCTAACCTCATCTACAAATCGGCCTCCCCTAGGCCTCCCCACTTACATATATATATAGGCCTCCCCACTTACCCACTTACCTTTGATATTGGGCAAAGTGAGTCAAAATTTGATTGCGCTGTGTAGGGATTTATTAACCATGGCTTGTTTTTTAAATAAATTATAATTTCTTCGATGCACAATATATTCGCGCACAGGTCATAAATTAATTTATTAATTCTGTATATTTTCTTTGTTTTTAATATTGGCGTGTTATCTTGTCAATCTTATAAAATACATAGCGGTCCATCTTAATATGTAAATATGTTATTTGTCTCGAGGTTCTAGTTATGCATTCATGAGGGTCTAACTTTATTATAGTTTATCCCTAAATAATAATCTTGCTATACAGAATACTTCTTATGCCTTTTATTTAATAAATGGGGCCTTTTTGTTGTATCATAATTATTGTAATTATTTATTTATCTTCATATATTTTTTTTGCATCCTTAAAATACCTTAAAATAATAATTCAGGTTGCCAGATGTTTTTTTAGGTGATTTTAATATTTTAAAAAGTGGTTTTTCTATGGTAAGCGGTTTTCATTCCCCTTAAAGTATGTATATCTAAAAATTATGAATTTATTTAAAAAAATTCTATGTAATTTTAGAAGACAATTCATTGACACAATCGTGTAAGTAACATTATAAGGGTGTTAAAAACAATAAATATATAAAATATTTAAACAACTATTTGTTATGATTAGTGATTACCTATATTATAATTTCTAAACATCTTGGAATAATCGTCATCTTGAGTAGATTGGCATACTTTAAGATAATTAATTAGATTAAAAAAAATACAAGGAGTATGTTTTAATGCGTTTATTGACATTGAATCAGTATTTTAAGTACATAGATAAATTTCGATACAAATATTTATTGATAAATAGATATAATAAAACTAACTAATGATAATAGGTACTATAAGTCTTAAATTCGCCTTATTCTATTGAGAATATGTTTTTATAACAGCAATGAAATGTTCCTCTGTAGAAGCCGTTTCAGACAAAACACGATGCTTTTTATATATCTGTAACTGGTATTATTGAGTCAATAAATAATATTTATTTTAAATGCAAACGACCACAAAATCGTGTTAGTATTTTATTAAACATAAAAACGTTCCTTCGAACTAGACGTGCGTGTAATAAGGCGACGCCGTTTAAATCACCCTATTATTCTAGCGTAACGAATAGCAGCGTTACTGAAGCTGGCTCATAGCGGTGACGAAATCGCGTTCATTCGCAGCCAGCTACAGAGTCGCGTTCGGCGAAGTCGTTTTGCTTGCCTATTGCACATTCCACAAGTTACACAGATGGTGCATTCAAGTAGATCACCGGCTGTAACTATTTTGACAATCGCCCTATTATTTTGTCCGGCTAGACTAAATTCACTATGTATTTGCTATAAACGGATATAAAGAAATACTGAATATCTTAAAAGATAAATTCGATTACGAATTATGCAGGCAGTCCTATTAAATATATTTATAATAAATAACATAAATTAAGTTTGCACTCTGACGATTTGTATCATCAGTATTTTTTTTATTAGATTATAGTCTGTCAGATTGTATTTCAAGTTAGGTATTGGCAGAGGTTTTAAAATTACATTTTTAATATGTATACTGCCAATTTGTTTTTTATTTGCGAGTATATTTTTGAAGTATATTTATAAAGATTTTTAATTACACTTAAATATTTAAATTTCATTTTAAGTAGGTTTTTGGTAAATGTTTTTGAATCTTACTATTACTAAAAGGTGAGAATTGGTTCCTCGCGATGATCGAGAATATCTGAAATAAAATTAGAAAAAAACAATAATTACATTTACTAGAAAACTAGAAATTAGGTAAAAGGTACACTATTAAATCTTTATGTATAAATTTAATCGTATATTTAATTTACCTAATTGCGTGTAGTAACTTTCATTTGCTTTATACTATTCAATCTTATAATTACAGTTAATTTATGTGTGTATTTATACGTTAGTTTAAAAAAAAGTACACACAGAGGTACCAAACGATTATAAATTGTTTGTACCCAAGTTTGCCAATGACCAAATGTCAAAGATAAATAAAAAAAATACTAGAAGTGATAGGTCATAATATGTCGCTCTGCTCTACCAACAGGAGCTTTCATTGATTGAAGCTAGGAAAGTAGGTGCTACTAACATCACTCGCGGATTATTGTCATCTTTTACTTTTTGCCCAACATCGTAAAGATGCTATGGCGGTGTCTCTGACAAGCAAGCTTAGTATAACTAATGTAACCCTGTACCTTTTACATTACATTCTTTTACATAAAAGAAGAATCTACATGAATTATGCTTATTTCAAAACCGCCATTTTAACCTCATCGTATACTAAATAGTTTTGTTACACAGTACAATATTATATACAAAATGTTGGATATACAATTAGAAGTAAATCGGAATATCCATCACGGCTCCAGTAGTTACAAGTTTCTATTTAGGTCATAGACCACATTTTTTCAACCACAAGGAAACACACGCGCGCATTTGCTGACATCATTTTTCCACGATCTCATTACTTTATGCTTTACCTTAAAAGTAGAACTGTAGAAAACCAACACATACCTTATTTCTACCTCAAAAGTGACTGAATGTCTGCAAGTTTTATTCAAATAAAAGAAGAAAGCCTTACAAACCAACCGGTCGTAATAATGTCACGACTCTACCTTCTTAAATGTCGCAATTGAGTTAATTACATAATTGCGTATTTGTTCCATAATTTCATTAATTGAACGAAGAATTAAATTACTAATTGAAGCCAGTACATTGGCATTGCTAATTGCGACGATATTTATTGTTGTTAGGAAGTTCTCATTAGTGTTGCGTATTCTATATAAAATGGTTCTATGCACCGATTGTGGAAGGAAAATAGCAATTAGAGCATTGAAGCGAGCATGCTGGCGTCAAGTTTCTTAAGACGCTCAGATAATCCCCGGTTGTAGACATTGAATCCTTCCCATCCCCATTCCAGGGGCTGGATTTCTTCCGTGTATACGGAGCCCTTTGTTCGGGGATTGGACTGGTCCCAACCGGAACTATTTATCTTTTTTGTCTTCCACACCTCCTTACCCCCTTCCCTTCCATAACATGCGCAAAAACGGATTGCCTAGATTGGGCTAGCTAGAAGGTCATACCCTTGGCGATGCTCCACCAGGGCAGCGTGACGTAGGTGAGGAACGCGTTGAGGGGCGCGCTCTGCTGCCTCTTGTTCTCCTTCCAGAAGTGGAAGGACTGCGTGAAGCCGCGCATCGTCCACAGCGGATTGTAAGCGCCGTCGTCCAGCTCTGCGAAAATATGCATAACGCGTCGTTACCGTAGGGTCGGAATCCGCATGAAGTTCAAATTTATTTCTTTTTGTTGATCTTGTTTATTTTTCAAGATACATGGGGACAATCGAATAAAGAAAGTAAATATACAAATCAATAATAACCACTAATAAATTGTAATAACGTCCCGTTGTATGTATTATTTTACCGCAAAAAACAAATAACGTTACAAATACATGTGAAGTGGAACGTTACTAATGCTCGAGACGATGTTTCTAAAGGATGACACCATTTAGAGTTTGTTTCAAGGTTAGCGGCATTTTGTTGTATTGTAATATTGCGCATGCAGTTCACATATTTATACAGTTGGCCATACGATACCAACAACTAAATGTTCATTGTGTATTTTTTGTAACCGTAGTAAATGTCACTTCCTTATTCTATCTCGAAACAAAATAACCTCAAGAGTGCTACTTGAATATGGCCTTCAGACCTGACTCCCTGACTACGGATGTTTTTTAGGCACCTCTTCCGTCAAACACCTTTCAAAATAACGAAAAAATCTCGTTGCTTCTGAAGTCTAAGTTCTGTTAAATACATGAGTAGGTACCCAATACAGGGAGCGAAAAAATGTCAATAAAAACGGGTAATTTGCCTAACGACAGCGGTTTGAAGAGTCTGTGTTATCACTAATATCTATTTACTTATCGCACAATCACGGTATAAATTGCAGATATGTTTGAATGAGCAAAACATAATTACTTTATAAATATTGACACGCAAATATTACGAATTAAAATTGCTGCAAAATATTTTTTTTTATTTATGACCCGTATCAAAAAATGCTTAATTATTTGGAAGGTTTTGGAGCGAAGTTGCATTATAACCCACTTTCGTTAATTGGTCTAAACTGAAAGGATGTTTGTTTTTTATCCCTAAAACCGTTACAAGAATTAAAGACATTATTTATTAATGTTTTTATTGCGTTTTCGATTAGTATTTTCAAACGAATAATATCGATTTTGTTTTTTGCGAGGAAGAAAGCAGCTTGTATTTTAAATAACGCGTTATAGCAAACACAATTTGGTCGATCCTGCGATTGATGCTTTCGACAGGTTCCAGAATAATTTAAATAATAAAATATAAGAAAATATAAAAATATCATGATTTCAAAGAAATTAATTTGTAAAGGTGATTATGGTGGCTGATTATGGTGGCTTTAGGTGATTATGCGTGGCTGCGATAATTAGTGCATTTGCACCGTTCAAGTTGAAGGTCAACCACATAATAAATAAAATATTTACCTAATTATGCTATTAAAATAATCAAACTCAATAATCAAAGCGTAGACACAGTTTACTGTGGCGTAAGTTCCTACAAATACGCATTTTAAGATTGTTTAATTTTATATACATAAATAATTCTTTTAGTAATGTATTCAATGTAGGTACCATTAATGGACGGTCACATTCTTAATGATAAATAATCAAAAAATTAAAATTAAGAAAGAATTAATTTGTGTTTGCATTCAGAGCTTACAGTTATAATTTAGTTTTATTGTTAAACAATTATTAAATTGAGGTCTCTTATTTACACTATAAAATTTGAAGTGATTAAAATGTGAAGTGTTAATATACATTTAAAAATTCATTATTTCTGGTTATCCATTCAACAGAAAAGGCAACAACTTCGTGGGGTTATAAAATGTTACTCGATTTAGCTTCATGACCAGTACTCTCCAAAGTCCATAAGGACTTTGGAGGATCATTTGGAGGACCATTCAAATTATAAAATTTGAATTATATTAAATGTTTTATGGGTTGGTAGATTTTTTTTATCATAAGACAGACCAAATATAATACGATAATACAATATAAACAGATGGATGAATATGGTATTAGATACGCGTAATAAAATGATTGATTCGACGAATATAAAATAAAACAGAATGGCTATGACCCCTTTAGCTATCAGAATACAATATCAACTGTTTATATTTATTGTTTACTGGTAGTAAGTAGCTATGACCTCCATGCACATTTAAGGCGTGTCCTATGCCCAAATATTATTCTACCGAGACATCGTAACACACTGTTTTTGATCTTGCTAATGTCGACCTTAAATCCTTAGCCGTAAAAGTGTTAATCGATAGTTGCCGCGGCGTGCGTGCGAGTGATGATTTACGGCCTGTCGAAATATATGTCTAAATTTAGTAACTTTTAATAATCTCTGAAATAGCTGAGAAGATAGGTTTTGCTTTTACACTATTATTTTGTCTACAATACACACCATTTTTCGGGTAAATCAACCTCGAAACGAAAAATAAATGTGGACACATTTATTTTTTATGCATTTTGTATAATCTATATTATCCGACCATCCTCCGATGTGATGTGATATAACTACGGTTGTTTTTCAAGAGCATTAATCTACCCACAAAAATTCAACTTGTTGCACATTTGTACTTTTTGAGTTGAAAGATGTAACAGACGGACGGAGATTCTTATAAATGAATGAATGTGTATAAGTAAAAATGAAAAGCTCCTATACAATTGCTACGGGTGCTGCAATTAAATGTTAACATATTAAATCATTATTTGTTTAAACAAATGAACACTAATCAGCACTACCTACGTGTTTTTATTGCTTCATTATTCTGTTATCTTAATAATTATCTAATATATTATATTAGCATGACAAAGCAATAGTAATAACGTAACGGTTACTCGTGTTAATTCATTAAAAGTAAAACAACGCTACGCTAAGCGCTACACAATGAAAGTGATGTAATAGGTACCGTTATTGTCCTTTTTAGTTATGTCACACCAGTAGTATATGCTGGTTCCATCTGGCGTGGTCTTCTTAGGCGGGCTGTGCCGCCAGTTGTAGCCCGAGCCCGAGCCCGAGCCCGAGCCCGAGCCCGAGCCCCAGCGCCGGCCGCGCGGCAGAGTGCAGTAGGCGCGGATGGCCCTCCGCGACGCTAACTTAGGCATTGCGTCATCATCTTCATCATCACCGTCGTTTCCGTTGATTTCCTCCGCTAAGGAAATCCCCCCTATGCTCTCGTATATTTTTCCTGTTGTATTTGATCTGCTATTATCTTCTTTTTTCGTCTCTTTTGAGCTGACCTTTATGACTTCCACGTACTCGCTACCGTTCCGATTGTAAGTTTTGATCTCTCCAGAGCACGGGAGCTCTTCCTTTCCCCTGACAGTTATGATATTCGCATCCAAATCACTCATTTTTCCTATTTTGATAGGTATGTTTTCGAAATCAATAGAATCATTAATATTTTTTTCACCATCCAAAAATTCTTCGTGATTTAGTGATATGGCATCATCAGCTAATTCAAAATCATTTTTCTTATATTTCGAAGAGATTTCTTTCGCTTGAGGTTTTTTTGGCGTAGCCCCTCTGACAATTTTCTCTATGAGGCTTGGAATTTCCGTTTCCGATTTAATCTCTGGCGTTTTATTATCACTATTCTTATGGATTTTATTACTTGCGTCTCTCTTTTTCGACATATCTTTTAATTCGATTTCTTCGACGGGATTCCTAGTATCGCATTTTAAATCGTTTGCTGATAATTTTGTATTTGCGTTCTTCTTGTTATTATTTTTCTTAGGGGTAACGTTTATGAGGCAGGCTGGCGTTTCATTGGCCATGTCGTCATCTCGCTGGTAGATCTCGGACATATCGCCCCAAGAGGTCGAGGACACGCAGCAGCCGCGCCCGGATTTGGCGCAGCATCGACCAAAGAAAGCGGGACGAACTTCTACAAAAAGAAAAATGAGAGCGAGCTACACTACTATTGTAATTTTTAGTAAATTAAATAGTACAGCTGATAGCATATTTAATAGAAACAACAAAGTTTTATCGTTCGTCCGGCTTTCTCTTATGTCAAAGTAGGCAGGCGCCAATCAACGTGGTCCTCTAGCCAATCGATGCAGTTGTTGTTTCTACCGAACGGCTACGATTTTCTATCAGTATATGTCGTCTTCGTTATCTGTCAGTGTCGCCACATATTAAAGATTAATAAATATATGTTTTCGATTAGGTAAATAATTAAACAAAGCTTACTGACCGTCCCTGAGGTCTCCGGCTTCAATTTCTGACATTCCATACGCCATCGAGTCGAGACCCTCGTTTTCAGATCGACATTTCTTCCCTCCTCCCGTATCGTTCCTGGCCTTCCAGCCGCCTCGAGAGAATGTGTTGATATTGGCGCTGGGGTCGCTCAGGCGTCTCTGCAAAACACAGCCTTTTAGGATCGAGGGAAAATTAAATGGGCCGCGACCGCTTTTTAAATTCACTTAGTTGAGCTCGGCTTAGCCCGAGTGCACGCCGACTATAAAAATTGATATTTATACCAGGCATATATAAAAAATATTGATTTTTTTCTAGAAAACCTTTAAGCTGGTTTTTTAAATAAATAATCCTATGTTTGCATAAAAAAATATTGAAATTGGTAAGTTTTATTTTTTAAAATTCTCATAAAACAAACTACATATGTGACGTAAGCCTAATTTATACAAAGAAATGTCCGCAATAAAATGCTACAGAAAACCTTAAACTTCTATTTTTAATATTAATAAAAAAAATGTTTATTCTTTGATGTTGTCGACGGAGCTCGAAGTGCACGTGGCCCACACCATTTGCAAAGGCCATACTTCAAGGTCTCCTCACGATATACTGGCTCTGAACTTATATTTTCGCTTACTGCGCATTCCATACCCTAGTTTGGTGGTAAATATGCCTAAATAAACCAGACCAGATATTTGCTTAATCAAAATATATTTTGTACTCACAGAACAGAGCGCGAACAATTTAGGTTATATTTTAAATTTTCTTCGTGCGAAAATAGGATTTAAACTTTTCTTTGGCAAAACGAAAATAAATTTTACTAAGTATCATAAAAAATAAAATGGAGTTATGCGAAAATTACATCTACGCTGATATGATATGAATGAATAGACATAAATAGATTATCTATATGGAAACCAATAGCTGGTCTAAATATTTTAATAGTTTGGAGTGAATTCATTGTGCAAAAACTATTAGAGTTAATTAATCCGGATTTTGGAACAAACTCAAAAACATGATAATATAAAATGATTTATAAGCAAAAAATCCCATGATAAAAAAGGAATTATATAAATAACTGAAACTTGAAATATGTTACACGATCGCACATACCTGGTGTCTGTAAACGTAGAAGTCATCCGGGTCTTCGTCCCAATCGCTGTCCCACATGTCGGTGGCGCAGAAGCCGGGCTCCGACGTCGGCGTCTCGACGCCCGAGCCCTTCGGGCGCGTGACGGCCATCTCGGCGTGCCCTTTGCCCTGCGGCCCTTTCATCCGCACGAACTCGCAGCGGGTGGCCGCCGAGTTGGAGAACAGGCCGAAGGTCATCCGCTGGGCGACTTTTGTACCGAGCGACGATTGCTGAACATTGATACAAATTGATACATATTCATTGAGGAGCTGTTACAACTTTGGGATTCTTAAAAGAGCGTCTGTGGCTGCAATAACCCTAACCCCTTATGCGGAAAAATAGCAGCTTAAAACCAGTTTTTTTTTGTCTGCATTTCGGTGACGTTTTCATAAAGATCGTAGCGGTCTAATGGTCGTGTTTGACTATCGATCCAGCGGTCGCTGGTCCGAATCCGTACACAGTCATACAATTTTTAACCTAACCATACCATCTCCTCTGACTCTAGTAAAAGAAAATTTAGATTAGTCAAGTATGATCAAAAATAATTGTTTTTGACCGAGGTCATAGTGATTTTTTTTTTAAAAAAAAGTAAAAATATGGTAGGGAGCTGACTGAACGTTTGCAGGTGGGAAAGTATTAATATCCGCTAACAGGAAAAAAACTAGTACATAAGGCTTATATATATTTCATAAAAAAATAATAAATCACCTACCATACTTAAACATACTACTATACCTAAATGGGCATTGCCCGTAGTGCGTTATGTAAGTAGGGTAATGTTTAATTGACATTAAAATAAAAACAGTGTTCACTATATACTGTCATACATACTCGTACATGATGTATCCAAGCTAATAAAACATGACACTTTTTTTTATTTTCTCACACTATTAATATCTATGACACACTGATACGATTGTATGTTTGTTATTTGTTTTATTTTCGTGGCGTTTTTAATTTATTTTTTCACTTAAGAGTACATCCCTATTAATAGTACTAAAGTTAAATGTATTAAGATTGGGAACAGATACCTAAATGTTTTTGTGTGCAAACGTGGATGCTGTTTAACGCGAAGGGGCGGCCTTATCGTTTGTGGTTCATTCGAAGGCTAATAAAGCCGACGTGAGATAATGTGAACAGCGGTTTAACCCAAATATGGTTATATCAATAAATGACATATTCTAAATTCTCGATATAAATTCTAGGCGTATTTAAAGTCATGCGATATCTCCAGCCAGCGCGGCAGCGTGGTGTCCAATAGCTGCCGGTGCCGACATGTGATAAGGTTGATAAATATGCCCGCCGATAACATATCAAGTATCAACATAGATGTTCATACAATACTCCAATGGCTGAATAAACACATTAATCTGCTAGTGCTTTGGCAGCTCCAACGCGAATTGTTATCATGATCTTCCGTCATCTGTAAAGCGGTGAGTGCAAACCAGAGCCTGTTTCTGGCTTTTGAGCTTGCTAATATGTCAACACTACTAAAACCATATGGTTATCGGTCTTGACCATTCCAAAATGGAAACGCATTGCCTAACTGTCAAAGCTTGAGGGGCAAGAGTCGATATAGTTGAAATGAGTCTGGGAATACCGGCCGTCGTAACGTACCTCTACTTAATTATGATTTAAAAAGAAATAAATAAATGTTAGGGGTTATACAAATAATCTGAAAAAAAAATATATATTTATCTAAAATTGCCTATTTGAGAATAAAATACTATCAGTACGTAGCGGAATAAATTAAACGAATAAAAAAATTATTTTTTTTTCTTTTCGTATATTATGAAAAATATAATTTCTAATAGATAAATATTTCCGTTGTACGAAGTACTATTTAATATATGTATAAATACACCAGTTTTCTATGGATATGACTCAAAAAAAAAAAAAAAATGTATTTTGTATTTTAGAAGGGTAACGTGACGAATGGCAAATCGTATGAAACACTTTTTGTCATCTTCTGACTAATAAGTGCTAGGCTACCCGTCATTTCGTTCGTCGTCCATGTGTGAAAATCCTGCACAATTTGTTCACATTGTAACTTTTAATCAAACGTGTCACGTTCGAGCAGTTCGTCAGTTGATTAATAATAAAATGTATTTTCATCGTATCGTAAGTATAGTGCTGAAAGCATTGTCGTCATTGTGATGCATTGCTATTTATTATAAACAGACAATTCGCAAAATTGTATGGTTATCGTGTGAGTGTTACCGCAGCGGCGTACCGGTGACCTGGAGCCACTGAGGTTCGGACCCGAGACCACAGAGCTGGCGTTTATACCACTGCGCCGCCAACACGTTTGTTGTGATAACCTAATCATAAATCAGAGGAAGTAGCTGAGTGGGCCCGGCCGCGGACGCGGTTAGATATTGTGGTGAATGCGTGGGAGATTTACCAAAATAAATTAAAATTGAAACTAGTCATCTGTCCTTGAGAATATGACAAATTATAGCAAAATGATGAACGAAATAAACGCTATTGGCTTCAGTAAAATTAATAAAATTTCCCTATCGTTTTGATCCGCACATACATATATACATACCTCCCCAGGTGTACCTCTGTAGGGTATAACGCCAGGCAGACCGTACCTTTTTTTTAAATAATTGTTACAATAATTATTTTGAGCCCTATATGCTCTATTAAGAGCCAGTATATCGTGAGGTGACCTTGTAATCCGGCCTTTGGAAATGGTGTGGGCCACTTGCACTTCGAGCATCCGTCGACATCAAAGAATGAACATTTGACAGTTTTTTATTTATATTTAAAATATAAGGCAATTTAAAAAAAATCTAAGTTTAAGGTTTTCTGTAGAATTTTATTGCGGACATTTCTATGTACTATTAGGCTTATGTATTATTATGTAGTTTGGTTTATGAGAATTTAAAAAAATAAAACTTACCAATTTCAATAGTTTTTTATGTAAACATAGGATTATTTATTTAAAAAACCAGTTGAAGGTTTTCTAAAAATATGTTTAGTTAATCTAATTATATTTTTTATATATGCCTGGTATGAAAAGCTATCTTGGCAGTAGACCTCAAAAACATGCATAAAATGCAATTCGAGTGCTCTTAAGTTAAATTAAATTTTGCTATTCAGGGAAGATCGCGGTGATAAAGCGTTAAATATGGTATGACTATAATATGGGAAGTCAAAAACCACCGAACGCTCGCGCTGGGTCAATAACTGCTCTACTGCGATCTTCCTGTTATGAATATTTTACTATACTCGTACGTTTATCGAAACAATGGCACTACGAATAAAATAATATTATACGATGTCATAATTAAACTAAAACTATCTATAGAATCCGTCAGCGTCACGCAGTTTCGCGCGCATACGTCACAGATAAATTATCTTCGTGCTAGCTCTCGAGGTATTTCGTCGGCGTTGTTTATTTTTGAAAATGTTTGTCGGCGATTTCTCGTGGCGCGCGCTGCGGCAGCCACTCGTCGCTAGTCGCTCGCCAGTCGATTATGCGAGTGGCTGCGCGTGCGACGCGACGCGCGAATCGCATTCCATCGACCGGCGACTATTTTTATAATTATAAGTGTGACACATTAATGTTAGTTACGTTTTCTATTATTTTTAATATACGCTACATTATTAGTCATTTGTTTGTTGATATAGTGGTTTCAGCGGTGCTGCCAACTAATAAGTGGTTTAGTGACCTTCAAGAAAATCGCCGTGAGACGAGGTGTTTTTATTGTGAAACTTGTTTTTACGTTCACCTTGGCTGCATAGGAGATTCGACGCCAAATAAAATCTATTTAAATAGGTACGATATACAAAATGTTTATATGAACATTATTCGTAATTATTTTGTAGACTTATTGATATTCGACCTATATTTAAATTTAACAAAAATTTCCCCAGAAAATGACGAATTGCTTGATAAAATGTAGTGAGGTATGAGGTTGAGGATAGTGGTAGGGCCTGAGTGGTGAGTAACCCACCTTCAATGCTTTACAAAATTTGAAGAAGGTTACAAAAATTATAAAAGAGTAACGTACTTATCAAAGAGGATACAACATATTTTTTTGGGAAATAAAAAAAAATACTTTTGACATCAGGTCTTCAGTTTAGTAATAATTTAAAGTATTGAATGTAAATAAGAACTATATATAAAATGTATTCAAATAACTTTTATTTTTTGACAACTGTCAAACACTCAATAAAGGGAGGCATTAAATTAGGTACTTCGAGTAGAAAATAAGTCAAATTTATTTAATATGTAAAAACCTTAGGACACCCATAGCTCAATACTTATTTGAAGTACGCAAATGAAATTAAGACGAATGATTCCAACTTATAATTTTAATGTTTTTTATTAAATCATCATGCCGTAAATGTGTAAATTACCGACATATTTTTATTACTATTAAATGATATTTGATTTTTAAGTAAAATGATATGTTCATTTTATTAAAAGAAAATAAAATTTTAAAGCAGTATAGATTAAAATTAGATTGTGTTTGATGATCGTAAAAACCATTACATCTTTTATTGCTGAATTCCTTATCTACATAATATATCCCCTTGAGTCAAATATGCTATTTATCACGCTATCTGCTTGCGTAAACATGCGCATATTTTTTTTAATTTTATTTTACAAATGGCATTTATGATAGCTGACATTTATCAAACTGTGATCATTGTGAACATACCTATTTGCTTTGTTTTTTTTTTTCAACCTAATCGGTATGTTCGTAAAATCACCTCAGAATCAACGAAAATTTATTACTGATATTTTTATTTGACGTCTTTTACTATGTAGTAATTAGGTACGTATTACATCGGACTAACTCTAGCCCAAGTATTTTGTCAAGTGACAAGTGACAAAAAGTCTTCGGTTAAACTTTCATTGATGGATTCCTTGTAATCTTGGGAATATCATAAGCCTTTTATCATTGAGGAGGGAATTGAGTAGTTAATAAAAAAAAAACGATTTTTATACTTGTCGGACTATACTGGAGCGATTTCTAAAATGGTTGTGTGAAAAAAAGAGTTCGCAACTATTCGATCCGAAAGGTTCTGGAGATGGATAGCGAAGTGACCCATTGCAAGTGACCTGGGCGCATTTCAAGGCGACCTCAATCCTACCTGCACAACCTACGTACCTACCTAGCATTGAGCTGAACATAAATAAGAATTGAGTGGATCCGATCCGCACTATACCGCAACACAATAATGTAATAATTATAGGTATCACGTTATGCGCAGGTACCTAGGTACCTACCCTGTTTACGAAGTTACGCGATCTCACTCGATAGACTGACGCCGCGGTCGGGTTTTGTCGTGTTGTGATTGGCCGTTCTGGCACAACAGGTTGTGGGCCGCATAACGCGATAAAAATCGCCCCACGAGGAGGCAGAGGTCAGGGGCCCTGTTTCGAGGTTGAACGTGAGCAAACGCTATATTATTATTTAATTTTAAATTATACGCGCAAATTAAATCAGACTACTATTGTAATGAATAAAAAGATTAAAATAAATATTATTGTAATATAAAATATCTCATTGTAGGTACGGATATTGCTAATTAAAACCATTAATATTATGATGTGTTTTTATTATATTGTGTAATCAAAGTAAACACTATTTATTTTTTGAAAAGTTTTATACTAAACCGCGAATCCAAGCGGTTATCCCGGCCAAAATATTTTATAACATTTATTATAACTATCATAAAAAATAATGGGAACACAGTCGATGAGTCTTCGCAATTAACTAATCCTTGATCGGGCAGACATAAAGATGTAAATCTTTTTGACTGCCGCAGCAGCGGCTAGTCTAAACTCGTTTGCCTAATTAGCGGAATTTATATATTTTTTGCTGGCATATAAATTAATTTTATGTTCGACACAAATGGGTTAGATGTGGTTCATCGTATCAAGAATCGCTGTAACTGACCTTGTAAATAAATAAAAAAAAAAAAACGCATTCCAGGAGGCAAACAAAATAAACGGCGCTGACGCCAACAAAATGAAGGAATCGTAGAGCATTCACATGTTTGGCAACGCACGCCATCCGCGCTTAACTTTTCTGTGTTAGCGCTATACGAACACAAAAGTGACATTACAAAATACATAAGAGTCATCTTTACTCTTCATTTGTTTGTTTGTAAAATTTTCCGACGCAACCATAAGTTGATATTATTGAATGTGTTCATAAGTGATAAAAATACATTTGTCATTGACACATGTATTGGCCAAGCATTAGTCGACAATCGGTGGCGTTTCCTTAGTCGCTACCGACGCACAGTGGATCGACTCCATACAATTGATTGGGCATAGGCACCTAAATTTTAAAAAAATAGAAAAAAGTTTGTTATTATATTCCTCTAAATATTCTAAACAAACTATTTAGGACATATTTTCTCGTACGAGTTCAATTTAAAAAGTTATTTAATATTTGTTTTTTAAGTATGTAACACAGTATATTTTATTTAATTTCGCGAATTTACTTCTTTTGGTGTCTAAAATTGGATTCTCTAATTTTTTTGCCACAATTACTCCAAAGTACTTGATGCCGCCTAGGTCCGTCTTTCCGAGATAAACCATAAATTGTGATTTATTGGTTTTTTAGTATATCTTGTTCTGTTATCTAAATTGTATTCTCTAAATTATTTGCTGCAATCGCTCTAAAGTAAGGGGAAGTCCTGCCACCAATTCTATGGAACGTGCTGCTTGACAGTCTAATACGATATCTCAACGATAATGGATACTCTACCCTAGGTTATGCAGACGATTCTAATAATCGGCGATAGCTTCAAAGCTCTCGGCAATACAATGCAAACAGCCTTGAGGCACATGGAAAATTGGTGCACAGGAAACGCTTTGTCTGTAAACCCCCCACAGATGTTCACAAAAAAACGCAAAATAAACGAGTTCACCTTACCAACATTGCTTGGCACACAACTCAGCCTCACAGAAGAAGTCATTTACCTTGACAGTAAACTAAACCGGAGTAAATATTTAGAGATAAAAAGCTACGTACGCCGTAGCGAATAAACTAGCAATGGCCAAATGCAATGAAGTAATTCCGATTGATCCTTCATAGCGGTGGTCCTTTCAATAATTTTATCATACTCTGCTGTTCCTACTAAATATATATTAAATCAATGCATTTAAAAGAAACTCCAGAAGTGAATCTTGGCATACTACCATCAGGCTTGTCAACCTTTTGAAATGGCTCGGGTTTGGGGCTCGGCGCGGCGTTTGCTATGGATTCGTCGTTACTAGACAGACCAAGGCCGCCGTCGCTGGGAGAAAATGAGAAAAACAATGGCGTGACGAGAGCGAAAATTCTCTCGAGGCGCGACTCTTTGGCGCGCGGGCCGGCAGGGCCGGGCTGGGCGGTAGCGGTACGTCGGCGAATAATAATTATTATATTGCCTGTGACGTCATTAATTGTATTACTCATTCAATGTTAAGATCACCCCTTGATTCTTAAAAAAATCTAGGTTTAATAACATTCGATTCAAGGCATATTTCATCCCTTTCGGCACGCCGGAAGGCGGAGGTAGATTTTACCGGATCAAAGTGATGGGCGAACTTGTATCAAACATTGTTCGAGCTGCCGCGCGATCCCCGCCGTAACCTTGCGCTGCGAGCCTTGTGCCGTAAGGGTTGCTCATATCAAAAATTGTTTAGAAAAAAATTGTAGGGAAATTATAGATCTACAATTAAAATTTTGAACTGATTCGATATTGTTTCTATTAAGGAAGGTATGATTTTTAGAATTTTTAAAAACCAATTTTTCCCACCCCTAGGACCAATAGTTGGTCCTATCAAAAAACGTTACTTAGATAAATTTTAGGCACTTATCTAATTTAAATAAATTCAATATCTTAATATTAAGAAAATTATAGCAAAAAATCCCTTTTTCGAAAAAACACCCTAATTCACTCCCTCTGGTCTGATTTTACCCATTTATGACGGCAGTTATAGTGTCCACAAGGAAGTGATATAGATAGATATACCTATATAAACTTTTAAACTGAGGATGGTTTTGGGTTCTAGGGGATATGAAACGCGAAGATATGCACGAGACACAATTTTAAAAGTAGAAAGAAGCAAATCGTAATATCTGGTAATACCACACAATATCGATCGCTGGCAAAAAGCGCACAGGCGCTCAGCAAACTAGCTAAACATCTCGGCTTCACGGGCAAACTTAATTACTTTCGCGTTTCACTAGTCATTCACATTTTCAGTTGTATATTCAGCATTGAGCTCGTCTTTTAGCTACTTTAACTATAATTACACGAAAAATATGCAAAAAGAAGAAAGAAACATTGTAAAAGACCGGTTTTATTAAGTCGTCTACGTTTTAATACGCGCTTTATGACTTCTCCGCCGTCTTTGGTACTAAACTTATCATTTCAACGAACTTGGTTTGACTCTTGTGTTTGACCTACATTAATTAGTTAGTTTGAATATTATTAATAAATACATATATCTTATGTTAGAAACACCCATCGAAAATATGAAATGCATGAAAAAGGTATGAGCAAAGTATTAGAAGATATTAGGATAATTTTATATAAAATCAAATTTAAATTCAAAATGGGTATAATATCCGGGATCGGATATTAATATCTAAGTTGGTTGTTTCTTTTTTAAGGAACCGGCTGAAGCTGACCTATTTTTGGCAATGATTCGCCAGATACTTTCCATCGTGACCGTCCATGATCCAAGCCATGCTTATTTGCCGTCCTGTGCTCATCCATTAAAAACTATTTTCAAATAGCCACGCAGCCAGCCATGCAACGTAGTTTTATTTTGTTGGTAAATAACGGGTATATAATTGCTAAAACGTAAGTCCTAAAAAGCTTCAATTAGAGACTGACCACTAGATATACAGGCTGTTTGGAAAGGTCACTGTCAAATTAATATAATATGACTATGACTCAATAAAAAGTATAGATCAAAGTGTGGGTGAAGTGTAGCTAGTGTCTATAAAAATAATAACCTTTAAAGCTTGATTTAGTTTAAGCTTCATAATTCAGTTTTTTTATAGTATATTCAGAGTACAATATTTTAATAATTTTATAAGATTTTAAATAAATTTTAAACGATATAAATATTCCTTGAAACAACTAAAATTTGAACGAAAAACTAAAACAAGGATGTAATTATAATATTTAAGCGTTTGTAGTGTAAATATTTTCATAATTGAAATTACCAACATTTTCCTCAAATTGAAGGAAAAAATAATATAAGGAGTAGATATATCTACCCACATATGGGGATATCCAGTAAGTTTTATTAAAGCCTTTCTTTGGAATTTTACCGTCTTGTTTTTATGTTTCACTAATTTACCCATTATATTATTTAATTACAACTTACTATAATCAACGATAATTACTGCTATCAACATTAGTTAATCGATATTTAGTATGAGCATTGCTTCACGTAATGACTGTTCCGTGCATGGCAAGATAAATTATTTAATTATAAATTAACACCAGATCAGGAATTTTGAAATTTAAAATCTATAGGTTTGATAGTTTACGAGCTAGAGCCCGCGCCAAACTATTTTTTTTTTAATGAGAACAATGTTTATGGAGACCCCCTACTATGCAACTTCGGCATAATAGCTTCAGTATAAATTAATCTGACCAAAAGCGCCCAAATTGTTAGGGTATTGAATTTCTGAATACGATAACAGTTGCTAAATCGAAAGTAGAAAAATAATGACTTACATTTAAATTGGGTTAAATCTACCCGCGTCAAACAGGTTCCACATAACAATTACATAAATATTAATGTTAATGTAATAATATTTATTTATTTATATTCATCGGTAAACTCACAGCTTTAAATCAATAAAGATTACAATATCAGTTACAATTTTAAGGCCGATTAAGAGATTATTATTATCCGATGTGCCCACCCGCTTGCCATCATAAAACATCACCCGGTGGTAAACCTAATGGTTGTTTTTTTGTAATTGCTGCTAATAAATATACAATATTGTATGACAATAGTGAGTCAGTACGGAACAATAAAATTTAATAATATAGCTAGTGTAAAAGACCATAATGTAGATGACTTTGTGTTTGAATAAATCGTAAACACGATAGTTTTCCTTGAAATACCGACGCACACACGCACGTGCATTTAAAACATATCTAACCCATATCATTAAAATGAAACAAGGCCGGAAAATAATATATACGAATATAAAATAATATATAATAACTAATACGAATAACATAAACAATATAAGCACTAAATAGGTATCTATCTGTCTGACGAATTACGATAAATGATCGTATGTGGCATCGCTTTCAAACAATGCTACCAAAAATATCAATCTGTGTCAGAGGGAGTGTATTTATTTGATCAAATGCGATTTAGTGCATGAGCAATTACCTTTAGTTAACTAATAGAAATAATTTAACCTTTAATATAGTGTAATTAGAGCGGTAAAGTGCCAGTCTTTTAGCGCGCGATCTATCATTATTCAAAGTTTATAGCTATACTTTTTTCCTAACCTAAAATCCACATCGTGTTTCCTCGTTATTTTTTCTACCGAGCAATCAATACAGTTGTTTGGTTATTATATTATAAAGGCAATGGGATGGATACCATGAGTTACTGGCAACTTGACTGATATGTAATTTTGGAATATTAATGGTAACGATTGATTGATGAAAACCACAACGGACGCCTCGCTTAGCATCAACGATTTTCGAAATACACAACGGCTAAAGCGAGTCATTCCTTTCTGTTGGACAAATGTAGGATGACAAATTTGTACAAAGATGATTAGGTCATTTTACCACAGTACGGGAAAAGGGCAAAAAATATTTTAGCATAGGAAGTTTTTGCATAAGAATTTTATGTCCAAATTTCGGTGATTGATAGGAATATTTGCACAAAAATTTGTACGGAAAAAAGTATTGAAGGGGGTCTCGAGATTTCGATGACAAGGCATGTGGATGTTAAAATAAAATAGTGCTTTATCAACTCGTAGAATGCGGTCACAATCCGTGTTTTTATTTCACGGTGCGCTAGATAAATCGTGACTGAGAGAAATCTCATAGCTTCAACTAGAAAAATCATTGGTTATTTAATCGTTTTATAATACATATACGTTTCAAAATTTAAACAATCTATAGGCTCAATAAAAAAAAATTATCTATAATTTAAATTAGTTATCACGAAGCCAAACCATTCCATCTTCCTTTTGTTATATTTACGAAAATTAAAAAGTATGAATAGTTTTCTTTATTACCTAGAATAAAGCTTGGCTAAGCTTATTAGAATAATATTGCTCACAACAAAGTTTTAGGCGTGACTTATGCCATAACCTATATTGCGTTAATATTTCCGACGCTCGCCTATACCACTGTTCCGAGTGCCTCGAGCGGATCCGAAATGTATGCCGCGAAAAGGCGAGTTGCTCGTATCGATTATATGCCGGGAGCTAAGACTAACATTCAATCAACAAACGGTGTGATTTTTTTACTATAACTATAAAAATAAGCATATGTCTAAATAAGTTTATATCCAAGAACAAGCGTATCAAGTGTGGATCATCGGGTTAGTAAAAACTGTTTGCGTTTCGGTAATTTAAAAACTACATAAGACACAATTTAGATCAACAATAGATCAAATTTAAGAAAAACGGAAACAATATGTAGTTCTTAAACAACGTTCAGTTATCAATAGTATCAGTAAATGTCACCCAGACTACGAAACATTCGAAGTATGTTCTTATCAGCGATAAAGTGCATATCGTCATTCTGCTATACGTAGATTAGTAATTATCACGATTTATGATGATCAATGCTTGTAAACACGGAAAACTTTAAGTTCAACAACCTCATATCAACCCATATTAAATGTCAAAAAAATAAAATATATTAAAATACGCCCTTAGCTTAGTCTAACTTTAATACTCGAAGACATCTTGCTCGCCATGGTTTTAAAAGATCGTTGACTGGTAATACTACAAAGACAGAGGTTCGATTTTTCATATTGGACCTCAGTAGACCCCTCTCTCTCTCTCTCTCGTTCGAACTATTCCACCGATAAAAATGATCGAAAAATTGCAGCCGTTCGTCTATGGTTTTCATCTTTTCGATACATTTTTTTTTTACTGTTTGGTTCAAAAATATTAAGGGGTTAAAAGTTATAGATACAGAGGTCTCCCCATTTTGTTATTGTGTGAATGCAACTCACCCTCGCGTCGTAGACCTTCTTCAGGGCGTCATAGCGAATGGAGCCAAGAAAGATCACACCCTGGACGGTGCCGCATCGATCGCTGGCCACCAATTCTACGCAGACCATTTCGCCGTCTCTCACTAGGATATCGCAGAAGACCTGCAAAGAAATAACATATAACAATTCTTTTATTTTACATTTTCTGGAATCCCATAGTTCCAAAAACTATGCCTAAACAAAGAATCACAATATGATATCCAATTTAGGCAGAAATGCTCATAAGCTACATTCCTAAATATATTAAAAGTGTGCCATAATAATATATTTATTATTTTTTTTAAATATATATTGAAATGTTTATGTATCATATCTTCTACAGATACTTATACCATATATTTATCTTTATGTTTAATAAACAATATTAATAAATGAATCTCGCAAATGGCACTGAAACTTATCCGAACTGATTTAATAACTACGCAATTTATAATAAAAACAAAATATAATGTAATTAATGACCAAAATCATTAATATGCCGGGCATTGACCGGCTAAGTAGAATAAGCATTAAATTAAAAAATGTGTGCACCTACCCTCTTCTACAAAAATATATCATTATTATTTATTACGCGTTAGAGACAGCGGGCAAGTGAATTATCGCGGCAAATTCGCGGTATCGAAGCACTGACACGTTCATATTAACATTTTTATGATAGCATGTCAATTGGAGGCAGCTCGTCGACCATGTTTGGAAAGCAGGTTTTCATAAACATGTCAAGTACCTACCTATGCTTATTTTACGAAAAAGCGCCGATCTCACTCGAAGTTTCCTCGAACAATTAGAATTGAATTTAAGACACCTTATGGCGCAATTCAGATTATTGGAGTATTGTTTTTAGCGACTAGAAAGCGTAGGAAAGTATGTTTAAAAGGCACATAATGTACGGCCGAGGGCAAATGAAGATTTACCTCGAAATGCCACCTTCACCTTCATCATAAATTATATTTATACACACTAAAACCATACTTAATTTTTTACTTTGTTTTAATATATACATACAAATGTCACACTCTCACAACTACCACAAACATCACTCACAAATTACACATAACACTGTATACGTATATAATATTAATAATCTATATATATTTTAAGAACACTGTTCAATTTTTTATGCTAATCTTAACATGTAAAATGACCGAAATCCTCAATTGGTTTTATATATTAGTAATGTTTTGTTTGTAATTATAAAATGTAATACTGTGGATTTTTCAATAAAGAATAAATAAAATAAAAAAAATAATAATAAAATGCGATTTGCCAGAGTATCTATAAGGAAATACTAACTTTTACTACGCTCATACGGAGATGCGAAAGCGGCGGTTCTCGTAGATACAGTACGCAAACACGTCCTCTCTTTTTTAAGCGTTTCGGTTCAACTTAAAATTCTCGGGGTAAAGCTCCGAGTGCCTTTTCGTACACATGAAAATGTATTAAAAAAAAAAAAACATAACGATAGGTACCTAACAGCGCAGCCCGCAGCTGCTACCAATTCGATGTCTAATTATGGTGCAAGAAAATGAATTCCATAGTCACTATAGTCATTTCCGAACACCTGCATATTTTAACAAATAAGGCGAACAGATATGGACACACGTAATTTGTTCGTAAAGTCCTAAAAAACTGTAGTGTGTGGTGATACCTACTCGAATGTTGTTACATGGCTGTTTTTTTTTATATAATTTATGTATGTTCCATTATTACTTATCTATTTATTTTTTTACGTAATTGTTTTGTTAAATAAATGCTCATAAAGTAAGCACATAAATTATAAAGTATTAAAAATCATTATTCGTGCAAGATAGTAAGTCTATAACAATATTTAAGAGTAGTGTTTCACATTCGCCTCTTGTAAACGTCATTAGCCAATTGCAAATTTTGCGCTTGGAAACATCGTGCCGATCTGAATCTTTTATAGATATTTTATATTTTTAAATTATACCTACCTCATCGAAATTATCCACCATGAAACATATGTGAGGGTATGTTATTTCTTCCCCTTCCCCTTTGGTATCCATTTTTCGACGGCTCGGAGATGCGTATACCTAAAAACAGTCATAAAATGATACGATAAACAAACAAACAAATTGAACAATATTACAGTGATATTTGTTAAGCGATGCGTTTGCAATTCCCCAAGAAAAGTAATACAGATGAACAGCTAGCTATTTAAACGTTTTAAAGTCCCGGCATTTCTATAAGTACATTAATAAAATCCATATTATAATGGACTGTTTACGCGCTTACATAAATGGCAACCAACAGAATACATAATCATTTTTAATTAAAATAAAATATAAATCATGTTTGTTAGTATCGCATTTTCAACGCTAAAGTAACAGCTGTGTAACTGAACGAATCTGATACAACCACTAGGTATTTACTATTCCTATGAGTATGAGTCATATAAAAGGCGTACTCCGCTTACTTCACAATCACATATTTTAAAAGGTTTTACAGATTTTTTATGCAAACAATAAATTGATGTCAAGTAGGTAATAAAATATACAAATAGAGATTCAACCGGGAAAACCCGAACCAATGCTAACTAAAAGGATATTTTGTAGCAGACGATATTATATCTACATTATTTAAATATAAATCAAATTAATCAAACATTTTATAAAAATAAAAAAGTAGCTTGTTATAAAATGGACTTCGAACCAATTTCACTTATTATAGAGAACCTAATCGATTTTTGATAACAAAAGCGGCCTAACAGTTGATTTCGTATAACATTATCGTGCAGTTGCAGAACTATTTCATACAAATAAATACCTAAATAGATCTAAAACTAAGCAATCATCACATTAAGTTCCTCGTCTGTACCAAAGAAGAAATATATTGCTCAGGAACGACCGCGTGCCCAAATGAATATATACGCTGATAGGAAAATCCTTATTCTTAACTAATTATATATTTAAAAAAGACTTTTGGGCTAAAAGGAGACTTCCTCACTAGAGGAAATTTAAAATATATTACGAAATTTATAGATTACTGATTAAATGATGCATATGTGACACTCAGTAATGCGTGTTATTGGAATTTTTGCTAACAAAATGCAATAACGCCATCGAGGTAAACTTCATACAACATCGCGTTCGAGTTACGTTCCAAAAATGCGTGACCGCGACGGTGAGAGGCATTTATTATTAGGTTGCGTTATGGTATTTAGCTTTAAATAAATAAAAAATAAATAAATAAAACAAAATGTCTGCGTGTTTGTTTGGTTCGGCACCATTTAGGCCCTAGAGATGGGGAACGATGCGACCCTGCAGCTGCTGCGGAAAGTTTGAACACGGAGCGATCTAGCAAACTCGTAGGTTACAATTATTTTTTCAAACTTCTGTCGATATTTCTGTCGAAAAATATTTTATTCATTTGTTTAATTTTTTGAAGATTTCCAAATCGCCATTATTTGAGTGGCTATGTCTCTACAACCCATACAATTTTACCCTGTGTACTGCGTAAAACAGGTTATCCTCTTTTAGCGTAATCCGACAATCGATGCTACTATCAGCATTTGTCATTATTTAAATTTAGTGAAGCCGTAACAAATGTCGCAAGTTGATGATAAATCAAATGGGAGGGGGGGGGGGGTCCACATGCTGTTTGGTTAAGGACTCAACTAGGAGAGTGAGACAGAAGAAATCAAACTAACGACAGCTTGGCAGCGAGAGACAGACTACTGACTAGTAAAGTCCGCTATCTCAATAACTGCCAATGATACGCTACGATAGTATTCAGTACGATAATAAAAGTATTATAAATTGTAACTCGACATCAGAACAATTTGTAGCATACAATATTTTAAAAATATTTGTTTTTATTTAATGCAGGACTCACAGTAAAATAAATGTCAATATTAGGATGGATTTCAACAATTGAATAAGTACACAATATAAGCCACGTGCAAAATAAACATTCAATATGTTGGCGAATATTCCTTGGCAGCTGGTGACGTAGCCAGCAGATTAGTGGTGGGCGTTGCCGTTTTTCTTCAAAAGCACTTTAAACGCTTTTTCATGAAAAAGCGCTTGAAGTGTTATGTAGTTTTTGTTATAAGCGTTTTATTAGCTTGGAAGTAAAGAAGATACTGTGAAATTTTTGGCACTATTTATTATTTTTTAAACAAATTTTGAAAAATCATCATTTTCAAGTATTCAAAAAAAAAAAGTACAATTTAAAAACAATTATAGTCTCTTACATACTTCTCCGTTTGTATTCAGAAATGCTAATTGTTTAACCTAACCTAATGGCTAATGGCATGGCTAAATGTACTTATACGCATATCTCTGTAATTAGTAGGCCAATTTTCTAAATTTTTGATAGTTATTAAACAGCAAAATAACTAGCCTAAAGTCATGTACTCGATGTTGAGATTCGATTTTCGTTTGAAACCATCTTTATGGTTTCAAACGAAAATCGAATCTCAACATCGAATCATTTTAAATTAAAAAAAGAATAGGAATTAGTAAGTGGATCGGCTAATTGTTCTTAGTCGCTAATAACCATCCATATTCAACTCTTGCTTCATATTATTTAAGTCTGTTCAATAAATGTTTTATTTTATCACTTATACAGAGGATGTATTATTTATGGTCACTGATGTCCTTTTAGGGGGTCGATCTATATCGACAACTGATCCGGCCTCATGCAAAAAAAAAATATAATCTCGAAAAAAAATCATACTAAAATAATTATATTATTAAAAAACTTCGTTTTTCTTCGAAGCACTTCGTTAGACGAGCGGGCGCGAAGTCACTGCCCGATCTCACGCTATGCGTTCTCAAATATTAAAAGATTTTTTAAAATTTTCAAATTCGTTTTTCTCGTAATTAGAAAACATTTTTCCGTTATTTTTTGCCGATTAATGGTTGATTATTGTTATAGATCAATCCCCTAAAAGTACATCAGTGAATATAAATACACCTGCATATATTGTTTTCACGCATCAAATTGTCATGGAAGCATAACCTCCCTTCTTTGCTCCAATACTTGCTGCAGCTTGCGGTACGACAAGCAACTCCGGCGACCCTAGTTATTTTGGTTATTTTCAACAGAAAATTAGAAAGCCATAAACGTTCGACGTGCACGGTTATTTCTAGTTTTTTTTAATAGTAAAAAGTGCATATAATAGTACTAACTATTAGAATATTATTATTTTTTGGCGTTATTATTAAAAGAGAGCAGTTTTAAATTCACCTTATATCGCATGATTTTTATGTTTCACAACCACAACACATCCCTACTTGCCGAGGCAGGAGGCGACGTCGTTCGGTCATTTCTCGGATCGGAACTTCGTTCGTTTGCCCGCCCGCTTCGCTAGGTTTTGTTTGCGGGTCGGTTCGGTCGTTCGGTCGTTCGGTCGGTCGCCGCGTCGCTTCGGTCATCGGGCGGGTGACGTCAAGTTGTGTATTTATATTTCGTTTATACTTTACACATCTTTTCAAGAACTTGTAGTCGTGAATGATTTGATTGAAAAAAGTATGTGATAATGTTGACATTTGCAGTAATTCATTAGCATATTCAGCTTCGTTGTATAGTGAAACACAGCAAATCTTCTGTTTGTGCTTATAATGACTAATTTTCCTATTACAAGATGAAAGAGAACGACTAATTAGATTGTCGTCGATGATTTTGGTTTGAAAAATATTTTGCAACCACCCCTATTTTATGAAATATCGCCATAGTGGTCTGTACTTGTAATCCGAGTTCCTAAATTGTGTGTGATCGATCTCGAAAAGCGATTCTTCCCCCCAAAAGACTGACAAATGAAACAATCGCCACTAAGGTAAAATATGAAATCCAACTGTCCGTATAATAATACTGTCTCATCTGTACATAGCCGATACGAAACATGATTTTGACAGCCTATTTAAATTGTCAAAATGTTTTTTAGTAATCAATCAACAATATTAAAATGTAAAGGCAGCATTTATATACGAACCATTTTACTATTTTATATTTTTTGGCATGTATAAAGCGATATCTTATTATTTTATAGTAAAGGATACATACTTTTCGACCATACTTACAATAATGAATAATATTAACTACATATGTAAGTAATTTGATAACATATCCTTATTAATACATTCAAATCATATAATGCATGTAATGGATTAGTGGGCACATTTGATACCAAAGAAACTAATATACTCTGAGAAATATATCTTAGAGGAGAGAAATAATTGATATTTATATACATATAATAACTAAAAAGTTCTGATTGCACCGTCTAATTAAATTTATTTAGGTACAAACCCATAAAAATCACGTCATGAATTCACAGATTATATAATAATTATACTGTAGAGATACTACCATGTTTATTTAGCTGTGCTGTGGTGGGGGGGTGTGGTGTGTTGATAAATAAACTAGTAAACTCCCTCAATTATAAAGTTTAGTGTTTTATCCTTTGATGCGTAATGTCTCGTTTTTATGACAATGTCCTATATTTAGCTGGCATTTGAAACCCTTAAACAAATATAATTTAAGCATAATATAATCACCATTGCATGCAGTTGACAGCCTTTGGTAGATATCTTTGGAACCAATGAGTGTCAATTATTTTAAAGAACATCGTTCCATGCAGATTTAGGTGATACTAATCTATAATCTCTAGGTAAAAATTAAACATAATTTTTCTTTTAAAGCTTTATAATCTGACGCAAAGTATATATTTAGTCCTTACTAAGGCATCAACTACATGACACGTTGATTACACTATTAATAAATATTATTTAAATCGTTACATTTACTGAAAAATATTTTATATAGAATGCATAATAAGCCAAAAATATGCTGTGGACATAAATTAAAGAAAATAAACATCCTCATAGTTAAAGAAAACAATGATCAACCTACATAACTTTAATAAAATTAACATGTCCTTCATCATTTCTCCCGCAACAAAGTAAGATATTTATTTTTTACTTTCAGGTACATTTCCACAAAACGATTGGACAAATGTGACGAGTTTGAGTCTTCCAGAACAAAATGATAAGATTGAAAAGAAAAGTGAATCGTCCGCTCCGCTAGTTGAATCCGTTAGAACTTACCTAACTGAAAATAGACGTTTCAATACAGAGTATCACCTGCCGCTGCCAAACTTAGACTCTCCTGACACATGCGATGTGGAAATTGGACCTTCTACTACTTCCGTTGAAGAACCAAAACAGCTCGGAACGTGCCTCAAAAGAAATGACCTAAATAATAATGCGAAAGGAAAGTCTAAAGTAACAAAACAGCAAAGTTCAGAACAAGAAATCAAAAGTGATACTTCTGATAGGATGCCCAACCAAACGGAAAGGCTGCAGAGGCAGCCTTTGCTCGCAAGATGTATAAAACAGCAAGACTCATGCTTGACACATGTCACATCTGACGAATCAGACCCCGACAAGGATGATGGCCACCCGCTTCCAGTCACCAATGGAGATTTTCAGATCGAAATACCGCCAGCTTCTAGGGAGGAAAGATACCCAAAGGAGGTATGGAAAACCGTCTTGGCATTTTTCTTCTTGGTAGGTTGCGTGATGGTAAATATGTTGTCTTTGTCACTCGTGCATGAAAAATTACCTGATCGTAACACGACACGTCCTTTGCCAGACATTATATTGGATAATATTCCTGCCCACGATTTGGCGTTGAGCGTTTCAGAAATATTAATTATGGTCTCAACGACCGTCGTGGGCGCCGTTATCGTCTTTCACAAGCACCGCTTTATAGTTGCAAGACGACTATTTCTAATAATTGGGTTGCTATACTTCTATCGTTCCATCACAATGTATGTAACGGTATTGCCAGTAGCGAGCACAACATATTACTGCAGTCCGAAAGCAAACCACACAACGGTGTTACTCGTGGTGCGAAGAATGTTCTACCTCGTATCTGGCTTTGGACTTTCTATTAACGGGAAGCATACGTACTGCGGAGATTACATCTACTCAGGTCATACAATGATTCTAGTACTATGTTACCTTATAATGGCAGAATACGCTCCGAGGAAGTTGTGGATTGTACGCTGGGCTATTTGGGTTGCTGCTCTATGCGGAGTCATATTCGTTCTCTTGGCACATGGACATTATACAGTCGATGTCGTAATCGCATATTATATCACAACTCGCCTCTTTTGGACTTACCATACGCTGGCGAATGCGTCATCTCGACATGCAGCCGGCAGTGGATTAATAGCTAGAGAATGGTGGTTCCCAATATTCTTATATTTAGAGCAGAATGTGCGTGGGCCAATTCCGCACAGGTACGAGTGGCCACTACCTTGGCCAAGATCAAAACTCTTCAGCCGTTTGAGCTAGTGATCACCGGCGAAGCGGTAACCACGGCCGTTTGATACCTTAATATCCGTAAAGTGAGGTTATTAAGAATGAACAATGTGAATGTTTGCTATATGGTAAAGTGCTTTTGCAAACCTTCTGTGAATGCCTCTTGAGTACTTGAAGTTCCTTGGGACTGGTACGCGTGCAAATCGCAAGTGTCAGAGTGTAATCAAACTGATGAATTATTAAATTTAAGTAAACCGTTTCTTCCCAATCGATGTCGGGGTCGCCGATGGGCAGCTTCTTGGAATCTTTACGGAAGACATCCACCTCTGTCTGTTGATCAATGAAAAGTCTCTTGAAAAATTGAATGCTAAGTGAATTTTAGGATAAAGGTACACGTATAATATGAGCTTTCTTTTAACGTCATCTCAATGTTATAAAATATAGAACGATAATAATTTTGTTGAACTGTACTAACTAGGTTAAACTTTTGTATTTAAGCAATGTTTTTCACATTTTTTATGGTTGCCAGTTGGTGAAAAATGTTCAGCGTGGCTGTGATATTTGCTCGCCTGCAATGGCGCATCTGTTTATAAAATATGTATTGAGTAATAGTTAAAATAACATGAGATGTGCGTATGTGCCATCTCAATAGAGACCAAAATGAGTCTCCAGTATCATTAGACACTAACGAGATTTCTTTTTAGGCCTGTTTTTAAATGTTTTATTTGCCACAAAAATCTAATAATACCTATGCCAGTTATCTTAAAACAAATATCTATGTATTTTTAGTTTAATATTTAGGATACTAATAGGTTAGTACTTTGATTATAAACTGAAACTGAATCTCCAAGACGGTGCTTAAATTATCTTTGTACAACCTCAAAACATACCTAGTTCTTTGAAGTAAGTGTACAATTATTACTAAATAATTATCGAGTCATATTTTATGGTTTAAAAAAAAACAACAGAACAGCAGAATTCATTGATTACCTCGCAACTCTTGCTGGAAATTTTAGAAATCATTGATTTACGAACTATTTTATAACATGTCAAACAAAACTTTTTTATAAATATCAAAATGATAACTTATTTATTTATATACATACTCCAATCTATTAATTTCAAACAGATAAATGATAAATTTAATATCACGTAAACCTTTTGCCTGCTATTATATTAACCCTTGCAGCACAGCATTGTATGCTGTGCCAATTGGTCTCCCGAAACAAAAAAAAACTATTTTTTAAAATTTTTATTTGGAATTACATATAATTTAAAAATTAACGAAAAAGAGGTATTTTGAAAGTTCAAGTATTTAAAAATTTAATTTCAATATTGCTTTATAATGGGCTAAATATTATAGGGAGTGATTGTCTCTAATGAGCTAGATTAAATAATTCAGCATTCTATATTTTTATGGCTTTTAATTCTGTTCAATGACAAACGCAATCAATTTCAATTTCTTCCAAAAAGTTCCTTAAATAATGAAAATGGAAATAAAACTGATTACATGACTTTTCATTGTTTCTTTATTTAGAAAAAAGGCATTAAAAAAACATGCAAATTTATAAATCTTTTTACATCCTGCTTGGTTCCGTAAAATAACAGATGATACAGTACTTACTTATGCATATTCATGTTATATTTTAACTTCATTTGTATGTAAATTTCTAATTTTACAAATAAACTCAAAAAAATAGTTTTAAATGGTGTTTTGGAATTGTTCTATGGAAGGTTATTTTGAAAAAAATTGTTATACTTTAGTACGTCATCTAAAACCCATAGAAGTGCAGTCAAGCTATCTAACTAAAACATTGGAGGGTAAACTAAGATTATATTAATAACAAAATATATATTTAAGCGATTCTATTGGTACGTAATTTATCTTTTGTTGTACATCTGTCGACTTTATGTAGATAAACCAGAACTGCAATACATGTGGACATACACTCGTATAATATTGATAATAAAAATATTAAATTCCATAAAAAAGGGCAAATTTTGGTTTAGCCTTTATCTTAAGCACATTTTGATAGGTGCTTGATATTTTTTGGTAAATTATTGATATAATTTATTCATGACTGCAATATTACCAGGACACTGATTCAGGGAATTTATTGATTATAATGTATGTAGTAACTATTTGACTTTGTTACTGATCTCCACCTCAGCAAATCAAAAAAATATTTAATCGAAGCTTCCATTTTGTCAGTCTATATAAAATATACATGTTTTCACAATTATTACTTATAAACTAATTTACTCTGACATGTTAAAAACTGAAAGTAAAAAGTAAAAAGTACATACTGTTCTCATACGCGTAAGTAGATTTATAAAATTCAAAGTACTCACTTCAAATTTTGGTAAATATCGGCTTGTACCCTTCACGTGTTTTTTCCTTACAAAAAACAGCAAGTCATCACAATCGATGGCCTGTTCTTCTTGAAAAAGAAAATGGCGCACAAACAAATCTGTCCAGTATGTCGTACCTTGTAGAACCACAAACCCAGAGTCTAGAAAAAAAAATACTTTAGAAATCATTGTTTAATTTGCTTTCTGTGGTATACTTAAGAATCACATATACAAGTATATAGATCTGAAAAAAAAATCACGTAGAATTTAATCTATTCAACTGAGATGGAATCTCACCCATTTGGATGCTAAAATAATATACAAGTGCAAGTTAAAACAAAATTGGTAAAATGTGATTAATATGAAAAAGTGCCTTCTCTGAATCCATGTAAAAAGTAAGGTTTTAGACCATTTTCCGTTTTTTTAAACTGCCTTTGAGAGATCCTGATTACGAATTAAAATATAATGTGAGAATATTTTTTATGAATATGTGATACCAACTGAATATTGTATAAATCTCTTAATATAGTAGATATTAATACATAATTGTTGATGTTAATACATAATAGGTGTTGTTATTTTCTTGTTTAAAGTGATTACACATTCGAAACAATACTTACACTATGTCTTGTTAAAGAATCTCCTATTTTTCTAAACTAAACAGTGCATAAAATATTTGAATATACTTAATTAATTTTGAAATATAACTTTAATTTTATGCATTGTTTCGTTCCATGTTGCGTAATTTGAATGTGATAATTTAAGGACTTTTTACCCACTGATATCTCTAAAGGATGTTGTACATACATACTATGCAGTTTGACTTGTTTCTTGGCTTGATTATAAATACATTTGTGCAGGAAAGTATGCAACAAAAATGTCTAAAAAAGTATAATAAATTACTCCATTATATTATATTATATTAAATGAAAAATAAATAAAATAAACCCAACATTCCCATTGCATATTGAAAAGTGATTGTAATAATATATAAATAGTAATATGTAACACGTTCAAAGAGAATTGATGTAAAGATGTCTAGTTTACCTTTCAGTTATATGTTACTGAGGTGAATAAAAATATACTTGTGTTTATAACTTCTAAATCATCTTTCACTACATTTCCAAGTGCGGCATTTATTTAAAAAAAAAAAAGTTTTGTATTATATTAATAATGGCAAGCTTGCCATGGAAATAGGTCTAGCATAGAAACAGATTAAGGGATTGCAGGACAGATTGAAAAAAAGCTGGAGGATAATATATGTTTTCTGGTCAGCCGTTGTCAAGGGAGGTGCTGAAGTGATTTGACTGGTAGTACCTTGACCGTATAAAAATAATACTTTGAAACTGATTTTATTTATTTCACTTAAAAGGGTGATCGTTTAGCGATTAACCCAACCTGTGGTGTGGACACATGTGCATCCCTGCCTGCGTCCGCAGGAATAATGATTATTTTTAAATACTGCATATTCGGAGTTTTAAGACTTCAAATGCTATAAAAATCTCAATTACATTCTACACTCGAGATTAGAAGAAAAAAAACCGAATGTTATCATTTTGAAATATTCAAAAATAAATTATCGAATGTGTTCTTATACTAAACGGGTGTTTACGCAGTGCCGTATAAGAGTTGCTAGTGTGTTTTAAGTAGAAGAATAACTTTGAAGAGGCAATTAAAAAAAATATATATAATGGCATCAGAGACTATCGATCCCCTATGAGTAATTTCTTAATTTTCTGTTTGGTAAAATATATATATTACTTATAAATAGTTTTATATGATATCTAGGAACATAAGTAAAACATAAAATACGGGTGTCATCGCTTTAAATTTTCTTTTATTATCAAAAATAAAATTTTGCAAAAAAAAAAATATTTTGCAACTTGACATTATTTTTTATTATTTTACTAAAGAGAATTTTATAAACTGTTCAAAATAGTGCAGGTTATCAATTTTTTAAATAAGCATTTTAGGTAAGCGCCTGTAATTAGGCCATTTATTGAAAACCATGGGCGGTATTTACGTAAGAGTGGCAGCCCATCGGGTTAAATGATTGATAGCATCACAAATTAGAGTTGTCTGATTGTTGACATATAAGGTTGCATGATTTGGATGTTTTCTGCAATGCAATGTGAAATTTGAGAATTCTCCTGGTATTCAGAATCACTTTCCAATGGAGGGCCGGTGAGTCTGCTTTATATATTTAAAAAAATCCTTTCAGGACGTTGAAAGGCGGAGGTAGATTTCACCGGATCAAAGTGGTGAAACATTTTAGTGCTCATATCAAAAATTGTAAGGAAATTATAGGCCAATAATTAAAATTTTAAACTGATTTGATACGGTGCCTATTAAGGTAGGTTTGATTTTTTTTAATTTTGAAAATCAATTTTTCGCACCCTAGTATTAATGGTTTGGTGCTATCAAAAAAGTTTACTTATAAAGTTTTAGGTTCTTATATCTAAGGAATAATGTAAAATTTAAATGAATTTGATATCTTATATACTAAAAGTTATAGCAAAATTTCACTTTATCGAAAAAAACCTCCCCATTCCCACACCCCTGGTTTGTACCCTTAAATTTTATATATCGTATCCACAAGAAAGTGATATAGATAGAAAGATATATAAACTTTTAAACTGAGGGTGGTTTTGGGTTCTAGAGGATGTGAAACGCAAAGATATGTCGAAATTTTCCGGGAGTCATGACATGGTACCATTACAATAGGTAGCTTGCCTAAAGAAATCTACCTAAAATACTTTTTGGGCCATCAACTGAATTCAACGGACATACATATAAAACCGTTGTACATGCAAGATATTGCTGGCTATAATAAATGGCCTCGCAAAATCAAGATAACAAGGTGGGTGGTTAGTAGCGCATCCCCGTTAATACGTATGATAAATACATATTACAATATTTGAATTGTTTTACTAAAATCTCATTATTATCATATCGCTATTTATTATTGTTCAATATCTACTTCTGCTTTTTCTTAAAAGACATTAAGCGATAAAATCATAAATCATTTGTTCTGTTTTTCACAACGTAGTTCGATTACTTAACCCTTTTCGGATTTGGTGACTGTCAACATACGAGTACTACGGAAATAAAAATTTAATGTACGCAGTAGTAGGATTTCAAAAGATATTTCTAAAATGTTTTTATAGAATCCTGAAAAAGCTGAAACTTCTTTATCTGTTCATCTGTCACATGCCTATGTATGCATATGTTAAACTTTTAATCAAACCAAATTAAAACTTGGTATGCAGGTGGAGAGTTGACTAACGTAGATATTATAATGATCGCCTTATGAAAAACATATGTTTTACATCCACTGAGGTAAATAAAGTGAATCTGAATAAGATAGTTTACTTTTTTTTATGAATTTTTGATACCCACCTATTTTATTTTAGAAAAAGGTAAATAACGCAAAAATGTCTGCTCCCTTTGTAAGCATTATAAACATTTTGAAAAAAATTAGATTCATTCTGGTAGATAAAGGTTTCAGGAAAACTATATTGATGATTGAATTTCCACTATATACTATATGAGTGTCTGTACTGGATAATAATATGCATACCTATAATAATGCTTTCAAAAAAAATATAAAGTTATTCAATGCAGGGCTGTGTGACACGCAGGCTATCTAGGCTGTTGCCCCTATGAGCTCGCACCACAAAATTTTTTTTTTGTTTGAATACTGTGGTGTGGCTCTTATAATCATAAGACATTGACGCAGTTATTTTGCACTTTCTAAATTTCGTTGAATGACCAATGCTTGCGCAGCGCACATGTCGGTCTGAATCTATTGCAAACAAACAGAAATCGACCATCATTGTTTACCTATTTGAGATTATTGTTTTTATTGTCCCATTCTAAATTTTGTGGAATGAACAAATGTACACCTACCTACATCTCGACACTTATTACATACAGTTGAGTGGCAAACGCTTCACTTTTGATAAAGAAAAAATAACCTAAATAAGTAGGTTTTTTTTATATATTTTTCTGTGTAATCTAATAATATTATAGGCCGCCATAAAATAAAAACTAAACACACAGTTGACTATGGGCATCGAGCGAGGTAAACTTGGTGGAAGTAGGTACTTATTTTGTTGGTACAGGGAATTCACAAAGAAGATTCACTTCTATATGCTGACATTATTTATTATTCTTATGTCCAAGGTAACCCAATCAACTTTTGTCAGAAGGTGGTATTTTCCTATATCTCGATAAGGTAAGTAACCTTGCAGCAACCGTCCGGACTAGGATATAATGGTTGGCTTGGCTTCTTTTAATGAGGTTAAAAACCCTCTCATTTCTGAAAAGAAATGAAGAGGGAAATGAGAGGGGTATGAAGAGGGAAATGTACTATCTCAAAAATTTTTAGGATGATAATTTTTTTGATCTTAAAAAAAATATTACAAAAATAAATTATTCAATTAATATTTTATTATTATTATTACTAGTTTTATAATTTATATACAATGTTTTAATTATCTCTTATTTTTCAATACAAATGCATTAATTTACGTATATAAACATATTTGCTTATATAAACTCACCTGTAATAAGATTATTAAAGAATATAGACCCTATGTAAAGTTGTGTCACTTTTAAACTTAGCTTTGTACTTACGCGACTACGCAGGTTGTATATTATTATTTAGCCGGGTAGAAAAAAATGACTTAAATTGGCGAACAACACTGAAAAGGATTAGCTACCGTGCGAGTTGCAAATATACATACTCTGGAGAAGTGCAGGTTTGTTCCCGCCAGGTTGTGTTTTTTTTTTTGTTTTTTATATATGTCTGTTTTTCCATTAATTTCAATAATTATGAATATCAGGGAAAAAGTATTTCGAACAAACGGCACTTACATGAACATATAAACCGCCTTTTTATTTATTATAAATATAATTTATCTATAATGTTATATCATCACTATCATTGGGATTAGCGGAAGTCCGCTCTTATTTTATTATGTTATTTGCTATTATTGTTATGTTGGTGAGTGACATATCTCTTTCATACTTCTCCGAAACCTTTTACTTTTCCTTATGTTGTTAGGTTAGTCGGCTATCTAGTTTGAATATTCTTGTTGCAACTGCATTACCTACAACTAGGAAACTACAATATAGTTTCTTTAAGATTTTGTAGTTGGATAAATAAAATAAGTTGATTACAGGCTGCGCGATGTTACCAGCCATTAAAGAAAACAGTAATGTAAATAGCTCCAGAAAAATATACATATCAGTGCCAAAATCAACAAATAAATAAATAAAAATGTGAACTGCGCACAGTTCACATTTAGCACTTTGCAACAGGAAGACCCAGTTGAGGAAATGACTATTGTTTACAAAATGTTACTATAAAAAATTGAGTGAGGGAATGAGTCTTATTCCAGACCGAATTTGTGCAAAATAACACAAAATAAGAAAATTTATTGGGAAAAAGTTCATGGTCTTCCGCTGCAAATCAGAGACTACTGATTTGCAGCCATTATCTCTTTTATTTATACTTACATAAAGTATATTAATATATTAGATTATTATTATTATATTTTAATTAATATTCATTACAATTAGGATACACATTAACATCTATTAATAACATAATATATATTCATATTTTATTGAAAATAGGAATAATTTTATTACAACTATGTAATTACGTTACAATAATCCTTTTGATCCGAGCCAATATATTGTACTACTTAGAAGTTACTAAATTATACATACAAGATATGTAAATTGTAAGTAAAACCTTTTTAACAGACAACCATACTGTTTTTATAGGTTTATTATCAATGACACCCTACACAAAATCGAGACACTAAATTAGTACCTATTAGTAGACAATTGTACCACATTCCCTGTTTGTGAGTAAATTGTAATTAATTTACCATAAGAGAAAAAAGTAAGCCTCACACTGGAGGTATTGCCCATATTAAATAAGATTCGAATGTGGCTCCTTTTAGCTTCTATACATTCATGTATAAAAGAAGCTACTCTCTCCGTCCTTTGGTCGTCAATCTGTTGCATCTTTCAACTCAAAAAGTACAAATGCAAGAGAGTTTAATTTTTGTGTTGCTGATGCTACATAGGATAGATTGATATAGATAGAAAAACAACCATAGCTGTTTAGATTATATCGAAGGCTGGTATATATTAAAGATTTAAAACTTCAAGTCAGCAATTTTTAGTAATAATTTATGAAACATTGGGGTATATCTCAGCTATGCTATCATGTTAAGTGTCCTAAATGCTATCACAATAGCACGGGTGGTTATCGTGCTATCTGGCTAAGGGGAGGTTATTATTCTATCAAAAAATACAAATCAAAACATAATATAACTTTTGAATGAGTGAGATGATAAGATTCGAGCCTAATTTTACTTATAGGTCGTACTTTTATTACTGATACTATGGTATAAGAAAATATAATGAAAATATTTTTATCCAGGGTATTTCTATCGTGGTATATTTGACAGATGGTAGGTAGCATAAACACGAGAAAATAAACGTCAAAATACACAGATGGCAGTACAACCCATAGCGCATAATCAACTTCATAGTCATAGTCAACCAGTGATCGCCGTAATAACTGTGATAGATGCAGTGACTGTCATACTATATAGTGAAATACGGCTTCTAAGCACCGTTGGTTTTCCGAATAAACGATAAATATTTATTTTCTCAATAACTATAATTTCTTTCCAATATTGTCAAAAAATATGTAACGTATTTATTTTGCAGTTTTAGAAATAAATTCAAAATAAAAAAATATTACTTACATTCTTTAGATAATTTTAACCCAATATACGCAAAAAAATATGGTATATTTTTAAATTTCATTTCTATTTCTTTTTTTTTGACGACTTTACTTTTATAAGATTGTCTCATTTATCCACAACACTTACTCGCAATATTTTTTCTATGAATGTATTTTAATTTATTATTCTTATACTTCTAAAAATATAATATACTATCTCGTGTTATGGATATGGGCATGGTAAAAATAAGCACAACCAATGGGTACAGGTGAAAGGTAAAAATGTATTATTATAAAACTTACACAAACGTTAAATAGACTTTCCGAACCCGTTCTGTCTTATGTCCCAACTTTATAGTTATAACCATTTTTCTCTTTTGACCTAATATCCAAAGCAATTAAAATTTTAAATATAAATAAATATACTAAATTATCATTATTGTCAAAAAACGTGTGGTTTTCGTTATCTGGTGATTTGCTAATTGCTGTTAACAGAATAATATAATTCTGTGAATTCAGTAAGAACAGTGAGTGAAAAGAGCAGGTCGCAGAGAGCCGTCATTGAATTATCGCCAATAGCCCAGCCCTATCAGCATTTAACTAACGTCAAGGGAAATATGTAAACCATTTCTCTATACAGTCTTCCTAAATATGCATTTTCTCTTTGTGTACAAAAAATAATATTACCGTCTTTTAGTAGCTGGCGCATTTCCTTTGTTCTCTGAAAATTTATCTCCTCCAATAATTGTTCGAGAACCGTAGGCGCCTTCCTAGACGAAGCAAATCCAAATGCCATTCTGATGTGAGTGGGTACAACGTGCACAATACGAGAAAGACACGTTCGTTTTGTTATTCTATCTAAGTAGGTACAAATACATAACTACTAACTAAAATTCTAATGTTGCTCTAAAAAAGTTGTGTTATAACAGAACATTGCAAGTGACGTTTTGAAATTGCCGCGATTTTAATACCTACACTTGCACTTTCGAAATAATAATGAAATCATGGAAAGAAACTGTGCCTTTTAAGTATCAAAATTTAACTTATAAAGGTACTAAAGTAAGCGTTTTCACTCGAATGAGTCAGTGAAACAGCGAGTAAATATTAATACACCGAGAGACTGACATGGCGAGTGGTCTGATAAATCGATTTTGATATTATCTGTGTTTTCTTCATCTATGTATCTGTCAGACAAAATGCGATATCAACGTCAATACACCAAATATTATTTACTATAAATTATTTAATTTGTGTAAAAATGTAAATCAGTACTAGTTTTCAGGAAAATAAATCAAATTACTAGTTGTTTGCTGCACAAATTTAAGATTTTTGTCGCAATTATTGATGCGCGCACAATGACTAATGTGATAATCTCAGAAAGTGAACATCTTCGAAGGCAACTTATCGTTTGTAAATATAATTCCAAAGCCGTTCCATACAAAATGTATAAGAAAATGAATTTTCTTAATATTTTTTATCAAAGATCATAAAAATCGGTCCAGCCGTTCTTGAGTTATAATGGTGTAACTAACCCGACTTTGTTTTATATTATTTTGTACATAATATTATGTTGGATGAGTTTTAGTCATAGAATTAGGTCGATCAATATTCGATGAAGTACAATTAAAAAATATTTTTACAGTAGGTATATAAAAAAAACTTAGTATTCAAATTCAAAGAAAAAAATATTTAGTCGGGTGCCAAGCGTGCATACAAAATAGGCTCTATAGGATTCTTGATGGTGTAAGAATGTCAATCTCTTAGTCTGATCTTGGAGTTGCATATTTGTTATGAGCGATGCCTTTGAATGCTGCATCCGAAAAACAAAATAGTCGCCATCACATTTTCCTAATTAAGTATTTCGGTAATGTTATGTTTTAGCAAAAAACCATATATTTTAACAAAAAATATTTCCTCTTAAATTCTTATGTAAGAATAATTGTTCTATTTTGAATTGTCGTAATTCTATTCAGCAACTAAGATACCTACGGCAATAGCACTAGCCTTCGTGGGATTCTGTGTGTACTTAAATACATGTACCTAAATAACCAGTGGTTCTAAATCTTCGATTTCTACATAAAAGAATCACAACACAAATACAAATACAAAATGAAAGTTTTATAAAATGTGTAATAATATGTATATTACACATTTTAATGCATACTAAATAAAATAATGCAGTGTACCGCTAACTTTACCTACCGGTTTGGCAGTTATAAACAGTTTAGTTGGTATTATAAATTTACACTCATCTGTTTACTCATTGAAATACATAAAATAAAGACAATTTTATTATGACCACATGACTCGGGGGTAGGTATTATGTTACCTAAGCAAAATCGTTTGTAGGATTCACCGTTGTAGTGTTTTAAAATTCGTATATTTGGAGCAAGAGAGCGGTGCGCAATAGAGTACTATTATGTGCGATAGAGGTGCTCTTTTACACCGCGATAAAAAACTATTTTATTTAATAATTATAAAAATAGAAAACGATAAAAAGTTCATAAAATATTATTGTATAAATAAAAAGTTATTCAGCGTCAATTTATTAGAAGCTGCAAGATTATACTTAAATTCTTAGGGATCGTCATCGCTCATAGGCGGACAAGGCGTAGACGACCCAACAAACTATAGATGAATTATTAACAAATAAGTTTTTTTTTAATATGCACATTTAAAATAAGTTTTAATTGCTTTAAATTTGAGACAGCTCCAAACAAATGCCAAGTATGCCACTCTTGCCTAAGCGAGTCATCGCATTGGCGTTGATTAATTCTGCAGCATTTTCAATGAAAATGTTGGTGCGTGAGCGAATTGTAAACATTTACATTCAACGGAACCGACCACGGTTAAATAGTTTCAAATATTGGCTCGACGGACATCTCGGCAAAGGTATTTAGGACGGATTAGTCATTACTCAGACATTTTACGAGGAGTAAAATTAGCTTGTAATGTTGAGTTTTCATGATACTTAATTTTAAAAATAGGAAAATATGCTTTCGTTCTTCGATGTATATTTTAGGTGTGCACGCTCTACGCCCTGATATTCTGCTTTTAATAGTTGAGTTCACCGCCCCGTGGGCAGACTACATCCATAACCACCTATTTCAATCGAATAAATATAAATGACCTCACTTTGACTATTAGGAGTAAGCTTGAAAGAATGCATTAAATTAGGTGTGCGTGTGCGGCCTCCCCTGCTAAATCCCCCAAGCCCGACCAGTAAACTTGTAAACATCTCTGGCAGTATCATTCCACATCGTAAAACGGAAAAAGGGATACTAGTTAGTAGCATGAACAGTACAGAATTCTTAAACCCGTTTAAATACATTCTCAAGCTATTCTTTCGTCATTCCATGTGTCCCTGCGCAAACTCAAATAATGTCACAAGCTAAAAATATTTTTTGGTCAGAAAACAGCCAACCTTACAGCATCCGGCGTGGCATTGGTGCATGTCACGGAACGTAAGCATAGTAAGTTAGAGAAGGAGACTTTCCGATATTAATCCCTCCTCCCCCCCCCCTCCTCTTCCTCTTCCTCCTCCTCCTCCTCCTCCTCCTCCTCATTCCTCTTTAGTTTGCCAACAAGTTGGCAAACTAAAGAGTTCGCCAAAATGTTGGTACGTAGACGGTTAAGTAATTGCAGCCAAGTCCATGGGGGAAGTCGGTGTCCAGTCGAAAGAAGTCTTGGGACATCTGCCAGTGGCTAGTATGGCGTAATGTGGTCGGTCAATAATGAGTGTCGTGCGTCGGTCGCTGTCTCGGCGAATCGACCCTGACAGCAAGTAGGGTTAGTCCCACATTTGTTTCGTATGCGCGGACAAGCGGACAGAGTCCAATAACGTTTCTTATATTAATTATATTCGAAAAATCAGTACAAAAATGACGCAATTTCAAAGCAAAAAATGACGCAAATTTGACAATAATCATATTTTTGATAATCGACTATTTGCCGGATACATTCTAATTAAGAATGCCGCTTTAAACTGTTCATACAAATTATGATTTATTGACGTAACGTTAAAAAAGGTAAAATATTGCACCCACGGCACTATTTGCAGATACAGCTATGCAAATTCAGGGTGTAGTTAAATACCACCGAGATAGCGTTTTCTTATCAAACTATTAAAACGGTTGCGTATCATAATTCTGAAAAGGGGCTTTGACGTTAACGTCACAATATGTCGTCATCAAGTAAGTACTCGTAGGTAGTAGTTGTAAAGGAAGTATGTTGCTTGGGAAATTGGCACTATCCAACTGCGATAAACTTCCCACAAAAAGTGGATCAATCGATACATGTATTTATGAGTGGTTATGTTGTGTGGTGTGAGGACAGTAAACCTATTCTTATAGTAAGATTATGCCTGCCCCAGATATAACCATATTTCTTGGAAATGATACTCTTTGTCGATTATGCAATTAAACTGGCAACACCGCTTTATAGTTTGTTTATTTTATAGTATTTTGTTTGTTTTTGTCTTGACGGTAAGATATGAATTTAATAATATTATCTACATTTTTATTTAAAGAAAATTATATTTATTATTAGTTTATTAACGAACGCTAGAGACAACTTTGCCATTTAAAAAAAAACTACAAAGAGTAGGCCCAATATCTCATAATATGGTCTACTTAATACATTATTTAAAAATATTAAACTTTTGACATTAGAATAAAAAAATATATTTTTTAGAAACATTCACCATGGTGTATTGAAAATGATTTCATAAAACTTATTATTTTTTCTTGTAGCAAACGTTATTATTATCTATTTTACAATATATTTATTTTAAAAATACATTTTTTCTGTACTTAAATAATGTATTAAGAGAAATATAAAATAATTAATATGAAATTTACAATGAAATTCAAAATAAGGAAAAACTAAATTTTAAATTATATACATTTATGGACAAAAAAACCAATGTAAGACTACAGTTTACAATGTAGTATGAAAAGATAATGAAATGCAACATCTTACATTTTACATTACTAGATCTATTAATTATTGATGACATTAATTATTACAATAAGTTTAACGACAAATTTAAAATTTCTGACTATATAAAACAAGAAACAACATTACTTATATACAGATGTAAAAATAACATGGCTCCTAATATTAAAGTCACAGAAATATCAGAAAAAATAAAAACATGTTTTATTTTTTTTTATATATGAACTCATAAATTTAAAAAATAAATTCAGACCAGACTACAAAATTGACCGCTCTATGTAAGTGTATTTTTATTTTTTATCCCTTATAAATAAAGCAATTATAGAGTGTGCAAAATTGCTCTAAAGGTATGCTATTACCGGTAGCATATAGAAACAAGAATGGTGACACCCTGTAGCTACCATATTATAATAACAACTATTTCTATAGATTGTTAAGTACTAGTAAATTATTTCTCCAGAACCTTAAGTCTTACAGCTAGGCCCTACATGCCTAATGAACGGAATCTTCTCCCCGGACTACTGGCGCCTGTGGTAGAAAAATGAGATGAGTTACTTTATTTCCAATCTCATCTTTTAGCCCATTCGATATGCGTTTTGGATGGCCATAGAGGCGACATTAGGTTATTTAAAAAAAAACACAATTATTTATCATAAATTTTAACACCATCTTATTTTTATTTTTTTTGTGAAGTTTGGCTAGATATGAAACAACACGGACATAATATTTGAAATTATAATGTGGCACTGAACATTCTTTTACATGTTTCTATTTGTATTCTAGTGCATCAATCTTCAAACAAAAATTCAACTCTTTCGCATTTGTACTTTTCGAGTTGAAAGATGGCCACACGATGGAGATAGTAGCTTCTTATACTTGGATGTAAAGAAGCTAAAAGAAGAATAATTTGGCATCTTTACTTGATACTAGTTTTTAAGTTACTTCGTTACAATTATTTTTATTATTAATTGAAGGCTTATAAATTGCTGTGCATAGATAATTACCAAAAGTAAATCCCTAAATGCGAATGCGATTAATAAATGTTTTTATTAATTAATCAAAAGCAAAATTAGTAGATTTTTATAAAAAAAAATGTATTTCATATAAATATTGAATCTTCTATGTAAATAGGAGAGAAATAATGGGTTAAAATAATACTTAAATAAAAAGATAAATGTTTTGTGAAGCTTGAGGTCAAAGAATAATAATATATATTATATAATATATTGATATTTTATAAGCCTGATCTGTGTGAAGCGATATGATTAAATAAAATAAAATAATAAATGTCTAGATATTCCTAGTACTGTTAGTATACTATTTGAGCTGGGCAACAAAAATGTAGCGAGTTTTTCTTGCAAATCATTCGCCATCATTCATTGAAGCCCCTAAAAACTTGACGCACGGCCTCTCGTGCTAGTTCCGAGATCGAAAGTTAGTGTCGACGTTACGGATATAATATGAAGGTATTGAAAAAATGGGTTTACCTAGTGAGGTCATAGCAAAGTTGGTCGTCATTCCAACCAATTTGCGTCATAATGCTGCTGCAGCGCTACGAGAATGGACTTACAGGAAACGCTCGTTGTAATCCTCTGCATAGTGACTAAACTTTGCGATTCGGCGGATATTAATATTGGAACAGCGGTGCTAAACCAGCTATTCAACTAATAAAACTACGATCAGTGGCTTCTTAACATCCTGTCAATTGTAAACTGAGTTTATACGTAGAGGATTCTGTGCCGAATATTATTTTTCTTTTACAAAAGTTATGCATTTAAATAATGTCAAATGTAATGGAACTAAATTGAAAAAAAACAAATAAAATCAATGATATATGTGCGCCGAAAGTACAATACAAAGGACCCGAACTGAACGAAGTGAACTACCCTATATCCATTCCACTATTAAACATAACATAACATGATATCACGCGTACCCTATTTTACATAATAATTATGAAACCATTGGTAGGTCCATTTGGAGAGTAAGGAGAAAAAAAAAATATGATAATTTTATAAAATGTAAATTAAAAACCTAACCTATTTCAAAATGTTGTGTTCGAGATGGTTTCTATGATTTGATCCTAAGTAATATACACTATAATATTGAGAAAACACCTTTTTAAATGTAAGCGAAACATAACCATAAAATGCAACAAACAGCCAATAGCGTGCGGTCTCTCTAGAGACGTATAAAGAAGATTCCCCTTTCTTTATACTGTGCTAGAGAAAGGCACGCTAATCAATAATACCGATGATTCTATAACTAATTGATATAACACAAAATATGTAAGGAACTAAATAAAAAGTGGAAAATAGTGTGTTTCCCTAGTAAAACTGGTTTTGAAAGATATGGTGTAAGGGGAAAGAACATGCGTTGTCGGAGAGGGACGAAACGTATCTTCCATGGATCGACTCCAATAGCGAAATGTTTGTGATATCAGATCTCAATGATTTCACCACCGATTTTAGAATTTTGAAGTTTTAATCTTTATGAAAAATACTAGGTCGTTACAGAGCCGGAATTTTAAAATTCAAAATAATAAAAAAGTTACGTTTAAACATATTTTCACTATGGAAAATTCCACGTTAATAGTTTTTTTATGCAGTTGATGAAAAATTCAATCAACTTACAGAAATTTTACTTCTAACGCGCGTGGTATAACCACACACAGACACTGTATTTTTGGTAGGTTATTGTATAATTAGAAAAAAAAGATTTAGCATCGCTGTATTGATTTAGTAGGAACCGGTGACGTATGAGATTAGCACGGGGGTGTGTTTGAAATCTAAACTGCATTCCTGGTTTGATAGTTTCAAGCACGGCGCTATATTTGTTAGGAAGAATTTCAATTCTAAAAATATATTTATTTATTCTTTCGCATGAACACATGAATATCATATACACATGAATTTGTTATGTACTTACTTATATGAATGTATAAAAAAAAGATTAGATTTATTATAAAAAGTATAAATGGCTTGGTGTGCATGCCATAATTAATTTTGTTAAACTATAACATGACTTTTTTATTTGACCTTTACTCAAGTTTAGTTCTGGGCCTATGCTATATTATATAGTATTCCGTTAGTGAATAAAATTTTAATATTTATATGATTTGTTATCTGTATATATATATCTGTATACCTATAGTTATAATTAATTAATGACTCAAACATAATACATAAATAAAAACGGTAAACTTAAAATAAAACTTGAAATTTAAAATATTTATTTTTTAACCTTTATAACACTTAAGGAATTCTAACAGATTTCTAACTTATATTGTACCACAGTAGGATGTTAAACATTTTCTAAAAATAAATTTCTCACCAGCGCATTGAATCAAGTTGATACAATATTTGCAAATTGAGAAAGATGATAATCATAAGTACATTTATGCTATCTTTTTTAATTACCTTGAGGTTTTATTATCATTTATATATATTTCAAGACCAAAAATAAGTATTAATTTTAGGAGTATAACTTTGATGAACCACGGTATAGAAGTATAAGTAGGTATATTCAACATATATAAATCATAATTAAAAATGAACAAATATATAGTATAAAAACTATGTACCTAAACATTATATTTTTTAAAAAATGCGTTTGGTTAGAGTTAGTTTAGTTAGGTTAGAGAGAAGCAGAAAACTTACTCGTACTACTGTGATCGACACGAAATATAAACTAAAATGTTTATTAGGCGGTAGGGCATTTTTATTTTAACTAGTCAGTCATTGGGCTTGAATTTCCTTGAAAAGCTGCCGCCAAAAAAACTCAATTCTTATCTTTTATTAGCGAAATATTTCGTAATCGTTACGACAGACAGTGAGTGACGTATGTGACAGGACCGTATTATAAGGGTATGAATATAGTAAAGCAGCGACGCGACGCGACGCTTCGAGGCAGATGGATGCGAGTATCTTGGCTTTTTTGTTTGCAAACCTTCCTCGTCAATAAATTGGGTCAAGTGCATCTTATAAATTGTAAATTAGAGACGTTAAGGCAGATTTGCACTGATTGAGTTCAATTTTTCATTAAAAACGAAAAATTTAACCGATTTCAATTTTTTTAAAAAATACCTTTAATATATATGCAACTATAAAAGTAAGCACATGGAAATAAATTGAACGATAACAAAAAAAATATATTTAAAATCGCTTAAGCTGCTGAGCAATGAGTACACATCTTTGAATATACACGAACAAAAAAGTACGAATATGAACCGTATTATTGGAAAACATAAAATCGATACAAGATTGACACGTCGAAGACTTTAGTGGGTGCTTATGTTCCCTATTTCGGGTAAAAAAATATATAAAAAATGTGACAATAATGTATTAATTTTAATACAGCCCGGGTGTAATTCCCTTAAATTCGTTCGTTAAATTCGACGAATGACTACAACGGTTTAATTTTAAAACGTTAAGTTTCCGAAACCACGATGAACTTTGATATGGCTTTACAAATAATGCTTGAAATCGCAGGGCAAATTAGCTGGATTTTTTTATCGGTAATTTTCTTGGGACATCCTATATATACACAAATTTAGGTTAATGTTACATTTAACACTATCACTATATTTTTTTTCTAAAAAGTGTATATTGTTGCAGGACATTACCAGTCTAAGTAATGCGATAGTTAATTAATTATTATTCTATTTGCCTTTAGCATCTTTTTGTACATCATTTCACTCTCTAATGAATGATTGAAAGTTATTTTTTTAAACCAAGTCACAAAACGAGTATTGTCTTTTTCTGTATTTAATTAATCTAAATGATTTTTTAAACCAAAAATATATTGTATCAAAAGTTGGAAAGTATACTTTACTGAACAATATTATTTAAGCTTTTCTGGTCCTTAGTGTTTTTCTTCAAATATAGATAGTGCTTTAGGTATATTAGTATTAATATTATCCAAATTTAAAATGCCACCTGATTAGATTAATATACTACATGGACGGACATCTTATATGTTGATATATTTACCATATTCTCACTTAAAAACCCGATAAACACCTCACAATTTATTAACCTCACGCCTTTCCTTAAACGCGTGTGTAAACTAATAAATTTGAACCTTTAAATACTTATGGTTAAACATTAATTATTATTATTCTTCCGTTATAAGAATAAAATCTAGCAGAAAAGTTTGGTTATGAATAGTTGAGTAAGTGGCCCGGTGCCTGCATCGTCCGACGCATCAGTATGTCCTTACACTTAACCGTCCTGGCTTTACCGAAAAAAGACGCAAGGTACTGAATCATTGCCGTCCACAGACTGCTGTCAATGAACGCCGAGCCCGCTATCGATAAAAATAACTTGTTGCGTCACATATTACACGGCAGATTACACGCGACCTTTGCCATGTGCTACTCTACTTAATTATTTAAAATTCAAACAAAATCGTTACCATTCTGCAAAATCCAATATCTGTAGATAGATCACGCATTATGCAAGCGGTACCGCTAAATTATGAACTGTATATTGATTTTTGAAACTAATATGCACATTTGAACGTTCAACTTAGCTTTGAAAAACGAACCTCTAGCTCCTAAGCATTTTTTTACTCAAGACAAGCCATGTAGGGTCATACAAGTGAAATATTTTTATTTCAATCGAAATCCTGATACGTAGACTGATTATTTATTATTATAAAGTTTACAACATTGATAGCATAGAATTTAGAAGTCTGTGATGCCAGACAGATGGATAAATAAATAAAATGGTCAAGCAGTAAAATAAAAAAGTTTTATTATTATTATTATTACTAAAGTATAAAAATAACTAACCATTTTATTGCTACTTCGTACTAATTAATAGTACAGATTATTATACGAATGTGTAAACGTGTAAGAAGGTTTTAATCAAACTGATAGAGGCGGTTCATTAGTGAGTTGGTAATTAAATAGGGGTTGTACCTAATCAATTGGTTTGTAACTCAATCAGTGCAGGGGTGAAAGATTTTGAAGGTTTTTTATGACATTATTTTATTATCTATAGATATGAAAAGGATAATTTGCATTGTTTGTTATTATTCAAATATATTTAAAATTGTTAATTCTTGATCTTTTTTTTAGCTCACCTTATTGCTACATATTAAGTACTTTTAAAATCTTATTATACCGTATTAAAACGGTATTATTTGAATTTTGAATGAAGTTTTTACTGAAATTAAATATTTTAAATATATTCTATTTATATTTTTCAAGTTTCTCTAATTGTATTTTCAAAATTACACAATGTTTGAGGAAAATTAAATTCGATATTTGGGACTTATCTTTAGTAGCAAAATGAAACAACGCATTCGCTGGAATAACATTTGTAATATTCTCGAGTCACAAAATATTTAAATTGTTTTAATTGCTAATCGATCTAAAATATAATTTCATATTTTTTTATAATTAGTCCCCTACTGATTGTTTATCTAACCTTAAGCTGCTCATAGCGATCGGCGGTGCGGCGTGCACGGCACGCTATATTTAACTGCTCGGTGTAAGAATGATGTACGCGTATAAGAATGATCCAAAGATGCCAATCGAAAAAATTATCAATGAAAGCGTATGGAGATAAAAAATCATTGGCAAGTCATTCGGCGCCAGCGAGGTCGAAGCGTGTGTGCACCTCGAGCGCTGAGCCCTGAGTCACACGAGACCTGCGGGCCATATAACCGCCGGCGCCCGCCCTCCGGCGCCATTCGAACCGCCTCCACGCGTCCGACATGTCGAGGGGTAGACCGCCTGACTTCTAATTGGCAAAACAAAACAGAACACGATAAACCACTGATTGGACTCTAGTTTTATTGGCCTTACCAATTAGCGATATTTTTGTGCGCTGTTTCAGGAGTTAATCAATTTTCAGTACACACGTTTGTATTTTCATTTATAAAGTTAATTACTTGGGTGCAAAGGTGCGGAGCGGATATTGCATTATGCATAGTGTGTTCCTTGTGTTGGTTTCGTTTTTGGGAGCCGCCCGTGGCGCCAGCTACTACCGTGAGACGCTCGAGGCCGCCCTACTTCCTCACAAATTCGAGAGAGGTAATTATTTAGGTGCTTTTTTTTAAGCTAAATTGCTTGTGCTGGAGTTAGGGAAGATGCTTTTGATTAAGTGGTAAAATGTTATCACTATAGTGTATGGATTAAACCAGCGATTGGATTAAACGGTGTGTCGGTCTATAAACTAATAACTTGACTAACTAGCAAATAAATTTACATAATAATTTTAACATTTTAAAAGTAACGGCTTATTTTGACCAGCTACGGTTACATAAAAATAAGTCCTTGTCCCAGATTTTTGATCCAGGGAACATATAATAAATGGTTATTTATACATATTTTCCGTTCTAATCATTAACATTTCTTTTTTATAGGTTTGATATTCAGGGGTCGAAATTCCGTTATAAAATTAAAATAATCGATATAGTATAATATTATTACTTTCGTTCTTTCTATATCAATAAAAATTGTAATTATTACATATTCGTATTTACGAATTAATATTAATATTTATTAAATCAAATTAAATTTTTAAATATAATTTATAAAATTGATTGCCATATTGTGCAATAGTCGTTGTCGAGTAAAATAAATTCAATAAAAACGATGATAATATTATTTCTATGAATCATATCTTTTGCCGAAACACGAGATCATTTTTATTTATTATATACGAGTATAAATTACAGCTATCCACATTAAAATAATTAAATTGTTGATGAATCTTCCTACGTGTGTTATTAGTATTAGTCTTAGTAACTATGTATTCGTATTATTTTATAAAGCTTATTCATTTTTATTACTTGGTTTTTTATTTAAAAAACATATGTAAATATTACCGTCGTAGTCTAGTTTGACGCGTTTGACTATTGTAGTGACTGCGGGTTCGAATCCGCACATTATAGTCAAACTATTTTTGACGCTTCACTACCTGTATCTCCTATGAACCTAGCACAAGCAAATTTAGCATAGTTGAGTCCAAAATGACCCTTACCGTAGCATTTTTTTGAAGAATAATGTATGTAATAAAATTGTGTTTTGTGTGTATATTCGTTAAGAGTTTGAGCAAAACAAAACAGTGTTTTTGCTAGGATATACTTTTTTGTATAGTATAATAATTTTAAAATAGGTAAGATATTTTACACAATTTCCATATTCTACAGAAATTACTATTTATATCAAATCTGGCTTTAGATTCTTACCCCGACGAATACGTTTCTATAATAACATTCATAAAAGAGTGGCGTTTTTATAACTGACTACAGTAGTAAGACTTCAAACACCCTATGACCAAACCTATCTAGGTCATTGTAAAGGTATTTTGTTACAGGGTTTTGCTATGACCTCGCAAAAGGCCTGAAGCAGAGCCAAATCGACGCCAAATGCAAACCTCGAGAGACCATGATTGACCTGCTCTCCGAGTCCCCACATATTTTGGTGAGTATCTACTAAAAAATGTTAACTTTGAAAATAGTTAAAAAATCATGTAATAATGTCTTTATTGTGAGAGTTCAGCTGTCGTACGCCGCGCCGTAACGATGTCAAGGCCATTATCGATCAGCGCGGCATCGAAATTCGCGCGCAGACCAAATTGACACCATTAAAATATATTATAAATTTGGGGATGATATTTTTCGCGTTTTTTCATATCATTTCTTACTCATAATAGGATCTTGCACAACATCCCTTTAAGTTTTTGGGACAACCTGAATATCTTTACGCTTAATGTTTAAATTATGATAAATAACAATAGTAATCAAACATATATCTAAATATTAACATGTTTTAATTCGTGTCGAACGCTCTCCTGACGACGCGATGTGTGATTTACCTTCGAAATGTTGGGATGATTTACATACATAGAATGTCAAAAATACGTATAATTCATATGTTATAGTACCTATCTATTTTTTTTTTTAAATTAACGACTTAAATTAAAATAGTGGTAATTATGATATGGTTAAATATTATTATACGAATACGGAGAATGTACAAAATGCAAAATGTCTTTTGCTGATATGTGGCAACTAAAGTTTTTTGGTCCAGACATGAAAAAGAAAGAAAGATTCTGTAGATATCTTATCTTACAAAACGAGATGTGGATGTTAGTAAACTTCGCAATAAACGGTTCATAGAATAAGAGCAAATGGTCGGAAATAGAACGAGATAATCTGTTTCAGGGATGCTGTATCGATAACCCATCCTCAGCCGGAACCGATCGTTAACCTAATTATTGATATCGAAATCTACGCAAATATTTTATCTTCTTGATTCCGCTCGAAATGTACCCACAACTTAAGGAGATATTTTGTATATATAGATAAAATATAAATAATAATAATTTATAAATACATAACGAATCAAGTAATATTTTTTGCTTATAAAATATACATAACATTTCTTTCTATCGTAGCATAATTTGTATGCATATCCGGTAGTCTAATATAATTTAAAATGTATCTTAGTGAGTAGTTTATCGTAAGACTATAATAAATTTATTGTAATATGGATTTTACTGAAACAAAATACACAAAAGAATAATGTTCTCTAGCGTTGTAACTTCTTCTTTAGTTATTTATTTATTTATTTCAGGAAACAACAGCTTACATAGTAATTACAATAAACAAAAAAAAACAATTAAAACACAAAGCCAATCCTCCAAACTTAGCAAATCCCTCCAAACTTAGAAAAATATAAAACACATTCGGGGGCGAGGCGGGAGGTTATATATCAAATGGCCATTTTAGTGTCCTTTTTAAAAGTGTCCCAATCATAATAACACTATTATAACATTAACAATTTGAATATTGATTAAGATAATATTATACAAATTACATCACGTTATGGAACGTTTGGAATGCGAAGTGACTCACAATACCTAATCAAAGACAGTGAAAACGTCAAGTGTAATCAATATTCTCAAATATGATTTATTACCATACATTAGGTATCACTTTCATCGATAAAATAATTCTTCGAAATGCTCAACTAAACGTCTTTTAGAGGATTTACCCATCGTAGTTATCAGCGACATTTTCTACGTAACAGTTTCCACAGGTGTTAAAGTTAATTTTTTTTGTATTTTATTACTTATATAAAAGTATCATCTGCACAAATACGGTGCTATTAAATGTTACATAAAGAAAGTGGTTAAATAAATATTACGTGCGTAAATATTTATATTAAGAATTATTTTTTCATTTTATGTTTTAGGATTTCTCTTGCTTCAAGTGTAGTGATTTTTTTTTTATTACATAACTTAGAGTGCGATTAAAATTCAGAAAAAAAAATAACCTAGCTTAATATAAAACCTTTTACTTTATCAATTGAAGGCGGCTGGTGCAAGTTATCGAGAAGTGGTAAAATATTACAGGTTTTTTCGTGTAATTCGTTTTTTATAATATGACTAAGTTACATGTAAATCCCGCCGCAAGTAGACTTATCCGGGTAAAAGGCATATTTTGTGAAGGCTTTGGGAAAATCCGATACTTAAGGAAACATCCTATAAGTGTAGATAGTCATTTTCATTTTCTGACCGCACTAGGCCAGTGCGTTTAGTCTGCGAGTGTGAAAAACCTTTTTCCCGATTATACTTGTTTCTGTATTCTTATGTTTCCTTTTTTTTAGTGATCTAGTAGTTTCCAATTTTTCCCTTGTAATATCCTCCTCATCTCTATCAGATTTTTCTCGTTTCTTAATTATTCTTCAATACCTACTAATTTTATTGTCGATGTATTTATATATATATATATATATTTATTTATTAGAGTTTTAGAATATATATTACAAATAAAAAAAAACATTTCTGAGTTCTGGACCTAGCTTTTATGATAAAAGCCAGATATTTGGAAGACTTCTCAATAATTGAATTGAATAATTGATTATAGTAAATTAGCTTTAGGTCAAGACGCACACCCAAGTCAAGAATTAGCTTCGTGTCAGGTATAAGCTCAATTGAGATTAAATACGGATGGCTAATTAATTTAGTTTCCCTGAAAAGCTAATCGCATTACATTTTGATACATTAATGGTTAGCTTATTTATCGAACAATATTCGGTAATGCGATTAAGATCTTCTTGTAATTTTAGACAATCTGACAACATTCCACTATAATAAATTTTAAGATTATCAGCGTAGAGTATGATTCGAGTGAATGATGCACTAGCGACATTGGTAAGTACCAATGTCCCTAATGTAAATATTATAGAGCAAGGGCCCCAGATGAGATCCTTGAGGGACCCCGGTAGGAATAATAATAAATTTGGATCTGTGAGACGACCAACAACTACAGCTTGCTGCCGATTTGAAATATAGGATTAAAGCCACCATACAGGTCGCCGTGTATTCCGATTAGAAGCAGTTTTTCCATTAGAATTGCGTGGTCCACTCTATCTGACGCTTTAGAGAAGTCAATATATATAACATCGACTTGCGTTCGTTTATCCGTATGATATATTTATGCTTCACCAATTTCTACCTTTTTTTGTCTCCATTTTTATGCCCATATCAGTATATTCGATGTTTTTTGAGTCGGAAAATTTTGCACACATTGTCTGACCAATTTGAAAAAATGTTTTCATTTGTTGCAGATATTTCCAAATAAAGCTACAGTGAAAAGGTGTGATGGCGGCGACTGCTATGGCCAATCGTCTTGTCTCCCAATTCATACCGAAGAAGTTTCAATAGTGGTATGTTGATTATTATTGAACTCGTAAATTTAGACATTTCATTACCAATTCGTCCACTTTCTGAATTTCAAGAATTCATAAAAACATTGTATATTTTTACGATTATTAATTTGGAATACGAATATTAGTAAAAAGTAATTACTAATATTAGATACTGAAAGGAAAAGTTAAGTTATATAATGCAACTGCATTATATAACTTTTCTTTTTCTTTCCTCTTTTTCCTTCTTATCTTCTTAATTAAAGGCAGTTGCTGATCCATATCACTACCATAGTAACACATAGTAAGTTCACTCCATAGCGTTGTCACTTGATGTGTTGATCCATAAATCGATACACCTGCAGCACATTGTTGGTTTCTTTATTTTACTGGGTGCGCATTCTCCTTTATTCACCCCCTATAAAATGTAATTAGGATATTTTGGTATGAGTATTTTAACTCCTTATAACATTTGTTTATAGATCGTGGTAGTTTAATAATTAAGGCGGTCGCCGGTCGCCGGTTCGAATCCGCACATTCTAGTAATACATTTTTAACGCTTTATTATCACCATCTCCAAGGAAATTTAGGGTTTAAAATAATTGTATATGACCTAGGTCATACTAATTCTTTAAAAAAAAAACGTTTCTACCAGCTGCTTTTTCCCATAAAGTAATGATTAAAAATTAAATTCGTAAATATGATTTGTAAGTATAATCTAATCAGAATGCATAATAATATCGCATTAATATTAAATAGATTTATAAAAATAGAATTTCTTATAGAATAAATAATAAAATTTGTTATATGTATTGGTAGTAAGTATATTAATAAGGTGGTTTAAAACGTAAACATAATACGTGAAACTAAAAAAACAAGCGATCTGAATGCAATACCTGTGTACTGCACTGTCGCTCCCCGTTCACGCCCCTCACCGCCTACCCCGCCTTCCCCGCACTCGGCAGACGGTCAAAGTGACTACTGTAACTCTTTTTCGCATCAAAGTCGCTTTGCTTCTGTTTTCCTATGGTTTTCCCTTTTCCGCAAATTGGTTTTTTCTCAATTCGTTCTCGTTTCCTGTCCTGTCGCAAAAATTTGTTTAGGATGCAAACTCTATTTACTGACGTTAGCAATCCAACACACTGAATAGACAATATTTAAACATTCAGTATTGCATATTGTAATGGAATTTAATTTAATTTTAATCTTTACATGTATCTCTGTACTTTTGCGAAAACCTGTCATCAGTTAATTTTACAAACAACTGTATGTACCATTCTTTCTTCTTAAATTATACTGTTGGTTTTCCGAATAAACGATAAATAAATAAATATTTAGATTTTAACACGCAAAATGTATTGTTATACGTGCCTAAAAAACCGTAAGGTTTAAACAAAAAAAATATGTATATATTTTATGACGCGCCCTCCCCCCTCTTGTACAATTTTGCAGATACTTATTCGGTAAAGTATATATGATATTTATCTATGGTCAACGCCTTTCGAACGACGAAAAAATGACGCACGTTACTTTATTGTGTATGTAAATTTACTTTATCACGTATGCGTTTTAACATTGTTTTAATCTCATGATAATAAAATATTATGAGCTTTGAAATGTTTACTGGAAAACATTGTAATTTATATATAAGTATGTAAATATATATATTATGTAATTTTAAAATTTTGTAGGAATGCATTGAGATATATATTTATTTGTGATTATTATGCACGTATATTTTTCAAATATTTTCGACGCAGCATCAAAACTAACGGGCGATAGCCTAGTTATTTAAGATATTTCGCATTATACTTACTATATATTTATAAGATTTGCGAGAATTAAATAAATAAATAAGTATATAGCTCATTTTCCAACAAAATTATTTTTTCTTATGAATTTTATTATTCATTGATGTTTTAATGGTACTTTCTTTTAGATTTTAATTGTTAATAAGTTCGTTTTTTGCAGGTCCGCAAACACAACTTCCATACCCGCAAGGAATGGTGTGGAGTCATCAGGGTAGAACAGCATACCAGCTGCAAGTGTGGCTGTTCCATACGAAAACATCACTGTGGCCCTAAACACGAGTATTTGCCTAATGAATGCATGTGCGCCTGCAAAAACACCGACGAAAAGGCCAAGTGCCTTACAGAGGTTAGTGAGATTCAACGTTCAGATTATAAAGTTCCTTAAATACCTTCTTAAAAGATTTCAGAGTTAAGTAAATGAATTTCACTTTTTTTTTATTCGAGAATAAAAAAATACTGTTCCTACTGTAAAAAGTACTGAGAATACTGTTCCTACGAGAATTTTACTCCTTTAAAATATGTGTATTTGAGAAAAACCTGGTTAAGTTTTTATGTGGTCTGTGGTGGAGGCATTTGAACTCAGATATGTTTGATTTTTTTTATTTAAATAAAATGTTTTAGTCAGTCATACGGCTTATTTTGTCGGGGAAACATTTTTCAAATGCTTTGTCATTGTTTCATGATCCAAAACTATTCATCACGTGTCGACAACTCTTGCATGTTTGCAATGTTTGGATAGTACTTTTTTATTCAACATGCCTAGCCAGATTTAACCCGCTAGGGCTCTAAGACTTAATAATTAATATAAACAACACCAGTTTTAGTCAACAAAAAAAAATGTGTATGGTCATATTAAAAGTGGAATTGAAAAAATGATTAAACTAGTCTCTGGAGAACTATTTTTTATTATTGAAAATTTAAATTTTTGTTCCTTTTTATAAATCTGCACTAACGTTACAATTTATTGCAATAAAATATACCTTTCTATTTTGCGTAATCTCAAAGACGATAGATACTAAATGGTATATTTTTTTTCTCAGGGCCGAATTTGGGATTCCGGGACATGCAGCTGCAATTGTGCATTTAACTCCGAATGCAGCACTGGTACTGAATGGGTACCTAGCTTGTGCAGGTACGTAATATAAATATTATGCTTAATATTAATAAAATATACAAAATACTCTCGCGTTTATTTTTGTGTATATTAGAAATTCTCTTTCCTTGTTCATCACAAACACACACTCATTTAAGTAATTAGTGCACTTAACGTAGTTTTACCCTCTATGCACAAACAAGAATGGCTATGAAATTCTGTAGCTATCATATAATATCAACATGTTTCTATACATTGTTTAGTAGTAGTAAATTTTTTAACCAAAACTGACGTACAGCTAGGCCCTACAGGCGACCAAATTCTGATGCGTTGCTTCATTTTCTATCTCTATCAAGTATCTCTGTCAAGTATTGCTCAAGGCAATAGTATCATGAAATTCTTTCAAATCCTAAATTTTAAGATCATTTTAGTTTTTTTTAAATTTTAACTCGTAGCTAGTAATGAAACAACAGGGACATCGCAAGCGTACATTAATAAAGTTGATTAATATGTTCTAAAATACAATATACTTTGTTTATTTATAACAGATGCATGAGGGTGGTGGTGGAGGATGAAGAAGATGGCAGTCCAAAACAAGAAGACAATGGATTAAGCTTCGTACTCATTTAATCTAAATGCAACTTCATTTGATCGAGTTCAAACTCTGCCTTAACTGACTGATTTCCGAAGAATCTCAAATGAAAGTTTAAGATATCAGAATTTCTAATCGTATTTATTTAGAATTGTAAGCAAATAGAATAAGTTTTTCCGTTTGGTATTCTTACAACCTATCAGTATTAAATTATAAAATCATTTTTTTTAAGAACATAGAAAATCCCAATATTGTTGAAATAACAATTATAATGTATTTCATAATGAAACTTTTAATGTAATTTAGAATATGATATATATTTTAATTTATATAAACCGAATATTTTTTTTTGTTTGATATAGATAGTTTCAAAACACAAGTTGCTAAAAAGTTATAACTTATTCCTACCAGTTACGAGTATCTGTTTATGTTATGAGCTCAAGATATTTATTATTTTAATTATATAATAAATACCTAATAGCTCTGTTACACTCGTAAATATATTATATTTTAATTTGATTTGCTTACATCATGTTAGAAGTAGGTATTACCAGTTATTTTATTATTTTGTTCGTTTTATTTTGTTATATTTTTTAGCTATATGGTTATAACTTAATATTTCAATATATGTAGCTAATTCCTATGTGTTTAAAAATACCTTTTAACTTAATTGTAAAAAAATATGAAACTGTGTTTTACTATTTAAGTAGCAAAATTTTATAGAAAAATTTGTATAAAGTCATTATTTAAAATTTAATATTTGCTCAAATTATTTAAATTTATTATGTACACTTGAAATAAAACTAAGTATTATTTTATTTAAAGTAAATATAACACAGGGTATTTTATTATTTTGTGTCTGTCTAGAATAGGTAGAAAAACAGTTCATTGAATTGAAGTAATTTTAGATTCACTACGTAACCTAATTATATCAGTATTTAAAATATTTATTTGTTGTATGAAATTATTATTATTTGTTTTAATCTAGTCAATGGACTATTATTGAATATTTATATAGTACGCAATGATTGTAAAACAATGTGACGACGAAATCTTTTGTGAATACAAAATAAATCTAGTTTATTTTTAATCGCCTTATTATTTTATTTTTAGTCCATTTTTACTAACCGTGAGATCGAAGGTTTAGTTTTAAAAAATGTTTAATGAAAGAAGAACACCTACCTACCTACAAAATATTTTATTTACAGGAATTGGGATATTTTTTTGACATTTTTTTTTTATATATGTATAGCAACGTTAACGTTTTATTAGGGTCAAGTGTTATACCTACCTATGGACATTTGTACCTGTAGATACCACCGTTTATTTGCTTTACCCATATTTCAAAAATCCCCTTCACTGTTAATAAAACCCTTCAACCTCTTTATCGTATAGCCTTTCAATAAAAACTGTAAATATCCCGCATTAGTACTGTTTACTTCTCTTTAATCTTAACTGTAATCTACAAAAATGAATCCGTCTCAAATAATTGCTTGTTGTATCTCTGGGCATTTTCAAAGCCACAAGAAAAGCTAGTAATAGAGAAAGAAAGAAAGAAACAAGAGTGGCCAAGACACGCTGTAGCTATCATATAATATCAATTGCTTCTATACATTGTTTAGTATATTTTGTGATTTTTTTAATCAGAACCTAACGTCACTTGTGCCGGCGGTACTTTTATACCATTCGATGTGCGTTTTAGATGGCCATTGAGGCAACAGTGATTTTTTTTTTTTAGGTCTGAGTAGTTTATAATAAAACAAACATTAATAGTTTACATTCTTTCAAATCATCAAAAATTCTACAGCTAAAATTTTACGCTAATAATTATTACTTTCAACCTTATCATTCAATATCCGCTATAATATTTGACCTATAAGTATTTTATCCGGATTAAATTGTTTCCTAGATTCTTATCAGTGGAGAGGGTGAAGTTCATGTTAATGAAACCAAATGTTAGGCATTTTATGTTTTGACTTGATACTGGTTGAGCCGACGGGCCGGAAGTGGTGTTAAATGCTTATAGCTATTTCAGTCGAGGATATGAGGAAAATATACTTAAGTATATTAAGAAAAAAATAAATTTCCCAATTTATACAACTTCTCAAATTAATCTAATCTAATTGAAGTAATTTAACGTCTCGATACAATAACTCGATATGGACAAAACATATCGCCGAGCGCCGATTACATAGATCAAATCGCGGCTGGAATTTCCCAAAATATGGGTATTTTGGGATTTATAAGGCGATTATCATGAAGTAGGTAAATGTCTACCAAAAAAATCTAGGTGATGCCTATTTCTTAACCAATGGGATATATCGAGAGAATAAATGATTATATTCCGAGCACGGAGGACTAAAATACTAGTCAATAGCTACGAACGTAGACACCACTTGCATTGCATGTTATAGAAATTAAAACACTTTAATTTCAGACTAAATCGTTAAACTAACAATATTTATTTATTCATATAGGAGCTACATCTTTGTAGAAAAACTTGTCTGTCCTTAAAAAAATGTTTATTCATAAAATCGTATTTACGGGTTTATAATCACAGGTATAACCCAAAATGATGTTTATTTACAATAAGAATATTTTTTTAATCGTTAAAAAGAAACGGAAAAAAGAAATAGAAAAAAATAGAAAAAAAAGTAACAAATATAGAATCAATTCCGGGAACAATGCAAATGGTCAGTTTGTAATGGTTACTGCTAGAGTATGTCAAAGTACCTTATAATTTGTTTTCCAATTACGATAATTCCTCTGCTTTTTCCTTGCATTCTTTGCAATGGTCACGGTCGGATAACATTTCATTTTATTGTCACGAAACTTGATTTGTCACGAAACAAATGATCACTTCCACCACTCATAACAATGCAATCCGCCATGACGATAGGTCAAAATAGCACTCCCTGATTGGCTGAAAGTGTTACCATTTTTGTTCTGAACGTTTTATTTTTCGGGTTTGATTTGAAACCAGTTTTTCTAAAGCAACATTAGAAAATGGCTCCTTCGTTCTGTCATTTAGAATCACTTTACAAAAAGAAGATAACTACAAAATGGTATTTAACCCTTAAATGCATCTTGTTGCCAAATGTATACATACCACGTTTCACGTTATTTTATTGAAGTCGTGTGGTATTTGTTTCCGAACGCACTTTGACGACCATACATAATAAATATATTGAGTGTCGAAAAAGAAATTATGCAAGTTTCGGCGGCAAATCTATTTTTTTTTGACATTTCTATTTGGCGGTCGACTAAGTTTATAGAGTTATAAGTAGCGTCTCCGTAATTTTGTATTCATTGATATACGAGTGCTATTTCTTTAAAAAAAAAAATATATTCTCAACTCTTATTAGGTAAGTTATTGGTTTGATCATATTTTAGTTATAAATTTTATTAATTTGTATAAAAATAATTATAATATACGTATGTTGCCAAATGTCTACATTATGCGTTTGTTGCATATTATGTACATGCTTATTATTTTCTTGGATTTGGGCTTTTAGCTAATTTTTTTCACTTTTTAGGATGTCTAAGCGGTTGACAGAGCAAGATATTGAAAATATTTTATCAGTTCTCGAAAATGGAGACATTTCTGAAGATGAAGAGTCTATAGGAGACGAAAATGACATAGATTACTACTCGAATGTACAAGATATGATACAGGATTTAGAAGATGCAGAAGAAGATCAGTACAATGCCAATCCTGATTTACCTATTGAAGAAGACCATCTACCGGATGAGTTTTCAGATCCGCCTCGGTAAAACCTGTAAGTTGCCGGTAGTAAAAGAGTTCATGAAGGACTCTGTTCCACGGGGATCATATGAGGAACTCGTAGCAGACTATGAAGGTGTGGATATCTCGGTAACTTGTTGGAAGGATAATAAGCTTGTTACGTTGGTATCTACTTATGTTGGTTCCGAACCAGCTGAAACAGTCAGCAGATTTGATAAGAAACAAAAGAAAAAAGTTTCTGTTGCCTGTCCAAAAATTGTAAAAGATTACAATGCCCACATGGGTGGAGTAGATTTGATGGACAGTTATTTGAGCCGCTACAAAATTCGAATCAAAAGTCGAAAATGGTACATTCGATTATTTTATCACATGATCGACATGGCGGTAATAAATTCATGGGTACTTTATAAAAAACACCACCCAAACATGACACTAGGTGATTATAGATCAGATCTTGCGGAGACATTGTGCAATTATAAAAAAAATACTGAACCCAAAAGAGGAAGGCCTTCAAACAGTAATATATATCGGGAGATAGAAGCAAAAAGATATCGGGGTCCAATGAAGCCTGTTCCTCCAAGAGACGTGCGGACTGATGGCTTAGGCCACAATGAAGAAAGATGCACTTCTAAAAATAGATGCAAACTTCCCGGTTGTAAAGGTTTTTCGCGGACTGAGTGTACTAAATGTAAGGTGGCATTGTGTCACACTAAAAATCGAAACTGTTTTGCTGTATTTCACTCAAAATAGTCTGTATATTATTTATTTTTAGATTAAGTTGATTTATAGGCCCCTACAAATATGTAAGCATAAATTTAGTACTTAACGCATAGTGTTGCCAATTGTCTACATACATATTTTTTCATAATAAATACCTATTTTTTTATACCAGATTTTTTTCATTATTTTTTATGTTATATGTACCTAAATACCTACCAGAAAACATTTTTTCCAACCTGCAATAAAAAATCATGCATTTAAGGGTTAAATCTTATTTTTGACCTATACGAGAGAGCCGTATCTCTAATTCCGTAATTATTTACTAGACTTATATTTGATAATTATTTTTAATAGCGGCAAATCGATAAAATAAGAAAAGTAGAAATTTTAAAAAATAATCGATGTATGATTAAAATGAAGGATTTTTGTGAAATGAGATTATTTTATGAGTGACTTATATATGAAGTTGATGAAAATGAAAATAACGGATATGTAAAATTAAAGCACACCATTAGTGTGTGCATTATTTATATAATTGGTTTGTAAAGATATTTGTCTTATTACTAATACAATGAAATATAAATAATATAATATAAAAAAATATTAATAATTAAATACAAAAAAGGTTTGTTCTATTTACAAGGACCGCAATGCGGCTAAAATACATAATAAAATATTAATTATAGCATAATAAAATAGAATAATTATACCTTAGATTACGAGATATGATAGTGAATAGTCAAAAATAAAATTGTTAATTATTATTCCTATTGAAATTTATTTTTAAATCAGGTTGCGCTCACTCAGCTCCCATGCGATGACTCCAATGGCGAAATGTACCTATGCCCTATGTACCTATGAAATGTACCTCTGTAATAAGTAGGCCGATTTTCGACATTTTTTATTTATTAAACAGCAAAATGAAAAATTGGATCTGTTATTCATAAATTTGGAAAATAGGTTCTACGTGTAAGTTAATACTGAAAATAAAGTTATACTGTTTTCACGCATCAAACTGTCATGTAAGCTAAATCTCCCTACTTTACTCCAATACATGCTTCAACTTGCGGTACGAGAAGCGACTACGGCGACCTAATTTATGTGTATATGTTAATATAATAATCATTTTTCTTTACTGATAAAATACAGCTTAGCATCATCATCTTATGAGCAACAGCAACAGCATCATCAACAGTGCCTTTTGAGTAATGTTATCTAATAGACAAACAGATTACAATAAAAATAGTTCTATTTTATTCTAAGGACAAAATAAGTCATTGCGTATTATAATATTAACATGTATTTTAAGTGCAGTCGGTTCTGTAGATGCTACAATGATTTTTTACTTTTTAAATTTTATACAGATATTTTTTTTACCAAATATTACGGGCAAAGCCCTCAGGGTGCGCAGAGTCAGCATTACCCGGGCAATGTCAGCATTGTACCAGATACCGTAAGAGATAAAGAGGTACAATGCATTTTTTTTTGGGTTGAAGATACTTTATTTAAACCAGCTAGATGGTTTCTTCTTCTGCTGGTTGGTGGCTAGCTTTTCTAGAAAAGTATGAATTCTATCATTCTGTAATCAAAATGTGTGTAGTGGGTTGGCAACGTTGCTTACGGGCTTTCTATCACTACTCTTTTATTTATATTTCGATTTGTAAATTTTGAGTATTTACAGAATAATTGCTTGAAAGATTGTCATTATTGTATTCCACAATAATATAATAGGTAATATATAGGTGTGTAACGATTTAGTAATTAACAAACTCAAAGTATTGGCAACATCAAAATGTTGAATTTTACTTATATAAAAAAATAAAATACAATTAGGCTGTAACATGATATATAGATTATTCATAGTCCATGTAGGTATTATTCAGGTTTACTGTTTTAATAAGGTCTGCTACTATTCTTATTTTAAAAGTTATTTTAGTGTAACAATATGAGTAATGTATAGATAGGACCTATGCAAAAACCCTTAGAAAAAAAAACAAAAATAAACTAAAAGCAGACCAGACTATTACACCTAGCGACTTACCCTGATATACACGCATAAACACACACGTTTATACAAGAGCATGAAAATAATTTTACTTAGGTGGAGGGGTAATTATTCATGTTACCTCTTTGGAAGCAATATTAAACATTATACTTTTTAACTATGGAAGACATTAGGAATGCCCAACTTTTAAAAATACTGGTTCCAAACATTCATTAGACCGTGTAAACTAGACTCGGTTCGCTTAAGTAGTCGCCGAAGTTGGTCCAGGTGTAGTTCCAATATTTGGGGTCGCCCCTGGGATCCCAAGCAACATTGGCTGCCGGGACAGAAGTGGCGTTAAATGCAGACAACAAATCTTCTAGCTCTTTCAGTTTTTTGGGATCGCTGAAAAGATAAGAGTATTTTAGTGTGGAAACATTTATACGCGGGCCTGGGGTGTGAAACAAAATGCGTCTAATCGAATTCGCGCCCGGCTGACTTCGGATTTAAAATCAAGTTTGCTCTTTATAAATAAAATATCAGTGTGAGAAAACACAGAATTGCATAACATCAGAATACCATTATTGCAATGCAATGCATTCACAGACGACGCTGATGCTTACACATATTTACCGTGAGTTCCGGCACTAACGCTTTTTTTACTTTATTTATTTAGTTACATAAAGACCTAATATTAACTATAGCATCGAGTGGAAACTAATTATTAATTTATCTTTAGGAACGGGGACATCATCGGTGTATTTTCATGTTTAGGTAGGTTTAATAATGCCCTACTTCTTACACGGCCTTCTCAATTATTGCTAAATAAATAATAGTGATATTGGTCATTTCAGCGTCTTTATGTGTTTGCACGTGTATTTATTTGTTTTTTTTAACTGTTCGACGTTTCGAATAGATATATAAATTAAATAACCTGATACGGACAAATCTTATCGCAGATTAAATAGATCAAATCGCCGCCGGTATTTCTCAATATGTGGGTTTTTTGGGGTTTTTAGATGCTTATCGTAGAGAAGAAAAATTATACGCGATGTTGCCATTTGCTTAATCAATGAAATGAAAAGATAGGTGAAATTATTTTTCACTTAATTATGATATATTTAAATCTCTATACTGGCTTGGCGATAAAAAATATTACTTCATAAGTATTATAAACTCACAGTGCCATCTGTGGTCGAATAGCCAATAGCAAATAGTGAATAGCAAAATATCAGTTTACCATATTCCCCTCTTACACTGCAACCGCTTACCCCACCTGACCAAAAAGATGATGTCAGGGAAGGTAGGAAAACAGTCCAGTTTTCAATTCGGTCGTGTGGCGCTGACGAACGTAAAACCCGCAAAACTTTCGCAATATGCTATAAATTAAACCAACAGTGTCAGTGTATAGTGCAAACTGCAAACCAGGAAAGATAGCTCTCTTCGAGTCGCCGGCAGCCGACACAAACCGTAAGAACCTGCCTGGCATCTTTCTACCTATTGTCAATCCTCGCAAATTGCATAAATCCGTATTGTTGGCCTGAAGTGTGCCAAGTCATCTGGTACAAAAAACTACAGTCCCGCTATATATTAATTCAGGCCATATCAATACTTACCTGGTATCAACGCGACAAAATAAATCGAGAAATTATGGGAAATGCCTCAGAACCAATTCTGACGCTGACCGTCAGATGTTTTTTTAAGAAAACTTAACTTCCATATTGTAAAAATATATAGAAAAATCTCCTACTTATTTTATATATTTATTTAAGTACAAGAAAGAAGAAAAAAACTAATTTAATATGTCTAAACTTAGAAACAAACGTATAAAATAAAATTATAACTTGATCTACATATATTTCACGGCATATTATCTAAAATTACTAGTGTTTTCTGAAATAAATGTAAGGCAATATGTATCGCCTTTAAATTTTATTGACAGCAAAAAGTGATACGTATTTTAGTATAATAGCTTGTGATTACTTAGATTAAATTCATTAAGCACGCGTTCGCGCCGAACCGTTTAGCTGTGAGACCCACATAAAAAAATAGTAATAACTTATTATACGCACTAACCTTTCGGCTAGATTTCTTTCCTCGCAAGGGTCTTCTTTAATATTGTACAGGCAGAGCTGTCGCAATGGATTACATGGAATCCGCTGGAGAGTAATATTGCATATAATAGTTGCTTTAGATCTGAAATATAAAGACAATCGAAGGTTACATTGTACAGAGTTACATTGAAGGTTACATTGTACAGAGGCAAAAAAATAAAAATTAATATTGGCAGTCGAAAGACATCTGAATTACAACTCTCTTAGTTTTACGATATGGCAGATGCTACTAAATATAATAGTTGATTTTTAGTTTGATTACTTTTCCAATGATTTCTTGTCTTTCTCTTAGAATCTTTATATTTTCAAAGTGTTTTTCTGCCATTCTAGCTGACGTGAACTTCGCGAATTCCACCCGAGTTAACTTGGTGACAATCCTAAATAGTTTCAATGATTATAATTATTACTTACGGCCGTCGAAACCCCACTTTTCTCTATATTCCGGTAATTTTACCTTGCTTTTAAAGATACTCTTGCAGTTGTGAGAGCATGCAGACTGCAATGCTCAACATTTTCTGTTGTAGCTCCTCGAGCAGAATGGCTTGTTTCTGTTCTATCTTCGTCAGAATGTCGATCTTGTCAATACGCAAATGGGTGACTGGTATTCATTGTCCTATTATTATTATTGTATGGATTGTGTTTTCGGGTATATGCATTGGGTAGTTCCGACTGCCGTGTTGTTGCCCCAATTATGCGAGGGCCAATAATAACAGGCAGAATATATTTCGCATGCCTGTGATTGATTGCGTTTCTTGTTACTTAACGCGCTTTCAGGGCTGAGCAAGACGCAAGATCCGAAAAATTACCTAACCCGATTTGACTTTTTTAACCTGATTTGATTTGAAAATGTATGAGTAGATTTTAGCATTTAGTTTTCGAGTTTATATCCATTATTTTTATATTTTTTGTTAAAATATCATCCTTTCCTTATTTCATCTAATTAAATGGTTACATAATATTTGGCAATATTTTACACTAAAGAGTTAAAAAGGCGAGAGTTAAAAAATGCATTTTTATAAAACTTATCGCTGGGTTTAAACCGACATCCTGCGCTCTCAAGTACAGGACCTCTTTAGAACCTTTATAAATATTATGCTATCCAGCACTTTATCAAAAAATTAAAAAAATATTCAAAATTTTTCAATATTGTCAAAGATTGTGTCATTTATCTTTTCAGGCGATTTGCCGCTATTAAAAAACAATCATCAAATATATATATATTATTTTTGTCATGTTACCAACTATGCAGCAACGTTGATCATGTATTTATGCATACTTATTTGTAAATTTAAAATGTATTTATCCCTACAAGCATACGTAATAAAAAGTAAAATACGTCTAAAATTAAATCTATCCAAAAATTGTTTTTCATTAAAAACAATTTTTGGATAGATTTAATTTATTGTAACGTCCCGAATCTCTTGATGATGTCGACTCGAGCCGGAGGTTAATAACGAGAGGGAGTTGTGAAGAAAAGAGAAGTTTATTAACGGAGAAGGCTCACACTACTAACTAGTTACTAGATAGACTTCCATTAAAGTATTCTAGGAAGGTTCTGGCGGCGCAGGTACTACTGATGGTACTAACTCGGCGATGGTTTACTAGTATTAGAAATTTATTGTATTATTTCTTAGTTTTTATTTTTGGTTGTACTGTATAGTTTTTATTTTGAAATCGGTTTTTTATTTTTAAAATCATTATAGCCATATACATATACTAGACAAACAAGTCATTATTTATCATTAAAAGGTCATTAATTAATTACAAAGTAAACTTTCCGACATTAAGCCTTTTATTCCGGCATTCATATGCAAATAATTAAAGTAATATTATAGAAATATATACCTTAAAGTAAGCATTGTGTCTTCAGATGGAAAGTAATTCAGCTTCTTCAAAGCGCGAGCAGTGGGACATTCCTCAATTGACTTGGTCTGGTAAGTTCCCTCCCTGCCGCCAGGGCCGTACCAGCCATCCCATGTGCCATTATAATTAGTTCCTAAATGTAAAACAAACATTTTATTACAAAACAGTATCATTTTAGTTTGATTGAAGGTATGTGTACAAACCCTCACAAGGTCAAGCATACACAGATGTCAAGTTCAAGAAAAGTGTCAGTCACTTATAGACTTTCAATTAAAGTATGGTAATTGTGAACCTGACGGTATCCCGTACCAATGACTAATGAGGTTTTATTAATTTTTACATGGCCTCTTCTTCAACAGCTAAACGAAGACAGCTTCGTTTAGCTGTTGAAGAAGGGGGGGAGATTAGATTCCACGAGAGCAAAATAAAGTGAAATGACTTGAGATCGATCCAAGAAACCTCTTGCCCTTAATAGAAACCTCTTGAAACTAATAGGACTACTCAATGACTGGTCATTGAGTAGTCCTATTAGTTTTTCATAATTACCTATTATCAAGCGATAAAAAATAGGGAGCATTTGTATTGAGTACTGTTTTTAATTTAAACACCTATTTTTTTTCGAACCAAAGATTTAAAGGTAAGTCATGATTGCTGAAATATTATAAATTTATTTTCAAGTCGGTCAATAAATTTATTTTCTCAAAGTTAATGCTCACTTTTTAGCTTAGCAGCGCACCAACGAAGTTCAAAGGTGCAGAGCCGATTAAATCACCTGCATATTATTATATTTCTTTTATAAAATTCGTGCAATAAATGATTTAAATTACAAAAGTACGACGCGAAGTTAGCCAGTGTATTTGGAATGCGGTTAATTCTAATTTTCTGTGACTTTATTAAATTGAAAATGTAACCTCACTGGCTCACCTTTATGAATTTTCCATTTCCCATCTGTCAGAGACGCACTTCCCCAGATATCATCAATATTATGAAGGACTGCAGTTCGTTTTGACGGCAAATCTCCAGACAACGAGATCCATTGATTCTTTCCGTCGGCAGGATCCTCAAATTTTATTCTAAAATTCCACGACATAATGTTATAACAGGTGTAATCGTAGATTTGCTGTATTTATGTATTATTATAAATGTGAAAGTAGGGGGTGAAAGATTGTAACGGAATTATTTAAGAAACAAGCTAGGAAAGTATGTTTGTGAATTTGAGAGAGCTTTTGAAATTTCTAGGGAGAATTTTCCGAGAAAGTGCCGCAGGCACGAGTGGCCTGGCGACTTTGGCGCCGTTGCGAAAAACCAAATTTAGGCAGAGGGCCCAAATGGCCTAAAGATGAGTCGCAAATAGACTCAAACCCAGCTCGAAAGGGCGGAGTTTAGTTTTCAACTGACAGTAGTGTCATGATTTTGTCATACGCGCTGTAGCTAGCTTAGGGCGCTTCTACCGAATCAGACCCTCACGCCAAAGACGCCGTTAAAGCCACTAGTTATAAACAAAATCATAAAGAATATGAGTTTAAATAAGAATAACAACGGTAAGTAAAACTTAAGCCAATTTATTAATTAATTTATTACTTATATTTAATTAAGTAATTTACTCGTATAAACCATAAATTTTTAAAATGCCCACGATTCATAAAATGGCTATTGTCTGATTCAACACATGTATGCAGTAAGTAGCCCATTGTTCGTTTAAAACAATAGTGAAATAGTTTTGGGTTCCACAGTCGTGTGTTTCACGGTTAATATAGGTACCTACTTTGTTTTTGTGCCCCACACCTACGAGTATATAATATATATATATACTCGTACTCAGCGTTGCGGTTGATAACTTTCATCGCACTTTTATATGTCTTCCAAGTATTTTTACCTGCCGAACCACAAAGGTAATGAAAGTATAGTTATCACGCGAAAGGTGACGCCGCATTTTCGACAGATGTCCAGGTTTTGAAATCACCTAATTTCGTTCATTTTGATTGTTTGTTGAAAAGGTTAGTGGGAAAACACTATCACTTTGAAATTCGAGCCTTTTAAAACATAGCGATTAATGTTGGAAAAAATGTATTTGTTGTGTTCATTTAAAAAAAAAATAATAGGCAAAGTTCGAAAAGTATTTGAATGGAATTAGATTCACGTTTAAAAAAAATCTCTAAAAGTATTTGGGTCAGTTTTCCTTTAAATTAGGCACTCACTCCGTTGTCGCGCCCGCCGCCGCGTAGAGGGTAGGCAACCAGTCGGAAACATGAAACAGCTGGGACGCTACTCGGTTGCGTTTTTTGATCAAAGGACTCCAAATCAGCCCCGCTGCACGCACTCCCCCCTCCCAGAGCGTGTTTTTCACCTGGAAACACACACTTTTCCTCAATTTTTTTTTGGCCAGCATTACGCCGATAATCAGAAATGAACCACAAAGGGCTCCGTATGTATCTTACTGTACAGGATGTCCCGAAAACTTATATGGGTGTATATGTTATTATAACGCGTAATAGATCATATATAAAAAAGTGAAAATAATTCTAGCCCCAAAATTAATTATTTTTATTAAACCGCTGGTGTAAATTACCTTAGCCGTGGTAAAACGCGATCGATATCACATAGTCTTCACTGATCCAATGACCTACGCGTTGCGAGCGGATTATCAGCTGACGTGTAACAACGATTTAATATTATCACAAGTTTACATTTTACTTCTCGGACTCCATGATAAATTTTGATATATCGTCTTAACAAATCATACTTGAAATCGCAGGACCAATTAGCTGGCCCTGCGATCGGGAGTGGTCCAGGACACTGTATACTGCTCTGTAAAATACTGCTCTGCTCTGTACTGTTTGTCTATACTGCTCTGTACTGTTTGTTGAGTAAGATAACTAGGTATTGAAATTCTTAGAGTAAATATAAAATAAGGTTTTATTACGGCAAATATAATAGGCAAAAAAACACATAGAGCATATTAAATGATACAAAATAAAAAAATATATTTTCAATCCCTAAATGAGACAAACCCCCAGATTATCATATAACTTTATTTTACTGCAATTTGGTAAATATCTCGTTATATTTAATTATATTTGACCATATTTGACAACAAAAAAAACCCTTATATACGAACGATAAACGAACATTTGTAGGAATATTAAGAAATAAATAGGAAAAATGATTTCATTTTAAGAGGAAAACTTCGCGGATCTTTCGGCGTGTAAACTCACCTTAACGTTACCGGTTTTTTTAGGTTTTTAGTGGAAGCTGACGGATCAACCTGATAAATTAGGCTCAATAAATAGCTATAATAAAACGTGTCAGCATACTTACACCACGCAGTGGATAATTGGAGGCAGCATTAATATTGAAACCAGCGGCGGGTCCACCATTATCCGAAGAAAATATAATGATACTATTAGATAACATTCCATTTTTTTCTAGGGCTTCTGCCACTTGACCAACTGAATCGTCCACACGGGTCACCATGGCTGCGTACATATTTTAAATTGTTAAATATTATTCTTTTAGAAATTGTGTCTGGTGCAGATGATTTCAATTTGGAAAGTTTCTACAAGTTGGTAGACCAACCGCAGGGTATAAAGAACCTGTAACACTTTTACTAATGATTCACGTCAATATTTTTAAAATACGACCCAAAAAAAAACTTCAAAAATGGATTGATACAAACATAAAATGGTTATGTAAATATTTTATCAATTTTTAACCCTTTTTTGTTAATAAATCGTTTCGTTACACCTTTATACTCGTAGTATGTTGATGCTAGCTAAAAGTGAGTTATTCATACGTTTAGTATACGAGTTCACGCGGAGAGAGAGGCGAGGCGATAGTAAATATCTCCCTGATCTCTTTGCGCATGTACCCCCCCCCCCCTACCGCTTTATGCCTTCATGTAGCTATATTGAATTAAGGTGTAAATTAACTAATCTAATCTATCCTTACTCGGTACTTAGAAGTTTAATTTTGAAAATAAAAAACTAAGTATACGATAAAAAGTGATAGAAAATGTATACGTGTAAAAGATAAAATATAGAATATTCGAAATAAATTCATAAATACTGTAACAGTCAGAAATTAGCTTCAAATATATTGGTCTACCATACAATCACCCATTCGTATAAATAGCTCTTTACTTAGAATAACGTTTATAAAGCTCTATAGCTCAGACATACCAGCGAATTTCCTCCGCTGATAATCTTCGATGTTTGCGAACTTATCAATGACGCCATCTGGTGCTCTCAGTGGCGTGTAGGGATTCCCCGAATGGACTGCAGTGTGTGCAAGGTACAGAAACAACGGCTTCGATTTATTGTGATTGTTGATCACATTCACGGACTCTTTGGCGAAAACATCCGTTGAATATTGACCGTGTAAGTCCCACGCCACGTTCAGTCCTAAAACGTAAGAAAGCGTTATTATTCCATTAAAATTAAGTTAAATATTAATAACATTTTAGTATACTGTCTGTATTTTCAAATAATTATAAAGCCTTGACGGCTTATGCGTGGAGAACGAAGTTATTAGAAAAATTACAAAAGCCTTTGTTTCGCTGAATTCAAAGAACTATTGTTGAGCAATTAGAATTTGACCCTGCTAGATGATCTCATTCACTCACTAATTAACTTCAAGCCGTCGACAGCATGTATTAAGCAGTGTGGACTAATTTGGTGATACAATCTATTCATTTATTTAATTAACGCATAACACTATATTGATGATACTTAAATAATGAAAAACAAACAAAACAAAAAAAACACAAAAATAAAGTTTGACCAATTGACCAACCTCTCCGCATGTCCAGCCCCCACATTCCTAACTCTTCTGCTGTGTGGTCGTAGTAATCCTGATGGCCAGTCCATAGACCGAGATGGGAATCAAAACTGAAAAAAGATAGTAAAATGTCATTGAAGTTTTGATTTGAGCGCCAGCGATAGCATACTGGCTGGCAGTCAGCGCATACTTGAAAAGGTACTCGAGATGTTTTGAAAAGCTCGCATCGCCCGTTTCAAACTGCCTTTGTTTTTTTTTTAAATATCTTTAACTAGCTTTATATATTTTATCTTCAAAGCTTTTATAAATTATTAATTTAAACCACAATATCTAAAAAAAAACATTTAATAATAAAAAATTAAAATTAAAAATTACAGTTAATTACATATTTTTTACCTAAGTTTTTAAAATAACATATTACATGTGAAACGGTTATTATCCTACCTTAAAAATAAGATATTTAATAATATTGTGTTTATATTTAACGACTGGTTTAGATAGCTTATCTTTTTAAACAATTTTCACATTTTAATTTATAATAAAATTTATATTATTAAATAATTATATTGTTAATATGAAAACTGACAGAGGCCGCCATTGCACTTAATACGTTGTTTATTTAGTTCGATAAATAGTAATAATATGGAGTGGAAGAACAATATTTATTGTTAATCAATGTTATCGGTTAATTAATGTGCTAATAAAAATAAAATACCAATTAAACAAACACTTAGGCAGATACTTGGGATATTGAAGCTTGATATAAATAAACTATCAAGTAGAAATTCAAACAAAAAAATATATATATCGTTTTATTTTTTTCATTTTTGTAATGATACCGACTTGTTAATGACACGAAAATATAAATTTAATGAAATTACTAAGTAAAACAATTGCGGTAAAAACGAAGTATTCTCTCTAAGCACTTTTGGTCAAATGGCACTAGAGATATATATATAATAATTGAGATTTTATATAATAATTGTATTGTACATATTTTTTTTATAAGCTTTTTAATATATAAAATATTTTATGTCTATATGGTAAAAGAAAAAAAAGTCTGCGTCTTAAAAAGCAAGACTAATTTGTTTGACATTTTATTGGCATAGTAACTCGCATTTAAAAAAAATATATTATTAATTTTTTTTTTATTGCCACAGACAAAACGTTAGAATTTTACAGGCATAGAGGAGACATCGAAGTCATAAGGGTTCTGTTTTTAAATATTTTTGCATTGAACCCTAGAAAAGTCTTGACGATCTCGGCCCTAACCGTATAATTTTATGGCTTATTATGTTTTATATATGTAGATTTCATTAGGAAAGCTACTTGCAATGGGTACCATGTAATGATTTCTAAAAAATTTCGACAAATCTTCGCGTTTCACAACCCCTTGAACCCAAAACCACCTTCAGTTTAAAAATTTATATATCTATCTATATTACTATCTTGTGGACACGATAACTGCCGTAATTGTACACCAACCACTTTCAAATTGATACATAAAATTGCACAAAGGGGGGAGGGAATTCGAAAACGTGATATTTTGCTACAACTTTCTTAGTATATAAGATATAGAATTATTTTAAATTTTATATTATTTCTTAGATAAGTGCCTAAAACATATCTAAATAAACATTTTTGATAGCACCAACCATTGGTCCTTGGGGTGGGAAAAAGTGGTTTTTCAAAATTCAAAAAAACATACCTCCCTGGCATGTTTAGGCACCAGATACAATCAGTTCAAAATGTTAATTGTAGTCCTATAATTTCCCTACAAATTTTATTTTAATTAATTTTTCATATGAGCAACCCTTACGGCACAGTATATAGGGATTCAATATGCGCACTCTCGCTACAGCGAGTTGAAGTGCGCGTGCTGCCAATACAAGTTCGTACAATTGGAGTTCGCCTATCCCCTACTTTGATCCGGTGAAATCTACCTCCGCCCTCCGGCGTGCCGAAAGGATTTTTTCCAACGTCGGAGGCGTCTCGCCCTAATCTCTCGCACCCAGCAACCGGATAGCCCGTCGAATGCTCCGCGACTTTCAGTCCTAAATTTGGTCGTACTAAAGCGTATAACTATATATAAAGAAAATGTATATCTATTAATAAAACTTTAACTTACCCTCTAAACAACGGTGTATATTCTTTCTTGTAATGTCCAAGGTGCCATTTTCCAACGACATGATTCGAATATCCCAAGTCCCTTAAATATTCTGGGAGAATTTTCTCCGATAATGGCAAACCGCGTGGCTCAGCCCCGTATAAGACCGTGTGTTGCATTCCTAAGATAAAAGATACATTTTTTTACAAACCTGTATTTAAATAGGTAATCAAAATGCTGTAAAGGTAACAAAATAAAATAAACTTTATGAAAATTTTGAAAGCAATTTTTGTATAATCATGTTATGGTTTTAAAAATACTTATACAGTCTATAACTTTTTAATAACTTTAGTCAAATTTATATAGTTGAGTTGAGTGCATAACCCAAAATATGACCTAGCTGATTAGCAATTATTAAAAATATATAATAGGGAATTTTATAAAAAGTAGTTATTTTTAAGTTCAACATCCGACTAATACATAGTATGATTTGAACTGTCTTATATGTACAGAAGTATTCTGATAAACTTAAAAATTATTAAATTAACGGCACACTTGCAGGCCCACGATAGAGATTAATTTACAAATTCGGCGTAAAAAATAACCGTTTGATAATAAAGTTTCCTGACTATCTGCCTTTTTTATTAGACATCAAAAATTAAATTTGTATGGTAAATATGCATTTCAACAATATGCATTGTTTAGGCTCAATATACTCTTTCGAAAAAAATACTTGATTTGCTAAATTACGCGGAAAATCACAAAGTTTAACAATTGCTACATTAAATCATTCATCCGCTAGATTTGGTTATAATAAATAGACACAACTATTATTATAATAATGACAATTCAAAAGCAGTATACTTTATTCACACAAGGAAGTCAGTGGGTGGGGTGGGGCTAGAGGGGGGAGGGGACATGATTTAAACTATTTTTTTTACTCTTCCTTCCCCCGCCCGGGGGAAGTATATATACATATACATATATATTATACACGCATACATATTATACATATTATTATTATTGTTACATATATATTGCGTTATAAATTTAAAAAAAAACATTTCGTACCCATTAACTTTTAAAAATTTAGTTATAAAACTGACTTAACCTCATATTATCAAAACTAACGGATTAATTTAATGTTACCATTTTCGCTGGAAGTACAAAGGTCAACGGGGAAATTGCCTTTCAGAAATTTGTATAGCGCTCTTTCACAGGATTTCAAAGCTAGGCTCTGCGGACCAAGCGTATCCAAAATGTGTGTGTTTTATGTGTATGTGTTTGTGCGCAAAAGCAGTAAACTACATTAACAACAAAAATGTAAATAAATAAATAATAAACTATCGAAAAAATATATTAATATGTACAAGACTTTATAATTACATAGTTATGTTAGCTGTTGTACGGTTAAATATATTTTTAACTTAATTTTACTATTAAAATTTATTTTATAGTATCTTTTCAATTATTTATTAAGTATAAAATGAAATCATTATTATAAATCACATAGTCTAACCTAACTAGGCGAACTGCCTGTTTCAATGTAGGCTTATTTGTATAATGGTACATTCCAATATTTATTAACAATTAACTCATTAAATAAAGTTGTATTATATAAATTTTATTCACCGACATACAATATCTCTCTCTCACACACATACACACACACACTCGCAAACACACAACACACCCTCCACACACAAATGTTGTACCTACATGTTTATATTTTAATAATTTGATTTAGTTGAAAAAAATTTGCAACAATTTAGTTTGAAAACATCATACCTACTGTATAATAATATGTTTGTGAATATGTAGGAAATCCATAATCGGGTTTGTTATCTGTTTAATTCTTTATTGTTTTAATGTTATTGTTATAACTGTGTAGTTTCCCATAAGAAAATAAAAATAAAATAAGTAAATGATTTTCGTACTAGTTTTTTAAGTCTACCAGTAAAAAACCTCTACTATCGCTCTCTCACTCTTTAGTATATAGTATACACATATCTTGTGAGATTTACTGATGATCAAATAATATTTTTAACAGACTTCAAAAAAGGACAAACTAAATTTCCCAATACGATCCGTATATTTTTTTTAATGTAGGTTTTCTGAGTAATTGTTTCACTTATGTTTTTTTTATATATGATAGGAGTGGTCTCATTTTAGTTTTATTAAATTACGTCAAGTGTAAGGTAGCAAATATCTAAAATAGTTTTCCGTTCAAGAACTTTCATGTCTGATCAGCTTACAGTCAATTCGGGTAACATTGGGCGGCCATCAGGGTAATATTAGACCACACCATGAACAATATTTTGACATTTATTTTTAATACCTTCGTTGTTTGTTGGTTAGTTATGAATACATTCGCTAGGTTAAAAGTCTACAATCCTAAGCCTTAAAAAAAGTTGTTGAAATTAATGTCAGCTGTCAATCGTCAAAACAACGCGAATTCGATGCCCACTTTGTCACTGTGTGTCGTGTTCTCAATTTGGATTTTAAAATAGTTACCGTGGAGAAAATAAGTAAATTTTACGATTTTATCAAATTTTATAATTCCAAATTAAATACATATTTTAGGACATGGCTTTAATAAATTTATCATAATCTCCAAATATCATTCGTTTTAATGTACCTACATAAGTTTACTCATTACTCCGGATTGGTTTGAGAGAGATTGCGGTTTTTTTTAAAAATACGATAGGAGAATTCCAATGGGTGGTCCCATTTTAGTTTAGTTAAGTTACGTTGAGTGTAAGGTAGGTAAAATAAAAACCTAAGTTAATCGTCAGCGTATTGACCAATATAAATACGATTATTGTTAATAAATATACAATAAAGATATGTATATTTTACATAATTAAATCAAATCAAATCTAAAATCATTTGAACGATTAATTAATGAAGAAATTCAAACAGCGCGACTGTGTTCATTTTACCGCGGGGCAAACGGGCAGATTAAATTATTATCATTACAGTGAAATTACAGTTATACAATTGACGAGTCGACACGCCGCGAACATCGTTATCGGCAACGCTTTGGTTAGTTCATTGTAATCGTGGGATGTTCATTCCGGATAAGCGATTTTGGACGCATCGATTGCACAGAAATATTTTATTTACATAAAAAATATCCAAAGAATTAATGTAGTTTGATTAAGATACTAGAGCTAGTAATAAATGAATACACATATTCAATCAAACCAGTATGTATGGGATGTTTTCCAGTCATGAGGGCCGATCTCGAAGGCGTGCATAATGGAGCCACGTAATAGTTGTTCAATATTAGCCCAGAATAGGCTAAGGTGTCTATGTTCGGCGTCGGAATCTGGTTCGAACCGTGGAAACCAACATCATTCCAACCCTGAAAATAATGGAAAATAAATATATTAAAAATATGATATTGGTTGGTAGCAAACGATCATATTTTTCACTCAGACTTTGAGTGAAACGCATGTCCTCATCAGATTCAGATCCAAATATCACCATCTCGCCTTCACACATACAGCAATTTCAAAACTTCTATAGATTATTTATTTCTATGGATAGTAATTATTACAATAAAGCATGAAAAAATACATTTTGGTGTATATTGCATTAAATTTTATTTTATTACAAATGTGCGTTACGTTACGTTATTACTATTTAATGAATTATATGATGGTGTCTGTGTAAAATATTTGAGGGTCATTAATTTAGGATTTATTTAAGAAAAAAAACGACAAATATATATTAGTCTTACCAAATCATCTGCCAAAATAAATACAATGTGCGGCCGTGGGGAGCAGTCGGCGTCCGAAAGAACGAAGCCATACTTAAAAAGAACTGTTAAGAGCACGGCGAAGGAGCGAGGCGAGCGAAACGCGCGACCGAGCCGCGCCATCGCTACTTTCTAATACTCGTCACTGGCACTGGGCCGTCATTGGGCGCTAACCGCGGGACCCGCGACTCGATGTGCGAACTTTTTTCAACATTATCATTGGCCATTGTTCGCTACAAAACTCGCTCCGTTTCGTATCTCTATTGGAACAAACATGAAAAAAACTAAATAAAATTCACGTGATGTATATTTTAGTAAACGCGCTAAATAATATTATTTATTTATTATTTTAAAGCAGCGAAATTGCACAAGTTGAACAAAAAGAACATAATATATCACCAACAAGTATAATTCCAAGATTAACAGCTTTTGTAATTGTTATAAATATGTACAGTGGTGGTACTAACAAAGAAGTCAAAAAGCCAGGCTTGCCTTAGATAAAAAAAAAATACAAATATATGCTTATACTATTTTAGAGTCTGTGTAGGTAAGACTATTTTAATTTTTTTATTACGCCTAAATTACTAGGTATCTCAAAACAAATTTTGCTTCTATGGGATAGGGGTAAGGGTTAGGAGCCCCCCTAGTGATATAGGTTGCCTACTATACAAGTTCTGGACACGCTGCTGATAGAGAACTTTGAATTGTGAGATAAGTGAGCGTGTGAATGAAGTGTGTAGATAGTAGAATGGAATTTTGGTATGCACAAGCGCACATTGCAAAAATAATATATATAATGATTTTAGAAAGAAAAGGTGGCTTATAGATCTTAACAAATATCACAGACAGCCTTAATAAATTGGTTATAGATAAGATGGAATAAATCAATGCTTTGAAACTTTTTATTATAAGTGTCGTAAATTCTATTAAGCACTGCATTCTGTGCGTAACTTGAATTACATTTAGGCAATTGAAACAGGACTGAAATACAAGGGGGTACACGAAAAGAGGTTTTACTCAGTAAGAATAGAGTATTCACTTTTGAGTGTATGATATTACATATATAAGAAAGTTTTATATACTCAAAAGTAGATAATTCATTATATAAAAACTATGATATATAAAAAAAACACTAATTGTCCGTATATTTGTTATTGCACACACGCTATAGTAGGTGCTCGCAATTAAACGAATGATCCCCAAATTTATTTTTTTTTTTTAAAGAAACGGACCAAAGCGCTCTATTCAAAAACATATATTTGATGGTAGATATATAATAACATGAATTGTTAAGTTTCATTTCAAATCATGCTTCAATACCAGCGCGCTGAAATTTCTGCCGAAGCCGTCGTGATAGTCAAATTTATTTATTTATTTTTATTAAGTACAAAAAATGTGCAATATAATGACATAAGTAAAATACGTACCTATATTTAGATACAGCAATAATTCAAACGATGTTTGAAATAATTCAAACGATGTTTGCTTTTCAACTTTTAAAATATATGATCAGAATCATTTCTCCACTGTACCTATAAAATTTGTTATTTTATATACAAAGTGTCGCGAAACCATTTCCGATAAAAAAACAGCTAATTGGACTTGCGATTGCAAATATGATTTGTAAAGACGATATATCAAAATCCATCATGGTTTCTGAGAAAAAAATGTAAATTTTACGTGATAATATTAAACGTCGGCCAGCTTATCGACCGCTCGCGACGCCGGGTCATTGGTCGCACTCGGGTCAAGGCTACGAATATCGATCGCGTCTCGTGACGCTAAAGATAATTCACAAAACAGCTTTAAATAAAAACAATAAATTTGGGGATGAATTATTTTCGTATCTTTTAATATAATTTCTTAATCGTAATAGGCAACATTAACATCCCTAAAGTCTTCGCGAAATAGTCTCGGGTACTGTGTATATAGATTAAGGGGTCTAAAGTTTTGAGCTGTACCGTGGTCTGCTGACTTTTCACCACGTGCAATGCAACGCAACTTTACAGCTCCGTAGGTATTTAGGGTAATTAACTACTATAGGATGACTTCTGTAAAATTCCTTAAAGTATGAAAAATAGACAAATTTATTTGACCACATCCTCCTTTTAAATGAGATTCCCTCCACTGGGACCCAATCAAGTGAACATTTGAAAAATATCTATATTTTTTATTTAACATGTGTAAGGTAAGGTGAGTAAGGTTTCACTTATGAGCTGGAAATTATTTTTTTATAAATAGGGGTTTGTACTAAAATGTACCAAAAAAGATTGTTCCCCTTCCCCCTTCCCCTTCCCCTTCAACATAATTTATGTTTAACAAAATGCGTTTATCTCCCCTCTTATCTACGAAGGTAAGGAGTATACAATTTTCAAAAAAAAAAACAAGAACATGAAGAGTTTGGTAAAGATTACAAGGAAACTATAGCGAAGGGCAAATAATTATCGCTTCTGTCCTTATGACAAACTCGAAACAACTTGAAACGTCAGAAAGTTTAATTTTTGAATTAAAACTCTCGATATAAACTCAAAACTATAAAGAACAGAAAACTAAAAACTCATTTTTTTGTAATTATGTAAGCGTTACACATATTTTTCATTTCATAGCTTGTTGAATTAAAAACAAATATTGTGATAGAACGGAAGATTTTTTTCTTGAATACTTAAAAAATAATTATTAAACAAATATATTACTGTAATTTTATTTTTGCATGTTTTTCTTATTTTTACTATGTCGTAGAAACACCTAGACGCGTATAACAATAAATGTGTGTGATTTCTGGGTTGAACCCATGTCAAGTTTGTCTTGGAAATATAATATATTATTTCATAAGCATAACGTTTCATGGCACCTACCAAAAATCATAAAAACGTGAGCAATTTAATAAAATAATGCACACCACAACAACAATAACATAGTAACAATTAAACAGGGTTGACATGACACGTCATTCGTCAACGTCAATAATGGATTACTGTTGTGTTGTGACTGCGATCATATTATTAAAGATTGCTTTAGGTATGTACTGATTTTCTGTAATCAGCTGTCAAGCCAGACTCGTACAACAATTACTGTCACGACAATTCATCTGATCACGACCCACAATAAATATAAGCACATTATTAAGTGAGCGTTCGTTGATATGCGAGCAAACGAGAGATGAAGTGGAAGCTGCGGATATCATTCAAGGCTCGGTTCGCTCATTCAAGATTTTTTCAGATTATCCTCACAATCTAGCCACCAAACAGAAGATTGTAAAAATTTAACATTCACATTATTTTTAATTTATTTTACGTTTTGACATAAAATAGAATTTAAAATAGGTTAAATTAGTTACAATAAACAATAATAACAAAAAAAAACATCTTTTAAAATCTAAGATATAAAGAAAATCCAGTACCGCCTTTTAAAAGTCTACATATGCAATTGCATCGTATGGCAGTGAAATGTGGTAACGCAACGAGATCAAGAGAGGCTGTAAGCGTTGAGATGTGAGGAAGTAGAGCTGATAATTGTGGAGGAAAAAGGATGGATATTAAGAACCAAAACACACAGTCTTACGTCTTACATGCATAAAATGCTTTTATAGTCAATATAAGATAGGTTTACCGCTGATTTATTAACTTATTATTGGTTTATTTATAATCATTATCAATATAAATAATTAAAAACAAAAATATAAATCTAATTAAAATGTTTGATTTACATTTTTTTTAAAACAAATATATTGAAAGTAAAGAAATACCTTACTTGCTTCAATATATATCTGACCTAGTAATTGTATGCTTTATTTTTTTATTATTAAATGTATCCGATATTTTAGTGGTCCTTTAAGATGATGATTTTAATACATCATCAAATAAATAAAAGTGAAGTGTATTGAAATGAAAAACCTTTACTCATACGTAGTGTATACTCTATCTCAGAAAGTCACATTTTCATAATCGAAACAAGCCTAACATGACTGGCACCCATTCAACCATTGTCGATAACTTTTATTGAAATAGCGTATTAAAAAAAAAGTATCTAAACTTATAACTATAAAAATAAATGAATAAATGCATGTACTTACAGTAATTATTATTGTACTTACAGCATGGATTCCCCCCTCCCCCTTAATACAAAAACCACCATTAATTAAAAAATGTTTATGAATTAACTGTATAATAATATAAAAGACTACAATAACGTATTTTCTCTTCAAGATTATTTTGTCTTTATATTCTTTTATTTTTATTATGTAACAGTTAGTAAATAAATAAAATGTAATGTTATATTTTTTAAATAATAAATATTGATATACCTGTTAAGATTTTTGTGAAATGGAATGCGGACCTGTAATTACCAATCACTCTCTGAAGCGCTAACATGGTCGTGAGTCGCATTCAAATGGATAATGGGACAGTCAGTGTCATATGAGTTAACTAAAGCCGAAGGTACTGCCAGCTATTCAGCATGGCGATCAGTGCCAGTCAGACGGACATTAAGGGAGTTAATATCGACGGTATTATCGCTGAACTGGGCTTTGGCAAATTTCAAATTCTCAGCTACGCTTTCATTGTGTGGCCAATTTTCTTCAATTCGATAACCGGCACCAATTTCTACTTCCTAGTGCGAGACCCGCAATACAGATGCGACATACCAGAGTGTTCGTCATCGTCATACCAAAGAGAATATTCTCCCGACTGGCTACAGAACGCTGTCCCCTTTCGAGATGAATTGCCGGTCAAATGTGAGCGGTTCGAAAGCAATTCCACAGCATTCTCATTGGCACTCGATTCAAATGAAACATGCCCCAAAAGTTTATTCGATTATAATAAAACGCAGTTTTGCGACAATTGGGTATATGGCGATGGCGATACTATTGTCAAGGAGTTCAATATCCCGTGTCAGACATGGAAACGGACCTTGGTTGGGACTATCAACAGCGTCGGACAATTTGTGGCGTTGTCGTTCAGCGGCATCTTGTCGGACACCATTGGACGACGAAACGTGATGGTGTTCACGACAGCTGCCAGCGGAGTAATCGGAATCGTACAGTCATTTAGCCCCGAGTACTGGAGCTTTCTATTTCTCGAGTTCTTAAACGCGGCCATCAGTTCAGGCGGTTACAGCGCCGCGTTCATCCTGGGCGTCGAAATATTACTTCCTGAAAAAAGGATTCTGGGCACGACTATTCTGAACAGCGTCTGCGGCATCGCTACGATCCTATTGGGAGTGATCGCATGGGCCGTTCCGAACTGGAGGAACTTACTCAGAGTGACGTATGCTCCTTGTTTGCTGGTGTTGTCTGGGTTGTGCTTAATTCCAGAGAGCGTCCGCTGGATGTTTGTGAAAGACAAGAAAAGGCTTGAAAGCATCCGCGTTTTGAAAACTGCAGCTAAAATGAACGGAGTGACTTTATCGAGAGATACTCTTATTTTCCTCGAAAATGAAGCAAAAAATGTAACTAAATACAATCATTATACAGTTGAGTCTTCGAAAAATTCCAATCAGCACCACGACGGCAAACCGCCTTTCAAGTTAATGTTAAAATCTTACATATTATTGTCCAGATTAGTAATTTGCTCGTTTTGCTGGTTGACAAATGCGTTTGTTTATTATGGATTGGCTCTGAACAGTGCGGCAATTATAAGCGAAAAGGACAATGTTTATTTAAATTTTATTTTAGTGGCTTTGGTGGAGCTACCAGCTCAAGTGCTTTATTTTATCGCCCTGGACCGAATCGGTCGGCGACAGTCGCTTTTCTTAACATTGCTCGGAAGCGGGTTGTCTTGTTTCGCCTTTGCCATTGTACCGAAACATCAAGGGTCCCTCTTGCTGGTCGCTTATTTGCTCGGAAAACTCTTTATATCGATGTCATTTAGCGTTGTCTATGTTTACACGTCCGAACTCTTCCCTACTACTCTGAGGCATTCTTCGATGAGTTGCTGTTCTATGATAGGAAGGATCGGCGGAATGCTCGCACCGCAAGCGCCTTTGTTAGCCAATATTCATTCGTCTCTGCCTATGCTATGTTTCGGATCTACTGCTGTGATATCAGGATTGTCGATTTTAACATTTCCCGAGACATTGAAGGTGGCGCTACCTGATACGATTATCGAAGCTGAAAACATTGGCAAGACTTTGAAATCTGACGATATAAAAGTGGATGGAGACTCTAGGTTTTGATTTTTATAACCAAATAATAATAAAATATCATATTCATTTTAAAAACATGACATCATAAATGTATTAAAAAATGTTCCAACTTCTTCGTTTATTTCTTTATTGCATATTATCACTTTGTTTTTACGTACATTTTATAGAGAACTGATTTTATTTATTTTTAGTTTTAAAAATGTCAAGTACTACTAAAATTAGTACAAAAACACTTACTGTACTTTGTAAACACAAAGTGGTTAAGAAAATATAATTAAAATGGTCCATCGGGCTTTTCTCCTCAGTTTTAAACAATTATTGTAAAACTAAGACAAGATTCTGAAAAAAAAATGATTGATTTATTGGAATTATCTAGAATTACAAAATGAATCATTCAATAATGTATTATCTAACGGTTTAATCCTAAAAGTAACTCCAGATCAGACCTTGAGACTACCGGCTGCCTTAAAAATAACAAAAAAAAACCTTAAATAAATATTGCTCTCAAATGACAATAATAGTAATGGTAATATGGATGAAAATTGTGTTAGTATATAAAGGTAATTTAAAAAGTATATAAAATTTACTGACCGAACAAATCACTGTATTTATTGCTATTATAGAGGACGATGAAGAAATCATAACATGCCGGCAACGGAAATAAATAATTTAAAAATTGTTCCATGTTTGAAAGTAATGTCTTTGTGTCATTGGTCCTACATATCAAACAAATTTGGGCTAAGCTTATTTATTGAAAATTTTGCGAGATTTTATGTTTTGAGAACTATGTATTGTCCAGATTCGATAAAGACCGGGAGCAACCCTAAGGAAAGATGCGTCGAGGAAATGAAAAATGTCGCCGAAGAGAAAAAAACATTGAAAGATGCCCTCGGCGATGCGAAAACAAAATGGCGCAACACAATTGGGAAAATATTTGCTGGTGAACCCGGATGCAATAAATCCGTCGAGGTTAGCAGTTAGATATAACTAGAGAATCAAATTACTCCGAAAAGAATAAATAATATGAGAAGAGTTGTGTAGCATAACTACATACATACTTTCTACTACACTACACTACTTCAGAAATTCCTTCAATCAGAATTCAGAATTTATTATTCGGAATTTTCCTCCTTTCGCCAGAAAGTTTTAAAATTCTTGCTCTTTTTTACAAAATTTTGCATTAGACGGCAGTATTTTTTGTGTATGCGTTTTGATATAAAAAAAGACCACAATACCTCCATAAATAAATTCTTTGTGTAATGATAGTTTTAGATTTTTTTATTCTGGCACACCTCCCTCTTTTTATCTATATATACATTTTTAAAATATATTGCAAATTCCCGTTTAACACCGATCAGTCATCAAACCATCGCCTAGTTTAATTTTAGTAATAATTAATAAATCTGTAGAAATAATTCTCGTTATTTTATATTGCGTTTTTATTTTAATGGCCAATTCGCGTTAATGGCGACCTTTAAGTGTCAAAATTTCCTAGTAATGCACCCGACAACTCTCTTCTTATAAAACGCTTGGTTAAATTTTATTATTACATTTGCGGTTTAAAATTGACGCCTTTTGAGATACTGGATAGGATGGTATTGGCCTTGAAACCAATCGAAGTTGAACTTAATTGAACATACCTTTAAAACCTTAAATAATCAAATTTATTTGTATAAACATAAAATATTTATCAACATAAGTATCTGCTTCCACGTTATTCAGTGTTTATTCTCCTGTAAAAAAAATATAGTTGGACTGATCTCCTTTCCCAAAAGACCGATTCAATCTAAGTATTTTGACAGACGAGCTACGACGGAAATGAGACTAACTAAAACTATTTTTATCTTTTTCCGTGGTATTCACATATTTTCACATTAACGGACTAACCTGACTTTGCACCTTCCATACGCACCAAGCAACATTGATCAAAACTCTTACTGATTATTTTGCATTTTCACACAAAATTCTAAATATGTGAAAAATTGTGAAACTGAAGAACAGCTTCCCATGTAGGAGAAGTCTTTATGCTTCAAAAAACAGGTTCGGTTGCGTGCGAATAATCATATGAACTTAGAAAAAAGGATTTATTTCAAAATCACTTTAATTTTATTTATATAGAATATGCACATGTATAGAAAAAACTAAATTAAATTATAATTTGTAATATAAATTACAGTTGCATTCAAATAACATAAACATAACAACATTAAAAACATAAACCGCCTTATCATTCTGTGCTCCTAATACTTTGTATTCAGGTAAGAGGCTATATTTTATCAAATAAATTAGACTACTAATTAATTACGTCGATATAAGCGTAAATTGATTTGCTAAACTTTTGCGCATTATGTGCTCCTGATAGATATTAAAAAAATACATCTATTAGCTTTAAAATCGCGTTGCGTTATTAATCACGTGATATATTGTTAATTAATGCTCTTGCTGAATTAGTTTATTTTTGCGTAGGTAATTTAAATGTGTAAAATGTAGAATAAAATGTAATGCAGTATAACATGTAAATATATTATTTTTAAAAATCTAAGGCTATTCCTATTTATTAAATTATGGAAAATAAATAAAGTGTTGCTCTCATATTTTACACCCTTTTTTGTTGTTAAATAGGGCGACAACACTTCTGAGCCGTTTAAAGAACAGTATGGCAGCGGGGAAGAACCCACGCAAAAGTGGCAGTCTCTGGGCAAAATGTTCCGAAAATCCAAAGATGCAAACGAAAAACATAATTCGTTAGATTATCGCATGCAGCCAGGCCCTTCCAACCATCAAACCAAACGCCATGGCATCAAAAACTTCTTTACCACTTATTTCAACAAACTCGAAAACTCTCTACACACCTCAAAGACGCAAGATACTGCAGATGATGCCAAGAATTCTGTCAATAAAGATAGTTGCTCAGTTGTGATTCCGGCTAACGATAGCTGAAATTGCTTTTAATTATATTTATATTTACATTGGTCCAACTTTGTGAATCTTGAAATACATGTTATTGAAAATTTTAATTTTGCGATAATTTTTAATATATTTAATTTATTTTGTAGTATAAGGTATGAATTTTTAGTTTCCATTTTCGCATTCCGTAGACATTATCGAAAGCGGCGTTAAATTCTTCAAATTCCTAACTTTGTCCTTGCACTTACCTCAATGTTGCCTTAGTATATAAACTCAGGCCAGGTCCTAAGACAGGTGGTGCCCTGGTGCAATATATCATTTAGTGCCTTTCCTTCCCGCCGATAGTGCCGCAGGAGATTATTTTTTTTGCCCCTTCCCCCCTTCTACCACTTCCCCCCCGCACCAAGTGAGTATGCTACCTTCCACAGATCAACACTGTCAAATTAACCTTCGCAGAATTCCAGGTGGACATTGTGCATTTTACATGTCATAATCTTATATATTTTTACATAAAACATAAATGTGGTGTAAGAGATTTTTTATAATTATTCTAAAAATTTAAGCCTAAGTACAAACAAAAAATAACGAGAATTGTTAATTTTTTAATTGATTTAAGGACACTTAGCAAATAATATGAATGTGTGTAGTACAAATGAATTCACTAATAGCCAATCATTTTTAAAAGATTCCCCATGGGGAAGCAGGACAAATTTTATATCATATTATTTAATATTGAAATTAAAATGAAGAAATATTAAAAAAAAGAATCAAAATATTACTTTATTTTGCATCAATTTCATTAACCTAATAATTAGGTTTTATATACCTTATAAACTCTTAGTATGTATGTTTGTATCTGGAAAATATCACGATATAGCTTATATAAAGAAATTCAGATATGTTATTGTGTTCCGATACAAGATAAACCTTTCACTGATGCTACTGTATGCTACATCTAATATTCTATTAAAAAAATATTTTCCTCTAAATTATTTTCGGGGTTCTGAATAGGTTCATATTGATCTTCGTCATCAAACTGTCTATTTTACAAAGCAAAGCAAAGCGGTACTGCCAATTTTATTTTTCGGTGTATTAAAATTGAATGTAGGCATGTTAGTAATTAGTTGAGTTGATAAAATTTATTTTAAATAGTAAGTAGCATTGATTATATAGCTTTATAATCAATGGTATTTGTAGGTAGGTACAGTAAGTGGTTTATAATAAATAATATAATTATTGATAAGTAATCTTAATTATATATAAGTATATTATTTTAACTATGTTTGTCCTATTGACAGAGGAATATTCATTTCTTTCGAGATTTTCGCAGAAAAACTGCATATGGAATGTGGAAGCGAACGCATCCATATTATATAGCATTGCCGTACGAATAAAATGATCGAAAAATGAAATAAAATATGTAAATTTAACATACAATCTCCATTTAACTCGTAAGATTGGCAACGCTACCGCAACCTGGCAACATGAGACAGATATATATAGTTTATGTGTTAACCCACTTGCATCTAGAGGCGATAGGCTAGTGTCGCACCAAAGTGCCCTCCTAAAGCATTATATATGAAGCATTATTTCATATAATCTTTTATTTTTATAGGTATTAAGAGGGCGCCTTACGCACTTAAGGTCAAATCTCGCACCACCGCGGCCGCGCCGATTATTGTTCGCCCGCCAATTTCAAACTGATTGTTGTAATGAGGCTCTGCACGCTTAATTTTTTATTTAGCGCGAGATAAATGTGACTAATATTACATGTTAATGTTACTATTTCCAAGAAATGTTTGTTACTGTTTACAAGACATATTTATCCGGACACGTGAGCAGATTTAATATCACAAACCTACCTGGTTGAAGTGAAACAGCCTTGATAATAAATTGTTGCGTATCCCAATAAGTACAGTTCGTTCCTGATAAGTACAGTACATATAAAATGTAATTTCTGCATTGACAGGCACTTCAGTTATGACATCCAAGTGTTATATTATATCTTTAAGGCACATGAGACACGAGGTAACTGAGCTGAAACTGACCACGCAGAGGCCTGTAGACTAACAGAAAGAAATCCATCAGAGTGCCACAATATCTACACACAATCTAGGTCCCACAACTGCCATCCAATAAGACCCAAGGGCCTAACCTGTGTACAGTAATAGATAGTTATTCTAGTATGGTGGGTATGCAGTTAAATTGCAAATTTTTCAGTCTGAATTTATGGATAGTTGCAATAGTAGTACGCACTCGAGTTTAAAAGTGCCAATACTAATCTTTAGCTAAACTAGTAACTAGCACAGTTTAGTTGTTAACTTACCATGATTCAGGTTGCATGCTTCACATGCCTCTGCACTATGGAGTAATTCAAACAATTGCAATTTTCTCATACATATTTTATGTACACATATTTAAGTTTATAAGGTACTTTCATTCTTAAATTACCTACGTTTAGATATGAAGTAGAACAAATACATGGTTTACTAAAAATACTACATTTGATACTAAAAATGTGAATGAGAAAATTAATTAAAAAAAAATAAAATGTGAAATAAAAAATAACGTTTTATTAACAGCTATGTAAAAGAGTGGAATGTTAAAAAAAACTGTAGGAAGATAATTAACAATTATAATAGGCTAAAAAAAATATTATAAAGTAAAATAGGTAGGTAGATCATCATAAAATAAAATTTAGTTTTCCAAATAAAAAAATGGTTATTATTAACAGAGAAAAATATTTTCAATTTTAGTTTTTATTTTTGTAATAATTAAACAACATTTTTTTTACCATATTTGACTAAGCTCTGAATTACTTCCTATTTATTGAATTTTATCACTACATGGTTAATGCATCACACTTAACAAATCAATTGTCATCATTTCTTTTAAGGAGTTTTGTCAAAAATGATAAAAAGGATGTAAAGAATCGATGAAATAATCACATTTTTCCTAATTTATTTAATATTAGTTGATTAAAACGGACTGACAATTTAAAATAATACTAAATAAATAAAATACTTGGAATAAATAACATTTTTTTTAAATCTCTACTCATTGAAATTATTACAGGCACATAATATTTAGATAAATCGAAAATGATTAAAATATAAGGCACCAAAATCACTTCAAATTAATGCATACAGAGAATGCAGAAATAAATGGAGACATTCAATAATTAATATAATATGTAGGGCATATTTTATTTTAGTGTCCTTAGTTATTACTGAAAAGATTAGTAAAAAAAATATACATTAACAATATAACAATTTACAAATAATATGATAGTTAAAACTTTTTCAAAAAGAATATGAATCTAAAATTTAACAATTTTGCTGAAATTTGCTGAAAATGAAAGAAATTTGCTGAAAATCATGGTGACATTTTGTAAGCGTTATTATTCTTACTAGAACTTTTTACATCCTAAGCTTCAAATCGTCAAGCTTTTTAGGCAAAAACAAGCTATTCGTCCAGTCTGATAGAGGTCAGACCTATATAGAAGGGTTTAGCGGCATATAAGAGTTGATCTGGGCAACATTGAGTTGTGAACTTCAGAAATGACCAGCAACGCTATTCAGTTTAATTTGCAGTTCTGCAGACCTATGAGTCAAAGACAAATTATGTTGAGAATTATTTTCAACCGCCCGGTTAAATACGTTCAACTAATCAAATCATAATAGTATTTTGCATTGAGTAAAAAATAATGATTATATTTGATATGTAAAATAAGTGTGAATACTTGAGTAAAAACAAATCAATATGATTGTGTAAGTGGAGCATTTATATGGCTGAACGAAGGTGAAAAGCTGCATACGTAGACAGCAGTTGTCTACTTATGCCGCTACGTAATACTAGTAATACTAGTAATATATACACACATCTTTAGTTGTATTGTGATTAACTAGTTGCCATCTTCATAAAGACCTAATCAAATAAACTAGGACATGGAAAATTTATTTTCATTGCATGAATGATCCCAATTTGGGATAATCATAGTATCTTTAGCTGAAAGAAAGCGGTCAATCACAGTAAATGCCTTCAGAATAGTGTAGTCAATTAAAACACAAAAATATAATAAAAAATCTAAAGAATAATTGTTTTTATACCTCTATTACGACCCAAGTTATTTAGTTTCAGAGTCAAGCATCTTAAATCAGGCTGTTTTCAGTGCTGAAGTCACAACTCCTGCTCTGTGCCCTGCGCTACTAGTCCAGTACGAGCTGTGAGAGGAACCGTATGCATAAAATTATCATTTATGATGTCATCACCTAAAGTTCAGCATGTGATATCACGCTCAAAGACTTCACCGGAGTGTTGATCCAAAGGCTTTCTCCCCACCCACCGCCACTACCTCTTTAAATAAGCCTGACCCCAAACCTGATTCAGCTCCTAAGCAACTTTTACATGTAGATTTGGGCGAGATGGCCAGTTTTTACATTTCTTGTTTATATGAAAGTAACTCTTTAGCAACACTGAAACTCCAGGTTACTAGCTTTCAAATAACCAATAAAGAAAAAATATAGTTATTAATACATAACAAATAAATGAAAAATAGTACTCAAAAAAATAAAACCTTAACATAATACAGTAATCAGATGATGCAACGATAAACAAAAAAAAAGTACTTTGGAAAGTGACCAGTCAAATTGAAATCTTATCTTGAACCGAAAACCTTATTAGACAAAATTAAGCAACAATAAGAAACCTATCTAAAATATGCACTACGGTAGAACGCACAAGAACAATGACAACTTGACCTACTATAGATTAAATGTATAGAATATATTTTAAATAAAATGCATTAAAAATTAAATTCTTTTTTGAAATTATTATTTAACGTTTTTTGTTAATTTCTCTCTTTACACTGTTGGTCTAATTATCTGCAACCCCACAGTTAATTAGAAGCATAAGTGTGCAAGAAAGTTAGTTTTAATTAAGGCGATGAAAATTTTTAAATAATTAATATATTAACCATGCCCACTGATCAGTGGTGTAGCTATAGAGTACCAGGACTGGCAAAATGCCAGGGGGGCCTGAAATATTATTACAAAACTGCACAGTACCGCATTTGGCAAGGGAAGTTATGTTATGACGCAAGGGAGGCCTTGCTTTTTGTTTTGTATTTTTATGCAGCAAATATGATAGACCCCACTGTAGGTACATTATTACAGAAATATTGTGTCAATGTTTGTTGTACCATCCATAAAAAAAAAATGTTGCTTATATTTTTTTTTTAACTATAATATTCCTTTTAAAACACAAGTTGCGTATATACCACAGCGACAAACTTTTTGGTTTGAGGGCCCCACAGATCTTAAAAATTTGCAAGGAGCATCAGACAGTGCAGTTACGCCACAGCCACTGCCACAGATATGATATAAGTGAATAAAATACATACACCATACAAAATACAGGCACAAGTAGACCAAATATCACAAATCATACAATAAGTAGGTAAATGAGGATTTTTAACATTTACCTTCACCTTAATAAAATGTTAAAAAATGAAAAAAACCATCCAATATTTTTTCCTGAAATTCTTCATCACTTCAGACTAAAATTTCCTAATCTCATAGATTGTATCTATTGATTATTTATTTTTTTCTCCAAATTAACAATGAGAAGATTACATTTTTTAAATGATTAAATATAATAAACATTGTTACATTCTGAGAATGGTGTATAGGAAGCCAGTAAAAAATGATGAACAAATGGTGGCTCTTTACTAATTTCATCTTTGCATGGCACACATCACACTTAGTACAACCACAACCATGTAGGTTTTAAAATTAGATCGTAAATACTTATACTACTGCTGTTACTGATGTAGTTACTATATGAAATAAATTATATTTTTTATAAAAACATGTTTAAAAAATAAGTAAATTTAAAAAAAATGTGAACTTTGCAAAAATTAATCATCCTCGGACATTAATCTGACATAAAAAAAAACACAAAAAAGGCTTACGTTCATTCTGACTTTTATTAGATACCAATAATTTTGATATTTTTTTGCTTATTGTAGGCGATTGTTTACGGATGATTCTATTAAAGTTTGTTATTAAGAAATAACAGGTACAATAAACTTCTCATTGGTACACAATAAAAATAGGATCCACCAAAATACGAAGTTGGCGCAGACATGGTTTTCATGTATTGAAGTTGCTTAATGTGGTGTTTCTGCGCCGACTTCAACGTTTTGGTGGATCTGTTTATTTTTTATTGTTTACAAACAATAAGAATTTTATTGTACCTATTATTCTATTATTTTGAAATCAGTTTTATATTATTTTTAAGTTTTTTTTTGAGACCTATCCACCGATGGCTCCTATTCAACTATCTCATTGAAGTTTCATAATATATATTCATTTCGGTACGGCCTCTTGCCCTAAATTAAAAAATTTAAACAAAAACACATTCAATGTATTCTGCCAATGGGTTAGAATTGTCTGATTAAACATCACAATATCCACATCCACAATCCATATTGTTAGATTAACTGATTTTAACTGAATCAGATATTTAAAATTAAGAACATTTTTAATTTATAACATATTTTTAAATACATTACATCTTTCTTGGTGAGCCAAAATGTTATGATATGGAAAGAAATACAGAGTAATCGGATACTTTGACAACTAGTTTAAGTGATAAATACTTTTAAGCTGCATCAGGCATGTCATGCAGGCAGGCTGCTCTTATCATTTCATCTTGTTGAAACAATTCATAATCAAAAGATTGTAGTTATTCTTGTAGAATATTATGCCGAACACATGTAAATAAATGGTGTCATGTTTAATGACAAGTACTTGAGATATATGATTTACATTTACAGATGGCATTGAACCTTTTAAAAAATATTTGATATATTAATTTTTTATTTAACAATATAACAAATGAGTTTTGATTCATATATTTGTTTTTTTTTTAAAGAGAAGAAGTATAACCGAAAGAATTATTCGCATTAAAAAAAATGCAATATTTATTAATCAATATTATACACATTAATAAAACTATTCTGGCACAAGATAAAAATTGGCTGAAACACAGGTCAGGTACATTTTTCAAATAACTCGATTTAAATTATTTTTATTAAAAATAGACTGGAATTTAAATTCTATTTTTATAAAAGTAAAATATATGTCTTCAATTTCGATGTATGATTAGACATTTTTTTAGAAATGAGATTAAAAAGTGAAGTTTCTGATTATGAAAAATATTTATGGACTAATATATCGGTAGAAACTCAATGACCGATGAAAATTTACCATTTAAACGGGATATTAGAAATATATAATTAGAATACATATTGAATGAAAGAGTCCTGCTCTGTAAAAAAAAACAGCATACATTTAAACTATTAAGCCCCATTCGCATCACAATAATGTAACTCAATTTTGGGTGATTTTTAGTTACGGTAACTTTTGGTGATAAAATTTTCATATTTTTTGGTAACAAATAATCGTAAGTTAGGGTGTAAATAATCATAAGTTAGGGTGTGAAACGTTCTAAATCACTAATTTCGTTTAGTAACGGTAGTAGGTAGTTTCGATTGCAATTATAGATAAGTTAAATTGATATTAGCTAAAAATATTAATATGTGGTACGTCAGTACAGAGCATCACTCGTGCTTGGGGATTGCGCTGTCAATAAAACTGCTGCAAACTGTATAGATTAGTGTTTTTGGTTTTGATCAAAGGTGATAAAGTTAAAACTGAACAAACATGAGTTTCAAGAATCAAGAAAATTAAGCAAAATTTAGCATATTTTTTAAAATAGCAATTTAAAGGTTTTTTGCCTTTCATCAGAAAACTCGAAAATCAAGTTACATATTTTTTGTGTTGCGAAGGGGGCGATATTTTTCAGCATTTTGGTTATTCGACATGCTTTCGGATCCCTGTTGGTTTATAGTTTCTATGTATGTAATATGGCTTTTTTCTGCACGTTCAAATAAGTAGTTTTCTGTTCGTTATATTAACCTATAGTCATTAGTTGTTTTATTATGTAGATAATACCATAAAATATTATTTAGATTAAATCTCCATTAAATTACTTATTAATAATAATCTATACAAGAAACGTCTTTTACAATAATATAACACTAAACTAATTAAGTATTTACATTTATGGAAATACTTCCATACTTCTAATAAACTTTTTACAATTGCTACTAATTTTTTTTGCTTTGAGCCATAAAGTAAAGTCAGGCTTAAAATATGTGCACTAAATCTTTGCGAGTTCTGCGTTCCCACTGACTTGCACAAAAAAAATATAATTATATTACACAATTTAATTTCCGTATGCGACAAATCTCCTCTCGAGAGTCCTAATACTGTAATATTTCATTCACAAACAGTTTGAGAATGTATATTTTTTTGTCACGCAAGACTTATTAAAATAAAGCTATAATATACGAAACAATATTTACATGCTTAAAATAATTGACACGTATGCCAAAATGTTTGTATGAAGGGCATCACATGCCAGATTCTGCAATCCCCTCATCATCTGCAAATTAAAAAAATTATATATTATATAAACTTTACATTCTAAAGAGATAAAAAATAGAAGAATTTTATTAAGTGAATTGTGCCATTAATAGTAAATATAAAAAAAAACAAGCATAAAGAGTAACAAATAACACAAGGATAGCCAGTTACAGCTAGCTTAAGGTTATATACTAGATATTTAATATATACTCTATATGTAAACTTAATTTTTAAGATTAATGTTTTACTATTTTCAGTTATATAGAATTCCTTAATTGTTAATAATGGTTATACGGGGTACAACATAGCGAATTGTTATATATTTATTTATCATAAAATAATTTTGGTATTTTATCATGTATCTCTGCTCATTCCTGGAAGATGAACATTCATGAAACATGCACTAGAAGTAAAAGCAATCATTAACTAGGCCAAAAATAAGAATGATCACGAAGCTGCATGCACATACTTTCAATATATTATTATGTATTCCACAAAGATTATAGATTTTTAAGAAATACGTAGAGCCTATTTCTTTGATTCATGCACTAGATAATATAAAAAAAAATATATTCTACAAGGCAGATTATTTAGAATTTTTGTATTTAAAATAAACATTAACCCTGAAGTAGTTGCACACTATGAGTTCTAAAAGCGTTTAATTTTTAGTTTAGAAACAATTATTTAAATAAAATTTCATTCAAAATATCTGTCTAATTAGTTAATGGTTATAGTTACAGATAGAAATTTTATTATTTTCATAGGTTTTCTGTAGCCACATATTGATCTATATTGATAAAAATAAAACCGTTATTCAGAATCAAAGTTTTACTATAGATTTTTTTTAATATGATAAACATAATATGGGATAGTTATGATATTATGATATGAAATGTGAACTTTTAAATAGCCTAAGCGACTACTCTAAGGTTACAACAATGAATTATTTTCAAAGAAAAACAATGTTATAACATACATTCGTTGTAGACAATCACAATTGCACACAATTTTAGCTAAGTCCAATAAAAAAATATTATTTTATTTTTTCTGTCGTGCAGTTACGATGCATTATTATTATTTCACATTATTACAGACCCATAAAATATTTTTGACACTTGATTTGGCACAAAAAGGAAAACCAATTAAAGAGTCCAGCTGTTGTAAATTGTGTTCATCATCTTTCCTTCTCACCAGATGGGCGAGTTGTGCTATTCCTGTTGACCGGTGTTTCCGCGTTTGTCTTCCCTGACAATGAAATGAAAATCCAGGATAACAATATGACAATTGGTCTATGCCCAATAGTTATCAATGTCTCAGTAGGTACTTGTCCATGCCGTTAAATACAATAATGGAAATTCAGGTAAATCAAATTTGTTATGTCAATTTACCAAATTAATAAAATTTTAATCACAGATTTGGTGCCATGGATAGGCATACAAACATGTCTATAGTAGAGAAAGATGATGAAACATGATAAGTCTTAATAAAGCCTTTTGTTCTTGTTTTGAAATATTTCAGAAATATAGGAAAACCACCCATGCCACTGTACCTTTTCAATAAAATTGTATATTAGTTTAACAAAGTATAATTTAACACTGTAAACGAGTTTTCACCGGTGAAATTATAAAAATAGAAAATGTTAGTCTAGAAGAAACACAAAATGTTGAAATAGCCAAGCCAAAACTAAAATTAAATAGTTTATATTATATATAACTGAGGTAAAATAAGATAACCACCTTAAAGTGAACCATGGTAATGAAATTATGAATGTAACAAAAATTAAATAAAAATTGTAGTCGTAAAAAATATACATCGTTGGCAAGCATTGTAAAATGAGGCTGACTAACACCGGTATATTTATTTCCAATATCGCTTAATTTACAAACATTTGCATAATATATAATGTATCTGTGCTTCTATATCAAAAGTAATGCAATTCCTAGCTGTCATATTACTTAAACGAATATGTGTTACAAGAAAATAAATTTTACATATCGATTGTATGACATAACTTTCAATATAAAATTTGTATAGGATATTAAAAATATACAGTACTTTGCGACTACAATGATGCAGAATATCACAGTAGGTGCTACAAAAAACATGAAATGAATTTGGAAAGAAATTCAATAAGAGTGGTACTTTAAGGTATTATGAGTATTTTAAGTATTTTTAATGTCTCGATATTCATTAATGTTATATGAAGATTATATACATATTATTTATTTTTACATATTATTATAAGCCACTACTATTTTTTTCTCCTAATTATTGTTAATGGAACAGAAAGAAGTGTCATGTTGCCAAAACTATGTACATATTTATAATATTACCATCAGTGGACTTAAACAGTCTCGACGACCGTCGTGTGTGTTTCGATTGTTCACGTGCGTGCGTTGCGATTTTTAATATTCATTATAGTTCAATGACTTGCAATCAATTAAATATAGTGTCTAATGTGTGTGTTTTTGTGCATCAAAGTGTAAGAGGGTTGCAAAAATAAATGTTTTTATTTCACGCAATCACGACAGCGTCGGCCATTGTTCGGAGATGTCAATCAACATCACAATAAACTAAAGTAATTTGTATCTTATACATTTGTTGGAGCGAAGCTCCCATGTGGTGACTCAAATGTTACTCTGTTTACGGACCAAGGCTCTAGAACTACAAGACCGATTTTGATAATTATTTTTTTAAAATGACCATGACAATGTCTTCTGTGCATAGATACCAAAAAAATATACATTTGATTGCGCAAAGAATTATGAAAAATTAAATGATAATCCCAATGGAGAAATAAATTTATATACTAAACTCCGCTCCAATGTATGCCGCGCGAAGCAAAGCGGCGCCCTAGTATTTATAAGCATTTGGATAAAGTTTTCTGTATGAAATTGTATTGCGAATCATATAGGTATTTTTAAACATATATACAAAATATATAAGATGCTGATGTCGTAAATTTTGATGTTTTGCAGCGGTTGGTGCTTTGTTTACTCCAAAATTGTACCTTGTTGACAAACAAAACTGGCAATTATTATTTTTTATGTAATGTTTAGATACATTTTATAACATCTTTGTAAGTGATTTTATTTAGAACTGTTATTGTGTCATGGGAGAAATATTACACTTTTTATTACAATATGAAACAATTTTTTTTAACATTATGTAATTTTTTTTCTGACGATTTAGTTTTTTTTTATATTTTACAAATTAAACATATTTTTATTGAAAAAAAAGTAGGTATAAGAATAACTTATAAAGCGGCAAAAAAAAATATAAATTACTTATAAATAGTTTTATATGACATATAGGAACTGTCAGCAATAAATAAAATAATTGAAAAATTTATTGCGGTAAAATATTTCTATTGTTCTGTTTTCATGTTCTATTTTTGTTATGCCAAAATCTACCTTGTCCAAAAATGCATGTACCTTGTCCAATACCTTTTAAATATGTATGAAATATTATTAATTAAGAAACTTAACAAAAGGACCTGTCGACAGTCTCTGACTAATGGGTCCTTGCTTATTGTATTGTAATAAAAACAATGATGAAATAAACGCCGTTGTTGCCGGCATTGAACTTGAACTTAAGTAAAAAATAAAATTGGGTGTTATCGATTTAATAAAAATGTAGTATAGAAAATAACCATAAGGAATCAATGTTAAAATGAGAATAATGTTATTTATATAGTTGTGAATAGCAAGCAATGACTTTCCAACACAAAACAGAATTGAAAGAATTCAATGGATGCCATATCTTCATGAGATATGCAACAAATCGTGCTTCGAGATTGTAAGATATGTAGAAGTCAGGCATCGGCCAGATGGTGCCAATTAGTTGTATGGATTTCTATATTTGTCAATCATAATAAAAATCGTATGTGACATGACCACCTAAAATGGTCAAAAATTGATAAGGATTATTATTTGCTGAATATTGTTGCTGACCTTCAAATCCTTGGTTGTGGTGCATTTGATGCTGCTGCAGTTGATTAGCATGAAGTTCCTGACCCTCCAAGACTGCTAGCAAGCACTGATGAATGCAAATATATTGCTGTTCTGTTTGGACCATCCAGACTCGCTCTTTTCGCATGCCATATACTATACCGAATATATCAACAAATTCTGCCAAATTGGCCAGCTGCTGGAGGATTCTGTCTAGAGTGATGAACGTCCCCGATCTGAAAATATGTATTATTTTATAGAGAAACACTCATTTTGATAGATAAAGGCCTAATTGTATCAACAAAGTAGGTTTCCTAGAAATTAGTTTTTTCAACACAGCTATTTGCTCGCATAGTGTTTGCAAAGATGCCACAATAAAGTGCAAAAAAATGATTTACGTTTGTTAATCAATTTTACTCAAATATTTATAAAAAAACTAATTTCGGGTAAACATAGATTTTGATGAGCTTTTTTATAATAAAAAATAATTTATGCCTAATTTTAACAATGTCGTAAACCGGGAACAGCGGTTGTATGAAGGTTTTGAGCAAAGATGACTTTCTAAAACTGCGAATACCTGTAAAGCAAAGAAGGAAGGGAAACAGTCCACCCCAGGTGAGTTCCATTTGTGGCTCGCACAAGATCTTATTTGACCATATTATGTTATTTACCTCGCTTAATTACTGTTATAGCCCGGCATGTGATGTATGAAATAAAAAACATGTCCACGGTTGTAGATGACTCCTTGGAAAATAATGATTTTCAACGAAGTAAATATCATATCAAATTAAAGATGCACTCACTAGAATCGATATCAGCATTGAATGGAAATAAGTGCTACATCAATTACAAGAAGATGTAATCTTTATAATATATTCTGGCAATAACAAATCACAGTAGAGAGACATTTCTTATTAATGATTTAATGCGTTTATTACACTATAGTCCGCTGTTTCTAGTAATCTATCAATTGCTTGGTTTTCATGGATGCAGATACCGAGCGCAATGTATTCTCAAACTGTGTGACTACACTACTCGTCAGTAGAGTTTGAGTTACTACATTCTCTTTACTGTGCCTTATTAGATGCGCTTACAAGAATACTTACTTCATTTCTTTGATCTAGGTTTTATTATTAGTTTTATTTATTATAAATATTTTGTTATATTGATAAGATGTCAATTACTATTAACTCTTACCTGCCAACACCTGCACTACAATGTACAATAATAGGTCTCTGATCTGGCAATACTCTCTCCCTAAAAGCTCTGACAAATCTTGCCAATGTCTGTGGCGGATTGGGTACTCCAAAGTCCGGCCATGTAGTGAAATGGAAATGCTTGATCACTCTCTTTTGGTCACCCTAGCAATAAAAGAGCTTATGAAATTATACGAGAAAACATAAATCTTTTTGGGTATGAGTTTCGGAAATTAGAATTTTAACCAACCAACAATGCCAATATTGGAATTATTGTGATTCAATTAATAAAATTATTACAATTTTTAAAACTACCTGCTCTTGCTTGAGAGATTTCAATTTTAATTGAGTTTGCTGTGACATATTAGACACTTCCAAGCAATTCCAGAACAATTTGTAAAATAAGATAGATTCCTTATTCTTTATTGAGAGAAATCAACAGTCTTACAAAACAATTGGTATTAATGATAAGTTTACATTCTTAAAAAGTATTTGTAAAACTAATCAAAGATTTCTACTGTAAACACTAAAAACTAAGTTAGAAACTAAACATGTATAGTTAAATTATGCTTTTAACTTTTAGCATGTATAGTTAAATTATGCTTTTATCATATCAAAATGCTGACATGGCTTGAATTCACATGATATATGAAATAATAAATCGGTTTAAATATATATATTAATTATTCATATAATTGTATTGCCTAGTGATAGCCTTAATGGCGACTGACTGAAATGATTGCTTCTTAGCGTCAGTGTCAAAACAATTTATGTATTTATTAAATGCGTTCGATATGCCGACGAGAGAATAAAAAACATTCGATTGACGGGTTCTATGCAAAGATGGAACATTAAATTTAAACAAGCTTAATAGGTCTGGACTATCTACCTTATTGCAGAAAATTTTGTTTAAAAAACTTAAACCTTAAATCGTCCTTCTATCCTTTAAGCTGGTGCAATTAGAGTAATTTAATAAGTCCTGATAGCTATTGTAGTGTAGACTTCTATTAAATCTATATCTTAGTGATCTCAGCATAGATTTTTGCAAGCGTTCTATAGCTGATCATATTGCTGGTAGGAGAGATTCCATATAAATACATAATGATACATAAATATTGTCAAAAAACTAGCATAAGACTTTGAATGCTCATTTCTGTTACGCTTATGATAGAAATAATTCAGAACTTCAGCAGTAAAGAGGGCATTCCTCCATTAAAATTCACCCTTAAAAGAGGAACCTCGTGTTAATTCAACTGTGGAAATACTACAAATAGACACTAAAGTAACTTGTAACCTTAACCTAATATGCTAAAGCTACTAGGTTTTACAAGTACATATCCCTTGCTTCGTATTAAAATTAAACTCATTCTAGTTGTGTAAAAGTGGAAGTTAGAGATCTTGACTGTTAGTGTGCCAGTATAAATTGAGTAATTAATTTCTACTATCAGCATGAGACACCAGAAACATCACATTAGTTAATTAGGCATATTTGGCTACATAGCCATCTGCCTGTCATCAAAAAATATTAAAATAGATAATTAATATTTTCTCATTTTTTTCAATTGTTAAACCTTTTTAATAGGCAATTGCCAGCTTTGCCATTTGGCATTTTCTGCGGGTCACGAGAAACTCCGCCTCCACCATATGGCGTACAGCGGCCTATTGAATTTTATACTTCAGTGTGAGTCCAACAAACAGTAAAACCATATTATTTTTACATTGGCACAGTGCTTGACCTCAGAAAACAAATAAAAAAAAAATAGAAACGATGTACTTATATAACAATATAAAGCCTCAATAAAAATATATCGGCATTTTCCAAAAGTTTACGGTTATATGTTGGCAGTTAACCTGTCAATACATTATATTATTTTACTTTTGAAATGAGATAATAAAAATATAAGTTAGTTAATAATTAACCCCTAGAGAGCGTAGTTTATTTTGGCGCCAAAACCCGTTGAGACATGGTTATTGACCTTGAAACTCACTCATCTACTATAAAATTCATAGTGCAGGCATGAGTCGTTCAATCTTTACAAATCTGGTATCATCGGATTCACCGTAAAATTTTCTATTACACCATATCACTTTGATTATGTTTGTCTCGTAAATTAAAGAAGAAAAAAATAAAAATGTTGCCATTTTTTTTTTTTTTTTTTTTTTTTTAAATTACGAAATAAACAAAATCAACACTTTTATTTACATTTTCATATATTTATAACTATAAATTATAATTTAAAAGTCTTCCAAAATATGTACATTTTTCGGAAAAAAGAAAAAAGTTAAAAAAAAGTTATAGATATTGGAAAGGTAGTACATTAGTGTATTTTCAATACACATTTATAAATAGTAGTAGAAACTACATTAAAATGAAAAAAAAAAAAAAACAAAATTGTTTCGTTAAGATTTTAATGAAAAAAACGTCAAGTTAATGAATAATACAGAAATAATACCAAAAATAATCAAAATCAAGCAGGTAGTCAGGACGTCCTATCACGTCGTACGCTCTCAACGGACATAGAAATGTCCGCGCGGATCGACGTCCTATCACGTTCTACGCCCTCTAGGGGTTAATGTTAAATTGGAGATGCCTGTAGTCGTCTTAAGTTGTTAATTATATATTTCTATGTAACTGCTATTATGTATAACTGTAAGCATTTCTCATACAAATAAAATAAAAGTAAAATAAAATAATAATTAAAATGTTTTTTTTTTAATAATATATATATAAGCTATCATCAGCTTAGCAACAAGTTAAACCCATCAGAAGCCGGTTCTTCTACACATGTCGTACTAATTTAGAATTATCAAGAAACAGCCAAATGATGTCAATGGACTTTGTGCAACAGCATTTACGTCAATCGCCATGATGCCACATCGGTGGACCTGCAAGCTACGCTGAATTTTGGACCGACGTACACGCGATCATCCCCTCTCGTAGTTGCTAGAGTAGAAGAGTAGTCTTACTGCTCTACTATTTCCTAATCTAGTTTTATAAACCCTATTACCCACCGGTACAAAAGAGCTCGGATAATACCAACGACTCAACAAACAACTCGCAGACTTCGATCCGCAGTCCAGAACCGATCATCACACGACCGCTGTCTTGAAGTATTCAATATCGCCTGTCTATTAGTACAGTTTATTAATTTATGTAACGAGTTATTATTGTGTTTCCTGAACCTGTACTTCAATAAAACTGAACTTCTAGATTCAAGCACTTTATTAACTACGACCCTTAACCATCCCCAAAAGGGCCTTTACAAATATATGTTGATAAAATGATGAACACTTACTCGACACAGCATAAACTCCATTATGGTCCAGTCTGTGTAGTGGCTATCGTTAAGTATGGTGACAGATATGTCACCATAATATATGGGCCGAGTGTCATATGGCCAGTAATGGTCGCACTTCTCCCTGCCCTTCTCAACGCAGCGAGTCAGCATGACGATCGCACAAGAGCCACTCTCCCAACACATACGCCAGAAGTCATCCCGCGTCGAATGCAATGGCCCTTGCGTCACTATGAACTCACGGGGAGAATTGTAGCCCTGGAAGTGTTTATTGATTATTGATATTACTAATTGATATGCCAGTACCAAATGGTAAATATTATTATTATTACTAATAATAAAACTAATTGACAAAATGTAATGAAAAGGTAAACCTCATGCACTTTTTTCAATAGGTTCTTTTAGTTCTTCGGATTAAACCTTTTTTTTAGATTGCTCAACTTCTAAGAAGAATTTGACGACCACTCTTTAGTATCTAAAACATAATGCCGAGTCTACCAAGTCATACGAAGTCTCAAACAACATATTTTACCAAATAAAGCACACAGTTTCATAATTTTAATACAGATGGCAATACATTCCGTAAGTTTAAACTGCAAATCAATGAGCTAGATAAGCGCCATCTATGAATGAGCAACTTCTAAATTCTAACATGTGTAAAATCTGACTTCTAGACACGTACCATTGGATTAGGTAGACACGGCGTAAGCCAAATTTATATTTTGCGTAGTGTAGTATAGTATCCATTTTCAGACATCGGAACGGTATTGGTGATAATATAGCAACACGAATAACACCGACACAATCACTATCTGATACCGGGTGTAGCTTAGTTTTCGATTGACGGTAATGTAATGATTTTCCCATATCTGCTGTAGCTCGCTTACAGCGCTTCTATGTTATTAACTATTTCTATGAGTTTGCTTCTGACCCATCTGCCAACGAAATGTTAATATGATTAAAATTACGTTGGCAAAAAAAATAGAGCCACCTACATCTCGGTTTCATTTCCTGGGCTCCTACTAATTGTATAAGGTTAAGCTATCTAAAAACCACTATAATGGTTAATGTTTAAGTATTGAATGATGAACAGATTGGTACCAAAATAAAAAAAACGATGAGTCAACTTGAATTGCATCTTGCTTCTTGGATTTTGATGTTTTTTTTTTTAAATCCTTATTTTCCGACTAGATTGTATTATTACTAATATTAATTTAACCTCAGGATTTGCCCCGGGTTGATAAGACATTAAGATCACAATAAAATGTGAATGAAGCCAGCGTCTGCAGTGAGATGTCGTCATACAGTCGAATGCCTTTTTAAGGTTCACATAAATATCAACTTGTATTTCAATGCATGCATACATTGATTGCATTGCATGCTATCTTTTTTTTAATTTCAGTTTACATGATGGCAAATGTAGAGCACCTGTACGTTTACCTGTAAATGTAGAGCACCTGTACGTTTCCACCTTGATTGATAGAATGGCTTCTAATGAGTATTTGCCTTTATTTCAGGTTTAAACCATTTTAGGATACCAACAGAAAGTTATTAAATATTTTATATTGTTTGTTCAGTAACATCATCTACATCTTGACTACTAAAAACCACTAATTTGAAAATTCAGGCAATTTCCAATCGCTTTTAGGGCAACAAAATGTTAAATTTGATATTAAGCCGATTTAAACTATCGAATTGAATACTGTTTCGAATGATATTAGTATCTTGAAATTTTGGACAAAATCAAAATCTGAAAATAAATGTGCCATATTTGAAAGTTCCGTCATGATTTCTCTAATAATCTTTTAAGAAATACTTTCTTACCGGCACATAATTCGCATTGATGTAATCTGATCCTTCCTCATCATCAACGGGCTGTAGCTTGTACCTAGAATGGTCGTACGGTAGTATGTTGGTAAACCTGTTCTTTGGGCGATTGCACGGTAAGTCTGCGGCTGAAGTGGCTTGGTCACGGCCCACATGCTTTAATTCTTCGAATTCTTCGCTGAATCTATTAAGAAAAAGAGTTTAGAATGAAGTGGACAGTAAAGATGTGGATTTTACAGTAAAGATGCGGATTTTATTTAAATGGAAGAGAACGTGTTTTAATTTTACGAAATGGTTTTACAGACGCTTATGACAAATCGGATTTCAGAATCGCATATCAAATTAGGAGTTTATGGTAGCCTGAATTCCTTCAAATCTTCTATATGCCTTACTAGTATACAAAATCACCCAGATTCTTATCTTACAGTATTCAAAATTTAAAATACTTACAGCTATGAACCTATGTTCACCCTACAAACATGTGTATGAACCTATGTATGTGTATCCTATCATTCAATACTTAAATATTAACCATTATAGTAGGATGCCACAAATGTCAGTAAGGTTTCCAGTGGGTAATGCAATGTTTCGCTGAAGGATTTATGTTACTGTGATCACATAATATTGTGAGTGGTCACGCATAAGGGTCAACGCACACATTCGATCAGGCATCGTCATACTAATTCTTAAGCTGCCTGACAACAAATTCCAAAATCACTAGTCCCATCCCACTTACAAACACAATCTCATTTTTTCTCTTCTGTCATGACTCCTTCCTACAATAGTATATACCTTTCTGAAACCCTAAAACAAAAGGAGTTTTTTTTTTTATTTGAGTAATGCACCATGTACAACCCCACGAAGGCTGGTGCCTTTTCCGTGGGTATCTTAGCATACAATTTAACAATATAATTACACATTTTTCTTATAACTATGGTGACACTTTTCAAGACACCTTAATTAAATTAAAATTAAAACACTGCGCGCTGACACCAATCCCAAGTTCTGACTGTTGTCTCAGGCTGCCTTAAGCGGCAGTATGTTACAACTTCAAATTAGAGTTTTCTTTATATATTTTGTAAAATTAATAAACAATGGTTTGCTTAAATTACAAATTAGTATAAATTCATTTTAAAAATAAATATTCAGGAATATTTGTAGTTTTTAATGAAGTAATTTAATTTTTCTACCCTTTCACCTTCTACACATCAATCAAATGTTACTCGTGTACCGCGATCTGTCACTAAAGCGGTTCATACGTAACACACATTCTTAATTTTAAAAATTATTGTAGCGTGCACACAAGCAATACTCGTTTGAATTTACTTTAAAAACCATACATTTATTATCTGGCTTGACTCCAACAGCTTTTTTTTTTCACTTTACCACTTTTATATTAGAATAAAAAGTAGTTGCCCGACTCAAGCTTGATTTTTCCTGCTTCCTGTGGTTGTTTATGGAGCATTTTTGATTTATTTACATTTTACAATTAGGATACGACTGATCAAAACTTGGACGACTCTAGTTCAAAGAGAGAAGCTATTATAATGAATTGAAATCAAAAACAGAAAACCCATGAGTGTGATAGATGTATATAGTAAAAATATCAAGATAACTAGTTTGTCATGGTTTTAGAAATTAAAAATATAGGTAAAGTAATATAGGGCAGCGTTATATTTACATGGGTTTCCATATGTCTGTCTGATAAAATGTTATAACTCAAAAACTATGATATTATAATGCAAAATTTAGAATAAATGTCAATGTCCCAATGCAATGTGTGTATTTGTGAACTACCTAACTAAATGTTAAAGCTTCAATGAACCTTAATTAAGAATTAACATCTTAAATTAATTACACACTCATTTAACCACATTTGGCAGGCATTTGTCAGGCACATTTGGCCTAGTCGAGTAGGGCCCAAAATAATTGTATATGATAAAAAAAATATTCCATAAATTTATTAAATAAATAAGTAATAAAAACCTTTTTAAACATCTAATATTTGGAATACATATTATTAAGAATATTCACATAAATTTAAGATTATACAACTAGAAGGAACCTAGAAAGGAATATTTCTGCACACACAGATTTCTTATATCTTAATGTTTTACCTTATTAAACTCATTTGTACTTGTTTACTCAAAATAGCAAAACAGGTTATTTTGTTATTTGTTAAGTAATGGAAACTATGTACTAACCTAAAATCGGAATCAGCTGACATGATTCTATAATGTTCTGCAAAATCTGCAATCCTCACTGGCCTGGATATTTCAATGACACTATCAGGGAGGCTCATAGTGTCATTATTTCTGGCATCTTTGGCCTTCCTCCTACCGCTTACTCGTCTCCTTTTCATGAACACTATCAAAACGACAAGCAATGCCAAGAGTACTATTGGAACTGTAATTCCAATTATTATTGGGGTATTATCTGCATCTGGAAAAAAAACGTAAGAATTCAATGTACTGTGCATAAATGTAAATTAAACTGACAAGTGATGTTATTTACTAAAAAAATCATGAAAACATTTGTAAAATCACACTTAATACACTAAAACAAATATATTTATTTAATAAATCTCAATGATTAAAAATACAGTATTACATAGAGTGGTATTTATCTAACAGCTTTGAGGTTATTAATGTATAAATGTCACTGTGACATTTCAATGACAAGCAATGGCTTCAATGGCAATAGCTGAATCAGGAAGAATACCTTATAAGAAAATTACAATCAGCTGAGAAAAAATAAACTTACCAGGACACATTTTAAATGGTAATAATAAAATTAAAATGTTAAGAACTGATTAATTGAACATTAAAAATCAGTAATAAACCCATTAAATCCATATTTCAAACTGTCTTAAACCTAGCTTTGAGTGTAGCACCACAATGAAAAGATAAAATTAGATAAATACAGTAGATAAGAACGTTGTTAGGTACCTATATTTAATATTTATCAGTTCGTGGAGTGCAAATCTTGGTTAAAGAATTAAAATTACAGAAACTTAAAAAATTGAAAACAACAATAGTTATTATTAAATCATGTAAGTAATTAATTCACACAACACAAACATGCTGCACAAATAGGAAAAAGTTTCTGTTGATATTAATATTGCCTTATTTTATAAAAATGAATTTATTACATCCTCATCAAAGTATATGTGTCTACCTATTTAATAAAATACATATGCATGAGTTTCATCAAAAATATGAAAGTAGTAAATAGCCCTAGATAATAAATAAGTAAATGTTACCAGTTTGGATAGGAAAACTATATGATGTGTCCGTAAATTTGTCTGGTGCGGTGAATGCACGGATCTTGACCTTATAAACAGATCCCGCTTTGAGAGGGCCATTGCAATAGCCTAGCTGTCTCGGGTCGCATTCTTCGAAACCTATTGTAAAATCTTCCACTGAATTATTGTAAAATGGATAATAGGGCTCCAGAACCTAAATAAAATGAAAAAATATATATTATATATAATACAAAAAACATTACATATAACCTAAATGTGAAGTAATAATGAAGGGTGTATTCAATTAATATATGTAAAAAAGGATTATATTATTGCAACTTGCTGGATGTCATCTGTCCATTTTCATCTCCATATAGCCAGCCTACGTTCGCAATTCCAGGTTTTTTTCCCAAATAAATTACATTAAATGTACATTACATTATGTATAAATTAATGACAAAGTACTTCTTACACACCACGCTATGAATAGTAGGAAAGTCCCTATTAACAAAGTAATTCTATGAAGTAGTGTCGTCCTAAAGGGCACGGTGTTGGCTGTTACCCTTTTTACTATAACCATCAATGACATAGTTGCAAAAATACAGTCGAATAACTATGAGTTTGCTGACGATATTTTTTTGTTTATCTACTAATAAACAAGAGAAAAATAGGTAAAGCATATGTAGAAAAGTAGGCATATTACTTAAAAACGAATACAATGTTCCAAAACTCTAGCAAATGTACTTTCTGCAGTCATGGCATGAATCTTTCTCGTTTCGCTTTCAGCTCTAACACAAGAAAACACTTTTTGGCTAATCAGTCAGTAAGCACGTGGATTGGTTTACAGTGATGTGAGAAGCGGGTTCAGTAAACTGCTCATGCTGCCTGTATGATAAAATAACAACGACAACAAGCAAATGGCATAAACCACATTGTTACCCTACAAAAATGGACAAAAATATTTATAAGGCCTTTAACCCGTAAACTCCGTAGTTTCCGCCAAAAATTTTGGCGCCAAAAGCCGATGACTCCGTAGTTATTGACCTTGAAAAATCACTCACTACTATAAAATCCATAGTGCAGGCATGAGTCGTTCAATCTTTACAAATCTGGTATCATCGGATTCACCTTAAAATTTTCTATTAGGCCATATCACTTTGATTATGTTTGTCTCGTAAATTAAAGAAGAAAAAAATAAAAATGTTGCCATTTTTTTTTTTTTTTTTTTTAATATACGAAATAAACAAAATCAACACTTTTTTTTACATTTTCATATATTTATAACTATAAATTATAATTTAAAAGTCTTCCAAAATATGTACAGTTTTCGGGAAAAAAAAAAGTTATAGATATTGGAAAGGTAGTACATTAGTGTATTTTCAATACACATTTATAAATAGTAGTAGAAACTGCATTAAAATGGAAAAAAAAAAAAAACAAAATTGTTTTGTTGTGATTTTCAATGAAAAAAACGTCAAGTTAATAAATAATACTGAAATAATACCAAAAATAATCAAAATCAAGCGGCTAATGCGGACGTATATATACGTCCTACGGTGTCAACGGACACAGAGGTGTCCGAGCGGTCGAACGCATATATACGTTCTACGGAGTCCAGGGGTTAAACACAAAACACACCAAAGATACGAGCTTATCAGCTTGAAGCTGAATGTTCATTGTAATAAATATTTATAATACTCATATACACAGACATTATTCAGTTATTTTATTTATTTAATCAAGGATAAACAAAGGGTACAAGAAGTGGAAAAAAATCAAAAACATATTATCTAGGTTAGTCTTGCATCCTTACAAGTTTTTCACATATAGAGTGATTTATTTGATATCTATTGCTAATCAATAAAACAAAATAATGACAAGCAAAATTACTATGGAGTCAGATTAAAATGAAAGATAAAGAGAATCGACTTTAGGATGTTTTATTTTGAACAGACTTTAGAGGATTAAGTAAAGATTTTTTAAGACTAGCCTTCGAGAAAGCATCCGCTTCTAGGAACATTTTGTTGTAAGTTTGGTATAATCTGTCAAGCGGTGCTCTAAAACCTGCATTGGACCTGGGCCGTCTCGTGACGGGAGAGTCTCGGCGGTACATGGAAGTTAATTCCAAACTGACTCACTGAACAAAGAATTAACTCATGCGTGGATCCCCCGACTTCTCTCCAAGAGTTTGCCCAGTTTATCAGCAAACTCTAGCACATAGGAAGACCATGGACCCAGTGTCTCTACGGCGAATGCAACAACTTGGAATAGGCGGCGGTGTGCGATGCTGCGCCGATCTTTTTCGAGGTGTTGTGGATGTGGCTTTCTCCGACTGTGTCTGTACACGTGACTCCCATGTCAAGGCTTTACCATGGCTCCATGGAACTAATGTGAATCCATCTTATTGTATTGTATAATCACTTATTCAGATATTTTACATTTGGTGGTAAAATAAATTGTATATAGTATATAACCAACGATAGAAGTTCATTAAAATCAAGAGTTTTGTAACACTGTAATCACATCAAAGACTTGCGCACATTGAAACTGCATGGATTCGCTGGATGCATGGCAATTTTTTGCGGTGTATAAATTTTCAACAGTGAGAGCTTATGATGTGTGTACATTATTCGATTTGGTAATTAAGAATTTTTTTGCTTAGAATTATGCAAGTAATTTGTAATGCGCCAAAACTCAGATTTGGTTGGATATTAATTATCACATCATTGTCGCGATAAAAAATTTCAATTAATTGGTTTTAATGTAAGCTGATAACACATTGCTCTATTATAATAAAATAAAAATATTTAAGTATGTGCGCTCAATAACTACCTGATATGGAGGCCATAAACTATAAGCTTGAACATCCCTCCAAGACGGCATCTCCAAACCAGAAGCATTTTTAGAATCATCTTCGGCCACAATGATTGTAAACATAGTAACATTTCCATTTTGATTAGAAAAGTAGTTCTTCCTAAAACGTATTTGAATGGTTGTAGATGTTTTACGAACTTCTGTTGGAACAACTTGTGGCCGTGGTTTGGGCGGTGCCAAAATTGGCATTTTTTGTTTCCATCTGACCTCCTGACCATATCCGACTCTGGTTTCGGCCTGTATTAGGAAAATATAAGTCATTCCGGGGAAAAGACCTTTGATAGAACCTTGAGTCTCCCACGGCTTGAAGTCCTTGGATTGTATGTCCTTCGATCCATCAGGATAGTAGCTTATTGTGAATTTTCTGATAACTCCATTGTGTTCTCCGGAAGGTAGCGACCATGTAAAAAGTACTTCGCTAGGCTGGATGTCCAATGGATGAAAACTGAAAAATAACATTGCCATATTGATATTCAATTATTATCGATAAAATGATCTCTACTTAATTCTAAAATCATACTAACTTACTGCGAAGGACTAACAACATAAAAAAAATATGCCATGACAAATAAAATCAGATATATTTTTTAAAAAACATAGTTTCAAATAAAATCAATTACCTATTATGTTGCCCGAAACTTATTAGAAAGCTAAAATATGAAACATGTGTTATCGCCTAGTGACAAAGTACTTATGAAAAAAATATCTTCCCAAAGGTCTGCCTGGTTGAGACTCAATTGACAAGTAGGCGATGAAATCCGCTTCAGCTGCCAGCTGACATTAGGGTGTGACTAATTGGATTAAAGATGAATTAGTAAGTAGACAAGAAACTGAAGCTAAAAAACTGCTACCTCATATTTAAAGTTTCAAAAAGTTTAGAAACATGATCTATAGTTTTATTGTAAGGGAAATAAACCAATATGTCTTAAATAAACGTAAATTGAATAAAATTATTTTATTATATTTATAATAATATAGGTATAGATATTAAAACCTTAGATGGGCTAAAATGAATCGCATTAAAGAGAAGAAATCAGAATGCAGATTGCCGAATCCAATTTAAAGGAGTTGGCATCTGATATTGAAGATTATTTATGGGAATATATTCTAATGAATCGGATTATTCCAATCACTGGCAATGGAGAATTATTATAATGTAATAATATATAAATTATAGAAATCAAATTTACAAATATTTTGTAAAAAAATACAGTTTAATTAATTATGGTACGATTCAGTAATACTTTAGTTACAAGATTTTATTTGATTGGATTCCGCGTAACTCAAATGTTCTAGTGTTCTTACTGAGTTACCTGGCTCGCCTATTTAATAAAGAGAACTAGCTCACCTGTCAACTTGTCCAGGAACAGCTTCCAGGGTGGTGAAGGTAGCAGAAACAGGCAAGGACGACCTTAAAATAGACGGCGTTGTGCCAGCCTTAACAACAACAGTGAAAGTGTAATTTGTATGCGGTCTAAGTCCAGCCACAGAAGCCCTAGGTAGTGGAGTGGTGTTTTGCCTCAAAGCATCTCCATCAAGCCACTGTAACTCAAATGTATCACATACGCCGCGTGGTACATTCCATAGAAGTGTTAGGGAACGTGCTCCAATGGATGTAGCGTTCAATCCTGCGACAGGTTCAGGATCTACACAAAAAATAATATGAATATATATTAGTGAATAGAAACTAATTAAAAGATTGTTTTAAAAGAAATTCATTATGGTTTATTTTCTTCAAAGGTTTTAGATTTGGTTTTTATTTATGGGCATCTATCAATTTTATTTTTATATAAAGGCAATTTTACTACTGCGACCTGGAAAACTTTCAATCCCAGATCCTTCCGTTAACTATTGTACGTTACACTGACTATGGTGTGAGAACACTGGTGCTAAAGAAGTTGATGTCAAAGGTGAAAATGAACTGTTGGTTAAATTGAAAATATGTATGACTTTTTAATGACAACTGCTAGGTTATGTATACCAGTAATAGTAAATTAAATTACGCTTGCTTTCACATACAACACTAAGGGATTCACATGTTTTAATGATATGATTTCTGTAGTTATTAACCAATCATCAGGTTCCAAGAGAGGAAATTATTGAGGACAAACTGTTACCTTTTAAAGGATTACCCAATAATTAATGTACCCGTTATATGAGAAAATGTTTTAGATGAACTATGTTCTCTAAATAGTTAGTAAATTTTAAACTAAATTGATTGTAGAATTGAGATATTTAAATAGTATTTTTTTTTATAAGTGACTCACATAATCTGTCCTGCCGCTGAATAGGTTGACTGGTCACTCCATCACTCACAGTCCACGCCGTAATGTTATACAGCTTTCCAGGTACAAGACCTTTGAAAGTAACTTTTCTGTCAGAGTCATTTGCAGCTTTCTCTATGACCGGAATTCCATGCTCGCTCAAAGAGAAGCGATATAAATCAAAGTGCGAAAATGACGTCGGCGTTGGAGTGTATGTCAGCGTCACAGATGTACGTTCGTGGTGGTTGTTCACAACTACGACTTCAGATAGTATTAGCGGCACTGCAAAAATAGTTTGGAACATAGAAGCGCAGACATGCAACAAGAAATACAAAACATTAAAGGAAATATAAAAGTTTCGAAGCTACAAATCATTAAGGCTCATAACTGTTATCTTATAGAAATGGTAGCATAGAAAACACATAAACCATGCGTTCAAACAAAAAAAAATATTCCGGTAAAATCTAAATGACGTACTTGTCCTCGTTGTTAATTTTGTGGTGTCACTATCAAGTCCGTAAGATACTGTGAATATTTCAAAAAAGTATTGTATCCCCGGCATTAGATCTCCAATTAACACACGGACAGGCTTATTATCAAACTCTGCCCCGGCTGGTAGAGATGCCGGAACATTTGATAGATTTTTGCTTTGCTTCGCACCCTGACCCGGGTCTCCGAGATCGATACTCCACCAGCTCACCACAAAGGTCTCAACACGACCTTCAGGCCTCGGCCACTCCAGGGTTATATTATTGGAGTCAACGAGTGGTGCTATGTTCGACACAGGGTTAGGTCCTAAAACAATGTAAATTTTTGATAAATATTTGTTATACATATAAAGTATATATCAATACATATATTCCACCAATATATATACACACTATATATCAATATATATATATATATATATCACTATATATCAATATATATATATCACTATATATCAATATATATACACCAATATATATACACACTATATATATCACAATCTTCTACTTACGGACAGTGTGATTGACTTGCTGTGGTTTAGAACTCTCAGCGGCTGCGCTCACAGTATTAACTTGAATTGTATACTTTTCACCAGGGGTCATATCTGTCACCTAAATTGTATCAATATCATAATATTATAACCCATATTTATTTATTTAATAAATTAATTATAAATAAATCATATCGATAAAAAATTAACTGCTACATATAATTTCGCTGCAAAGAATTTGCGCAACATAAAAATATGATCATTTACAGAGTTGTAGTATAAATGACAAATTGTAAACTAACAAATAAAAATACATATAGGAATTGCTAGGAATCGAACGCAAATATTCTAATTTTATCAGTAGCACAGAACATTATGCTATAGGAAATTATTGACTTCTCAAGCAATTCTGTTTACACAATTTGTCATTCAAACTCCATAGAAACCTGTTTATTTATTTATTTTTGTGCCATTGACAGATGTTGGTATGTGTACATATAATATGTAAGTAGATTTTTTTTTTCATATACCTATCCCTATCCCACACAACTGAAAAATCCACCCATATTAGGCATATCTATTATTTATAATAGATATGCCACCTCAGGAAGTGGTGGAAGCTACAAGTGTAAACCAGTTCAAGAAGCGCCTTGATAAATTTCTTGAATCTAGGCAAATCGCTAGTAACTGAGAATGAGATATGAGTATATCAGCTAAATAGCTGCTTACTCAGTGAACAATAATAATAATAAATGGATATGACGAAAATAGCATTTAGTTAGCTAATTGGATATCAATCCTATAGGATTTCTAGCAAAAGTTATGAAATAAGAGTTCTCTTCGACTAAAATGCAAATTTAAGTCTTATGAACTTAAAAAAAATGCAATATTTTTGTTAGATGCTTCATTTTAAGATATATTTAACATAAGCTTATTAATTACTTAAAGCTTAAATTACCTCTGCTTCAGTAGAAGAGGCTTGAACGGATGGTAGTCGAACCCACTGTCCATCGGTTTCAGTCCTATAACGGATGGCATATTCACTTATTATGGATGAACCATCTTGAGGTCCAGACCAATGCACTAAAACAGAATTGCTTGAAACTCGCTCTATAGACATCTTAGCCGGTGGAAGGGGTACTGCAAAACAATATAAAATTAAACTATAATTTATTTTAAATTAACATCTAATTGTCTACATTCTTTGATAATTTCTTTTGTTTACTATTCATCCTCAGCTCTTCCTGCAAAGAATGTTGAAATGAAAGCTATAAGCGAACAATCACCATTTATTTGAAAGGAAATTGACCATTGAAATTTTAAGTAAAAATCATAAATGCAATATTTAAAAAAGTAAAAATAAATGAAAACACTCACAAACAGCCTGGAAGTACTCATGTGGTTCGCTGGCAAGATTGTGACTCAGAGCAAAAACTTTAACTTCATAAACTGCACCAGGAAATAGGTTGTTTATTAGTAAACGGCTGTCCGTAGTTGACACCTGTAATTATTTTTTTATTGTCATGTTTGCATACATTTAACTACTTATTTTATAGTACCATCATAATAATGCAATAAAAATATTCTGCACTAGCCATTTCTACTAAATAATAAAAAGGTTCATAAAACACTAAATATCTATTTTTAGGTCATAAAACATAATAATTCTCGGTTCTAATTTAAATAACATATCGTTTATTACTTCTAAAAAGCCTAAACTGTTGAGACGCAAAACTAGAAGTGACCAATAAAAAAACTCATGTGCTGTTACTTTAGCAGCGGATTAATGCCACTATGTATAAGTTCGAAAAACTTTATTTGAATTTGTTACTAAATCCTTACTAAAATATTTTCATAAATAAAATTTATAGATTAAAATCTTACTTTTTCCATGAGGCCAGTGTCATTCCTTCGATACAAAACTTCGAATTTGTCTTGTCGAGAATTGACATCACTTTTCCAGCTGATATTCAAACCAAATGGAATAGAGCGCAAATCCTCAATAATGGGAGACGAAGGCCGCGTTGTGACATACATAATAGTCTCATTGGATTCCATCTTATTTGAAACGGCTTGAACCTTAAAAATATTTAAAATGTAGCATGTTCAGCATAATTTGATAAAATGAACCCAAAATGAAACCAAAAAATGTATGTTACCATCACTGAGTAATTTCTTCCCGGCAATAGGCTCTCTAAAGGTATTTCGGTTTTATCTGTGACCACGGTGTTGCTGTCACCTGTAAATGTTTCTACTTCGTGATAAGAGATCTGAAATATTACAATTTGCAGTTTTTTTTAAATAATTAAACACTAAACACAAACCTAACCTTTAAACCTTTAAACCTTTTTTTTAAACCTAACACAAATCATTACTTTTAAATAACAGATTTTTATGAAGTGAAAATAAAAAAATATTAGTATCTGTTCAACTAACAAACTCCATTATTAATAACAAACTGAAATATTCGTTAATCATAATAAAGAAAAAAGATAATGTACCATACATATTTTTTTGTTGAAAAGATCTTTTTTTGTAGGCCAAAAAATTGTTAAATAAGTGAGAAAAAATCTTTAAAGATACACCTTGCGTTTAATTTCTCACTTGCCATGGACTGTTATTTATGGCCCAAGTAAAAGATTCTATAAAGATGCTTACACACTTGAATTTTCTAAACAGATAAACCTTGGTTAAACTGCACATAAGCATCCTTCAAGTTCCAATGTCTGGTTTACAAAGTCACTTAATTTAAAACCATGTTTTCTTGATGGCTCAAGTATATTAGTTTGAATTGAAAAGGTCGTCTTGTGGGTGATCTCCTTCCATGGGATGATTAAACCAATTATTTAGATTGTAGGACATGGAGTTTATTAAAATATTGTAGGAAAGTAGCAAAAGTAATAAAGTAGCTTCAAAGGCCTTTTCAGGATTTGGAGATCTACGATTTAGCAGTGGTTTTATTTTTTTTTAAAATGTATGTTTAAAAATTTGTCATTTTTAAATTTAAAAATATTTATTCAGCTGAAAATATTCATATTATTTTACTTAATTGGCTAACCTTGTAACTGTCTTGAGTACTGGAATTTGATGGTGACCATGATACAGTCACACTGCTGGTTTCATCATTGACAAATGACTTTAGATCACTAACTGGTAAAGGTCCTGGAATAAATTTGATACAATATTACAAATATTAAAAAAACCAATAGGCACTTAAAATAAAATAAATTCTCATGGTGTTGTAAATGAAGTTATTTCAATAATAGTCCCAGTGTCAATTTTATTTAAATAAATAAACAAATAAAATGCTTTTACGAACTTGCATTATTGTCTATTACTATACTTAAGTATATATCAAGTTCGTAAAAGCGATTGGCCCCCCTATCCTACCCCCTTATTATAATGATCAACTTTAATTATTGCAATAAATATTTATTTTATAATGATCCAAAATGAACCTCGCTCTAGGCGAATTTAGACCGCACTTCAAAACTGGGGTGAGGGAAAGTTCGACCGCCTTTTGAAGTTTCATTCAGAATTGTATTGAATCGCACAGTGGGTGAGATCGTTACAAATCAGTTTATTATTATTATTATTATTAGTTTTAGGCAGGCAGCTCATGCTGATAAGCCTAAATCTGCACTTGTATCGTCTCTGATAAACTTGTCTTGTCTTGTCTTGTGTTTCTCGCGAATTTTGTGGTCACTGGTAAATGACTTTATTGTTCATAGGTTTGGGATATTTTAAAAGTTCATCTTAAGTCGGAAAAGTTTGTCTTACCAAAGATATCGTTCCCGAGTATAATATGTTGCTTTCTGGGATTTGGATCCTTAATTCATATATGTGGGACTTACCGGAATGCTAACATATGCTTTATCACTGTCCATACCGTGTATAAAGCATATGCCCATATGCTTTTTCTCCTAACATATAAAATGTAAGGAAACTTCAACCCCCACAAAATCTATAATTTTGTTAGATATCATCCTAACAAAGCATTTATCTAATAATATGTTCATAAAACAAACTTTCCAGATATATCACAGACTATTAGGATGACATAGATAATTTCGGATAAGAATGAGATGAAGCACTTGTGCTGCACTTGTGCTAAGTCGAGCTGAGATGAAAGAAAACAAAATGGCTGTTGTGGATTAACGTTTCATGATTTGCAGTGTGTTCTGTCATATAGGTTGAATATTATGTAGTTTAATTTCTGAATACTAGATGGCAGACCAATACAAGTATAAACAAAGTTCATTTGCCTGAATAATCGAACTTACCCAACAATTCAACATACCCCTCCTGACCTGACCTTATTAGATTTTTCTTTAATTATTAGCACATAGAAGAAATACCATAATATAATCAGGCTCAACAAAATTTTAAATATTATTGTACATAGGCGTAAGCTTTAATTGGCCGTATTATTAACTCTTTGAAAAAAAATACGCTACTATTTCACTGTAAATAAATAAATAAATGTAACAGTTTAAATTATACTGTAAGATTATTAAAACATACTTTATTATAGCAAAAATTTCCAAAACAATGTCAATATTTATTTAACCTTCAGTTAAAAGATTGTTACGTGCGGCCCTTATCCTAATGAACATGACATATCTTTGGTCGTAAATTTGATGAAATCTTTAGTACTTGAGGTGCTTGCATTTTTATCAGGGTTCCTTCATCATACTTCTTAATCCATGTACATTCCATGTACTTATCTAAAAAAGGGGCTTGAGTAACATAAAAAGAAACCACTAGAAGAGGACCAATTTTACAAGGCATTAAATTGATGGTATTGATTTGACTCTGTCAATTTTACCAATGATTTACATTAAATTGATTTAAAAAAAAGTTATCAAAACGGCCATCAAAAATACTACCTACTCATATAGCTAAATTAAATTTGAATGCAAGTAAATGGTCATTAACTATACCACTTACTTAGTGTAACTTCCCCAGTTGTTGGCCAAGAGGCGACTTTTCCAGAATGAGTTTTAACACTAATTTGATATGTTTTCCCAGCTTCGAGGTGCTCTTTAAACTCCCAGCCAGATTGGCCATCTTCGCGGTTTCTCTGCACCGAAGCAGAGACCACCGGTTGCAAGCGACGGGTGGATGAAATTGACAGTTGATATTTGTCAAATTCACTACAAAGATAAAAATAATTAAATAATGAAAAAAGATAAAATATATATTTTTTTTATTTGGCTTATCAGGAAGGTGCTATTAAATGCACTTTGACTACTTTGTTGTTGATTCATGATGCAAAACCAATCAATACTGGCAGACACTATCTCACAAATTCTGTAGCTGAGTGATAGTTAGTGTTTGTTTTGTTTCTTAACGCAGTGGGTTGAGAAAAGCGCAGTTGAGAATTCTTGGCAGTGAAGACAATGATGATGGTTTAAAAAACCCCAATGGATAAAACCTAGTACGGCCGAATCAGAAACAGGTATTTGTACCACTTCTCTACCGGGGCCGGGGCCGGTATAATGAGGCTGTCCTATTAAAGATAAACTGAGAGAAAAATTCCATGGAATTTCAGAATTTTGAATATCTTTAAAATCATAACTAAAACATTCTATAGGTGGGCTTAATCTGTTTGCTTGGGCGCCAGTCTGCATAGAATGGCGTGTTGTTGAAAATAAAACTAACCTCAGCCAAATTCAGTCAGAAAATTCTTGTAAAGTAAATATTATAAATAAAATCAATCAGTTAAATTTACCAATAGTAAATTATTAATAGTCCTTTTAAAACTGAAAGATGGCTCAAAACCAAAAATTTGGAATGTTTATGAAAGGTCTTTTTACACGGCCACAATAAAACAATGATGGTATTTAACATTATGTTCCTAATTTTACATTTTTGAGTGGAAGATCAGTTATTAAATATGGGTCAGTTTCAAAAAGTAGAAAACTAAAATATAACAGAAAAAAAATACATGTGTGGTGTGCTTGACACAAACTTAGAACTTTATTAAATATTCATTTATATTTAAAACAAATTAAAGATTGTGTCTTTAAACAAAATTTAATTTAATTGCTTAAATAAGCAATTTTTTTAGTATAAAAGTATTTTCAGAATTTTTGGCATAGATTTTCAAGATTATAATGCTAAATACTTATTCAATTTAGTTATTCTTAGTTGTTTATAGATAATACTTATTTAAAACTCTATTTTTATTTTTAATGCTGAAACCTCTTAAACAGAAAAGCAGTAAAGAGATTACCTTGATTATCTCTACCAACAGATAAATCTACCAGAGGACAAGTCTACCTGAACAAAAATACTCACATATTTTTAAAAATACTCTCGGGTAAAATTTTCCATAGGTAAGGATGCCGTTGGTAGGGTGCCGAAAAACAAGAGTATTTGGTGGATATTTCAAAAGTAGGTATAATATTAAAGGGCCTTAAATTGATTTTCTAAGGTATTATTTTATAATATTAATGTATTTGTGTTTTCTTATATACTGAGATAATTTTAAGCTGAAATTAATCTAAAGGCGAATTTTCATATTAATAAATCTTACGTTTGGACCAAACTTATAGGAAAAATATTTAGATTTTCTATTTGGGTGATTGGCATTTTCCAAAAAGATTTAACAAAATTGTCATCATAAAATTGATTAATATAGAGGGTAAGATGGAAAATATAATCATAGTGATAATAATGATGAAACAAAACTTTGACGGTAACTCTGTTTTCCTTTAACAGCAGAAACTTTTAATTGTTGTAAGCTATGAATAATGATAATACAATAATGACCTCTCGCCTTTTGGTTGTTCCCATAAAAGTTTGAATGCTGAGGATGTAATCGAGGCCTTGTCCACTGTGACATTCAAGGGTCTCAGTGGAACCGTTCTGTACTGCGCTGTTGTCGGAGTGGATATTTCATCTTCAGACATTGTCTGAACCGAAATGTTGTATGCACGACCTGTAACAGAGTGTGGCATTTCATTTATTACTTTAATCTCAAAATGTGCTAGTGTTATTATTAATTAATTAGAGGTTGTAATCATTCAGTTTGTAATATAAAATAGCCTGGTGGTGCAGTGGTATGATCAACTACTTCTGACCCAGAGGTATCAGGTTCCAACTTCCAGTGGGTCAATCTTCAGTCTTGAGTAACGAGACTCACAAATTACACCATTGCAAGACGGCATTTTGGAAAATGCTGTCTGCCTGTAATGAATTCGCATCTTAAAGACAAGATAATCAGAATTGCGCTTACAGTGCCTTCCTTTGTGATACTACAAGAATATTTTACTAGATACTAGAATATTTTATTAGTAAATCAATGATAATGTTATGAGAATCATTAAATTGTTCATAGTAATTCATTAATTAAATGCCTGATTAATATGAGTCCAAATTATTTTTTATGTGTGTTAAATAAAATGTTTATTATTATAAAGATAGTTGATGCGTAGGACTCGAACCTGTCTGAAACTTTAATCAATTAAGCACGGCCTCGACCGCTTCCAATACTGACCACCATTTTCTTTCCTGAGAATGTTTTAAACCCTTTATTGAGTTAGGCTTAGGCATATAACTATCGTTTTCCTTTCAACCTTCTCGGAGACATAGTATTATGGCTTACAATTACCTGTACCTATTCTTGTATTCTGTGTCCATTGTCCTTAGTTTAGGGCGTCTCTTTTACGGAGTCAGATTATTAAAGGGGCGGGCTCGACCATAGTGACTAAGTGTTTTTTAGGCACTTTCTTTTCCGTCCATGAAGGTCCCATTCTAGAGCTAATATGTGGCTAATCCAGCTAAATATATGGCTATAGCTTATTTTACGTAGGTCAGCATAGCAGTTTATCCAATGATACTCCAGAGATGGTTGTCTGCTGGTGTTAGGCAAAAATAGAGTTTATCTGTTTCATAATGATCCAAATGAAACACCTATTAGTTAAATGTGAAGACGAATGTGTCGGGAATAAATGACAATTCCACCTTGATACCACACCACACCATCAAAACTGATAATCCTTTTAAAACTAAAAACACAAACTGACATTTTTATCGATGGGCTGTTATTGGCAGCCCAAATCCAGAGTAAAACTTCAACTCCATGAGGATTTATGTATTGGCATCTCACCGGCTGTATACTTAAATTTCTTTTGCCAGTCTATATTTAAATCAAAAAACGAGCATAACCTGGTACTAGTCCTTTGAAAGCAGCCTGGGCAGGTCCAGGAGGTTCTCCTTCTTTTTCGACATAGAGGACACTGTCCTGGGCATCGGGTGGCTCAATGGATACTTTATAATGAGAATAGGTGCCGGCTGGATACGGTGGCTGCCACAATACCAGTAAAGTGGTTTCGTTCCTAAACCACACAATGAATTTTCCCGGTGTATTGGGTTCTGTGAAAAAAATGACACACTTATTACCTTTTATAGTGTTATGAAAGTTAAAAATCAAACAAATTATAAGCTATGTCCTTTTTGCTTTTTCACAAAGGAGTTTGATTCATAATGGTTTTATTTGGGGGCCAGTGATTTTCATGGCAGCTAGGCTGTAACCACACGTTGAAATAATATACCAGTCGGATAATAGATCCTCTGACCCTGGGTTGAAATATCATTTGAAAATTAGAATCCTAAGGAAACCATTACTTAAGAAGTAGGGTTATGATGAGTGTATACAACAGAGTAGGAATCATATATAAAATAGAAACAGAACAAATGGTATGATTTAATTTTTCATTTATATTAACTTTTCTATTATGTATTTATATGAAAATAATCAGACATAGTTTTCTGACAGTCTTTTTGCATGTTTCTTATAAGCCTTGTCAAATAATTAGCATAAAAGCATAATTTGATTTGGTTCCACGCAGTTCTCGACTGCCCTCTCAATACGAGTATTAAAGCCTGTTATAACATTCTTGTGTTTAACTATAGTGGGAAAATAACTAAGCTACGATTGCTGTCAATGGCCAGCGGGTTTATAGATTGATTGTATGGTTTATAAACAGCCACACTTGTGGTAATAAATTCCCGAGTTGGGATTACTGGAAGTTCGGATGACAGTAGTGACTAAGACAAGTTCTAATAATATTATGTAAGATGAATGGGCTTTCTTTTTCTTTATCAGCAAATTGTGTAATGGTATCCTAAATAAGCCTTTTACCTTTATTCATTATTAATTATTATTTTTTCTTACTTCGAGAGTTCGTTCTCAGAAGAGTTATTCGCAAATCAACTTACCATTTATTGTCCTCCGTTTGACTGCATGTTAACATTTAAAAAATAAACATTAGCATTAAGAAAGTTTAACAAACTTACTAATAACTCTATTAAAATGTGACGATACTAATTGACTTAAACATTCAAGTTTGCATCTTGGTTACGATCTTTTAATAATAGTGTTACTATATAGCGCTTGATGGCGCCAGTTTAAATAGGTCACATTTATTTTTATTAATTTCATTTTTGTTTTATGTTTGTGTGTATACAAAATTTCAGCAAGATTGGACTCGGAAGGTGGTTAAAGGTATGAATGAGACTTTCTATATCATTATGCTTCATAAAAAACATGAAAAAAATAATTCGGATTGGCCTCACTGTTATTCCAACAAAAAACATCAACTTTGGCTCAATGGTTACGTTAGGTTAGGTCGGCATGCATTTAACCACTTCACTAGGTTGGTGCATGCTTGAGGTTGATCTTGATGCATATTTATTTGTTTTCTGTTTTTTAAACATATATTTTATAGAAATATATACCTTTATACATTTACATATATAGGGGGTTTTTTTTAGAGGCGTGGTTTTCAATCTAGCACTACTTTTTTCGTAGTTGGTGTTTTTGACAGCTGTCACTTGATTTATGCTCAGTTTGGTTTGCCATTTCATAATGAATAGACTTACTCCTGAACAACGTGGTGTGGCCTCCAAGATCGTGCGATTTAACACCGCTGGACTATTTTTTGTGGGGTTATGTGAAGTCGCTTGTCTACGCAGATAAGCCGGACACGATTATCGCCTTGGAAGAGAATATTCGGCGCGTTATTGCTGACATACGGCCCATCTTGCTGCAAAAAGTGGTTGAAAATTGGGCCTCTCGGCTGGAATTTGTTCGAGTCAGCCGCGGCGGCCACTTCCCGAAATCATTTTTAAAACATAATGGCCAACCCTTTTCTTTATAATAAAACTAAATTCTTAGCCATAACATCAAATTATATGCGTTTTATCTCTTCTTGAAAACCACGCCTCTAAAATCATCACCCTATATTTGTTGCTTGTTGGAGTTGTGAAGATATAATATTTTATAATTATTGTTATTTAATCATAGGGGTCAAATCTATCCTCTGCAATAACCATTAAAAGATTTTAAAATATAGTTGTAAATTACAGTTATGAAATAACCTAAGATTATAAGATTTATTAAAATTAATATATTAATATATTAAAATTAATATATTAAGATTTATTTAGATTTATTTATCAAAATTATAAGATTTTTATCTTAAGTAAAATTCACATTCTTATCACAATTTTAGATTGTTTTGTAGTTATTACAAAGGATATAATTTGTGATCCTTTGGTGTTTATTTTATCGAAATAATGTTCACGCCTCTCTTTCCATTGACCTAAGTTGAGGGTTTTTCGTGTGAAGCTGAATGAAGCCCATCAGGTATTAGTTTTTTTTTAAATGCTGAGCACAAGTAAATTTTCAACATAGGATTAAAGATTATTGAGTGAATTTTATTCATAGATTACGAGGACTTATTGAAATTTTAAACGATGGAGCAAAAACGGCGGGAAATTGACAAATTTGTCTAAGCACCCTTAGTGCAAAAGAAAGGATTAGTAAACAAATCATTAAAACTTACTGGTTGTAAAATTTCTGCTTGTATAAGCAACACTTTCTTTGCCATCGTAAACGGTATAGGCCTGTACTTGATAGCTGGCTCCAGCAAAAAACTCTTTGAGGGTATACTGAGAAGAATTATCTTCCACGCTGATGGTCTTCACACCTCCATTCGGCGACTCGTTCAAAGGAATCACTCTGAGCTTAAAGTTGGAATAGTGGCCCTTTAATGGTGGACTCCAGGAAATTGTTGCTTGTTTTCCACTGCGCACCTGTACTGATAGGTTGGTGGGGGGATCGGGGGCTGAAAAGGTGAAAATACAATTTGAGATCAACTGATGCTGGCTGAAACAAGCTGTGAGAAAACATATAATGTATCACCATAATAATAGTATGATCATAATGACATATATACATAACGCACTCAGTTAACACTCTTGGCTTTGAATACACACTACACTACATTACATTTTTAACCCCTGACGCAAACAGAGGGATATTGTAAGTTTAACGTGTCTGTCTGTGTCATTATAGCAAATTGAAATCGTGGTAGTCTAGTAGTTAAAGCGTTGGACTATTGGCCCAAAGGTCGCGGGTTCGAATCCGCACATAGTCATACCATTTTTAATGCTTCATTACCACAATCTCTCCTGACTCTAGCACAGGCACATTTGGCTTAGTTGAGTAGGGCCCAAAATAATTGTATATGACCTAGGTCATTGCAATTATTTAAAAAAAAAAAATGAATGAACCGATTTTAATTTTTTTTTTTTGAATGGTGACTTGATCAAGAGTGTTCTTAGCTATGTATGAGTCCAGAAAACTGTTCAGCCGTTTGTGTGGCGGAGGTTTTTTAAATTTTTAATTATTATCTATATTATTTATTTATATATTCAAATTCAAAATATAACATGACAGAATATCCAATTAGTTGTACGCTTGAACCAGGATTACAATAAAGGCCTTATTACCTCAATTAAAATTCAATAATTCAACAAAAACAAACCAAACATTGCAAAGGTCATTACAATGAGTTTATAGTAAAACAATTCTGAGAGTTTTTATGGTCTCCAGTTTGGGATAGATTGCTCCACTCAGTTTTTGACTTTTTCTGTCGTATTTCTATATTTTAGCAAAGCTATTAAAAATTATCTTTAATGTTATTAAACTAGATTACTCGCTCCTCTAGTGCATATCTTTCCTAATGCCTTTGTAAACGGCGTTTGGAAAGTTTATAAAATATGTAAAATTCGCATTTTTGTAGCATTCAGGTATGTAGGCGCCTTGAGAAATATAAGTAAGTATGAGTTCATATTGAGGTGGTTGGGTCCCAATATGGAGGGTGACATCGATTTAATGGTAATGTGGGAATTATTTATTGTGAAATCTGGTGTCCACAAATAAATAAAGTCAGGGAGAAAAGTGAAGATTTTATTCGGAACTGAGAATTTACCCAAGATTTTTTTAAATATAATCGAATATTGGTGAAAACTATACAAACTTTTATAAAAGTGTCTGAGGGGTGGAAAACTATTCATTATTTAGAGTATTAAAATGCTTAAGTATTATCATCAATCCATCAATCAATCAACAATCATATTATAACATCATCAATAAATAGTAAACAGCAAAGTCGCTATCTGTGTTTGTCTGATTGTTCGCTTAGTACTTCTAAACTACACAATAGATTTTGATGCGTTTTTACCATTATTTAAAGAACTTCTTCCGGAAGGTTTACGTTTATAATTTATATTCATATTAAATTTAAAAATAATAGAGAAATAGCGATGTTTTATAATAAAGTCGTAACAAGACGATTTTAGGGCTTTCATGCTGACTAAATCATTAGAGATATATCAAACTAATATACTATAGATCCAGAAAAGTCCGCAATAGCATATGTTTGTTTATTTTCTAAGGATGTCCCACAATATTTTTTTTATCTTTCAAAGTTTGATCACAAATAAGATGGAGATTTATGGATTTTTAGGTAACATGTTACAAAGGTGTTTTTGGGCATTTTGGAAACCTCTAGGAATTTCTAGGTCAACGCAACTACTTTCAGTTCTCCCGGGTGCCGCGAGCACGCGTTGTCGAGCGCCAAAGGTGCCTTTACAAAATACAAATAAAGTATAATATAATATGTAGTGTTAGTATTAAAATACAAAATCAATAAAGGAGGAGCAAGTAGTCGGGATTTCGTCTTTCACGAGTGCGAACGAGCGACAAGATCAAACTGGTTTGTCTTCGTAGCGACTAGCTATCCGCTCGTCGCCAGGTCAACATGGCCAGCAGCGCGCGCTGGTGGGAAGGATCCGCCTCCTAGCTCTCTCGCGCAAGGCTTGCTTCAACGTGAAAGCAAATGCGCGCGCACCGCGCCTTATAGCATGGACGAGCTGTGTGTGTGTGTGTGTGTGTGCAGTTTTGTATTTTTTTTTTTTTAAATTATAGGTAATTCACCCCTACTATCATTAGTTTATCGCAGCGAAGCGAAGGGACCCATCTCAAGTGCCGCAAGCAGGAACTGCCTGGGCACCGAAGCCTGAATGATTTCGCTCAAAAATAAGACAATAAATCGTAGTATGGTTATTATGCTTCTTAAATTGCTCTTATTATGCATTACGCACAAAGCATTTAGGTATGAATACTATAAAAGTATGAGAAAAATACTATATACAATATGATACTTTGTCCTAACCTAAACTACCCGAGCGGGCGGACAGTTTAGGGAACGACGCGGTGCGTGGATCACAACATAATCTAAATGTACCGTTTTACAAATATTTTTTATGATTGTTCCTCCTACGTTGCTCGATGGTTAGAGCTAATACTAACACTAGCATTTTTTTAAAAAAATATCGTAAAACACAACATTATCTCGCGTCAGAAGAACATATAACATATGCACACGACTGATGATACAAATGATACTGATGATACACACATGTATGTATACACATACATATACGTAGGTGTGTAATACTAATTTGGATACCGGATGCCGGTGATCGCCGTGAACGTGAGCGACGGTCCCGACGGTTGGGTCAATCAGGAAGGCCGGGTTGTGGCGACACCGACGTTTATTTTATTCAGAAAAGCAGATTCATCCGATGTTTATTTTGGAGGACAGCGGCCAGCGATTTCATCCGCGTTCTGATTATCATACAAGCATGCTATTCTGATGATCATATCAGTCGCCTATTGAGGAAACCTTGATCATTGAAGTGAACGAAGATAAGAAATTAACAACGGAAAAATGTAGTAAATATGACGACTCAACTACACTGAAAGTCATACTTAAATAAAATATCATAGAAAAGTAATTAAGTTTTAAAATGATTCATTTAAGGGGACACAGTGAAAATTAAAATATCAACGAACGTTCCAAAGTTTCCAAAAAGTGAGAAAAATAAAAACTAAAAAAAAAAATCCTAACAGGTTTAAGACCATCAGATCATCAGAGGGTAATGAGTGTGGATGTATATATTTTTTCTTCGTTAACCCCTTAATAATAGTAAAGGTAGTTACTAAAAAATGTTTACGAATAAAAAATAGTAAGCAAACCAATCTCAAATAGCAATGTTTTCGGTTTAATTTTAATAAATAACGTTCGGTTACGAGGATAATATTAATAATGACGTCTTTATCGGAAAGATGTCTATTTCCATCTTAATATTGGACACATTTCGCTCGCTCGTAGTGGCCAAATGTGACGTAATGCGCGTGCTTGAATGATCGTAAAAATATGGAACAGCGGCGAAACAAAACCAACATAATATTATTTGCTCTTTCATTGTGTTTATAAGTTTATAAGGCTTTCATTGTGTTTATAAGGCCTACGAAAAAAAACATTTTTTGAATAAATAGTAGACTATGACAAAAAGAACTTTTATACCACAGCTTTAAGTAAATATTGTATTTAATTATTTGAACCTTTGATGGCCTGATAAAAAATAATGTACTGGTAATTATTGAACATACCAGTAGTGATGGACGCTGTCCACGTTAGCCAATCGTTCAAGGTTGCGTTCGAGTAGTAGAGACTAAACTCGTATTTGGTACCCGGAAGACCATCTGAGAATTGTATGACGTCACCGATGTTTCTCGCCAGGATTGTGGTGTTGGGAGGCGGCATCCCGTGGGGAGGATTGTAGTCCAGCCTGTAGGAAGAACCGTCTTGGCCGAGATTGCCCGGTATCTCGATCACCAGGTCTGCCGAATTGCATGGTTGAAACTGTAAAAAAATATAATAAATATTTAATATTTTTCGATTTCAATTCCTATCCGTTAGTTAAAACTAACAACATGTTTGTGTGATAACAGTTCTGAGCTTATTAATGATATTAGCATGTGTAAAAAAATATACTAATCTATACTATTAATAATCTAATACGTACTGTTTGAATTCTGACACCCTGGTATTTTAAATCCAGCAACAACCAATAATGATGAAAATTATCACTGGTATAAATAACCGATGATATAATTTCCGATTATTAAACCTCAAACTGTGAGCATCAGTAACTTCAAACTAATAAGAGAAGGAAATGTTTGCGTTTTGAACCGTTCCTATGAACGGTTCATGAAGCCATTAAGCCCGTTAAAGCTTAGCCATTAAGCTTAGTGGCTTCATGCTGTTTCAAACTCAATTTATTGGCGGAGTTATTATTATTATTTTTTTAATAAGATATTCAACGAATTAAAAATTATTAAAAACCTTAAATATTTACCTCAAAACGTATGAGTTAGATTTAAAACTAATTACTTGAGTATTTGGTAGCAAAATCGAGGAAGATTTTCATGGTGGTGGTGAACTGTGACACCTGTTTAAGAGGGGCATAATATCCCATGGTTGATGGTATAAAAATGACATGTTTTAAATACCTACGTATTAAATTAAAAAAATATATACATCAACTTAAGCTTTAAAATGATTTGTATTTGTTAAAATAGTTATGTTGACAATATTTAAAAAAATATACGTATATATATTTAAAGTTGGAGATAGCCAAGCTAAAAAATGATGCCTTTTTTGCTAAACGTCAATTGACGTTTTTTTGTAAGCATAGAAACCTAAATTTACCCGACTTAAAACGGAGATTAAAATTTTTACTATAAAGTACCTATAGCTATCTCCGATTATAATCGGAGATTGCCGTTATTGTTATGAAATGAATATTTTGTACTCATTTTTTATGGGACATAACCACAAGAGTATGAAGTAAGTGCTGAAAGCAGTAAGAAATTTGTCATACCATGGGAAGTGATACCTCGTATCTATTGTATAAAACGGAAAAATACCTAAGATGAAATAAGAAATAGAAATAACGTTAAAATTTAATAATAATGTTTCAATATACGTACATTCATGGAAAATATAATAAGCGTGAAGGTTTATGTTAGAATGTTGAGATAGATGGTAGAAAAATGCAGATAATTTAATAATTATAGCTGTCAGTCGTGGAAGTGAAAATTGTTTCCAGCAAGGAGTAACTTTAATATTTTAAATACCACATAAAATGCATTCTTATTCGTTTAATTCCTAGATACTAGATATTATAATTATCTCAGAGGAAAAAAATACACCTATCCGAGAGATAACGGTTTCTATTAAATAAAAAAAATATATATAGGAGCAACGTATGCGAAAGTATTGAAAATGCTCAATAATTTAACTGTAACTTTTCGCCGTGGTATTTCCAACCATAATGTTATTTCGTATTAACAAACATTTCCACGACAATAAGACTTTCGACAGCTAAAACTTCACGTTTGCAATTCGGGTCAGCGCGGAACAAAGCTCTGGAAATGAGCAATTTCCAAAAGCAATAATGGCACGTTTGCATATTGTTCAGTCATTCAGGTTAGATTATTTAGCTATATGATTATAAACGAAATCAATGCGATGATTATTCGAAAAGGTCTCGAATCGAACCTTTATCTAAGGATAAACAAATAAGTCAAGTGGAATATTCCACTGATAAAAATACATTTTATTACGCCGGTAAACCGAATTCGCCAAGCAAAAAAAAACTGACTTCACGCGCCGGGGACCAAAGTCAATTATTAAAAACAAAACCGGTCAAGTTGTATTTTTTCCACGATTAGGTAACATGTTTACTTTTAATAAGTATTTAATACCCCCCCCCCCCCACCCTCCCCGGGGCCACGACCGCATTTGAAGATAATCACTTTCCGAAAAATAAGTTCCGAAAATGTTCACTGACTCCCGGGCTAGTATATGCTATGAGTCACTCTCCGGTAAGCTCTCGACCAGTTATAAATACCGGTCAGACACACTTAATATGTAAATTAAAATAAAATAAAGCGAATAAATAATGCAGCCTCTTATATAAATATTTTACGAATCGGCACCGATTAGTCTAGGACAATTTGTGTTTATAAAAAAAGTGTGCCGGTGGCATGATGCAATACAATCGGTGGGCATATTAAAACTTTTCCAAATCGAATACACATAACTTATGCAACGGCTTATTTGGTAGCGCAGCATTTTTTAAACACGAACGGCCTGATGCATAGTCGCGTTAGTTCGGTGCTATAGATTCTGTGGCTAAGTGACAGCGCACGGTAAGGTCACTTACTTTTAAGCTTAGTAGCGCATTACCACTTCTATACATAAGGCCGAAAATCGTTCCGGAACTGTTTAATTGGCGTTATTCTCCCGCTGATATGATTATATACGCAAAAAAGTGATAAAATACTAAAGTATGCATAGTTTATAATTAAAATAGCACAATGATCATTTTTTCTGATTTGGCCATTAGTATTATTTTTTTTAATGTAAACGTACCATCCATACACATTTACTCGTAGGTAATTATTTATTTTCAATGCACAAAAATACTTACAGCTAAACATACATTATTATTAAAACGGTACATTTTTTTTTAAATATAGCCAATAAAAATATTTTTCCTATTAGGTACATTTCAAAGAAAAACAATATTGTTTATATTTTGATCTAAGGTGTGCTTGTTACATGTTTGTGTGAATGTTAAGTAATTGTAGATAGGATATGTAAGATTTTCATTATTTTCAGTAAAAAATAATCTTACATTAATCGTAGTAATCGTACTTAAATTTACTAACATGAAAATAGAATGATAATTTTGCAGTTGTGTTATTAAACCCAAACTATTGAGGGTATTAAAACCTTGGCAGGGGCCTCAGGGGGTGAGTTACGCTACTGGGTCCCTCCCTTATGGGAGTCAATGCTATTTGTAGTGTAGAAAAAGTTGTTAAGCTATGAAATGTCACATTTTATGTCAATCATGTCATTTATTGAATGTTTATTACTTAATTAATCATTTCGAGTTCAAGCATTATCAAAGAAACAATTAGCTTCAGGTTTGTAGGCAATACATTAAAAAACTTTAAATCTAAGAAACAATACGATTTTTTAAATTATATTATTTTATTTTACCATTATTATTTATGTTTTACCAATTTTATTTATAATGAGAGTAAATATTATGTTGATGGATACTTCTACTCTCGGTTTTTTTTTCCGTATTTAAGAAAAAAAATGTGGAATATTGGTCGATAGGTTGTTTATTTTTCACAAACTGATTGTAAATCATTTTGCAAAGCGATGTCATCATCAGAGCTGTTGATTTTCTTTCCTAAACTGATCTAAAATGATTCTCTCACATCGAGGAATTCGCATCATTAAGCGCATCGGCTTTCTACGACACATGCCGCCGGCGAGTTTCGCATAATGCACCACTAAATCAACCCGGCCATCAAACGTTTTTATGGCACATTGTCTTGTCGCATTTAGTTCCGCAGTTGCGTTTGGTGTTTCGATTTTGCCACACCGGCGACATTTCGAAAGGCTCGAAAAACAAAAACTTTAATTGAATCCAAAGGAGATTACTATAATTATATTTGTGTTTGGCTTAGTTACTGGTTTTACGCGTGAAAACATTTTTTAAGACGCCCAGGCAACCTAACCTAACCTGAAACCGGATGCCTCGATTTCTCCGATTTGGAATGGCTCAAGAGTAGCCAAGCAGATCCTCAATCCACGATTGTGTGTAACGGAAAGGACTATATATCGTGTGCATAGCCGATAGGCCGTAATTGGATGCTGATAAGCAGTCATCCTCTAATTTTGTCAACGAAACCCTGTCATCCTTTTTTGTACCACCCTGTACCTTATTAGCATAGAACAAGTAGCGTCGATTTAAACGGAGTAAATATAAGTACATTTGAGTGCAGAACCACGATCTCTTGGTGATTCACGTTGGTTACGCTGAATCGTAGAAAGTTTTGAAAGGCCAATCGATGAAAACCAGAAGACTTTTTTTTTATCTATTTTTAGACATGCGGGTTAGGATCTGCATTTAAAAGATTTACACTTTACAATAATTAAAATATAGCGATATTCACCAACGATATTTTATCGTAACGTTTTGCATTTCTTAAATAGCAATATGAAGATATATAAAAATAACAAACTAATTTGATAAGAATGATTCAGGAAAGACATCATTACAAATAATCTACAGAATACTCGTCATGAAACATTTCGAACATAAAGAATACAACGCATGGTCAAATGTTATTTGCCACGGAAAATATACGCACTTGTGTATCTGTATAGACATCGCAGATAACCATGCAAAGTTTTTATTACAAATTCAATATATTTTCTTTGCACACAAGGTCTTTGAGTTGAAATAAGAATGACTATGACACCCTGTAGCATATATCAACTGCTTCTATAAATGGTTTAGTAGTAGTAAATTATTTAACCAGTACCTGACGTCTTATAGCTAGGTCCTACAGGCTAACGCCCACCCGCCTACTCGCGCCTGTGATACCCACTTGTGATGGGTTGCTTCATTTCCTATCTCCATTTGTGCCTGCGGCACTTTTAGCTTATTCGATATGCGTTTTGGATGGTCATAAAGGCGACAGTGGGACTGTGGACATTATTTAGATCTGAGTAGAATGGTATCATGACATTCTTCCTAAATTCATGATAAATTTAACATTTTTTTTTTATTAAATAGCATTTTAATTTTTTTTTTTTTTAAATTTTATGTTATGTCCGTGTTTTAGAACAACACGGACATAACATTTCAATGTAATAATAATTATAATGTTACGTTACCAGTAATAAATAATAAGTTCCCCAATTGCCGTGCTGTCATATTTTTGATATTTGAGCGTTCTATCGCGATGTCAATGTTTCATTAATCAGCACTAAAAATTTGTTTAATGCTATATTTATCTATATTATTTGACCAGCTATATTGCTATATTTATTTATATCTATATTATTATTTATCTATATTCATTTTTTTATTTGTAGAAACATCTGATGTGTCTCACAAAGTTGTATATTGGTTTTAGCTATGCTGTTACATCTCTATTATTATGTACTCTTATCATATGTTCACAACTCAAGGTCATTGATAACCTGATAATGATTGATGCTGCTAAATATTGATAGGAATGAAACCGTTTCCGTAAAACAGCCCACTTGCACGAAGAGCTTCTTACTACACAGCAGGTAAAAGCGAGCCAGCGACTATTGGCATGTTGTAATTCCACGTTGTCTGCATACAAATTAAACAATGCTAAACTTCTTGTAGGTTAATGCTGTACAAAGGAAATTCGTTCAAGCCGAAATGTCATTCCTAAGAATTAAGTTTTGTACAATATTTATTTATTTGAAGTAGTATAAACTGCGATTTAAAAGTAAATGAACCGACGTTCATTTACTTTTCACAATAAAATATTATTTAAAAGTGCGTAAGACACGAGATAGAGCATAATGTGAATAATAGAGGACGGATGTGTGGGTAACTACGGCGGATATTATCGAGACTTGTAGTAGTAAAATAAATAAATCTTCAATACAATTAACAGCCACAATACGCGAAAAAAAAATGCTAATCTAATATATAAAAGACAGTATACATAGTCACAAAATGATTTTTTTTATAAATAATATATGTGCCCTATTCAACTAGGCGAAATGTGCCTGTACTAAAGTCAGGGGAGATGGTAGTAATGAAGCGTTAAAAATGGTATGACCATGTGCGGATTCGAACCTGCGACCTTCGGGTCAATAGTCCAACGCCTTAACCATGATCTCATATTTAAATTCATAAACGTCAACATCAATTTTCTGCCATATGCATCAATGTGCATTATCGAGCAGATTACGCGATTTAATTTATTCTTTAACAGATTAAAATTTTAAGAACTACAATAGTATAAAACCTTTGATAGATTCGGCGCGTTCAGTAATTTCAAACGAAACAGTGAAAAGAAAAAAAAATACATAAAATATTACATATTACAAAAACTAAATTAAAAAAATTGCGTTTATATTTTTACGTGCATCAATATTTACGATTATTCAGTCAGTATAAAGTAATAATAAAATGATCAACCTGCAAGTGTTTTAAACATATAATACTTGGTTTTTTGGCTAAGTGGACTAATTCTACGGTTCAGTTAAATACTATACTTATTATATTAAAGGTAGGCAGTTCAGACTTCGTGCCGTGTTATGAAATCAAAAGCGAAATCTATTGTCTCCACGTATCAAGTAAAATATTTACATACAAAAGACGTCCATATTGAGCACCACAAAAGATTAGTCGCGAAGAACGTGACAAATCTTCCAAACGGACAATAGTGGCTGGAAACGTCAGAAACGCTACCTTATATATTATACAAAGTATGACTTCGTCACGGGGATGGCGGCCACCCCACTTGAAATATCCGTTCGACCACCGAAACTACTTTCGTTGGAGTACCTTGTATACGAGTATATATAAGTTCTGTTTCTTAATAAATCTACTACATAATTTTAGATCCAACATATGTATTTTTTAATATAATATACACCATATTCCAAGACCATTTCCGATAAAAAAAAAACAGCTAATTGACTCGAAATGACTGAAATGCGATTTTTAGTGTTATTTGCTAAGGAACTATATTAAAATTCATCGTGGTTACCGATGAGAAAAAATGTAAACTTTACTAGAACATATTTAAAAAAATCATATAATAAGTGCTCAGCTGTCGCCGTACGCCGTAACGGTTTCAAGGCCATTACCGATCGGCGCAGCACCGAAATTCGCACGCTGATCGAAGTGTTGACACAATGTTGAAATATATAATAAATTTGGGGATTTAGGGATACTTTTATATAACTTCCTACTCATAATAGGTTACACAAGTCTTCGGGAATGGTCTTGTGACACCCTGGTGTTGTATAGCTCGCAGGCTCACTAGGTAACGCTTGTGGTTCAATTAGACGTGTTGTTACAATAAGAAAACTTTTTGGGGTCCGGGTTGCTTGCTAACACGGGTACGTACCTCTTTCATTTTTATTTACCTTTCACCAGGAAATTTCCCGTCTTCGTACCCAGGAAGAGCAGAAGATGCCCCGAGACTAACAACCACACAACTGGCACCTCTCCCGTACCATAACGCAATGGCTGCTCCACCGAATGATGGGTCAGTCCCTACCATAGGTAAAAAGCCAGCCTAAGAAGTGATAAAAAAAATCCAATCCAATCCAATCCAAGAGAGGACTGTTTTGGTCGTAAAAGGTGAAACGGAGGACCAGTCGCATCCAGTCCAGGTGTACACATGGTTTTAAGTTTTTTGGAGCATGTCGTGGTGGACTAATGCACCCGTAGGCGCAGTGCGTCTTCATCGGGTCATTTCCCACAGCGTTTGTGTGGGGACTGATCGTGGGAATCCGCCGGATGATTTGAGTGTCATAGTGTATTGTCGTTCGATTGGTAGGAGGTTTGTCCTGCTGATTCGAGGAAGGAGTAGCACTACTCCGTAGTCGAGTATGGATAGTAATTTTGTTTGATGCTGGCTTTTGAGTAGTATCGAGATCACAGGGAAAGCGTTTTTTTTATTCTAGTACGGTTTCCTTGATTTTTACCGTGGGATTGATTATGACTTCTTCGGTTTCGTGCGTTGCGCGGATTTTTTGTACTTAATATTATTCACTCAGTTTTCTCAACATTGCACTGAAGGCAGTTATGTCTACTCGATCTTCTTTAATAAATTATAATCTTAAAATATGTAATTGCATTGAATCATCACATAAAAACTGGTTACACAAAACGACTCAATCATCATTTATGATTGGCGCATCTTTACAAAGTTTGATCTTGATGATCAAATCTTTCGTCTTCTTCTGCTTGGCTCTGGCAAATTTATAAAATTAATTTTAAATCCGTTAATAAATACTACTTCGGGCAGATTAGCATTTATTAGCCATTCGTTATTTTTGTTGAACCGCTGTGCTGGGTTAACGACTTTAGAAAATGAGTCATTGGCAGCAAAGCAGGTGGTTCATTGACTACATTTTTATTTTACACTAATCTCGTATAAGTATTTAAGCTGTATGAAAATAACAAAAATTGCAACATTGAAAAAACAACAGGTAGTTAATGAGGACTGTCGACAAGAGTGAAAACTTTAAACAAATTAAACTGTTTCCGCCCAGGATCGAACCGGGGGCCGCACCCCCCCCCCCCAGGACAGGAATATGGTACATTAGCACGTCGTGACGTAAATTTTCCCCATCCAAAATTCGCTTGACCGTTGCCTATAGAAGTTTAGATTATTTCATATTAGCAAAAAAGTCAATGTTATTAATATATATCATCACATTGTGTAATTCTGACACTTTATTTTTACCTGATTTTCTATGAACTAACCTTGAATTAAGTTTATGGAACGACTGGTTGCAAACTAATACAAACGGTCAATCGACCTTCTTTCGAATGTGATTATATTGCAATTACATTTATATTTATAAAATTTGCACGTGCAGCAGAGCGAGAAATCAACAAAGCGGATAATGAAAATTGAAAAAAAAATTATGTAGTAACGCAATATTATGACTTTTGATTTACTAACAGCATAAGGCATTATGGTATTTTGAAAACATGGATACTATATACACAAAATATCATGTTTCAAAAATCCCTTTCGGCACGCCGGAGGGCGGAGGTAGATTTCCCTGGATCAAAGTAGGAGATAGGCAAACTCCAATTGTGCGAACCAATATTCGACCAGCCTTATTGGAAATTGTTTCCGACAAATTGTGTAGTATGTAAGGGCCATATTAAAGGACATACAAACAAAAAACATGCTTATTTGCAAACAAACACTTACCACTGCCTAATTTTTCAGTTCAGTTCAGTTCAATGCCGTCATCAACGGCGTTTATTTCAACATAGTTATTTTATTACAATCAAAATGAGCAAGGACCCATTAGTCAGAGACTGTCGACAGGTCCTTTTAATAAGTTTCTTAACTAATAATACATAATTAAAAGGTATAAATAAGTACATGAATTGTTGGACAAGGTAGATTTGGCATAACAAGAATGGTACATTAATAACAAAAACAGAACAGTAGAAATAATATAAAACCTAACATGACACATAGCACAGATGTTATTTTCAACTTTTTATTTTAGTAGTACATATTCTATCCTAATAATTATTTTAAATGTGTTTCTAAGAGGTATTTTTTAAATTTACTTTTAAATAGTGCTAACGTAGCACTCTCTTTAATATCGCCAGGCAATTTATTGTATAAAGTGGGGACCGCCACGCATGATTGCCGCTTGCCATATAAGTTCTTAAATTTAGGGACAGAAAGCATTTTTTTTCTTACTTGTCTTGTTTTATGCTCGTGTTTTACCGGGATTTTAAGAGCACTATCAGCATGGTAATAAAGGGCAATTTTGTATTTCCACAATGAGAAAACAGACAACAGGTTAGAGTGTCTAAAGATATTTTTATAGTTTTCCCGGATGCGATTTTTTGTTTCCCAGCGATTGTTCCCCGTGTGGTCGATGTCCATCGATGTGTTCCCAGCGATTGTTTGTTTGTTTGTTTTGTTTTAAAATCATTTTGCATTCTAATTTGAGGTCGATTTATCTAAAACCACATAGTCAATGATAAAACGCTGCATGCGGCCTCTAGATTTACGGCCTCGTAGTTAGTTGGTCGGTGCGTTAAATTGAATCAGATGGTGTGTTTATATTTCTCTAGCATCCGAAGAACGTGTTTCCATGACAACTTGACCGTTCCAAGCAAGCAGCAAGCAGTTCCAAAATATTTCCGTGTTCCATAAAATAGAATTTGACAATATTAGAATGAAGGCAAGTTTTGGTGCGTTTAAAAATAAAAGGTTAACACCAATGACGTCAATTAGCAACAATGTGGTCAAATATTAACAGTTTAGTTCGGTAGCGTCAACTGTTGAATCGTCAGGGTTATCGCAAAATTTAAAATTAAATTACTATAACTTTTATACAGTATAAATTAATATACCTTGAAAATTTAAACAATTAAGTACTAGAGTTGTCGCAACTATGTCAAAACAGGATGGCAACCTCCCATCGCACAACGGCAAATATTTGTCTAAGATTTTTTTTTCATTCGTATGGCTCGTGTTGTCTTGAAGGCGCTATTGGGCGCAGTTTCGACTGCCTTATTGTTGTTTTCATGATGCGAGGCCGTTAATTACAGGTAAACAACATCTCGCAAGTCTGTGTATGAATGAGTGTTTTTTGTTTGTGTATGTCTTGACAGTCTTGAGAAAAGCGCCGTTGAATATTCTTAACGTCGAAAAATGATCTGGACGGATTCGACCTACTGGGGATTCGAACACGGGACCTCTGGATTTAGAAGCAGGCGCTTATACCATTGCACCACCAGGAAGTCGTTTGTTTAAGTTGATTCAGATAATCTAAAACGCTCAGAACAAAGAAGTATAATATTTGGGATCATCTCGCTGCAGGTTGGGGAGTATTAATTAATACCATATGAAACTATATTTAACACGTAAAAACATATGTTGATAGTGCATAGGCCAATAAATTTAATGTCTATCTAATCTTGCATGCATATTTTTACAATGTTGATTTCAAAATAAGTATATAAATACAAAAGGTAAATATTTACTCACAAATTCATAGTTATTATTTTATTGCATATAATAGTTTTAACACAGACTAATTAGTCATTATTTTGTCTTGAAATTAAAACATTTACAGTAAATTTTAAGCCTATCCTTAGTACAGGATACAGGATACTTAATACACTACCTAGTTAGATAGACTTTGTGAATACACATCTTTTGTTAAACGTTAATACCAATAAATTATTATTAATATACCATCTTGTTCTGATGATGATAAACGGAGCTTTCTATGTTCTTTCTGGTTAACTAAGTTTCAGCGTATTATAGGTACAATTTGAGTACTAAGAATAACCTTATTAGTTTAAGTATAATTTTTTTCCCACAGTAATAAAACATTTTTTTTAGAATTTACTAACAAAAAGCGTGTAACAAACAAAGTACTTGCGTACTTGTGTTGAACAAAGTATTTTGCTATAACTTTCCATTGATTACTATATTCTATGTGTACTATATTTTTCTTATTTATTTTTCACGTGAATCAATTCGAATTAAATTTATTTAGGTATATTTTTGTTAAAATCTCTTTTCTTTTGACAGCCCTGTCAGACAGGCAGGTAGATAGAGATTAAGTGTTGATTTAGCAGCATTTCGACGTGCGGGCTGCGGGCACGACGAGCTGGTAAGGTTTGCGAAAACAGTCAGAAACATCTAGGTATTCCACAATCTCGAACGGAGCGGAATCCGTGTCAGATTAGTCACGAGAAAGATTTTGCGCATAGCAATTCATCGCCAATACCTAATCGCCGAAATGAAATGTGACACAATATAGCGGATTCATTTCACCGTTTTGCAAGAGGACGTCAGTTCATTTTTGTTGTGTAAACATTTATAACGGGATCTCTAGGATATACGGGTGAAATGATTTGCTGTATTTTGGTGACTTTGACGCATGTAATAGTACACTTCTTTCTGTGACGCTCGTGACGTCGATAACATCGTATCTACGCGATGTGAGATTTGCTCGCACCTATGTGGAACTACTTACTCGTATACCTCTAGATATAATAATAGATTGATACACTTACCTATATGGTAAGTTTAGTTTTAAACCACTAGAGAGTGCTTTGATTTGGGACAAGCGACCGATTTCACTGTGACAAGTAAACTATTTAATGACAAAGTAATTACATACTTCAATTATCACAAACTCAAAATTAATCGAAGATTTCGATTAATATAAATCGATAAAATTCCTAAGAACATGCATAATGGTTCATTTTCAATGCTAAGTCAAATGTTTATATGATGAAGCATGCTATGAACGGATTCGAACTCAACCACTAGACCGAGCTAAGAAAACTGCACTTTTTTCGTTGTGTTGTTTCATTTATATTAAATTTGAAATTAAAACGTACCTATAACGTGCAGATAGTCAGAAGATCAGTGTTAAAAAATCATAAAAAATCTTTTATGCTAGTACGTAGCAGTAATATTACAGAGGTGTTTAATTTTTACACAAATTCACTAATCCGTTCCTACCAGTTCATACCATTACCGCATTGTGCAATTGAGCAAACAGGGAGACAAGGAACAACCATCACTTTCATCCAAGAGAGCAAAGCAATATTCTATGCATTTTGGAGGAAATTGCTGTTGGAGGAAAATTAAATACTTTTAGGCTGTTTTCCCTTGTTAGCAGTTAAAGAGTTCACGCAATCTATAATCGAACGGCGTTTTCATAACAGTGCTGTCTCGGACAGTAAGCATGGCATTAGCCATTAAACGATATCATTTACTGATCTGCGGGTCTAGTCTGAAGCCGACTCGCCGTTGAATCGCTATTTAGTGCATTATTGCTTTAGGCAAAATTCAAACCGACAGCGTGCGATCGGCGAGTCAGCTTTAGACTAGACCCACTGGCTCGCTGTGCTGGCACCGTGTATACACGACGATGATAAATAATAGTGGACATTTTAGGGACAGCGAAATTATATTTATACAGCAATACTAAAAGATATGTATCATTTAAGAGTTGCTAAATATTTTCATTTTGCGAAACTGGAAAAAACTGACGTGACTTAAAATGTTGTTTAGAGGTGGGCTCTATAATGAATCCGCAGAAAACATGACCCTCGATAGTTGTTTTCAATAATGAACTTGTTTTAGCCGGTTTTGACGGATCCCGCACCTAGGCAAAGGCATCCATGTCTCCGGTACTTACCTATGGGCTCCTCACGCGCAACAGCGGATGGCCTGCCCAATGAAGAATACTCCTTAGAAACGTTGCATACGTGGCCCGATTTCATACTTTTATTCTCATATCAAATCATCAAAAATGGTAGGTAGAAAGGATCCGTAAAATGAAAAAATATATATTGAGATTATAACACTCGTATTTTTAGCGTTAGTTTCAAAAAAAAAATAATCAGAATACATTTTTCCAAATAAGCTTTAAAATAAATTTAAAAAAAAGAGGTTAGTGATGACTACGGAATGAGTTTCCTGTTTATGTTTTGTAAAAGTAAGGTCACTTTTCTGATTCAGGTATTCTGCCGAAACCGTTTATTAGTCAGAGATATAATTGTAAAAAGTATACAGCATTTGTCCAAAAGCATGAAAACTTCTCTGGCAAAGTGTATTAGGTGTACAAGCGTGATGATTCATTTTTGGGGAAATATTTTAATTTATTTTCTAAAAAAATTTGTTGATTTAAATAACACAATTCGAAAGAATTTAGCCGGTTATACCCGTAATACATGTTGCGAGCTCTATAATTAAAAAGGTACCTGGCATCTTCTTCGATACAATAGGATGTCTTGTTTCACAATTGATCGCATACGATTTACACATTTTCATGATGTCTCGGATGTGTCACATGGCCGATATACGACAGAATAAATAATAGTTAAACGTAACTAACGGAATTTGCCAGATACGCCCCTAAACATTCAATACTTTGTCATCGAAGCCGACGATGACATACAAAAGTCCAATTTTTTATCATTAATCTGCAAAATACTCGTCCGAAAAAAGAGCTTTGCACACCCCATTGCCAGTCTTCTATTTTTAGTGAGTTTTAAAATAATGCAAAATGTTTTCACATTATTGTACCAAGACCGTATCCAATAACCTGACTTTGTGATTTCAGTACAAACCAATAAGTATTATCCTAACAGTAAAATTACTCTCCGAACAGTCGGAAATGAACGAGTCACGCAAGTGCTGTCTCTGCTGATTAGCACAAATAGCAGCATATCAGTGGATTTTAACCGAAAAAAAAATACGCCATCAAGTCATGTCTTTAAAGGCTTTCAGTCAGACAGAATGAAACCTTATATGGCAGGCTAGCAAGTATCTCGTTTCTCTGTTTCGGTACAGCCCGACAGCCTCATAGGCGTGCAGAGCAATCTCCGTACACTTGAATTTGTCGCCGGTAATTATCACGATTCTTTGCGTGCAAGCGTCTGTCTCGTTCGCCCCCACCCCACCCCCTGCTTTTCAGAAAGCAGACACTCTTTTATTTAGGGGTCTGGCGGAGTCTGCGTTTTTGTTTACGAGCGTCTATGCCGCCCAAGGCCCTTTAGATTTCGCAATGACACCTGCGAGTGAGTTTCCAGCATATCTCTAGTCTCTGGCGCAATCGCGGCTCGCTTTCTGGTTGTTTGACGGTATAGTATGGGCGCTAGCAACGTTAGATAATTTAGTTATTTTTAAATTCTACAAGACAGCGCCCGTCCTAAGGTAGGTTAGGATTTAAAATGCACTGAAATTATTAAAATTTGAATACAGAATAAAAAATAAAATGTCTAGTCTGTGTAAACCTATTAAAACATATTGTGTAAACGTATAAGATAGAAAATGTAAAAATACAAGAATAAATATTAAAAGGAATAAATAACTATTAAAATATTTAGAATGATTCAGTTTGTTTGCTACCTAGCTCAAACCTTACCGCATACGTATACTTAATTAAATTTTTAAAATAAATAAAGATTGCTACTCGGGAATATCAGAAAATGAACAAGCAGAAACTAATATTTATGTATGGATTTATAATGTAGGTGGTATATTTATTTAATTTTAAAAAAAATCTACAGATTTACATGGTAATTTACATTAACATACGAAGAGAGAAAAAAAACTTAATACTACATAAATCTAAACACAGATTCCTACATTGTGCTACTTAGATGATAATATAATTAAAAACATCGTCTAAATAAAACATTTAGAAATGAAACTGAAGAAAAAAAAGAAGTGTAAAACAAGTACTTAATTATGAATAATATTTACATTTTTCAGAGTTATTAATAATATAAAGATAACTTTTTTTAAATTGAAATTTACTTAGTCTTAGTTTTAACCATAAAGTTAATTTTGGCGTAAATTTAGTTTAGGCATAGGTTTCAATTTTAGGTTATTCCATAAATATAGATTAGAATAGAGTAGTTTCTATTATTATTAATATTTGACTAGTGTGAAATTACCATGGTATTCGGCACAAAGAAAACTAGCCGAGGTCATGACAGTTTATCATTCGGCGTAAAAAACAAAGGAAATTGGCGTTTCCTCATGATTTCATTTTTAAATTACGATGTCATCTGTGTTAGTACAACGTACTTGCCTCTAATTCGGTTCGCTATTTCGACACAGCAAATAATACAAATCTGTGTTGATTTAACCAACCTTACGGTCGATATCACAAGCAAGTATTGTATTTATGATCTAATAATGCATAGAAATTATTTTAGATTCATTTTTGTAAATAAAGTTTTTATCATTATTTTATAGAATTTTGTCAAAGTACTTATGTGATAGCCACTGTCTAAATAATAGAGCGGCATGCGCACGCCCCTACAGTATGATAAAATAGGGTCACTTTTGAGTCTGCAGGCTGTCCCAGTACGACTGTGCTTCTCAAATAGTGGATTCATGAACAAAGATCTTCGTTTGTATGGGATAAAATTGAATATCACAGGGTTTTTTTTAAATATATAATAGGATTCTAGTATACAGGTTACTCGGACAGGTCCCAGTCAACGGATTGATTCTATAACTTAATATGGAAAAAAAAACATTATAAGAGGAAGAGTAGGTACGAATACTTTGTTTCGGAGTTAGTTATTTAAAAAAAAATTATGACATTGAATCTTCTTTAATTTTGTAATTTGTTGCTGCCACATTCACCCCTTCCCTCCCTCCTTTTACCATATGATTTTACTGGAAACACGTTCATAAGTCTGCTAAAATTATCGTTTATTAATAATAAAAATATAAAGCGGTTTAGATGTTTCTTATGATTATAAAAAATATGATTATCTCTTAACGACGCGTGCGGTTGATTTTATGTAACTGGCCCGCGTATGTTGGTTGCTACGGGTAATTAAGTAACTCTACCTCAACCTCGAAAGTAAAAGCGAGTTTACTCGTCCATATTTGCCCAGTAATTAATAGCGATAAATCTTCTAAACATATTAGTGCTTTTTACTAGGCTGTTTTTTTAGGCTGTTTTGAAAATAACAGAAAGGCTACTTACTAATGCCTAAATACTAACATAACGTGGAGGGACCTGAAGGCAGAATGGTTACATTATTAAATACTTTGCCTTCTGAGATTGATTCTTTGGACGTATATAAATAGATATGATGCTTATGCAAAAGGAAATGTATGGTAATCTCTAATGTTGTGTACGGATTAAATAAATATTGGCCCCTGAAAACTTGTCTTCCGCAAACCGAGTACACACGCTCAGTTAAAAGCGAAGTCTTGTCCGACTGAATGCCTATTGCCTGGTAGTGCGACACTCTTTTAGGGCGACTCTTTGCCGGAGGACTTCCGGGAGCGCTCTGCATTCGGGGAGTGTCGTCTGGGGATGTACAGTCAAATCCAAAAGAGTCACACACCTCACCGAAGGCGACGGCGCGAACGGTCTTTTGCGCGCGCAGCTATCACCCACCACACGAGTCCGACTTTGTTAATTTGTATATTATGCACAAAACCCTAGCCCATTTAAACTAACACCTCTCCCATCAGTACATATTAGTTATCTCAATAAAAACATTTCATTCGAGACTTTCCTAATTTTAAATGTCGAGAAAGGAAAAAAACGTTAAAAATAGCATAAATTAAAATTATAATACGTAATTAATATAAGATAGTGTTGCAAATGTATAGTTTAGGATTTTGACGCAAGCTACGGGACTTCTTAGTTAACCTACAATTTTAATATTAATATATACGATAAATAAAGTAAATAACCTATAGATAACTATATATAAGTAAATGTTACGTTGTTTTTTTGTCTTCGTATAAAATAAGAAAGGTTTAAGAATCTTTCTTATTTAATTGATAACATTTTGATGCTATTTCCATTCTAAAATATTATTAATGCTGGCATATATTTTTATTGATGTTGTTAAGTAAATCTGCACAAATACAAATACTTGTAGACTGTACTCGTACAAACTTAAAGGTAATAAATATTAGATAGGCCTAAGGGTAAACAGAAGAGTCCATAGAAGTGCTAAATTAAATGTGATTATGGCGAAAGAAGACTGAATGGTTAGACATTGACTTTTAGCTTCTATACATACATCCATGATAAGAAGCTAGCATCCCAGTTCTTTCTTCGTCTGTCGTTTAGATCGCATCGGAGTCAACATTTTTTTAGTACGAATTAATGAAACATTTACAGTTCGATAGAAAGCCCAAATATCAGATTAGAATTTGAAAAATAAGTCGGAAACTTGAAGATTACTTACGATAATAAGTTCGCCGTTTTATAACGATAATGTGTAAGAAACGGGACGGATTTGAACGAGCGAGCTGAAAGGTGCATTCTTGAAAAACCCAGCGCAGTTCCGCCTCTGAACACGTCCGCACAGCCCCTCAGCTGGGACGTTGACTGGATGGCCGCCCCGGGAATACGCACAGTTCTGATTTTGTATGGGCAAATATGAAGATTTTGCGCCGCGAAATTGTTTATTAAATTAATACTAAATTATTACTCAATGATATTTCAGTAAATAAGAGTAAGAATCTAAAAAAAGTTTAAAAATGTGGTCTTTTCACTAGAAAAGACCACAATTTTCCACGCATTTGATGCACCGTTTTTACTAAAAAACGGTACATCAAAAATATGTCTATTTGGACGAAATTCAAATGTTTACGTTTTTTTTTCTAATATATAGCTACGCATTTAAAAAAATCGGGTGTCATTGAGACCTAGTTTAAGAGTTACTGTTTTATACGATATTTTTTATTTTGTGGTGGTCTTTCCGTAAGTGCATTAAATTTCACTTTGAAATGCCCAAAAATGGACGACCGACCCTTAAGATGTCGAATTGAGAAAATGTTGCACTGTGATAAAAACAACTTCAATTCGATGGTCCCAAAGAAAACATTGTGTTTTCTACTGAACACAATGTTTTGTACTGAACAAATTAGTATTTTGTCTAAGACATAATGTGCGATGGTTTAAATATAAACAGAGAAATGTAAAGTAAGTACGTACGACACATACAAATACTCTTGCTCGCATTTTTATACCATAACTGATTTTGAACTCATCAACTCATCTCTGTATTAATAATGACATGACATGATATAATGAGATGACAGAGAAAAATGATATTGACGTTTATGAATCTAAATATGACACTAAACTTATTTTAGAATCACTGTCAAAAAGCATTTCTGACGGACGGACTGACGGTACATGTCTTACTTTTGTACATTTATTTATTTAGATTTTAATAATATATATATTTTATGTTTTAATTCTAAAGAAATCTAAAGATTTATTAAGTGGCGCACAAGCAGGAAAAGGTTAATAACAGGCTACTATTTCTTTACTAACATAGAGATAATATTAATATCGCCTAAATACCATATTTACAACACAAATGAAATCTAGGTATCTACAGATATTTTTCAATAATTAACACAATATTACACAAAAAAAAAAAATATAACGAGAAAGTCGTCCAGGACCCAACGTACGATAAGTATAGTTACCCACCTAATTAGTACCTTTTAACAGTCAATTCTGGAGAGGTAGTTTTTAGTGGTCATACGCACTCTTAAGATCCGGTTCATTGATCTGTTCGAAACGGGTTCGAAAGACTAGGCATAGTTTGTTTGTAGCCTCGGTTATTATTCGTATGGGTAATTAATACCTTCATAGGCAAACTTATCCATTTGCGGTAAGCATTGAAAAGTTCAATTCAATAAAAAACTAATCGAAAAATAATGTATTTTAACTGATGTTTACGCGCGTGAATTTTGAACCGCTAGAGTAAGTCGATGCACCCTACGTCAAATCGAATTAGCGTCCGGCTGATATTTCAGCTCTAAAATAAAATTTGCTGTTTATCGACGGAATACGCGACGAATCAGCCAGTGTGAGAAAACACATAATTGCTTAAAATCAAAATAAAATGTAATTCTCGCAGTATATAGGTACTTTAAAAGCGTAATACACGTCCGCGGCGTTGCGGCAACCGCTCTTAGCGAAACCAGGCGGCCTTGTCTACTTTACTCACTACTCAACGTGGCCAAGTCGAGAGTAGCCGCAACCTTAATCTAGGCGAAAGGTGCCGAGTGCGTTATGTTAGTGTCAGTGTCACGGAAGTTGCGAAGTCTTCATTCTTCATCTAATCGGCCACTCATACGCTCGGTCACTACATGGATGGAAAACGACCCGAATAAAGGATAAAGATCTGTAAGGACCGGCACTGAGAAAAAATCCTGTAAATTCCTATAGATAAAGTGACAGCTAAACGTTTTGTTGCGACTACATAGTCCGATAAACGAACGCTAAAAAAGGCGGTAACCCAATCATTAATTAACACAGCGAGATATATTCACAGGCACGTGTACTTTCCTATAGTAAATATGTTATGCCACGAATCTAACAAAATTTTTTATCGGAGGTTAGGTATTTTGTCAAAAAACCATTAAAGTACAATAACTTTTTCTGGAAAAATAGGTCGTCGTTAAAAGTTACACATTACGATAAATATATTTCATTTAAATATGGTATTTCCGTAATCCGGCAAAATTTCATATTGGAAGTTAGGTATTTTGTCAAAAACCATTAAAGTACAATAACTTTTCTGGAAAAATAGGTCGTCTTTAAAAGCTACACATTACGATAAATATATTTCATTTAAATATGGTATTTCCAAGACCCAGCAATATTTATAATGGAAGTTAGGTATTTTGTAGTGATACAAGTACGCGCGCACCGTCTGCTGTTGATTGAAGCAAGTTGAGGAGTTTTACGACGCTTATGAGCCGCTTTGTGCTAGGGCAACCAAAAACGCGACGTTACCGTTTCAAGGGGTTAGCGAAGCAAACATGTTCAGCGGCTCCGAGCACATGCCATACTCGCATGTTATCTTGCCGTGAGTGGACGTTACTAGTGGAGTGCAATGGAATCGCGTATTTAAGAGTATTTAAAGGTGTCTCATAATGACGATTGTTTTTGATAATGAGCTTTTAAGGACGACTTATTTTTCCCTAAAAAGTTATTTATTTATTTTTATAAAGTAAACATACAGAGAGTAATCGTAATCATTCTTAAATATTTTATACGCAGGTTGCCAGCACTCGATACTCTCCAATTTCATGTTTACAAAACATGCATGTGGATAAACTTAAGATACATACAAAATTTAATACATTTGAGTTTAATTATTAACATTAGAATTTGAGAAAGAAAATAAAGAAATTAGATAATAACAAGTAGGTGTCATTTAAGAGATATAAAGTAATATAAAATAATTTAAATTTTTCTTCATATATATTAAATATGAAATATGAATTAAATAATATTTTTGTTCTAATTTTGTAGTTATAAATATACGAAAATGTTATTTAAGTGAAGTAAATAATGAAGTCATTTCATAATGATAATTATTATTTTTCTTTGAGGTTATACAATTATTATTCTTTAAACAATGTAATCATGTGATTTTTAATTGAAGCAAAATTGTCATGAAAAATATCACAGTCATTAGCATATTTATTAAAAGAACAAGACATTCTATTTAAAGGTTTTGTATAGTTTATATTATTAGAGAAAGTTGAAATAAGAAATGTGTCGTTACTTCGAGTAGTCCGAGAAGGCACCTTTATGCTTATATTTGAAACGTTGTTCGAACTGTCAAGCAATGCAGTAAATTGTGGAGGCACAAGATATCAGCTATCATCCTACGTTGGTAAAGTGGCATTAATTTGAAAAAATGAAGTCGTTCCTCATAATTATTTAAAGTTTTTTCCATTCCGCGTTTGAAGGACAGCATTCTTGAGATTTTTTTTTGAATTGATTCAATTCGTTGACTATGATTATTGTAACTTTGATTCCAAATTACTGAGCCAAACTCCAATAATGATCTCACTAATGAATACTAAACCATTGTAATTGACTTTAAGTTAAGAAAAGGTTTCATAATTCTAAAAATAAATCCCAAAAGTCTATTGGTTTTTTCACAGACATGTTAACGTGCTTATTAAAAATGTAGCGCTCATCGAAAATGATTCCAAGGTCTCTAATATGATCAACTCTTGCAATATTTATGTCATCTATGGAGTAATCATTCCTCATCACATTTCTATTCCTTGTAAAGTAATAGTAACCCAGTCCCTCAGTTTATTCTGTTCGACTGCATCAATATCAACGTGGGATTCTGGGAAAATCAATACGAACTCCTGCTTACTTCTTGCAATATTGACCGCTCCTGATGTTGTCCCCATTCATTTGGTGGCAGCCAAAGATATTACAATTAAAAAGCATTCAGATTCTTAAACATGTACCATTTTCAGACGGAAGCCATGTAGCGTGTCGCCGGGAGTAAGTAATTATTACAATACCATTTGTTTTATATAATTCATTTAATTAAACCTATCGACAGGTGACAGGTAACAGCTTGCAGTGGCCTGTTAAGGTTCTGGTTAAGATCCTTAGTTGGTTTCGGGTTAACTTCAATAGCTCCGAGAGTCTTTTTTGCGAGAATCCAACTATGAGTTCTTTCGTTATTCAGTTCTTGCCAGTATTTTTGGCTTTGTTTCCAAGCCCAGATTTTTAGCAGTCTGCTGGTAGTGCTTTTAGCTATGCCGCAGGCCAGTTCTGGGCCTATCATAGTCATGATATCACCTTTCTTGGCCAGTTCGTCTGCTTTTTCGTTGCCATCAATGCCTGAGCGACCTAGTACCCATATAAGTGTGACCCTGTTGTGTGTTGCAAGGGTGTTGAGTATTTGTACACAGTTTAGCACTAGCTTTGACTTAATTGGAGTTTTCAGAGCTGCTTGGCTGTCTGAAAGTAAGTAAATGTTTTTATTCTTCTAGGATATCCCAGGTTGATCGATTTCTCGAGTCTGGGTATCGCCCCACATATGCCTGATCCTATATTGTTTCCGTTCTTGGAGCCATCGGTATACCATACAATTACTTCATTTTCGAAGTTGGGTCCTTCATTGTACTTTGGTTCTTTCTGGTATTTCCGTGGTAAATGCTTTGATGAAGTTGTATTCGGTTGTCAGATTGTCTGTGATCATTTCCATTACTGGGTTGAACATTGTTCTTGGGTCTTTTGAGAGTACTCGAGAGCCAATTCTTTGCACCGTTCGACGTGTTTACTCGCAACATATCCGCCATCGCCTCTTTTTCCACTTGTAAGTGGAGCGGTGTCAAGTTTAGCAGGACTTCCAGTGCCGCAGTCGGGGTCAAGAACATGGCTCTGGTTACAATTCTACTGGCTAGTCCTTGTAGACTATTCAGTTTTTTTCCTGCAGGTGTGTAGTAAGGTTTTCGACCACCGAGGTTTGCGAGCTGTTTAGTTTATTTTTATTTTATTTAGTTTATCATTGCTGTTGGTTTTATTGTGTTTTCTAACAGCCACAAGAATTACATCTTTTATAATTCAAAAATTCAAATTCAAATTTTCAAAAATGAGACAACAATATTTCGTGGTCTGGTCGAGGCAACGCGATGACATGATATTATATTGTCCTTATTCAGCTGAACAGATATCCGTGAGCACAGGCTAGTGACTAGTGCAACGACATTTTCGTTTTTGTATTGAGGAACGGCTTGTACCTCCATGTTGCATTTTAAGTTTCATTCTTCCATCGCTTCCAGTCTTTGATCCAATTCGCCCGACTTCTGACGGAGATTTCTATTTTCTGTTTCTAGGGAAGTAATTCTTTCATTATCATTTTCTTGAGCTATTTTCAAGCGATGTTTTAAGGTTATCGATCATGCCTAATTTTGAGGAAATGTCCTTGTTCATCATTTATAACCACCCTTGTGAACAGCCCATTAATGTGCGATAATAGTTCTTCAATGATTGTTGTCTTAAACTTTATCACCAATATATGCTGTAAATCGATCATAATCAGAGGTTGCCTTAAGAATTTGGTTTTGCGACGATTGCTGCAACCGAAAATTCGACCAGGAAGCTTTACCCAGTAGCCCAAAAGGTGCCCATATAGAAATTGATATCCTTGACTTGCAATCCAAACAATGCCATTTGTTTTTAAGGTCACCAGTCATCAAATACATTTTTAGTAATCGAGCTGCAAGCATAATGAATGACACGATGAGCATATTATCACACGATGAGCATATTATCACACGATGAGCATATTATCACACGATGAGCATATTATCTCTTCCTCCAAGGCAAGAGCATCACTGCATTTTTGACACTTCATTTTTTGCACTAGGTATTTATAGTATAACAGATGAACTAGATATTTTACTCGGATTATTTTTTACTTATTATAAGACAATATTATAATATTATACAATTGCACCAATAATATTTTTTTTCTTAGACGAACATGATATCGGGATAGTGCGCCGCTAGTAATTTTCTATTATTCTAGTATTTTATTTTACCTTAATATATAGTTTATAGGTAATTTTACAATGATGTATAATTTATAGGTAAATATTATATAAATAATGTTTATTACTCAATTAACATTTACTCAGTATTTATGTACGTTTGCTGAAACAACTCACGATATTCTCATACACAGTGCAACACCGTTTGGTCGATAGTGACGTCATTCAGCCGCTATTGTACCGCGATTGAAGCGGGCGGTCATCAATGGCGGTGGCTGTCAAAACTGTCGGTAATTTTAACTGTTGAATTCTCACCAAATCGTACTCCGATCAGAACAATAACACAGTAACGATCTGAGATATATGAGATAAGTATGATAACACGGTATCCCCTAAAATTTACACCAAAATTACAAATCATGCTTAAACGTTAGCAGCGGTTCAAAGACATGTTTGCGCTAACAGTGTTGCCAGTGTGATGATGATTGTTATTGTACTTTAAAATGGTTTTTTGACAAAATACCTAACTTCCAATATGAAATTTTGCCGGATTACGGAAATACCATATTTAAATGAAATATATTTATCGTAATGTGTAACTTTTAACGACGACCTATTTTTCCAGAAAAAGTTATTGTACATTAATGGTTTTTTGACAAAATACCTAACCTCCGATAAAAAATTTTGTTGGATTCGTTGCATAACATATTTACTATAGGAAAGTACATGTGCCTGTGAAGCTATCTCGCTGTGTTAATTAATGATTGGGTTAAACCCTTCGTTTATCGGACTAACAGTTCGATTCTGGTTAAAGTATGGTTATGGTTGTGTTTTTATGCACCGACCTCCATCCTGACTTTCCTTTCTTTACCGTCCGGACTCTCTCTTGCCTTGCATGTTAGTTTTAATTAGGCCTTTAAGTGTGTTAGTGTTTTATTCCTGTTCGAGTAAGGCTCGAGAGAGGGAGACAGGGACAGACGCGCGTGTGTTCTCTGACCCGCTCCGTAGCACCCTTCAGGTGCGTCGGAGTTAATATCTTTGTCTTGCGAGGATAGATAGATATAACGACCCCAAGTCGTTGCAACTATCCGGGAATGTGGTGGGTTAAGTCTGGTTCAAGTTATTTGTGCACACAAAAGAATGAGTCTTGTAAACCTAACAGACTATTTAGATTTTAGTAGGCTCAACCAACATTTGGTATGCCTAAACAAACTGCTTTGTAAGCGCTACCGAACTGTTAGTAAACTTAAAGTTAGCAGCATCCTTTTAAGAGGTGATTTTGTTTGATTTTGTTAAAAGCGCGGCTGTGGTGTTCCTGACCTATCCAATTGACCTATATAATACAATATTTGCCGAAACTACCTGTCGTTCACTGCCGTCATTGCATTTGTAGGCACGATTTCGCTTGGAATTAATCGGTTACTGGCTCGTGACACCACGTGGTAGGATATTTTGTTAGGTGACCATACTTTAAAATGTTTTTAGGTGTCTTTCTTTTATCTTTTAAGGCCAGTTTTTTTTATTTATTTACAAACTTGTTGAAAAAAAAGAGAATCACCTTTTAAAAGGATACTGGTGTCTTTAAGTTCAACCCGTATTACTTTGATCACGTGAGAGAAAACAAGTATCATCACCGCTGATAAATAAATTGGCTTACCTTTAAAAACTCCAATATATTCTTCTCACCCCCAAGTTTCTAGATATTTCACCGTCTCGATGTCACACATTTCGTTTGCTAGCGCCGTGAACAAATAACAATATTTGTAAACGAGATATCGTAACACACTGTTTTTGATCATGCTATTGTTGACCTTAAATCCTTAGCTGTAAAAGTGTTGATCGATAGTTGCCGCGGCGTGCGTGCGAGTGATGATTTAAGGGCTCGTCGAAACATAGTATGTCTAAATTTAGTAACTTTTAATTGTCTCTGAAATAGCTGAGAAGATAGGTTTCGCTAAGACTACACTATTATTTAGTCTATTTTTCGGGTAAATCTTATGCTGTATTATCGACCTCGAAACGAAAAATAAAAGTGATCACATTTTCTTATTTAATTTATATTTCAAAAACGATAATCAATTGCAAAAATCTGCCAATAAGTACAAAATAAGTCTTCGGTATACAAAATGCTATTATAATCCACTCGTCTTAATACTTAGTGGTTGAGGAGTGGTACATCACGCAAAATGTGGTTTTTTGCACCATATACAACCCCACGAAGGCTGGTGCCTTTTCCGTAGGTATCTTAGCATACAAATTCAACAATTAAACGTCTCAATATAATGATACATTGTTCTTATGACTAATTAAATTAAATTAAAACACTGCGCGCTGACAGCAAACCCAAGTAATGCTATGTTATCCCTTAGCCACACATCAAGGGGAGAGAGGGGAGTCAACAATGTGTATAACAAACCTTCTATAGACTCTGTCCCACAATGGTTTTCGATAGAAAAATTGGTCTTGCAATTTCCTGTACTATTTGTAAAGAATGTATATCAACATTCATTATGGTTTTAGAGAAATTAATTTCTGTAATTACGAAATTAAAATGAAATGATCATGTCACTCGTGGCTGCGAAGGTTTTGCACCGATCCGTTCGCATCACTCAAGTTGAAGGTCGCGCACAAGTTTTGCGCAATTGAGCGCAATAGCCAGTTTGTTTTGGATTGGCGAAACCAAAAAACTATATACGGTACGTGCTTTCATATCGTAAATTGTTTATTTTTCTGATCTGTAGTTTATTGTGGTGCTTGAGAATGTATTTATTTTATTTGGTGAATAAAGAGTTAGTAACAATACAGTTAGTTAGAATACGGCGATAATAATATGATATTATTGAAATTGCCGTGGTAATGGCAATATTGGCGCATAAATATATGGCTTCACGGTAAACAATTTGAAAGGGAAAAAAAAACATTTGGTAAACATTTTAAAAAATAAAAAGTTTACCAAATTCAGCTAATTAATCTCGCATCGCAGTGCGTTGGACCCTCGCGCACCGAAACAAAGATACAATTTTAAAAAAAGAAGTAATCAAATTTAGCTAATATATTTTACAATTTTTATTTAAAATCGTGAAATTTGGCATCATTTTTGGAAGGTCCATAATTCGAATATAAAAAATTGCATGTCATTTTTTTGCGTTTGCGGTTTTGCATCGGTATTATTATTCGAAAAAATATAAAGTCTCGTGGTTTTTCTTAGAATAACAAACGACACAAATATCGCCGATAAGTGAACAAATTTTGGCGACGGTCATCATAATATATATATATATATATATAGGGTGTCCCAAGGTCAATCCCAATAAAAAACCGCTAATAGGTCCTACGATTCCTAGTGTTATTTGTTAAGAAACTATATCAAAATTCATAATACTTTTAGAAATACAACGTTAAAGTTTCTTTTCTAAATCATGTAAAGCAGCTATTTTTCAATGGCTCCTCCCTCGGATAACTACGTCACTGGGTCACTGGGCCGCGGTCAGTCAAGATCGAGGTTAATGACCTGCCGCGTTATTCGAAACGCCCTATTAGGGCGGAGCTAAATGATTGCTGTCAGATGCCAATGGTCGAACAGAGGTCGGTCTAAGAAGAAGGGGTAACTCCTTACCCCTTCTCTGCGGTTGTAAAAGGGATGCTATTGGTCGACAGATAATATTGATTTATCGATTGATAAGATTTGGTGATGAAAAATTTTCGCATTTTGTTACATAATTTCTTACTCTTAATAGGGAACTTAAACACCCCCTAAAGTTTGTGGGATTGGTCTTGGGACAACCTGTATATGTTTAAAAGAACGATTTGGCAACATTGAATGATGTGAAATGGCGGCATTATACGCTTTTCGTTATTATGCTTTATCAAAAGTTAATTTACTTATATATTATTTAATCTATTAATAAAAGCACTGGGTTACCGTTATTGAATTATAACCATGTGGTTTTATACGAGTGCAGTTCACTCAAACTGCCACTATTAACGTTATTTTTATGAACCACTATTGTTGCTAACCCACGTCTCCCATCTTGTAGAAGCTAAGAGGACACGGATGAAAAGCTAGCCATGTGGCTATTCTTATAAAGAAAATGAGTATAATACACGCGACGCGCAGACGCAGACGCGCGTAGTAAGACGCGCAGATTAACAAAAGTTATAATTTCGTGAAGAGTTACCTCGCTGGCCTCCAGTCAGAGCGAGACGCATTCGTTCGTAGGAACGCAGAGGTAGGTACCTAATATTATAAGGTTCTCGCAGATTCAATACCGGAATAAAGCACGAGGACTTAGAGAGAGGCTGCGATCTCTGCTGCAGACGAAGATGAAGTTATCTTAAATACTGTCGGTCCAATGAAAATTCTGCAATAGGTTGACGAAACACATAAAATTACATACTTAATTATTTTTTTTCCTTCATTTTGTTTTTCCTGTACTGCTCAGTCGCTCCAGGCAAAATGACATATTTGATTCTTTTTATGCGTAAATTCTTGTAATGCTCTTCGAAATATTCTGATTTTATCTATATATGTGCATATTTTTGATGTTAAATTATTAAGCACAATTATTATCAAATAACAACCATCCTAATATGAATTAAAAAATAAATCGCAAAAATAACTCGTTAGACCGGCTTTTATTACTTATACTAAAAATAAAATATACTTTAAATATTTGTGGAAGTGGTAAAATTTTTATTATAAGTAAAAGTATTATATTTTTACATAATTTGTATTACCTGGGCGGTTTATATATCGTGTATTTTTATATACAAATTTAAATAACTAAATAATGTCGTCTTTCCGCGGTTTGGATAGGTTCCTCTGCCATGTTGATGTCCTGGATAAATAAATATATGCACTGAGGGAATGTATGCATCAGACGAGACGTTCAAACATCGTTTACCTAAAATGACACTTAATCGTAAACGGAATGAAGAAAATTGACGATCAAAAGACGAGAAGACATCTTGAATTATGACTCGGAATTACTTCAAGTCATTGTTATGACCCAAGTTAAATTTAGGTTCTTATACCAAAAACATGAAATGCATTGAAAATTTCAATTAATTTAAAAGTAATTCATTTAATTTTAATTACGCCAAGAAAATGTATTCTAAAAAACACATTTATAGTTTTACCTAATTTGTGTAAGTTAATTAATAACGTGTCAACTAATAACTAATTGCCTGTGCACACAATTTAGTTTTTTAATATTGTCTCGTTAACAGTTATACGAGTAGATCTACATTAACCTATTATAATTGTTCAAAGACCTTATATATATTATTACATAATTGTTTGTATAAAAATAATAAAATAAGTAATTTATGAACATGGTTTTATTCGAATTTTAAAGATTATGATTAATTAAAGATTGCTATATAAATACACGTTATAATAATTGTTTGTATAAGGATTGTAACTTCCTTCCATACTAAAGTTTCTACGTATTTTTATGTTATACATATCTATCTTATAAATAGAACTGTTTAATAATTTATATTTTAACCAGGACGGAAGTGTTAGCATTGATATGTATAACTGACAATTAAATAAGCCGTATTTATTTTATTATTATCTAATAATCATTAATTAAAAAAAAATGCATTACTTAAAGCAATTAGTTTTATTTGTGTCCTAATAAAAATAAGTTTTGCAACGTTAACGTTACACGTGGCATTCAATTGCGGATTTACGCCAAAATTCAAATTTTGCGTGATTCAAATCGACAGGTTTGTATGAAGTTATATTTATTTATACTGTGCTAATACGAAGACAGGCAGATAAATAATATGAATATGCATATATTATGGAGTTCGAGTGGACTGCGCCTGCGGCCGCGGGGTGACCATTAATTTCAAATCGTTTCAATGCACCCGCACTCAATAATTGTATAATTTATTCAGTTTAGATTCGATTTAGAGTACTTAAGTGTTGCAGAGACATTTAAACCAATAAAGACTAGTGAATCGATCGCCGACGGCCATTCTAGTGTTGGTTAAAATGAATGGCAGTTACGAAACGATATCATTAGTTCTATCGATATTGAAACGCCGTCAAGCTGAAATATAAACGCAGTTTTTGTGGGCGATTGCAAAAGTATTTCCACGATGTCCGCGTTACGGTCACGTAATAACCGGACATAAAAATAGGCAATCACATTACAAAAACAAATAAAGTTAATGAATGAAAATGCGGGTATTCAGAAGAGAAAACTTCAATATAAGTAAAAAGTAAAACGTTACCCGCGTTACGTTACGGTATTTTTTCTCTCTACTTTAATGACGGCCATTTATGTAGGTTAGGTCAGGTTTTGTTAGGTTTAAAAATAACCTTTCGGCGGTTTGCTCAAGATGACAAAACCGAAAAAAGTGAGTTCTTGTCATGTGGCGCTCTCCGAATTTGTCAATGACGGAGCCCGTCACGGATGTGCAGTACACCAGTATAAGAAGTATTTAATTTGATTGATCATATTGACTGCCGTACGTTCATAAAACGATTGGTTAACTGTTCTTCTTCTTCAATAAAGGCAATTAGCCTTTTTAATTTTATTTAAAATAATAACGAAAAACTAAAAAAAAATAAAAAAAAAAAAAAAAAAAAAGAAACATAATGGGTGGAAAATAAGAAATATATTTGTATGAAGAAATACGCGAAAATTATAAAGAAACAAGGTAAGTGGTACGATAAAAAAGGTTAGACGAAATTAAAGTAAAAATATTCGATGCTAACAAATTTAATAAATTGAGAGGAAGTTGCATTTTGAAAGATAAAAGATCAGGGATAAAATTTGGATAATGATTATGAAGGGAAGAAGAGAAAAATAAGTGATTTTCATCTCCAACGCCATCACCACAATCACACGTGGGAGATGGGCGAATTCTCAGTGGGTAAAACGTAAATAGTGTTTTTTTTTTGTCTATGTGATGAAACCAGGAGTGATTACAAATGGAGTTTTGAATGCTGACTTAAAAGGAAGTACAAAATTTAGAAATTAACTTCCGAGAGTTTGTCTACCTTTCATTCAATTTATTCAGTAAAAAATGTTTATATTTGCAACCGGTAATAAAAAGTTACAACTGGATCCGATCCGCTCGTTATTTTCCTAAATTCCCGAGAGTTCATAGATTAACTTTGAACTCAGCTTTCAATATGGCTCAAGGAACCCACAAAAGAATGAAAAACAGGACGTATATTTCTGATGTGGAATTTTTCGTCCCTAAATGGACAAAATGTAACTTTAACCTCATCAGTTAAACTCGGATAGTGCATAGTTTCTTTCACCATTGCGTTCGAACTGAATATTCCATTTTGTGATTTTCGTAAATGACATATTGGAACTACTGCGTAAGCTGTTGAATTTGCATAAGTACAATTTGTGCGTGCAATAGTTTGCGAAACAGACCAATTATACTAAAACGTCTAATTTCGCGAACAAAAGACGTCCGCCGAAAGGCACGATAAGAATTTAAGCTTGGCAACAAGTATGCTTCAAGTACCGGCAAGCATGCCTTAAGCATAATTAACTATGCGTGTCTATTCCTACTCGAAACGACGAACAATAGCCTATGAAAGTAACGCACTGCGACTTAGAGTTGTCTTTTTAAGACGCTTTGCGCAACGCAACCACTCCGTGGGAATGAATCTTGTGCGCATTCATTTTCAGCTGCAACACATGTCTAACCAATGACGTCAAATAACCCTAAGAGCGAAAATAATTCATATCATAAAAAGTTCGAAAACATTTGTCATTACTACATAATTATAGAACGTAGTTAAAAACAAAATTAAATACGGATGCCCTTAGTCAATACGTATTTATTTATTTTTTAATCAAAGAAAATATTGAAGTTTAAGAATTATTTGTTCATTGCAACCTCGCAGAGATAATTAGACGATGGAAGCATTTGATACGTGGTGCTGGAGGAGGATGGAGAGGATTATCTGGACAGAGAAAACGTCAAATGAGGAAGTTTTGAGAATCGTAGAGGAAAGAAAATGCATTTTAAAAACCACTGAAAACAGAAGACGAAGATACGAGAGTTCTTAAAAGTTGATGAGAAAAGAGGAAGAGAAGACCTCGACGCACCTACCTGCTCGAGTGAAGGAGAAAGTTAATGTTATGTTGTATCAAGAAGTCAGTGGCTCTAGTCACAAACCCACTCGCGAATCGCTCGCTGGCTCTTTGGTGGTGTTGGTTAGAATCGCCGATGCCGTAGTAGCAAAAGCTTTTCCACTCGCTGCTAGTCGTTGTTAATGTTAATAGATCGCTACTACATTGGCAATATTTTGTAATTGCAAAAGCCCTACACTAAAAGACTAGCCCTGCAGGTCTTTGGCAGAAAAAAGGGAGGAATGGCAGTTACTCCACCGACAAGAGACCGGCTCTTAAATTATATGTATAGATATAATGTTTCTAAATATTGTGTTTTTGTTCCCGAAAGACTGGGCATTCTTAGGGAGTTAAAGTGAGGCGTAAATAAGTACCTAATTAACGCAGGGTTAGTAGGGCGTATTTATCTGGTGTACTATTAAATTCATGGTTAAAGAAAAAATATTATTTGTAAGTAGATATTTAATTAATCTTTAATGAAAAACGCCGTTTAGGGTTGATTTAATTTATCAACGTCCTCTTTATGAGTTCCATATTATCGACCGACCGTACTAAACTTGCCACGCGGCTGTGTATTATGCACGATGATGATTGTATTTTTGTCACTCACAATATTATAGTTAGTAAAGTAGATAACTAGACTATGCATATTTTAAGCCACCATTTCAGTTCCTTCAATGATGATTATTCGTTCTGGGACGTGTTAAGGTATGCATAAGACCTACACTAACCTGTAAACTGCGCCCTAATTTATAATCAAATCAATAAATAAATAAAAAATCAAATGATCTTACAATAATAATAAAATATAAAATAATAAACATGGTTCATATTGAGATTTTTGGATATAAAGCTGATGCGAGCTTCAGTGAGAATATAATAAGTACCTACCTAGTTAGTCTTGTTGAAATTTGAGATAGTATTGAAACGAAAATGTTAACCAATAGATTTTTTTATAAATTATTATAATTGACGTTGACATCGTATGAACAATATGTGCATATAATTAATTTATTATTTGCATTGATCACCAAATGATAAGACGGTTGCGACGCTCGCTGATGTCAGTATATGCAAATAAGCACAATTTGGCAATAATTAACTTTATGAACTCATTGAACTGTGGTTCTATATATTTTGATCCATAGTGGTAATAGTGAGCACAAGCTAATTAAAGACGTGCCGCACGTGTATGCATTTCAAGTGTCTGATCCCGGATACACTCCCACTCACCAGAACACCCCGTTAGGGAACACATTCGCCGCTTTTCGAAATAATCCCGAACGCTAAAGATTGACTTCTAAAGATGTTCGATTTAATTTCTCATACCAATTGAGTTATTTATTAGGCAGCGATGCTTCCAATTTCCTGAGGATGGCGATTTTATTTAGTTGTGCAAAAGGTAGGTCGCTTTGATTTAGGGCGGACCATTTCACAACACTGCCGGTTTATGGTGTTAGTTTCAAGATTGCGTTTCAACGCGAGGACTGATGGCAATGAAATTTACATGGAGAAGTATTCTTCGAACGCGATTATGCAGGTAAATGCCAAAACAATATATATATTTTTGGTGTACGCGTAACGCGCCGTTCAAACATTTCTGTCAATACAATTTATACAATCCCAATAATATAAACAGTTAATAGGTCCTACGATCCCTAGTGATATTTGTTAAGAAACTATATCAAAATTCATAATGGTATTCGAGAAAAAAAATGTTGAAGTTTCTATTCTCAATCATGTAAAGAAGCTATTTTTCAATGGCTCCTCCCTCGGATAACTACGTCACTGGGTCACTAGGCCGCGGTCGGTCAAGATCGAGGTTAATGACCTACCGCGATGTTCGTAACGCCCTATTAGGGCAGAGCTAAATGATTGCTGTCAGATGCCACTGGTCGAACAGAGTTCGGTCTAAGAAGAAGGGGTAACTCCTTTCCCCTTCTCTGCGGTTGTAAGAGGGATGCTATTGGTCGACAGATAATATTGATTTATCGATTGATAAGATCTTTTTAAACCAATTTTATTACAAAAATAATAAATTTGGTGATGTAAATTTTTCGCATTTTGTTACATAATTTCTTATTCTTAATAGGGAACTTAAACACCCCCTAAAGTTTGTGGGATTGGTCTTGGGACGAGCGTTTTCCATAAAGAACTATGTTGACCATGTGACCCATGTTGAGGCGGTAAAATAATCGCCGCGATTGGAACCGCCCGTGGGCACTATTACAGCCAGACGACACAATTTATCCAGACAGACGGCCACGATTTATTGTGTCCAACAAATTAGAGAATGCCTAGACAGGACGTTTTTATCGTGCCTTTTATTCTTTCAAAACTGCACTCAGTGTAGCACAGCACGCAAGTTGCAATTTATCGGGTGGTATGATCAAGTTGGAACTAACCGAAAATTTTGGGCAATAATAATTAAGTTAGACAACTAAACTATCGGTTTCGCTGGAAGTTGCCTCGATTTAACACAGAAGTAATTACCACCATTTCGTAAAAAAAGGTAACAAATTAGACCATAAATTATTTTAGTATTTTTATACTTACAATACTTGTAGTGTATTTATTCACTACAACCAAAAACCCCTTTAAGTTACATATTAAGATGATTTAAGCTTAAACAAAAAAAAATAAGACTTCCCTATTTTAAATTAATGTGACGTGACGCGTGCAAGTATTAGTTATGTTTTAATATAGTCATGTAGAAAAATCATTATAAAATCACTGCCCGAATGAACGCCGTACAGAAAGAGGAAAGCTGTTTTGATTATAGATTATGCAAGCGATGGTTCTTTACCAAGTAACGTTGCCAAATATCTGTAGCGAACTTTCATACCTTCGCGTGAGAGTAGTCATTTAGAAATGTGTGATTTTACTTGAGAAATACTATATTTCTCGTAGTTAGTAATGTTAGTTATCATGTTCCGTAATACATATAATATTTTACTAGTATTTCAGATTTAGCAACATTAAAGGGAGCTAAAATCAGCCTAAAGTAATCCCATATTTCGTTACCAGTTTTTCGTTATTATGTATTTAAGGACTTTTTTTGCAGCCCTTCGATATATTATTTTGAAAAAGCGCCATTTTTCACCTATATGGCTTCAACAAACGTTCAAATAATTTAAGATATAATTTTGATACGAATATTGCTCCTTATCACCCCCACCAACATGATAATATTTTTATATGTAAAAGAAACATTTCAAAATCTATACAAAGATTATTGATATCTGAAATAAGTATAGGTTAAGCCAACTTAAAGAATATAAACATTCGTTAGTTGGCTAACGGGAAACAATTGAACTCGCAAATCGCCATCGAATCATTCGGATTAATCTAGCTAAAAATAGCCAAATTCAACCGAAAATAGCCTTTTTATGCCCAATAACATAAGAAGTATATATAATACATGCTTATTTAAAAGAATAAATACATCAACATTTATTTATATATTACCTAATTATATATAAATTAAAAAAATATTTACGTCTTTTATTGCATTTGTTTTTGTTTCTTATGAAAAAAAAACGGTTTTTAGAAAAATCCGTTTTTCGTTCTTTAAAAAACACACTCTCTTACTTAAAAACGGGAAATGCCCGTGGATAGAGAATAAGAGGTTAAGTATTTGTCTTCATTCTATTTAGGTAGTAAGTAGTATGTTGAGATAATGCTATTTTAAGCGTTAATATTTAATTAATCTGTTTTAAGCTTATGAGTATCTTCACAACGAATATTATTACTTTGGTGATTTATTTCAAATAAAAGAAAAAGTAATAACACAGTATTATGTAATCCAGTTTATGATGATTTATTTCTGTAACGATTGGCAGTATTTCAAGAGAAAATCAATTCCACGATATTTGAGAAATAGTGAAGACCTAAAGAGTGACCTACTTTACACGAAAGAGGTTGGTAATCCTGGAAAGTTTGCAAGTCTGCATAACTAATTTATCAGGCAAATAGATACGATATTTTGAAAAGGAAAACATGAACATACGATAGGACATGATTCAAGTGACAATTTCTTTTCCCGTTAATTATTGATTGTTAGTAATAATTGTTAACTAAAGAAGGTCGTTTTTTTGTTTAAAATCTGTTGACAAAATTAAGTTAACATGAAAGTCTAAAAACACCTCGTGTGTAACGGGGACCCACCTACAATAGGTATTAAATATCAACTTATTTATTTTAGGACCAATGCGATACCGTTAAACAGATAATTGGCTAAGAATCTAAGAAATATGTTAATTCGTAAAAGTACATTTACTTTAGAATAATAGTAAGTAACTATGCTGCATAGGTAGATTATTAATTAATATTTCAATAATAGCAAACTTTCTTCTTACCACCTGAAATTGGCGTAAATGAAGTTAAACAAAACATTAAATAAACAGTTATAAGAATCGCATGTTACTTTCTAGTTTAGTTTCTAAACATTTTGGTATAAAGACGCTTTTTGCCCATCATATGGCTGCACATCTGACTTTACAAGCATGACATGACTTGAAAAACCCAAAATGCCATGTTATCGCGAAAATCTAAGAACCGTCTAATATTTACAGTTTATTATTTTTACCAAATTCTAACGTGACAATGTTCCCGACGACAGAACCATTTTAGTTCCTTAGCTAAGTATTAGCACCCTCCTTTGGCCGACCGTGTTATTCGCGGATATTTATCATACACGTTTCAGCTCGATACTAAGAATCCCTTTCGGCACGCCGGAAGGCGGAGGTAGATTTCACCAGATCAAAGTAGGGGACAAGTGAAATCCAATTGTATCAAACATTGCGCGAGAGTGCGTATACTGAATCCCTCTTTATACTATGAGAGAAAAATGCAGGGAAATTATTTAATCCGAGGCCTATTAAGGAAAGTATGATTTTTTTGAATTTGAAAAACTCATATTTTCCACCCCTAGGAAAGTTTCCTTCGATAAGTTTTAGACACTTACCTAAGGAATAATATAAAATTTAAATGAATTTGCTATCTTATATACTAAGAAAGTAATAACAAAATTTTACTTTTCCACAAAATTTTATGCCCTTAAATTTTATGTATCAATTTGAATGTGATTGGTGTAAAATTACGGCAGTTATCGTGTTCACGAGAAAGTGATATAGATAGATAAATATATGAACTTTTAAACTGAGGGTTGTTTTGGGTTCTAGTAGCCCATTACTTACGGCTGCTTTACACAGGCAGATCATCTTCGACAAGGGCTCATAGTAGATGAAGGGCGGTGAGGCTGTGAACGATACCAATATTTCTGTGTATCTGTGACCTAACAGAATGCTAAGAATTTTCACCATCCATTTTACAAACGAAATGAATCGGAGTAAATATTAAATAATACAAACTATTAATAGAGGTAAGGACTTCTACCTAATAAGTTTTTTTTCAAACTCTAAATTAAATTGATATTTCCATCATTACGGATGCATTTTTAGCATACCTAAATTTAGTCGTTGAATTGTGACCAATTTTTCACATCGTGGAAATACTTACTAAACTTACATCTGGCAGTAGTAGGACATTTCAATGTAAATTAGTACTTTATTTCCTCTCTATCTTAAGGGCCTTCGGTCCTTCTACCAAATAGATTTTCAACGAGTCCTGGTTCACAGGCAGGTCATGCAGACGGCATTTGGCAGCGCTCAGACCTCAGACTACTCTGGAGTCTCGTTAGTACGCTGATCATAGCCGTAGAAAAATGCGTCGACTGTCACATTAGCAGTGTACTAACGCAACATAATTCACACCACAAAATTGTGCGAAAAATAAACTTGATTTTAAATTAGTTTTCCTAAATTAATTTTAGAACATTCTAGGTAATGTAATAAACGACGACAATTTAGTAGAAACCTATTCCCCAAATTTATAGTGTTTATTTACGGTACACAAGAGCAGGGCGATCAACCACTCACTGCGTTCTCCAGCTCACCTCGCACCCGCCCACAACTCAAACCACCTAGTCTGTTGATATGAATGCAACAGGTGATTCAGGTGAATTTATTTTAAAATACTTTCAGATTATAAACAGATTGTTGCGGAACGCGGTAAATTACTGTTTATTTTTTTAGACGAGCGTTGAAGGCTACGTCACGCTTGAACGGGATTGCAAAACAGAATAATGTTAGGTACCTAGACTTGTTTTACTTACCAGTAAAATGATCCAACAAAAAAATGTCGAATATCGATTGACGAAACGATCGGCGATCGGGTTAGTTATGTACGAATACATTTTTTTCGTAGTCTGAAATAGCTAGCACATTATATCGCAGCACTCTGTAAACGATCGCAAACCGTGTGTAAATTTATTTAAAACACTCTCCATTATTTAAAAAAAATAAACATTTAAAACCATTATGAAACACATTCACTCGTACCGTTCAAAACTATATACACAGTGTCCGTGGCTGACGACAGTTTGAAACTTTCATTTTTGCAGCGATCTCTCCGCCAGACCTCCCCCCACGTCAGATCATTTTACCAAACTAAATGAAAGAAAGAATATTCAACGTTCAACGAAAAAAAAGCAGAAACCGACGGCGAGACGGCAGCGCGCTCTACCGATCCCACGACCAACTGTCACAAACAATTGCACACACAACGTGTTTCCACACGCTATACTTAAGCATGACTCGTTCGCTATTTACCTACTACGATGTGTTTCGCCAACACCTTGGCCGCCTCATTCTCACACACGTTTATTGAATGACTATCTCGCTCTATTGATGATCATTGCTAACTTCAGACGGTTACATTAAGATCCGTCTAGGAGTCATAATAATCTGTACGTCGCGTCGTTATATCATCTATGTGTAATCTCTTGTCGTGGAATACCTATTTTATACTTCAAATCCGAATGAAAGTGGAACAATAGACAAAAAAGATTACTTGGCGGTACTCGCATATGATACATAAAAATATGAACTAATTGAAACTCTAACTTTTAAACCATACTATCTGTTGCCATTTGATATACATAAGGTTTAAGTAAGTGATGTTTTATAAACGCTCTTTAGTGGTTTGCGTTTTTATTTATACGAAGCACTTATTGAGTACCATCTTATATTATAAATTAAATATATATATATTTTTAAATACTAAGAAAAAAGAATCAATTTATTTATAAAATTATGATGAGGTAAATAACCCCATTAAGAATATATTAATGTATTGTTCATCGACATAATTAAATACCATTCGAACGACTATGGCACAGTGAACCCAGGATTACTTATATTTTTTCTATATTTAAGAATTCGATTAGTAATAGATATTATTTACAATTCTTTAAAAAAAAAAGACTTAAATTAACACCCATAACGAAAGTAGTAAAAATTAAAAATAATAATTATGATCATGCCATTTCTATCAGCCCATCATAATTTTTTTTAAACTAAAATGTATTAGTTGATAGAAAGGCCTTAATGACGTGTATACTTCATAGCTTAATTTTAATATGTGGCGGCAAATATGATTAAGGAAAAAAAAATATAAAAATGTTCGTTTATAATTTGCCATTTCTTTGGAAAAAATATGTAGGTAAGCGTAAAATAATTTTAAAAATAAATTCCGTAAGTCCATTCACTAGATAAATCAATGGGTAAGATTAAGCAAGATTTTATCAAAATTAGCGAAAATATATTGTTTCGAAAATTAGGTGATAAATCAATTGAATTTTAAAAATACCGAAATTAAAACCGGGAAAATAACGATTTTGCCAAAATAATTTTTTTATTTTTATTTATTTAACATTAAATATTATAATACATTTTTTCTAAAAAATGCTATAAATACTATAGGAGTGTTGATATAAAATATAAAAACTGTAAAATGTATTATTTATCATAACTCCGATTGGCGTCAACTTTAATAATATTGATGTTGACTTATTTCCGAAAAATCCTCAACATGTTGGGAGAACTATATTAATATACTGTATACTTACCTAAAAAGAATGTATTTTTATTCACTGTTTGCAGTAAAACTCCTAAATTGTGAAGACAAAATCGAAAATTTGAGAACGCGCTCAAAGCTATTCTTTGAAATTAATTATAAAGTAGTTATATATATGTATACACAATTGACCATTATGTATATATTTCAACAGACTCGAATAGGAAAAGTAGTCAAAAAGTAAAATGACATTATTTTAATGCTCAATTAAAATATTACAATTTCTTGACTTTCCTGACCAATTTGTACACAATGATTCGATAATATTACGTTTAATGTGGACGGTTTAGGTACAGTTGTTGGAGTTTTTTATACCCAACCTAATAATAAATTAAAATAATGAAGAATGGTATAAAAATATTATAATTTAAGATAAAATGAATTCTACATTTATTGTCAAATCATATATCACGTAGTATTATTTAATAAATATTGTTTATTGAAACTTATACATATGTACTGCAAATTAATTCATGAGCGATCCAATATGGCTCGATGCAAAAGGATGTGGTTGGTTACCCTTTTCACAATCTAAACTATGTTAAACCGCAAGGCAAGATGAAGCAACTATGCGAAACAGAAAAACAGTGAGCGAAACAAAAAATAAATAAACAAAAGAGGCAGTTTAATAGTCTTAGGTTGAACAACTCACTGTACCTAATTCATGACACTATAATACATCTCTAAAAAGGGTTATTAGTTACCTGTGTAGAGAATAACATGATACATACATATTTTCATTATTGAAGCTCAAAGTATTCAATAGCGCAAACAAATAAACCTTGACATAGATATTTTAGGTATAATAGAAAAGGCTTCGCTTTGCATTAAAAGATAGATTTGGAAACTACTCTTCATTAACTAAAACACGATGCAGTTGTTGCACCAAGTCTCAAATATCTATAATACATCGTAATTTATCGGTAAAAGCACACAGTTTCATATTTTAATAAACAGATGGCAATATATTTTTTATGTTTAAACTGAAAATTATACATTGTGTCACTCGTGAATTTGCAAGGTATTTTTTTTCTAAACTAAACATTTATACTTCTATGCATTTGCTTGTAGGCTATTTTCCAGCGAAGTGCTAACAATAGAATATGATTATTTCGTTGGCAAGAAAAATAGCGGCCACCTACATCTCGGAATATTTATTTGGGTGCCTACTAATCGTATGGCGTTTATCTATCTATAACCCCTATAGGTGTATTTAAAATCACTGATGTCCTTTTAGAGGGTTGATTTATATTAACAACTAAGCCGGTCTCACGAGAAAAAAATCAAGAAATAAAAATTTCATACTGGTATAATTAAATTATTAAAAAACTTTATTCTTCCTGAAAGTTTTATTTATTACATTAAGGCTCTTGTTATAGTAACTAATTGGGGATATAATAATAAGAATTAATGACATAACATTAGAAAATATACAAAAGTAATAGTTTGCTGCAAAAAATTAAACTCAGTTGAGAACCAGTTTCCTAATCGTACTAATTACACGGGTGGAAACTGAAGCCCTCTAAAATACTGACCAAATCTCTAGAATATTGACCTCTGGTCAGTTAATTTAACATTGAAATATGTATGTTGCTGTTAGTTAAGATATTAATTTTTTTGAGGCTCGTTACAAATTACATCGAAGAATTACAGCAAACTGAAATTTTCATATCAAATAGCCAAAAATTGTACAGCTGCTTAAAAAGATGAAATGATTGGATTTCGAAAACACATTATCTGCATAATGCTTACATATATACAGGCAAAAACAGTGAAGTCATAAAATTGTCTACTGATGGACAACACGAATTGGGAAAGCCAACCCAAGAAGTAACGAGTCTCTCAAACAGAAACATAACTGCAGATATTTAAACACAGAGGTCAAACCTATGTTAGCACATTAAAAAACACGGAGATAGCGAAAACATTCATACCAGACAAAAGATATAGAAGTGGGTTGAACTTAGTTCGATTTCATCAAAGAAATTTCTTTGGTATTGTTTGCCAAAATTGACAACGTTATTAAAGTATTAGTATTTAATAGAAACCAGAGATAATATTCCATTACAATAGCGTTATGTCTTGGTTTAACGCCGTAGATATGATGGCTGCTTATTATTTGACTAATTGTCAAACCGGAAGGCCGTTAGCAATATTCTTACCTATAGTTAATATTGAAACCATAAATTCTTGCATCTTGTATAATAGCTTCTGCGATACAGCCATTAAACAAGATATTTTACTCTAAACTTGGTTAAAAACCTAGCAAAACCTGATGGTAAAGAATCTTCCACGTGAGTTAAGAGATAAGGTGTTGAAAGTTACAGGCTCGATGAAGGAGATATTATAATCTGATAAATTGAAAGTGGAGAAAACCTGTTACTATTTCCATAAGTTAAAAAAAAAGAAAGACATTTACAAGTGCATTTCATGCTACAAGCCAATGCCAGTGCCTTGAATGTTAGAGAAAATAGTGTGTTAATTGTATAGATTGCAAAATGACAATTACAAAATAAATAAATAATCAGGATTGCTAATGTATTTACTAATATTATAAAAAAAAATGTGTGCCTTATAATATCTTCATTCCAATACACCATAAATTACATTCAAAATGTGTAATTCTTAAGGACTGATGTTTCTGAAACATGAGTCCTAGAGAATTACCTAAGTCCTAATCAGTTCATATATAACACGGAGTCTGATAGACCGATGTTTAAGCTTCATCGATCTCTCAAAAGCGCTGTTTTGGTTAACGTTTAAATTTTAATAATGTTTGGTACACCATATATGTTTTCAAATTTGTTAAGTATTTATATAACTGTTTTCAAAAATATTACAAAAGACATACATACAATAAAATAAATAAATGGGTAACAATGGTTTCAGACAATGTAGAAATACTATAATTAAATGGTTTTACATTTTATTAAAAACCTCTAAATATATTATTATTCTGAATCCGAGTCGTAAATGACCTGAGCCGCCTGTACTTTTGCACTAGGCTTCCTCGTTCTAGTGCTGGTTATATTTGTTAACCAGTTAGTACTGCTCGCACTTGTAGTTTTAGGAACAGGTGGATTTGAGGTTGAAATATCTAAAGTAGCTTGGATTTTGCTTTTACTCTGTGTTGCTACCTTTGTCGCCCCCCTTCCCCCTCTGGACCCTCTACCTCTGCCCCTGCCTCGAGCGATCGTAGAATTTGAAGGCGATTTAATAAGAGGCTCATCAACATTTTCGGAGTCATCTGAAGAAGCATCAACAGTTTGTCTACCGGTAGTTTTAAGGGTATCCTCAAGATTTTCTAGAATTTTGTTTCGCTCGTCACTTTTTTCAGTAAATAACTCTAATTTGCAAATTGATATTTGCTCCAGTACATCATCTTCGAGGGTGACATTAGTTTTCATGAGGTGTTCCATATATTTCTTCTTATGGGCGTTCACTATTACCTCTATGGCTCTATCTTCATTTTTTTGAGTAAAACTCCTCACTGCGTCCCCTAGCCATGGGACGGAGAGAGCCCTCAGCTGTTCATTTTCTGGTTTATTTTTGTAATGTTTCTCCAATAGAGATTCAACAGATATCTCTTCGATCTGTGCTTTAACAGCATTAGCCAGACCTTCTCTGTCAATATTCAAATTGTCTACTTTTCGATCGCGGATCTTTTCCCTTTTAAGCATGATCATATCTTGAGGATTTGCAACTCGATCGGAAAATTGCTGGCCGAACCGTATTGAGTTAAATTGCTGATTGTCATGTTCAAATTGAACACAAAGGCGGAGCAAAGGTAGGGTTGGCTGCTCTGAATGACCTGTTATTTGATCCTGGACTTTAATTAACATTTCTTCAATTTTATTGCTAATGAACTTTTGGACAATCTCATGCTGGTTAACTGTCCGGTCCAAGTTATGCTCAGAGAGCACAAGACTATCGAACAAAAATGGCCTGACTGTCCTTAAGGGGATATAATGGGGTTTGAATGTTTTACCGCGGACAGTAAACAAACCAATGTGTTTCGTGAGCGATTCTCCATTGGCGAGAGATGTTGCTACAGAGCTGCCCGGTTGCGTGACATGGAATTTTTTTTTTTCATTCCATTCTGGAATAATTCTGCAGTCGTGTTCATGACCCCAAACCACTAAATCTAGGATATCAGGAAGTACATCTTCAGAAATATAGTTTAGAACTCCTCTATCAGCTCTATTTTGATGCAATGTCAAAATATTGAACCATTCCTCCGTATTGCCAGCAGTTTCCATTATTACTTTTCCATCTCTAAAAAGACGAGCAAGGCGCATATCTTTCAAATGGCTGATTCCATAAAGAGCCACTTTTGTTGTTCCTTTTTGCATCAATATAGGAGAAACAGTAAGATGGCTGAAGTCGGACCATTTTCCAAAATAGTTGACCAATCCCATTCTAGATAAAATGTCGAGAGAGCTAATGGAATCTTCGCCAATAGGATCATCGTGATTTCCATGAATTGAAAACACAGGAAAAGAAACGTTTAAATTAGGATCTTCATAGTTAACGGTAGCGTTAATAGATTCTTTGAAGTTTTCTGATTGATCTGACAAAATTTCTATTGCAATGGGTCGGCTGCCAAGGCAGTATTTTCTAAAAAGAGTAGAGCATTTCAACATACAATTTGGAGACGGTCTTGCTTCGTGAAATAAATCTCCGGCTAATAAAATGAAGTCCACATCATATTCCTGAGCACACTGCAAAACTTCTTCAAATGCAATAAAACTATCCTTGCCACGGATTGAGTCATTTTCATTATAACCAAGATGTGTATCAGTCGCTATTAATATTTTCATATCATTATCACCACTATCGCCGTTGAGTGCCATTGTGTTATTTTATCCTAGGGTGTATATTGTTACTGCAGATTTTAATAGTCTGTCATGCATTTGGAAAATAAATTTCAACTTGCATACGATTCATTGCGATTTACGGTAAATTAATTTTTCATGACTTTAGTACTAATTTTAAAGAATGTCTAATTAAATTCGGGATATATTTAACTAGTTACTTACAATGATCTAAGCAGATAATAAGCTCTATTCAGAAAACTTAGCCACCAAAGCAGATTCAAAACTCTCAAAAACCTAAGCCGTAGACTCCCGCCAAAAAAAACTTCACTCAGGCACTGGTGACTAGTGACGACAGCTAGGATAACAGAACACAACTTGTTTGAACTTGTCATCAACAACTTGTGCCTTGAGGTCATAGACTCCGTGGGCCTGAGGCTTGAGATAGTTTTCTTATTTTTTAAATTTAATTTGTCATTTTACCCTCGTAAGAACGCCTCAAGAAAATACTTGTACCATCTTCAGTTTGTATTGTGCTAGTTTTGTAAAATCTATGAATATACCAATAGTTTTCATTTTTTTTTAATAGGCCGTATCTTCGTTTTCCATTGGTTAAAAATAATCGTGCGTGCGTAAGTACGTTCATAACTTGTGAATGTGCTAAACTGGCGAAATAACGTTTAAGTTATTGAAATAATTTAGAAATCATGAGTTTTGTGGGAATTTATAAATAACCAATGGGATTTTTATCGGATATCCATTTTCTTTTAATAGCAGTCGTGAAGGACCGTAAGGCTGGCTGCACACGCAGCCACTTTTGTTAGCCACCGCTATCTTTATTTCTACAAGCCGTGAACGAGCAAGCAAAATGGTCGCAATTAGTTTTTTTTTGAGTCGATACAGAAATGATGCTTAAGATTGGTTAGATTTGGTATACTGGTAGAAAATAGAGTAGCACAAATAGCACACTAAGTCATTTTATCATAAATATTTTTTGGACAGGGTCCAAAAAAATAAAGATTTAATAAAAATATGTTTTATTTATTCAACTTGGGCTATAACAATGAAAATAAGTCGTTTAGAAAAATTAGAATTTATTTTTGCTCTATTTTTATTGACCTTAATTTATCAGTTTATTTTTAATAATTTAAGACCAACGAGTTGCCACATCGTCACAATATCTACTGAAATTGCGCGTTTGCCTATTGTTGAATGTTAATAACAAGTATTTTTAAAAATAAAATTTTGAAAAATTCATCAATATCAAATAACCTTCATAATATATATACATTATTGTGCACTTTTGTAAGTATAATTGTCATGAAATATTAGCAGAGTTAAATAATAACCTATATTAACTCTTTATAATGTCTGGAAATCATGATTTTTATAAAATTTCTATATTGACCAAGATATTGTATATTTTTGTTTGTTTTATTATTTAATCTTCTAAAAAGCTAGAAATGTTCAATTCAACATAAGTTTCAACATTCTACATAAGTTTTCAAATTTATGCGCAATTTTATTTAACATATCTCAATTAATAACATATAATACTTTATAGTATACATTGCCATGTTACACGTATCAAAATCAAATAAAACTCTTCACTGATTTGAGCATTGTTTTTGAATTATTACTCCTAAATTTATTTTGAATTAATGTAGATACAAAGTTTATGAGGTTTATAAATTTGATACTAAAATATTTTAACAATATTTTTAAATTATAAACAAATTAGTACCAGAAATTATGATATTTCTTAATAGAAATGAATGAATATTCGAAAAATATGAATGATAATTCATTCATATTTTTCGAATCCAGTAGTCAATCGGTGCGAGTATAGCGTAGGCCGATCGCGCTACCGCGCGACAACCTGACCGTTTGATAGATACGACGTTGTCAGATCCTACTTCACGGCTTCTAATGAATAAAGATGGCGGTGCCACCGCACACCGGTGCCCACGAGTGTCTCGATACTGCCACCGGTGGCGATTGGCGAACACAAGTGGCTATGCTGCGGCAGTGTTACGTTTTTAGCTACCTACTGGTTTTGAGTGGCTGTGAGCGCGAAAATCGGTGGCAGCAAGGCACTGCCGCAACTTGTGGCTCGCTCGATGAGTGGCGACGCTGCGTGTGCGCGGAGCCATACTGATTTTATTGAAATGGAAGTGCGCAGCTCGTGGTCGTCACCGGTAGCGAACAAAAGTGGATGCGTGTGCGGCCGGCCTAATGTCAAATTATTTTTTTAACTGCCGATTGACTAGGTGCAGCCGACGGAGCCTATACACAGGAGGAGAAACTCAGCCCCAAATGCATGACAGCCAATGCGATGCAAACGTCGTCAGGTTTGGGGAGGGGGAAGACGACTCACACTAACAGAACGTTCAAACACACAACCGCGCTGTAACTTTCGTTCGGTTCAAAAGTTGACGGTTGATGCAAAGTGACGATGATGTTTATTTAAGCGACGAAAATTGTGAAAATGGCATTGTCGTGCTGTGTTATAAATTGTTTACGCAACAGCTGCGTTTCACGACTTTGACAGCTCAAGGAGGTTAAGTTGGCTTTGTACTCGCGAGTGCGCAGACCCCGTTTCTAAATACTGCGCGGCTCAAAGGTGCGCAGACACCACAAGCAGACGTTTTTCGCCTTACCCCCTTCTATCGAGTTTCTCCTGTGTATAGACTCCGTGGTGCAGCCCAAGCAGCGGTGCCACATAAGGCAATTACCGTAATATACGGTGATTCATTTCATTTTAATTGTTTAGAAAAACATTTGACAGTTAGGTAAATATTTTTCTAAACACAGTACGATGTACGGGAGTACTGGGTCTTTTTTTTTATAAGAAATACGGTAATTTCGCTACTTTAGATACGCCAGTTAAGATTCCGACGGTGGCAACACTGTATGACTGAATCGAACCAACCCATGTCATCGGTGTTGCCAGATACAGCGCTTTTCCGCTTTTTTGACAAGGGATCCGTTTTCTGCTTTAGACCAACGCGGATCCGCTTTTTTCGAATCTACTCGCAAAATTCAAAATTTTTAAAATTTTAACTTTTTCTTTTGTTTATTTATTTTTTACTTTAACTTTTTCTTTTCCTATTTTTTATATTTTTCTTATATTTTCTATTTTTTTTTTGCTAACACATTTTTATTAGTTTAGTAGTAATGTGGCTAAATTCACAATCTGTGCATCGACTTCCATTCTGTCAAAAAACATTGCAGTTGATTTACTGTAAGATTTGTTTTGTAGGGAGGTTTCAATTCCTACTTTATTTGGAACCCCCTTCCCCTCAGGATGAGAATTAGCAAACTTAGCGAAACACATGAAATTCCGCTTTTTTATTAAAAATCCGCGTTTTTCAAGGGATGGAACAGCATTTTCTATTTTTCCATCTGGCTACACTGTATGTCATTCAATTCATACTTTGATTGCACAAAAAAAGAGATACAAAGTACAAACGATTGCGAGGTTATGTTTCATTTTGTTTCCTTGACTGACCGAATTCAAATTTTGTTTTTGCCAAATGCTTAATGGAGTTTTTAATTGAGTGGTGTTAATAAAACCAGCAATTGGAGATCATCTTTATATAACTGACTGAACGAAATACAAATGTGAGTTACCCTGATGTATTCTTGTTTTTTTTATGAACTGCTAGTGCAAACAAAAACAATACTATGTTTTTGTTTCGAAATATTTGTTTCATGACACTTCAGATGATATGCTAGTTGTCGAAGCACTAATCATTTTCAGGGTTAACGTCCTTATATACGTCCTTCGGCTTCCAGGGGTTAATAAATAATATGTGTATTGAAATGGTTGTTCTTAGGAAATCTTTTCGATCTTGGCCAGACAAATTCTAAAACTTCATATTCCTAATATTCCTAAGTAAAAAGGACTTATCTGGCTGAAAAATCAGTGGGGACAAATTTATAAAATTAGGTTTATCTTTAAGTACTTAGTCCTTATTTTATTTATTTATTTGAGTATCAAAATATATTCATATACAAAGCAGTAGTAATAGTTAATTATTTTAACTAACAAGAGACTGGCACTACTGCACTATTTTTATTTGCATAAACTTAAAGTAATATAACGAAAAATATTATAGAAATGTATATAAATTAACGGAGTATAAAAAATATATATTAGTTAGTCCATAAATACATATCATTTACTGGTGTGTTTATAATCACTAAGTTTTCAGTTTATTAATTTATGTAACAAATTAAATCATCTCAGATAAAAAATATGAATAAAAAATCATACTAAATAATACTATCTTATAATAAAGTTTAATAAATTAAACTATCTTTTTTTCAAAGTACATTGCGTGGTCGGGCAGACCTTGCATCTTGCCCCGCTCCTCTCCACGAGCAGGAGTACAATTAGTTCTCAAACATTGACAAGGTTTTGATTAAATGTTGTATTGGTTATTCTCGTAATTGGGAAACATTGTCTAATATTTTTTTTTCTGATTAATGCTTGGTAACCTTCTGAAAGGACAGTAGTTATTTTAAATACATTTTGTATATAGAATTAAAAAAAAGTAATGGGTATCTTTAGTAAAGACTAATATTTTAAAATCATTTGAAATATGAATTACTATTACCGAGGGAAAATTATATATTTTAGCATTAGATTAATAATATTAATAAATTAATAATTAATAAAATAATAATATTAATAATTAGATTAATAAATATCTAAATCGAATAACCTTTAAATGTTATAATTATTATGTACCTGGAATTATTGGGTACAATGAAACTACACTGAGTAGTAGCTGTTGCTTCTCATACAGTATCCATTAACCAATTATTAACTTTTAACCAGCATTTTATAACTTATTTTAAAGAGATTCAGGAAGTTCTTGTATACTATTATTATGAATTTTGGGCCTTTGTCTTTAAGGGACCTTTATAACATTTTTTAACAGCTGTTTGAAATAAATTTTAATGGCCTTAAATTGCAAAAAGTCAACGCACAGGCAAAATTAAACGAGATAGATTCTCTCAGTTAATCTTTACTTTGGTAAACCACTCTCGTGGCCAATTGCAATTTCTTAAGTTGCAGGCCGATTGTATAATAAGGATCTTTACAAAGTGCCTAGGCTGATTAGAAAACGGTATCATTTTACAATAAGGCAAACTAATATTTAGACATTGTCCAATGCCCTGTAACGTTTACATTCGTTAATCGGCCGGGTTTAACAATAAGTTTAGTTCCATTTCCTAGCACTTGTGGCGCTATGATAGGCTGATTATTCACTCAGTTACAACGAATAACTAATCTAATTATTTAAAAATGTTCATTCAAGCTTGCAAAAAATCAATACTGTTTCAAAACTGTTTACTGTTTAATAGATAGATGTTCATACTGCAATCAAAATATGCTTTGTGGTTCAAAATGTTATTCAAGTATGTCGTGCATTATAAATAATTTTGTTATAAATAAAAATCAGTAAAAATAAATAAGTAAAATAACTAGTTCACTAGTTACTGTGAATGAGATATGAGCACATCAGCTAAATAGCTGCTTGCTCAACAAACAATAATAATAATAATAAAATAACAGTTAAATTATAACAATAAGTACCTATCTATAATTATTTTAAGTTTATATATTATTAGAAGTATACATAGGGCGAAAACGTCGTCAGGCACATTGAAAAACACATTGTTAAATTACTATTAGTTTGCATTTTTTGCCATTTTCCGTCTAGGTACTTCATAAAGATCCTAATTATACAATTGGGCTGCAACAAATACATTAGGTAATAAATTTTGATTATCATTGACTATTACTAGTTAACTATTAATAGTCAATAGTCTAAATTTACGTACGTTGGTAGCTATGAGGATAATTGTTAAAATTAAACAACCAGTCCAATTTTTATACAAATTTTGTAAAAATATATTAATTCTTAAGCCTACTAACTACATCATTGCACCATTTAGTTTATTATCTAGTGTTTTTTTGATTTGATGCTTTCGGATCGTTTTACTTTGTTATTTTTAATAGGTTTTTTCTTTTTGGTTGTTCTCTTCGCTTTTCCAATATTTTCCTCGGAGTCTTCCGAATCGGACAACTCGGAATATGTGCGGCTCTTTTCGATTGTTTTTTTCGACTGTATAGCCGTTGCAATAAAACCTCCAATTCGGAAGCGAGATCTTTCGCTTTGGTTTGATCGTTGGCTCTGCAGAGTGTTCCCGTGACTGTTACGCATACTATCCTTCCTTGAATTGTTATCATTATTGCTCATTGGATTTTCATTCTTCTCTGTTTTACATCTATGAACAAATTCAAACATGTATATTTTTATATATTTTTAACTTTCTGCACATACATATATACCGTGTTCAAAGATGATTCATTATAAAAAAATACAAGCACTTGACCTCGCAATGAAAGAGTTGTGAGGTATTTTATTAGCTGACCGAAAAGACTGATCCCGTTTAAAAAATAATAAATTTGGTGATGAATTATTTTCTCATTTTTTCATATAATTTCTTAGTCATGAGCACAAACACCCATTATGTCTTCGGGAAATGTCTTGGGTCACTCTGTAGAACATTTTTTGTATAACAACAAAAAATAATTAAAATATAACGAGTAATCTATAAATAATAAAAAAATATTTAAAGTCAGTAAATTTTAGGTCAGTATTTGAAAATCTAAATAAAACTGTGTAGACATTTTTGTTTTAAATATAATTTAAATTGTTATTCTTAGACTCAATTTTTTCATTAAATGATAAATAGGCACTAATAATTGACCTAGTTTGACAAAAGAACCTAATAAAATAATATTGGCTTTATGCGTAGCAAATCTGACCATGAGTCCCGTTTTAAGCGGGACCGTCCCGTTTTACAGGATTATGTCCCGTTGTCTAGATTACCTCTTAGAGATGCAAAAATGTCCCGTTTTTAGACAAATATCCCGTTATAGTCCCGTTTTATGATATGCAGTTCACTAATTTGGCCCAAGACTTGTGAGTCGCTTGCAAATAGGCTGCAGACGCTGAGCAAGACTGCCTTTTGTGCGCCGACCGACCGCCGCTGCCCATCAGCACACCCGATACCGCCAGTCAGTCCATTAATTCAGTCAGTACCTAGTTAACTTTCGGTCGCAAGCAGCTATTTTTCATGAAACATAAGATACCTAATAAAATACATTTCGTTTCATTTACATTTTATTAAAAACTATATTGTAGTCATTGAGCGATAAGTGATTAACTAATAAAACAGTATAATGCCACTTTTAGTTTTTGTGTAGTGGTGGTGGTGTTGAAATAAAAATTGAAATATGCAAAAAAATATTAGCAATTGTTAGATTAATTCTTAGCGTCTTTAGTCATTAAAATAAAACACAAACAAGAATATATTTGAAAATAGGAAAAATAATAAAAACTTACTTGTCTCTTAGTAAATTTTCGTATTTTATTACTGTACTTGAAATGCACTTAATCATATACTGCAGTAAATACCGCCATGACAGTTTGTTCTCAGACTTTATCACTTTTCACATAGATAGATATCAAAATACGTAGTTTGGTAAAATAAATTCAATTTCATTAAAAAGTGACACTTAGTCACTTTTCGCTCTACGACCACAATGATTTTTTGACTTATAATAAGCGTGGTTTAAATCAACGATGTATATGATTGTAACACCTGGGATAGACATTTTAAATAGTGTGATAAAATATATATTTTTCCGTACTTGCTTTTCTTCTTCCAGGTTCTTGGTAGAGCATTATCATTTTCAAACAAATCATCTACCTCTTCATATATATTCAATTTCATTTTGGGTTTTTGTTTGTTTTTAGATTTTTGTTTGTTTTTTTCTTTAATTTCAGTATTTGATATATTTTCCAATGCAGCTAGTTTTTGTGAACATGTTCTGAAATATACACATATTAAATATATATGAGTCACTGTACTTAAAATGGATATAATCATTGATTAAATAATATAACTTAAGAGTGTGTGATACATTAGTTGAAAACAATTGCGTTCCTATATGATTAGGTATGATACGTGTTCCCAACATTTGGAAATCTATAGTTTTAGTAGAAACAGTAAAATAGTTTTATATGTACTATTATTGTGAGGTTATAACTGTGCTATGCTCGGCTACAGCAGGCACGACAGACCTGCCAACAAATTGATGAGTACATTTTGTAAGTTTTATTGTTATGTGCTCAGTAAAATGTAAATGTTCTTAAACGAAAGTATAGAATATTTACTTTAAATAGGAAAAATGTAGTCGAGACTGAAAATAAGCGACATAAGTTCATAAAACCCCCTACTTCTCACACCCTATATCTAAGGATTACAAATTCAAACACCATTCTTACGTGCATACTGTCCACAAACTGTCTGATATTGAATTCAGATCATCGAATACTATAAAAATTAAACAAGTTTACTAAGAGAAACTCAATTTTATAAGCCTAAATTACTATATTTTAAAACTAAACAAGTATAAAAAAATATATGCATTCATAATTAATAAATTATGCCTAAGCTTAAATTATGCGTTTTTTACATATTTTAGCTGCCATTTCAAATATTGTATAAAAATAAACTATTCCAAAAATAAAAAACGGCAACTTTATGTTAAAATATGAAGTTCAATGTTTTAAAATATATTAAATGTAAAATGATCATTAGATTATTGATAATTAGATTTTAAATTTTATCCTTTTTTAAAAAAATGCAATGTTTGGTTTACATTTTTTTAAAATACTGGTTAGCAATTTATAAAAACTAATAAATATGTATGTCAAAGAAAATAATAAATGTTAAATAGAGGCGTCTATTTTGAACGTCATCGACTTGTGCTGTGTTTACGATTATCTATGTTTCAAATTGCCTACTTATGTTTCAAAACCGCATAAAAGCTATTTGTCAAATGAGGTAAAACTAGATGGGTCAGTGTGTTCAACCGAAAGAATAGTGCATAATTTTTGAAGAGAAAAATATTATAGTATAGAGTCTATAAAAGTTTATACGTCGATGGTTGTAATAATTAAACTTCATAAATATAATAAAAACCTAAGAAGCGATTCACTATCTGTGAAGTAACTGTTGGTTGCAAAACTCGAAATGCCCCATGATAAAGGTGCGCTGAAAGAGTTGGCGTTGCCGTCGATCTGAACGCCCGTCCAAATATTCTTTTTTAAGGACGTTAGCTTGACTTGCAGCTCCGACGGTTGGGCTTTTCTTGCTACTCTCATATCCGAGAAGTACCTGGAGAATATTGAAAGAGAAAGTGTAATTAATGTATTTTTTAGCTTTCAAATTTACTTAGTAATAAGTAATAAATACAATAAGAAGCATATTATTTTCATCTAAGTCTTTCCGACTATTGTGTTGATAATAGAGATGCCAACTGTATTGAGATGTGGTTTAATTTAATTTATTTAATTTGCACCAATAAAGGAATTGTGATGATTGTTCTAGTTTCCTGATTTAATATCCGATAAAAAAATTGAACAATATGACCATAAGAATCGGTAGTATTTTTTTATCTCTGTTTATTAAGAGTGTTTTCTTTTGGTGTCTTTCCGTTTCTATACCTTATATCATTTGCATATATTCATACTTTTTCCGAGTGATGTCTAATCAATTAAAGACGGTTTCCGATTTTTGAGGACAGCTCTAATAGCTTTCTCAAGTCTAATGTAATATATTAAAGATCTGCTGCTTAGAGGACATCTATTTGCCGGAGACTTGTGATGAGGTTAAACCGTCTAGTAGGCAAGTATTTTAGGAGATTTCTCACTAACTGCATATATTTGTTTCTATTTCATTTTTATTATTGCATAAACGAGGTAAGTAGTATACAAGTCCTAAAAGTGATGGGTAATTATAATACAAAAATAAAGTAGAGGCCAAATAATGGCTTTTATTTTGTCAACCCGAGTTAGTGAATTTGAAAGTGTCCAATCATGCACATTTTACAATTTTTTTGAGAAAATAAAAAAAATGCAATTATATTTTCATTGTTTTCAATCTATGCTATCAATTATGATCAAATCATGAGAAAACCATAAAAAGCTACCATGATACCTCAGTATCTTAACTACATTCTAAACTGGTATTAATATTGATTATATTGATAAATAACTTTTAAGTTTTGGTAATTCATATTTTTAGTTACTTGCTAATAATGTCTAATAAGTATCTAACAATAAAATAATAAAAGACAACCCGCATTTCTGATTTTTTCAATATTTTACTTTTCCTTTTTGTAATTATTTCTGTCCAGCGGCATTAATTACTATGAATTTCTATTAATATTGTACTAGGAGAGATAATCATACCAATTATCTTTCCTACTCCTCACTACTCATACTAATTATCCTACTCTACTACTAAATTTGCCCCGGTTACAGGAAAAATTGTATACTTGTATGAAATTAATATTATACATTCATGTTTGTAATGAACCAAATCATAACTAATTGTTTTAGTAGTCAATTTACCAGGATATTTTAAATGGAAGATATCATTTTCAATAGGATTTTAATTACTTAGATTGTGGAAAGCAGCGAAATTGATGCCATGGTGATTTCTTGGATTTTAAAGTTGTATCCCCAACCATAGAGCCACTTTGAGGTCTTGAATAACAGTCTCCTTTCTCTTTGTCTGATGCTTCTGGTGAATCAGTAATCTATAAATTTGAAGTCCAATTTAGTATTAATGCAAACTAAAATCTACTTTGCAGGTATTGAAAGCTTTAAATAAAGAGGGCTATAACAAAAAAAAAATGATTTTTCTACTGTGAGTGTAATTTGTTTCCTCTATTGGAAAGTAATTCTATAAAAAAAAAAAACAAAAAGATTAGCAAAAATGTTTAAATTCTGCTTAAACGTATTCCAGCACACACCCAGACCCAAGCAACCTTGTTTGTTTGAACTAACCGATCAATAACTTTTGTCCTCTACGTTATCTCCAATCACACGCTCCAGGTCACAGAAATAATAGTGTAAGGCATGGAGTGTCTAATTTCTTTCAATTATAAACTGAGCTTTTGTTTAATATACCTTTTCAATACTGAATATGCATCTAATATTTTCAATTTTATGTACTATGACATTTTTCCTCCGCGCTTAATCTATAGAGTTAAAAAGTTCATAGACAAAATTTAATTAACAGGAAAAATGCATAAAGTTCATCTCTTTAAATATCAGAGTTTACTTACAGGGCTTTAAATTATTATCATTCGTTAATAAATTATGTGATTAATTTTGATAGGCGTTTTACCACTGTTAAAATATCAAACATAATCAAGTTAAAATTATATTTATATAGAATTAATCTAATATTTGGATGTATTTCATTTGTTAAAAAAAATACTTACCTGTGCTGGAATCACTGTTAGCTCTGGCGGCATCTTTTTCCTTCTTCTTGTTTTTGTTTTCACAGGAGATCTGAGTAACTTGCGAGTTCTTCTCTTAGGGCTTGATTCATTTTCTGAATCAAAATCAGTGGATGTATCACTAGCACCATCAGAAGTTAAATCAATTGTAGTTCTGTAAACCTGTAAATTGAATTTTATTTGAGTATATTTTTTTTTGTTTTTATCAATTTGTGTTCATACTTACTGGCAGTGTTTCTCTTTTCATTGGCAATGGCTGTTTTAGTTTTTCTAGTGTTTTTGATTTATTGAATTTGTGCCCCTAGAACAATGTTATTTAATTTAGTACTTTAGTATTTAAGATTAAGTAAGCTACTAGGAGATTTGATATTCACTTACCGCTTTTATTTTATTTTTTACATTGGGCAACACCGGAGACGGCGGTGGTACGGCAAAATGATCAAGGCTGTATTCCCCATCATCTCTTTTCAGTCTAGATTCTGCCTCTGAACTACTACTGGAAGTATCACCCTCATCACTAAAATAAAAATATACTTTTTAATGGTAATTAATATCAACATGTAAATCTTCATATTCCCATTCGAATTCTCATAATACCTAGAATAGTCAGAGAGAGTGATATTGGTCGGTTCATCAGCACTGGATCCCTCTTTAATCAGTCTGTTTATGATTTTATTTCTCAATCTCTCTTTGCTTGGATTTTCATCACAGAAGTCTAGCAAGGTCTCACAAAAAGATCGACCCAAACCTGTGATTTTAGAATGGTTGTTTTATTATATTAAATGCATTAATATTGTTATATTACATATATAACTGATTATTTAATGTATTAAAAATAATTGTGTAATTGTGTTTAAATTAAATTTACAATTTACCTTATATATTTTTTTTGTTTATTTCAATAACTATATGATTTTATGCAAAAATGTCACATGTCTTGAAAAACTCCATATCTAAAACTCTATATCCACTATCTACTTCTTAAAAGCTTATTAAAAATTCTTATACTTTCTAGTATCATACTCAATTACAAAATTGTGTCTACCTTCAAAGTCTTGTGCGCTGAAGTGTGTGGAATATCTCCCCCCCAGTTCGGAACCACCAAATGAAGCTTCCATTGTGTAACTGTTGGCCACTCCCATCATCCATACGACCACGCGGCCGGTTCCTTCCTTACTTCTTTGGATGCGGAATTTACAGCTCTCAAATGAAAACTATAAGGAATGTAATTGTGTAATTATGAAGTCCATCCAATTTTTTTTTTTTATTTTAATCACCTATTTATGTTAGTCTTTTTATATTATTAAAGTTTCATAAAATTAATATATTTTTTACATAGTATATAAGTTGTTCACAAATAGTCAAATATCATCTCTTTTACATCAATCAGCATTATATTTATAATTTACATTATTTTTATCTATATATTTATAATTTACATTATATTTATGCATCTACATATACAGATTGTTTTTTCCCATGATTTCTATTTTACACCTTTAATGGGGAATTTACACTTCAAACTGAATTTTTCTTGATTTTAACATATTTCTTTCCATATAAAATAAACAATAAACCGAAAAACAATTTGGATTGCTCACGGCATCTCCGCCTTGTGTTTTTTTATCTACCTCAATACCTGGTCAGGACCGCTCGCCTGCCGCCAGTCAGGAAAAGGCACTTAAAGCAACTATGCATTTAAATGCTAGTTAGAGTGTTTTTCTGCTCATTTTGCCTACTTTTTTTTTAATGTTAAGAAAAACTTGTAAAACCAGAATTGTCCAGTTTGAAGTGTAAAATAACCCCATTAAAAAAATATCCGTGAGATAGTTCATCCAATGTGTAATAAAAACATCAAAAACAGCAGGACAATCTTCATAGACATTTGTTTTTGACAAAATGTCTTGTAACTGTATTCAAGATTCTACAGCCCTCTAACACATACTAATATGATTATCAATTTATTACTATCTTATATAGTATGTAAAGAGAAGGTTTGTTAGTAATTTTATGTCTAACAACTATTTATGCCTTAAAACCCCGCACATGGTGTTAGGGTGGCCATACAAAATACGAAATTAATATTATCTTTTTGTTTGTAGCGATCCATTAAAAATATCATATGACAAAGTCAAGGCTGTTTACTGACATTAACTGATGGTATTAGTATGTTAGTATGTATAGGTATTGTTAATTATGATGCACAGCAATTTGCCAATCCTTATATTTATCTAATGTATACTTTATTTTTATTATATTGTTTATATTTTGATTATGATTCGCTAACAAAATTAAAAATATTGTGAAAAGTGAAAAAAGAAAAAGATATTATTTATTTTGTTACATAATATGAAGACTGGCAAAAAAATTGTTTTAAAGAAATAATGGTAATGAATATTTTACATTATTATTGAAGTACACGCTTCATTACCTTTAGGTGATTAACTTATCCTTTACCTTATCAGCGGAGTTTTTATGTAACATTAACGGGAAGACTTGTTCGTGAAGTTTTTCCTGTCCTCTTCTATTTTCACAACCATAAATAAATACATTGTGTTTGCGAGAGTGTGCATGTAGATCGCAATACATAACTACTCCGCATTCTTCTATCAGCCTGAAAACAATATATTATATTACAATGTGAAAGTATTATGTTTGATATTTGAAAATATAAATTATTTACCTTCTAATCATCAATTTTGTATGCCACACGGATGGATATGTTTCCCTAATAACAGTTCTGTATTGCCTGTTTAAGTCTTTTCCTGTTAAGGAGCATCTGTTGTTTCCAACTATAACCTAAACATTTTTTTATATATTGTAATTACGAGTGAAATGTATATTTTATTTACATTTAAATAGCTTTAGGTTTTTTACTTTTGACCTATTAGATTAATTACTGTATACTTGTTTTGTACTTACTCCATCTGGATTGAGCATCGGTATTAATTTAAATATGAATTTTTCTCTTAGTTCGCGTGCTTGGTTCGAGTCACCGGTTAAAAAATCCATAAAACCCTTCATCATCCAAGATGAAGGTGTTTCTCCAGGGTGCACTCTTGCTGTTATCACAATTGCTTTTTTTTTCTGAAACAATTGAAAGCTAAATTATATTTCTTTTATATTTAATATCTTTATCATTACTCTATAAAGGATTTATGCCTCCTTATTCATCCCAGTTAGAAAATAACATAGAACTAAGAATTTTAAGTTAAGCTAATATGGAACAGCCATTAGAAGCTCTCAATCTTATTTTACCACAATTCCTTACAAGTTACACATATGCACAAGGAGTCTGTGTGGCCAAAGAGGTTCTTTTACAATTGCTTGCTTTGTGCTTATTAGAGATAATAAAAGAGTTGGTACTCTTATAAGCAACATAGGCCATACAAATGCAACTCAATCAAGCCTATTTCTTTAGTACAATACGGTTATACAATATGTTATAGACATTTTTTCTCTTCGTATGTAAATCTTTAGATTTCTTTAAATTTAAATAAATAAAATAGTAAAAGTTCAACATTTTCTGCAACAACATATGTGTATATCACTGATTAACTATTACGGGTATAAATACAATATAAATTTTCGGTAAATCTAGTACAACGATCTAAATATAGCCAAAATATAGATCCAAAAATGTTATAATTTCCAACTATGTTCATTTTATTTATTAATCAATCATTAAGAGTTAGGCTATAACTACTAAATATTTGAATAACATGTTTTAACAATTTTGAATCCTTAAATGACACAATTGTAAATATATCCTTGCAATATCCATTAGATTTTAAAGTTTTATTTTAATCAAATCCATAGATATTAGACCATTATTTATTATTATTATTATTCTGGCACATCTCAATTACTGGAGGTTAACAACCACTTCATGGTAAGGATATCTTTGTTGCCAACAGTTTGGAATAGTTCGCCGACCTTTATTCCAGTTCGGTTACGTATGCAAAGGTTCTTCTGATAGACTGATTATAAATCAATACAGTTTAACGTTTATTTTGTGCCTAAACTCCCCCTTAGCAATAAGCAAGATGTTGGTTTAAAGTTACCTTTGGCTCTATCTCATTTGGCGGTGCTGTAATAGTGAGATAGTAAACGTTGTTGCCAGCGAGAGTCCGACACAACAGTCTCAGCTTAGTATACGTAGACTTAATGGGATGGTTCTGCAGTTTTCCGAGGTAGTCCTGCAGGTCGGTGTAAGTGTACGGGTAACAGTGTGCCATATAAACTACGTCGTGATCGTGAGGAAATTCGATGTTGAACGTCAGAGTATAGTTTGGAAATTGTTCCTCCTCTTCGCATCTGAAACATTGTTTGCACCTTTTTAATTGACAAATAGTCATTATTGATAAGTAATGCTAAATTGCCGGTGTCTTAATTTTGAATTTGTGTATAAATGGCTGAATATAAGAACTCACATGCACAAAGCTTCTTTTAATTTATACAACATTTATACAATTTTTTGAAAACTATAAAAATTTTTAACCCTTAAAAGCCTCACTAAAACCAAATGCTATAATTAAAAAGTGACTCAAAATGAATATTTCTATTTTTGATTTATAAAAGAAAAATCTTTAATTTTGTTAGGTACATTTATGTCAACATCTATGAACTATGCTTTCATAATTATTGCTTTCATAATTATTTTTTCATAATTATTGCTTTCATAATATAAAGGTTAACTTATAGTAAGCAGTATCCTTTTAAGGGGTGATTCTGGACTTGAAATTGAACAACTTATTTGATTATTTTAAAAATATAATTATATTTCAAAAATAAATACACTTTAAAACAACCATAAAAATGAGATTCTTAGCCGCCATTTAATAAAGATATATGTACTATTTTTATTATTATTATGAAGTACCCTAAACTAGAATGAGATAAGGTAAAATAATTAAAATTATTTCCGTATTTTTGATAATTTATCATAAATAAATAATAACTGTATTGCATTTGAAATCAGACTACTTATGAGTATGTATGTAACATGTTAAAAGATAGAACTTTGATTTGTACTCCACATTAGAACTCACAAAACACATTATTATATCATTTACAAATACTAAAAATAATCATGTATTTATTTCCACATCAGCATATTGTAATTTTGAGAATTTTATGAAGTGTTGTGGGTCAATTCCGAAAATATTCTTACGTTGGTTCATTCTTGAAATAGCTGATGTTGGTTCCACATCGTCTCCAACCAATGCAATGAAGCTGTCCATCTTTAGTTGAGTACAGAAGTGGTCGCATTCCCTCGTTGTATAGACTCTCAGCTTTCGATAAATTTACTATGGAAAATCTGCAATGATAAAACAATAAATAATTTGTTAAAATGAAGAAAATATTAAATAATAGATAAAGCTACAAGCTATTAGAATATTTAAGGAAGTTAACTATAAATATGTAGATTTGTGAGTTTATATTTTATATATAAAAATCAGTTTTATTGTGAGACAAACAAAAATTTAAATTATTTAGCTTAAAAGTATATGTACAGAGTTTAAAATAAATGCTAGTTACCGGTACATAAGATGCTTTTTTGTATTGGACACCCTGAAGTAGAACCATTGCATATGCCTATTAGTATAGAGATCCATTCTGAGGTACAGTTCATAGTAGGTGCTAGTGATCTTGACTGCTTTGGCCAAGTTACCAGATTCAAATCGCGATTCAAAGCGCAAGTCATCATCGCCACCGCTACTCGTGCAAGCCGACAAGAAGTACCGGCTCCCACCGACACTAGAACGGCTGAACTGAAAAAAATGAAGAATCTTTGAGATGAGACAAAGCGGTTTCTTTATCTAAAATTGGCTGAGAAATTTAAAATAATTATAGGCGACGTGAAACTTTGACCAGTGAGATTTTCTATAGCATGATCATTTATTCATTGATCTGACCTTGACGTTATGATGATTGATACTACTGCTTTAAAGAGAATTAATTCCAAAAACCAACTGAGATTTATGACTAGGAAGTCGATCCTCTAAACTTTTTTGTACCCTCTGTCCTCACAGAGGATTTCCGCTGGATAAATAGTATCCAATGGCAATCGATAGCAGAATGCCACCTTCAGTATTATTTGTAAACAACCAGCAACATTGTAATTAATTGATAAGCAGTTTTGGAGTCCTTATGTTATGTATGACCTTAGAAATATAAATTCCTGTTTATCTGTGACAAAGGATCAGCAACATCTTAACTTAAAAAGTCGTTTGAAGGCCCTCCTGAAGAATTTTCTCTGCCACTTTCTTAAAGCATAAATCAACATCTGGAAAAAGGAGGACCTGGTTATTAGATTTAATATAGGTTTTGTAAAGAATGTTTAACCTCAATTTGTCCACATTTTCTCGTTTCCCCTGTAAATTCAGTAGGTACCGATGTACATTTTACATCTTTTAATTTTGAGGATTACAAATGTCTAATCTCTCAGTATACTGTTTTCCCTAATTTCTTTGTTAGTTATAAGCCTGACCTGGGTTAGTGAATTTCGTGGTAGCTATACTCTTACTAAATATATAGCTACACTATTATCACATATACTACCGCTTTGTATATTGTGAACGTTTCATAAATTAAAGGTTCATACATAATTGACGGCACTCATCGGGTAGTACTGGAACATAATGGTGCCTGCTTCTTCCCCAACTGGCTGTGGCTTAAGCTCCCGTCCTGTCGGTGAGTAGTAGGCCTCTGGCACTGGAGGGCAGTATTCTATGTGGGTCACTCTTTCCTCTAATACCTGAAAACAACAATACTTTTATTAAAATCATTATTAGGTATCCCATATCTTCCAAACGTGCAAACGTGATCCTCTTGTAAACTGTCCAACCCAAAAGACACTGAAGTTAAGCAATGTCAAGCATCAAAGCTCCCGAATACTACTATTTGACTAACCCTATTTTTTACATAGTCACTTACGCAAAATACATTTGATTGAATAATAAAAGCCTATGTAAAACTAAAAATAACTAAGTATTAACATTAATAACAAATATTGCAATACCATTTTTTATGCTTTTATTTGCTACTTTCAGAAATTTAGAAAAACTAATTTGCGATGTTTATTTTATACATAATAAATTATTGCTAAACACTTTAAATTGCGACTTATTCTGAGTCAATTTGTCGAAGCAGTTAATAGTACAATTATAATAATTTTCTAACCGTGGTATCGGTGAATGTAGAGCGTTATTTGTGGAGCATGAAGGTATTTTAAAAACATTATGATGCCGGGTAAAATTTGATTGATCGAAAAGGAATTAAAAAAATCGGGGTAATTAATAGTGTCATTGAAAACAGCGTTTTTGAATCGCAGATCGAGCAACGCTCGTCTGACGTATAGGGAGTATTCGTAAGACTCTATCGCGGTAGGGTTGACCTTTAATTCAACTCCACGAAAATATCGATAGGTCAATGCGCACAAGAATAAGCGCTGTACCATAGATGATTCTATCCGAATATCTATATGATATAGTTGGGTCCGTCATATAGATTATATATGCCGGACCCAACCATCTTTTAAAACTGACTGACCCACATTAAAGTTTATTTCGAATTAAGGAATTGAAGAAGACGATAACCGCCTTGAAGTTTGAAAAGCGTTTTTGTCACTTATGAAGTATTTGAAGGGGACCCCTGATCGTAAGATCCGTTATAAATGTGTCGAATCTGCTGATACTTTTTGTTTTTCTTATGACAGGTTTCGACTCTTCATTATCGGGTGAAATCCCGGGGAGTCTATAGATACAACGGGAAAACCTAATGTGTAGTTCATTTTTTTTTTATTTTTATTCAAAAAGAAAGACATATACTACATTAAATGGGTTCTGGCAAAAACATGGTTTTGGCTGCCAGAAACTCAACTTGATGACAAGTCTCACAGACTATATTTTTTTTAATTAGATGAAAAAGAACAAAAAAAAAGAAACATTTAACACGACAAAAAGGAGTACATGAAAAATAAATAACTAACTTTACAACATAATCTTAACACAATCATTATTCAAGAGATTCCAAGTAGTAGATTACTATACAATAAACCTATTGATATTTAATCGATTAGTCACAGCGTGTATAGGTAATCTTTGAGAGAAAATTTATAATGTCTATTGATTTTGGATACCTCTTTCAAATGCTTTGGCATTTTGTTAAATAGGCTAAATATTTCTAAGATCCATCTACCCTAATTACGGAACCCTTTACTGAGAACAGACATTACACCAGTAAAACAATAGATGAAATCTTAATAAACATTATATACAATTTGAAGGTTTTTTTGGCAAAATTTAATTTGAAAGATTTTCAAAACCCTTCTTGCCTATGGGCTTGCATGCTCTGAATAGCAACAATAAAACTGCCATCATTTGAGAACAACTCCACAAACTATTGAATTTGTTGCCTTCATTTTTTTACTAGTACCGAAAAACAAACATTCCTATAGGAATAGGGGGTATATTATCTATATATTTATATAACATACCTGACATTCTGTCGGCCATCTTGCCGCCTGTTGCGGACAGTCCAGTTCCTTGGGCAGAGCGAATAGATCTCGCGGCTCCTTTAGCTTGGCGATGGTTTTGAAGCTCCTACTATCTGTGTTGATTTCCAACTGATTGCTTTTGAGCGTATTTTGCAAGAAGTTGGCGATGAATGTGCCTGTGAAAATAGTTCAAATGCAATAAACACGTCCGCCACATACTTCGCAGTTATGGACAAAAAAAACCTTCATCGATTATTTACATCTATAAATTTTCTCCGCAAAAGCACAATACGGGATTTTCGTTATGATCGTTAGAAGGCTTGCTTGAATTTCTTAGGACATCCAAATAAGCCGTAACAAATTTCCAAACGTACGATTGTTACCGGGCGTTACCTTTCTGACATATGGGGAAGAGCGCCGCCTGCAGTTCCCTGACGTGGGCGAGGAGCGTTGTGTTGGCATCGCCTGTAACCCTGACTCCCGCTGCCTTATCTTCCTCTTTGATATGCGCGATCATTGACGAAATTCGGGCCCACCGCTTGCTGTGAATGAACCGCGTTATCCCATTGATAAAATATAACGCACGGCAATACTGAATAATTCCAACCAATCCTGCAAAATGTGGTGAAAGTTCTAATAATTAAATTTTAGTATTTACGATTTTACGAAAGAATTCACCACTAATGTATTTTCCGTAATACATACTATCGAAATTCGGTAAAATGCCGCTTGGTTTAACTGGTTGCACGTGGATTCGAATTGATCAATGAAACCGAAGCCTCGCGTAATTTCCTAAATTCGGTTCGCACTCGCAGCAGGACACCAGCGGCGCCCGCGAGGTCCCGCGACACTCCGTCGGCCGTCAGCCGTCAGCGACGAACCGCCTGCCACGAGCCTCCACCCCACCCAATTTAGGGGCGTTGTCATCACTAATATATCCCGAACGATTTCCAACCCCTCGTTCGTGTTCGATTCACTAACAACTGAAAACATGCTCAAGCATTCTACTAAACATGCTCGACGTGGCGTCACTGAATCCACTTCACTAAGCATTCTTATTATTAATGCTTTTTTTTATTTGCGAATCCGGGGGAGTAAAATCAAAGAAAATTCGAAAAGCCAAAAATGTTCCCATTAGTATAACCCTAAAAGCGGCCCGATTTTATCACTCCATGGAATCCATTCATGTATAGGAAGCTACTATACCCGTCCTTTGGCCTTCTGTCCATTTGTTTGTCTGTTACATCTTCAAACTCGAAAAGTACAAATTCGAAAGAGTTGAATTATTGCATGTAGATTGACCCTCTTGAAAAACCACTATACCGTTTAAATCACATCGGAGGTTAGTCAAATAATATAGATATTTAACATTAAAGTCAACAAATTTTTAGTACTAATTAATGAAACGTTGACATTTCGATAGAGCGCTCAAGTATCATATTCGATTTTGTTTTTATTACTGGCTAGTTAAGATTATTACAAACTCGTATATGTGTGTAAATAGAAACATGTAAAAGAATGTTCAGTGCCACATTATAATTATTTTTAAATTGAAATATTATATCCGTGTTGTTTCATTATTAGCTGCGCGTCAAAATTTAGAAAAAAAAACCAAAATGGTGTTAAAATTTATGATGAATTCAAAGAATGTCACGATACTATTGTATGTTTTTATTTTAATCTATTCAGATTTAAAAACCCACTGACACAAATGGAGATAGGAAATCAAGCAACCCATCACAATCCACCACAGGCGCAGGTGGTCTGGGTGGGAGATGCCTTTAATGCCTATAGGGCCTAGCTGTAAGACGTTAGGTTCTTATTAAATAATTTCCTGCTACTAAACAATGTATAAAAGCAGTTGATATTATATGATAGCTAAAGGGTGTTATAGCCATTCTCGTTACGATATATCTGTAATCTTGGGGTTACCTCAATCAGTTTTGACCAGTTTTAAGATAATGTCTGTATGTATGTGTACATGCCTGTGAACTCGAAAGCGTCTGAACGCGGTGGCGAAGTTACTCCGTAACAAATTACGGAGTAACTTCGGGATTTAGGTTTGTTTTTGACTTCGCGAGATACCATATAAAAATTAATTAATTCTAAAATCAGGTAGCTGAGCAGTGCGTTGGGGAGGAGGTTGGAAAAATGCCACCTTGCTAGGTTAAATTGCGTACGTTTGCCAATCTGGTAAAAATATATCAAAACTACGTAATATGTAATAAAATTTCCCTCACAATGTTAAGAACTGGCTGATAAATCTGGGTACTAACTAGAGCGAGTCACATAGTATTAGATAGTCACATAAATATTTGTAGTAAATTGTTTAAATCATTTGATTACCTTATTAAACTTCAGGGCCTTTCAAAACAGCGATGAATATTTGTAAAGTTCATTTTTGTAGGAAGTTTAATGAGCAATCTCATGGTGGCAAACAAATTGGGTCAAAATGAATCAACATAAGTAAACGTATTAAGTTTGTGGGAGTATTGGGGAATGTTAATCACATTTTTTGGAACACATTAGATAAAAGTTGCCATAACAAATATACTTAATTTCCGGGATTTCCTATCTAGTTCCCCGGAGGCTTGTGGCGGTGCAAGGTGCAATGAACTTTAATCTTGACCTCGCATGTTTTGAGGCAATCCTAAGCTGATACCATTTATAATTAGCCTACACACGGCACCCCACTCGCACGAGATTTTTTCGTCGACGTTATGGTTCATGGAAACTCGGCATTACCTAATCTACATTCAACAGAAGTGTTAATCTTGTCTCGTCACATTGTTTTTTTTTTCGTTGCAAAACTTTGAGAATAAGCGAATACGTCACGTGAATATCAATTTATTTAAAATTATATCTAATCTGGCATCGATAGTCCTCATCGGTTAATTAATCCATTAAAATTAAGGTTTCTCTTGACTTTCTCGTGAAGGCGATTTTTTAACAATCAAAAATGTCTAATTTCAATACTTATGGGTTTTTTATCCAGAGGAGACTCGATCCAGTCAATTCACAATACAAACATTATTATACTGTGACTGTTATTTGTAGATATAGACGAAAAATAATGTTGTATCGTTGTATCTCAGAATTATCTAAGCTTATATAAAGTTAAAAAGCTACATTTCTACTTTATCTGTAAGTACTTCTACTTTAGCTTCGAAAAGTTGTACTACCATACATTTCATCAACATTTTAGACGTTGTAGACATTTTAGACGAATATCTTATTGATTAAAAACTAGAATCCTGTAAATTCAACAAGTTTGAATGGTCATGATTAACCAATAACGGGCACAGAGAAAGGCTCTATCGGGAAGAGGGCCCATAAATTCCGTCAAGGTGTTCACATTATGTATCTAAGCAATTCGTATATTTTCCTGAGTGCGTTATGGCTCTTAAAATGAGTACAGAAGATTTTAGTAGCTCTTAATAAACTTACGGTACCAGAAAGAACTGAGATATCACTTTTTTTAAGAGACATTTATAATACGCCTCGTATATACTCGTATACGACCCGATAGCAAATAGGCATAGAAAATGTAACGAAGGAAAGGGGTCGAGAAAAGCAGTTAAACTTACTCCTGGAATTAATCTCTTGTATGGTTTCGCTCTGCGCTGCGCTGAGGTCGTCCATCATGGCCTGCTTTCGTGACCCGTCACCGTGAAATCCATGTCTCCGTGATGGCTGTCATTTGTCTCCGCCGCATGTCTTCGTGTGACTACGGTCGATTGATCTGTTTTCAGTCTTATGATTATTTATCGGGATAGGTGGTAGGTACTGTACTACACATTACATTTACAAGCGAGCCAGTTTGGAAAAGCATCAAAAAATGCGATTATGATTCATCCCCCCCTTTTTTTAACGAAAATAAATTGCGGTTTATTCTTGTGTATTGCTTCAAACAATGAATCGTCATATTATATCTTAATTTCCCGACACAAATGCCGAAGGACATGATACGACATATTTCGAGATACCCATGCCTGCGGAGACAAAGGTAGGTATCTTTAAAACCACTTCTGTGTTTCGCTACGAAAGGGGTCCAAATATTTAGTTTATATTTTATGAAAGATTCTCATTATAAATGTTTAATACACCCGGGGATAACTCTTACATCGCTTAAAGGCCTACGGAATTAAAGTACTTAACCCATTGTATGTATATTCGCACGTTAATAAATATTTTTTGTGCAAGAATGAAATGTTAAGCGAGAATCAAGTTACTTTTATATTGATTTTTTTTCTGAAGCTACATAATATTAATTATAAGTGTTTATCGTTTTGTTGATGGCTGTAAGTAATGACCGTTATTTCTAATGTTTACTAAGTATATATCATATCTAACTAATTGTTTTCAATAATTCACTAACTTCCACACTTGTATTGTTCACATCGAGTTGCTAGAAAAAGTATTAATTATTTTTGCGTTATAATAAAAATAATTGTATTTGTCGCTACATTTGGAACAATGAAGTTAAAGTATAATTTAAAATGTTTTTTTTTATTATGTGGTAGAAATGTAAGGAAGAAGTCTTAAGGTGATTATAGCAGCATGTCCATAAATATATCTACCTACCTAGGTATTTGTTAAAATCATACCTAGTCACAAATAAAAAAATAAACATTACAAGTATATTAATTACGAGGTTTTGTTGTATTTTATCTGTTCTAATATTTGATTACCTTGATATACAGTGGGAATTTGTGATTATTATTCAATTAGCGGTGTAAATAATAGTGACTACTTTTGTTCGGGTATTACCACTCAAATTATAACCATTTTCCAGCGGCCCAAACAAGCACACAAACGCTATATTTTGGCAATGCGATTTTCATACACTTTAAATATTTTAAGTATGTGTTTTTGTTTTGCGGTGCCGCGACGATACACGTGTGGCCCGCGTCGCTTCCGCGCACTGATTAGCATGGAAATGGTGAATCGCCCTTAGAAAAGTTCCGCTCGTCTGCCGCCCAGCGCCGCGGCGCCGCCCAGCGCCGATGCCTCCCCCGCGGCGATGCCTGGTGGTTGACCCGAATGCGATGCGACTACCGTTCTTCCATTACTACATTTTTATGTAAAGTGCAAAGGCCTGCTGGAATTGTTGCGAAACTTAGATATTAGGTAGATTAATTTAATAATTCCCTGTGAGTAGGTATCTATGTAGACTACGTCAGCGTTAGTTTAAATATCCTTAAAGTTTCTGTTTAAGAGAAAGCTATATATATTTGTTACCGCAAACACCCGAAATTACTAAAAACCCGTTTTTACTATTAAATACGCCAAGTATCTAAGAGCATCAGAAACAACGCGTTTTTATTATTATGAACCCGTTCTTACCAACGCAGTTAAATGATTACATCGGCTTTTTACTGCACTTTTCAGTTAAAATACGTTCTTACTAAAAGCACATTAGTAAAATCTGAATTTGAAATAAAAATGTCAAACGTTTGAACACATTTATTTTTTTATATAACTTAGTATGACTTTGCTTGGATGCTCAAAATTTAAGCATTTTGGAGTCATAGTGGTCATAATATTACTACTGCACACATAACACCCTCGCGTCGGTGTTTTGTTAAAAGGGCGAATGTGCCAAAGTTCTGTTTTTAAGGAGCATACATTTTATACCCGAATAAATTTATTTCGAAGTATGAAAAAATACGCCAAAACCAACCTATATTTTAATGGAAAAACAAAAAAAAGGAAAAAATAAAGGAAAAAAATAGTTTTAATAGTTTATAAATTTTCATTTCGCAACGAAATAAATAAATAGAGAATACGTCATCTCAAAAGGCTAGCCACTGCATAATGCTCTAATACGAGTAGCGAAAGTATGGGAGTGGAATTGATTTGTTATCCAGAGGTCAAGATTTCACGGGAATCAAACCTGGTTTACATTTCGGACACATTAGGTAAAATTTTATTTAATGGAATTGAATTAGATAATTTTCTCGTATATCGGGTATATTATTATAGCATACCATTCAGCCATCCAGACACTATTAAAACAGTTAAACTTCTTTAGAAAATTGCTTTAGACTACTAACTAAACTACTACTAAACAAAATTTGCGTTTGTGCCGGAGTCAGGGAAAATAGTGGTGATGAAGCGTTGTGAATGGTATGATTATGTATGAATTGTGGTCTAGAGGCACCCTCGTAATTTTGGATATCATAATAAATATTGTTTATACGAAGATAAAAGTCAATGGAGTAAAGTCTGGAAAGCTATTTCGTGGTCTCTGTCAAAGTATCAGTAGAACATTTACAGTATAAGATTCTTTTATTTGAAAAATAACATATTCGGCACGAATTTAATTTTTACTCTTTGGTTTTAGATGTGATCTTGTGACATAGTGGTACTATATTATCATCGATCATTGTCTCCGCGCACGAACATAACATTTTTATTGGTTATTGAATAAAAGTATTGATCTAAAATGCATTCGTTTTAACGTTTTCGCTTCGGGTCGGTATCGCGATGGTATGACCTAATTCTCTAATTTTGTTTATTACTCCAAGTCACGAAATTATTCAACCGTTTCAAGATGTCGCCGATGGCTCATGAATGATCCAATTAATATTTTTTATCATTATTATCCTGCCAGTATTGCTAGTAAGAGGCTGTCGCTGATCGCCCGTCTGTCACCATCAGAATATTTTTGAAGTGTAACTTCTTTATGGTGCACTTTGCACATTTTTACCTTGGCAGTGAATGAATCTAATGCGACACGCTCACATTCGACTAAACTCGGTAGGATTCGGGCGAAGTTGCACGCACCCAGCTCTCATTTAGTTATCTTTTTTTCTCATATAAATAGGCGTGCGTGCGTTTATTACATTCAACACATTGTTGAATGTAATAAATCTAATACATTACTTATTATATGTACTTATATGAAGTATTTTACAAACAAATCGAGCAAAACCATTTGTAGAGCATGTACGCACTTATTATTAAAAATATGATACTTTTTTATTATTGCGCAAAAACTGTTGTAGCGTGTAACATTTAACAATTTTCATTCGTTAACATTTGCATCCTTGGTTTCGAATAATCATTAAAAAATATAATAAAATGAAAACTTAACGTGGATTTGCTTAAATAGGTTTTCAAACTATATGCGTACCCTCACATACATCACAGTTATCAGAGAGAGGTTATCAGAGTAATAACCTAATGTGCCTAATAGAGATTATTAAATATAATCTTCCTTTGGGTGTGTACGGCCTACTTTGTATTATTTAATTATTTTCTTTTTGTTTTACATTTTTAAAAAGAAAACTTTTACATTACACGGCTTTACAACACATTTTACATGTTTACATTACATAAAAATAAATTAATTTTACAATAGCATCTAGAAATAATATAAAAATTGTTCTTCAGTTTATACAGTATCTTTTTATACATATATATGAAACCTATTTTTAATCAATTTTTAACTTTTGTTTTCATAATGAGAATCACTAAGTTTGCTGTATTTTTTAACTAGTCCACTCTCTTAGCAAACCAAAGTAAGTAATTAATTTCAAACATTTCATTCGGATTAATGGCTGAATGAGAGTTGCCTTTCTTATCGTTTTCAAAGCATCACATTTTACGATAGCAGACTTTATCTATAACGCCATTATCCTACCCTCGCGGCTGGCGTTACCATAGTGGTGGTAGAGTCACCTTTGCCTTTGTTCCTCCCCTCGAGGCTACCACCTTACCATACCTGTGTTTTCGCTCGCGAGTCACTGAACTCTGCTCAGTACTCAGGATCGAACTTTACCACTTCCTCGATATTTTCCACCAGCAACTTTCCAATTTCATTTTCCGTCTACCAACATCTACATTTCGTTAATAGAAATAAATGTATGGGGAGTAAGCTATCGCTATTATTTTTTTTATTATTAATGTATATTTTCAATTACCTCCTAATTAAAATGAAACGTTTCGCATGATTAGAGCGTTTTATATTAATTGCATTGCTTTGAGTTTCCATTCTGGAAAATAAATAAATTGTTAATCATTTAAAAAAAATGTAAATTTAATACACTATTAAGAGTTAACGAAAGTTGAAAAACACAATGTTGGAAAACCATTGATTATTATTCAATATTAAAATCTAAAATATTCGAATAACTAGTTCTGTATTTTACACGTCCTTTACAAGATAAATATAAATATGCATTGATATACATTTTTATAGCTTACTGGAAAATTACAATAAAAAAAATAAGTTAATTATAATAACATTTTAAAACAATAATTAACAAGCTAAATTAATTTATCTAGAAACAATTAAAGAGAGTGTTTTTCAGAGATTTCATAGCAAATATTTTTAACTTCATATTTAGGTTTTTTAGATTTAATATTATTTTTTAGTGAAGTTCTTGGTAAATTATCAAAAAAGAATGGTATATTGAATTGCAACGCTCGTTAACCGTATTTTTTTTAAATGGTGTATAAACAAGGTTTCATTTTGTATTTGTCGTGCACTATATGTGTTTTGAACTTGTCAGTCGAAAAAGTGGACCACAGACCTACTAGTATCAATTTGAACCACGTGACGTGTAGAAAAAAATAACCGTAACCGCTTAAAATTATTTTGGGTGAAATTGTACCTAGAGCAAGGTCAGCGAAATAAACCATCGCAAAGTTTAAAAAAAAATATTTACAAATATACAACAATATCTCTGGAACCCATGCATCGTTTTTTTTTAAATAATTACTGCCATTTACAATTATTTTGGGCCTCACTCAACTAGGCCAAATGTGTCTGTCCTAGAATCAGAGGAGATGATAGTAATAAAGCGTTAAAAATGGCATGGCCATGTGCGGATTCGAACCCGCGACCTTTGGGTCAATAGTCCAACATACAAATTATTTATAAACAAAGTTCAACTATATAATTTTCTTACTAACTTTTTTGTTGATGAGTATATCAAAACTCAAGTCTGTCTAACTGCCAACCAGAGGTGAAGAGTTGTGCAGTTAATTACAAATGTTTTAGCTTCCTACACCATTTTGCATTCGGAATCGAAATGTTGTTTCATAAGTAAATAAATTAGTAAATTTCATCGTATTAATCGCTCATTAAAACCAAGACCTTTTCAAAGGCAAGGCGAAGGTATTCACGCGGTTTAGACTAGGTTTGAAGGACATGTCAGGCAGTCATTTTCGACGGACGGCTGCCAGAATTTGTTTCGTTTTTGGAGCCCGACGCCCGGCGTCGCCTGGCACAGCCTTATCGATTATTCTTTCTTGCCAGCGACCGACCATATCGAGAGATTTCATAGGCCCACTTCGTAACCGAGACGGAAACGTTAGTTTCGAGTGCTGACGAGTGGCTGGATTTCGAACTTACGGATCAGTTGCTGAGCATTTCCAACTATATACTCGTATTGTAAAAATTTTTTTTTTTTTTTTGTATTTACGCAAACCTCATTTTTTATGGAATTAGTGCCTTTTGTATTTTTACTACATTCCGCCGTCGTTTGTCAATATGAAATAGCATTTCTTTTCAAATATAGCATAGTTTAGGTATTATACTATAAATTAACATACACATAAAAACAACAAACAAGAAAACAACATGTTTTCTTTTAACAAGAAAAACATGTGAAATTGACGAATCGATCACTCGACGGTTGACGGTCAGTTATAAACCGCGCTAGTACGGCCAAAAATCGGCCTAAAATCGGCCTAAAATTGGTCTGCAACTATACACGTCGAATCTCTTGTTTTAACGCTATTAACTTTTATTATTTTTAATAACAAAATATACTATCTGCGAAGTACCCTGCTAACGGCGAACTTGACGGGGTAGGGCTTTGGATAGTTAACCCTGGAATACTTTGAATTCTATTAAAAAAAGTGAGCCATACTTATATGCTTCCTCGCAACGGGATTATTTTGCCCGACCCGAGTAGTTCTGGGTAGAATATATTTCGTGGAAAAAATATAACGATAGGAAACGAAAGGTATTGGAATTGATGACTCTGCTACGGTATTAATAGATTTGATTTCACGATTCTTACAAGGTGTTAGTGTGAAACGCTATACAAAGTTTTTAAAGGGTCATAGAATAGGTCATTCATTCTCAAACAAGTCTCCCAATTTTCGAAACATCATGATTTCCTTTACAAATTATGATGGTATAATATAGATGATAGATGATTCTACAGTATGACCAACAGAAGCCCGGTGTTAATACACCCAGAGTGCCTCAAAGATATATCCTTGGACCACTAATATTTATACTGTACATTAATGACACAACATATGCTTTCAAAATTGTCTATTGTGCTGTATGCTGTTGATTTGACATAGCATTTAATATTTTACGACACTGGCAGCGTCTACAATAAGATCTTGACACACTAGGGGTCTATTGTAAAGTTGAAAACTTTTCTCCTCATGTGAAAAATATAAACACATTACCTTCACTAAAAACAAAAGTGTTTTAAGCACACTTACAACATTAATGATCTGCGCACAGAAAAATAGGAGATACTTTACGCGATCTTGGTGTTCAACCTGACTAAAACCTTCATCTATATGCCCACATTAAAAACATCATTACGAGAGCACGTTTATGGAATCCTCGTAATGAAAAATATCCAGATGATACAGAAAGTTTTATAGATACGTTTTAGAATACATGAATATAATGAATACATGAATATTTTAATATATACTCGTATATATTATATATATATATATATATTAAAAGTGACAAACATGATTTTCTTTTCACCCCTTGTACCCGTTGATTTTCTTTGATTTTGAATCATTAAATAATTACACGTCATTTCGCGAGTAAATGTGCCTGCTATTGGTATTTCGTACTATACTGGTATGGTGGTAGTTTGGTACTATACTGGTATTTCGCATGATAATCATTTTGAAAGATGATTAAAAAGCAGCACTTTTAAAATTATTTATACTTATCTAGTTTTAACCATTTTATTATAAAAAATATTACTGCCACACTCGTTAGAAATATAACTTCTGTAAGGAAGTTGATAAAAGTCATCCATATTTCAAAGTGAGCGCCCAATGAACCTACTTCCTACAATGTTTCCGCACGTCTATTTAATAATAAAATGAACGTGACAGCTGATAACTAAAAATCTGTCATCAACTGCATAATGTATTAATCTATATTTCAAAATGATCACCCCCATATTACCATCTATATTTAACCTGTTCAGCACGCCTAATAATATATATAAATAATAATAAAACGCAACGACGAATGACGCGGTGCGGCGCAACGGCACTCGAACGCCGTGTCGCATCAGATTCATCCGCCGCCCTGAAAATATGTGTGATGTTTACTTCAAAAATATTGAAATTTGTAACTATTTTTTGACCCACTTTCCCACTTTATGGGAAGGTATATATAAACATCAGATTTTTTCACAAATATTCTTTACGTTTACTTTTTAAAGTTACTAAAAGATTTTTTTCTGTCTAAAAGGTGGTAGAATGAAGTAACTATGAGACTGTGACATACGGAAGTGACTACGGATCATCATTTTACAATATAATATTGGAAAGAAAGTATGCAATCCATGGAAAAAGAACGGAAACACGCCAAGGGCGGATTATCCATTAAAACTCGTAAATAAATTGCAAATTTATAATCGGATATCGATCCTAAAGCGATTCCATATGAAATGATGCGCAATTGCGGTTTTATTTTTAAAGATACTTATCCAGTCCATTCTTCGAAATAATATTGTCGTGCATGACACCAGTTTATGTACTGCGTAGATGTGAAAATATGCATATCTTATACCAGGAAGTACTTTTAACTGCATACATTTTTAACAATTGACAATTGACTAAGGCAACAAATCACTCGAAAATATTGACTTTTCAATTTAAACATTTTCTTTAGTTCAATGCCCACATACGCCCAAATATACAGTATTATTGGTTTTCCAAATATGTAAATAAAATTAAAATTAGTGGTGGATACTTGATTTTGATTATTTATAGTTTTTTTTTTCTAAAAACCCATATAAAGATGCGCTGTTTCTAAGCCCCCGCTCGCCACCGGTCACATCTGCTCTATTCTGAATACAATCGAATGTTTGTCATAATTAATTGTGAATGTAATCTTATCGCGATAATATATACAACTACAGCAATGTCTTATTTATATTTTTAATTGTGCTTTGTTATCTTTGTTGGCGAGATTCTTCGGTTTGCGATAACTATTTCGCGAGCATAAGCGAACGAGTTATTATAAGCCATAGAGTCAGCAATTGGTTGGGCTGTCAATCGATCCGATTGTGGCGTCTATTTATTTCATTCGCTGGTCGAGGACAAAAGTGAAAAAAGTGATGGGAATGTACCGGTGTACATAAATAACAGTTGGGTAGATTTTTAAGTGCCGATTGGCAGTCAGACTAAAACCCGTAGATCGATTCCGACCTGAACACCGCCGCGTGCGAATCTACGAGTCCAACTTCATGTTGGTTCGATCTTACAATTATGAGTTTGCAAACGGGATTCCCAGAAAACTTGCTTGAATCGTAGGTTTGATTGATCAATACATCGATTATGTTTGTTTCTACGGTGCAAACTTGCTCTGATGTTTGATTTGGTGCGTTTTCCGATCTCTCGTTATTTTTACTGCGTGCATGTTTCACTGTGGTAATAAAGTGATATTTGACGCCAATATTAACTTAGTTGGTAAGTGAATATGATATTACAGGAATTATCCCGCGATTAATGTTTTTATTTAATGTTCCCCGACAAACACATATATAAAATGCATACACCAATATATGTAATTAATGTTCGCTAAGTTCGTGTATTACACTTTCCTAAAAATCTAGATCTTCATTCTCCCCTTTCAAAATCTTTTGTATTCTGTAACGGTTGCACTATCGCTGGGAGCCGGGTTCGGTCAAGCGACCGCAGGGTCATCTGTCGGGCGCGTGTGGGCGGGCGAAGGTAGAAGTCGGTGAGTGCTCCAGGGCAACTACCTATTATTTATTCTGTGGCCAGGGCTGCACGTATGGCGGCTAGTCTGAAGACGACTCGCCGCTCGCTCGCTGTGAGTTTGACGTTTGTTTAATGCATTTGTTGCATTAGATGGTTACACAAACGTCAAATGCAATAATACATAAAAAGGATTACTGAATCTAAGCCGCTATTATTTATTTATTTATGTATTATCTACTTAAATACTCTGCACGCTCTATACTCTACAATAGAATTAAATGATGAACACGAAAATGGTCCCATCCCCTTTTCCCCTTTTCCCGCGTTTCTTTGTTTCTACCTCAAAGGGGTAAGGTGCCTCAAATTCAAAAAGAGTTTTCCTGTGTACCTTGTAACTCAATATCAATCAATTATTTAAAAATGTAACGTAGTCATACTTCCTTAAAGTTTGTAATAAAAGACTTGATATTCTTTTGGCATTTTAAGCTTAAATTTTCTAGTTCGCTCGTATCTCGCAACCTTCTTTAATACTAATTTGACAAAATAAATACCCCGTTTGCTCTAAATTTTAAAGTAATCTAGTTCGGCAAATGTGCGAACTTGTGACAGCGAAATGTGATTCAAGTTTTTTTGCGCTTCAACAAATGCAAGATGTTTACACATTATAAGCGAGTGCGGTGGTACTGGTACTGCCTGCTGAGTCACTTCAGCGTAGATATTCAATTATTTTTATGATCATAATTTATCATTTTAATATAATTATTGATGTGTATTTCTTAAATCAATATAATTGAGGAAAATTATTGTAAATTGTATATAGCTTCCAGGTTATTAAACAACTATTAAAGTCGACACCCACTTAGTTTACTCATCTCCACCCCTCATTAGGAACCACAGGAAATGAAGTAATGTTTGTTACACAGGTGCCATTTTGTTTTTTACAATTCACAATCTTCATCTGTGATACTAGTTAAAAATATTAAAAGCCCAAAAATCTGTAAAATACAATAATGTTAATAAAATTATCACACAAAGGGAAACAACTGGGGTAATATCAAAATTAATTTTAAAAATTGGATTAATTTGTATTTAAATTTATTATTTTCTTTTTTCCAGTGAAACTACAATTAAAATGGGACGTAAAGTGACCGTAGCAGTGTGCACCTTGAATCAGTGGGCATTGGACTTTGAAGGGAACCTAAACAGAATAACACAGTCTGTGCAAGAAGCGCGTGAGCTGGGCGCTTCGTATAGGACAGGTCCTGAATTGGAAGTTTGGTAAGATTTTTAAATGGCTACAAGCTGCAAGAGACTCAAACCCCTTTTCAAAAGATAGGTATCATTATTTTTATAATGGTATTCATGTTCTATAAGCCTTAGAATGTGTCAAAAATAGATTTTAATGCATGTCCCTCAAATTGATCCCGAAGCAAAAAATGTACCCTTTTTATCCTAAAAGTAATCTAATGTGTGCAGTTATTGAACTGGTAGAAACTGCCTCATATCTGATTATTACGGATAAAGGATTCCACTGGCGACAATAAAGTGGCAGGAAATTCAGATAAATAATTCAGAATACCGAGAAAACATTGAATACATAATATACTTGAGAACTTCTAACCGGTTTAGATAAATCTTTTTGCTAGATAGTTTTTTACCAGTTACTCCAAAATAATCAGGGCCAGGAATGGTATGTAAAAATACATCGGAATATAAATACATCTCGTTTTCACAATTCAGGGTAGATGCTGGTGAAACTATAAGATGTACCTATACTAAAATGATGTATTGCAAGTTAAAAAGGTTAATTTTATCATAAAAAAACAATGGTAGTATACCTGCAGGATCTAAATGCGGCAGGGCCCAACCTGATGTTATATTAACTTCTATATTCATAATTGAGGCTCATTTTTCCGTATCTGCCTTTTTAACAGTAAATATTTTTTAAAATAAAAACTTGAATATAGCTGTGTTCCATTAAATAGTAATTTATAAGTTTTATTTTCATAGAGTTAAAATTAATTTAGTTTTGATAGTGAAATGGTACTCCTAGAGTACTAATGATGTTTCCACTTCATTAATTATTTTCTTTTGCAGCGGGTACAGTTGCGAGGATCACTTCTACGAATCTGACACATATTTGCACAGCTGGGAAGTGCTGAAATCTCTTATGGTATCGTCCCACACCAAAGATATGCTGATCGATGTCGGCATGCCCGTAAAGCACAAAAATGTATCGTACAATTGTAGAGTGGCATTCCTCAATCAGAAGATTCTCTTGATTCGACCAAAGATGACTCTCTGTGAGGATGGAAACTATCGAGAAAGCAGGTGGTTTTCTCCCTGGGTTAAAGTAATTCTTTTTTTAGTAATTTATTTTATAATTTAATAATAATAAAAAAAATATAAATAATACTAAAAAATAATAATAATAATTAAGTAACATGTTGCTAGATATAATGTGAATACGAGTGAGTGTGCCGACTCGTCTACCAGATGGTAGACGTGTCGGCAGGCTCTTCCAGAACATGTAAACTGCTTACTTAAATGATATGAAATAAGGGTCGTGAAAGCGACATTAAATTTGAATTTGAATTTTTTTTAGTAATGTATTTTTTATTATTTTTCTATTATTTCTTGATGACGGCAATATCCTGTTGTTTCATTTTATAAAACTGAGTATTTCATAATGTACGAGTATTTAAATATGGTAAACTGTTTAAATATCAACTATTCATGTCAATATCTATTGACGTAAACTTTGGAGGTCCGGATTAGAGTCTCTTTGGTGACTGTATGTTTTCTGAAATATAACTTGAAAATTAGTTAGTTCAAAATATTTATTGTATTTTACATTTTAAATAGTAAATTTTGCTGATCTTATATGTTATTCATTTATTTATTTAAGGTTTTTAATTAACTATAAATTATCTTGCCCGGCGCTGTAAATGAAGCCGTACTTGCGAACCAGCTTAGAGATTAGACTTTGAGAGAAATAGACTATTATTTTGAAAGCAAGAGTAACAACAAAGAAAGCTCTTCACAGCATTCACTCTACCTGTCTATAATACAATAATAATATTTAATTACAGGAACGCCAAGTGGAGGACCATTACCTGCCAAGAATTATTACAGAAATAACCGGCCAAGACACTGTACCCATCGGAGATGCCGTTATTGCAACCAAAGACACTTGTATAGGTTTTGAGATTTGCGAGGAGCTTTGGAACCCACAGAGGTTTGTTTTGAAATATAAAGAGGAAAATTTGACAAATCAGCAATGTAATGTGAAACCTTTTTAAATCCTACAATTCGTTTTATGACTTGAAGCCTACACGATGGTGAGCCCTTACAACAGATCTGCTAGCAATTGCATTTTGCCTATCAGCTGATATCTTCCCATCAACCTACAATCTTAGTCTTGCAAAGGGTTTTTGAACAGAAATCAAGACTATGAAGTGGCATTTGATTGGTTATTGCATTACTTTGTCGAGATTTAACAAAATAGTCTTGCTGAATAAAAGACGGTTATTTAGTAAGTCATTTTCTTGTCTAGTTGCATTAAATCAAGCTTTTACTTACTAAATAAGTTAATTTATATTGACTCCAGGTGAGCAATGACATTGCAAATCATCATACTCACATAACCATCGTAGCATAACAGCCAGTACCCATTATATTTCATTTATAGCGCTTTTAAATTACTATTTTTCAGTCGGCATATTCCAATGGGTTTGGATGGAGTTGAAATTATATCAAATGGTTCTGGTAGCTATTTTGAACTTCGCAAATCTTATGTGACTATGGATTTGGTCAGAAATGCAACATTTAAAAGCGGTGGAGCCTACTTGTTCAGCAATCTGCGAGGCTGCGATGGACAGAGAATATACTTTAACGGCGGTTCGACTATAACTCTGAATGGTGAAATTGTGAACAGAGGTTTACAATTTGCTCTAAATGACGTGGTAAGAACATTTAATTTTTATTTTGTTGCCTAATCTAACTACAGGATGTTCGCCAGGACAAATAATACTTTTCTATAAGAATCATGGGAAACCATTTTCAAAATGATGTCTTTAGTGTATCGATTCCGTCCCTGTTCATATGCATGCATGCAAAGATTGACTTGAAATTTTTCACTAGTTTGAACAGCTATCTGAAACGCTGATTAAGTTCTGATTGAAAACCCTTCATTTTCACGCTTAAAGATTTTGTACACGGTTATGGAAATCATTTACAGAAATACTGCGTTTTTCACTAACATATATATATATTTTCCTCTATTATTAGGAGGTCATAACAGCTACCATTGATTTGGAAGATATCAGATCTTATAGAGAAAAAATAAGATCAAGGTGTCATTTAGCTGCAGGATCACCGGCATTTCCCAGAGTATCTGTAAACTTTGCCTTGTCCAATGACAATGACATCACTGCTGCCTCTACTCCAATCGAGTGGACTTACCACACGCCAGAGGAAGAAATAGCTTTAGGTAATAACATATTAACAATTGTGGCACTTTTTATTTATTTGAAGAAATGAAAAAAAATCTGTAAATATTATCACACCCAAATGTTGAGCAGTTTTGGGCCAAAAAAATTACCTTACAATAAGTAAGACCTTTAATTGATCCACTCGAAACACTGAACCGATTTTGGATCTCCCCAGGATAAGTATCCTGAATTAGTGTAATTTGAACTCCAATTATTTATCAATAATTACTCTGTAAAATGAAATGGAACTAGTAATTTTCTTAGAAACATTGTTTATAGCAGGGGTGCTCAAACTTGAACTGCTGGCGATCTACCTCAATATTTTTAGACTACTTACGATCGACTCTGAGAGACTGCAAGTGTGTGTGATGCAGGGTTGTCGTACACACACGATACACCCTACCTACCTAGGTAGGGCGTACCGTAGCATATATAGATATTAGCTTTCTGCACAATATAGGTACATTATTTTAGTCAAGGTTTGGGTTAGGTTTAGTTAGGTTCTTCTAGGTTCTTTTAGGTTCTACAATATCAATGAAAAAACTCATAGTTATTCAAAATTGCGAGTTTATTGGTTGTTACAAAACAAAAGAGTTACATATACCAGTTGATAAAGCCACCTTTTGCCGCAAGCAGTGTTATTTTATTACGAAATACATTTTTGTAGTTTAGTTACCTACCTACTTATTAAAAAATTTTTTCTTCTCGAGATCTACTCAAAAAGCACTCGCGATCGACCAGTCGATCGCGATCGACCGTTTGAGCACCCCTGGTTTATAGCATTGGCGACATTTTAATAATTTAATAATCATGTGTTTTTCTTTGATTTAGTGCATAATAACAAATTTGTGATTTCTTAAAATAGTAGTGATTTTTCTCTCTTTACTTATTTTCTCGCTAGTTTTGACTCAAGGGTGACCATGAGCGCAAGCTTACCAGAATCAATTAATTAACGGAAAATAACTGTTGGAATTAATTTAGCATCAGTAGGCAGGATTAATAACCAGCAAAGACGAACAAGAAGTAAATGCATCATTTTGTGACAGTTCCTTTTCCTGCTTTTGTAATTTGCTACAATAATGGAATTAATTGTCTATTAATGTTGTGTTTTTAAATTCAGTCCCGCAGCCTGCTTCTAAGCCGAGTTATATTTTTTAAACACGCTGTGCCCAGAAACAGCAATTTCAACCACTCCTTTCAATTTTTTTTTCTTATATTAAATCACAGAATGAGCTCTATTATTTCGGCAGTGACCTTTCCTATCAACCTGTATACTATCATGTAACCATGCCAGTGGCCACATTCATTTAAATCATTTTGTAAAAGTGTTATTTAGGATATTTATTATTTTATATTTTCACTTATATTTTTCAAATGCGCAATAACATTTATGTATACAATTGCATTAAAGAATGTTGTTTCAGGGCCAGCCTTTTGGCTATGGGATTACCTTCGTCGATCTGGCCAGGGAGGGTTCTTTCTTCCTCTTAGCGGAGGAGTGGACTCCACCAGCACAGCTTGTATAGTCTTCTCCATGTGTACCCAAGTTTGTGAAGCTATTCAAAAAGGGGGTAAATATTTTAATATTATATTTTATATTCTTTGTAACAATTTCAATTATTTCAGGACTGCAACACCTCCTAGCTTTATTAAGTATTGCACTTGATTCGATAATATTCATTTTAAAGTCAAGTCATTAAAAAGTCATTTTTCTACAGCATATTAACCAAAGGTTGGTTGTTAATATAAAAATATCTTATTTTTCCATCCAAAAAAGTTTTTTAATTTGTTTATTTCTCATTCTGCTTATCTACTTATTAAAATTAAGTCACTATGGCTAAATCCTGTATAAAGAAGATCGAGAAAAAAATTGTTTTTAATTACTTTTATTGTCATATAAGGTTTATAAAATATTTATATTATAAAAATGTTCTTCAGTATGGTTTTAAGCTCACTATAATAGTTACAATGTTTTGTTTCTTTGACATAATGTAAAACAAATTCAGCTTTCATTAATCGGTTTCTATTATTTTTTCAGAAACTCAGCCACTGAGTGATGTAAGGAAGATATTATGTCAGTCGGATTACACACCTTCTGACCCAATGGAACTTTGCAATAGGCTTTTGGTTACTTGCTACATGGGCACAGATAATTCTAGTCATGAAACCAAACAGAGGGCCGCTCAGGTAATAATCCCGTTTGAACGGTTTCTTTTTTAAATTAAAGCTGTTATTTAACACACACAAATGAAAAATTAATCTGAAAATAAAGAAAACTAAAACTTAAATTCGCAAGTGCAAAATTTTGACGCTTAGAGGGGGATTCCATTCTAAGGTGCAGCATTATTGGATTAAACTCAACAATCACAGTGCATTTTAACTTATGCCAGAACCTGTTTTTCTAGTCTGGCCCGAGTTTCTAGCACACCTTATAATTCTATTTCGCCTGTTAGACTGGCTCTAATTTTTCTTTATAAATGTTTTGATTCTAGAAGCTGCAAATATACTACTAAAACTCTTATAAAGGGGATTGTATGACATTGTAAAATCATTAACAAGAATGACCTGGAAAATTCAAAATAATGATTTGATATACATATTATTGTTAATAATGATTTTACCAAAATTATTTTTATAAAATAGGAAACACACATATATCTTTAAATTAATTAATGTATCACTAGGACATTCTAAAATATAATAAAGCCATCGGTATATTCTTTGTAATTCGATCTAAGATGAGATCGATTATTTGGTTTAATAATAATGCTTCAGGTTTGGCAAAACTGCAACATCCCAACTGTAATCTGGAGCTTAGGATATTTGTGAATGGCTGATAATAAGGTTTGTTCTGAAAATTTATAGCTATGAAGGTATACATATCATGATAATACCGAGGCAAGCTCACAATGACTTAAGCATGACACCAATCAAAATATTTTTAACAAACTCAGCGCTGATGACTTGAAATCGAGTCATTGCTGTATATTGCCAGATGCCGTATTCAGCAATATTGTATCATCGTCTTACTGCATTTTTATTAATGTTTAAAATGGTGCATGTCGCCAAACCCAAAAGTTCTCACGTTACTAAAACTTTTTGAGAAAATAAAATGTCATTATTATTGTTTATTCAATATTTAAATATTTCTTATCATATTGTGCAGAATAAATACATATATAACCGAAAAAAGGCCTGAAGAAAGGAAGAGAAAAGGAAGAAAAGAATATAAAAGACGCAGAAAAGATCCTAAATAAATTAATAGTAAAAACATTTTTAAAAGCATGCTTTTATTTTTGCCCTTGAATGCGTATACGAAATTTCGTGTCTGTTCTGCGTGACCGTTGATGAGTTCCTTTGCCTGAAGCCAATCCTGAGCTTAAAATTAAGTCATGCTTACTGTAAAAATGCGTTTTCATTGAATACGAGCTAACATGTCAAATTTCAACTCCGTAGGATAAGAGGAAGAGATTCAGCTTACAAGATTTGACTTAAACCGACCATTAAACATTGTCAGCAAAATAAAAGCACACATATGTCAACAATAATAAAAACAAATAAATAAAATTTCTTTACTAAAAAAATAACAGATTATTGTTCAAATTAATATTGTAATAACTTGGTTAACCCGTTTAGTCAGGATTTGGCGCCAAAATTTCTTGAGACCGGATTATTGTCTATGGAAAATCACTCATCTACTATAAAATCCATAGTGCTGGCATGAGTCGTTTAATCTTTACAAATCTGGTATCATCTGATTCACCATCAAATTCTCTATTTTAAAATATCACTTTGATTTTTTATTTTGTAAATTAAAAAAAAAAAAGTGCTGTCAATGTTTTCTTGTTGACCAACCAATTTTTACTATTTTGACAAATTTTGTCGAATATTACTTTTTTTTTACATTTTCAAATCTAACACTACCATTTATAACTCTTCCAAAATATGTACAGTTTTAAAAAAAAATCAAGTTAAAAAAAAAATATGGCGCAGCTGATGGCATGGGACGGAAGTGCGTTAGTGTGTTTTCAATACAAATTTATAAATAGTATTAGACACTGCATTGAATTGAAAAAAAAAACAAAATTGGCTCGTTGCGATTCCAATGGTGCAAACGTCAAGTTAATAAATCATACTGAAATAATAGCAGAAATAATCAAATCAAGTGGGAAATGCTTGCGTATATATATGGCCGCATGCCGATGGCGACCTTTGGCTGGCCGGACGGGTTTGCGTATAATGACGTTGGTATGCCGATACCGGGTTAATTAATAATAAAGATGGTGCAGGTTGGCTATGGGGATGGTGGAGGCCAAACACATAAGTATTTTTCTTATTCATGAACGGTCTCCATACATTACTAACTTACATTAACTAACAGCAACTAACTTACATATTTTGATGTTAAATTGTCTGACCAAGGAGTATTCTAGTCAATATTCTAGAGATCTGGTCAGTAAATGATCAGTATTTTAGAGGAGTTCAGTCAGTAAAATCAGTTTTTCTAATCATAGAATCTGTTTCCACCCCTGAAGATGCAATGTACAGACAGACTGATGGCCAATGAAAGGGGTAAAACCATAAAAAGTAAATGCAAGCAATAAAAATCATTAGGGCACAAAATACATTGATGTCAATTTGATGGCTTCTAGGTGCACCTTCTGAAAAGCACTCATTGTGTCAAATAACAACATTAGCATTTTCATATGAAAATAAAAAATGAATAAAATAAAAAAAAAATCATAAAATGAATGTCTGCTTATTGTATTTGTTATTATTCAGTTATCGAGCGAAATTGGGAGCTACCATTTCTCCGTTTTGATAGATTCAGCAGTGAGTGCAGTGATTGGCATATTTACTGCAGCCACTGGATTTGTGCCCAAATTTCGAGTCCAAGGGGGATGTGCCCGGCAGAATTTGGCCTTACAAAATATTCAGGTAGTAAATTATAAATAAATTAGTATCATTTGTACATTATGTTTAGATATATTTCCGTCCCAAGATTTTGAGATTGTCATAGTTTTTTTTTTTTTTTTTTTATAAGTTCTTTATTTATAAACAAAATACATATTTAATTTGTTTGTTCACAAAACCCTTGCGGGTTTTTATGTGAACTCATTCGTTCCTAATTTAACTTATTTAATAAAATTTATATATACAAAACATATTCAATATTCACTTAAAACACTTTTAGCAATGATGATGAGTTAGAATTTGAGCATACTTAAATTCGGACTAGCTATTTTTTTATTTAAAATGATTTAATTTAATCTTTTCTAAAACATAAAAAGACCATGTTCTATACTCCGTATAAGAAAAAAATCAGATCCAGGAAACATTTTTTTTATTATAAAAACATGTTTTTACCTAAAATAAAATGTTTCCTGTTAAGAACACGGTCAATCATGTTTTAGCAATGAAATCCGCCATTTGATTTTTACTCAATGCCAAAATGTGAAAAATAATAATATAAAAAATGCACATTCAAATTATTATGAATGAACAACCTATTAGTATTGTAATTAGGCATGGTTTTTATTAAATAAAAAATATTACTAGTCTGAATTAAGTTTTACTGACTTATTGGGACTATTGAACCAGCGGTAGCGACTAAGAATATGTACATTATAGTCATATTATTGTAACGTTTCGTTAGCACTTTGTATAAAAGTAAATCTAGTTTAATTGAGCAGGGCTCAGAACATAAAAATGTGACTTAGGTCATATTAATTTTTTTAAAAACAAAAGTTATGTTTATGTGTTATTCATATCGATTCTGATAATTTCTTTCTGTTATTGATATTATAATTATTAGTATATTTGTGAACCAACATTTTTGCAACCTTTTACAATAAATTCTTCATAAATTTTAGGCTCGTCTCAGAATGGTTCTATCGTACCTGTTTGCCCAGCTGATTCTTTGGTCTCGAGGCAGACCTGGTGGGTTGTTAGTTCTTGGATCAGCTAACGTTGATGAATCCCTCCGCGGTTACTTCACCAAGTATGATTGTTCCAGCGCTGATGTCAACCCCATTGGAGGCATATCCAAGACTGATTTAAAATCATTCCTTAATTATGCAAAGAGCAGGTGCCTACATTTTTTTACGTAGCTTACGACTCTGAAATCTTTTGCTTAATGTAACAACCATATCCTAAGAACATTTATTTAAGTTTAGTTTTGTTTCCAATTATTTTACATACCAACAGTCCCTAACAAGACACAACAAAAATCAACAGCTTTTGCTGGGCGGCGCACTACTTTTATCAAGGAAATATATCTTATATGTTAACCCACCCCATAGAAATCACTAAAAAATATATATTTTTAAGTCCGTAGGCGACACGGAGTAGGTAGGCAGGTAAGGAGGGTATATTACAAGTAAATGCTTAGAACACATAAAATACTTTTTTATTTGCTTCTACCTTAAAAAGGAAGCAAAACCGTGGAGCTGTGTGTACCATTTGGCTAAAATTACCTTGTTGACGGTACATAGTTTGAAAAAGAAATTCCATCATTTTATAATTAAATTTTTCTTCTTCATTGTTGAGAAATTTATCATTAATGAGTTTTATGAATTAGCTTAAAAACAGCAAATAATTATTTCATATTAATCTTCGATACATTTTAACTATGCTGATGTATCAAATACTGAAACTGGAGGTCTCCAATGTGAAAATATTTATGTTAATGTTTGATAGAATTTAATAAGGGAATAACGGATGTAGGATTTTTAAATAAATAATTGCATTAATGACACTTCAGAAGCAACATTTCATATCCTACATAGTTGGGTAAAATTATGATGATAAAGTGTTAAAAATCCGAACCAGACACCCAATACAAATCTAAAATCTTATAAATAAACCACAGCAATAGTCCTAATTTAAAGCTTGAACTGTTTTAATTTTAAATAATTATCTTTTTTGTGACAATTTTAAAACTTCAGTAGTGGTTTATTACAGTATGTGAAGTGTAACATTTAAAGTGGAGCGGTTATTATCCAACCTCTTTAATTTGTCACTATGTGAAATTCTCTGATATGTGCTTTGATAAAGTAATAACAACAAAATAACAATAATGCCGGCCAACTAATGGGGATGATGGCCTATTTGGAACAATTATGACTAGGCCTGCTTACGAGTACAATATTGAAGAAATTACCTTCAGGAGCTGTAAGGACCGTAAAACTTTATAATTTTAAGTCTTACCACGTGGAGAAGGCCGTAAATCCTTCAGCTGTTTTTCAGTCTCTTCGATATATATTTTCCGCCTGTTTTAAGGATCATATACTCTTAATTTGTTCCTATACTATTACTCCTAACCCTCCTATATGGGATAGGCCTTTGTTTTGATTTTCTTTGTAGCTATTCGATTAGCACATATCATTAATAAGGCGAATGTATGAAAACAAAAGTAAATTTCAACTTCAATGTCGCTATCGCTACCTTTATTTCAGATTTATATTTTTTTGATTTATCTGTTAGTCTATGTAGTGGTGTAAATATTAAGTGACTTATTTTTCAGATTTTTTTTACCGTCTCTATCGGAGATATTACAAGCAGTACCCACAGCTGAGTTAGAACCCTTACTCGATGGTCAGCTGATCCAAACGGATGAACAAGACATGGGCATGACGTATGATGAACTTTCTCAGTTTGGAAAATTGAGAAAGATATCAAGTTGTGGTCCTTTTAGTATGTACTGCAAATTGATGGATGTATGGAATGGAAAATGCACAACTAAGGAAGTAAGTACTTTGATTTTAGATATTGGTTCAGAAATATAAACATATTTCTGAAGGTATGAAATCATCCAACGCACTACCGAAAACTATTATAAAAATAAATTATTAAGGGATTATTAGGGGGATTATTTTTAACTGACACAAAAAAAATCGCAAAATTATAAGATATATTATAAACAAATACCAATTAAAAATATCACACAAATGTACTGCAAACCGGATACAAAATTTTAAAAAAAGGTAGCAAATCAAATGAATATTTTTTTTAACAATAATGAAATCAGATTTTAGCCAAAAGAATATTTGTCTTACAAGACCAAAACTATTTAACCCGACATGTGGAGAGGCCTCTTTTACGTAAAAAATGCGGAGTGAAGCGGGAGGTTTTTAAAAAATGGCCTAGTTTCAGGCGCTTCTTAAAATGATTATTTTAGAAAAACTATATATGTTATCTTGATAATATGTACTATTTTGAATAGTTTATGAAATTCAATAGAATATGGTTTTATTATTCACTATACAAAATTAAAAAATAACAACAAATTGCATTTTTTTTCTGCCAAAGTTTATTTTTTAAATTACATTTAGTTTTTTTAATGTTTTCAGGTATCACATATTATTAATTATAAGTGTTTTATATTATTTAAATGAGAATAAAAAAAAAACCACAAATACTTAAGCAACTTAATACTTAATACTTGTGCATTAATTTTTATTTTATTTTTTTTCTACTTGTTTATTTTTGTTTTACTAAAATTATGTATATTTTTTTAAATACTAAATAAGTAAGGTGAGTGGATTACCTCTTATATTATTTATTATTTATTATGATAAATAATTAAATTTCTAAATAAAATCACTTAGGAAGATGTAAAAAAAAGATATAGTTTAGTTTATATTTAAAAAAAAGAGCACAAGTTCATACTAAACTCACAGTAAACAAATGATATGGCTTACTATAAGTGGTTTGCAGATGTTTAGCATTTTTTTTTAATATTTTAAAATGTGGGACATTCTGTTTTTCTTCTAATCGGGTATAGAATTTAACGGAGATTTTTATGACGTTGGAAGTCTCATAAAACCAATATTGCTAGTATTAAAAAATAATTAAATAAATACACGCAGACCTATGCTGTATATGTGCGGTACGGAGGCTTAACGGTAAGTTTGACTTTGCCGCACATTCGCACCACGGGCATTAGTCGGGTTAATCCTTTTGGGTTATATTTGATAGAATATCAATAGTCATTTTTTATTTATTAGTAAGCAAATTCTATATTGCCACGGTCAATTAAAAAACTTAAAAATCAAAATCATGCAGAATAAAACCCTAATGCACCACAAATTGAGGCTCGGCTCTCATGTCTAAATAATAAATTTGATTACCTAGCTACTAAAAAATTCTCAGTAATAATAATCCTTTCATTCTGCTTTAATGTTTTTGATTTTATTTTACCTACATATTTAAATTTTAATATATTTTTGTTTTTCCAGGTTGCAGAGAAGGTCAAACATTTTTTCAGATGCTATGCAATAAATCGCCATAAGATGACTGTATTGACTCCATCGATGCATGCAGAGACCTACTCTCCTGACGACAACCGATTCGATCACCGACCGTTCTTGTATCGAGTTCATTGGAATTGGCAGTTTAAGACCATTGACGAATCCGTTAGTTTACTTTTGAAATTGATGGATTAGCATGCAAAATGTGCAGAGATTTATTATAATGTTCCAATTCATGAGTGATTATAAAAATTGTGAAATAATGTCTTTTACTAAGTTAATCATTCCAACCCACAGCAAATATAAAACAAAAATATAGTAAATATAAAATAATTTGCTTGTGACTGGTTTCTTAAAAATATTGTAAGTTTTTGTAAGTTAGAAAATGAAGACATTATAATAGTGACTGGCCTTGTAGAAAATTTTATAATAATTATCAAGATTTTTTAATTGTAATTACCATGCAATTTTAAAATTAGATTTAAGAAACTAGTTTTATTTTGTTTATCATTTAGAGTTTAAAAATATCAATCTATGAAGAGATTAGATTAAACACTGACTTATGAAAAGAATCCCATTTGTGAATTGTCTTGTGGAGGAAGGAATTAAAGACATTTTTTTTTACCCACAAATAAGTAAAACAAGGCTTATCAAGTTTAGAGTTGAATTAAGACCATGCAGGTTTATAAGTTACAGCCTTATATATTTAAAAAAAAAAACGTATGCAAAACATTATTCACTTAGTGGCTCCCAATTAAGTATCAATTCTATTGGCTTGCTTTTCTTTGGATTGCCTCTAGTTCGGCTTTGAGCATATGGATCCTATATGGTTGCGCAGTATTTAAGTTTAGATGAACTAACATTTTGTATGCCAATTTGTCTGCTTTAAAGCCTCTTAAATCACATTTAAGGAATCGCAAACCTACATATGAGTTTACCTATTGGAGATTAGATGACACAGTGATTCCAATACTTGTCGGACATGCTTTGGACAAGAAGTTCGGTAGAACATAGGGGTGTAATTTAGTTGAGGAGAGGACTGAAGGAAAATGGAATTGCCACTCTTGCGCATTTGTCAATGACAGATGTATGTTAAGAAGGATATTGATGTTTTTTTAAATTTGATATAGTTGATTTGTATTATACACTACGTTTGCAAACATTGCAAATGGCAGTTTTATCAGGACCATTTACTCTGTCAAAGTAATTCCATAGGTTGCTTGTAAACTCCCTGTTCCGATTACCACTTGATGATATGTTAAAAATACAAATACAATTCTAAAGAAATATCATTCGAAATAATATAACAAAACTAAATGTTCAAATACTTATCAGTCTGAAAAAAAGAACTGAAAGAAAGAACTGTCTTCTCTTTATAATACACTATAGAACACAATAATACACGGTCTATTGAAGGATTTGTATTATTGTAATGTTAAAAACACACACACATGCTAAAAACTAACGAAAAACACATATTTAAATGACATTTTTAACTATCGGCAGCCCGCTCACTTTCCGTGAACGGCTAAACACCACGAAAATCTATTCACTATGAATACTGACTCCCAGCTGCGTGGCCATCAGCTAAAATTAGCCAGCTCTAGCTCCAATTCAAATCCTAATAAACATTTTTTACCTAACAGAGTTGTGAGCACTTAGAACAGTAGAATAGATACACATCTTAATAAATTAAGGCAAGCACAGATCTAGGTTCATCAGCATAGCAGCCTGCCAAGTATTAATAATAATAATAACATGCGAACGGCGGCGGTGTTCGGCTACTGGCACCGATGTCGCCATTCGACAAAATTTACATGCGTGTCGGTTGGTTTGGACAGACGTTTAAATTAACTATGTCGTTCAAAATACGAACTACAGTTAAATGGCTTACATCAATTAACGCAGTTATTTAAACGGTTAATCGTTTAAATGCCCGTGTATTTAAGGAATTACATGCACAATATTTATCAGAGTTTTATAATTTTGTTTGAAGGTAACGAGAGTGGCGAAAGAACGGCGACCGCAGAATGTCGACGATCGGCCATTGGACAGGCAAACTTCATCAAAACAGGTGCTCACAAAAGTTAACAACACAACAGCAAATGTGAATGTAACTGTTGGTGTACCACCCTACCCGAGGGTAGGCGATCGCAAAGGAGTCTTGATATGAGTAGGACACATTAACCCAATAAAGATATTTATATTTATTATGAAATTTATTTTTTATTAAACGTGTAAGTTTAATAAAAGTTTTACCATAAATGTTGTAACTTTCATGTAATCAGTTTTTGAATATCTGATTTGAATAATTTATAAGTGTAGACATTTTATGATTGTGGCTGTGGAGGATTTACTTTAATCTACAATTATTGTCCGTCTACTACATCACAAATGGCTGACTGAGCATCGAAATGGATCTGCTAGAGATAAGAGATAAAGTGATAAAGGTAACCCCACCCCAATTTATCAGTTTTGAGTATGTCTTAAAATTGTGTAATTTTTTTATTACCATATGTATTTAGAAGCAATACATGTACAACACACAACAATAGAAATCACTTTATCAACATCGAAATCGCCGAGGGTGCCATTCCAAACTTGTTTAGCTGAGATGTGAATGAATTTTCGTAACTCGTGAATATTTTTTATATCAATAAATAGATCATCTACTACGACGCTACAACCCAGGGCGGGTTTTGGCCTTAAGAACTACGATCTTCTCTACTTGCCAATTTTGCACACCATAGCAGAGGGCATCCTTGTTGAATCTGTCCTGTTCCTCTGACCCTCCTGTACACATCTTTACATCTAGTACATGTCTACACTAAAGGGACACATCTTTGTTCATTTGATTATATTATCTTGTACTCCATTTACCTATAATGTGAACTCAGCTGTAGGCCATTCATAGGTATATAAAGAATGTCCCTAGACCATTCCCGAAGACATAATGGGGTTTTTATGTTCCCTATTAAGAGTAAGAAATTATATAAAAGAAGTGTAAAAATAATTTATCCCAAAAGTTATTATTTTTATTACAGCACTGGTGTAAATTTCCTTTGGTGTGGCTATACACGATCAATAACTTGTAAACATAGCCGCACGTGGTCATTGACTTGGGCGTCGCTTATTATAAAACGGTTTAATATTATCACGTAAAGTTAATAATTTTTTTTCTCGGAAACCATGATGAATTTTGATATGTCAAATCATATTTGAAATCATAGGGCAAATTAACTGGATTCTTTATATCAAGAATAGTTTTGGGACACAGTGTAATAATCATTAAATTTAATGTTAACGATTAATCAACCATGTAAGCTCAACATGAGTAAAAAAGCAAGCCTGAATGGTAAATGTCAGTAAGTATAACAAGTTGCTTTTCTGGGATTATTTTTAAAAGTAAGAGGGCGTTGTATTTCTAATGGATAGTCAACAAAAATAAAACATCGAAAATACCTTTCCTAATGAGCATAATCAATAAAATATGAAATATTCGAACTAAATATCAGGTAAATCTGTGAAATCCTTAATTCGCATAGTGGGACTTACCTAAATGCATTTGACAGACTTCTAACATAGAAAATGTAGGGAAACTTCGGCTCCTATAAAATCTTGTCGATTTTGTAAGATATTGACTTAAGCATTCATTTAATAAAATGTTCAACATAAAACAAACTTTCCATATATCACATTTTCACAGTCAGACTTTTAGGATAATTTCGGATGAGATGACATACTTGTGCTGAGCCGAGCTGAAACAAAAGAAAACAAAATGGCCGCTGTGGGGTTTCAAGATTTGCTCTGTGCTCTGTCGCAGGAAGGTCAAATATGAAGTTAATACTAGATGGCAAACCAATAAAAGCATAAATTAAGTTCATTTATTTGCCTGGATAGTCGATTCTTCTCAACCACAGAATTTTACCCCTCCTACCCAATATGTTTCATAGAAGTACAAGGTCTGTTTAAAGAGATATCTAATTTTTTTTTAGCACCTATAGGAATATTTAAAGTGGAAAAATTGAAATCAGTGTATTCTAGGAACTAAAGAAGATTTCCCCACAAGCTTTTTTTTAGGTTGCTTAGTTATAGCCACTATGCCGTCGTTAGAAGCATTCTTTTTTGTGCATTCGAATAACAAAGATCACAATGCATAAGAAATTCATGACCAAGGCGGAAAAAGTGCATCAGGTCTTCTTCAACACAAAAGTGTGATATTTAGCTTTTTTTGACGTTGTTCGCGGAGAGTTTCTTTTTTGCTTGTTAAGTAAAATAAGTCCACGGAGAGGCACATCCATCAGAAAGAAATAAAAAGCTACAGCATGTACATTCTCATAATTTATTGGTTATTATCATCAGATAAAATTTACTCCGCACATATAAAAAATAAACACTATTGTCATCACATTAGATCTACACATAGAAAAGTAATAAATTAGGTATAAATCAAAGGGAGGACACATTAATACTAAGAAAAGAAACCCTATGACCGAGAGATTTCTTGGTGTACAAATAAATTTCCTAAAATAGGTGCCTATTTAATTTTACGTACAATATTTTGTTATAAAATATTTTTTTGTGAAATACCAATTTTTTTCTCAATTTTTGATATAACTGCACGTGTTATTTTTTTTTTTATACAATTATGATTAATTTTAAATAATATGTTTACATTTGTACAATGGAATTTTGTGATACTTTCAAACATTCAAAATTGTAATTATACATATTTTCAAATATCTTATGTTTTAACATTGGATTGTCAGATATTTCGTACAATATTTATGAACCGTAGCAATGTAGGTTGCTCTCCATATTCAAATCGAAATATCTTTTAAACTTTTTTTTACAAATAATAACAAAGTTTAAAATTTTCTAATAATTTCTAGATCTATACATTGTAAAAGGTACAAAATATCCAATTGGTCCAATTGAAACCTATATTCTACTATATTTTCCTAAATGTTAAAAATAGATATATACAATGTTTGTAATTTTCTTTTTTGTGCGATTCATAGGGAAAGATAAGGAGATTATAGGTAGCAAAGACTCAGTTCAACATAGTAAAAATAACTTTTAGATATGTTACTTCGAGGAAATTCAGGTATCCATCGGAATTATATTACAATATTATAATTTTAATTTTTAATCATATTAATATGACAAATTTAATAGTTAGAAAAATTTGCTGCATCTGGATGAGTACAGCTGTTGCATATTTAGAAGAGGTAGTTTCGGGTCTTGTTTCAACTTGAACCTGTAATTTCTATTCGAATTAATACCATAACATTTTAACAGTTGATATATTGTAATAAAAAAATGTTGGGCAACAAAGTTTGACTTTATTTCAATTTAATTCTATCGTACAAAGGACCACAAGAAGTTACGTAACCTTAAATAAAGTTTAGAAGATGATAAAAAAAAAAAAAAAATTTAAAATAACCAAATACAATGAAACGGACAAAATAAATCACATCATCCGAATCATAAAATCAATTCTTCTAAAGCATATTTAATAGCATAAGATACCATATCACAAGTGATAAGTGTATATATTTTATTTATTATTTATTTTATATCTTTGTGATAAGGTGGAAATATGCTCAAAGAATTAATGATGATTTTTTGAAGTAGACAGACACAGGAACGGCTTACTATATATATCTATCTTACGTAGAACATAAACTATCTGACATTATTTTGCTTATAAATATAATTAATTACTATTAACCCCATGTACCATCACCACGATTGCACAAAAAACCCGATACTTTGATTTTTGTAAGCTTTGCAGACATGCCAAAAAAATATTTTTGGCTGAAGTGAAGTTTGAAGTTATTGCTGTATTTAGTTGTGAATGTATATTCTGTAATGATTTAAATATTTATCCCATGGGATATATCCCATGCGATAAATGCAAGCGATTTGTAGATTTGTATATGATTCGTAAATTCTTATTTAGATTTATAAATAATAAATGCATTTAACGATATTACCTATTTTTGCATTACATGTGTGGATCATGTTATTTCCAATAAATAAATATTACAAATTTTAAAACTATGTAAATTTAAGCATAAATTATCACTCGATGTCGTAAAAAAATATTAAATTAAGCCTAATAAATTGCGCATTTTTTAAAATAATTGCCTTTATTTAGGAAAATTGTAACATGAAGTAAATGCAATAAACCTGTTAAACTAAAGTAATGGACGGAATATTCGACATTCCACATACTCATAAGACACGGAAGAATTATTGATAAAATCAGTCTGTAAAAGAAGTTTATTTATTTCTTTTTTTTGAGTTTTTTTCTAAAGATTTGACCCTGTAATCTTTCAAATTGCTATGATTCATTCTCAAGGCACATGAAATAGAAAAAGTAGGTTTGATTGCAGGAATCTTTAGTAAAGTTATAGCACCTTTCTGAAATGAGTGAGCGGTCAACATATGAGCAATGATAAGTAATATTTTTCCAAATACTTGTTTAAGTTTTACAAAAATGCACATCTTTCGTTCAAAATTTAACAGTAATAAAAAAGGGTATATACTTTATACTAAATTTAATTTTTATAATTTTCCAAAGCTCAAATATTGCCGCTACTGACCCAGATAATTAGTTGTGAACAGGCATTGGAAAAGTGGTGAGCAGATTGTTAGCAAAGGAAGAATTTGTAAACTTGAAATGCCGCTTATCGTAGAACTTGAGGAGGGCCGGCGAGTAAGGGTGTTTCTCCTTGAGGTGGATGTAGTGAACTTCGGGTTCGCTAGTCGTGTGTCCACATTCTTCGCAAACATACATCTGGAAAGCAAAAAACATGATTCATTTATAATTTTAATTCGACTTTATTGCAATCATTACTCATAAGTGGCAAAGGTATTACAAAGTAAGGGTAAGTGGTAAGGTTAAGTGATGGTATTTACAAAGTGGCCGATATATATTTTTTTCACTTGATCAAACACATACATATATTATATGTACTCACATCACTCTTCTATTCTTTTCTATATATGTTTTCTTTTGTTTTGTTAACTTTTTTTTTCTATTATATAGGAATGAATAGACTTACTCCTGAACAACATTTGCAAATAGTGCAAATTTAGAAAAAAACACCCTAAAATAAAGTAAAAATCGCGTCGTGGGCCTGTGGCGTGGCCTCCAAGATCGTGCGATTTAACACCGCTGGACTATTTTTTGTGGGGTTATGTGAAGTCGCTTGTCTACGCAGATAAGCCGGACACGATTAACGCCTTGGAAGAGAATATTCGGCGCGTTATTGCTGACATACGGCCCAACTTGCTGCAAAAAGTGGTTGAAAATTGGGCCTCTCGGCTGGAATTTGTTCGAGTCAGCCGCGGCGGCCACTTACCCGAAATCATTTTTAAAACCCTTATCTTTATAATAAAACTAAATTCTTAGCCATAACATCAAATTATATGCGTTTTATCTCTTCTTGAAAACCACGCCTCTAAAATCATCACCCTATATTACAAATCCAGTAGGATTGTTGTGGAAAATTTTATTTATGTTTAAATGTGTGAAAAATACGAGCGACTCTGGAACAAAATATACCTACAGCTAAGATCTCGCAACTTTGTAGGTTAAATGATTTATTTAAAATATATTGTATTTGGATAATAAAAATAAAAAAAAAATAATTCCAGAAGTACAGTCAGTATATTCAATAAAACTTAACAGTATTTTCGATTCTCTTGAGCCTGTTTCTCTCTATGTTGGCTTTTCTGAATGTTTCATATTTTAGTGTTTTCTAATAACTATCAACAACTAATACTGAGAATATAATTATTTTTTCCTAATATTTCTCTATTTGCATTAAATTGCACCTTGGTGGCTTCTGTAGGGTAATTTATTTAAAACATGCATTATATTTTTATTAGTATAGTTAGGTATAGTGTACTTTTATACAACAATAAAAATTGAAGAAACTTTTTTTGAAATTTGCTTTTAAACAAATCAATTTATATGAATGTTATAGTTTTTTTTTACCGAGAAATCTTAAACTAAGAAAGCTAAGATAATAAACAGTAGCAATATTTTTTTTATTTTACACTATGATTTATCATCAACTTTAAGCAAAATATTACATAAAATTAGGTCATAATTACGTCTCTTTACATAATTAAAATATATTGCGCTATAAAAACAAGAATTTTTTAAGGTCATGTGTAATTATTATGTATCCACCGAAAATAATTATATTTAGACATAGCTTACAAATGAACAAATTATAAGGTGAAATAGAATATAATCAAAGAGAAATAATTATAATATTGGTATATTATTGGTAGCTCTCACGACTTGTTAGGCAAAAACTCTGTGGAGAAGTTACATGGTAAATTTTTTGGTCATTCATCTGAGAATTATTGTTCATGGTGTATATATTTTTCAATCATTTTTTTGACATTTTTTGTACCACATTCGCCCATAATAATTAGTGTTTTGCATCATGTTTATTAAGCGATAAAATAGTTTCCATATAAATTTTCCACTTAATAAATTTAATGATAGGGGATTAGCAACCCATCCTAAGGATCAACCCATCGTCACTGTCAATAGTAATTTGGACCAAAAGGTGCTGTCGTTACCGCCAACAGAAAAGTCAAGACTTCGAAGAAATTGACCAGGGCAAAAACCTAACTAAGAGAGAAACTAGTAATTATAAATTTAAATAATAATTACCTTAGTGCGCCTTTCCTTATATGCGTACTGGTGCTGAACGCTGTGTACTTTCAGGCAATGTGATTCCAATGAACACCGTTGAGTAAAAGACTTCTCGCACAAATTGCACTTGTAAGGCCGCACCCCAGTGTGAGTCCTGGTGTGCCTCTTCAGGTCAAAAGTATCATTGAAGCCTTTACCACAAAATGTACAAAGGTATCGTTTTACATCCGAGTGGCATTTCATATGCCTGTTAAGGAGCCTTTGTAGGGAGAAATTCTTGGAACAAATGCGACAGACAAACTTGCTAGGGTCGTCATCGCTGATGGTGACTTGTTTGTTCTTGTCGTCGTCCCGCGATCTAGAATTTGCTTCAATCGCCAGGGGATTTTTTATACCATGTCCTCCATTAACGAATTCCAATGGAACTTCGGAAGGTAGTCCCAACTGTAAAAAAGAAATAAAAAAATAGGTATAATGTTGAAGATAAATTCCAATTAAATTCAAAAAAGTGTTGCCAGGCGATGGTAGTTCAAGCTTATATTGATTTAGGCTGAGCGATTTATTGTTCATTAGTTGAAAATGAAATATTTGTAGACCTAATATTTTTTTTTTAAAATATATAAATATTTTAAAAGCTTCGCCATTCAATCAATGTATGCTTACCCTTTGTTGCAAAACTTGCAATTTTCCTTCGCTGCTGGCCGAATTGCGACGAGCACTTACACTGGCTGGACTTAGAGAGGATCCTTCATGGTGGGAATTGCCATCGATCGAACTCGCACCACCAGGTGAAGGCAATGACATGGTCGTATGGGAATCCAGATCCAACCCGCTGCTGGGGAAACTCAGCCCCGGAGACAGCGCCTGTTGCTGTTGTTGAAGTTGAACTTGAATTTGTAACTGCTGAAGTTGAGTCTCGTTGTTCTGTTGTAATAATTGAGGTGTCATCTGCATAAACAGGTCTGATCGATCTTTAGTAAACGGATAAGTCGGGGGCGATTGTTCTTGATTCGAGAATTGCGACTGTAGGTAATTGCTTTTGTGGGGATAATATTGTCTGTTTAAAGCTACGTGTACGGAGAGAGGATCCATCGAATTATCTATTGAATTGTGAACTGTCGAATCTGGAGTTAGTGATGGGCTATTGATTTCATCCGTAATCAATTCACCGTCGCTTTCATTGGGAAGTCTCTGTAGGAAATTAGATAAGTCCGCAGCATCAGAGAGGCTATCTAGTAAACTTGGATCCGTAGGTCCGGAAAATGTTAATGTTGCTGTGAACTGAAGTGGATCTATAACATTACCGGCGATATCAACCATCATAGAGTCATTGACATCATATCCACTGTACGCTCCCAAGTCAAGTTTACTCTCATAGTCATCACCCTCTTCGTCTTTTAATACTATTCCATATGCGGCATTTTGCAAAAGTGAATATTGTTTATTTCCATTAGCTGCATTTTCAGAGAAGTTCACATTGCTCACGTCTTGTCCAGTATCACAATCCATGTTGAGGGAACTGCCCATTAAGTTGAAATTATTTTGGGATAAAAAGCTACTGCTAGCATTGTATGCGTTCATTCCGTTTTGACCGGCCTTCAAACTTTCATAAAAGGGCGGTAGACTACCGGTTGGCGGGCTATTGGGTCCGTAGTTGGAGCGTCCATCGCGTCCGCCCATGCCACCGCCACCGGCGCCTCCGCCGATGGCACCGCCGGAGCTCCCCCCTGTGGCACCACCGGCGCTCGACCCACCGCTGTAGCCACTAGCAGTGGTACTACTGGATTGGCTGCTACAGTTTTGTGAGCCTCCTCCTGAGCGGCCGTGACCCGCAGCCGCGATCATCATGACAGGAAATTTACCCGGTGGCAGGTTTCTGAAAGCAAGGGCGGGCCGGGCCAGGATACCGTTGGCGATCTTAGAGCTCCTAGAGCGACGTTGTTCGAGGATCTTCTTTTCCTCGTCTTCGTCGTCGGACTCACCCCGCCGTTTGGGGATGTGGTAGTCGATCGGCTGCTCCTGCTCGGGCTCGGCGATCGATATCGACGTGGGTAGCTTGACGTCGGCAATCTCTTTCTTCTTGTCGCGGATGTGGGCATGCAACGGCGTCCTCTGGATGACAGAGACGCGCGCGGGCGGCGGCGAGGGGGATGCGCTGCGCGGAGTGTTAGTACACCCCGGCAGCAGAGGGTTCTTCTCGTCTCGGTCGAGACTTTTCTCCTCGGCGATGCGAGGCTTCCCCTCCGCGCTTTCTTTAGCCGATACGGGCAGGTATTGTTTGCGTTCGGCTCTGGTCAGGACATGTCCCCGACTGCCGTAGGGAACGTCACCGCCGAGGATAGAAGATATAAAGCGCCGCGGCTCCGACTTCTTGCCCTTGTCCTCTTTCGTCAGCCGCTCTTCAGAAGAACTTGCCAGAAGGCGACTGTCTGAGAATATGTCTTCTCCTGGAACAAACACAGAACCACTTTTAAAATTTACTCAATAAATAAATCTTTAATGTACTACACTACACTAAAAGTCCAATTTGTCTATCATCACTGATCGCAGACATGTTGCTCTGATCGCATTCGCGTTACTTATGATTTCATTTCGGGACAGGATAAGGCCAAAGCGACTTGCGGGCTCGGCGGGGAGAAAAGGGCATTGTCATCAAAAACAAATTACTTAAATCATTATGATATAAACCTACTGTGTGAAAATAGTAAATATTCGTAAATTGATCCAGGTCAATATTGAATGCAGTAATGAGTTTGAGGGTAGGTGTTCACAAATTGCTATACATGAAATTATCAGCTAGATACATATAAATTACATTAGTTTAGTGAAAGTATAGGTCTTTTAAATCTCCGCATTGGTAGGTAGGTAAAAATAAATAATTTGTCATTGAAGTTGTATATTATATTGAAGTCATATTATTTTTTGCTGAAATTAAGTATTTATCCAACATTTACGTAGGTACCTATTTTCAATTTAACGATCTATATTATTTGCTTAATGGTGTCACATGACAGTTGATCATGGTGGTCTATCTACAGAACCGCTGCGGAGCGGGCGTTTGCGGGTTCGAATCCGCATATTTATGACACTTATTTTTAATTAAACTCGGGAGGACGCTCGGAGGTGAAGTTTTCATTCGAGTAAATTCGTTACACCCAGCTGTCACGTTGGTTTTTGTTTTATACGGAAACATTATTGAATGTGATGTAGTATGGGGTGGTAATTTGGAAATATAAGTTAATAAATTATTATGCAGTTGAAGACTAATTTAATCAACTTTCTTACAGAATTTTTACTCCTAACGCGCGTGGTGTCGTCGCCACAAGTACCATTTTTTTTTTGTTCACAGTATCAGTTTAGATTGAGTTGTCCGGGAGGCGCGTTGTTGAATGCAGTTTCAACTGCCAAGTTGTTTTCATAATGCAAGGCCTTCCATTCGCAAAATTCATTCGACAGTGCTGAGAAAAGTGCCGTTGAACCTGGCCGGGTTCGATATACTGGGGATCGAAGGACCTCTGGATCAGAAACAGGCGTCCACTCACATCGTTGTCCACCAAGTTGTTAATAATATCAATTGCATATGAAAATATAAAATGATTTGTTTTCGCCGCAAGGTGCTAAATATTACCTTCCTACCTATTATAATTTAATTATGCGAACGCGATACTTATATTAATCGAGTAATAAATGCGGCCTTTCTACATAAATGCATCTAATGACATGACCATTAATGCGTCATTAAATTGATATATTCGACGAATATTTGGAGTGATTGTATCGAAGGCGGTGACACAATAATTTGCAAGTGTTTTGACAAGCGAGCTAAAGTCAAGTGAAGCAAGTTATATAAGTATTATGGTAACAGTTATGATTAGGCGTATAGCGTATATCCCACTTAATTTTAAGAGTTATGGGTCCGGCCCATACACGATCATCTGAAGGAAGTTAACTTTTCACCTCTCAAACTTTATATGGAAACTTTTTTGATTGAGGGAGGGAGGAGGGTACAGACACCAGTTTCGTTGATAAGGTACCTTTTTTTTGTCCAAAACCCTAAACATTATAACGCTGATAAGGTATTTTATCGATATTCCAAGAAAATCTTCTGAAGTTGTACCTACCGCAACCATAAGTATCTTGTGTTATTTGATCATTAAATTTTTAGTTTCTATGTAAATTGCGACACTAATTTTATTTGAAATATATAAGGTCTTGTGCATAGACGCGTTAGTACGCTTCTAAGCTTAAAAGTGTTAACAAAATATAAGAAAATGCGAGCACTGTTATTTTAGCAGCACTCAAATCGGCTGTCCCGTGCCGAAACACAGGGTAAATATTTTTGGCAAAATTTTACAAGAAGCGGCAAAATGTATTCCTGTGGGTGTATTTTAGAAACTTTTTTTGCTTTAAATAGTTCCCATTTTTAAGTTATATTTTTGTATATAATATTGTTAATTAGCAACTGGGTATTGGTTGGTATTTAGCTTTAAACCCTACTTAGTTTTGAAAAATTATAAAAAATATTAAATATTTAATGGTAACTTTACACTAAGGGAATTTATTTGCAACCAGTTAAGTATTTATGTAAACCTAATATATCACAGTAATACAATAAAACAATTATAGGTGAGTAAAATCGTATTTTATGGAAATGTCGGAAATCATAAAAACATAAAATATTTTTTCGTATTTGCACTCGAGTGATATTTCTGTGTTTTGGAGTGAGAAATGGCTCTTACTTAATTTTTAAATAAATTTTACTGTGTTTTTCGCGCGTAGGCTTAACTCTTAAACCGTGGATTAAATCCTCACAAATGTTTGTTAGTAAATTGTATGTAACGATACACGTAGAGCACAATAAAAGATAAAAAATATCGTTTACTGTTTTAGCTTGGGGGAATCCGAAATCTACTATCCATAAGGCCGCCGCAAGTCGGCTAAAACGAGAAATATTGCATACCAAAACATTGGATTGGAAAGTGCCAACCGACGGATTTTGTTTGGCAGCGAGAAAACCTTCGTAAATAGCATTGTTTATTTTTTTTTGCTCGGGTAACATTTCACTCTCCCTTATTCGATTGTTCTCAAAACAGACCTTATACCTGCATCTCGCCTTGGTCCGAGCCGAAAGTTCTCCTTACCGAGAACGGGCGGGCCAAAGGATTATTGAGATCTTCGAACGCTTCATTTTCTTAGAAAATCATTTATAAAATAGACGGTCACGAAGTAAAATTACGGTTTGTGGTGGTAATTATTTCAGCTAACAACCCATCCCATAAAAAACCCCTTTTGAAAATGAATCTAATGCGACACGCTCGTTCAAATAAAGTCACGCGCTCAGCTGTCACCTTCAGTTTCTTATAGAATATAGAATCGCGATAAATTTAATCAATTCTTACAGCTTTACTTCAAACGTGCGTGGTGTAACCGCAAACACTGTTTTTTAACCACAAACATAGTCAACCAGGGTGTCAACAGCCTAGAAGATCCTAGGTAAAAATGTCCCTTTCAAGGTTATTAGACATTTTGCATTTGTAAGGGAAAGTTAGCCCTTTTTAATCAATCTTTTTCTGTAAATTAGCAGATGACTTGACACTCAAATTTTACTTTAAATACATCAAAACGTAGCCAAGCAGAAAGAAATCATAAAACACTAATTGTTAGGTAAGGCTGCGGTCGAAAAAACCCTCTTAAGACTCGGTTTCCCGAATTTGTTTTAAAATGTTATTTAATTCGGAAAAAATAAAAAGCACTTGAATAAAATCTAATAACGGAAACATGCCAAGATAACTTTTACAATATAGTTATTAGTTTAAATTTAAAAAAAAAAAAACGAGCAACAAAAGTGAAATCTTCCATCACTTATTACACTAGTAGTGTTTAAATTGAGGTTATAAATAAAGGTTTTGTAAGGATTCAATCCAAAGGTGAGTATGTAACAAAATACAATTTTCTAAGACACACATTTAGGAAAACGGTCAGATATCTGCTATCGTTCAATTAACCAAGTTCAATTTTTATTGTAAGCACAACCTGTTTCTACACCCAGGAATGGCTCCAGACGAAGGAATTTTTTCCACATTTTTCAAGCACTTAAATAAACGCTTGTTTTTATAAATGTGTTTTACTATTAATATATTTTGTTATTGTCAATCATTTTCGGGAATATTCATAAAACACTGGCATGTTGGGAATCTTTTTCGCCTTCACGATAAAATAAGGGCAGTAGCTTCGTTTTGGTCTGACGGGCCCGAAACGGGTTTCCAACTCGCTATCGCGGTCGATCATCTTTCTCTTTCTATGGTATGGTTGGTCAGTGTGTTATAGCGACGATTACTGTTACCACAGCCGAACCGAGCCGAGCAGGTACAAAAAAACAGATGAGCAGTCAGCCACCCGCGCGCACGGGACGAAGGTTCGCGAGCTTCCTCCTATTTCCAAGTTTTTTTTAAATTTTGAGCGTATTAATAAATACCAAACGTCAAGTATTCATAAATTCCGCACGATACAATGAGGAAATTCGGCAACAATAAATTATCCATATTGTCTGAGGACCGTCAATATTACAGTTTTATATGTTAGATTTAGTTTTATGAATGAAACTTTACATATTGACTTCTTTCCGATAAAACGATTACGAAGTTTCATGCCATAGTCATAGCCATAATAGTGAACTAAACTTTTAAACATAATTTTGTTTTTTGTCTAATTTCGACCTATTTATGTCAAACCGTGTAATTTGTCGTGTTTGGTAATTTGTGTTTTTTTTTGTTTGGTAAAAAATATCTAGGCACAAACAATTTATTGTATATAATTAAAAGAAATCTCTCTTGATAGCATTTCAGAATATAAAATACGTCTCTCAACCATCTAATCAAATTGATAATCACTATAACAGGTTAATGTCTAAAGACCATCCTTAATTATATTATTATGTTTAATATCTTTATTAAAAACAAATTACACAAATAAAATTATAAATATAAATCAATCATTATATTTATAAATGAATCAACAAAAAACAAGCGGGCTTTATTAGTGCAGTATAATTATATCATTTTCAATTATTATTAACGAATATAAAATGTAATTTAAACAAATCTGTGAAGATTAAATTCCCATTGTATTTATTATTTTATATACTAACTAAATGTTAACTTTTCTGCAAGTGCAAAGAATGGATTTTACCAATCAGAAAAAATAATATAGTTTATATCGTAAAATTAATAATTTAAGGATACCGTAAAAAATACATACCAAAGTTTGACCTGAACAATGATAAGTGCAGATTCTGCCACGAAATTCTAGAAACCCCTTTACAAGAGGTATACCTGCCCGTTTGGGAAGCTCTGGTTTAGAGGATGATAACAGTACAATAGTTCTGCAAATGGCGCAGTACAGTCAAGTGCACACAAACTCATCTACCCTGAAGGTGCATTTACGTGATTCCATGTCGTATACATGTTAGAGCGTACAGCATCCTGTTTTCACCACCGAGCATAAAATACTCTTGAACCATTCTAAAATATTAACAAATATCGTTTAAGTATCAAACGCCGTACTACAAAAGTTGCAAGATTTGATATATATTATATGATGCGTTCAAGAGTAGCACAGCTGAGAGTATTTAGGCTCGCCGCGGACTTGCGCCGCCGTGTGCCGGGACAGCGGTGCGCGGGAGGACGCTTTCCTTTCGTTGCCTTGAGCCGCAGCCAAGGGCATCCGTCGCGGCCTCGCGTCGAGTCCGTCCTGCGGACCGCCAGACGCGACGGCCATCACAATTACAGACTCGTTCGAAGAAGTGCACCATGAAATGTCGGCGCTTTTTCACGCTTGAAGTCCGAAAAGCTTTCACTCTTCGCCATGAAATCGAATCGGGTATATTGGGGAACGGGCCACGGGAAATCCGCAATCTTCAAATCAGTTTGTGAGTGCTATTTTTTTAACTCTATTTATGTATTTTTAAATGGTACTCTTACAAAATATTGAAATTATGCAACGTTGTATTAAATGATATTTTTTCTAGACACGTTATTATAATTAATTATTTTATAAAGAAATATTAAATCTGACGATGAGCTCGTCGTCGCAAACGTATCAAATTTAAATTTTATATAATAATTATTATTATATTATTTATATATAATTTTATAAATCTATCATCATAAGAACTTAATTATTGACTACCAAGACAACAGCAGATACTTAGGAATACTTAGAAACACTTTCAATTCTGTTTGACTACTTAGCATAATAAGGATTCCAAATTACACTACCATATTCTAAATACGATCTTACTAGAGCATTATATTAGAGAAGTAAACTTTAAGAGTTTTTAAAGGATTTTGTAATTCTGGAAATTAATCGAAGTGCTTTGTTTGCTTTCATGATTTTTTTTCTTCTATGAGAGTATCAAATTTGAATTCCGAATGGTATTAACATGAGAAACCACTTCCCTCTTTGGAATAGTTGAAGCGTACTTATCAGTTTTGTTTCTTCTAAAACTAATGGAGCAGCATTTACTTATGTTAAGAGACATGTTATTCTCACAGCTCCATATGTAAAGTGTATTGAGATCATCTTGAATTTTTAAACGGTCAGAAACACTATTTATTCCAAAGAAAATCTTTAAATCATCAACATAGAGCAAAAATTTACACTTCAGCCTTTTTGTCAGATCGTTGATGAATATTAAAAATAGTTGTGTTTTGACACTGATCTATTATTGTGATCAACACCATAATTAACAAGGTTTCAATAATATTGTAAACATAGTAATAGCGTAGATCTTAGCAAAGCAACACTTTAAAATTTTATTCTTATTTTAGAGATAATTAAAAGTTACTAAATTTAGACAATATATTTCGACAGGCCGTTAATCATCACTCGCACGGATGCCCGACAACTATCGATCATCACTTTTACGGCTATGGGTTTAAGGTCAACATTTGCATGATCAAAAAACAGTGTGTTACGATGTCTCGATGGAATATTTGGGCATGGGATGCGTCTTAAATGCAAATATTATGGCATATTTTCTCGGATTTAAAAAAAAATGTATTATTTATCTTGAACGGATATGTAGGTTATCCATATTGTAATTTTTATTTTTTTCAAGTGGATCGTTTTTAAAATCCAATGCCGACAGATATTTGAAGTGATGCAAATAGTATTTTACTTAATGGCGTGGTATAGGTTCTTGGGCTACACGGTTATAAAATGTAGACATACCGCGATGAATAGGTATGTGTCAAAATTATATCTTGCGCGTGTAAACATGTCAATTCATTTTTTTTTGTAATTTGACGGAACAAGTGTATAAAACAATGTTAAAGTAATGATTTTTTGCTGGATTGTATTCGACCGGTTGAAGATTTCATTCTCTTATCGATTTGAAATTCAAATCTGACAACAAAACGAATGAACTCCCTACGTGTTCCACCAAAACTTATCTATCGTATAAAATAGCGCACAACCTACTTATATAAGCTTCATCAACTCTGACCAGCATTTCCATACTTCTACTAATAACACTTCGTCTTCTACTGTTGTTGTTGGTACATTACAGATGGCTTTTTTTCTTGTGCCAATTTGATCACCGTTGTCACGGCCAATCAGTTTTAGCTTCTATAAAACTCATGCATAAGAAGCTACTATCCCCGTCTTTTGTCCGTCGGTTGCTACTTTCAACTCGAAAAGTACAAATGCGAAAGAGTTGCATTTTTGTATATAGGTTTTGTTTTGAAAAACAATCATAGCCGTTTAGATCACATCGAAGTCTTGCCGATTAATATAGATATTTATTATTATTATTGATTTATTTTACACACAGAAAAGAATATATTAAGATTCAAATATTATTATTTGCACTTTAATTTTGGTACGATCGAAGAGCAATCGAAGTTAATCCTAAGTTGGTATATTTTGTTTGAGTGAAGGAAAAACATGTTATTGGCACTGAAGCAAGTTATTCGAGTGCGGTTTTGCCTGCGTTTCAAATAAAGTTCAACGAGCAGTCAAGATTATAAACTCTGCCCGAGCGGATAATTTGCGGCACGTTCGCGAAGTCGTGAAATGATACCGACATTTTGTCTTAATGCCCGTAATGAGCTCGGACGAAGGTTGCACTACCTCTTTGTTAGTCCGTTTGGCCCAAATTCGGCGAACACGTACGGACGGACACGCGAAAGATGCAATACTTCGTTTTTGGCTTTTAAGTACTTAGGGCACGATTTGTTTTATGCGTTAAACTGTGCGCATGATCGCATGTCAAATTAAGAAAAAGGTTGCGCTAATAAAATATCCAGAGCAAACGTGCCCGAGATTGAAAAATTGCAAAATACCAAAAATATGTACCCTAATTACATATAAGATTCACAGTCAAGATTTGGTCAAGTAAACGAGCCTACTCTTGAAAAAACAAACCTCGTATATAAACGGGTATCGTGTAAACCGAAATGTTATCCATCTTTCGACATCCTGGATAGGTCCGTCTGATTATGACATGATCTGTTCACATTTATTTTCCTACAGGAATGTCATATGCTTTGTTTATTTATGCTTTACCTTAAAATTAATGCATTAATTTGGTGACCATTAATATTTTTACAATCTAATATAATAAAATTAGATTGACGAGATACTTCTTTCTATACAGGATGAACTAGTCAGTAGTCTAGTAATCATTTTAGCCCAGTTTTTTTGCTTTATTTACAAAATTGTTGAACAGTTGTTAAATTAACAGTTTAATTCACCATGGAATGCCAATGTTTGAACCAACGGTTCTTAGTAGTTATTTGTTTCACATACAATCTATAATAATCTCCAGATAAAACAAGGGCATACATAAATAATAGGTTGAACTATAAAGTTGTTATTTTTTAGACCATTGATGTATAAAAGGTTTGTAATCGGCAATCATAGCAAGTGATAGCATATCTAAAACTGCGCATGACTTAAAGAAGCTGATACTTGGTAGGATAAATATCCACGAAATTTTAAGAAAGTATGCAACCTAGTGTTAAACTAAAAAACTGCGATGAATCAGCTAACAATTTATTGAAGTCCTTTACTTTTATGTTTTATGTTTTTGTCATTCTAAACTTAAAGCATTTTAGTTACGCTAGCTTAGTTACGCTCTGCGAAGAAAGTATATATGCTTGATATACCTAAAAAAAAATAGCACAAACTCACAAAACATGTGTATTAATAAATCTGTAAGTTATTTAACTGGCTAAAAGCATTACTAATTTAATTTAATAAAAGAAAAATATGTGAAAAACAATTGAAAAACCATGTGGTCAATATGAAACAAATAACCCACAAAACACGACTGTTAATTAACAGGAAGGTTCACTCGCTTGAATTTCGCGAATATGAGATTATGCATACGCCATCTGGATTTGTGTAAAATATCAAAAAAAATATTATAGGAATTATTCACAAAGTATTTGATAATTAGTCATCTTCTCCGATATTTTAAAATATTTTACCGATTCTTGGTTTGTATAGGTGTGTTTTTTAGAGGCGTGGTTTTCAATCTGGCACTACTTTTTTCGTAGTTGGTGTTTTTGACAGCTGTCACTTGATTTATGCTCAGTTTGGTTTGCCATTTCATAATAAATAGACTTACTCCTGAACAACGTTTGCAAATAGTGCGAATTTAGAAAAAATCACTCTAAAATAAAGTAAAAATCGCGTCGTGGGCCTGTGGCGTGGCCTCCAAGATCGTGCGATTTAACACCGCTGGACTATTTTTTGTGGGGTTATGTGAAGCCGCTTGTCTACGGAGATAAGCCGGACAAGATTAATGCCTTGGAAGAGAATATTCGGCGCGTTATTGCTGACATACGGCCCAACTTGCTGCAAAAAGTGGTTGAAAATTGGGCCTCTCGGCTGGAATTTGTTCGAGTCAGCCGCGGCGGCCACTTACCCGAAATCATTTTTAAAACATAATGGCAAACCGTTATCTTTATAATAAAACTAAATTCTTAGCCATAACACCAACTCATATGCGTTTTATCTCTTCTTGAAAACCACGCCTCTAAAATCATCAACCTATATATATTTGTTTATTTTTAGATATTAAAATCTCAACATTTAAACATATTATTGTGTGGAATAATTTTACTCGCATCGAACGGTTTATAATATTTGTTTTCCAATTTGGTCTCAAGTAGGCAGGGTCCGCCTCGCGAGCAATTTGTCTTCCTCGGCCCATGTGGGGCTGGACAAATCGCTCGGCGCATTATCATACCGGGCCGACATTTTTCTTCTAAATCAGCGAAATACTCGCGAAACGGAATATATTAAACAGGCAAACTTATCTGCATTCGCGGTTGGCATGTCCTTATTTTCAAATGCTTCAGTTTTTTTACCATGTTTATTTAACGCTCAATGTCGCCGAGAATGCATAAAAAAGAAGGCGATATATGTGGAGTCGTGGTCGCGAGGCGACGGCCATATTGGAAGTATATCGTTGAAATATTGAAACAGATAAAAAACCTATAATAAATCATTACTCAGCTTTATTGAATAAAACGACAGCCAGTACGCACGTGATTTAAATACATATGTTAATCAATTATTTAATATTATTTAGTTATACAGGTAAAACCGTAGTTTTTAATTTTATTATTTTATGTATTATTTATACTATACCAATTAATCATTTCTATAAAAAAGAAATATAAAATTTATTATACATTTTTTATTAAATATATAACAATAATAAAACAAATATGTTGTTTTTTAGAGCGCTAAAAATGAATACGTCTCTATTTAAAAAAAAAAAGAACAACATAACAACAAGGGCAATATTATGTTGTAATAACAATATAAGTTTTTATTTTCAATTACAATAATAACCTTTGAACCAACATCACAACTCCTATGCTTACTTGTTGATGCCAAATGCGCAGTATGTAGTATGAATATACTTCCATCGCTATTTTGCTATAGGTTAATAAAAATAAAATGAAATATTTTCTATTAAATTGTTAATAATATATATTTTATAAAAACCTAAAAATATGACGTCAATCTCTCACTATCGTGCATGGCAAACATCAATTTTAACGCTTCTGTTCTATACTCTATGGAAGTGTATGTAGAGAGCGTAAAGAGGAAAAACACATCCGAAATGTACCTAATCAAATCCAAACGGATGCAAGATGACTCACGTCATTGGGAACGGAAATGTTTTATTTTTTAACACAGAATAACGGCAGTGTGTATTCAAAATGGCCGACGTCAATGGCTGTACGGTCGCGAACTATCCGCGGCCAACGGCCATTAAAAAAAAACTAATTATAATAAATTGCATAGCAATTTATACTAATACGATCGCGTTGTGCTCGACGTCTGAGAATGCAAGAACCTGAAACGAGGTCGATAATATAATAATGTATCTGTTACAGAAAAAATAATTTTAACATTTTTTCATTATGTTTCATATTCTAGGTGCATGCGGCGAAATTGCTTTTACAGAAAGTACAATAATTGGTATTTCTTGATTGCATATAAGAATTCCTGAAATTGGAATTCTTTAGATTGGGTAATATATAAATACCCAATAATTTTTAATTATGTATTTAACAAACAGAAAATTAAATATATATAGCCATATAACAAATTGCTCTCCTGTATCACCATCGAGATGTAATGCTCGTATCAAACGGGTCAGTATTCTTGTTAGTACCAACGTTCATATGGTTTATTGTTTAAATTTTTATTACTAAATTCCGGCTTTGCAATATTTTTTTGTTGTATTGATTTACGCAAAACTCAGAATCAAGAATGATACCTATATCTCTTTTCTTTAATTCTTAGTTTGATTCGCTTACGCTACTAAAATCTACGAGGTTAAAAATGTCGCAAAAAGAACTATTAAAAACCACTAATCATACATAAAGGGTGATTAAGGGGGGGGGGGGGGGGTTATGTACCTGCTACATCTACGCAAAGCCATAACCCTGATTTAACAGATTGTTATACGTGGCATTTCAGGAGTACTACACTACATGCTTACAGCGCTAATCATTTTCAGAAGTCAATTATCCGTTGTATTTTACCGCAATTTGCGGCGATTACTCTCAAGCAAACGTTTCCTTCCACGCAACGAAGGCTAAGAGAGCGATCTGGAGGTACCTTTCGGAATTATGCCAAGATAAATACCATAACGAGGTCCTCGGCAACTGCGTCTGCCTTTTCAACTTATCTCAAATATAATTCTGTCGATCATTTACTCAACAATCTATATTACACTTTTTTACTTTTAAGGCGTGTATAAAATATACCCGAGGCAAATTGACTAACTATGGCTACTTATAAGATCTATGCATGTTGGCAAATGTAATCAAATTATCCCCACGCTGCTCGGTTTTAGTTCCAGTATGTTACTAGGGATTAGGGGGAAAACATGGCAACACTCCCGCCGACCTCTTACCAGTCACCACAGCCCTCCCCACATACCGCACCCCTGGCGAAAAGACGGTTAATGGCTAATTTGGTTATCTGCTAGATGAAGACTTCACCCGTAGACGTGCATACACAATCTACCAGTTACCTATTTCTTTGCTTATTATATACCATTTTCCTGGTGTACCCTCTTTTTTCTAAACGATTTTTGTAATGTGTAACGTAAACTATTAGCTATTATAATTTATTTTTGCATAAGCAAACGAAACCGTACAATCTTCATGATACGCTGTAATGACATCTTTAGGAAGCTTGTAAAAACTTCCGCCCGGCGCACGCCCTAAGGAAAAATTTCGTTTTAAGATAAACGAAATAAGAATATTCACTGCATTTTTTTTTTAAATTCTAGGAAAGTTTACCTAATTGAAAATAATAAAATTTGTTTGTTTGACTGTTCGCTTGTGAATATAAAGTATAAAAAAAAATCACGGCCCTGTTCGTCATCCGCGACGGCCGACGGCGACAGCGGCTGTCATTGCGACACTCGCATTGTGCGCGTAATCGCCGACAAAGCGCGCGGTCGCCGCGTTACCTCATTGTGTGCGGTTTGCGCAAATTTTCACGCACTTGTTGCGTTAGCGGCCGACCGATGGACGGCGCGAGTGCGCGTGCGCGTGCACTTGTCTCCTGCGCAGGATTTATGTAAAACTCCTTTGGGCACACACAAGTGCATTTCCTGGGCAGCGAACGAATCTAATTCGGGTAAACTCTATAGTCACGTTACAAAAATAGGCGTGGGGGTGATATTTTCGAAATATAAATTGATTGGAAAAACATGGCTTTAAAATAACTTCGTTGCACCACCAGCCAATACCGCCGGAGGAATACTACCTCCAAAGTATATGTAATTTTAAATAATAATGATACATTATGCAGCTAATATTTTTTGTCTATCCGTCACGTTATTTTTTTTCTTTTATAAATAATGCGGAAACATTGCTGGTGTGGGGTGATAATTTTGAAATATAATATGTCAAATTCAATCAGAAGAAGTTAGAAGGAGGCAAGGAGTTTCATTACAGTACGCAAATCTAAGTTGGTGTGTGTGTTACCTAATCTGTGCCCTATTATATAATACTATCAAAAGTGCTGTAACGTGAAGAAGTTTCACTTCGAAAAAGTATCACAGTCTTTGACCAGACACAGTAAAGTTTGATTGAGAGCGTTTTGCACAGCGAGCAGTCCAGCCGATATGGGCTTGGTTGGTTTCGGCGGTCGCGTCCAACATTGTATTCTTCAGCCTCCATTTTGTTTTGTTCCTTCCATTGTTTAATGATTTGTGTCAACAACACAGCCTCGTGAGGACATTGTTTGAGCGTTCCATTAACGCCGCGCCGTTCGACTGCGCGGTGCTTAATTTCGTTACTGGGCTTGACCGCACATTTACGCACACAATAACTGTCATTCGGAATTGACGTCATGAGCGCCATTACCCCTCCGAATGTGACGCACGATGGAGAAAGCAAATTTGGGAGATGAATTGTGCGGTGTTTGCGATTAACTGAGTATCAAAATGCCAACGTGTGTCTCGAAAACATCTAAATTCTGTTAAGAAGTTGAAACCAGATGGGTTTCATAATTTTCGAAGAAATGCCAAGTGCTAGGACTTAATAAAACGTCAAGGGAAACACATGATACACGCACACACACACATTTTCATCACACGCGTCAAAAACCTAACCTAAACTAACCCTGGGCAAGTTTTAGATGTTCCATGGTGTGTTATTATTGAGATCGTGGGTGTTTGACTCCTAATTCAGCGGACGCGGGTTTAAATCCGGCTCAGTCATACCATTATTACAGTGCATACTACCATCTTCCCCGACTCTAGCACAAGTACAATTGGTTTAGGGCCCAAAAATATATGACCTGGGATAGCAATTCTTTTATCGCCAAAAAAAAATAATAAAAGATACGAAGGTCGTGAAGCGGAGGTCTGCGGACTGTTTTCTGCTTTGTGTATTCCCCGTTTGTTGGTTATTTCAATTTTAAAAATGGCCACTAACTATTTTCGTTCTCTGTCTGAGATTGCTTGGTTGTATATTTGGTGGTTTGATGATAACTAAATGACGTTAATTTTAATATTTATTAGTGGTTGGTACCTATTTTAACGTTTTATCTCGAGCTCTATGCAACTAAGATAAGTTTGCTTGTGCTGGAGTCAGAAAAGATAGCGGTAATGAGCGAAAAAATGTTTTGACTAAATGTTATGTCAACTGCAGTCAAACATCTTAAATACTTGAATATCTGCTAACGATAAAACTTGAAGGAGTTTCAGATAATGTCATATTCAGGGTATTCAGGGTCACGTGAAGGAGTAAGCAGCAATGAGTTGAAATGTGCTAGAGTTGCACGGAGTTCTAATATTTTTTGTCATACAATGGAATCCGCGAAAGAGTTTGAGATTGTGCTTTTGACTCTGGCGCGCAGTTGGAGTCGCACTGCGTCACGCGTCGGCGGTGTCACGCCTTGCACTTGGCCCTCTTGCGATTTGCGCAGTCTAATCGGGCCAGGGTGACCACAAATCGGCCGCTCTCCGCTTCGAAATGCAACGTGCTAACAGCCTCCTAGATCATGGCTGTCGATTCATATGAAATTATCAGTATTAGACAAACTACAGTAAATCCAGGTGCTAGGCATTCCGCACCATTATTGGCCACCCCGCGCGAGCGCCTCTGTCACATTATTTTTTTGTTTTTCGGTAAAGGTTAGTGAGTAATATATAAACATCAAACTACTGTGCTTGCAATGTAAATCTTTTAGAAAGTGTACAGATTTTTAATAATGGCGTAATAAATATTTTATTGTTAATAAATATTTTAAAAACTAGCTACGTAATACGTAAGTATTATATGTAAAAAGTTGAGTTTCTGGCAGCTAAACCATGTTTTTTACCAGAACCCATTTAATTTAATATGTGTCTTTTTTTGAATAAATACTTTATATATATATATAACAAAAAAAAAACAATGACTAAAAATATATGATCTAATAGTAAGAGTAATGCCGATATGGAGTAATTTCTTAATAAAACCTAAAAAAAAACAAACCTTTAAGTATTATTTTTCTACTGCTTTAAAAAATGTGAATAATTAAACGCCATTAGACGTTGCTTCTGGCTTCAAGATATTCATCTTCTTAGAAAATATTAGATTGGCTTTGCTACGATTAATTGTAAAGTGTAAGTCAACTTGCTAGGGTAACGAAGTTGTTTCTTGTTACGGAATTATGTTTGACGTTCATTATTGTTTTTCATAATTATGATAAACCCAATCGAACCACCTGTGTAGGGTCTCGATTTACTTGACAGCGAAACAAGATAACGGAAATACGCATGTTTTATCATAATAAATTGTCGGTCGGAAGATAAGGAGCCAACCTGGACGAGCGAAGAACCCTCAACGAGCGGGAAGGCAGAGAAACCGTTGAGTGACGTCACGTGCGTGCTGCTTTCCCCTCCCGTCTCCACTCTCCGGTCAGAGGGGGCTCACAGGCCTAATTGGTATTACATTCTTATTACAAATACCGTATCACTCTATTTTTTAACCGATTCAAAATGAGGAGGTTCTCAATTCAAGATTTATGTTTTTTTTAATGTCGTTCCGTCAGGTGTAAGAGGTAGCAAAAATAAAAAAATACTTTTCCGTATTGTTAGTAAACAATAAAAACGGATACACCAACACGCCAAAGGCGGCGCATTACCTGAAGTTGTATACTAAGTGTTTGGTTAATTATTTTATGAGGTAGGCTCGACCAAAACTAACATTCTAAGCGGAAGATGTTGTCCTGTGTGTCAAACCTAATTCAACTGTACTGTGGTCGCATTGGTGTAGACAAGGACTTCAACTCCAGCTATGAGTTGCATTGAGAGACGTTGTTTGTTTGTTTGCCGCGTGCCTTCGATGGCGGCGTGTCCTTGAGCGCCGGCCGGGGTTATCGGACCGAATAACATTCCGAGGCCTCGATAATGAGGCTGGGACGTGAGTCGCCGCTCGCGTCAAACAATGGGAAAAAGGTGACAAAAACCAACTACCACAACTCACTGAATGGCTGTTGTGACTTCGGTCTTCGGCCAATATGAAACATATGAAACAGTGGTTCGCCCAGACGCGCACAGCGAAAGCTCTGGCGAAACTGTTTTTGTTCCAGACAGTCTAATTTTTGAAGTTAAAACTCCTATAGACATGGGTCGGGCGAATTTCTGTATGAAGAAATTGCAATGAGTTCGCGTCACCATCACCGACATGCTGTCGGGGAGAAAGCGAACACTCTTGGCTCATACTCGATTTACAACTGCCATCTAGAAAATACTCTTAGAGCCAGCTTGTATCAGTAATATTATTGATAATATCTTAATTACCATGCTTCCAAAAACAAATAACACTGATAAAATATAAAAAAAAAGATGCAAATTGACTTTTATTTCAAATTTAGGGTTTATTAACATATACTATCGAAGTTTCAGGTTGGTATATAAATATTAACATGATAAAATAATTGTTCATTACCTACCTACCTTATATTATTTTTTTTTTGTTGAAAAAATATAGGCTTGCACAGCGCATCATATTTTTGATTAATAAGTAAACCATATAATTGCTGCTCGGAATGCCGAAACATATAAAAACTAGACTAATGTTAAGCATTTTAATTTGCAAATGATATTTTAATTTTTAATACCATAATTAAATAGAATATAAAAAAAAATCCACTGTTTTTTCATAATTTTAAGTTTTCACTTCTGTCGGCAGTCCGCTGTGAGGCCTTAGTGTTTTTTTTAGTCGGGGAAAATATTTCTTATTCACACAGAGAAAACTACCCGCATTTTTTGCGGTGTGATGAACGACGGCGCGCGCGGCGGCGTTACGTTGCGGGGCTCTCTCGCGACGGACGGGCCGAAGGCGTGTCGCGCGGTGCATCGTCTTTAACTATCGTCTAACTTGAAGAAGGCCGTGTGTTTTGTGTGTGAAGTGTGTGTTAAGTGTAGTTATCTCATCATCATAATGATCAAACGAGTTTTCAGTGGTTAATGGAGATAGATTGCAGTAAAAGGTACGTTACTGATCTTATCCTTTTAGTCTTCCATTATTTGGCACCGAATTAATTGTTTATTCTTTATAATTAATTTAAAATCAGAAAGTAATGTATGTTTTAATTTATATTATAATTTAATAATACATATTATCTACCATTATACTTATTAATTTTACCTTCAAATCTTTATTTACTTTTACTTTAAAGATTTTCAAACAGCATTAAAAGTGAGTCATTTAACAGGAGTCATATTTTTCTGCATTCTTCGTCTATGTCGATTATCTAGCGATGCTGATATAAGTAATCCTAGAAACACACCTTATTTTACTTTATTAAGTGCCGAAAAGTATTTGCAGTTATAGTAGAATTTATTTCTGGAGTTTATTTTGAATATATTGGAGTATATATTTCGTAGGAACAGCCGAGTATCATAAAAATCTCGGAAGGATTGTCGTTATGAGGGATCAATCAAAACTACTTTATTGATTTTGGTTATGGTTAGTTTATCGGCTAAAGCTCACTCGAGCGGATGAGCACAATCAAAATCAAACCTTTATCAGAATGGAAGCGAAACTATTACAACCGTCGTTATCGAAATCGGAAATTATTAGCGATAAATGAGAAAAATTATCATAAAATACTATTATTTGTGTGTGACTACGTACCTACACAATAAAAATATTGTCTAAACTAAACTGAAATGTATTATAATGATTTTTTGTCAACTATGCTCACTCCACTCACTAACACATTTAACAGAAACTCCGGGCATTAATTTGACTATAGCGCGGTAAACGACTTGGCTCCCGATAGAATAAAAACATCTAAATTAGGTAAATCATTTACAACATGTTGTCGTCCATCATGATCAGAATTTTTCCTCTGCACTGAGTTCAGAGGATCATTATTCTGAACTGATTACTCACTTCTTCCCATTAATGAAAGCATATTTTTTATATCAAACTATTCCGAAGACAAGCTTTTATTCCGTGAATTGAAATCTGTGTAGTTTGTTAGAAACCTACTTACTTTATTTAGTTAGTACTTTCACCGTTACCATCAAACAGCTCGGGGGACATATTGCACTGAGAAAAAAATCTGTACATTCTACAAGAAGTTCCTGTAGATACAGTAACAGCTAAACGTTTTGTTGCGCTCTTGTTGAAGTTATCATAAACAAACTGCTTTGTTAGCGCTACCGAACTGTTCGGCGGACAAACAAAACGGCGGTATAGCGAGGCGTGTTTGCGAGTCTATTACTGATTGGTTGACGTAACAAAACATTCTTGTAAGGCGTACACAAATTTTCATTTGATTCATCTATCGATTGTTTGGTACACTTAACAAAACAGTATTGGATTATAAGGTGTATATATATTTCATTTGAATGCTGCATCTACAAAAATTGTTTGGTACGGGTTACAAGAAAGTTTTGTTAAGTGTATAAGTACGATTCATCAATCTATAGGAATTGGTTTCAACAGTCTATCTTAAGCAAACAAAACCAAACTGTTTCCCTTAGTACAGATTCGTCTAGTTAGGGAGGCAGGAAACATCTGCACAATGTAACAGTCGCATGTAGCTTTAATTAAGATATTTAATAATACTTATATCATGTTACATTGTTTTATTGTACTAATTAAGAATTGTAATAGTATATTTTCAATAAATAAATAAATACAATAAAATACATCCAACCATTTGTTTACAGTACAATACAATATACTTCGGTTCGGCCTACTAAAATTCAGTAGCCACAACAAATGATTCTCTACTGAACTTTTTTGGTTACATCAGAGCTCGATATTTTTTTCAGAAATATTCGTTGACCGATGATCGTAATCGCCTACATATTCAGTGAATTATAAAACGGAATAAATTCAACATGGAAATGCTACACTTATTATAGTAGTTAGTAATGCGCAGTGGCCCGGCCGCTAAAAGCAGGAGTATTTTTAAATGCCTAAAACTTAAGGCCTTGAAATAACCAACGGTCGCGAATATAGGTTATTCACCCGGCGCCGCACAGTACCTACCTACCTCTGCGAATGTATTGATGCAAAGCGGCCTTACGCACAAATATATATGTATAGTGTTTTTATATGCATGTAGCGAGGAATAAGGCATAGCACGAATGTATGTATTGTTTTTTTATAGGTATGATTTGAATAATTAATAACCAGTAATAGCTATCAGTGCTAACCTGAACGCCACATATAATGGTGTGTGTGTGTAAAAAATTAGCATTGCATAACACAAGCGACAATCTATTTTAAATTTATCTTATACTTGTTTTGAGCTGGTCTAGAAATAAGCATGTAGGGTAAAAAAAAACAACATTTTTATGTTTTGAAAAAGTTATACCGTTTCATTGCCTTAATATTCACATCCATATATATATATATACATATATACTTTTTAACTTTTGGGTAGAAAAATAGAGAGCTTTTACTGATTGAATGTCAGACGTTTCAGCGCGAGGTGTGTCAAATCACCACCGAAGAAAACAGCATCTCGCGCCGAAACGTCTGGCATTCCACTCAGTAAGCCCTCTCTATTGTCTACCATCTGTAAATAAATAGTACTTTATTTGTTTATATACATCTTGAATTTATTACTATAGAAAGAACTTTTGTGTAAAATAGGAATCTGTGTCTACATTTATGTAGATTTGTTTAAAATTAAATAAATTAAATAGGTTTATTGTCCGAGGCAATAAGAGTCAAAAATCGTAAACCACTAATGATTGTAATGGCGGTCACGTCACATTTCTGGCACGTTAGTGTCGTGTGCATTTCGCCTCACTGACCATTTTATACGCCGTGAAGTATTGAGGTTGTGCTCTTTATGGAACTGACAGCTTCGATACGTTGACAATAAAATCATAACGTTGTGGACAAACTGCGCGAACATCGAATATTAAATTGCAATATTATTATAACACTTATACTACCCACATTGTATAACATCATGGATTTTAACTTTTCGCTGTAGTACAAATGTATTTAACTGAAAACGGATTATCTTCAACATTTAGTTCGAGTCGAGCACACGACTCAATATTGCTAGTATTTAAATGTAATTTAGTGGGTGGATTTTATGGCGTATTACCTATCGTTGGTAATTAAAACGTAATTGCGAATCTTGATAGCTGCGTGATTCGTATCGTGAAATGTTACAATAAATATAGGATGGGTTTATTTTCAATAGCAGCCTGCCTTTCCTTTGATTGATTTAGATTTAGTTTTATCAGAATATTAGGGAGTAAATATTGTGAGAAACCGCTGATCACGATCCGCTATCCTTCCCTTATCCGACAATCGTCGATCTCCTCACAAACAGGCAAATTCGAAAACTACAGAGCAAAATTTATGAAAATATTTCGGAAGAAAGAGTTCACTGCTTACCATATTTCTTACTTCAAAACGAATATTTGTCAAATTATTATTATTTGTAGGGCTTGTGAAGACGCCACAACTTAATTAAAAAAAAAAAAATGATTTTACGCCATTAAATCATTATTCAAAAATTAAAACAATCATTATAAAAAAATCGATTACTTTTGATGAACTAGATCTTTCAAAATAAAAATTAACTTCGTGCCAAATTTTAACAACAACGTTGTAAATTTGAAACTGCTTGCGTATGAAGGTTTTAAGCAAAGACTATTCTCTAAATCCATTAAATTAATTTTCTCACTCTATTATGTAGGTATAGTTTAGGTTCTAAATATTGTACAACTGATAAATTACATAAATAAATAAAATTTAATTTGTGTAATAATTTAATAATTAATTAACAATGTATCGACATTGTATCGGAAGGAACCAATTTACATTATTTTTATTTCGTATTTATCTTGCAGCATTTGTTGTCGGGGAAGAGCTGTCGCGACTGGCCAATTGTATTGTAACGCATTACTCCTTCTTGTGATTATTTCTTTATGTATCCTTTCGGATCTTATGTTTAAATAACTTGTCCAATGTTTTAACATAGATGTGCTTAGCTTTGGATGTTTTGGTAGTTGGACTACAAATTGCGACTTAGACAAAATCCAACATTAGAATTTTTGAAAGTAGGCGAAAACGTAACGATTGCATCTCCTTTGTACAAGTTTAGCCAGCCATTATGCAAGAAGTTATGCCGTACCTACAAAACCGACAGCAGATGCGAAGAGTTGAGAAACCTAAAGTACCTGCGACCGCAACCAAAACACATATTTATTTTGGTACCCGCTCAACCACGTACGGCAAGTAACCGACGCACACACACACGCGCACTTGCCTCTAATGGAAACAGCCTTGAGTCCGTACCGTAAGCGCTAAGGTCCCGTAACGCGACCGTCCGTACTCCGTATGTGGGTGTCAACACACATACACACACACGAACGCTCGACGGAAGTGAGTTAGGCTGTGTAAGTGAGGTGAGTTGAGGTATTAAGGCTTCTATACACGATGCGTTTGCGAAGAACCCTCTTCTATTGGCCTTAAAAGTCGGCAATACCTACCCAAAAGGCTGAGTGATAATGTATAGAAAAATTGTCTCTGGTTTTAGCACTAACTTCAATGCTCAAGTGGCTAGAGATAGCACCACTTGCCCGGGCGGCTATGTCTCATACAAAATATTAATTTCATAACCATAAAGGCAATCTCCAAATATCTACTTCATAGCAAGACGATCAGCTGGTGGCGTAATACAACAGTTTAATATTATTATGTAAAGTTTTTTTTTTTTTTTTACGAATACAATGATGAATTTTGATATGTCCTCATTACTAATTATATTTTTAATCAGCTGGATTTTTTATCTAGAATGGTCACGGGACACGTGTATAGTTACAGCGTATGTGTTGAGACTTTCATATTATTTATATTTTCTTGATTCAGTGCAATGTTTTGATAGTTTAGTAATAAATACCAAATACGCAATGTGTATAGCTAGCAATAAATGAGTTCTTAGTTCATGATTCTGTGTATTTTTTTCCTTTGAAACTTAAAATTTTAATGTTCGTCTTGTTTGCTCAGAGTCGAACAGCCAGCCATTTTGTTTGCAGTCTTTACCAGCGCTCAGAGAACACGCATTTATTTTTACGATCGCTGTTTTAAAAGACGCTTCATAGAGTTATTGTAAAAATTGAAAATTTTCAAACTTTAATTACCACACTAATAACCGATTACCTAGCTAACTAACGTGTTTATTTATAAGATTGCAAACATCCCCAATCTTTACTCTGTAGTGGGATTTTCTATAAACTCTATACATTTTACCATTTTGGATAAACCATTTCCTAAGTAGAGAATATTTAGGCAGACAAAACTCGGTTATTCGGTTTCGCGGTGACACACCGTTCCATAAACCATAACTAGGTACCTATGTACATATATATACACCAATTCGATTCCTAATTTATGACTTAATTCATTCGTCAGCCAGTATGACCCGGTTTAGATTCAAATTTAAAATTCCAATATTTGCCGGTGAATACTGGGACACAAAATAGGCCAAAAGTGCGAACAAGCTCACTTCGTGTTATCACTTTCATCAAACGGTATTTCAATATGATTCTATCTGTTATAAACCTACCTATACATTGTAATCTGTTCTAAGTTTTGTTTTGCCAATTTGTTAGGAGAGACAAATTTGTAATTACAATAAAAAAATCCCTTTCGGTACGCCGGAAGACGGAGGTAGATTTCACAGGATCAAAGTAGTGGAAACGCAAACTCCAATTGTGCGAACTTGTTTCAAGCCTTGCGCGGTCCATACCCTTGATCAGAGAGAGTACGTATACTGAATCCCTCTTTATACTGTGTTGTGAGGGTTGCTCATATCAAAAATTATTTTAGTCGAATTATTATTTTGAATGGATTTGATCTTGTTCCTTTTAAGGGGTATATGATTTTTTGAATTTTGAAAAACCGCTTTTTTCCCACCCCCGCCACCAACGGTCGGTGGCGGGGGTGGGTATATTCGTTCGTATTTTCATGGTAATTTACAGCAAATGATCAAACAAAATCGATGATAATCGCTACAAAATACTTTGCGTGTATTGCTTGAAATTAATTATCGCATCTAACTAGTATCGCGCGGTGCATTAGAACGATTAATGAATCAATCGCGCCTTTAATACGATACAACAACATAATGCCTGCACGTTGCTGCAGTTAGTATATAGTCAGTACATGATAGTACTGGTGGTTGTTTTCTTACCTTTATTAAGAAAACTATTTATGTATATTTCACGATGAACGTATAAGTGTTTATAAAACAACCACCAGGCATTTATTTTAAGGGATTTTAATGAATTTATGAATGCCAAAACGTTATGAAATAAAGTAATGACCATAAAAATAAAATGAGTTTTCTTCATCCGTGTAACATTTACATCTTACTTTTTTTTTGTGATAACTCTATCTCGGCGGTTATTCTTCATGTTTTGTGAGTCTTTTATGATTACAAAATGTTTTTTTATTGACAAAAATAATAACCACTACAGCTGCACGGAATCAATATAAATATCAATTTAACCCCCACCTCCTACTTTAACATTAAACATAGTCCATCTTTTTACTGCATTTTTTGCATCTTTCTGCATTTTTTTTTTAAATAATAGAATGGCATATATATATTGAATTTGCAAGATAGAAGTATTTTTTTTTTAAAATACGAGTAATAACCGCAAAGCCGTTATATCAAATAGGTACATGGATAAGACCCTCGGCGCATTTACTGGTTGGAAATAATACCTAGGTACCATTAAAGTCCTCGCCGTTGTAAATGCGGTTCTTTGAACATCGCTTTTTTGAGTTATAGGCTTTTGTTCTTGTAATTACTTCTATAAGTTACGGCCATCTTTGTTTTTAGTCAATACTGATTCTCGATGCGTGAATAATTATTATTGCAGGACCGAAGCGAATGTGACCGAGGTCTTCATGTACCTAAGCAACAGTTTTAGTCATCTATCGTTTAGAGAACAAAAAACATTTTTTTTTAATTCCATTAACAAATTAATAACAGGACTAACTAGTTCCATCCAATGTCCTGGCAACGCCCACTTCTTAAAAGATCTTTTTAGTGCTCGTGGAGTCACTCAAAGCATATTTACTTCACACAAATGTTTATTTGGCCATTTACGATAGTTACCAATACAGGCTATTGTTTTTTTTTTTATACTTGATTTATACCTTAAAGTATTTCTAAATCTTTAGTGTGATATTTACCATTTACCAGAAATGTGCTGCCACCTAGTTGCGCACGAGAGTAGATGCTTAGAAAAACAAGAACTACTATTTTGACACTGCTATCGCATGGTTCCGAGTTTAAATTCCCGGTACTTTAGTAAATATATGGACAAATTTACAGATTTTATGTCAACATTTTCACATAAATTGTAGTTTTTAATTTATTCATAAAATTTTGAAATTAACAAATAAAAAAAATACTTACAAATTACTGTTGGGACAATGCCGATTGTAAAGATAATAATTGTATTATAGCGGAGTCATAGGCTATGTTATTATTGCGTCTGAAATGGAACGATCCGTAAATAATGTCCATTCCATTCATGTCAGACTACGGGGACGCGTCTCATTGCTTGTTGCGGCTGGTCTATGGTCTATGGTCTCTGCCACGCCGAGTACAGTCGCTAAACGACACGCAGACATTAGGTACTATGCTGAATTTATGTCGAATCCTATGAACACATAATGCACTAGAAAAATTAAGCACCTCTCTCCAACCTCTTCGGAGACCTGATAGTTGTCAGTTCTTTGGTTGAAGAAACATACGAATATGTACTTTTTAAAATTAATAATGATAATAACAATTTATTTTATTTATATACATTAGTAAACAGCACTATATATTATGTATATCTATTACAAGCATTAAAACATTTCTTGGACATTTCTTGGACATTGGAGCATTTCTTGGAATTTGTATAAATATATAAAAGAACAATCTACCAACATTGAGGGGCTAAAATAATATTTTTAAATAAGCGTATATATGAGCATATGCATAATAACTTTTTAGTTTTTATGCTTACTATTTGCCACATATAATTTCAACTATTAATGAAAATCAGTGTTCCAACTTTATTTTATAAAAATCAATAACCACAATGCGCTGCCGAATCCAACGCAGTCTTGTACAAGAGTAACAAATACATTTTATACAAACTTTAAATTATTTAAAAAATATATTCGCAAAACCAATACATATACATTAAATATATACATAAATATACAAATGCCATGAAATCGTCATAAAAATGTTTAGAACGGAGAGGTTACTTTTTGATGTATTGCTAAAGGATTGTACACAACTAATATGGAAAACCCCTAAAAAAATCTTTATCTTGCTAAAAAAAACATATTCGAAATCGCCTAAACCACGAGTGAAAATATAAAAAATAAAAGTGAACACACATCGCATCGAATTGAGAAACTAGTTCTCTTTAAAAGTCGGCTAAAAAGGTACATCACCGGGGGAGGGGTGGGGGGGTGGGGGTGGATTATGTGTCATAAACACAGAGTAGTGAAGTATAAACCTAAAGACTAAACAAAAAATATTTTAAAATAGAAAACTTTTAATGTATGCGTATTTGCCATTTCATCCCATTTTAATGTTACTATTTTTTTCTCTTAAGTCCCTGTATTGTGGCGGGAACTGTAAGTTGAAAAATATGGGAGCGAATACAGACGGTATTTTTTTAATTTTATAATCTCTAAGTGATCCAAATATATCGATTCAGATGTATGGATCCATTTGGGAAAAAAATCACTATAAAAGATTTTTTGTCACTCATTGCTCTGAACTTACCCGGGTTTTGTTTGTTATATTGAACGCTATGATTTGAGTGATGACCGAGGTTAGGCTGTCGCCGTTTACGTTTTTAATGACCTTTTTACGTTTACGCATTTAGTTTATATACTTTAAGAGGATGTATGCAACATTTTCAATTTAAGAGTGGAAACGCTTAATTTTTTACGACAATATTAGATACGTTAAATATATATATTGAAACTGGATTGCAGTTGGTTACATCACTATGCTAATTTCATTTATTCAGAACACAAACAGAGGGAGGTATCAATGCATTATGAGCACAGATGTTTTGCAACCATTTTGTATCACCTGCGTGCATACGATATTTGGCAAAAATATGAATTACATATTATGCTCTATCTTTGTTCTAAAGTAGACAAATATTTTTTTATTCATATGGATGCATTTAAAATAATTACTGTCCTTTTAGGGGTTGATATATATCGACTAAACAAGTCCCATCTTTTATATATTAACGTTTATCCTGTCTGCCGAGCTTACTTAGCCTATCAAGGTGTGGTCAAGGTACTCAGTACTCTCCTTGCCCACCTCTTAACTCCGCACCTCTGCGCCCCACCACGATAAACATGTAACGTTATCAAAGATTCTAAGGGTTTTTATTTAATTTGTGTTTTTTTTCGTAATTGGAAAACATTTTTCCAATATATTTTACTGATTAATGTTTGGTCGTTGGTCCAACCACTTGAAAGGAAAATAATGTTTTTAAATAAACCTGTATATATAGAATATAACATTAAAAATATTGTGTATATATTACAAAGATTCTATATTATTCTAAATCATTCTAATTGAACGATGCCCCGTTTCAAAGAAGTCTCTGAAAATACTGTCCGACGTGTCTTTTTTTAAATTATGGTCTTTTAATGGCGGCATTGAATAAACTATATTTCTTCCTTCACCGTTCTGCCATCCGATTTATTTTTTAAGTAGTTGACATTTTTTACAAGTAGATACGTATATATTATTTTCCTACAGTTAACTTCTTTTTCTCCAATTGTTCAGAGATTTTAATATCTAAAATTATTGTAAGTATCCCTCTTTTAATCTGTTCGATATATAAATCACTCGCTAGATATATAAATCACTACTTATCTATTTACCAAATTTATTTTTATTTTTAAGCATGCGTGTTCGGCGAGATTATATATTAGGGCACAAGGTTCAATTCCTGGTATGTTGATATCCACCTGTTCACAAAGTTTAATTTTTACTGTAAGAATCTATCGTAACATAGTTTAATGCATGTACTAAATCATATGGTTAGAAAGCTAAAGGTGCTCAAAATGTGTCTCTAAAACCTAGCTTTTGACACGATCGATGATAATCTGTTCCTCAAAATATTTCAGTTAGGCTTCTGAGTTATTCCTATGATATTGGCGAAATTCATTAATGATGTAACAGATGGCGCTGATTTCCGCGAAGTGCCAAGGACAAACGTGGCAAGCGAGTAAGCGAGCGTACCTGTCAACTGTACTTTGTGTTATTACTGTGTCATTCGCAAGGATTTTCATTGTTTTCAGTCAAGTGAGGTTCGCAATTAAATCAATACAAAGCATAAATGCAATAATCTACACAAACCAATGTAATTAGGTAGCAGGTCAAAAAAGCTAAACTCCACCATAGTGTTACATATTGTGTTATACTAGAGAATCTACTTCATAGAAATTCATCGGTCAAAAACAGAGTCGCTAGCCATACCTATATACATACACCTATGCACTTAAGAGGTCACACAGGTGTCAGATATGAGTAGTCACGATCATTTAAGCCCATTGCTGCCAAACAACCGCAACTGACACATAATTTGAACACTCATTGGCGACTCTAGTGAAACATTACCCCAAGAACTCCACACTGAAAATCTCCTCTTTTGACCGTAGGTGGCAGAAACTTGTTTTATTTATGCGAATAAAAGGCAATTTTGCGTTGCTGAATATTTTTTTTATTGTTAGTAGCATAAATGTAAAAATGACAAGTTGACGAATTCATCTGAACTATCATATTACTTTATAGTTAACGTTTTTATTTATGCTAATATTTTGTTGAAGCATGTCAACTTAACGTTTTAATAAAATTTGCTCAGTAATGTGCTATAAATAATATATTTACTTAGCTAGTATGAAGTGATGTCCGTTCTTCAAGACATTCGATATACACGTCAAGATCGAACGATTTGTTATTCGTTGCTCTTACAATGGCAACGAATCGATTCAAGAAGCGGTAATTCGAGAAGAGGCCGAATTTTAAATCAATTTTAGACAATAGAATCGAGATTCGATTATTCTTCAGCCTGCCTGCCGCTGTCACTATTAGCGCTCGAGTTCCGCATTCCGGCTGTCGATCTTTTGGTGGGTGGTTGGAACATTGCCTAGAGTTGTAAAGGCGCTGTCAGACGTTGAAGAAATTTTAGATATACATTATAATCTACAAGATTTTCTTTTTTTTTTATAAATTAAATGCAGAAATACAATTGAGGGATATTTAAGAAAGTAAGTTATTTATTAAGTTAGCTCAAGCCGGAAGGGGTTTATACCTAAAATAATATGAGTATGTATAAAAACACTGATTTACTATATCTGTACTGAATAAAACAATCGTTAAAATAGGTCATCAAAATTTAAAACCATTAAAAAAGTCATACCATGTTATTTTTTAACTGATAAATAATTACAAATAAAGAATAATACCAATGATATAATTGACCCATAAATTATTGCGTGAGTATAAAGATTAATTAAACCAATAATAAATACAATTAAATTATTGAACAAGATAAATCTAATAAAAAAAATAATGATATTCTAAAAGCAAGCAAATGCCAAGGTCGCGTATTATCTCAAACGTCTGTCAAGAGCTTTATTTTATGGACAGACCCTTGCAAATTTCGTAGGTATGCGGGCGGCGGGCATTTGGGATTCGGACCTCGGCTGGCAAAAAAGTAAGGGACCGACAACACATGTAGGGCGAGCCCATGCCATATTGTTTCTAAGAACCAAGAGCAGACCTGCTCCTATGCGTATGCCCTGGAAAGATTAGGTAGGTTTAACAAGATTACATTATTTAATTTTAAAAGATATCTGCAAACATATATGACATTTAATGTTCAATTTCAATTTGTTCACATGTTCAATTTGTATACAAATACAATTCGGAATCCATTCGTATCGTCTCGTTCTTTCATGAACTGTTCGTAGATCTCCTTTCAGTGTGAAAATTTGTGAATTCTTGGTTGGCGATACGGGGGCGTTATGTTGAATTTTATTTTTTCATTCATTCAAATTATAACATGCGTACATTCCATTTATATTTTTTGCAAATAATATTTTATAACAAAGTACACGAAACGAAGATTTTAATGTAAAAGTGGTACTAAAAAATTGATTAAAAATGATACCCATAACAAAATCTTAATTATGCTATGTCTAAGGGTAGGTTTAGGTATTATTTAAAGAGTTTCGATTCAAGCCCTCGAGTCTTATGTAACTATACTATTTATAATCTATAAAACACATAGTCTTCAGGAAAGGCATTCAGTTCGTATATTTTTGTGGTTGTTGTTGATCCAAGAGCAAAGGAGTTCCTCGAAAGGAGATCTAAGTAGTGCATGGTGAGGTAATTATTCATGTTAGTCGGATGTGCATTAGCATAATAATTTGTATATGAAATATTCCGTCCAATAGCTATGCGGGCCTTTGTTTCGGAAGTAAACCAGCGGACGACTCTGCAACTCTATAGAATGTGCCTCACACGAGTATGTTTCGACATTGGAAGCTATTCGACGACAAGCCTACTTATTGGAAACTTATTTGTTATACAACTTATCAACAAATGGAATTCAGCATTTAATGACTGTGGTTTCACCGCGACAAAATCCATTACAATGTTACTCAGCTGTGTACGCACATTTGTTTTATGCCCTTTATTGAACTTACATAATCGCAGACTTTTATACTAAAGTAATATTTGATTTGGTGCAATTATATTATCATAAAAGTGCACGCGCTGAGAAAATTAAATATATAAATAATTCACTTTGAGAGTGTTGTCAGCTTGTATATATAAAAAAAAACAAATGGCTTAGATACACTAAGCTATTTAGCCACTAGACATATTTAGCACGTATGTATATAGTCATATGTTACTTATACAAGTTCTAATATAGGTTAATTGACTGTTTAAAAAATTATGTTGGCTGAATTATAGCTCACCCTATTTATTATTGAATGCGGTGTTACCGCAAGCCTTTACCTTCGAAATGAAGGTGTGGTAGGGATCGAGTCCTCGTCGCAAATATAAATGCTTTATATACTCTTTGAGTTATGCGAGTTATAAATTGGACGTGTGAATGTCAAACTAGATTTGAATATCATTTTGGAAATATATTAATATAACTAGTTTTACAGTCTTAACTAAGTTTTCACCGTCGTTTACTATAAACATAAATGTTTAACTGCACCGCAATAAATATAGTAATTTATTACGGTTTAAGAAATAAAAATATATATAAGTATTTTTTGATTTTTAACGCACATTTTCATTTTATATTATTGCAATTACCTACCTACAATATTATGTCTGAATTACTTAGTCAGATGAAGTGTAAAAAATATAAATGCGTCTTTAGATTATTAATTTATTTAGCGTTGCGATAATGCAGACACGAATATGATAATGCATATGAATAAACATTGCTTCCATTTTAGAGTGGATTATAAAAACGGAGAAGTGCTCTGATTTGTCATTGAATGGATCGCGTGGCTAAAGCAATGCATACTAAACAATACTAGCATATATGATTATATTTTTTCTGCAACTGCACGAGTTGTGATTCATAAGCGAAGGAACAGTCCAAGCGGAGCCTTCGCTTCATTAGCGAGCGACCCCTCACCTTGAACCGCTGCGTCGGTTGGACTGCTCCAATTATGTGTTCAGTCGGCGTTCAACGGAACCTTAACCTTGATACCAATACTAAATTACAATAATAGCTCTTGATTAAAAATAAAATATGAATACTGACATAAAAAACTACCTTCTTCTTTGTCAATACATACCTACATAATATTCAAACATACGTAATATGGAAGGGCAATACGATTTTCAGACTATGACCAAAATAATTGAGAAAAAAATAATAAAATTTAAATTATTGTTTTGTATTGTTGGTATTTATTATTTGAGCCGGTGTTCAATAACAAACAGTTTTTAATTATTATAATAATTGCGTTGCAAAGTATTTCATCCGAAAGATTATCTAATATTACATAACACAACATAATTTTGATAAAATATTTTCATTTAGCATTCCGTCACTGTAGTGAGTTAGCCGGCTGAGGGAACTCATCTTGAAGAGACAGTTTTAAAAGTTACGTCAGCAAACGACGTTGTACCAAAAAGTGTTGATAAACAACCAAAAAGTTTTTTTAACACTGTAAATTAATTAAGTACAAAACGAACTCATTTAATTGGGTACCTACGAATTTGCCAGACGTTGTCTGCCTGTAATGAATTATCTCGTATCATACAACAACAAAGCACTCGGAACTGCAATTTCTCCTTTACAAGAGAAGCCATGCGATGCGTTTAAAGCTTATATTAGGCGTCATAAAATTGTTTAATACTCTTATTATGTACGGTTTTAAGCATTGAGTTATAGGCTAAAAAACCGACCGTTCCTAACTCAAATGGTATTAAGGATTTTTTTTTAAACGTTGCTTTGGTTCATATTTCGATTTAATTAAGATGATCTTGTCACTTTTATAAAGATAATTTTCTATAATTATATACAAAGGAATTAAGAAAGTTATATAATTTGAAAATTTCTCACAATATTTAAAACGTGAAGTATTTTGTAGTGTTTTTTTTTTAAGAAAACATTAGGAAAAAAAACAGCGTTATAAAGTTACCATTTTTTTAAAAATATCGTGATCTCACTAAAAAATACACACACTATAAAAGAGCATATATTATACAGGTAATAATATGAATAGATAATAAATACGAATGTAATGTTTTTTTGCCTTTATGGTAAGATGATTGGGACACATACAAACTTACTTAATGCTTAAACGTTAATACGTTCTTTATATTTAATAAATCGATTGATACACAGTGTAACCATTAGTTCAAAATATTTTTAATCTGCCTTACACAATCTACCTTTTTTAATATTATATTACAACGAATAAATACCTAAACATTATTATAATTCATAAGAGTAAAAAGTTCTGTTTGTTGCGTAACTATTTAATATATGTTTTTTATTTATTTATACATTTTTAAGAGTTAATAATTAAAATAATTAAATAAACATTACGAAGCTATGAACCGTTAATTATGAAGTTATGAATGGATAAAAATACTAATATATACAAAAAGACTGTCATAATGCCATAATTTCAATATTGCTATTTAAGTTCACATATGCATAACCCATTCAGGCGAATAGGGAATACACCAATAACCAAAAAGTGCATAAAGTGCATTTTTGAGAGCATTATGAACAAACAACAAATTATTAACAGGAAATTATGCAAATTAGTAACAAACAAATATACAATCTACTTGCCTAGTTTTTTACTTACCTAGAACAACAGGATTATCAATGTAATTCTGGATTACATTAAAATGGATACAAAAATAAATTATAATTTGTACTAGCCTTCTAGTGCAGGGGAATATATTTTATACTACAATTCCTAGTACAAATGTCGATGGGTATTTATAAGGTTTTAAAAATATTTCGAGAGTGTACGCATAGCTTACATTATATAATAAAAATATTGTTTTGTCTCCATTTTTTTCTATGCCAGAAGGTTTGGTAATAATATAAAGTTACGTTATTAAATATTTGCAAAAAGATAATTTACTGGTTCTACTTAGGAATATCGTGTTAAAAATTTTATTTTACACAAATTGATAGCTGTAATTTTATTTAAATTCCTATAGACTTCATGACTTACTCGTACTTCCGGAAAATATTGATTTAACAGTTGTTAAGCAATTAATAAGTTATCGTCTATAAACCGGTTCGATTTAAAACAGCTATTCACATTTCACCGTGACAACTGACGACATCGTCATAACCTTCAACGTGTAAATGTGATATGATTAAGGTCCTCATTGACCTTTGCGTTTTGACATTGTCAGCTGTTTTGCGAGGATGCTCTTCCTGTGTTTCGCGTTAATAAGGTGATATCTTATTTTAAGCTTGAGGTTTTAATATAAAAATTAAATATACAAATTGTAAGATTAAAATGATATTTAAATGAATGAAAATTCTTTATTGAATTAAAGAATTGAGATAATTTAAAAATAAAAACTTATTGTAAATAAGTATTTTTGTATATAAGATACGTTTTAACATAATTTAAATAAGTATATTTTTTAGATTTTAATTCAATGAATGAATAAATAGTTTCCTGTGTAAGCAGACATAAATAATTAATTATGTACAAAAAGGTAGGGAAAATAATAGGAAAGTTAAAATAGGGAGGAATAGTTTTACTTACGATATTTGCTAAATTTCATTCTAGTACAAGCAAATTAAGTTAGTTGAGTAATAGTACTGATTCGTTAAAAAAAATACTTATAACCTATTTTTTTACAAATTGCTATAGATAGCTTCTGTTCAATGTATAAATTGAACAAAAAACATAAATTAATATAGTTCATGATTGTTTACTAATAATAATAATGACCCTTCTGCAAAGTAACCCACAAAATATTTTCTTAGCTCATTTTTTTAATTGAGTGGGGGAACGATTACAATGAAGTGCTCCTTCTTGGAAGTTTTCATTTCCGCTTACATGCAAACAATATAAATATTTTGAAGGGGTATCAAAGGCAGGTTCAAAACACGTGTTTGTCAGATCTGAATGGTCTTTTGAAAGCACTTTGCTATGTCAGCTTTTGTAAATACCCCGCAAGAATGATGAAATGCTCAGGTGTAATTTAGGCATAGGTAAAACTTGCTAGTAAAAGTAAAATATATTGAAGTAAGAAATATTGAAAATATGCCCATTTTCTACAATATAAAAGGGCATTAAAATACTACTACATATGTAGGTACTCTAATTAGTGTGCACTGTACATCGCGTGGTACAGATGTATGTAAGCTGTCTCAAATCGGATATTTATGTTCTGAGTATAAACTATGAAAATATATACATAAACTTAATTGCAATAATTATCTATATTGACGGAAACTTTCATCACTTTTTTTAAAATTACTTAATTTATTTGTTTAATGTTTCATATGCATGGACAATATTTGATTTTATAAATGCTATGAAATCATGACTGTTGTCTGACAGCTTTAATGCAAACCCTAACAGGAAAGTATCTAAAATATTTTCGACATATTACGACTGATTATGATGAAAGAGTTTAACGAAAGGTCAAATAAAATTTAGAATTTTTGTATATATTGGTGTTGTTTTATCATTTAATCATTTTGGACATTGTAATGCATAAGTAGGTTAAAACACATTTGTAACCTTAAAGAATCACATCAAATATATAAATATAGATTCTAATTCATTCTGTTAAAAATATATTTTAAATTAGAGATGCCTGTAGTCGGCTTAAGTTGTTATTTAACGTATTTTTATAAGTAGTTTTAAGTATTTCTACGACTTAAATAAATAAATATGTTCTAACTTAACTACTCAGAAGTGTGTACAAAGCATTTACACGTAATATTTTTATTAAAACTTTAATAAGGTTTTTGCATTGTTCAGGTTTGTAGACTGCTAATACGTACGATGCTTTACCGATATGCATTTTACCTGTTGAATTATTATGCTTTTCATACATACTTATTGAACTATTAAAGTTTCTGATAACCAGACAACTTTACTCCAAATCATCAAGCGACAAATATCACAATATAAGTTTATATGTATTATATCTATATAAAAGTTCCGTCGAATAAATATCAGCAAGTAAGCAGTGCAAAAGGTGGTATTGAAGTTGTTTTTAGTGCTTGGGCAGATATTACCAGCGTGAATAAAAAAGCTTTAAAAATCCCAGAAGGAATAAAACGACCATCGCCGCGTCGCTCAAGGCGGCGCGGAGATGAGATTAAATCCTTAATGAAAAAACCCACCCAGACGCCCGGCGTCCACACGAAACGGGTTCTTAAAAGCAAAGCAAGCCGAGAAGACGGTGTCATGATATGAGATGGCTAGCTGTTGTTCATCTGACCGTTAAAAAGGAAGTAAGGACGGACTTAAGCTGAGCTTAACCACTAATCTTCTAATCGATGGCATTTCAGAGGATGCAAGTTAGAAGAAATTTAAAAATTTCTTTAATAAATTTGTAGTATCATATTTACTATATTTTTTGTACACATTAAAATCTTTGAGTAATACTTTTCATTAACTGGAAATTAACTTCCATTAGTATGGTTACTTTGTCGTACAAATTCATTTAGGGTTTTGTTTCATTTTTTATTATTTTACCCAAAAGTTAAAGTTAAATAAGTGTGACGATAAAATATTTTTTTCTAGGACTGGTCCTAACATTTAAACATTTTTTTAATTTCAGATTTTAAAACTACTCGATGATTTTTAAATATTTTCAATAATAATACGAAATTTCAAGTCAACGTGTATAAGTGAAAATAATAACTAAAATCTGAAATGTTGTACAGTTAAAATTTATAGTAATTTACAGATAAAAAAAAAGCATACAATACTTTTTTATACCGGGAAACATTATATTGTGAAACTGTTTCAAGATTGATAAAATGTGTAAAAGAGTGATAATAGATTCGGATATTAAGACAACGATTCTAATTTGTATCGATGTTAAACAAGTAATGCATTAGTTACTAGTAAATATGTACACAGGTATCTCAGTTATAATAGCCTAGGTATCGACTCTCAAAAGTTGATAAATCTTAATGGTTTCCCGGACGCTATCTAAATGCATACTTCGGCCCAACTATTAGTGATTTCAACACAACTCCCAAGTAGTGATTGTTTTAGAAATTCGGTAACAGCTTTTACTTTGCTAAGCCGTCCTTCTAGGGATAATTATTATTGCTTCACCTTTTAGTAGACTTTTCTGAAAAAAATATTCGTAGAACGGGCCAGCAAAATTGTCTTTTTTACAAAGGTACTGTTGCTTAATCCTATTCAAATGTTAACATCTTTCAACAAAATCTTAAAGAAGGTAAAACTTTTTAGGATTATATTTAAAACCCTGCCAGGAAATCACCTGTATTGTACGGGTAAGAAGCTTTTCTTTAAAATTTTATAATACTAAAGAGTAACCGCAAAAAAATATAGGGGCTTGATATGGAAAATGTAATTTTAGTAATTTATATTCCAAAATACTCGTAAATTTTTTTTGCTAGAATTTATTAGAAAAACTAGAGCATAGAAAGGATTAACATTTAATTGCAAAAACTCCTAATTTAAACGACCGCGTGGTTATTAATAAAAAAATATTTAAAAATGGTATATAAAATTTCTTACCATCATTGAATCTGTTTCCCTTTTTCGAAACAAGTGGTAATGGTTCAGCTTCATCCAACGGAGATCCCGGGCAGAGTCCTCCGGAGTCGGCCGATTCCTTGCCGGCCAGGAGGTTCTGCGATTCCAAGAGTCTCAGCTGCTGCTGATGCAGCCTGTTCTTGATGAGGAATATCTTGGGCATTTTGCACAATAAAAATTATCACTGTCTTAAAAACTACAAAAAATCGTTAGTCACCAGTTCACAGAACAAAAATTATATTATCCTTCCGAAATGCACTTGTACATAATCACATTTTGAGTGAATAGCACGGGAGCGTTGATGTACCGCAGTATCATAGTTCGCTGGGGCAGCAAAGTCCTGGGCGGAAACTGGTTTCGTTCACTGGCGGGCGGCGGTACGCTTGCACAGGATCAGCTAACGGCGGCCGATCGGCGCGGCAGGCGGCTGTACCGTTGGACGCGCGTCTCGGTGGCGGACTGTCGCACTCGCAGCGCGGCGCGCGGGCGCGAGCGAGGCACCGTTGCGCCGCGACGCCCCCGCCCCCGCCCCCGCCCCCGCCCGCCGCCGCGCTTCGGTGCGCCAGCGCAGGTTCGCGGACACCTAAAGATGTTAGAATCTCTGCTATTTTTTTCAAGGTTCGTGCGGATTGGATAAAATAAAATATAATAATACAATCACACTAATATAAATGATTCCTATGTAAAGTTAATAGTGTAACAGTGTAATAGTGTAGTTTAATAGTGTAACTCAACAGCAAAGTTTTAAATATTTTTGTACATAGGCGTAAGCTTTAATTTGCCTTATAATTAACCCTTTGTAAAATGTATATACTAATATTGATACGCTGTATGCTTACCTGTCAATAAATAAATAAACATACATAAACTGTTTATTTAACTCGTGAGCTAGAAATTAAAACAGATATTTACATCTACTACTTAAGTAGATGCACTACCACCACTACTGTGATTACTTAATCACAGTACCTGCCTGCTTCCTCAACATATTAAGTTTGTGTACTAAGTTCAATTGATAGCTTAAATTTCTGATGCCTTTACAAATATATTGTATTCTAGTTCTTATAAGAAATAAGAAGTGTAATTTGATAAAATAATATAAGATTCTTTATTTCCATCACATTCCTATAGGAATGATATTTTTTTTAATTGTAAAGGTGTGTTACAATGCAATACCATAAAATATAATATAACAATAATCCTATATAACATTACAATTCAATGTAATATAATAAGAACAATGTATAGTAACAATATTAAATTTTATCGAATACACCGAAATCATTAAATTCACAAATAAATAGACATGTCAATTAATCAGTTTAGTTCAGTTCAGTTCAGTTCAATGCCACCATAAGTGACGTTTATTTTTCATCAGATGACATTACACTGAAAAAAATATATCTTGTCCTGCCAGAGCCTGAAGGGCTCATCTGGCGGAAACTCAGTTTGGAATAATGTTTTATTCAAATCAATAATTTAAATAATTAATCAAAAGGGATCAAACTTAACATTAAAAGAATGTAAAAAATAAAAATAAGTCAAATTAAATAATTAGAGAGGGAAACGCAAAGGTAAAGTATGTATATTTACATAAAAAATTAAAAAAAATCTTTCAATATTGACATGAAAAAAGTCTAATTTTTGTATATATTTTAATTCGTTTAGGAATTGTTGGATGATTATATTTAGATGTTTATTATGATTATGATTTAATAGTCATATCATATGTATTATAATATACATAATGATTTAATGTAGCGAAATTGGATTTAAATATAATATTTTTTTAAAAATAATGTGGGCAACAATTACACGGGCATTTGCAGCTTACTCTTGAACTTTGTTGAACTCATGAAAAGGTGTTTATTATGTGGATAGCTTTGCTAAATTTTATTGATACTTATTCTTTCTGAAACGATAATTGATATATTTGTCTAAGTAAAATAATTCTGAAATTACACAACACTTTTACAATAATAATAATTATTAATATAATATTTTTTATTGATATAATATAGCTTAGCAATAGTACAGCATCTTTTGGGCGATGTTATCTAATAGACAACATCTTACAATAGAAATAGTTTTACGGATGTAAAAAAACCAACATACTCGTATTACAATAAAATAGGTGTATTTTTAATGTATGGACAAAATAAGTCATTGTTTATCAGCCATTTTAATATTAATATTTATTGTCCAACTTACACAACACAAAGATAATTTTAAATACACAATTATTGTACAAAAATATACAAAGATAATTTTATTATTTTATTGAATTTGTTTCACTTATTTCAACTGCTGATCATCTGTATTTACCTTCTTTTTTTATTTTTTACCTTATCTTGAATTGTTAATAGTTGTTTTTAATGTTTATAATGTATTATGATATTCCTGTATATTGTAAAATATTGTGGAAAATAACAATAACTTGATGACTTGAACTTGTCAATGATGTCAATTTTTGACAATATTATATATATTTATTAAACGTTTAAAAGCTTAGAATAAAAGCCAAATCAAAGAAAGCCAAATCAAAGAAAGGTACTAAACAGTTCCTGGACTTAATATCGCAGGGAGTCCGTTAAAACGTTTTTTAAAAATGTATATTTAACTCTCACATATCCACAAACATTAATTTACCCAATGCAAAAAGCTTAAAGATTGAAACTAAAAAATAAAAACTTTCATAAATATTAAATAAATACACTTGTCAGCTCATACCACATACTTCTCACACATGCTCATTATTTTAGACAAACTAGTCATAATGGTTTATATTTGAATGTAATATTACCCTAAAATCACATATTCACAGCCACACAGAATCACCATCAAACCCCCAAACACACACATATCATACATGTGATTTCTGAATAAAGTTAGTAATTAATATTTCTTTTAGATGTTAACATTTTTTTTAAGTTACTATGTACCGGGTAAAGTTTGTAAATGTATTTTTTTTGGCTGTAATTGTATATTATCTTAAATTTTGTTATACTATGTTAGCTGTACATTTACAATACAAATAATTTAAAAAAAGTAAATAATGATTTCGGCATGTCGTTAGCAACTTGGCAACACACTAAAGAGTAAAGGTAATTAAATAGGTCGAATGTTAGGACCATTCTTTGTGATTACGAGAGCGGTTTTTCCTGTCAAAACATCGCGATACATTTGTGTCGTGACGCTTTGTCAGCCCTCCGTCACTTATCCAAGGCACAGAATCAATGTTTCGTTCGAGATATCAACTGTTTTTCACAGTTTCTTTCCAAATTTCCTGCAGATTATTTTAAGGTACTGTGCAATAGCTACTTCTATATATTATTTATTGCTTTGACACGGCCTCAAAATGAGACATTGCATCCAATGATTAACACCATTACTGCTACAGGTAAAGGCTTTTTGTACTTGTTTCTGCGAAAAAGAACGGAAAGGGCTTGGGGCGGGGGAGGGGGGGCCGGAGCGAGTCGCTTTGTGACTCGCTTCGCTAAAGTGCCTTTGCTCATCCGCGACCGGGCTCCTTACACCGACACGACTAGGCCTCGGCGCCGTGGTGTGCGGGGATGTCGCTGTGTGCGTGCGGGCTTTGTGAACCTGTAACGTTTGTATTGCGGTGTAACATTGAACGGGTGGGTGTTTTGACGTTTCGATTTGTTTATTTAAAAACTAAGAAAGCAAATAAATAATCCATACGTAACTAGCACAGTGTCATTTAGATTCTAGTTTTATATAATAGATCGCACACGGGCAGTATATCTCGATATAATGGGTTCTTTTATTTTCGTAACGTTAATTAATAATGATTGTGATTCTGCGGATTTTCCATTTCTCTCTTTAGGTTTTTTTTATTACTACTATAGTGATGCCTGGCCACCTCCAAACTAAAAAAAATACTTTTTTAATAAATATTATTATTTAAATGAGGATATTTTTTAACAAGCTTTTATTTAGCTTGCACTGTGTAAATGTCGGCTTAGGCCAAATCTTGCAAGCTGAATTAGAACCACTTCCTCTAATCTTACGGAGTTGAAATTTCATATGTTGGTTTATCGATGACAATCGATGACAAGTATTTTTATGGTAAGCACGACCTGATTCTACACCCAGAATTGGCATTCAGACGAAGGAACTACTGAGCAGTCAACAGCACGGTCACGAAATTTTGTTTACCTAAATAAAAACTTGTATTTAAAAATGTACTTTTTTTTATTTTTTTCTATATTTCAGAGCATTTTATAAATATACCTAATGTTAATCGTTAATTATCGTGATATTAACTATATATTAATGCTGATAATAAATATTGTGTAATTCATGCAAATTTCTCGACAATTATTTGGAAAATAAATTTCAAACATCATAGAATCGATGGTCGTTTTTTTCCGCTTTGGTTTGGTTCAACTTTGATATTAAAAACCCTGAACCAAACGTTTTCAGCCAGCGTATAATGAATGCATCAGTCATAAATGTTACAAACTTACTATCTTAGTGAAAATCATATGTATATGCCATTGGGCACCATACAAGAGAGTTCTGAACACTATTCAAATGTATTATATTGATATAATAATTACTTTCTTCGTTGGTTCACGTATGCATTTAAATTGTTTGTTTTATCTTTTTCAGCTTTTTCAGGTAGGTAAACTTGGTAAAGGTGATTACTTTGTTATTGTGTATTGTTAAATACTTTTTCATGTTATTATGTAAAGTTGTGCACTTATTACCAATATATAAATAAAAATATAATGTCAAATATTGTTGAAAAAAAAAATGTATCTTGAGAATCTTTGCTATAGATACGGTATGGTTTTTTAAGGTACATTCTATAAAAGTGACCACCCAAAATTTTGCATGGGTAGAATTTGGGTCGTTTACCTTTTAACGTTGATAAAAGTATTTTTGTAAATGCTTCAGCTATCAGGATATGTTTCGTATTCTGATGTTATCAGAAATATGGAATACCAAGTTATCAAACGGGACTTGGTCGTACTATAAAAATAATCTTAGATTCATCTGGACTGTTGATTGATGTCATTCTGCTAATGATGATAATCATTCTGGCTTAAAAACGTTTAGATTTATTGTCCGGACATGCAAGCAAAGATCGTAGCAGCCGGTCGCTCTTTGTCAGTATTTTTTTATAATGATTTAAATATATAAAATTTTCAATAAAAAATATATACTAGAAATAGAGGTTATATTTATTGTTTTAATTTTAATACCAATCTATTAAATTTGAAAAAAAATATTTTAAAAAAATCCTAAACCAAATTGTCTCTTACAAAATTACAAAACGATAAAAAAAAATAAAAGTAAAATAATAAAACATACCTCAATAAAATTATACAAATTCAATACAATTAAATAAGTTATTTATTATCTAATAAATTTATCTTGCGCTTCCAGGGTTATACTTTATAATATTTATTTAAATTAGGATTAAATATTAAAAATGTTGATATATTTTGTTATTTATTTTTTCAATAATTATTAGTCGCAATCTTAGTAAGAATTGCCTTTTATTTTATGCTTAATATTTTATTTTACTTTGGAAACTACAAAATATGAACTATAAATTTCATATCGAACAGTTTCGACTGTTTTAGTAAAACTTCAGTCGCTAGTTTTTTATTTCTAGTATCCGAGAACTTGTTGTATTTTGTAGATGGTAGAGAGGAATATTTGACCACGAATCCAGTAGTAATAATGTATTTTGGATCAGGCAGTTTTTTAAAAAAAATATATTTTTTTAAATAAATATATACCTAATTTAATAAAAATCGTGGGCTCGTTCCCAATCCCTAAGCAAAAAGATGTAAAACATTTGCCAAAAAGAGACACAAAATCTGCTCTCAGTATAAATGAAGGAGTGCGATATATCCCAGAGGTCGTATTACACTACTTAACTTCCGTAAATCGGTTATATATGAACAATTTAAATATCATTTTGGCATATAAATAAATGGTTTGTAATTAGGAGTTAACATTTTTGTATACTTACTATATTTTCAGAAAATAGCATGTAATCGGACTGACTATGAGATAGATTGCGGAATATAGAAAATTGAGTAGTAATTATGCTGATAAAAACAGTTTATACTTATTTAAGTAGACTCTAACCTTCAGTCAGCTATATAAACAATATAGGTGATATGGTAAATAGCATATATCAAGATTTATTTTGGTATTCCCTTGATTTACACTCAAAACCTAATATAACCAATATAATATAAACCATAATATGTTGACTAAACTCCAAACCATGCCAGCGAATGTCGGGGTTTTTTAAATATAAAACATTACTTTTCACAAAAAAATAATATTTTTTTGTTCGTCGAGTCTATAGTGTAGATGGCCTTACGACGGTGCCGACGGTAACAGAAGATATTTCGCAGCGATCGGAGAGAGATGGAAGAGGCTGGCCAGGAGTGGGAGTTATAGGCCGCCACACAAAAGCCATTGCCAAGATCATGAGCAAGTACCAACACAAGCGCACGAACTGGTTTTCTATGAGCAGTTCGCCAGTTTTGCATGCTGATTCGCGCGTGAGAGTGTATTAGTGTCTACCTACTCTTCGATCTTAAACATCTCGATTTTTGATAGATGCTGCAAGACGAAGTACCTACCTATAAAGCGTGTGGCTGAAGGTGACCTGAGTCGATGATCTTTAACATTTCAACTCTACATTGGATTTATAAATTACTTAATGACAAAACGACAGACCGGATGTATGTGGGGACCAAATTTATTGGAGCTAATTATTATTAGGCCATCGAACATGCAAAATTCTTCATCGGAGGATCAATTTTAAAAAATTGAAAACTCACCTTTTCTTAAGCAAACTTTTTCAGGAAGATGGCATATTCAAATCCTAGAGTTGTATAAATAAATATATCAATTCCAAAAGCCAAACCAAATAAATAAATAAATATATATATATATATATATATATATATATATATATCTTAATAAATAAATATCGTTTTTAACTTTTAAATATTATGAGATGGACTGATTAATGGATACTAATTGTTTGACGTTGCGATTAAAGGTTAATACTAAAATTAGGGTTTTTTTTTATCCACTAAAACTCTTTATTTGCGTGTTATCTTATCGCAAGATTTAATAATTTATTAATTACGTAGTTTACTTTTTAGCTGGTTGTTAAATAATATAATAATACCTATATCTGTATTCTATATTATTACTTTAGGTAGAGAATTGGCTTTTAAATAATAAATAAAAGTAAAAGTATTTACACTTTCATTAAAAAAATAGGTTCAAGTTGAGCTACCTGTATTTTACACAAATATATTTGTATTATATATACCATAAAAGATAATTCTAGGACCTAGGTAATATACAATTATTTTGGGCCCTACTCAACTAAGCCAAATGCGCTTGCGCTAGAGTCTAAGAAGACGGTGGTAATGAAGAGTTAAAAATGGTGTGACAGAGTCCTGATTCGAACACGCGATCGCTAGGTTATCAGTCTAAGACCTTAACCACTAGACTACCACGATCTCTAATATTACATAAATAAAAGTTTTATTTTAAATATAAATACCCTTCTTATAAATTGGTTTGTTTCTTAATTATGCCCAGTATTAGCATACTGGGCCTAATTACTATTGGATAGGGGGGAGGGGAGAAGGTAAAAATTGGTTTTATGCACAGAGACCGAATAAGTAGGGTGGTTGTTTCACTTGCGATGGCATCTTAAAACCATGTGAACTCTTGAATAGCATTTTAGGGTAAAAAGAGACAAAATAGGAGATAAAAAAAGGTAAATCTTCTATTCTTTTTCATCGAAGCAAACGAAATAATGTTTGAAAATGCTTGTGCTTCTAATGCTAGCAGAGTCCTGGGGCATTGATGAAAGTCATACTATGGAGTGGAGCGATACTTGGGATAGCATCATTAGAGTTGTTTATATATAAAAAATATATTTCACGCATTCGTACTTGATAGTGTTGCTTATGATTTCGTTACAGCCTGCCGCTACCCTTCTTGTCTGTATGCAAGTAGGTATTTAGGAACTTAAACGTAGTTTTACTCGTACATTAAAATGTTTTTTTGCCTAAACCTAATAACAAGTACTGTCTAATAGAGATAACTACTGAGAGATTTAAATGAGCGGGTAATAAATAATACAAAGTGTTTCCATTTCAATAGACGAATCGACGCCTTTTCTTAATTTTCTTTTAATTTTGTATACTAGGAAAAAAGTAGTTTGCTATACAATGTATATATAATGTATATATTACAGACATACACATTACATATGTATGTATTAATGTGTATGTATTATTATTACATACTTCCATATTTGTCGAATTTCATCCGGTTTTAGCTTCATAGAGTTTTCCTATATTTCAGGTCCACAGAGGAAAAACCTTTTTATGATAATGATAATCTCATTTGAAATTAATTACCACATTTCAGGTATATCACGCCACTTATCATTGGTAGTTCTTATCTCCAATAAGCGACTTAATAACCCTTAATAAAAGTATTAATAACTTATTATAATCGTAAACATTTAGAACCTTATGATTCTGGCGGTCGTATTCTGGTCGTAAAACGGTATTAGAATACGACAAGTATTGCTGAATTATTAATAATATGCGAAATATTATTTTAAACATACGAACGAGACTTCTATTGGTTGCTATTTCAAAGATTACTAATATTGATCCACCATATTATTATCAATTTACCTATCATAGATTTGACTTGTTTTGCTAGCTTATTAGTAGTTCTTTTATAACCGACTGTTCGCACTGACTGCGTGATCACTATTCATCGCCCCGTTCCTTGAGATGCAGGTAGATTACTTTTACAATCACTATTACCTACCGGAGCCACATTTTGAGTTTTTCAACTAACCTAAAGTTATTAAAAAAGACTAAAAAATCAATTCAGCATTTATTAAAGTTTATTGATATTGTGTAAGTCACAGTATTTAAAACTGGTTGTCATTATTTAAAAAAGATCGATTCGCAGGTCCTATACAAGTCAAATGCCGTAATCATTACACAACCTTGATCTCTTGAGCTTTGAGCTCAATTGTGGTCTACGATTGTATTGTATTGTATTATTGGTCTGTCGATTGTAATAATTATAATGTAACAGTTCGCTTGAGAAAATTAGCTTTGAGAAACTGGCTTAAATCTGGTGGCAAAAGACCCATCGACGGTCTCAGGCTAATCGGTCCTTGCTTATTTTTATTGTAATAAAAAAAATAATATAATAAACGCCGTTGTTCACAGCATTAAAACTGAAACTCAGATTGATAATCCTTAATAATAAAATAGATATATAGTGGTTATACGGAAGCATGCATAATTAGGAATACATAGCTTATAATTAGATTTTTGCTAGTTTTAGTGTTACTTTAGTACTTGTTTATAATTATTTTATTGATTTAAATTGAATGTCAATAAAAAAAATCTTATATTTCTTTAAAATGCTAATTTAAACAAAAAAAATATACTGCATATTCGTTCTTTTACTGCCTTCCAGTAAAAGTTTTTTTATTAAACGTCAATACTATGCATTTGTTCAAGCTTTAGTTCAAGAAAGACAGCAACTTTGCCTTCTCCCTCCCGCTCGCCACATTTCTGCATCTCTCAATTAATTTAATATTTTTTTTACAGTCTCATTACACACCCGTTTAAAAAGGTGTCCGAATTCTAAATATACGAAAAAGTAATTAAATGCTAAAATCGCACAAATTTGTCATTTCGTCACACGCAGGCCCTTATATGATTGCAGTTTTCCCCCGAGAAGCGCGCAAGTAATTATCGCATTCGTTTCTGATTACGGTCTTCCCGTAGGACTCGTCCGCCAGAAGCAGGCTACGTTGCTTATTACAGGTAATTGATCGGATATGCTCCCGGATAAACGGGTTCGAGCGCGAGTTTTTCGCCAAAATGCACCTTTCCATCAGGGCTGACACCTGCTCATTGGCCTCTGAGCTGAATACTGATTTTTAAGGCAAGGTTTTTAATGTGGCTTTAATTTTTCTGAAAAAATATTGTTATAGTTATTAGTTTTTATTGGTCTTTCAATTTAGTGAACAGCCATCAAACTATACTAAAAATTAGCAAAAGATTTTGAATAAATTGGAGGTCTTCATAAAACATAGAGATCATATACGCCATGCTAAGCTAAAGTCTGTTCTAAATGTTAACATCTGCAGTAGAAAGAGAGAGAGAGAGACCGCAATAACTAATCTCTACTGGGGTTTACACTCTTCTGTGCCAACGGTGCGGTGATCATCTTACCCCAAACTATCAATGTGTCAAAAGCCCCATTATGTCTTCATAATAAATTGTCACTCTAACCGTATTTAAAAACTAGATTTTCATGGTTGTAAAACGCTATACTTGTTAAACTTATGAAAACGGTAAGATAGTGAAGTGTCTACAAATAAATAATGAGTAAATTCCGAGTGATGTCAGCGTTTTGACAGGTGATATTTCAAGATGGCCGCTGGTCGACTGCGGCGTAAGGGTACTCGAGCGTTTCTTAAATTTTAAACACTTATTAAAAGCATAACGTTTTGTGAATCGTAATCCTTCGCGATGACTTCGCGATGTTTTTTTTTACGAAAATAATTCGCTTGGGTTTTGATGTAAGGAATAAATATACGACGCGATGGCAATTGACAATTGTACGATTGGTGGTTCGAGTACCGCGTTAGCGTGGTCTTGTGTTTCCTACGCAATTGAAACAAAAAATAAATTTAAATAAAAAAACGCGGTTTAAAGCCTTCAGGTGATCTGTAATAATCGCTACGTCAAATTATTTTCAATCCCTAAAATAATATTTACATGCCAAATATTTTTTTTCCGCTTAAAGATTAATATAAGCGTTTATTTTAATTTTAATATAATCAGAAAACCATCCATTAATTAACAAAAAATTGCTGGTTTAACACGCCGAGGGTTCCGTACCGAATATATTTTTAATTAAAACAATGAAATTATTGTTACAAATATTTTCTTTAATAATAGTATTGCGTAATAATATTAAAGCGAATTCGTACAAGTGATTGACTCATCTCCTTATACTGTGTTTCCTACCACCATAATTAGACTGTCGTCTGTACTAAGGAAGGCTAATTCCTTAATTCCTCCTGTTAATGTGTTCAAGGTTACTCGATACACTAGAGCGTTTTTTTTAATAAATGTATTTTAAAGTAAAAATATAGTTATTTTTATGTAATTGTAAAAAAAGTGAAAGAGAAAGCTTTGCATTTAACTTGATAATTTAAAAAAAAACTAATAGCAATATCTCTAAACCCATTACGTCTCTTTGTTACTGCTGTGTGCGTCATAATTATATATTTTTTTAGCAACAATTTTAAATTACTTAAATGTTTAATTTTATAGCCAAGTAAATTAAAAACCAAATACATCAAATATATTTGTTCTTTTTTCGAATTGCAGACCTAGGCTATCTTGGTTAGTTGGTAAGATTGCCTTGCGGTAATGAGCCCACCCCTTTAAAACGTAATTATGCGTGTCATATATATTTATTATATACATTTATTTTATACTTTACTAGGCTAAATCTGCTTGTACTAGAATCAGAAAAGATGTTGGTAATGTGACGTTTAAAATTGTATGATTCGAACCAGCGACCGCTAGGTCAATAGTCAAACGCCTAACAACTAGACTACCGAGTTTTTTTTCAGTTTGTACACAATAGAAATAATAATTCTAAAGAATACGAGTAAATGGGGCCCTGAAAAACAATAATTGAAATATTGTATTTTTCACAAGCAATGAATTTCATCAGACGATTCGCTTGTTTTGATAATAACCTGCTCCATAATTATCTTCCTTGATTTGACCGCTAGATCGTAACTGTTGAATATTGCAAAAACCTACTTTATCTTACGTCACCAATTTGACTCTAACGACCCAGTCAACATCATGTTTAAAAGTGGTTATGGTTGTAGTGTGTCTGCACTTTTATTATTAAAAAACAACATTATAAAATCAAGACTTGTTGCATGAATTGCATTTAAAGATTTTTTTTACTCTTGTTTTTCTATTAATAATTGTCACATTATGTAAAGCAGTATTAGCTATATATTGCATTTTATACTTAAATTATTTTTTTATTAGACTGAATGAAAGTTTTTAAAATATAAGCGAAATAAGGTTATCACTTGAGTATTGGATCCAGAGGCACACGCCGTCATATTATGAGCATAACGTTTAAAATGTTGACCACTTTTTTAAAATATTTTTTTAGAGATAGATATCCACTCCAAAAAATATATTATAGACTTCAAAAAATGAATACAACCTAAAAAGTAAGCACATGACCGATTCGGCATGAAAACATTTCAAACGGACATATACTGTTTAATTTATTGCTATCTTATAATAGACCTCATCCTGTTTTGAAGTCGGTAAAAAAAAAACTGTGTTTCATTATTCGTATAATCTGATTTCTTAATATAATAAATAATATAACATACATGCATGAAATTACATGAAAGTTATTTTATTACTACTAAATATGTTTTGTTGCATAATTGCTTTACCCTGAGATGAGGATAGATTAGAAGCACTTGGTAACAAGAGAATGGTTAGTGGTTAGATATTTGTTTGGTATTGTGCAACAGTGCACTTAGCGCGGAAAACAGTTACTGTTGTCCGCGTGAAGTCATTCATTAAGGTGAAGTAGAAAGACAAGGAAAAATAAAAAAAAAGAATATATATTTTCTTGACAGACATAAGAAGTATGGTTTAGTTTCCATTTAAATTATGTGCCTTGTAATAATTGGTAATTAACAAGTTAGTCGGACTGACGGCGTTGTTAAGTTGGATGCGTAGTACTCATAGTGTTAACACTTGTTTAAAAAAAAAGGATCAAGAAATGTAGCTCTTCTTTCCTTAGAGGATTAGGGATTGTGTTAGTCTAGTATTTAAAGCGTTTGATTATTGACTCAAAGTTCGCGGGTTCTAATCCGCACATGGTAATATCATTTTAACGCTTCATTACCACCTTTTCTCTGATTCTAGCACAAGAACATTTGGCTTAGTTGAGTAAGTTTCAAAATAATTATATATTGCCTAGGGTATACGAATTATTATTTAAATATATTTTTTAACATTAACATATATATGGTATATCGTTAAAAAGCGTATTTTTCGAAGGTTGCTGTTGAGTAGTTAAAAATTGTTGAAAGAATAATAAATTATATAGATTTATCAAATTAAAACATAGTAACACGCAAACAGATAATCGTAGTTTCAGAGCTATTTGTTTTTTTTTCCAGTTTTTAAAATCAGTCGTGTATTTTTGAAATTTAGTAAACCCCTAAACTTTGATCATATTCAAACCGAACAAGTTGTATATTAAATTATATGTAAGTAAATAAATAAATAAGTACTGTATGCACCTTAAATGTAATTTGTTAATTTTCCGCCAGCGCGTCGCGTTAGCCGCCGTGCTGAGGGGCGGCGCGGGGCGCGGGGCGGTCGGCGATCAGGTGTGCCAAGCGCTGATCATTTGCATTTCAACATTTTCAAAGTCAAGGCCAGGCGCCAATAAACATAATAGTAATGACTACAAAAATACCTATCGCAATACCGGATTGTATCTATCTATAAATTATGCAAACAGATTGCGGTATCTGTGGATATTGATAGCTCGATCGTTTTCTTGGGCCGCGGCGCAGGCGCTGTAACCGTCCCATTTAATAATAATATAATACATTATGTTTCATGGATGAAAATTGAAAATATAATTTTAAATGTGTTGCCGAAATATACTCTCGGGCAACTGTCATTAATATATCACTCTCGTATGATAATATCTTCACACCCAAATGTACACAAAAAACGAGTGATTTTGTATTAATTCTGCTTATTCCGAAAAGATAATACCGTTGCACCGTTATCATAAAGTTTATAAACTTTTCGAAAAAGCATACTCTATTATACAATTATATAAATATTTCAATTCAATTCAATCTTTTTTTAATAATGTATTAAGTACAGAAGCACAGTAAACAATTAAATGGTATTATATTTCAGTATTATAAATAATAAAACAATAAACAAATCGTAATATAACAGTATTACAGTATATATTATATATACTCTCTTCTCGAGTCTAAATTCTTGAATACGCAAGCATTGCAGCCGCTTGTATGGCTCCGTTTTATCGATGACGTTTTTATCATCTGGATCCAGGGCCGGATTCTCTTACTCCCGGGGTCCTACAATATTTAAATGATTTTAGTCCACTGTCTTTTACGTCGAGCGTGTCACGTGAGAAGGCGACGTTTCTTGATGTCAATATAACTTTGGTAATTTCCCGCTTGCCCAACCCGAACCATGCGCGGGCGGCTACACGGAAAACCATTCGACGAGTGTTTCCGGGTTAAGGTTGTTAAGTCTTTTCCTAAGATCACACCGGAGATCACAGTTAGGACTCGTATATGGGTGTTGGGTGCCTGCGAAGGCACAGGTCTCAATATTCAGCGTAAAAAATAATGGTGTAATGTAACGTTTTATATTTATTTTCTTTCGTTTGCTTATCATGTGTTATAGTTTGTATATAATTATATTTTTAATATCTAATTATCTATATAATTATATGTTAATATCTTACGGATTCTTGGTACATTTATATTTAATTTAGTATTTTATTTGAGTGCCTTGGCCCCCTCTCTAAAATCTCCTCATCCTACCCACTGGTTTTAGCACTGTTATGTTCAGGAGACATCCGGATGGATCAGTGCCAAATCGCCACCGAAGAAGGCATCATCTCGCGCCGAAACGTCTGGCATTCACTTAGTACCGTACCACCGGAAAACATTGCAACCAAGGGGGAAGATGTAGCGGGCTTTTTAGTTGACTGGTATTTGCCCCGCACTGAATTCGTTAGATACGCAACACAAGTGCTAATGCTGACGTTTCAAGAGCGTACTCATACTAATTGTAATTTGTTTAAGCTATGCAAAATGAATATTCATATTTATTTCTGGATACATATATAGAACTTATGATAATAAACATTTAAGGAAAAATAATACGATTGTATTGGGTCAATGTTTTAAAGGTTGGTCACAAATACTTTCGTAGAAATACTGCTTAATATGAATTTATATTTAACTTACAGTGGGTGGACGAAAGAAATATCTTAATTTGTGATATTTAAAAGTGGTGCGAGTTCAAAGTTACTGTCAACGTTTCACTAGAGATACAAGATTTTTTAAGAAACATAAAGCATGATTATTCATTTTATTACTGCGCTGGCCCTGTTACTTTGATTCATTTGCAATAAGACACCGTTCTCAGCACAAAATTAATACATATTTTAAAAAAATATTTCGGTCTTGCGCAACGTGCCTGGGTATCTAAAATTGGTATGAGTTCCTGAAAGTGAAATGCTACATACATGTTGGAAAATGATTTCCTATCAACGATCTATAGAGATTTTGCAACGTGCCCTAATGTTTCAGTTAGAAAAAATATTTGGGTGGATCATAACGACGTAGAATGCGTCGTTAGCAGCGAATAGCGGCGAGCGATTACATCAAGCCTTTATAACCTTACATAAAGTCGCGCGCGATGCGAAATTATATCATTAGCGGTTACGGCCGTCGCGTCGGCAGCGCGCAGCGGCGCTCGCTCTCGCCTGACATTCGTTCGCAGTTGCTAAGGTGAAGTTCGTTTCATTATTGGCTTGGCTGAGTCAGGCATACATTCGCTAACTTATAACATGCTAACTGTAATAAATTCATTTAAAGTTATTCAATGTGAATCAGGAGGAATTTGAACTGTAATCCCTATGAAGAAATAAAAGTTTATCTTTAGCCTTCTAACTTTTCTTTCACTTATTTTGACGAATTGCATATAATACATATTCAGATAAAAAACAAATAATATGACATAAAGGTCTCGTACCGTGTATTTTGTATTTATTTTAGAATACACTGTAAATTATAATAACCCCTACCAAATTGCGATGGAATTCGTTGTAACTGTTTTCCTTTAAAATGAGTTATTATAACTAAATATCTAACTTTTTTAATTGACCCTTATCTAAATTAGAAAGGCGCGTTATTAAAATACGTTAATTAAATTAAATTTTGAAACGGTTCGTAATATTATTTTACAAAAATCACCTAAAGTCAAGACATTTTTCGTTAGGAGTGTCTTTTGGCAGTCTGTTATGGGATAATAGGGTGAAGAGACGTGTATTTTACGCCGATAGTAACTTTGATAAAACGCAGAAAAGATGAATGCAAGCAAGATAATACAAATATATGATGCAATAATACAAAATATATATAAGAAAACGCTGGCGAATTATGGAAATAGATAACAATTTATTGACGTTCGTTTATTTTAAAGATAAGTAATCATAAAACACCGCGAGAAATCTGTCATACGAATGGCGTCCCCCTTAAAAGTGATTTTTTCATTTTCTAATTCAAGCGCGTACACACACACTCACAGATACCTTAATTACATACAGCCTCTATCACCTACACTCACGCATTCGCAATATATATTTCCTTATATTTCTCTAATTTGATAATTCATATATTTTTTGCTGGCATATTACTTTTATTTACTAAACAAATGTTTTAGCTATAAATGCCAATTGTTTAGTTTTCCTATTTTGTACCTTAGTATTAGGAATAGCTTTAGTTAACCTTTTAATAAATAAAATAAATATATATTATAATAATATCAGTTAACAAATATATTTTTCATTCTATTTTTCCTTTTATTTTTATTTTATTTATTTAATTATATTTTCTTAACCATTTTCTATGCATTAAATTATGAAACATTTTGGTTTATATTTACGTTATGTTTATTTGTATTCACATATCATCTTAAAATATTAATAATACACCCCACTATTAAAAATATTATAAAACCTAAATCGCTAGGTTAGGTTTTATACGACACACCTTAACAGGCAGTAAGTACCTAGTGGGGTGGTTCGATCCACAGGCGTAGTGCAGTTCCTTAATATTCTTAGCCAGTTGCTGCCAATCTACAAATTATTAAGTTATTTTAATTTGTGTTTTTCTATTTTATATATTTACTTATAATATCCTTACATTGTAATATTTTGTGAAAAGTAAAACAATAAAAACCTCCATAAAATTAAAAATTGTAACTGTTTATAAAATAAAGCGTGGCTGACAGAGAGGGAACTTCAACTTGCTGATTCTCATTTAGATGGACCTATTATATGATCCCTTTATTAGCCTTAGGATATCAGTCCAGTGATTATATCATAACAGGGGGTTATATTCAACGCCAGTACTAAATTTTCTTCGGAGTACCTCGTATGCTTTCCTTATATTTATGAATGAAATGGAAAAATCAAATATGAACAAATAGCAATATGAATATTTGGCAGGTACCCACACACGGGTGCAATAAAGTGTGCATCTGTTCAACTTAAGTGTGTATAGCGTTCTCGAAGCAGTCAAGATATGTGTAACCTTTTAGAGAACAAAGACACAATTTGGAAAGTAATTACCTATTTAAAAATATCACTAGTCGTAGAAGGCACATCAGAGAGTAAAATACTCCACCTCCGAGCACTTCAACTTGATTTCGGTGTCATTCGAAAGAGTAGTGTCATAAATAAGTACGACCATTTCTTTGACTTGAAGGTTTTTCCAGTTTGTTCACTTTTGTCGTAGTCTAAGAGCCAGCACCGGAGATAATGAAGTCAGCCTCGATTCACTATAATCTTTAAATGGGACATTTTGGTAAGACAACGTTCAGAAACTTATGAGCGAGGGATAAGAGGAGGCGATAATAATATCCAAATCTAATAAACATAAATTGTAAGTTATTTTTTTTACCTTTTATTTAAAAAAACCATTCAAAATCTGCTAAAAAGTAAAAGTATATTAACTAAAGTATATTAACTAAAGTATATTAAGTAAAAGTATAAAACTATATATAAAAAATGCACGTATTCGGGCCTAGAAATACATTCTAGCGTATACGTATATGTGCATACGTACGCAAGTATATGGATGACTGTTGATTGCCCTATTCAAATTCAAAGTTTTTAATAAATAAAATAAGTATCGGTAACATAATGTTCAATTTTACAATAAATATTAAAATATATACAATATCCAAATATATAAAATCGAGTACCTGAGTACCAGTCATGTTGGCCGATTTGATAAGCTCCGTTACCTTTAACCTGGTAAGAGTTACCTGTTCTAAGAAAGGTTATTTATAAAGTGTTACAGTGTGAGTACAAGAGACCTTCACAAAACCTGTGAAAAATTAATTTTAAGCACAATATACACACTGTTATACACACACACATACACACACTAACGATACACAAACGAATTCAACTTAAATGATTACTCGTTAACTTTAAATACTATTTATTACACATGAGCTTTCAAATTTCATTTTTTTTTTAATTATAGTTCAAATTGACAATTACACTTTTATTTATTTCACTGTATATATTTACATTCGAGCTGTTTTAGAGTTTTGTTGTATTCTATAGGCTAGTAAAACAAAGGAATAACAAGAGTTTAAGAATCTTTTATTAGGTACTTGACATGAAAAGAAAAAAAATCGTTAGAAAATAGTTTAGTTGATATAGTGTTTCTTGATTATAAAACCGTTTTAGGACTTCTAGGATATTTCTGTCCTCTTTCTAGACGGCGGAGCGATATTATGCTCAATTTTGACTTCTTCGTTGTTGTCCTTATCTAAAAAATATCCCAAAAGTCTGTGATTGAATGAACTTCAGTGTATGTTCTGCTACTTGACTCATTCGACAGCGTTGATAAAAGTATCATTTAAAATTCGCAGCGGTGAAACTAATGAACTAGCCGCAACTAATCCACTGAGGATTTTACACGGAAACTCTGAATCAGCAGCAAATAAGTATGCTATTAGTACTACATATGTCAAATAAAGCTTTTGTGTCCGTTTTGTGACTATAGGTGAATTGTTTTTAATCTCCCTCCCCTCTCCCCAAATTATTCTAGGACATAGTAGGATAATGCTTGAAGATACACTGATATTCACCTTTTGTCAAATTACTAATTCATAATAAGTTTACATTCTGATTTAAATATACATCAGGGTAATGAAGAAATCAGAAGTGACGTTGGCTCGTAGTCTATAAGAGACATTCCGACTCTGTCCATAGAGTCCAATAAAAATAGATGAGAGTCGGCGGCATCTAAATGCCGGATGGTCAATAATCCAAGTACTTACTATACGTAATATCGCTTTGGAGCATGCGCGAAGAACCGTTCCGTACTCTGCGACTGGTTCCGCGATTAAAACTGGACTTAATGGAAAGCAAGCATGGGTGCACGCACCATTTTGAAATTGAAATAAACAATAATCCAAGGTGATTTAAGTTTTAGATATTTTTTTAGATTTCTATAATACACGGTAGGCATACGTACCTTATCTATACTAATCACCGCCTAATAAATGTCCTCCAAAACACGTAATGGCCGCGCGTTTAACTCTCTCGACCGTTGAATATAACCGGAATCTAACCCTTCAATTTTATTATTGCCAACGATTTAGTACTTTAATTTGAGTTTGTTGCGTTTGTCACAATTTAACTTATTTTGTTGTTTATAATATGGATTAAAAGAATATTTTATATATGACTTATTATCCGTTATTGATTCTTAATAAAATTAAATAGGGATATTCGTATTATTTAACTATTATTTTGTATTTAAAAAGCTTTTTTTTCACTGCATATATATAGATAGTGGTATAGATTGGATGATAAAATATTTCAAGCTTTCGCCATTCAGTGTCATCAGAAAATATATGATAGATTACGTTTAAAATGCAACTTTCAAAACAACAAACTTTCAAAGCAAAACTTTCGAAATGGAACAAATTAAATAAATAAAATATAACAACTTTATGTATTATTAACGGAATTATTAAAAATAAAGATTGATAAATTTCTTAAATAAAAAATCAATAGATTTTTTTTATTTTTTTGTTTGCCCTTTAAGCATCAAATAGGGCTGTTAGTTATGATGAAATATATAAATAATATCACAATGGATATCAGGAAAAGGATGCACGAATTGGCTTCAGTCTGACGTTGGAAAGTAACCTTTTTGTGAAATTTCCAGGTGTCTGTACACAGTGCAGGTGCATTCTGCAGTTCCCACGCTAGACTTTGTTGACGTTTCTCGCTGCTCAGGCCATACAATATAAATTGATCCCTAACAGAAAACACAAACAGATTAAATTTCACTTCAATTGCTGAATATTATGCAATTAGAAAATTTGTAACAATTTTTATAGTTATTGTGGCGACATTGAATTTAAATTTCGAAAAATACTACAGGGATATCCATTATGTATTAACCTGCTGTAAGTATTTAACTCGGTTACAATTATACTATTATGTGATTTGTATGGTTGAACAATTTTCAATTTTCTTTTTTCAGCATCACATACATTCACATTGAATCCGTTTAATTAGACTTGTGAGTAACATGTATATTGTTCATTTAAGTACATTTGAATAAAGCTTGTTTTTAAAAAATAAATGCCTCTTTTGTTATAAAAGTATTACTAACTAAATTATCTTGAAGATAACAGAATGTTAGTGTTATAACCGTAACATGTATAGGTGCGATTTGGTGCTAAATCGCCACCGAAGAAGGTAAGCATCTCACGCCGAAAATCTGGCATTCTATTTGGCCATCTATTTTTATACCACCTGTATTAACAGTTAAAAAGTATACATTATTATATATTTGCTATTCCATCTACTACTACGATTATTTTCGTGATCTGTCTAATCAAGGATATATATACTAATTTATATATATATATCCTTCTTCTATAGATTTTGTATGCTAGGTTTGCAATTATGACAATTAGTAATGGTTGGATTTTTAAAAATAAAAAAGTCATAACAAGTAATGCAAATTATCGTAAATTATTATAATAACATATAAAAGTTATTAGGATCTAAGCGTGTAATTTTTTAACATTTGTGTTGAGATAATTACCAAAAAATTCGCAATGATAAGTCGTAATTGGCTTTGGTGTACGTGTATGAGCCTGAGTGTGAGTCAGACTATTCAGACAGTCCGCCCACAAAGTTGCCGTAAGTGGTTCATGGGGCAGTTTAAGTGCTTTGCTCACAATTTAGTCTTTGTCAGTCCGGAAAGATGAATACTCTGAGAATGATTCATTGACATCTTATGAGCGTGGACGAATAAAAATATGTCAAACAATAAATGTTATCTTTATACAAAGAATGCTAGTAGGTAAATTCTCAATGCCGTTGCTTTTATTTTGTTATGTTTAAGAAATGAAATAAAATGTAGAAAATCTATTTTACATGTCTGATTTAGTTAATTGAATGTTAAATTCATAAATTTACAATGTTAGCGATATTTGGTGCCACAGCCATGGACCATGCCGATTAGTCTTTTGTCTTTTCAGAAGATTGCCATCTCTCGTGTATATGACTTTTTGGTTCAAGCTGTAAAGGTAAAGTTAGACTAACATTTTAAGAAAATGGATGACGAAGCTACAAATGCTAATAATGAACGATGAATAAAGACTTTTAGGCATTATTTCAAAAACATCGGGATATCATATGTGAAGTAAGTATTTCCTAGTAAATAGTTTTTTCGGTATAAGTTGGATATTTAACGTGAAGTTTAGCTTGATTATGTAAACAGCTTAATTTTTAATAAAATTTTATAATTTTTCTGTCATTGTCGTCTATAATACGCAATTTATTTTCAAAAACTGATAATTTCAGTGAGATAGTGTAATATAATACAAAATATAAAATTTGACATTACATTCATACTTCGAAACCGTTTCACTTCAAAAACGAAATACACAAAAGTACTCAAAATATTCAAAAGTGGTGAAATCAAACTTTACGTATAAAACAATGGGACTTCTAGTCATACCTTATTATATTGTATGAATAGGTACTTAAAATGATTGGCGAAGTGTTATTTTTAGATTTATGGAATACATAATGGCGATTACCTTTGATCATTTTGTTTGGCATTTGTTGGAGTAAAATAAAAACAGATAGGAATTGGAATCTATCTTTCATTAAAATTAAATAAACATATATTACATTCTGTCTGTTGAGTATCTTGTATCAATTTCAACCTCAAATTTTAGAAAGCAGATAATCATATGAACTTAGAGTGTTATTGTGAGTAAAAAATGGTATCGAAAGGTCAGATTCCTTCGAGTTGTCCTGAGGACGGTGAGATTCGCTGAGATTTAAAATCTAAATCGAACTGAGCTGCAGTTCTAGAGAGAAGAATTTTTACAATCGAAACACACCAACGCTGCTATCGTTAACATCTCGGATGGAAAGGTCTCTCGATGTTAGGATGAGGATCTTTCGTGGTTAAATCTTTTAATAGAGTTTATTATCTGTAAAAAAAGTAATACGTCTAATTTTTTTTTAAATTTATGTTTTACTATAATTTATTGCATATTCTTTATTTATAGAAAATAATAATAATTATTTTTTTTACCATGGGGTATTTTATTGAGTAATATTTTATTTATTAATTTTTTGTGTGTTTTTATTTTAAATCAAGATAAAAACAATGAGAACTATAAAGAGTTCAAGGCTCCAATAAAAACGTGTTTTGATTACGAAACAGCGAGCCGCTGTGCAAATTCAATGATATGCCGGAGAATGTATTTGTCAAAAGTTCCGTTAGGCGGCGCCGAGAGACAGGGCTTGCACAAACAGCCTAGCACTCACCAGCATAAAACATCAATACCAAAATAATACTTTTTGGGCCACGGTTTATAATACAATACTTAAATAGTTAAAAATTAATGTTTTTGTTCTGATATACTCGCACAAGTTATGCATTTAAAAAGAATACTACAAAGTGACTTCGTCACTACCTTTATAGGATTATTTAGAAATCTAAATAATCGATTCTCAAAATTTAAACCAATCGCTTTATTATAGTGCTTGAATTGTTCTATTATTGAGTATTTATTATTATTGAGTATTGAGTTCTTTTCGTTCTTTTAATTTTTTTTATTGAATCCAAAATAAATATGTGAAATAGTAAAAATAATTATATATTACTTATTGACTATACAAGAAAATAGTTAACCATACTTTAAGCTATCTCGTACAAAGCAACTTAGCAAAGGACTTTCATTTATAACCTTAACCTAATTTTTAACCATCATTATCTCATTGCTGTGTTACCTGTGAGGTATGCATAGAAGAAAATTCAAACAATTATTATCTACCGTCTAGTATTACAACTCGAACTAGAGAAATTTACTAAAGAAACCTTCATTGTTGATATTTTATATCATAGGGGGAAAAAAACTTCATTGTTACCACAGAACAGTTGATATAAGTAGAATAGCCCTTTCCTCAACTCAGATACCGAATCGTGTAGCCCAAGACTGACATTGCAACATGTTAATGAGAATATTTGTGAAGTTTTTTTTTTATGCTGTGAGCCGTTTCACCTTTCTCGTGGACACCTTCTTGTCAATGTGTATTTTTATTATTCAACATCTGTAATGTATGTAATGACTACCAATTTCCCTAATAAAATATATTTACGATCTAAAACAAGTACTTATAAATATTAAAAGGTTTGCTTAAACATTAAATATATACAAGAATAGCATAGTATAATGTCAAATTGAAAAAAAAACGGTCTAATTAAATTCGTAAAATAAAAAAAATATCAAAATTATGAATTCCGTACCCGTCTGTACATAATTCATAATTTTGATATTTTTTTTATTTTACGAATTTAATTTAATAATATGTTTAATGTAAATTAGACTATCGTCAAATAGTATCCGTTTTTCGATTGGCGGTAAATGACAACTTTTTCATGGTTGGTATGATGTCATGGTACCGTTCGTTCGCTAACGCTGCGTATAGATAATTCAAATGATTCGTGTTTTTTTTGACATATTTTCAATAATGCATTCGGGCTTATTTTTGATTGAATCGCGAACCTCTTTTTACTATTTTAGATCAAAAATCTCCGCGACACAGAAATAACCCAAAAAGTACAGTTGACAGGTAAAATAGTTTCGATCAGTCGCCCTGCCACTGGCAATGTCACTATAGTTTTGTCCCTCGTTCCTGACAAATATAAACCATAAATCAGATTATTCAAAATTTCCAATATATACACAGGATAATAGGCGACGCTCTAGATTTTCTGAGAACAATAAAAAAAAATCATCAATTTTCCCATTGACTTTTTTAAGATAACATGTGATTATCACGTCTGTGGTGTATATAAAAAATCTGTCATATTTATATATGGAAATATCTCTTGATAACGCTCTCAAAAAATAAAAACCAGATATTATGAAGTTTATATTTAAATATTTGTATCTAAATATAAACTGGGTGTTTTCGAACTTTAGGCGCACCAAGAAGAGATTTTTTTTTAAAATGTCAGTGTTTATTTTCAACATAAGAAAACAGGTCAAACCACATAAATATGATCAGCAGCGACAACCCTATCGATATTGTTCAGAAAGTATTTTGTTATTGGTGAGTTTCTTGAACATTTCCATTCGAGGATTTGTCGACAGGAAACTACCCGAAAGACGTGTAAAGGAATTGAAGACTTGTTCTGCAAGATTTTTTGGAGTTGAATCCCGATTCGAGCCCGTCATAAAATAAGACTTAATTATCTTACCGTGTTATTTAAATTTGTTCAGTATTAAACTCGGCGTCAAAACATATAAGCATTAATTACAGATGCAATGGATAATTTCCTTAAAATTTCCAGTAATTAAAATACTATATACAACGGATTTATAAAACAACTTTCAAGAATACAAGAGTCTTTGTTTCAGTCGCAAATCTCTATTCAATTATCAAGCTATTCAAAATTAAGGTGAGTGCGGAAAATCATTTGCTGATGATTAAAAATCTTAGGCACTGCCCTCTTGCAGTGACAGATCACAAATAGATTTTAATAACGACGAATGCTTTTCATCTTTATTTGATTTTTATAAATATTTCGTAATTGTTAACATTGCATTTAAAAATAGATATTTGGCAATTATTTAATATTTTTTTTATGTACTCATCCTTATTGGTATTGTCCTATATTATGAAGTAAATATTAAGTGTTTCGGATACGAAAAGCAAGTAAGTAACTAGTTTGAGTAGTCAAACATTTTCAAGTGTAAATAAATTATTCTTAACTTATACTCCAGAAGTCTAACTGTATTGTAAGTAAGGGCGAAGATTGATGGTTTGAAAAATCCTTTTTTGGTTATTTGAAGCACGTTTGAATATCGTTCGTTGTTCGTAACATTTGTTAAAATGTTCGCAAATGTAGGATCGGTGTAGTACATAATAATACCGCGCCATGCCAACGTGCTGTAAGTTATAATAGAAGTTTAAAAGTACGCTCTGCTATAACTTCTCACGCTGTTGGCTATTCTTGATACTGATGAGCAGCAATTTCAAAAACACCATCTTGTTGTTCGCCATTGTTGTCTGAGTATGATACTCTCGGCTAGCGTCCGGCACACATTTTTTGATGAGAAATAAAATGTTGCTGCTAAATTCATATGTTTCATATGTTATGTTTAACGATGGGCGAATTACTCATTATTATTTTCTCATCTTCAAACAATAAAATATTCCAATAAGTATACTAAACCAAGATGAAATGATACAAATGTATTGAATTAAATTAAACAAACATTGTTATTATTAAATGCAGTAACTTTTTGCAGTATAAACTTTTTGAGTACTTACGATAGAAAAGGATTTAAATTGAAAAAAATAGTATAATTCTGTAATTCAAATTATAGGTAATTCCCACTTGCCGCAATATAATGTATATAATATTTGTTAGTAGTATTTTTAAAAAGAAAAATGTGTGAGAAAATGAATGACATGATTTTTGACAGTGAAAATATATTTCTTTTAATGCGTTGGAAAGGTAAACAAATCGCCCGATAGCGATTTAATCCCATCGCTATGTTTTCTATAAAAAATACTTTGAGCTGTCCTTTTATCTAATAACGCATTATAAATAAACAATTGTAAATACTATGTAAAAGCATATTGTCCAAAAAATATGACATTTATTTTATTAGGCTATTTGCGGGCATAAAAATACCTTCATCAAATAGACTCAAGTAAAATACTTTAACGATAAATTAAATATTTATATAAAAAACACGAATAATATTTTCAAAAGATCACGCGAACATAACATGTGTTCAGAAATAAAATAAACTTCACCGTAAATGCCTAAATTCAGATTTAGAATTCTTACAAGATTATCACCATTAAGGTTCAATTCAGAAATCTAACCCTCAAACACACAAATTGAAACGGCCGGCGACGCCTAGGAAAATACCATAAAATAAATATGAACATCTTTAGAATATAAATCACAGATATTTAAAATAATTATAAAATTTACAATAAGCTTGGATAAATTAAAACTGCATAGTTGTAAATAATGTTTCTTTATGTAGCAATTTTAGGTCACTACAAAAACTTTACAGTAATATGGTTTACAGAGCTTAAAAAGCTCATTATATGGCAAAGTAAGATTTTTCCTAATATGGCGTACAAGTAAAGTAGGAAGAGGTCAATGCTTTTAATTCAGTAACACAACTGAGTCTGTAAAAAGAGAAAGATCGATTGAGAAAGGAGACAAGGAAGTGAGATGGAATGAGTGCCAAATAGATGTGTTGTTGGTATGTGTGCGTCACTCGTAGGTCAGTGCCATGTAAATAGGTCGCAAGGCGAATCAGACAATAACAGCCGTGTGTGTGTGTGAGAGCGCCTACGGATGAGAGCCGGTGCGGTTTCGTGAGAGAGTGAGGCTCGGAGGAATTTCGCCTTTAGAGGCCCCCGCAAGAGGTGGCTGATAAAATAAAATTATATTGCGTCACATTTTACAATATATTAGTTAAGCTGTAACAAAACATAATAGAAAACAAATATGGCGGCTTGTAAGCGCCAATTAAATAAACAAATACCTTTATTCAGGATACTTTTGCACAATATAATCATTGAATAATAAACCTGATTCAAGTAGGTTTTAAATATAAAACTATTATTATTCAATCGTTCATTCCTTTTAGTTCCTTGCATTTAGCACAAGTAGTAGTATTAGTAGTAAGTATAGTAATAAAATTGACCTTGTCAAAAAATGTAAAAAATGTTTTTTTCATATTTTAAGTTATAAAATCATCACTGAGATGCCTGGTAAAATATCCCTATCTAAAAGTATGTTTTCATGTTACGCAAACCTCTCTAACTTCTATTCATGTATAAGAAGTTACTATCCACGTCCTTTGGCCGTCAGTTCCTCTGTCGCATCTTTCAACTCTAAAAATACTAATGAGATAGAGGTGAATTTGTGCGTAGATCGATGCTCTTGAAAAATAACCATAGCCGTTTAAATCACATCAGAGGCTCGTCGACTAATATAGATATTTAACAATAAAATCAATACATATTTAATAATAATAATTGAAACATTGACAGTCTGATAAAAAGTGTAAATATCATATATATGACAGCATGGCTGTTGGAAACTTGAGGACATTTTGTTATTACTGGCCAGTTAAAATTAATGGTAACTCATCTGTGTTCGCAAAAAGAAACATGGAAAATAATGTTCACTGCCACTTTATAATTATTATAAATTGAAATATAATTTTCCGTGTTTCATTACTAATACACGTGTAATACACGTGTTTCACTATTCAAATACTTTTTAAGAATGTAAACTTATCATAAATACCAATTATTTTTAAGACTGTTGATTTCTCTCAATAAAGAATAAAGAAAAAAGAATAAAGAATATAATGTTTCATTACTAGCCGCTCATCAAAATCTACAAAACTAAATTGGCGTAAAAAGTTATGACTAATTGAATACATACCATTTTATGTTTGTATTTTAATCTACTCAGACCTAAAAAATAACTTTATGTCGCCTCTTCTATGACCATCTAAAATGCATATCGAATGGGCTAAAAGGGCCGCAGGAGTTGGTGATAGGAAAGGAAGCAAACCATACAAGTTGTTACCAAGGGCGCGAGTAGTCTGGGTGGGAGATGCCTTTAATTACGCCTTTAGGGTATAGCTTTAAGACATTAAGTTCTGGTTAAATAAAATGAGGATGTCAAAGCCATTCTCATTTTAGTTATGTCAATATAACGGCATAGTCTAATTAATGTGCTATAATAAAGGTTTTAAGAAATTTGGGAAGTGGTGCGCGGTAACGCAGCCATTATGATGGGCACATTTCGTCTAGGTCCTCGACGAAATTTTCTATTTAGTAAAATATAAATATTGTAACCTAAGTAATTAAATAATAAGGACGCGGCTAATTTTACCACCAAACTAACGGTTTTTACAATATAAGCAAACTAATACTTACTGAATATTAATGTTAATTATAAAAGTCCTGCACACTTTTTGATATCAAATTTGAATCTGACATTCAATTTTCAGTAAAAATATATTAGTTAGTTTATATTTTTTGTTAAAATATCATCATTTACTTATTTTATCTAGTTAGGTAGTTACAGTTTAAAAAGCATTTGTATAAAACCTATTTTGAATCACCTGCTCTAAGAAAGGCCATGGAGGTTAGCAGAAATATTTTAAATAAACTTTATACATAATGTTAATTATATTAAGAAGAATCATAATATATAAGATAAATGTATTAAATTGGCATATTTAATATCTATATATTACATACAATATAGGTGTATATAAAATCACTACCGTCTTATTAGAAGGTTGTTCCATATCGACTGGCATTACGACTGACAAATTAACTGGCATTACTAGAAAAAAAATTGGGAAACATATTTCCAATATTTTTTCTGATTATTGTTATATTGTTTATATACGGTCGAAAACCCGAATAATTGTTGATTTTATAAATTATTTGTATAATCTAAACCAAACTATCAATTACACTTAAAATAACCTTGAACGAAAACAAACCTTGAATGTTATTTGCCTAATAATGACTTACATTATTTATGTTCTTTATATTTAATTTTACACCTTTGATAAATTACTTTATTTTGACAAAGCCTCTTCAAAATAGTCGGTCGCTTGCCCTTAGATCAAATAAACGATTATATTTACCTACAAACTATGAATAAATAAATAGGTATTGGCCTTAATATTCTGGTACTAGCCTATTCTTAATACGTCACGACCAAATGACTCAATTGAACATTTTGTAAATTATTTCAAGCAACTAAACAATAATTAAATTTGCAAAAAGAAAAAGAAATGTCATATTTGACTATATTTCTTAGAAAACTATTCATTCCAAACACATAAAAAAAAATATAAGATAGAAAAAAACCAAACTTAACTATAAAATTTGCTCTCAGATCGTTTTACAGATTACGTTAACAATGTATGTTGATATAATTATCAACATTTACCGTTCATACTATTTTTAAGGGGGTCTTTTTTGTTTCTTTCAATCTTTCAATTAGTACATATATTTTAAATAAACTTAATTTTTCGTTAAATTTCACCATATTCCACATGTTAATATCTTAAGTGACAATTTATCGCTGTTCAAATGTAAACCAATGCCCGTATCTCATTGGTCGGTACGACAGCGATACAACAGTAGAGAGAAATATAAGAAATCGGACAAGAGATTTATATCAAGACGACGTTAAATTTAAATGTACGTAAAGGATGTCAAAAGACACATTTAGAGAGAGATATATATATAAACGTTATGGTACTTTCCTATTTCCGATATCAAAGCCAAACTATCGTCACACTATGGTAGCATAATGTTGCTCAATAATCGATAAGCGCAGTTTGCCAGATACACCGCTTTTCCGGTTTTTCCCAGCTTTTTTGACAAGGGATCCGTTTTTTCGAATCTGCTCGAACAATTCAAGATTTTTAAAATTTTTAACTATTTTTCCTTATGGTGAGTATATTTTACTCACACATTTTTATTCTTTTATTATTTTAGTAGTAATGTGGCTAAATTCATCTGTGCATCGACTTCAATTCTAAATTTCCCAGGTTAGTTTTGTTTACACCCCTCCCCCCTTCAGGAAACACGTGAAATTCCGCGTTTTTCAAGCGCTGGTAGATTGACACACATAAATTGCCGCCCCTGAGCGATATCCTGTATCCGAGCCTATTTGTTCTACAAATTGGCATCTAATTTTCATACACAGATGAGGCTTAAAGCCCAATAGTTCCCAGCAAATTAAAACAGCCAATTAAGAAAAATATTTTTTGTAAACCAGTACTAACTCCTCTTTTCCAGGTTTTGATAACTACATTTCTTTAACAGTTTCTGGTGGTGCATATTATATTTGATTATTAGGATTTTATTAGAAAAGCTACTTATTGCAATGGGTACCATGTCATGACTTTCTGAAAATTTTGACATATCTTCGCGTATCACATCCCCTAGAACCCAAAACCACCCTTAGTTTAAAAGTTTTTATATCTATCTATAATAATTATTATCAATTACTTCCAAATTGATAAATTTAAGGGCACAAAATATCGGTTAAGTTCGTTAATGGACAATATTAGACCAGTGGGCGGGAATGGGGGGGGGGCGGGGGTGTTTTAAAAAAAAGCCAAATTTTGCTATAACTTTCTTAGCATATAAGATTAGTGAATTCATTTAGGATGCTGTATGTGCTCTGTCGCCTTTCAATCATGAGAGTATGAACTGGAGGTTGTTTATATGTAATGGTCAGCTCGGAGACTGACTTACGATGTTTTATATTTATTTATCGTATGGCAAAAATGTACAAAAAATGTCAGAAGTTAAAAATAAATATTAAAGTATTAAACATAATAATCTATAGGACTATAGGTTTATGTTTAGCGAGTATATCCAGTCGATAGCATTTGGTGTGAGATTGTGTAAATCTTGTGCAGGTCCTTTAAAGCGTCGAAGTGGGCAATCACTGATGATGTGTTGAATGGTTTGATTATCGTGTCCGCAATCGCATTTGGGGCTTTCTGACATTTTCCATTTAAAAAGCATGTCCTTACTTTTTCCGTGGCCTGTTCTTTGGCGGTTCAAAGCTCACCAAGATTTTCTGGGAAGGTTAAAACCTGGAACGCATTGAGTTGGGTCTTGAATGTACCCATACTTGTCAGGATTTCTATTAAACCATTCACTTTTCCATGCGTCGGCCATCTTAAAATTGCCTAATGTGAGTTGTTGTCCACTCTTCCAGGATAGTTTGCGTGAGATAAGTCGCTGTGGTCTTGTATTTTTTATGTCATAGTGTATAACCAGGTTAGGGTTGTCTTGAACTTTTCCCCATGTTTTAAATAGAGCTTGTAAACGACGTATTTTTTGTGGAGCGATGTTACTCAGGGTAGGTAACCATTTTATATGGCAAATTTAAGACCGATGCCCATTTGCCGATTTGAGCAATAACATCTTTTTGAAAGCGTTGGCGATCTGAAACAGCACTATCAGACTATATACTATGAATATCTTTGATAAACATGACACATACGAGTGTTTCTAGATGAAACGTAGTTTCGATAGCTGCATACCTAGAGTAGAACGAGTATCACTATAAGTTTATTAAAAACACTTACAAAATATTAAAATCAATGTTATTTGGAGGAATAATTCCAACGAATAGAATATTGATAAGTCATATTACAAGACATGTTACATAAATTGAATAAGTAAAACGTATTTTTGGACATTCCCACTTTTAAGCTACACTGAAGTTGCAATCGTCAGCGTTTGATTAGCATGCAAATAAATATAGTGGCGATTTTGCCACTATTTTTGATAAATATAGTGGCGCAGTCGGAGTGGCGCGTCGCGTCGCGTCGCTGCGGAGTTGTTTACACTAAAATTAGGCCACGCGCTGTATGATGTATGAATGGTATGAATATGCAAGCGACCCTTTGTCTCCGAGAGGTATTTGCAACGAGAGGCCGCCAAAAACAATGAATCATTGTTCGTTTTTGACCATTATGTGGCAATTTTTTTCAAAACTGCTTTAGTCATTCTAATTAATGGACTACTGCACGGGACCTGTTCCAAAAATTGCGACGGGGAACAAATGATACAAGCTAACTTTTAAATAGAATAATAAAATCTATCTGACATGTCCTTTACTACGCGAGAAATGTATCCATAAAGCTACCTTTGTGTGTTAGCTGTGCGACAAAATGTCCCTAATGTAGAATTTGTAATCGAATACAGCCTCCGCACTTTAGGTGAAAGGAAAACTTTTTACTCCTTTTTAAGCAAATTACCGCTTCGGGGGAGAGTGAGATTTGGCATGGCTAAAGTTTATATGGAGAAGAAGTGCAGAAAGGTAAAATTGATCTATAATATGTGTTACAAATAAATTAAATTTAATAAATAATACGATGCCATTTAACGGAATGAGTTTCGAACTGTGAATTGTGTGTGATTTCAAATGTTCTTTTTCTATAGTCTTTCAATGTAGTAATGTAAAGTAAAAATATTTAATAAGGTCATATTATACCTCAAAAAATTTCAAATCTCATTTTTACACGAAAAAATTAAAACTGTCAATGAAGTGTATCAAAATATAAATACAAATACAAGTTATTATTGTGTTTTTTACAACTTTAACATAAAATTTTAAATTTCAAAAGTATTGCAGGGAATTAAGACAAACAAGACACGATTATGACGTATTTGTACACGCTCGCAGCTGACGTAATAAAACTAAATTTTAAAAAAATTATTCAATGATTATATGTTATAACCGGTCATTCTTTTATACTAATTTCAATACATTTAGAATTTTACCTTTATTGAACGAAAAGTCTTATTTCTAATCGAGGTTTTTGTCATGGCATAAAATAATGAATAAAACTCTAAATTTGACTGCCACTGTCGGACAGAAATTTCGCGCCTTATAATATGTGTTGCCAGGCAATAGAAATGCCATCGTTGATCATGTAGTGATTACTATTTACCACATGAAACAAGTTTAAACTTAATATTTTTTTAGAGTTTGTTGTTGTTGGAGTGACAGAAATAACTTCATATGAGTAAGTTCATATGAGTTTTGATCAGCGTTTATAATATATTTGAGAATAATGTAATATATTTATATTATAACAACAATAACAACAAAATTCTATCATTTAAAAGGAATCTTAAAATATGAACAATTACGAATGTTGTTGTTGTTGGAGTGACAGAAATAACTTCATATGAGTAAATTCATATGAGTTTTGATCAGCGTTTATAATATATTTGAGAATAATGTAATATATTTATATTATAACAACAATAACAACAAAATTCTATCATTTAAAAGGAATCTTAAAATATGAACAATTACGAATGTTATATTTTGCGTTTGTAGATTCAATAATTAATTATGGGATCATGAGTTATGGCAATACTTTTAAAACATTTTTAGAAAAAATAAAAAAAATCCAGATTAGAATAATAAAAATAATTGTTCCTAAAAAAATTAAATTAAAATACATGAGTGATAATCTCGGTTTATTTAAATATTGTAAGATTCTCCCGGCAAACGTGATGTTTATATCACTATCCTATATAGGATAGTGGTCTACTTCTTCGACTCTGACAAGTTCAAAACACTCGTTCAACATACATATAGTACACGGCAAATACAAAATGAAATGTTGTTTATACCTGCATTTAAAAATGTTTACGGTAAACGAGCGTTGCAATTCATTGTACCATTCTTTTTTAATAATTTGCCAAGATGTTTAATTAAAAGTAATATTAAATACAAAAAAATAAATATGAAGTTCAAAATATTTGCTATGAAATCGCACAAAAACACTCTCTTTAATTGTTTGTAGTAAATTTGTGTTAATTATTATTTTAAAATGTATTATTAGTATACTTACTTTTGGTTTGTAATATACTACTAAAATTTAAAAATGTACCTCAATGTATGTGAATATGTATATTGTAAAGGACGTGTAAAATACAGAAAATAATAATTTTTAAAAATAAAAAATAATTGGAAATATTTCACAATTAATAATTTATCTGTATTTTACACACCTGGTTTCCAGCAGATAAGCCTTGGGCTTAGCTGGTACATAAAATAAAATAATTGTAAATTTAATGAATAAACTAATACTAATATTATAAGCTGTTATACCTATCAAAGTAACACATAATATCTAATCCCTTGGCGCAAACAGACGAATAATTGTTTACTAGCTGTTCACCCCGGGTTTCCAAGCTAGGCCCTGCAAGCTTTAGGCCCTTCGAAGCATCCACAGGCCTAAATTTGGTTTTGGTCCGGCACTCGGTGGGACTGAAAATAGTTGAGTTGATCTATAAATTCTTTAAATATTTTTTTGGGTTACCTAAATATCTCCCTTACAATCTTCCATACCCTATTTAACCCTCTTAGTAGTAGATTTAAAAATAAGATTGTGTCCCTCCCTAGGGTTCAAGCTGTCTCCAAACCAAATTTCATCAAAATCGGTACAGAGGACAGGCTTTCGCATTTATAATGTTGTAGTATGGATATGGATTATCGGTACGAGACTGGCGAAGGATTTCTTCAATGCTTTAAAATACGCTAAATATATAGTAATAGTTAAAATAATATCGCTATACTATACGAGACGTCACTGCTTATTTTACCACGCAAGGTACAACACCAAAGAATAGCACACACATAGTCTTATGGCATCGGCGCGATGAGAGATGAAACAATGTAAATATTTTCATATGCAAATCTTTTTTTCTACGCGCTTTCGTTCAACTTTAAGCCTAACTTATAAGGGTTAAGTTCCGAGTGCCCCCGACTGTAAATGTTATAAGCAACTATTTATTCACAAGTGGATATTTTGTTATTTAACCACCATGATATTTCCCTTTCTTAATTTCCCGCATTCTAATTACTAGTTTAGTACTGTCGGGTAGATCTTGTCCTGTACTATAATATCCAGTACCAAACTTAAATATTAAAATTACCAATAAGTAATTCATATTTACCTTCTAAAGAAATAAATTAATAACATCAACATATTGACTGCCAGATGATAATCAAACAACTTTTTCTAACATTTAAACCTTGACATTGCGAACGAGTCAGCGAGCGCGCGGATTTTTTAATTTTGTTACCTTGACATTCATTTTGCCACGGAAAATTCACGTCACCGAAGAACGAGTAAAACAGTTATTTATTTATTATTCATTCACATTTGCATTTAATCTAGAATATTTTTTAATGTATACGCGTGAGATGAGTTATGTTAAAACTAAATATTTTTTTAAATATGTATGTATATAAAATAGCCATTAAATTAATATATATACAATAATCGGCAATGCTTCAATGAAAAAAACCAACTTCAACAAAGTTTCATGTTATTATTAATGTGATTTAAAATGCAATAAATAAAAAGCTAATCTGTGAGTCCTACTAAAAAAACATTATATATTATATTGTTAAAATTAGGGCATCGCACTATTAGAGGTAACATGAAAACCCTTCATAATAATTGTTTTCAATTTTTCTTCATTACTTTAAGTATAAGTTAACATAAACTTAACCTTAAAATTAATTAATAATATCAGTCAACCTGAAATATTATTTTCATAGTTTACCCACTTTATCTACTTTTTTTACTATTTTTACTTTTTTAATAACACTGTTATGTATTTTAATATACTTTAGCGAAACCCTACAATTGGAACATGGTTTTTATGTGTTTAATGCCTTACAATTGTAATATTCTATATTCTGTCGGATTGCCTAATAAACGAAAAATAAATTAAAATAAAATATTAAATCAGTGGTTAGCATATTAAATTCTGTTTCAGCTGAACTGGATATATTCTGCTTCTCAATTAATCATTCTCGTCGTTTACTCTTAGATAAATATTTAACCAAATCCTATTGTTATTTACATATATCGAGTATTAGCTGTCTGTTTCGACATCATTAAACATCATCATCATCATCATTATTTAGTGCCACTAAAGAAATAATTACTGTTAAACACATATATTATTAAAACAATACAATTTACAATAACGTTAGCCAATTAGGAGGCATTTTGTTGTTTTACTACAAAGAGTATGCGCATGCAACTATCTTTTTTTTCGAGGTGTGAGTGAACCTATCTAAAGGCTATAAAGATTTATACACACAAACTCCACTTCTGACTACACCTATATCATATACGCACTCTAAAGTGTGTAAAAAATCTTTATAACCTTTAGATAGGTTTGGTTATATAAATAGGTTATAAATATTCCTCATTGAAATAGTACAATTTTAAAAATAGTAAAATTTTAGTATATAGAATGCAACGCAACGGCTGGGTTTTATGAATGTATGAATGTCTTCTGTGTCCATTTAGTTACCTCTGTGTTAGTACTGAATGCTGTTTCAAGGGGCCTGGGGTCGTTCCAGAACCGCGGTGCATTAAGCATCGCATCTATACCTTTGGATTTATTTATTTAGATTTCAGAGTTATCATGGAGCTACCTATTACTTAATAATAAAAAGAGAAACCTCTAGAAAGCGTATACCTATTGAATCCCTTTTTCCTTTTGAATTTGTTGGTATTTTTATACGTTATATAACATATATAAATGGATATGAGTGGCTAGAAGAACTAATTGAATTATATCGGCAATTTCTGGTAATAACAAGCCCTTAGCTTACTATATACAAGCCCAAGCTATGTATACAGCTCGCTATACCGGCCGTACTAATTAATTTGTACGATTTGTAAAAAAGCAATATATTTTACACATGTGCGGATTACATTTTTATTATAAATAATAATAATAATATGTTTATATGTAATGTGTAAATGTAAAATAAATGTATATTACAATATATTATAATAGGATGCGCTGAAAATCGGCACCCTCCTATCTCAGAAAGGAGTGCAGCTGAGCATAGTATTTTTGATTGAAAAAAAATGGTTATCAAAACATATGTAAGTACGTACGATTTATTTTTGTATTATATTTTTCAATAAAGAAATATTTTCTTTCTCTCTTTATAAGAATTATCTGAATAAAATCATAGAAATCGAAGATTTCCTATGCGGTACCGTTACAACAACTTTCCGTAACAATTGACAGTGAATTAATTGATTGAAAAACTCTCACACGCAGCGGAATAACGGTTACGAGTCGAGTGGCGCGCAAGTAACTGCTACTCGTTTGTGGCCATAGTAGTTATGCAAGCGAATATTATAGTAGCCGTGACCGTGGTTCGCTCGCGAGCGCATGCGCAGCGGGAGTGGAACTCGCACAGCGAAGAATGCCGTCTATCAGCTCCGCCAACGAGTCGGGCAACTGGCAGCAGTAGCTCTTCCCGTGTGCACTTTAAACATTTTATATGAATACAAGGAAATGATCTAAAGATGCTGTCATTCATCGGTATCAGTCACTTCAGTCACTCTGATGAAAGTTGGCGTTCCGAAAAGAGCTTTGCTTGTCTTTATACAAGCATTCCCCTGTAGGCCCTTATTCGTATGAACTTTGGCTGAGCGTCTTTGGGTTGACGTTCTTAACCAGAGCTGAGTGCAAAAAGGCGGACGAGATTTGTTAGCATCTCATACCTGAATTGACTAGTAAGTTATGTTTCTGCATTAATAGCAGTGCGGCCGCGTCACACAGCGCGTCATGTTTGCAGGTCTCGTGTGCGGCATCTTGCATCCTCGTTTGAGCATCTTACTTGATAGACGTTTTCTGTGCTAATTCGGCGTAGCTGAGGTTAGGGCGCACTAAACGCATTCTTCTTTCCAAACTTGTGCATACATTTGTACTGAACAGTGAATATCGGCATAGCCTCATTATTTAGTAGGGCAGTTTTCAATTACTGGAAGGTAAATTTTCTTTCGTTTTAGCTATCAACTTTTTCTTATTCGGTTTATAAGTTGTTGATGTTGCAGGCGGTTTGACATCCCTGGCGAATTTTTCTTCTCAAAACATTCATACATACATATTTATGAGTCTGTTTTTAGAATAAACAATCGACAGGGATGTCAAATCGCCCGCAGAAACATCAATAGTTAGTTAGAAAAAGTCGATAGTTATGCTTAGAGATTTATAATCTCATAGGTTAATCTAGGATAATGTAATCTAGGATATATATTAAGCGAGAAAAAATAAAAATAAACATACAATTTTTCACTTCTATAATATCTAAATAGGGATAAATCATAAAACTTTGAACTTATAATCCTTACAACGGCTTGTCCTTTATATTATAAATATTTTTTTAAATTGAAAAATACTGTTAGTGTTTTTTTTTTGTTTCATAAGGCTGGGCTACAAAACATTTAATTTTATAATAGTTATAGGATACACACTATCTATGTTAATTGAGAGACTATGTTGGTATTGATGGAATTAGGGTACCCCCAAGAGCTTTTTGTTCCTTAACCCTTACACCATCTTTAGTAACGATTCGTTAATGATTGGCTTTTATTAACAAACACTTTGTCTTTAAATCGTTTTAAATCGTTTAAATTATTATTTTATTGTAGAAATTATATGGTTATTTGGGTATGTGCTTATAATATTAATATCAAACCATTTATATGGGTTATTTTAGTGCATATAGCATTGGCGTAGTTGATAGTATGTTTAAAATAATAGGTCAAAAATAAAGTGTGAGTATTAATCAAATTAAATATATCGATATTTAATACCCTCAAACACACAATCCCACCATCGAAACCCATGCGCTGAAAAATCTACGTGATGGCTCATTAATGGCCTGCTGGCTCTCATAGCAGGTACATTCGACATTTCCTACAAAGCCTCATTAGTGCATTGATACCGCACATCGGTTCAAGTAGTCAGGTCTCCATAAATAGGCAAGTGATTTCGGATTGGTGGGGTCGCATATTGGAAGAAACCGTTCCCACCCACCCAACGTTACGGGGAGCTATGGTAGCTGCAAAAATGTAAAGAATGTTGTTAAAGCTATAAAATAAATTAATTTTGAGATGTAAAATTATACTCTTAATTTCATGTATTTAAAAAAATAAGTATAAAATCATTAATATCATCATTTGGCGTTTTTTTAGCGTGGGAATTAAAAGAGTCTATTGTTATCACAGATATAAAATTGAGAACCATAATTAGGCATCGCTAATGAGTTGAATGGCCGTTGAACCCGTGAATGATTAATGGCGAGATGTCTAGAAAGCTTATTCCTCGATTGATTTAATTGTGGTAATAATAACATAAAGACTTCTATTTAACATTAATATTGCATGCATGAAATATTACGAATATGCACAATATTTTTTTGTCAAATATATTAAATATCGAGTAATAATATAATTGGTTGTAAGTAAATACGAGCATATAATTGTAACCTAGGCTAAAATTTTAAAAACAAAAAAAAAACAGGTAAACTTTACAAAATTAAAGAAATTTACATACGAACTAAAAACGGAGCCTTACTTATTGATATTGTCAATTATGCAGGGAAAACTTTTTGCGATCATACCTTTTTTAAGCGTGGTTAGGCAGAAATATCGCCCTGCTAATAATTGCGAATTTTAGTACGTTTGTGCTACGGCGGGGAAGTTTAAAGAAAACGGTGGTGGCAACCACGTTGGTAAACACCAGGAACGTAAAAGTTAAATAATTTTTGATTAAGATTACCGGAAAAGCCATTAAGTAAATTGAAAATATATTTATAGATGTATAACCAGTACAAATATTATAGCAAATAAAATTCAAGATTACCTTAAAAAAATAAATAGTCATCAGATATAAATTCTCAAACACAAATAAATACATTCAAAAACATAACGCTGTTGTTAATGTTGTTGAGTTACCGTAGAGAAAAATTACTTGACTTACCGTCTGTCTGTTGTTCACTGATACTCGGCTTCAGGACCGTGTAGTGTAGAAACCTGATAAATATTATAAAGTAAACAGCGCGTTATAATCCGTGGCCCACGTAAATATTATATTTTTATTTCAAATATGATTTGTCACTATTTTAAGAGGTAAACGACGCATATCAAACAATCATACATTAAGTACCCTTAATAGGTATCAAATGAAAATTTAAATGGTTTTTATTTTTAAATAAACTTAAATAGTTGCAATTAAACATCGATTGAAAATGTTAAGTGTTTGTTTATAAAGGTGCATATCATATTTAAAAGTGATCTGATTAGAGAAACATTTTATTTTTCTCGTTTTTAAATAAAAAAAAAACAAGGATACTAAAATTATATAAGATGCAGATGCTACAAAATATTTTTTAAATTTTTATTATCTATCGTAGGTCATTTCTGATATAGTAATATATTAAAGTTCATTGCAGTCAGACAACGATATCTATCTCACCATCTGGGTTCCTGTATGTACAATTACACAAATATTACAAGTAAAACAATATTTAATTAAAAAAATTGTGCTCAGTATAAATAAAATTGTTTTGCGGGATAAAAAAATAAATGAAGATCAGGATACCTTAACTACTCTACCAGTACACACGAGTCGTACATTTCGATAGCATATTAGTATTCAATGGCTACTTTCCGCGATGACCCGCAATAAGAGCAGAGCCCGTGTCGCGTTGCCGGCGCAGACGTTACGTGCAGATTGCGCAGTTTCCGCACAGATTAACTGCAAGATGTCGATTATGTAATTATTATGCGAGTCGGCTGGACCGTTAGAATAGTTGCGCGCGCAAGGCGGCGGCACTTAGCCGGTTCGCGCGCCGCCTGCTGCTGCCAGGAACTGCTATAATTTACAGTGCAGGAGATCTCATCCCGCGCCTGTCGCTACCGGAAGAACTCCCCCTGGCGAGAAGCTGTGAGCGAAATCTTCTATTCTGCACGCGATGCTGACCGAATGCTCAAATGGACCGTTCTTAGAGCACACGTCATGTTGTTCTATACGCGAAGGAAATCGTCTGACAGTAATTTTAGTTCCAAAGTATACTTAGCTTAAGTTCTGATCTAATTGTACTTCGAAGGAGAGGCATATTATAGAATGGGTTTTTTTTTATTTTTCAACACATAATGAACGCAATATTCTTGAATCGTAATATTACATGCCTCAGGGTATTTCTCGTATCGATTGAGATTTTATAGTAGTACACGAGTATTCGCAACCATACCTGTCATTTCTTATATTATGCATCTCACGACTGTTGAAGTTTAAATACATGTTTATAATGAAAATTTTCAATTGAAATTCTTTTCAAAGCAGTGCAAATAATCAAAAAACCGCAATTGCGATTTTTTATTCAATATCAAAAATATATTTGTTTTTATTTATATTAATTTCAGCGTTCTGTCATGGTATATGGGTACTTTTAACCGTTTTTGTGTTTTACATATTCTAAAAACATATTTTAACTAAGCCAAGTTTGCTTTTAAAAGTCAGGAGAGATGAAACATTTAAAATATCAATAGGCAATCGCAATTGGACTACGAAGATTCTAATCTTTCTTTATTTTGTAAATAAGTTTTGTCGGCAGGTATTACCTAATGTAGTAGAATTAGGTTCGTGTTCTTGTTCGCAACTTATATGTAAACAATGTTTCCCAATTTTTACATATTACCCATGTTTATTGATGCCTATGCAATTTTTTTAGCCTATGTAATTCGTACATAATTTGTTGCAAAGCTTTTGCAAAATAGACCTGACTAATTTTGAATTTCTTAAAATAGCCAGTACTAAATTAACATCTACGCTTAACCGTAATAAAATTTAGTAATAGTGTTGAAAAGATTTATTTATCCATGAAGATTTTTCAAATTATTGCGGACGTGATTCTGTCGTTCATTCAGATTCAGTCGTCATCATCTTTCGATGGATGGAGATCTTTCTTCTCGGTTTCTGTCTGTCGATGATTTTCTTCGCGCTGGACGTTATTTTCTTGATGATCATCACTATTTTTTAATTCGGCAATACTCGATTCAATACTGTTCTTCAAGTTGCTTATCTGATGAAAATAGAACCGACAGGCTCATCAGGACTTTCTCTGCTCTCTGAAGCTCTTCAGTAAGTTCTCTGTTCTTTGTGATCAGAGCTTTCATTCGATCTTGAATTTCCTTGCGAGGTCCAGCAGATTGACCGTTTGGACTTGTAGGATCCATTTTGATTTCGGTAAATTAAACTTTAGTTTTGTTTTAAGGCAGATTTATTTTTTTTATTATTTTCGACCGGTGTAATGTTATATGATATTTCAACAGTAATTTTAAATAGTTTTAATTTAAATAATTTTAAATAAATAAAAGAAAACCTTGATTAATTTTGTTAACTGTTTCAAATATGTCATGTGTGTCATGTTTGATAGCTGTTTCCTAGCAATACAGTCCATAACGATGTTAGTAACAAAAATCTAGTGACGGTGACAATTCAAATTAAAGAATATTGTATATTTCATTGAATAAACATACTATGTTAATGTGGAATAATTTACATCAAAAATGAAGTATTTGATATTTTGAAGTATAATTACATTATAATTATAATTTCGATATTTATTTATAAACTTTTTTTGTAGTAGATTCACTATAACATCATAGAATTTGCATATTATCTTGGATTCATATGCTACTTATATCAAATTCACTTTCGTACGTGTTAAAATAATGTTAAATAGTTTGAGTTTTTAGCAAATTAGTAATATTTAACGGTTTTTTTCCATATTAACCATGTTCGTAATTCGTAGCATTGTCATTTGATGCTGCTGGTGATTGCGGAAAACGCACAGCGAGTCGCGCGGCGTGTTCCGAAATATGACATTGGCCCTAGAATTATGGAATTTGAGGACATATTTTTGCTAATAAAGAAAATACATTGCAACTGAAGAATTTCCGATTTTAATTGAAAAGCAGTTATTTGAAATACAAACACACTATAAATATACAAAACCACTTTAATGACATCGTCTTAGTTACTTAATGATATAAAAATTGTTGACAATATTTAACCGTTGGCCCTCCTCAGACCAGAAAGTTTTATAATTTGACATTATTTTCAGACAATTTTTTTAAAAATTATATCGTTCAAGAGAAATATTATATTCTTTACAAAATACAATGAAATTGTTTAAAACTTCACACACTTTTTTACGGAAGTCTTCAATTAATACAATTAATGTTAGTGCATATAAAGACTATAATATTATTTTGCTTATAATTTGTATATTTATTAGTCTATTTTAAATATTTCGCTTTAATTTAATTTAAATTTCACTTGCTTACAGAACAAAAAATTTTGCTTACAGAAAATAAAGACGCTCAAGAATTAACGATACGTCATCATATATTAGAATCATTCATATGTCATCTAATTCTATACCATTCTGTGGCTCATCTATGTAACACCGGTAGATTGTTTAATACCTGGAAAAAACTAAGTTACTGGCGAGAATTGCTAGGTCTAAAGCACACCAAAGAACTAACAAAAGGATTCTTGTAAAGTAGACTCTCTGAGCTACTAAAATTAAGTTAAAACCAACTAAGAGTTCTAAGCATAACCGTAGTAAGTGACTGCAAACTTCACTGGATCAAAATGTCAACAAATGACAAGTGCAGATTATGTCATTAAATAACAGAAATTCGTAAAAAGATGTAATGCGTAAGAGATACTGGTTCTGGGCAAACTCAAAAAGATACCTAATATATTTTCATCCACAACATTTATAAAAGTTGGCTGCGCCTGTACTAAAATGCCTAGATGGGTGTTCTACAGGAACGCACAGCACCCAATATCCACTACTGAATATACCCTCGCATATATAATGTATTTATTATATTTTCATTCGTTCAATGGAAGTTTTATTATATGTCATTTTAAATGCAAAGCATATGTTTACGGTTATACTGGTTAATAAAAACCAAAAATCTTCGGGTCATTCCGCAATTTACATGATCAAATAAAGTAAATTACATGAATTATGGAAAGTTGCACGTACGCTTATAGGATCGTGTCGCAGGGAAGTCATGTTATATCCGATGACCGGTTAGTCGCTTGAACCTGTTTCGGTTAACAATCTGTATGTAATGCAGAACTGTCCGTTGCTCGTTCTGCAAGTGACCAACCACTACACCACCACACACGCACACACGCGCACGCATGGAAGCGGCGCTGAGCACGTGCTCCGTTTGGCCAAGAGCCTCCTGGCCGCATTCCAATACGCTTTAATCGTATGCTATTCGGGCGCCGCTCGCTGCTACTCAACTCGAAGGCTTTTTATCAACGTGCATATTTAAGTTCGAAAATTTATAATCTTATAAGTTTTTCAAAAGCAAGTGAAACTAAGTTTTCGACATTCCACGAACCTATGCACAGATCATCGTAATTGGGAAGAAAATCTACTTCATGGTTTCAACAAAAATGCCTATTTTTTTATTGATTTTATTTTATCACGATACCAGTAGTTCTACATAGGTACATTGAAGTTACAAATATCAATAAATATAATACTAATATAATACAAATACAAAATTATTTATATAAACAAGGTACCTATGTATAAATAGGTAAAATGATGTGTTTTATAATGAATGACGACCGTAAAAGTTAAAATCAGTTAAAATAATATGTTGTTTAATTATTTTATTTTCGTGTCTCGTTCGCATACCTACATAACATATTACGAAAATGTATGAACACTGATTGTGACTCTATTTCTTACAATGTCACTTCCTTCTTTGTTTAGTTGATAGTTTTTAACCTATAGACTTCGCGCAGTTTCAAAACTAGTCAACCGTTGTTCTTCATGTAGTTTCTGCAGTTAGATTAATATCGAGCATGCGTAGTACATACAATTCTAAGGGGCAATAATGCACCTTTCTCATAAAAGATTTAGTGAGCCAATAAAATGGCACCCACCGTTTCCAATTTGTTTTAAATATCTCCTAAAGACAATCTGGTTGTTATCACACAGACACGTACCCATTTCATACATCCAATAAACTAGGACAATTAGTACGCGTTTAATAGGATCCAAACCCGAAAAGGAAAGTCCCGTCCCGAAATTTATAAGCTTGACCTGGCCAGGCCTTGTTGCGTGAGCTGTGCGCCGTGCGGCAACTCTACGACGCCGACGTAACGATACGACTTCAAGTGTTGGAAGCTCGCCTGCTCGCCTGACAGTCGAGGCAAGGTTGTCGAGCCAATGCCAGCTTGCATAACGGCTCTGTGCTAGATCAGTTCCCACCAGGTCACACTTGGTCTGCCAACCATGCATTTTGCCTCTGCAGTTTCATGATTACTGCATAGCGATTGTACAGCCGGGTTCACACATTGGTATCCGTGCACGGTTAGGTTATTTTATAGGCAACCTTACACATTTTTAAATAAGATGGCACTAGGCCCTTCGGGTGGAATTATGGAGCCATTCGCCTACGGCATTTTGCTTGAAACCATATAAGCGCGCATAATATTTCGGTACCATACGTCGAAAACGTGTAATGAAATTATTAAAATCTCTTATTATTGAAAACCAGAAATCTTCAAATATTTTTTGTCTCTGGTGTACAAAAAAACATTATCATGTTCTTTGATGTCTTAGCGTGTTAATACTAGGTAGATTTTAGAAAATCCAGCATTATATTGAAGAATTATTTTTGGTCCGATAAGGCGATATCATTTAAAAATATTCAGTCCAAATTGTTCGAATTATTATTCGAGTATATAAATACATAATCGATCGAAAAAACAAATGCAAGCGAAAACTCTTATATATTTTTTACGGTTATTCTAGATTTACGATGAGTTATCACTCTTTATTCTTCAGGACTGTTGAATGGCAAGTTAAACAATATTGTGCGCACGTATTCTAGGCAGAGACCCGTTAAGCAAATAAATGTCTTATGAGGTCGACCTAAGCATGATTATTCAATTCACGATTCTAATTCTTGACTGGGCTACAGGCTAGACGCATATTACTTGTACAATCTACATATTTCGCGTCGCAAGATAATCATTAGAATTTCGCGTTAGCTCTATAGCTAAAGCGAAATTCTAATATAATTAATTTTGTAAATTACTTTGTATCCTACATTATTTACATTACATGTTTAGTCTATGTTAGCGTTAATTAGGTCTTTAGGATATTTCATTCCGCCATTATAGTATGAGGGAGAGAGACTCGCAGGGGTACTTTTTGCTTAGACCCTTCTGAGGAGGTCTTTGTGAGGATGACTTATTGAGATTTTTTCAGCACTAGGTATTGCTCAGAAGATATATAATAATGTCGCAAGTTACAACTGGCCGACGTAACAACACTAGATTTAGATTAGTTAAGTAGGGCCTAAAATAATCATATTTATATTTAAAATAATAATCATAAAAAAAACATTTAATATAAAAATAAAAAAGGAAATCAAAATTTATTAACCAACGTATATCATAGGCCAAGGAGTGACATTTCATTAACTATTAAAGATGAACTAATTTAAGATAAAAAGTGTGATAATTTGAATTGAAATGATTCGAACATACGGATTAGGTGTGAAATCTTCGGGTTTTCATGATCGGTAAATCCTTCTGGTATCGATCATTGCTTCGTATCAGATAATTTGGAATAGTAAATGGAACATCTTTGAATGCAAATATTTATTGCTTTCAGTACATTTTCTCAATTACTTGACGGAAGTATTCAAATATAAAAATACTATAATGAATCTGAAATATTTATGAAAGCTAGTAGATAATGAATAAAAAAAATACGAGTGCCTTATTTACTTAGTTCAAGTGTCGTAAAAATCAGCAGCATAAATTCAGTGTTCACAATTTGGCTATTATTACATACTAAAAATTATTCTATTGAAATAATATAATATGAGTTGGGTCTATGTTCATACTAGATAAATAAAAATATCGGAGGTCCTTAAGTTACTTGTCGGTAGATAATATTGAACTCCGCAAATTGTTTTCAGAGTTCCGTCTAAATATTGACATTTGTGAACGGCGGAAATATGGGAGCATTTGTCTCTTATTTTTACCCGTTTCTGAAATCATAACGAAATGGGACCATTTATTTTTGTATTTTTGTACAATAGTATTTTTCATAATGTAAGCTGCATTTCATATAATAAATATACATACATTCAATAGTGAAAAAGTGATTTTACACGCAGATAAACCCTAACTTAGCTGGCTGGCTGGCTGGCTGGCTTAGCTGGAACTAAAAGAAAGTTAAAAGAACAGAAATATGTATATAAAAATAAATAGTAATTTATCTTAATACAAAGTCTTCTTAGTATACTTCTTAGTATCTTAGTATTTAGTCTAAGGAAGCGGCCTGTCGTTAAAATTAGAATTAACTATAGTTTTCGGAGATGTATTCTCCTCAGCATAGATAGGGGAGAGACTATCGGAATAAAAAAATGACAAATATACGCAATTCCAGCACGTTTCAGTCGCATTTCAATGAGTTCTTTCTAATGATGTCACGCCATGTGTCGTTAATCGCGGAGACGATTGGCTTGCTATACCCGGCGTTTCGAAACCGAAACCCGATTGATACTCTTTTTTTACGAAACTAAGCCAAGGACCGAACGCCTTACCTATCGAATTAGAATTTCGTGATTTGAATATCAGTTAGGAAGACGTAATTCGATTGTGGGCATGTGGCAATATTGGAAGTATTTAGATGTTCAGTGTTTTATATTTCAGTTACCAATATAAACATGACCGTAAAACGCCAAGAAATGCCCTTTGAATCTTAAATCCGAGAGCTAAAATATTTAACTATATTTTTTGTATGATAAGGCGAAATGGTCGATTTTAGTTACCTGAGATACGGGTTCATATTGCACGCACGACATTTATCAATACTCTTCAAAATAATCTCTTCAGCATACAGTTATAGCTACTTTTTTAACCAATTATAAATTCAAAATATTTTATTGTTTAACTGTGGGTAAAATAGGTTTTACAGGTATTACGAGTAAGTACTCCACAATTTGCTCAGAGAGCTTACAATAAGAGTTTTTATATTTATTTGTCTTATAGTCTTACAAGACAAGTGTTGTAGTCTACTATTGACTATTCAGGAGCTGAATTGCGAAACGACGAAATTTGAGTGGTGAAGGTCCTAAATATTACTTATTACTACGGCGAATATCTGAGCGTTCTTTACGATCATGATGAAAAACATAACTGTAAGACAGTATACTATACAGTGCCAAATCTGCTACTTTTCAAAAAATAAAAAAACTATATAAGTTTAAGTTTACAAGAAAAATTGAGTTAATTCATATTCATAAAGTCCAAAGAGGTCTTTAATTAAAAATAGTCCATAAATATATTAAATACATATATTAAATAAATATTATATAAATATATTTGTACAGGCTGTATTCAAATTCACTGATGTTCTTTTAGGGGGGTTGATCTATATCAACAATCAAATATTAATCAGCAAAAAATATCGGAAAAATGTATTCCAAATACGAGAAAAACGATTTTAAAATTTAATAAAAATCGTTTAATATTTGAGAATGTGGTTGAATGCATGATGCGCGGTAAGTCAGCGACCCCCCGAGCGCGCGGCTCGCGAAGTACTTCGACCTCCTACTTCCTAATCATAACCTCGTTCCCGAATGTATTTTTCCATTTTATTAAGTTTGGAGGAAACTCTCATTGGCTTTATGTTTTGATTGTTTTATATCGCAATTTTATTTTTATAGCAGCTGTTGTTTCCAGAAATAAATAAATAAGTTTTTATTATAATATAATTATTTTATTTTTTCTTGTTACCGGTTTAGTTGTCGATATAGATTAACCCTCTCAAAGGACATCAGTAAATTCAAATACACCTGTAAATACCTTAGAAGTAATACCTGTAAAAGTTCTAGATTAAAAGGGTAAGAAGGAATACTTGTTGCTCGCGCTAAATTGAGTGTGTGAAATTTGAAGTTAATCAGTGCACGCGTTTGTATTTAATCGTGGTCGAATAAAATAGGAAAATGGCGGTCCAAATAATAACACATTTGCCCTACAATCATTATTAATATAAAAAAGTAAAAAGTATTTATTTTTGCCTAATATAAACAATTACGTTCGAATTATTAACTGAATGTTTATCTATCAGCGCAAACGGCAAATCTACGGTAAATGTGAACGCAGTACGAAAAGGCCGATAAATTACACGCGTGGCGCGCTCGGTGCTTGCGATGTGAGGTTACCTCCGTTTCCGGGGCCCGCATTTTCCGGTCGTTAACTTCGCGCCAAAACGTCCGCCATTTTGTGCTCGTTATCAGAAGCGAAAACAAAGGATTTGCGATCGTCCTTCGCCATGACGCTTTCCGCCATTGTTTTAACGTTCATGTGTAATTTGACTGTGTTCGTTTCTTAAGTACTAAAATACAGCATTCTTCTAGATACCACCATCAACAAATAATGACTACCTACTATGTTTGCAGTGAATTTAACGTGTACTTTGTGTGGATATAAAATTAAAAACGTTTATAGTTCAACGGAAAGTTCACGATCACATATTTAAACATCTACAAGTGATTCCTAAACTGCACTATGTATTGCTTTGATTTGATTTTGACTTTAAAAAAGGGGAGGAGGTTCTCAATTTGATGTGAATGTTTTTTAAAATTATGTATGCCGTAGTGGCTCAAGCCATTTTAAATATTTTTTATGCATATGATATGTTTTTTTTCAGGAGTGAACCCATATCAGTTTAGTAAAGTTACGCCTAGTGTAAGTAGATCAATTATTGTAGATATATTATACAATAATATCATAAAATATTTTCATATCAATGTCATGTAATGTGCTTACTTTTTAGGTTATATGTTTTGTTATATATATATTTTTATTAAATATATAAATTATATATTTTAAGAAGAATGGTCGATTAAAATGTACAACTCAATTCACTGGTAAAGTAGATATGTTGTTAAATAGTTTTACATTTTTTATGCTTAGTCATTGTAAAATTTGAGGAGGTGAGCTTTGATTTTTTTTTAAATTTTAGAAAACGTTATGTAGGAAATAAAAAAACAAACAAAATTTAACTAACTCGGTTTAATTCATAGAAAATATGCCAAAAATAATCAACAGGAAAAATACCTACCTACAGAAGTTGAATGGATAATAATAATCATTATTTTGTTTAGATATGATTTACGTATCTACGTACCTACAGCAGGAGTCACTTGCTGCAAATTTAACTTCGATTTCAACATTTTTTTTATTGTTTATTAATAATGAGAAATTTATTGTATTAAATTTTAGGTGTTTGGTTTAGATTTATATTAAAGATGGAATTACTTTTTTTTAGGTTACTTGTAAATATATTTTTTTAATATAGCTCGTAACGATTTTTTTCGATTATAGGTAACTTACACCAGAAGTAAATTAATTAAACTAACTACATCAATCAACTTCAAGCATTCCGGTATCGTTTTCAAAAAAACTTAATGGAACATGAAAGTAATTTAACATGAAAGTAATTTCATCGAAAAATTTAATTTTTATTTATTTTACCTATCTTAGACTAATAATGTTTTTTTTTATCAGAAATCACTTAAGTCGTTTCGAAGTAATAAGTGAACAGTTAAATTACTGAAATGAGTGAATGTGTCAACGAGTGTAATTGAAAAGATCAGACACAAATCGAATTGAGAACCGCCTCCTTTCTTCGAAGTCTTTTCGAAGTTTTTTCGGTCAAAAATGGTTCACGTAGTACGGAAGTGTACACATGTGAGTAAATAAGTAATGCATCATTTATAGGTACCTTCACCATGTCTAAGAATAAAAAAAAAACGTATCGTAAAATTCTAATCTCACTAGTCTATTTATATTGTTCTGAATGAAGGGAAACAAGCAATACCTACTTGCATACAAAAGGTTTCATTTACCTGTCTTTGAAATCCACCGTTTGATAAAAGGGACTACATGTAATTAGGATTGGTTTTTTTAAACTGTTAGACCCATAGCATTTGTACATACATGTTGCAGTTTCCTAGTATTTACAATTAAATTATCTAGTGTAGTAGTAGTTGAAAATAGTCAGGCAACGACTAAAGGAGCGTAATGTTTATAAGAAGGTACTCGTAAACATGGAAGAGTTAAGTAATTTTTGGCTTCTTTTAATAAATTAACCTTAAACGAGTACGAAATTAGTATATACAGTAAAAAATATGTCCAACGTTATAAACTAGTTTGAAAAACTGAAACAATAGTATGTATTATTACTGTCACGCTCAGTCCGTGGCTCTCAACCAAAATGAGATTTTTCGTATGAACTCTTAGTCGATTAAGTTTAATTAATGTATGCATTTTGCAACTCACCAAAATCGATAACAAAATACCATTAAAGATGTTGGTTAGTATTGATTTCCGACATGAAAATACGGGCGCCCTTAGCCATTAGCGTTAATCGCGAACTGAGCGATAATTTGCATTTACGATTTCATTTTCTTTGAGGGAACAAAAGCAAACCTTAGCGTACGAATACAACATGGTGGCACTTTTAATTTTAAATGCTAATATCGTAAGTGGAGCATTTTGAATTACCTATTGCATTGGCCCTTATTGCAGATAAGTAGACTATTTGTACCTATGTACGACTTCTATTTACATATTTCATAATTTGTGTCATACTAAAGGGCTGGCATTTATGTCTCGATTTCAATCGAGCATCTAGCATATTTATTCCTAATACAAGTTCTGACTGAAAGTTCTATTGCGTAACTGAATAAGATCTAAGAAATAAGAAAATGGGAAGAAGCTGTGTGATCAGACACATTTAAACTATAATTTCAAACGAAATTTACCTTTTGATTGTAATCGGGTTATTCATTATCAGCTTTTTCCATCTCTAGTTTTTTCTACATTGCTGTTTGCCCACATGGAACTTACGATGGTGCCCAAGCAACCAACATCACATTATAAACTTGAATTTTTTTAGAACATCAAATTTTCGCATTGTTTTTAAGGACAACTATAACCTAGCAAATACAGCGTTTACGGTCATTTTGGACATACGTAATTTGCCTTGTGATAGAAGAGATTGAAATAAGGTCGAACTCATCACAAAAGGCATTTTCTGAATGAGGTTATTACTATTGCATCGACTTTACACGATTTAAGAAATACAAACATCCTTTATTTTCTCCTTGAATATTATGATAATATAGTTGATTACTATTATCAATAGTTCATTAAAAAAGGATAATTATTATTGGATTTGTTATGATTGTTAATATACTAGGTTTTAATCTTTAATTTCTGATAATCATACAAGGTAAAATAATAATACCTTACTCGGCGTGTGCAATGGAATTGGCATGCTCACTGCTCAGGGTTCTGAGCATGACAAGGCATATGTCCAAAGAAATGTATAATAAATTTCGTGCTTTATACATATGAATAAAGCCGTAAACTTTTAAGTCATCATTGGTTCTTTCAACACAGACAAATGTTATTATAATAAACGGTGAAATAAATACGAAAAAATAAATAATATGACAAGCTTTATTGATCCTCGTTGAATTCATCGTGTGAAAGCGCTTCTGCGTTGGCAGAATCGTGATGCTGGGAGCCTGTCGTGGTATTCGTCTCTCTGTAGCCCGCCCCCGCCCCCCCCCCCCATTTTAACACTGAACTTGCCTCTCGAGCTTTGTTCGTAAGTGAGGCCGCAGCAGCTTATCGAAATGCCATTAAGGTGAGAACCAGCCACGAACCATTCCCGCACGCCTAATAGTAACAATAAAAAAAAAATACATTCACGTACAGAATAAAAGAAGATGCTATTAATATTTTCTTCTTTCCTCTGCATAAACAATGTAATACATAAAACAATAATAACATAATTTAAAAAAAATATTTAGGATGTGAGCATAGTAATTTTATAAGAGTAAACAGATGAATGTTATTACAGTCAATCGAACGGAGAACCATCACGAAAAACTCAAAGTGAATCTCTGGTATGTCAGCTGTAGGTGGCCTTAAGGGCCTGAGTAATTAAGTTCTTTTAATGACAAGAAATAAGTGACATCCTTAGCGTAATTATAATATCCTACAAAATGTACATTTGGTGAAGTAAGCAATCAAAAAAGTTTACGAATATCAGTCGTAATACATAAATTACTGAGCGGATAAGGATCTCAAAGACCTTTTTTTTAAGAAATTAAGAATTTTGTGAGATCTCCGAAGATACGTTAACGGAATAAAATAGTTGTTTTTAAATTGCTGTTTTCATGTAATTTGAGAGAAGTGTGTCAGTGAAAGTGTTTTTAAAACTCACCCATTATTTGGAGCTTACTTATTCAACTTCTTGAGTGGCGACATCCATTAAAAACCTCCCGAGCCTGACCCGTATAAACAGAGTCATACCAGGTTGGGTTTTACGATGGCGTATTCACAAATCACTAATAACTATGTCCAAACTAATAAAGAAACTTGGAAATTAAGTGAAAAAATACAGGTACCGTTTTCGTTCAAAATACACCAACTAGTCTGTAATGGTTAGTTTTTCTTGTTATTAATAATGATTGGTAAAACTCATATTTTAATGAAGCGAAACTTTGTTAACAAATAAGTATTAGTTTCATTTAGCAATTAAATTTACGAATATTGACAAAAATACTCATTAAAAGAATTGTAATAGTCGATTTATTCCTTTTACAACATATAATTAGGATCACATTAACATAACTAATCTGTAATCGATTTACTGTGTGAATGAAATAATTTAAGATAATTTTGGCAATATTTTTACCTAGGAGGTACCTTAATATGTGTCTTTTATAGATAATCATTAATCAGGTTAATACGAAAAAGTTGATAATAATTAGAGGGTTTTGATTCGAACGCGTGACCGTGGGGATTGAATCATTATAACGTTCCACAAAGTTATAAATGGTAATTTATATATCAATAATATGTTTCCTTTGTTGGTAATTAAATTAATTAAATGTGTGCATTAATAAAAAGGTACGCTCTGTCGAAAAAAAAAAGTTTTTTTACAAAATAAATAAGCTTTTTAATTTTTTTTCAAATGTTTTAAGCATATCTTATTTATGATAATTTTTAAATGAACGAACTGATTACCAATATTTTTTAAGTAATTTTTTTAAATATAATTAATTGGGAGACCATTTATTTCACACTGATTTACATAAGAGGTAAGAAACAGCTTATACAGGACCAATCCCACAAACTTTAGGGGGTGTTTAAGTTCCCTATTAAGAGTAAGAAATTATATAACAAAATGCGAAAATTTTTCATCACCAAATTTATTATTTTTGTAATAAAATTGGTATAAATCGATCTTATCAATCGATAAATCAATATTATCTGTCGACCAAAAGCATCCCTCTTACAACCCCAGAGAAGGGGTAAGGAGTTACCCCTTCTTCTTAGACCGACCTCTGTTCGACCAGTGGCATCTGACAGCAATGATTTAGCTCCGCCCTAATAGGACATTTCGAACAACGCGGCAGGTCATTAACCTTGATCTTGACTGACCGCGGCCAAGTGACCCAGTAACGTAGTTATCCGAGGGAGGAGCCATTGAAAAATAGCTGCTTTACATGATTTAGAATAGAAACTTTAACGTTGTATTTCTTTGAAAGTATTATGAATTTTGATATAGTTTCTTAACAAATAACACTAGGAATCGTAGGACCTATTACTGTTTTTTTTATTGGGATTGACCTTGGGACACCTGTATATGCGAGGTAATTTTTTAATTGGTATACAAAATTTACTGAGATTGAATTTATTGAAATTTCCATAGAAAAGAAACAATTAACCAGAATTAACTTACAATACAATACACAAAATATATATTATGTACGAAGTAAGGTTGAACACCTTCACAGCACCCCATTCTAGTAATGGCGCGATGTAAACGGGGTGCAGCGTTTCGTTACACGTCCAATCGCTCGAATCCAAGGTATTTAAGTTTTGTAGTTTGTATAATAATAGATATTCCCTTATGATTTTGGAGTACCAATATAATACCTTCATATTATATACATAATAAATTAATCATATGGACTTTTACTGGTGCAATATATCTTAAATAAAAAGTATGATTTTTAAATTATAGCTCGTACGTATCAACATAGGCTATTTGTATACTTGTGTATTTGTTAGATGGATAGGTAAAGGTCTCTGCTGTAATTTACGGACTTTATGCGCAATTTGTAATATTGCTTATAAGGGGACCGCTCATCAAAGACCAATTTGGCTGTATGCCGCGAAACGTGCTGTCCAGGCCTGGTTGCTGTGGTCCTCGCGAATCGCGACAGCCGCTATCCAGGTGGTTCAGTGACCCACACAATGCGCGACCGAGGGAATTGGTTTTATCTGGGTTTTGTCTGCCGCCGGTTGCATCGATGCCTTCTCTGACTTCGCCATGGAAAGATGAAAGGATAGATACTATACAGCATTTAAATACAAGGAAACAGAGAGTGAAAAATATTTATTTAAAAAAATACATGAAAATATTACAAACAATATTTATTTAATATAACATAATATGTAATATAACATATTTAAATTCATAACTATTTTCATAGATTTAAATTATTGTTAAATTGATACACCTTAACAGTTATATACTACACGACGTTTTTTTTAAAAAAAAAAGCATAGCAAATTACCGATATTTAAAGGAAAAAGTATTATTAACATTACAATAGCTTCTGATGATAAATTAGGACTTCGTAGCCGACGTTTCGGGTCAAACATACGAGATTGGTGTTCGCCACAATTGACGGTGTATGGGCAGCAATCGGTTGTTTGTCTCAGGCAATATATAAAATAATATAAAAAGTAATGATTAAATTATAATATTATGGAACTAAAATTAGCCTTAAAGTAGTGGTATGAATGCCTGCTTTTGGTCTAATGATCCCAGGTTCGAACCTTATTAGGTTTGAACATTTTTGACCGCTGAGAAACAAGATTACTAAAACATTAATTCAATTGCAGACCTACGGAATGTTGTGTAGTTGTAATGAATGGCACCATGAAGACAATAACAAGATATTCATAACTGTGCTTTATAGCGCCTACCCAACAATATAAATCTAATGTTTAAGACTACTTAGCGATCGGTCTCGGGTTCGAAACCGCACATTCGCACATCCACATAGTCATACCATACCATTTATGATGCTTCGTCACACTTTTGACTCTAGCCTAAAAAAAATAATTTAGCTAAGTAAGGAGCAAAATAATTGAATACGACATAACAATACTTAAAAAAATATTTATAAAATGTAAGCAGATCAGTGCTCTTTTATAGTATTTTACCAGCAACTACTAACCTATAAAATATAAAAAAATGATACATTGAAAATTAAATTGTAATCATGAAATCGCATAATTATAGAGAGGCATAAGCTGGAGACTTATCAGTCGCTATCTCCGGCACTCGTTGCGAGGCTCGGATCCAAAACTGATGGCATTGATTCGATGGCATCGACGCGGACGCCATGGACGCCATGCCGTGGACGACTGGACTGCGCTGGACGCGAACTGGTTTCGTTTGTCTTGTTCTGATGAACGATCTCTGCGGCCGCCACCCATTTATTTCCCGTCAGGCCACGATCGATCCATATCGCGAACACTCATTAAATTACAACCAATAAGACTGTATTAAGAAAGAAGGTTTTCTTCCTTGGCTATTTTAAATAACTCTGTAATTGCCAGTGCACTACGAATAAGGTATTATGGAAACTCTGATTAAATCAAATATTCAAACATGAGGCACTCGCATTCGATTTATCATTGCATCTCTATTTTTTATATTTGGGAAGAAGGTACCCACTTCGCCAGTGGTATTATACGTAGGATTTTTGATTAAACATGATACTTATAGATATTGTGACTTTTCAAAAATGCTGTCGAGACGAGTATGACGGCTATATATACTTTTCAGGCTATATAAATATTCGTGAATTGGTGTTGGTACATTTTTTTAGGCGTATCAAACAAAATATTTTATTTTTATGTAATTGCATATATTTTGTATATGTTGAGTGTAATTTAGGTTCAGATTAGCTTAAATTTACGAATGTTCTTTTTCAAACCAGTTTTTATAATGGGTCTAAAACTAGAAAATTATTATTAGGTTTCGGCATAATAGTTATATTCATAAGTTATTGTTTCATAGGGGCTTGAAAGGTGCCAATCTCGCAGTAACTAGAGCCATAGCAGTAACAATATAAGAGATTGGTTATAGCATTTTGATTCGGAACCTGTTTTTACTGGTATGATTAAAGAAGTATAAATGTTATGAAATGTAAAACCTGTGGCAAAATACGAATTCTGCGAATGAAAGTGTAAACGGTAAGTATGTCTCAATAATATGTGTAGATAAAAATAAATACCCCTCTATGAAGAGTAATGTTGGTTTTTCATAAATGATTATAGTATCTAATTATTGGATAAGAAAATAATGGATAATCATACTAAATAAAAAAAAACTGAACACTTTTGGACTTTTCTGTCGACGTGGAACAGTGAGTACGAGAGGATTGGGTCGGCCATCTTGACGAGTATAAAACGGTGGCTTCTTAGATAATGGCGAAAGACAAATCGACAATTCGTTCCGCGCGACGCCGCCGTTGCGCTAATCGATTGGCTACGATAATAAACAAGTCGACATTGCTCTGTACTTACTGTTCACTTCTAAGTCGGCGAATCCAGCTTTCTGTCTAATTAAAATTCACCTGGTTGTGTTTGTTAACTGATATGGGCGTCTTAACCTCGTTGCTAACTTAAATCACTCTAAAGAAGTGTATACACCGCTATTTAAGCGGTTTTAGTAAAACTGATCAAGCATTTTATTGCAAATTCCACCTGGAGATGAAAAAGCTAGGCATTGAGAATGAAAATTACAATCAAGTTTGCATTAGGAAATGAATGAAATTCGTGATACTCATATAGAAATCTCATAACTAAATACCATTAGTTAGAGTTGCTATAACTTGGAATTATGTTCAAACTGTGATAAAAGGAGGTGATTTTTTTTTGTATTTTAATTTTAGAAATTGGGAAACTAAGAGTAATAACTACAGAAGAGTATAAAGGAGAGGTGAGGTAGGTTAGGTTAGGTTTTAGTAACTAAAAATCTCAAAATCAACATATGTATTTATTTAAATTTGAAAAATTGTATTTTTTTTTATGTTATATAAATGGATACTGACTAAGTCCATCTTCATCCATAGCTTCATTTTACGCCTTCTTTTGGCTCCTTATGATTCTGGGTACCATTCGTGCTTTTCAGGGGTGTAGTCGATTATTAAAATCCGGACGTAATTACGAGTCCGGACATGGTTACCAAATCCGGACAATCCGGACTAAATCCGGACGTATGGCACGGCTATACTATTAGTCCACTTTCTTTAAAAATATATTCGTGTTTTTTCAACAGTCCGGTGGCTTAGTGATACGAACTCCTGCTTCTGATTTAGAGGTCTGCACCCTAGTGAGTTATACCCGACCGGTTTTCTAATGGTCTCGCATATAATAAAGACAACGAGGCCAACGGAACTGAGCTAGCCCCAACTAGGCGGTGGCGTGCCTTGAATTTGTACAGTAGCCAAGCCCTATTGCGGGGTGGTGTAGGCAAATATATTAAACTTGGGGTTTTTCTGTTAAAAATCTAGGCAAAACTGGCTTTTCGGTTTCTATGAAGGTACCACCACTGCAACCAGGCTACAAAAGTTATACATTATCTCTTCATGGTCTGTATAGCACACGGCTAAGATAAATATACCACCGAAAAAGTGGATGACAATCCAATCAAGCTTATGGTTGTATTTATCTAAGGTAATATTAAACAATTGACGCACAACATTTAAATTGAAGAAGCATTGATTATATTATTTTCTAATAATAATAATAATAAATACAATAGGAATTAAACTATTAAAAAAAATATATCTATCGTTTAATATCTTTATACCCTTATACTTTAATCATCTCTTTTATTTGGTGGTAATCACTTTTTCGGCTTCTATAATAGTTATATTTAATACTGCTTTAAATTATGTTTTTGAAGGAAACTGATTGGATATATTTGTTAAGAAATTTGAAGGAAATTTTAAAATTCACCTGTATTATTTTGTATCCCGTTACTCTGACATTTATGTTTAATTATCACTTTTAAAGGTGAATGAGTTGAAATAAGATATACACGTCTGTAAAAACACATGTTACCATAAAATGCCATTCTCCACGGGATTAAATATACCTACAATAAACTTCAAGTGGATCCATGGTAATTTTTTTCGTAACCTTAAATTTTCAAGGCTAAACCATCTCTCTAAATAATTAGAGTTTTGAGGTCCTACCGGGATCTTTCTCGGGCAAAAGACAGTTCCGCTGTTTTCCGCTGTTTCCGCTACGTGGACAGTTCGCTGGCTGTGTTTGCCGAGCTGCTTATTTTTAGCTGAAGACATTTAGCGAAGCGGCGGAGGCAGTCAGTCGTGCATTAAGGCCAACGTACTCTAGCAGGTCTGGGTCGCGAAACCAGCGGGATGTAAGCACAGCCTGCGTATTAACAAAGACTACGCTTACATAGAGCGTAGTTTTTACATCAAATAATCTATAACGGATTAGCAAATTTAAATGTTGTCAATTTTTTGGGTAAATACAATATTGACAACGAGCAACTTCCAGTAATAATGCTTATCCTCTCCTTTAAAAGCTATTTACAAATGAAGGCAATTCGTAAGAACGGCTTCCTTCAAAAATATCAAATAAACGATAGATTTTGTTGAAAACACCTCAATATCACTTTATCTACTTTCATATTAGTTGTGATTTTGTGATTTGAATTCAAAATGGCGAACGCTTATATGTAACTGCGTTCCTTATAATTAATTATGTTGTCATTGCAAAAGGTATAACTCTTATAATCTTATTTCTTCAACCTAGCTAGTCTTTGTATTATTACAATGATTATTATTACTACAGGGGTTTGATTAATTATCGTGTAATAACATTATGACAAAATGTATGAAAAAGATTTACCGAAATTGATACTTGTCTAATCTGATCTATCGATACAAAAGTGAAATTATTTGTGATTTTTAATACCAACCTAAAAAGGTTTTTATAGTTGAGCATTAGTAGCTATAAAAAACCTATTTAGGTAAATCTCTTTCTGACAAATATTTGCAATTCCTTTAAGTGTGTCTGAAACTTTGAAGAATCGAATACAATACGAAGTAAAAAACCCGCCATCTTTTACACAATGCTAATTTAAAACCAACTTAGTGAACCAATCCAGAGATTTTTGAGCATGCACCGTCGACTTGCGTCACAGCGAGAAGCCGTTGTCAGAATAATCTCTTAATCGAGTAAATTGCCGCCTATCCCCGCCATGTCTCGATTCCTCAAGTCCTATCACTAATTCAAGGCGTTGAATTGTCCTTATATTTTCGGAGGCCAATAGTTCTAAAATATTCTCTCTGTACCATTTTGTAAAATGTTACCAACCCCAAATTTTAGTTTTCTACTACTTTTCCTTCTGAGCAAAAGACACAGCATCTACGTTTCTTCGAAATCCATCTTGAAACTGGTTAAAACTAGTTTCCTTACAGCGACTGCATTTGCAGTCGTTTTTTTGTACTCTTGTCTATAAATTTATTTCAGTCGGAAAAGCTATCGAACTGTTACATTAAATATCTATTACTTTGACGTTTGGTTCCTTCCGCAACCGAAATTTTTTTGTTGTATTTTTTTGTGTGATTATTTGATTTCGCTTTAATATGTTTGCCCCAAAATGTTTGCTTATTAAACTGGGGTCAACTTCCATTTACTACCGGAATAGGACTAATATAAGAAAATCTAAGCCATATAAGATTAACTTTCTTTAGAATCTACTTGAATCAAATTTGCCGTTTTATTCAATAGTTTGTGTTATAAATGTGTGTTTCCTCCTGTCTAAAAATTAGCTTTTGCCGATGCAGCTTTAAAAATCTTAAAATTACACTCTTCGACGCATTTTCAGTTGTTCGAGGAGTGTGTGGTAAATCTCAAGATAATAAATAACCAGTTAACACCACGATGTTTCAGGAATCGTATTATTGGCTGAGTAGACCTATATTTTAAAATGAAGCGCGCAAGTTGGCGCTAGTGCGAGTGGGACGGAAGCGTCTTGAACTAAGAAAAAGTAGGAGCGACGGCGCGCGTCGTGCGTGGCTAGTACTAGTATAGGAGCTGGCGGTGCTAGCAGACCAGCCGAGCCGAGCCGATCCACCTCCGCGATCGAGTTCGTTTGATTCGCTTTGATGACTCGTGGATCCGAGCGTTCCCCTGACGGTACCACGAACTGCTGTACTCCTCGCTTCGATAATGACAATAATAAAGTCATTATTTGCTGACAAAAGGAAGTCCGTCTATCATCCTCGTCCCCTGCGTTGTTTCTTATTGCCGTTTGGCCGGCAATAGCAATTGGACATTTAAACAACACTATAAACAATATTTTTCATTTTCCTCTCGAATAATTCCAACCAGTGACCTAATTATCATATTATCAGAGGGCGAAATAAAAGATCAAATAAGCAAATGGTTGAGCATCGCAGAACATTATTATAGCTTGGCTTGATCGGTATTACTATGCATATTATTATGCATTAAACTTATGGAGATTTATTTTTAATATATTTAATAATAATTAAATTATTTTAATAATATATATATATATATTTGATGATTGTTTTTTAATAGCGGCAAATCGCCTGAAAAGATCATTACCATTTTTTTTATTTTTTTCATCAACTTCATACATAAATCACTCATAAAATCATCTCATTTCACCACCATCCTTCATCGTAATCACAAATCCATTATTTTTATATTTTTTGTTAAAATATCATCCTTTCCTTATTTCATCTAATTAGATGGTTACATAATATTTGACAATATTTTACACTAAAGAGGACAGGTGAGAGTTAAAAATGCATTTTTATAAAACTCAGCGCTGGGTTTAAACCGACATCCTGAGCTCTCAAGTACAGGACCTCTTTAGAACCTTTATAAATATTATGCTATCCAGCACTTTATCAAAAAATTAAAAAGTTATTCAAAATTTTTCAATATTGTCAAAGATTGTGTCATTTATCTTTTCAGGCGATTTGCCGCTATTAAAAAACAATCATCAAATATAAGGCAAATAACTTTACAATTCAATTATACAATTATATAAATAATACGCACACATGTGCTTTAATAAAACACACATTGTTTATTTAAAAACAATCATCAAATATATATATATATATATTATAATATCTGTAGAAAAATAAAAAATTAAGCCTGGTAAGGAAAGGCTCATTGTATAATAATAGATTATTGTAAGTACTTTATGGTGGCTAATTAAATAAATAAACGTTTAAAATTAGTTATGAGTATCATATTTTTCTTATTATTTCACAATTATGAAGGGTTGAAAGATTTTATATCATCATTATCAAGTTTTGACAGGAAAAATAAAATCACTCCTTTCTGATAGCGTTCATACAAGCAGGTTCATTAAAAAAAGATGTAGTGAAGACCATCAAGAGCTAGATATTTATGGCCTCAAGGTCCTAAGGATATTGTTGTCTAATTGTGGTACCGTGGTACACGGAGTCACATTTTATAACCATCGGGGTGGTATCACTGAAATATACTCGTATACAATGTTAGCACTTTATGAGATCAAAATATCTGTATAGCACCAGTAATAATCATAAGGGTAGTAACAAATTAAAATTGTATGTAATTACTTGAGGTTTAAATGTTGCCAGACAGACGAATATTATGATGAGTTTAAGTATATATTCAGTTTTATTCACATTTTTTATGTGAAAACGTCTTTGAAATCAACGCTGGATGTGGGAGGCAATCGCGCCCGAATGAGTAATAGCTTCTGTCGAAGTAATTTCAAACTTTAATAAAATGGCTAAAAATAGTCTAACAGCCATTTTCCCCAAACTTCACTTAGAGCTAAGAGTCCCTTAAATTGAGATAAGCATCCCTAAGGTCATAAGAATAACCTAAGCTTAAGAGTTCCTTTGTTAGGGAAGACCTAAGGTGGGATTGGTGAAATGGCCATTAGTCTTGTTTTAAAGAGGAAGAATAAGAATTTGTGTCACTGCTGCTCCAGCTTCATGATATTCGAAGTGGCAAATAAGAACGGACCCAACTACGTAGATGAAGTCCGAATATGCTGATAACTTCCTGTCCCGCCTATAGTATATAGGTACTTATTTTTTTAAAAAATTCGGTTCATCATGTAATGTGATTGTAGCTTTAGTTGTAAGTAAACTTAGTTTTAAGTAAGCTTAAACTTACATTGAAGAAAAATAAACAAATTTTATTATATCTTTATTAATACCTTTAAATAATATTCGCAACTTTCAGCGAAATGCTATATTTAAAGTACTGTCACAGAATAAAGAAGACAGCGAAACAGCGAATTGATTTAGCTTGGTTTGAATTAATTTAATGAAATGAATAAAGAGTAACTATTCGTTTCGTTTCTTCGTTCAACTAAAACAGCAATTTGTAATGTGCCTCTAATTTCATAATCACAATGTAGATAAGCCTAAAATCATTTTGAATTAATAGCTTTGTTAGATCCGGCGCCACTGCACCTTTCGTCGTAACAAAGTAGCCAATTAAAGAAACCTCAAATACATCTGCTTCTAAAACGTGTCATAATTTGTATTTCATTCATGAGCCTCGATCTTACTCATATTGACATTATATTATCTCATAAAGAAGACAGCATGTCTTTTAATTCTTTACGTACGTTTATGGCAAACGTTTAGATTAAATAAGTTATGTTTTAATATTTCGGAATTTACATATATAAATAGTTCACACTTTAAGTACACTTTATCCTACCCAAATAGAAGTTAAAGTATGAATACCCTGTTTTATTTAGAACAACTGTCATTTATAATAACAGAAATAATTATAACTTCCGTCGAAACGTTTCAAACTGGTAGGATGAAACGACAACCAGGCTAACTAAAATTTAAAATGAATTAAATTAATTTCTTTTATGCAAAAAAAATAAATTAAGTTGATTATATAATATTAGTGTAAATATATTTGTGTTTCGGTCATGTTTTTTTTTACGAGTAAAATATTCACGAGCTACTTAATATATATAAAGGCCTAATCAATACCCACATTTTTCAAAAATATTTAAAAAAAGTATATAATATATTTTTAATATCGTTTTGTGTTTTTAATGCCAAAATCATCAATTCTAATGAACTTGACCAACGTGTTTTGGTATGGTTTTAATTAAAAAAACAACATGCAATGACGTAGTCATATTAAAATATATCGGGCCCTACTCAACTAAGTTAAGTTTTTTCGTGGTAAAAGAAGAGATGAACCTTTGAAAAAATTCAATTTTCAAAGAACTGCTTCCAAATTCGCCAGGTAGGTAAATTCTCATATGGAAAATTATCTGCAATCTTTCTCACGTGGCCTGATGAATTAATTATTATTATTATGGACTCATCCATTCTTATTTACTTAGAAATTCTATCATCCAATTTCGAATCTTCCTTACAATTTATATTCTTTTATCAAACCCGGGACCTCTGGATCAGAAGGCTTGCTGTTCCGATTAATGGCCCACATGCTGGTTGTGGTTTGAACATCTACATTTTCGATATAAATTTTACTTGAATCGAACACGAAGCGAATAGAGCATCATCTCCATTAGCGGAAACTGCTGATTACATTTAATGATAACCTACAGATGCCCACGGATGTTACCTTCTGAGCAAATGTTGAAAAGAACCGTAAGCCTTTTATTCGATTTTAATCAGCGAGCGCAACTATGGAAATAGGACATTTTAGATGAAGCTATGATGATAGGAACTAGAATGCTTTCGATGACTGAAACTTGGCGGTTTTTATTAATATGCCAGCGGCAGCGTTTGAGGTTGGATTTTGATAAAATATAAATAAAAGTAGTTTTTTTAAATGGCAAACTATTATATCTAGTTCTAAACGCTTAGGTTCTTAGGCTGTGCACACATATCCTATCTGAGTTTCATGAGCGCAATTAAGCATTAAAACCTACAATAAAATGTCAGTCGCGTTCGAACTACCGCCGCGGGTAGGCGCATACGAGAAATCGACCGCATCAATTCGCGACGGTACTTTCCTAACTAATTTTAAAAAAAGACTAATAGTGTTAGAAAATGATCGGGAACTGCTTTAAGTGTCATATCTAAGTTACCTTCCAAAGAAGACGATTACCTTAAGTGTCACAGTGGCTGTGGAGTGACATACCACTTTGATAGATAAACAACTCTAAAAAAACAAAGAGCTACCTGGATCTGTAAAAACTGTATCGAGGGAACTTCTAGTCGCAAGACTCGGGTGCTAACATCCCCGCCCTGGACCACTTAGAGGAGAGAGATCTGGAGAAACTATCGGTGTAGGACCTCATGGTTCTCTTCAATCGAAAGTTTAATATTGTGTTTGAACTGCAGCGGGAGGTACGAGAACTTGCCAATAATCTTATAGAGTGTAAACGCGGCCTACAGGAGTTCAAGGAGTCTACTGCGGATGCGGAGGTGCGGGAGCAAAACAGGGACGAAGCCATCAGCCAGTTGAACCTACGCGTTGAACAACTGCAACGGCAACGTATATCAAACGAAGTGGAGATCTTTGGCGTGGACGTCGGACGCGGGAAGAGGAGCGACCTGGAGGTGGTTGAAACCATCGCTGCCAAGCTGGAAGTAGACATGACGGGATCCTGAGATCGTGTCTATCGAATGCAATCACGAAACAAGAACAAAAGTGATACGTTTGTGCTGAAGTTTAATTACTGTTCTCTTTTTGTTTTTCATATTCGATTTTTGTTATGCCAAAATCTACCTTTTGCAAAAATTCATGTATAAATAATATTAATTAATGTAATGTAATGTAATTATGTTTAAAATATTATTAGTTAAGAAACTTAACAAAAGGACCTGTCGACAGTCTCTGACTAATGGGTCCTTGCTCATTTTATTGTAATAAAAACAATGATGAAATAAACGCCGTTGTTGACGGCATTGAACTGAACTGAACTGAACTGAAACAAAAACCTCATGGCAAAGCACAGGGTATTTCCGAAGTGCTCTGCTGTGTGATCGAGCAATTGTGGTAATGGTAATTATTTAGGTATTTAATTTTTAGGCATTTTTTTTATTTAAAAACATCTTATACCAAATCAAGTATAGTTGATACATTTATTTCATTTAAATGTTTGATTAACAAAAGAAGAAGAAAATGATTATAACTTCGATCAAATCTTCCTATTTCTAAGCATTGACAATGTTTTACGATTTTATGAAATAATTGAGGCATTTTTACGTATACATACTTTATATATATAACACTCTTAATTAAAATTAGATAATGTGTGTAAATAAAATATCACAGGGCAGTTGGCGATATGTCATATTCGATCCCTTAGATGACGTAAACGTAACAAGTGTAGAAATTATAGTTAATTTACTTATGAAATGCTAATCTGGTTTCTGATATTTTTCACTTTTAAACTTGTACAAATAGCATCTTTTTTATATTAGACCAGCCGTTCAATCCCGGGCTTTGCTATGGGTTAAGAGCTAAACCCTGCAGGCGGCTTTGTCAACGCCTTCGGCTCACGGTGGTCCTAAAACGGCGTTGAAATCTATTAACGTCCAACAGACAGATATCTAAGATCCATTTATATACTCGTATATTAAAGATTTTGACAATATCATGCCTGTCTTGAATAGATATTCATCAACTGCTATGGTTGATGTATATTTCTCATTGACCATAGACAAAACTAAAACTTCTCCTGTACCACATTTTAATGTCTTATATTTTTCTATTTTCAGCAGGCGAGGAAGATTAGACCCCCGGCACCCAAAAATTGTAAGTACCGATTGGTTATGCCCTTTGTATTGGTTTAATGCACTGAATTTATTTGCTGGCCTTTTGAATGTGACGGCATCAAAGGCTTTGATGCGCCTAAACGACTTGATATATTCAGACGACGACGCCGACGATACTTCCAGCTCGCATACATATGAATAAAATGAAGAAAACAATAAAAATATATGCCCTTCCTCTAGACACACTCTTTATACAAAGAAATGCTTTTCTGTTGAGAGAATTCTTTTAGTTAAACATTTGCACATTGGTGAAAAACTTCTTTTACTTCTTCTAAAACTTCTTCTTTTACTAAGCGGTTGTATACGCGAGAGAATCGATGTCCTTGGCGGTAAAGAGTTGTCATCATGAATATGTTTTTGTTATTAAAATAATTATTTAATTTAATCTTGGTTTATTAATTTTGCTAACACGCGTGGTGACCATTATAGATTGATCGCGACCATCCTTTTGTTCCAAAATTTATACCTATATCGTACGTCAAAAGAGATTCTGTTCTATAGAGTAATGTTAAAAAGTTTTATTAGAAATCTTTTGTGATACTTTTAAATTGGTTTTATAATTTATTGTTATTACAAAGTACTACTCAATACCAACCGTGGCCATCTATATAAGTTGATGAAATTATTTTGGGCAAAAAAGGTATAGACGGTGAGTAAGAGAGCGATACAAAAAGCTATAAAAAAAATGGTAGGACTCCGTATAGGTAGGTACTATGATGGTAGCAACATTAATATATATATATATATGACATATACGAGTACATTTTGATGAAGCTAGCAAAGTTTATGCTGTTGGCAAGTAAGAAAAGCGATGTCTGACGGCCGCCTGGCTGCTGGAGGGGGCTGGGCGGGGGGGGGGGCTTAGAAGCGAGGAGAGAGACGGAGAGAGGTGGAGTCGGGCGACTCTCTCACGGTGAAGGTTGCGATTACACGATCCACGAGTTGCGCAATGCCGAGCCGCTCGCTTCGGCCCGAGACGAGAATGCCGCCTGGCGTCCCGATTCACGGCACGGCACGGGCGACAGCTTTCAATTATTGCTATGGTTACTTCATAAACCAGTAAAATGGGCCGATCGGGTCGTCGTGATCGAATGATCGAATGATCGAACAGACCCGGTGCTTTGCGATCTTTGCTCCAATAAGGACCATTATGTTTCGATCGGACTAGATCGTCCGTCTAATCAACAATGTCAACTATTGACATAGTTATGAAATGAAAATTATATCATCAAACTAGAAACGGAGCGTTGATAGCTTACAGATAATCATCTCTAAAACCACGCCTTAAATCAATTTGTACTCCGGTATTTACATTTAAATTGTAATACTATCAAGTAAAATAAATATGGTGTTACAATCATTTACTAAAAGTTCTATTTTATGAATATTTGTGACCTTCTACCAGATGAGATAAATAAATGTTAATGAAATTAAATCTACCCATCGATAAACCCTAATCGCCTCTCCCTCCTTGAAATTGTAAAATTCATCCTTCAGGTCATCCATCTATCCCTAATTCTGCCAGAATAAGATGAAAGAAAAATTGGTCGAATCAACGCTGCGTATTAAAACAAAAAATACCTACCAATGTTGAAACTAAGTTATGTTGACTTATGATAACGACGATTGACGACACGCCTTACAAATAGCGTATCTACTTATTTTAATGTTTGAATTGACCCATTTCCCTCGCGACTTGACAGACATGACCGGCAATTGATTACTTATACTTCGCCAACGCGACATACATGGTTCGACGTGTTAATTTTGTCATTGGATCATCGCGACGCTACAGCCTTCTCATACGAATGCGCGTGCGCGTGTGTGTGTGTGTTTCGCGCCTGCGCATTGCAATAACGGTAAGGAGTCCCGCGCCGGCCGGTGGCATCGACCGCGCTTGGCCGCCATCGCGCGGCAGCCATGATGGATCGGCGCGGCGCTTTGGATGGAATGGCCGGCGAAATGGTGTCGCTGGGGCCCGCGCGGGGGCACCACCGGCACCACCAGCACCACCGGCACCACCAGCACCACCGGCACCACCAGCACCACCGGCGCTTACTTGTGTTTTCTAAATAGGCACGGACGATCTATAGGCCGTGACAATGGCCATGGAAAAATACAATTAAAGTAGGCACTAACGGCTGTGTTACACCATAAACAATAAAAGCTTCTTGGATTACCGAAGCTTGTAAGCACGTAGATATTTTTCAAACTAAAATTAAACGCAGTATGAATAGTATATCTTCATTTAATGTTTTATAAGCTAAAAAAAAAAAATGAAAAAGAGTACTGGACTTGGTTGAAATCGCAGGATGTAGGTTTGAAACAAGAGCAAACTAATTAGTATAATAATCCCTCTCACTACATGTATGCATGTACTAAATTTAAATAGAAAAAATATAACATTTTAACTGTGATATATCTTAAAATATTCGAAAAAAGATCCAAGTGCATTTATGGACAAGGTGATTATAATTAATCATTTCGATAATTCAATTCGTTTATTAATGAGTATATTGACACATGGTCTGACAAAATATAGTAGGTAGGTACCTACTGTTTTTGCTGAGAATTAAGCTGACATTAATATAATATTATACCAGTTCTCTTACACAATGACTAGCGAATACTATTCTTATGTTTCCTGCCTTTCTAACTATACTATTTTTGTACTAAGGTAGTGTGATGTGTTTAGGTTTAGGTATTAGGTTTAGGTTTAGGTATTACACATAATCGTAATTGTTATTGAAATTATATTATGATTCAGAACTTGAAACAGACGGTAGTCTAGTTAGGTATGGCTAATTGTATAATAATTATTGTAGGCACTTTATAATAAATTAATAAATAAAATTGATGCGCGTAAATGCGCTGGAGATTAGCAGAAAATCCTTGGAACAACAACCCGTCCATCTTCTGTTCTGCAGAAACTCTTCAGTTTAACCGTCTTTTTCGATATAGGGTAGGTGTAGGTTCCAAATGAATGAAATTAAAAAATGATATAAACATGTGTAAGAATTCTTGGCAAAAAAATAAAATATGACCATAATATTTTGAAGGGAAGCCAAGTCCACACACTTGTAATGGTCCGTGGTGTATAATATCTCCGAAATGCAAATCCTTAACTAGTCGTCTTGGACCCATTCTGACTCTCAAACGAGCCGCAGGATAGGCGCTGAGTTTCTGCTGCTAAGTTTTCGCCGTAGTGAGTCCGTGCGCCCCAAAAATGGTACTTATTTTTGCGGTGAGTGCTGGACGGCAGAGCACATGTTCCGCAGTCTATTCCTCTGTGGTGCAGCCTCTGCAGGCGGGGCTAACAAAATATATTCGTGTAGAAATTGCAGTGCTTCTGCTTCGCACCGAAATCCCTGATGATTCATCGTCGATTTCACCGAAGCTGGATTTCGAGGTCACATTTCTCGTTCTCTCGGAAATTAAACAAACCAACGTTGTACTACTGGAAACAAAGGGGATGTTAAGGCGCCCCGGGACGCATTTGTCCTTGAGATTTGAAAGAGTAGGCTTTAATCGAACATTGACGTGTAGAAAAGAGACGGATATACTCACCGACCGCGAATTCGTTACATTTGGAATCGATGAAACATGTTTTTTGTATTTAAATAATTATTATTATTTGAAAAAAGTGTTTTTTTATGTAATGGCCTAGATTATTATATTGTCTATCTTTAGAAAGAAAAATTAGGTTCGCGTCACTTACACAACTTAAAAGAAAATCGTTGCAAGAAAAAAACAACACTTTCTTATTTATTTATTTTCATTACTATAATAAGGTGTATTTCGTTTTTTTTTTAAGCAAAGGACTAAATTAATATATTTAGAATATTGTGGTAGTTTTAGTTTTAGCCATTTGTTGAGAATAACTTCAACAAAATGCACCAAAACACGTTTTAGGGACTGGTGGCGCCTTAACGGAATATTTCATCTAATTGCCATTACTTTGGTGATTGGTTATCATTTTCTTTAATAGAGTAACTATATTTGAATGTAGACTGGTTGCGAATTGGCGATGAGCAATTACATAGATCTAGGGAATTTAAATAATTATAAAAGCTCTCGATAATCTAGTCTTGTTTTGGCTGTGTATATTTTATATCCGCAATTAAAATTACGTAATATTACCAATATATTTCATTCAAAAAGTAAAACTGATATTATTACGTTTCCATTTAAATTTTTTAATGTGTTTTTACCCGTTAAATTATTATGTACAACTCATGAAACTTGAAACATGGTGGCTACTTCATTATTATGTTTTGTTATAACCCGAGCCTAGTTTAACCCGTCTTATTTATTTGTTTTTATATTTTAAATGGTTTTATTTTATTTTATTTCAGGAAACAACAGCTTACATAGTAAAATTGCAATAAACAAAAAAAACAATTAAAACACAAAGCCAATAACAGTTTCCTTCAAACTTAAAAAAGTAGAAGACACATTCGGGAGCGAGGCCGGGACCAGGAAGTGGGCTTTTGATCATGATTTATCAAACTAAGTCAACGGTTAATCGCTCTTAATTTAAAAGTTAATATCAAAGTTAGGGGTAGGTTAAACGTTTCTTTCGTTGTGGGCTAATCTAAAGTTGACGGGGCTGCTCACATGTAAAACTGTCTATTTAAGTTTTCAATGTTACTAAATAATATTAAACAACTGATAAAAGAAATATTTCAATGTATAAAAAATAAATATATATAATGTATATAAAATGATAGGTCGTATAAAAAACGATATGATCAAAAAATGGAGAAGAGAGAAGGAAGGGGGGGCAACTAAACCGTGAAACTGTGCAACTTTATAAGTATATTTTACTAATAGTCATGTCAAGTGCAAATTTGCTAGTGACGTTGTTCGGTTAGATAATGTTAGAAACTAGTTCATTAAAAGTAAATTTCCGTTAGTTTTACTTTTGAAAGGTTAGCGGCGATCGCGTAATAACGATAACCTGCTATATTTGGAAATATAGCGGCATGTTTAAATGCTGCTACGTATCAAATATTGGATCATCAATTAGGTCTATTGTGTGTGTGGGCAAAAAAAAAAACCATCTGCATATAGAACTGTCAAAAGTCCTGATCCTTCACACGAAAGTGTTCTGTAAATTTAATTCAATTAGCTCACCCGCGCATCACCTAATTTCAACCACGTATCATTTTATACACTAGAGATATTTTAACTTGCTTCCGGGATAATTACGTAACTTAAAGTTTAGCAGACATTCGTATGTTATTTTTATTAACTAGGCTCATAAAACTAAAGTTATTCTCCAAAGTGACAAAGCGATATGGATAGTTTTATACTGCATAATATTCGCAAAATTGAGAAACACGTCTGCCACATTTTCCATTTTTTGCATTTACATTTCTGTTCAACTTTTGCATTTTATTTATACATATAAATAAAATATTTATTATTAGTAATTTTACGAACATATATTTTTTTTAAATCAGTTTCTTTATTAATACTTGTTTTATTATATCGCTTCGGGACAAGTCAAACGCTTATGTTTGCTTAGCGCTAACTGAACTCAATTAATAATAAATATACTTCTCTCTAGAGCCCCCTCAGCGGTCAGGAAAACAATGAGCATTTGGGCACTGGGTAGGTACGTGACGGAAATGAACTTTACTGCACTATAACTTAAAACATTTCGGGGTAGGATGTCTGTCGTTTGACCGGAAACGATGACTGCCACCATTGTATTTTGGCGGCAAGAGGATGCCGGAAATCGAACCTGAATATGTGACGATATAAAACATTAATTCACGTCACGCACACACTCCTTATGAAAATATGCTAAACAGTTAAAATTGCCAAAAAGTATTTGGTAGAAAGGTTAGAATTTTCTGTTATCGATTTGACTTTAGATTATGCGTCCAAAGGCTTTAAGAAGTGATTTAATATTCGTTTTTGAGTAACGGCTGAAATGTGAAAAAGAACATTATTTAATATATCATTACAAACTTTTTAAATTAATTGATAAAATACAAAACAATATATCTTTTACACGATATACGTACGATCTTTACGTTAATTATATAAATTGGTTTTTTCAGGTAGGAATGATTTTTTGGTATATTTGGTTAGACTGATTGGCTAGTCTTATTACTAAGTTGTTTTTTTTTCTAATTTTGATATAGGTATCTATAATAATAATATGTATATATTTTTAAACTTCTTTACTTGTATGTATAACTATACAAAACGGTTGACAAAACACCCTTTTTAGCATAATTAATATTTACGGTCTTCCTTAGCCAAGATATTGTTTAGTTAGTTTTAATGTCAATAAAATGTCCAAATCGTGTGCATTTCGTTATTAGACTTAAGCGTCACTATTCGCTGATGAACTCTATGAAAAACAATGATTGGCGCGAAGTCACATTTGCAGGAACGGGATTCTTTCATGTCATTGTTGTAGTTGCTAATTGTATAATAAATGTATGTGCAGAGTAATCCATTTTTTACATTGATTTTGACTTTGATATACGGCGACATCCTATGTGTACGAGATCATTTGAATGCATAGAAATTATTTGTATAACTAGTTAAATATAAAATTAAGAAAGCTGGAAGATAAAAAAAAAACTAAAAGGGACACGTATGTATTATTACGGCCTTATATGTTTTGTACATACACATAATTTCTTTCCCTGTTAAACTGCATTTGAGATCATATTATTGCAAAATAATATTTTTTGGAGTAGATTGTAAAATATGTATTCTAATAAGGAATAATTTCATTTACTGAATTTATTTAATACTATTTTCTCTCAAATTGATCCTTCCTAACTCGGTCAAAGTTTACTAACGCTGTCTTAAAATACTATACCAATGCACAAAACTACGGACAAACCACGGATTTAGTTTTTTATTAAATCAGATCTTTTTTGTCTTTATATTTAACTAATCAAATCTTAAATGGTGAATTTAATGTTATTTTTTTATTTTTGTTTAAGTTTAAAATTGTTTATTTTACTTAAATTCGTTTAATACATTTTATTATTATTCTTTTTTACCTCTACCTTATTAGTCCCCTGGTGAAAAACAGGTAAAAAGTGTTGTGCATTAAAATATATAACGACCTCTGAGTGGTATAAATAAAGTTTTTTTTTAATTTATCATTAGTAGATGCCTTGTTTGTGATTTTCTTTCTTCGGCTTAATATTATCATATTCATCTCGTGCGGTTAAAGAGTTTGAGTTTTACCACCTGTACAATAAAGTGTTGAATGTTCAGTTTTGTTATTAAATAAAAATAACAAAGTATGGGTTAAAACGCTGAGGAATTTTCATGTTTGCTAATTTCTGTGTGGGAAAGGCGTTGCCTCTTTTAGCATCCACTCGGATGCCTTTATTTGAACCCATTAACGCGCTTCTTAATAACAAAAATAAATGGTGTAACGTCAATATACTAAAACGATTTCCTTTAATAAACAAAATTTTCGAAAACCTTCTCAATGTTATTTTTTCAATATAAAAATATATGTGATGAATGTTGAATGAAAAATGATGAATGTGGATTTATTTCATTATAAAAATATAATAGGTATGTCATTTGAAGAGCATTATTATATTAGTGCCATGCTTAGTAAGTAAAGTAAGATATTTTTCAGAAGTTACGTGAAAATTTTCAAGTTCTTTTCAATTTCGTTTGTGTGTATGAACATGAACAATTAAATGATGAACAATTAAAATTGATGAACAATTGATGAACAACATTATAAAATAAGAAACAACAAAACACATAAGCGAGTGTCAACATTTCTTCCATATGGGTGTAATAATTTAACCATTTAATAATTTACGTACGTTTGTTTTTTGGATTTGTATGGATATTTTAATAAATAAATAATAAATGAACAAATGAGTCATCTACAATTGTTTTTGTGCTTGTTTTAATACTAGAAACGTATATTGTATACGCTACTTATTATATATTATTTTTTAAAGCGATACTTACAAAAAAAAAACAGTAATAAATAGGTACTTAAAAAACTTTCAGGATCCAAATAAAAAAAAATCTGTTTCATTTTTGCTCTCTTCGCTTTTATTTTGTTTTTTCATTTTACACTATCAAATGTTAAAATATTCTTATACGAGTACGTATATAATTATGACGAATATTTAGGATTTCACAGTTGCATCTATGTTTTTTAGGTATTTATCCATATTAAGCGAGAGTTACCCAAGAAGAAACAACTTTTCGTCTTTGTATTTTTGCATGAAAATATATGTAATATTGACCTGATGCATGTAGATAAAAATAAAAGTTGATCATTCCAAATCTCTCTAAATGGTTTACATAAAGAATATATTTTATTTTTAAATATTCATCGGATAAGAGGAACTCCATTCTCGTATATCTAACCAGATGAACCAAAATCTCCAAATCCAGAGCTAAATCGAAAACTTAAATAAGATTAGAACCCAAAAATGCCAAAACGGATATCAGAAAATTAGCCAGGACGAGGTGCAATTTGCTCCCCGCTCGTGATTGGTCGAGAATCATTCCATTCACGTCCTCGCTCGTTTTTTGCCTCGCGTTTCAGCGGCTAGAATGGTTTTGATATTAGGGCTGCTTTCGAATCCTTCTAACATTCGTGCCTACAAAACCATAGATGCTGTATGTATTTTTTCCTTGCATGATTTCGCCATCCCATACGACGTCTCCTCGTCCCAGGCGTTCGACAGCCTGAAGGCTGTATCGTTTGCAGGGCTTTTCGGCATTTATCGTCCGCCGTCGTGACACTGCCTCACGAATTTGGGCATTTGAACGAGGCACCGCGTCACGCTCGCTGGTCACGTACTGACCGGCAGGGCTTCGCACGAAATGCCATTTGCAAATGGCTGCCGACGACAGAGATGGGCCTTTTCAAGATCATTTGCCACTAGCGAGATAATAATTGTGACTATTATTGTTGCTGGTTATTCGCAACACTGTAAGAAACAGATTTTTTGTGTTATTTTTCATATTAAGGGCCGGTTTTATAAACGTTCGTTAAAGTCAAGTTAACGAACCGATCTATCTAATTTACGAATGAGTGTTTTATAAATACATTATGCAAATTTAGAAAATTAAAAAAAAAAACAGCTGAAAAGATTTTCTTGAACCACTCTCGATCAAGTCACCTTTCAAACAAAAATATATATATATATATATATTAAAATCGGTTCATTCGTTTGGGTGCCACGATGCCACAGACCACAGATTGACACGTTAAACTTATAACACCCCTCTGTTTGCGTAACGATTCGATAACCTCTAAAATTTTGACAGTTGTGTAAACCCGCAAGGGTTTAGTGAACAAACAAATAGAACATGTATATTTTGTTTATAAATAAAGAATATTAAAAAAAAGCCCCGTCGATCCGCACGCCAAATGCAATTTTAACCTAAAAAATCTAATTAGTTTTCTGTGTTTTTTCAAGCGACATTGCACGACGATTTCTTTTTACCCCATAAACCCAACATAACTATGTTGTTTTTATCCTACTTGTTATATTTATTAAGTTATTTAATGTAGGTTTTTTTAGTGCGTGTTTTAGATATCTTCAAGCAATCGGTAATATAGTATTGGTAATCGCTGAACATTCTCGACCGTCTCGATTGGATTTTATTATCGAAACCGCTGCTACAAGAAATTCGAAGAATATTATTCCTAAACTCGAAACTAATCAACAAAAATCAAATCACACAACATCGCAAAGTAACAACTGAGCGAAGTGACGATTGAGAGGAGTTGTGCCCTGTTGAGCCTCTCAATGGAGAGACATTATTGTGTTAAAATTTATTTGTAGACACTAACGAGTCGTTTAGGCAATTTTACCAACCGCTGGCCGCCAGTAACATGCAATCGTAACATGTTATTCTCTAAATTAAATTTAAATAAAAAATGGTTAGAATAAGCAATAATTGAGTTAGTAGAGTTTTTGACATTGTAGCCACTTAATAACTTTAGAAATTATGCTTTAAATTGTTTTATAACTAATTCAACATAATATGTACCTATACGGGGGCCCTTTCTTACCAATAAACTGACTTGTGGTTTATCAAGAACTTATATCATAATTTAATGTATTATTTTGTTTAAATAAAATATAAAAAAAAATAGTTTACTAACGGATGGATACAATACTCAAATGCTAAGGGGTATATCAAATTTTTGTTTGTTTTAATGGACATTTAACAAACGGCTCTAATTTATAAAAAACCCGAGTCAACTAAAAGCCGTCAAACAGAATCGTGAAAATTTATTTAATAAACCCAAAATCCCTTAATAGTTTTTTGTGTACCTAGAGCAATTTACCCCTATTTGTACATTTTAAATCCTAAACAAAAATGGTAAAAGAATTGAAATTTAAAAACACAGTAGATAGTTGCTTTATGTATTAGGTGCATAGTTATACCACTAATAGGGCCTTTGAATTATAAGCAAAAATTGTACTGCCATATAACGTGATTTACCTTTATCAAATCGTCATATTAACAAAAAAAATTGCTGTCAAGTGTATCATTTTTACGGCATATACTTGAAATAATTGTATAATAATTGTATTGTAGATAAGGATCTAGAATTAATATCAGTTTATTTTGATAACATTATTTATTATGTTAAATAATAGTTTACTTGACGAAAAGTCCTTCTTCGTCAAGTTTAAAAAAATTCGAGAGGAGGAATAATAAGTTCTTTTAATATCTTCCTTCACGTACGTTAAGAATAGAATAGTCTCAAATCTTAATTGTATTCTATCTTTTTGCTTAAATCCCTTTCTGGGCATCGAAGAAGCCCTTAATACCACCAGCGGAGCCTAGCTACCAAGTCTGTAAAAGCTATACATGGAATAGATGTCATTGAATCCCATAAAACATGTTACATAGTTACAATCATTATGTTCAATAGAATTTCGAAATAATTCAGGCTCACGCGCGGCAGGATCGCCAATTATAGTGGCCCAAGTTTTGGCTGCGACGAATGGCCAGGGTACGTATTCGAGTTTGTGGCCGATTTCGTTCGAACAAAACTCACAAAAAACAGACATACGAAGTACAGTCATACCACAATGATGTTAAAGCTACTACTTTAATAGTTTATCTAATTTCTTGAATAGAAAATGCCCTAAAGGGTGACACCGATGACGACTTCACGCGTACCTGCGGCACTCGGAATGGAACTTATAACAAAATGATTCTCAGCGTCTGGAGGATTCTCAACATCTTTACCTAGCTTGCATCAGTGGGATTTTTAAATATTGTATTTAATGGTTAATAGCTTGCTCCTTATTTGTTCATCCTTGGTCAATTTTAGGGTTATTTATCATCTGCATCATTGTGAGCCTGTAGCTGCCCCTCTTGGATTTTAAGTGTTTGATGTCATCAACCCAACGCATTGGTGACCGTATTTGTGTAGTTCTAGAGCGCTATTCTAAGATTTTTTTGGACCATCACTCATCCGCTGATCTTGTAATAAGTCCAGACCAGTTCCATTCCAATGTTACCATTGTTTTTACGACATAGCGCAACTTCGTTTGTTGTCTTATTATTTATTTATTTTCCTGTACCGGAGTTTGATTTATATTTCCGTTTACTAATTTCGTTGCTCTTGTAGTAACTCGAAGTTTTTAAGCTAAAAGCTTTATGAAAAAGTCATGGTTTCACCGCCACATAAGTTAAACCTTTATAATTTAGAATATAAGGTAGATTACTTTAACATGTTAGTAGCAGCATTCCAAATGCTGCCCATGCTTGACCAATATTTCTATATATTTCAGCTAATTAATTTTCTTCTCCAGTTGTGATTAAATGTTCCGCTTACGTACAACTAAATACTTCTACTTATAGCCGAAAGTTATATTGAGTTATTATTTCAGGTATTTTTATAAACCGTGTTATTATTAATTAATCCCAAGCAATTTCGTAGCTATCGGAGCGCTAGGCGGGCCAGTGCCTCGGGGCTTCAAGCTCAGGGAGCCCCTAGAACCCCTGAGCGACGTCCAAAAGGGTTATTTAAATATCCTAATCGAATAAAGACTTTTTGACTATTTGGCCCCTGGCCAGCAAACCTCGAATGGCTCTAACTGACTCCGCGAACACTCTCTAACCTTCAGAACATAAATGCAACACGGCTTAAGCATGCAACTCAGTTGAAAGAAATTCAAAAGTTGTAGGGAATTCCCCTAAATAATTAATCCTTCATCATATAGTGGAATACTCTTCATAGGTCAGTATTTGATTCTTTTCCTGGTTCCAAGGCTGTTTTTAAGCGTAGGCTGCGAGTTAAGCATTAATTTTTTTTTCGTCACCTACTCAACTCAACAGTATCACCGGATCCTATCTCTTAAATATTGTAATTACCTAATAATAAAAAAACATATCTACATACTAACATAGCAGGATGTATAATCTTCTATAATGTTCTAATCGGCTAGCAACAACGAGTTGGGGTAATCTATTTCACTTTAACTACTATAAGTACTCAAAAACTCACACACGCACACTCTATGTGTGATATGTCATACACATACTACATGCTACATACTACATACTACTGCGTTACACATATGCTTAGTAAGTAGATTTGCTTTGTTATGCCCCGTCGGTGGGAGATAATGTAGTGAAGTGATTGAAGATGATGAAGTAGGTTTGCACCTTTAAAGTTTATTTACATTTTTTACTTGATAAAACTTAACCAGTTTAGATAGTTTATAATTTTATTTTAGCACCGGGGCCCTTGGCTACGCCACTGATCCCAACGTTCCTGAGGAGATCACAGATCCCGTTCACGGTATATACTCGTATATATTACATTGGTTATTTGTTAAGCGCATTTTTAAATTAGCATGCACGGAATCAAATCGGTTTCTTCGATGATAAGAATATATCGTAAATAAAACCTTCATATTTTACTTTATTTTGAGAGAAAACTTGAAACTGAGTGAAATATAGTGTAAAATTTACTGAACGTATGTTTTTTGATTTGCAGAAAAATTTGTACAATACTAATACTAAATGAATCTTTGTATTTTTACTTTGAAAACAATAAAAAAAAATATGATAGATGGCAGTAACAATTTTCTTTTAAAATATATTTTATTGAATCAATATTATATTTGGATTTTTTAACTGCCTGTACAGTGTGACTTTTACACGAACCTGTTTATTAAGCGAGTGTTAGTGTAAATACTACGGGTGCGGGCATGTCTTTCGCTCTGTGCGCCAAGTGAGAACGGTCTGAAAATAAAAGAAAAGCTAAAGACGGCGGGCGGGCGGCGTTGGTCCGCGTCGCGTCAAGTCCCGTCCAGGGCGGGGCTCGCGATACTGTTAGCGGCGCATACTAACCCCGTTCCGCCTCCAATAAGACTATCTCTTTCGCTTAGTATATGGGTCGGATGATGATTTGCTCTCGCTGCAATGGCCGTGTTTTGTTTTGACAATTTCACGCCGGAAACTCAATTTATTACGTACAGGAAAGTGAGTTTTCACCACTGCCGTGCCACTTCTATTTCTACACTTGTGTCGGTATGCTTTAGAAATGTTGGCAAAATAATGTAATAATTTATTATATAAAGTGAAAAATATATAAAATGAAAGAGTTAAAGCGTGGCCTAAAAAGTGCGGAGGAAAGTTTCCAAGTTATGAGCAAAAAAAAAAATGGAACTTCGAATTCTAGTCTTCATGACTTTTGCTAAATTTTAATGTGAAAATGTCACTTCCAAACTAGACATTTTTGTAAAGAATTTACAAATCAAACATATTTTTAGAAATTTGTTTCACAGGGTGGTTGCTGCTTCTTACTAGGCCACAAAGTTCCTTTCAATAACTTTACGAAGTCTTATTAGATGTCACCTACATATTTTTACATTGAACTATCGTAACTTAGCAGGGAACTCTCGGCATAATAATGATTATATCGCCGGATTTATAATTATTTTAGAAAATATGTCTTTGTTACAATATTGTTATTAAAGACTGATCCTTTTTTTAATCCTTGTTTTAATAAACAATGTTATAAATTTTTCACGCATAAACTTTTGTCATATTTTCACGCGTAACATCTCCAGATACAATATATTATGTTCTTTTTTTTTAAATAATTCAATATTTCTAATCTCTTTCAAATCAATTTATTGTTTTACATAATTCAGTATTACATATTATATACTTGTAACTTTACATAAAATATAAAGATCATGATGGCTACTAATAAGCATTGCTTTCATTTTTGCTTCTTGTTAAATAAATAAATTAAAAATGAGCGTGGCACGTGTTCCTGGGGGATTGGGGGGGGGGGGCGGGATAACACTCTCGAACGTTCGAATCCATAATAGTAAATAATAGAGTCAGCGAACTTTGAATATTGCCGCGCCAGGCGTCGATCACGTCTTATTCTTCTTAGAAATAAAAAAAAACAGCGGAAGAAAAATAGGTACGTAGAAGCTGTTAGTCTACACCGACGAGTCTGCTCTTTCAGCGATTGGCTCGTGTTCTCTCACTCATATGCTTACGCTTTGGTTTCCCTTACTCATACAAATAACCAAGACCATGTTTTAAGTATATATACATTTTTTTTTACACTTCATTATTTTTATTTTCATCAAATCCATCCATAAGCCACTCATAAAATCATCTCACTTCACCATAATCCTTCATTTAATCACATATGCATTATTTTTATTGTTTTAAAATATCATCCTTTTCTTATTTCATAAAACTAAATAGTTACATAATATTTGACTATATTTTACACTAAAGAGTTAAAAATGCATTTTTATAAAAGTCAGCGCTGAGTTAAAACCGACATCCTTCTCTCTAATAAATTAATAAACTTTTCTAAATTTTTCAAAATCGTCAAAGGTTGTGTCATTTATCTCTTCGGGAGATTTACCGCTATAAAAATAATAATCATAAATATACAAGTGACCTACTCGTAAATGTTAGCTCCAAGTAGGTTTTCATATTGACCTATTTTGACCTAATTAAGTTAGTTACAATCATGGCAAAAAATAGTTTTCCTTTATCTCTATGCGATGGCACTATTCCCCGAGAACGCTGTGCAAGTGACAACCTCGTTTACATAACATCCAAAATGGTGGTCAGACGTCTTGCTCCATTTAAGTTCATGCATCTTTCAATGGTCGGCCTCTGATTATAGATTCCTAGTGTCTGCTCTCTATACATAGCTAATCATTTGAATATGTTATCAATATAATAGGCGATGCATACAGCTGAGTAAATTTAAAATAATAATATTATCGACAAGATTAAAATCATCATAATGTTATCACAGAAAACCGATGATGATGGAAACTTAAAATCAAAAAAACTATTGTTCATAACGAAAATCTATATATACCACGTGATAGCCGAGTATTTTTTTTTGTTGCATCAAGTTTTGTTTGTGTCGGAATAGGGGAACGCATCTATTTTGTTTTTTTTCCCTATTCGTGAATGAATAATATAGAGTTGATGTTTAAAATTACAAGATCCAATACTATGTAGGACTATACTAATATATATAAACAGCTAATTTGTAATATAGAAGTATGCGGTTAAAATAACCGTCGGGCTAGCAATCCAGTGATATCCATTAAACTCCATATGAGCGAGTAAAGTCGGGTCGGGAACGTAAGGCGGATGCGGCGCCGTGCGTCAAAGACGATACATTTGCTCTCATCCCTCGACTGCGCATCCCGAATAATCTCACACAGTTTTATTGTTAATTTTCTACCTTATTTTTTACCCGATACTATTAACGATCATTGTAGGCGGATTCTCGTCTTCGGTGCATACTGTCGATAAAAACACACCCGCTTTTTGATGGTAAACATTTATACGCGGACTTCCTAGGTCGAGTGAATTTCGATTTGGTTTGGATCTGTCAGTGACGCTCCTCGTAACTGCGAGCTTTCACGATGTAGGCGATATGTCTAAACTAGGGGGTTCGTATTCAATTACTGAAATTTATTATTTAAATAGAGCTTAGTCAGCTGTGCTTTACTTAGGAAAGGGAAAGTTGGTTTTTATTACTTGGTAAATGACATTTATTATTTGGAATCGAAATAAATAAACATTATTAAATAAAACACAATAAATAAAACAAACAAGTACCCTCTAAGTTCACAGTCGAACGCTAATGTTTACAGATCATAACATTTTTTTTAAATAATGCTGAAATCGTAATCTGGTTTACCGATAAATAATAATTGTATTAGTAATTTAAAAATACTATTGTAGGATGTACATTTTAATAGTATTCGTTCTTGCTGTTATTATTACTATGAATATTACTAATATTATTTGAATATTACTTGAATAGGATTATTTTTGTGATCTACCTATGAGTACATTTAAACTTTATATGAGCTGTTCAAACCCGGTTCCCCGGTTACAATTATTGTTTCGCCGATGTAGATTTTTCCAGAATTTTCCGGGAAACTTTTCTAATTTTTCTTTTTCTAAAAACCATTTTCAAACTATTACGAATATTTTTAGTTCTTGAATATTTAAAATTGGTACCTTACATTTATTCACAAAAATAAGAATTTTTCAATAGCTGAAAGGTAAATTCGACAACTCTTTTCAAGTCATAGTAAGAGTTTTTCAGCCTATTTATTTCCATTGAAGATTGAAATCAATTACAATTTTACTTTTCATCAATGTCGAATTTACAAGCTTAAATTGTGATTATTAAACAAGCGTTATAAAATCTGTTTTTTTTTTAAATGCAAAAGAAATTTTAAAACCGCGTATAAGTTATACCGTCTTCCTCTGGATTTATTAAAATTCCATTTTATTATCACTGCGATAGTTCGCAGATCTAACATAATCAATGACACTGACACCATAGAACCATAGATTATAAATCGTATGCATAAAAATAAACTACTACGATGGTAATTTTTGCATACGTTTATCTACTTTTTCGAATGGTATATTCGAATTACCGTTCATTTATGAATGTATCATAAAATGATTCAAGATATTGAGGCTTTCAATAAAATTCTACAGTGGGGTCTTTGAACTTTTTACGAATAAATTATTTTTGTTTGCAGCATTGAACTTGAACTCATTATTGTGTTTATTGGTAACGTATTATGTCATTTTTATTCAAATTTGCTACAGAATTGTTCCTTATACGGTCGTTTTGATTTTAAAATCGTTTACATGAAAATTGTTAACGGTTCCCATCAAGGACTCGCCGATTGGCGGCCATGATAGGATGTTTTTCCTCGATTCGCCGCAACGCAAACGGAGCCTTCTCGCCGAACCGGTTTGTCCGCCGGGCCGTGTAATGGCCGCCGCGCAGGCAGTATCCGCATTAAGAGCGACGTCTCTGGCCAAAGTCTCGAGAACAGTGTGTCGACTCGACTGGCCTGCGCCTGCGCCGTGAATGCTAAGTATCCAAATTAAGTCGGTCAAAGACATTTACAAATAAAAGATACCTGCCGTATTTCGTTCGCCGTGTTGCCTTAAGTACTCGCTTTTATAAGAAAATGTTGTCGCTGTAGCGCGCACGGACTAGAGGCGGTTTTATGAATTTCATTTAATTTTCATTTTATTGATACGGGGTGTGTTATAACTACTAAACAGAGCGATTAATTGAAATGGGTAGTGTTGGTAAAGCTTTTAATGAATGCCTAGATTTTTTATAAAGTATATACATATATATAATAGTAATATAACATAAACGCAATTAATAAATATGTATATATATATATATATATATATATATATATATATTTATAATTATATAAATATGTGTACATATGTATATACAAAAGCACCCTCCAAATAAAATAATGAGTGCCTCGAATATTTATCACTTCGATACAGGCATTACGCCTAGTGAAGTGATTATAATCCAATATGCCTGAACCTCTTTTCTATAGCTAATTATATTTAAGACCTAGAAATTTATATTTAAAAAAAGGAAAGATGTATGGACTTTGTATTGTAGCTGTATTGTACTATGGATAAAATAAAAATAAAAAAATATATACTTAAAGTTCGCCAAAACTGTATGCATAAATACAACGATACATTAAAATTTGTAATCATTTAAAGCGATTGCAGATCTATCTGTATAGTGAGCGCATATGAAGTATGGTTCTATAAACGTGCGTTGTGTGTTAGTTGATAAATTAAATAAGCGAACAAAAATGTAATAAAAAAAATATTGGTTTGAAATTAGTAAAAAGCATAATCATAGGTTATAAAAATATTGTTTTTTGAATATCAATTCTTTTACCTTTTTTTCTTTAATTAATTTTGTGATGTACGAGTATATTATACGTCTCTTGTAAAAGTATTTGTAAATAACTTTCATAAAATAAACTGAGTGTAAAGTTCATTACAAAATATAAATATAGTAGTACATATAACAGTTAAAGATACAAGTGATTAAATGTGTTATTCATTTTGCATACGTGGTATCTAACAGATTAGCCCGAGCTTAGCTGGAACATAAAAAATAAATTATTAAAATTTACTAAACTAAGTAAAATGAATTTAACAACGTTTGAATGGATTGTGATGGCTAAGAAGGTATGAGAGGGGGTGTTAGGGAGGGGGTGTGGAGGTGCGAGTGTAATGTTGATCTATAAATATAAAGCACAATAACATTATGTAAGAATATTTTTTAATAAAATCATAGTATGATATTTGTTTATTTATCCTCGAATAATAAGTTACATTATAATAAATAAATGTATCCCTAATACTCGAAAAATTCAATTTCCTAATTAGAGTTTCCGATCTTGTTAATGAGAGTAGACACAGATCAAATTATTCGTTAATTAAGATGTATCTACCTTAGTACAGGAAATCCTATAGACAATTCTAGTATAGAATATAATATATGACGTCATAAATGCAAGTTTTTACATAAATATTATAATTTCTTTATATAGTTTGATTTAAAAACGTTTGACCATAAATTATGCCTTCACATGCCATATTTTATTGGATAATGTTTAGGTTGATGGAAGAGCAAAATAAATCTTTTTCATTTTCATAAAAAAGAAGTTATCAATAAAAAGATTAGATTTGGCAATGTATCTCCAAATCGCCGTGTATTTAGACAGAGGCTTATGATAGAGGTATTTTTAAAATTGAGTATCTTAAATTACATTTCTTTTCATATTTCATTTTTAGTAATGAGTGAAAAAGAACGTGTTAAGTTTAAATGACCAATAACTTGAACTGTCTTCTTACGGTCTTTAAGATGGAGGAAATATATGTGACTTTCTTATTTTATAAAGCAGCTACTTTACATTTTGCTGAAGGATGGGTAGTACGGATGGATGAGCTCAGCTGACGTGGAGTTTACCCCGGGGGAAACTTCTGGTTTTCCTGTAGGTCGAATAAATAGCTTCTTTACCTGGAGGACCTACTGCTTTTGTTTGTCTTATCCTCGCGTGGGTTTTGCTACTCGGTTGCCCTTGACTACAGCTAGTGAGCCCCACTTTCCATTAAATGTTATGTACGAGTATATATACGCCACCAGTATATTAGTGTCCGTCCGTATGCAAGTCATAATTTTAAAACTGATTTTATTTCTAGTAGTTATTATATGTTTTTTTCACTGTTTTATTTTTTACTATGTTGACGTAAACTACCATACAATTACCCCCTTAAATGGAGTGTTTTTCGCTGTCAGATAGTTAATCTTCAGTTTAGTCCTTAGGTGAAACTTAAGTACCTGAACAGGAGAAAACATCCCATGCGTTATCATGAAGTCCAAATTGTATCACATAAAGGTAGATCCTGTTAAAACATATTACTTCTCAAACGCAGGTCCCAGGTTCGACGAATTAATATCGTTTAAGTTTGACGTCTTTTATATCAGCGAGGCTGATATAAAAGACATAAATAATACATACATAAATAATCATACATAATCATAAATAATCATCGGTGTTACATAAATAATCATATTTGTAAAGTATTTGCAGTTATGTGCATTTAGCACCCTTATAATGTGTTTATTTTTTATTTTTATAAAGGTAATGTACAGTTTTTTTAATCACCTTGACGGTTTTGTGTGTGATGAGACGAATTGAGTTGAACCTTCGATGCGGTACGATGAGAATATTCCATTGTGCTTTTTTTTAATGACATTTTATATGCCGATACTATTCTGATTATGTGAGAATTACTCCAACCGGTTTTTTATAATCAACTGACCAATAACTAATATATAAAACCAATGATGCTCGTATAACTTTATCGTGTATCGTTTACCAGATACCTGAGAGATTAGCTCAGTGATATTCTTGCAGAAATAGTTTTTATATCTGCAATTTCGAACGGGTCTATCGTAACCTGATTTTAACGGAATCATTTCGAATCATTTAACAGAATTACATATATTTTGTCGGTATATATTTTCGACACAACGACGTTAGTTGTAAACTGTAATTGTTTAATTTTTATATCTCGTATCTTAATTTTAATAATCGCTGTAATTAACTTTGTAAAATAATATGAATTAATAACTAAATTTTATTGGTGGTTTTAGCAGTAGCATAAAAAATGGAAACGTATTGCCCATTTTTGTACATATGTTTGAAATTGTCTTAGTGCACCTTATAAAGACGACATAATATATCTCGGCTATGAGTCATTAAATTGGACTGTGGACTGGATACGATATGCGTTTGTATTATACGAAATGGGGTACTTTATAATCGCATTGCTACTGTTTCTAAAAAGAGCACTCACAAAACGACATATGTATAATAAAAGTTCAAAAAAAAGATAGGTACATCCCACAGTTTGTCGACTTCAAAACACCTACAACTACGAAATATTTCAAGTCTACAATGTGTCAAGCAGACACCATTCTAAGGAAGAACATTATGTATGTGCAGTTGACTATTCAACTTAAATTGGCATTGTCAGCGTAGAAGTGGATTGTGGCAGTAAAACAATGAGTGAAAAAGATGCGAACGGTATTTCAACAAAATCGAAATGACACAACCAATGTTGGCGATGGCAACAAAGCTCGTTGCGTCATTTAAAAGCGAGTCTCATAACTGTACGCAGGCAGGCAATCGGAGCCAGCCAGCCAGCTCTGGCGTGGCTGCGATGCGACAGCCAAGTTCCAAATTTGAAAATGAAACGAGTACAGTTAACCTAGCGGGCTGTGCTCTGCTGTGCACACAGCCGACCACTTCTTCCGAGCAAACAGGTTGACAACAAAGCAAAAATGTAAAAGATCAATTCTTTTGTAAATTTTAAACCCATTGTAGTACGACCACTTGCACCAACTTTTACTGGATGCATAAATAGAGATGGATAGATAACATTCTCATTGTTTGTAGAAGCTTTACAAAGTTGTTTATATAACACATACCAACATAACAATTTGTAGTTCGATGGGAAAATAATGACAATTTTTAAATTATCATTTAGCGTTTTAAACTGCTCCTCGTTTTAGTTACGAAAATGCCAATCTGCTAACGGAATCAAGCATTTCACATTTACCTATCTCCCATTTTTCATTACCTTCCAAATACTAAAAGCCACCTTTAAAGAAATGAGTATTAATGGACAACCACATAACATCGTATCGTAAATCTATGTGGTACCTGGCTTCTTACGAACTCTTAAAATCATTTTCAGATTCTTCTATTGAACTCATTTGATGGGAATTGCCTTCGTAGCTTGCATAGAAAAGTGGTGCGGGCCCTGTTGGCTCTTATGAACTAATGGAAATAAAATTAATAAAAAGAAGTAGCAACGTTGCGGTGTAAGTTTATTACTATAATATTTTTCTAATGGTTTGTTCGTCTTGGAACAGGCAAACTCTAGATATCGATTTATTAGGTTCGTGTCATATATGATACGTGATCCACATAAAATTATCGTATCTTGCAAGAACGCACTCGAGTCACAGACCGGCCTATTAATCATTTCTCTTATATGAAATTTGTCATACTTCCTATTCCGAGTACAGAATAACGCCTACAAGACCAACACAGAATGCTAATAATATTATAATGGAAGACACATTTTCTAGGTCAGCCTCGGCTCGCCCACAGAACAAAATAGTCTTTGTGCTGCGGTTAGGCAAGGGGCCGTTGTATGCCACATTCCGAGTCAGTTACTATCAATTTTTTATTAATCTTAATTTTTTTTTACATGAATATTTTTAATAAAATATTAGTCATACATATAATAATGATGCGGCAATATTTCACGTAGACGGGGGTTGAAATGCATTTATAAAAAACTACTCGTACTTTGCGAGTAAAGTTCAGTAGCTAAGAAGTATATTTTTAGTAAAATATCTTCGACTTAATTTCGAATTCACACCTATTGAAAATTTAAATAACAACCGTTATATACGCGTATGGTTATTTGAGTGTTTTTTTTTGACGGGCGACTAGCGTTCAAATCACAAATGAAAATATTTTACATATTTATATAGCAAAAAAAAAATACTGTTACCGCGTTATGACATATAAACAATGCAAGCAGCGGTACGCGTAAAGATATCTAATGAATTAACTGCATAACCATCATCACAACATCATTAAAACATCAGTTTTAGGTGAACCGACATCTCAATTATATTGTTAAACGGTGGATTCATGTAATCGACCAAATTTATAACTATGTATTTACTGTATTATAAAATAAGTTACGCTTTATGTTTCCCTAGAATATATTAAATTAATAAATAAATAACGATAATAATTATAATTAAATTAATAAATAAATAATAATTTGGTTGTAAAATTTATAATAAAGTTGTAAATATATATACATATAACAACTACAATAATATTATTAAGTAATATATTTACATTTCCTCCTCTATGACCAAGATGTCATTGTCAAAAAAGGGTATTATTACTTCACAATAGTATGCTCTTATCGTATATACTAGATACCCATACGCTTACTAGAGATACCCATGGTTTTATTATGCAAATGTTTACAAATTTGCAATATTTATTCTTATAGTTTATTTACGCGTGTAACTTTTTCAAAAGTTTTCCTTTCAGTTAATACCGAAATAATGTCAGTTAACAAAAATCGACGGTCACTGCCTTCTTTGATACAGACGGCGTCTAATTAGGAAGGCAGGGAACATCAGTGCAGTATAAGGTGCCGGTCGCTTGTTGGTTACATTAATTGTCATTGAACTGTTACTACTGTTCTGTAATGTATGTAGTTTGGTGTATAAGAATAAATAAATAAAATAAAATAAAATAAAATAAATAAAATAAATACTATTACGTGATACCTAATAAAAAGATACATACCACGAATTTTATTATTGTGTTAGAGTAAATTGCCTAATTGCCTTAGAGATTATTTGGGCGTTATCCAACTCAACAAATATTACTCTAAGCTAATTATATCGGGTTGCGTTCGATCTAACATTTACACAACATGACGATTGAGTAATTTAGAATCATCTGACATATTAAATTCAATATTTGTAGTTTTCACATAAAATAGCTAGCTGAGAGAGAGACTACGTCTTTAAAACAAGGACTACAAACATTCTAATATTACACCGGATCCAATGATCTCCCCTCATCTCTGATGTGGTTTATATGTAGATGTGGCTCAAATGTGTCAGGTTTTCAAGAATAAATCCTGCTATCCCACCCTATTCCAAAGAAAAGCGTTTTTAGTCAACGGAAACATTTCCACCAACGGTATTTCCAATTTTAACAATTCATGTTAGTTTTATAGTACCTACATATTAATTAAATTAATTTCATTGCTGAATACATTTTAAATAGAAGGCGTTTTAAATTCAGATTAACAAATTTATATAAGACTGTGAAAAATAAACCTGACTCCAACTCTCTAAGCCTATTTACATTCGTCGTAATGACCATTCTTCCAAGATAAACCCTATAGTGAGAAAATGAAACATAGGGTTCAATTTATTTCTTTCTAGACAATTCGACAGTGGAATGCTCTTCATAGGTCAGTAGTTGACCCTTTTCCGTCTTCCAAGGCTGTTTTTAAGCGTAGGCTGCGAGTTACACATTATTTTTTTCTCACCTATTAAACTCAATAGTATCTATCATCAGAGGTAGCTCCTAAATATTTTAATTATTTAATAATAATATTTAATTACAATTCATACCTAAAATAAAACAGTAGTAATTAATTTAAATGGCACGGCATTTATTTTATGAGCAATAAACTGTAATTTAACAGATTAACGATTTTTGTTCCGAATAGCAGACCTTGAGATGATTTAACGAGACCAAAAATAAAACAAAAACTCAATATCGGATATCGTTAACCAGACTGAGGAATGGTAAAAGGGCGAAAATACAGCGTGTTTGAAATTTAAACACCACAAAGGTAAGAAAATAAGTAAATTAGAGATGGAGATAACAAACACAATTGAACCTAGCCAATTTCGAATATTTAACGCCTATTTGTTTTAGAATTGTGATTGAGTTATGTAACAAGATTACAAGAAGGTTACAAGAGTTTTTTATGTTTCTAGGTGTAATAAATTTCACTATGATCAGGTTTTAATTAGTCTCTTAGATCCCTTTTCTAGATACGTTTTTTTTAATAAAACTGTTTGTGGTTTATACGTTATTTATAATATACGACTTAATAGTAGATATTGAATTATTTAAAAAAATATTTAGATAAATAAATATTCATTTGATTTAATACTTATTAATTGACGAACAACTTTAAAAGCGATCCTCACGGGTTTCCCTGTAAGGAAACAAGATTAAGTCACGGTTACGCAATTTCAGTACAGTTAGGCATTTGGTTAAAACCCGTTAAAAGCATAGATGGCTCCTCTCTAACTGATTTTAGTCATAGCAGAAGTATTCAGAGCTCAAAATGGCTCAAAATGAAAAAGTGCAGATTTGATGCGGCTAAAGGAATATATTATATTGTATGATTTTTGTTGGACATATGCACGATTTTGTTATATTATTTCTCTTGTGGAGGTATGAAAATTTAGAACTCGAAAAAAAAATATTTGACCGTTTCTTTTATTTTTGGGAGTATTCTAATTACTCACGGTATGAAAAGTCTAATGCACAATAAAAAATGTCGTAAGCGGCATTCGCGCCTTAGTCTTCGGAGTAAATGATTCTTTTGCACCTGACTGTACGTCCAATAACACTCAGACAGAATTTGCCATTCTTCCATAAGGTAGAGAATTAAGACTGTTTTTATATTAATATGTAAGTGGAACGATTAAAAAACATGATTCAGAAATTAACTATACCGTAGTTATAACATAAATAAAATATGTAAATAGACATTAATTTAATTTATTATTTAAATAAATGTTTTTTATTATTGGATACCTCCTGTACATTGGGGCGTATTTTAATCCAAAGGCTAAGTGGCGTGAATATTGTATTCCTCCGTCAGACCTTTGTATTGAGTCTGTGCTGTGTAATTTGTATTGTTTCTGAAGGCGAATCCTAAAGGTCAGTACGCCTTGCACGGCAAAGAATAATGGAGGCGAGATATGCAATTTCTCATTTTGACACAATTCAGCTTATTTTTCTGACAGTTTATTTTTTATTTTGGTTTATTAACTATTGAAAAAACGTTTTTTATAACTTACCACAATATAAAATTATAACAAGAATACGCTGAATGTAAAACGAATCTGCACCTTGAAAATTTTTGCGTTTTTTATTTTATCAAAGTTTATAAATTTCATTGTCTTATTTTAAAGATCTATGCATTTATTCGTTGTTAAATTATAATATAAATATGTCTCACCTATTGGTACACAACATAATAATAAGCAATATTCTGGGATGCATATCTCGTTACCCCAAAGGTAACGAGATATGACTGATTATTGCAATATTATCGGCAAAATGGAATGGGGTTAAAAATAATTTATTTTAACGGGAGTAAAAATAATGTGACGTAATATTATTTCCATCCACCATTTATTATTATACTCTTTAATTTTTAACCACTTAAAAAAGAAGGAGGTTCTCATTTGAAGTCAGGTCTAGGCCGATCAAGTAGGATTTTCACCATATAACCTGTTAACCATCATTGAATCATCATAAACCATGATGGTTGGTGGTCGCCATAGAACAAACAGTTTAGTTGTATAGAATCGACCTTACCACAATTCCACGTCTTGAGCCGTATATCTAAAATCTGACACCGCAACGGTGATTGATGTGAATATATGTGAATATATGATAACGTCCCGATATAACGTAACGATATATGCACAAAATAGCGGGCATTTTGACATCGACCATCGACTGGCGGCGGCAAACTGACACTTATGTCATAGTTATCGTCATAGCTGCCGTAACTAGCTAACAATGCTTCTACGCAATTAAACTATTCTATGAGTGCTTACCATAATCGTCTGTGTGTGGTTCTAGGGCACCATTGCAAGATTTTTTGGGTCTACCGCTCTTCCGCTGTTCTTGCAATATGCCCTGTCCAGTTTAATTTCAGTGTTGCCATTGTTTCTACCCATCCCGCAACTTCCTTTGTTGTCTTATCCATTGATTTGATAAATATTTAAAAAATATTTTGTTATGCGTTGTATTATTTTGTTCTCTAGTACCATGTCATGTGTTTAGTTACATATATTCAATCGGCTATAGCACGGAGAGACGGGTGAAAAGTGATAGAGATTCAAGCTGACGATAGAGTTAGTTAGTTGCCTTGATATTATTTTTGATTTGGCAACATTTCGTAAAATCATGTAGTGTAGGGGAAGGTGGGTTAGTTGGGATAGGTGAGTTAGGTGGGGATGGTGGGGTAGGTAGGTATGTTATGGCTCTTGTTATTTACTTTTTTACATACTAAACCAATTAATATCATAAACACATAAATAAAATTATATTAACATAATATGTTTGTCCGAAGGGGTTATTGTTACTTTCCTTAGACTTCCGTTAGCTTTATCTCGGCCAAGCGGCACAAATGCATGCGAACTCGCGGCCAACTATTTCTTTTGTCTAAGAGCCAATGGCATATTGTTCTTTAAGAAACTTCCTGACAGCATGAAAGTGATCAATGATTAACGTCAATTTAACTAAACGTGTAAACTGTGAAGGAAATAAATGAAGTAATTAAAAATAATAATAATATAAATAAAGTCACGTTCTTGGTCTAATTTACCCGAATGGTCGATTATTAATACGTCATACAATTTCTAATGTTTTTCTTTTAATAAAGAATTTAAGTGATCTATAACAAATATATATATATTTATTTGTTTCCTTTTTATTCATTAGTGTCACATGTGATCTTATTAATCTTCCTCTAATCTGGGGAAAAAATGGAGAGAATAAACTATTTTTAATTTTGTGATCCTAAAAAATATCACCATTCACAGAAAATTCCTATTTTAAAATGGATGGGGTAACGGAACAGCAGATTGAATCTCATTGTAGCTTCATCTTGTTCACATGCAGCTTCTATCAGAAATGGCAAAATGAACTCCGAACACTGGCTAAATATGTGCAGTGTTTTTCCGCGCAGAGAAATGAGAAATGTTTACTCATCATCTCGCGTCGGACTTGCGTTTGGTCGCCGGCTTTCGTCTAACACATTATAGCGAATGAAGCGGACGGATGCAATGTCGCATAACAATACGTAACGTAACTGCGAACAGCGCATGCGGCACAAAGCGTTACGTGAGGCACGTTACGTGAAGTCGAAGAGATTCACATAAAAATATTCATTATATTATATTATATTGAACATGCGTTATGAATTGTCACGGTCACGGACACATTAAATGCATAAGTGCACTTTGAAGACTTCTTTCTGATGAGCTGCACTTTACTGGCGTTCGATGTCGCTTTTTTTTGTAGTTTTTTTGTAGTGTAATTACTCTTCTAACTCATGTAAATCTCCAGGATTGAATTGATCCTACAAGTTTGTGCTAGTGGACAGGAGCAGACAGGAATCCTTAAATCCTGCAATTAAAAAGTTATTATATTATTGTATATTATTGTATAGTATATATTTATTTCAAGAAACAACTTTGTGTAACATAAAAGTAAATAGAACGATATAACAATAACAAGATACAAACAAAAGTAATAATTAAGTTTGAGAATACCTGCACTTTATACACAGTTATTCGTACACATGAAAAGAGATAGCAAGTAAAGAACGTAATTCTTGTATAAACTAAATTGTATAAACTATAAAATTAAAAATACAAAAACAAAACAGCGAATGAAAAATAAATAAATATCAATTAGGGTCATCGAGACTGTACAATTTTTTTTCAATCAAATATTCTTTCAATGCAGTCTTAAAGCTGTGATTTTTTTTTAATGTTTTTATATTATTGGGGAGATTATTGGATAAACCTACCCCCTTATAAACACTTGTATTCTGAAATTGAGTTCTACGAGCCATGATCGGTTGAACATATCGTGTCGTGCATAGCATATGGTTCAAACAGATCTTTTTCAATTTTAGGTAGACGGTACTTCCCAGTATTTAGGGTAAAAATCCTGCAAAAAGAAACTATTTCTTTCATACCGTTTTTTTTAGTTAAAAAAATATATTTAGTTGAAACATACAATGATTGCAAAAATATTAAATATACAAAGGGCGTTACGATGTTCTTGAATTTAAATGAATATTTCCCTGACTTGCAACGTGGCCAGAAAAGAGAGGAGCAAATCTGTGTCACGATGTAATGAATTAGCACGACGAACAGCTCTGGCCTCCGAGAAGAAAGATGTTTCTCTGAGCGCAGCTTTTGAGGGCGTGAAGTGTTCGGACAAACCTGGCTATGACGCCATCCAAGTTGACCTTCTTTCGTGTTAAAAAGGAAATTAATCACACGGAGCGTGGGTTCATTCCACTCTCGAGACGTGAAAGTAGGTATTTATAATATAAATACCTATAAATTATAAGAGCAACTTGTCATTTTTCTCTCAAAAACAGGCTTAAACACACAACGTATAATGGTAACTACAAGACTAGTAATAATTGAGTAATGAGCTTACATAGTTGTAAGCTCATTACTCAAGTTGTAATGTAATCATTTTGATTGTTTGTTTATCGGTAAACTTATTGTTATAAAGTAGGTACTTACTATGTAATGTAAAAATGAATATTTATCTGAGATTTTTTATTGCCTATCTTGATTGCAATTTAGTAAAACTATGAAATGTAATTTTTTAGTAAAATTTTGATTGAATATATTAAAACAATAAAAAAGTTGTGATGTTATGATAGCAGAACGTTCGATTCATTATTACTTCCATATATTTATTATTTTATGCTATGCGTCCAACATGTTTAAGCAACATGCGTCCAAGCGATCGACTACTGGTGTTCCCTAACTGCCTCCTAAACTAGACCTGTGTGCATTATTTATTTATTTACTCCTAAAACAGTTTACAGGCTTACAAACGCGAGGGGATCATATTATTATTATTTATCAAAATCAGCAGTAAGGTGACGGCTTCATATTTATACTGTACAATATACGAGTACCTTTTACCTTTACATACCTTTTAGTTTCTATACATTAATTTTGAGGAATCTACTATTCCGTCCTTTGGCCGACGGGCGCACGGACTCGCAGACAGACGGCCAAAGGACAGGCATAGCAACGCCTTATACATGAATGTATAGGCAAGTCAATATAATATACAATTATTAATCGCACTGAAGAAAAATAAAACAATGTATTTGCAAAAATATACATACATATTAAATTATAACCTTAGATATTTCTTTATCGTAATTTTTATTTATTATGGTGTAATATTTAAAAATTGTAATACAGCATTTAAAAAATATAACAAAACTTTACTACAACATAAAAGTTAAGTACATTTTATATGCTGGTGTTTAGATGCAACATTATTTTGCACCGCGTACCGCGCGCGACGCGATGTTCGACCGCGACATTGAGAGAGCTCATGCTAAGTGCAACTTAATCGTAGAAATCCAACGACAACAAAGAGATAAATAGTTTGGTTACAACATGATCGACTATATCGACGTGTAAAGTCATGGACATAATCAGAAAAACCGTATTCTTACTTAACAACACTAGTAAATACACTAACACCAGTAGTATTGGTAATACATATAAAGCATAGCTTCCAATTAGTCTTTTATTGAAAAAATACTGATTAAATTTTCCTTTGTGTTTTTTTTGTGGTTAGGCGCTTTCCATTCAAACGGTGACTATTTTCAGTGTAATTCAATGTCACGTAATGATTCGTGTACTTAAAAATAGTGGTTTCTGACACACACTACGTGCGTATCGTTAAAATATACGCACCCTAATGCATAGTGGTGTTAATATTTTTTCATCTTTTTATATTTGACCATTATTATTTTAAATAATTTTGGTGGTTATAAACCTTTGAATTTTACAGATTTTTAAAAAATAATTAATCCCGGCGTTTCGGGATGTTCAACACGTCGACTAACACGAAACGGAACCACGGTTACACGGTGAACAATAATCCGAAGAAAACATATTTTTTATAAAGAATGACGTCTTTCAAGCTTAGTTTTTAGGTCATTAGTAGCCAATTAATTTGTAATTAGTAGGCGACTGAATTTCAGGTTAGGAATGTCATCGGCCACGGACATAACTTAAGCGCTGGCTGGATCAACCTCCAAGTCTAGGAACGCAAGGTTTTACAAAATATTATTTTCACTGTCATCATAGACCGCAGTACTTTCTCCTCATAGCCGTCATAACACAATTTTTATTATGCCTCTTTGATTTTTTAAAATAATAATTTCAAATAGATCATCTTATCTTGAGACCTCAGAGGATTAATAATGGTAGACCTAGTCCAAGAGGGAATTAAACCAGGTCCTCGTACCAGCCTATCGACAACATCCTTATTGCTTAATTTGATGCAGCTAGCCACGAAACAAACAGCATACGAGTATTGTGTATTTCTTAGTTTATATATACGTATTCGCCTTGCTTATATCTGTACGCAGCCTAACGGTCATTAGGAAAGGTTTTACTTAACGCGACCGAAAGAGTGACTCACTGAATGGAATCTAATTGATAAGGTCCAGAAAGCGACCAGTTAATAAGCTTTATTTATGTTATAAATACTAGTTTATAAAAGTAAAACATCTATCTACTCGTATGCACTCATACAATAGAGACCGCGTATCTCTAAACTCATTCTGACACTCCAATCTTTTTTTACCCAAACTTAAAAAATATTAAATTACATATTATTTTAAATTAATTATTAAATAAAAAAAAATCGTTCTCTTATTCATATCGTAACCAGAATACATTTCAGGAAAGCGTTTTCACAGCATTATGACGGTTTCCCACAAATGCTACTATACCTACATTTAAAATGGACATATATATACATATTCTCCAAATTTCCAAGCAAGTATCGACATATATATAAAGTATATATTTTTATGCGTAATATTCTTGTAGAATCAATGCATATCTCACTAATTTACTCGAATAATCCTAACTTTATCCAGCCATTATAGAACAAAATAATCTGTAATGACAATTAATTCCGTATACAATTCTTCTATATTTTTTAAAGGCATAAATTATGGTTAAACATTCTGATCTGAGTCACACCCGTTCTCCCACAGAAAAAATATTATGTTACCATTCCCGTATAGTCCCGTATATATATACAATATGATTAAACCCTGTAATTACGATTTGTTTTTTGTTTGTTAATTTGTCGGTTTCTGTCGTCCTCTTCTACTTTTCGTTTATCATCTCCTCTCATAATTATCATTTTACAACATAAACCTGTCAAACAGGTGTTCGCGTTCCCTATTATAAGTAAGAAATTTTATCAAAAATACGAAAATAATTATTTTTTGTAATGATATTGAGTTTGAGCTTGAGTTGAAATTACCTTTTTAGCTGCGCGTGGTGCGATTAGGTAACCTTAACCGCGTTTGCTTACGTCGACCGGCGACTGAGAGGACAAAACCGTTTATGACGCGTCGGTGTCGTACCTATCACAAGAACCGTTTAATATTATCACGTAAAGTTTACCATGATGAATTTTCGTATACCGTCTTCAGCATTAATGCTGTATATTGCAGGACCAATCAGCTGGTTTTTTTTTATCGGGAATGATCTTGGGATGCGGTGTATAATATTCTGTAATTTTTCCTGTTTATTACTACGCATTGTATTCTCACTGCCTTTGGATATTATTGCATACACTTAAATGTGTCATAAAATGTGTGAATATTCAAGTTGGCCACACGTAGTTACCTAGTGCACATTTCTTAGTTTTTGATGTGTAAAATAATGGATATTTTTTTATAACATGTACATTTCTATTGAAACTAATTGACCTAAATCTCACCTTTCCAAAAGTCGAATTTAATGGATATTTTGTATCTTCGGCTTCATCCATACAGTTATTCCATCCGACTAAGAATGCCTTTGAGATAATGTGAGATAATGTTCAACGTTGAATTCGATGTGATTTATTCATGATAAATTGAACGTCACGATCGTGACGCGGAATCCGCGCCGTTCGCAGCGTTTCCGTTAGTTAATTGCGCAACGCGGCAAAGCCTCAAAGCCTCAATTAGCGGCCGATGTGTGCTCACATCCGCCGTATGTGTGTGTGCGTGCGTGCGTGCGTGTGTGCGTGCGTGTGTGCGCTCGCTCACTGGACGCGTGAAAAATAGCACTGGCAACGATCGGTCAAGCGCGACTGTGCTATTTTTTGAAATAGCCTCTGATTCAAGGGTCCATACATTCACATTTTTCATTCCACACTACTTTATTTTTTTATTTTTTTTGAGTTGACTATTAAATATATTATTTATTGGTGTTAAACCCCTAGCTTCGCCCCGGGTTGGCAGATAGGCCCTGCAATCCGTTCGCGATTCATCTCTAAGTCATACATCTGTATAGTATAGCAGATGATAACAGAGATAATGGACGTTGACTCTTATGAATATATTAATTTTGAGAAGAGCTGTCAAAAAGCGTTCCAAACTGATTAAATGACAAATACATACTTTTGTACTGCAGACAAATTTTCAATTTTTTTTCTAAAAACCTTAACCAAAACAGTCCAGCGGCTTACCAACAGAGAGCATTTCATTTTAATTTATATAGATATCTAGTTTGGTTAAATACTAGTATTTAACCAAACTTAATTTTTGGTAAAGGCTATTCATTTATTGCCTATTCAGCAAAAATACATTAAAATACCTGGTTCAAGCAAAAATATAGCTTATAAAGTGAATTAAAGTATAGGGCCAAAACACATAATACAGATTCAACACACAAAATAAAGTTTTTAGATTATTTTTTTAAGTACCTTCTCGTACATACTCCTCCTTTTTGTATATTTCTTAAGATTTCCAATAAGGCATCAAGAAACCTTCGTCATATGGATTTGTAGCAATATCCGAAGAACTGAAATTGAATTATCGCTAATATTATTTTATTAAATTACACTCTCAATAACTATAACAAAAATTTTATAAATTTGCGATTAGAAGGGTTATTAATCAAAAAATTAATAATTGTATATTTTATTATGTAAAGCAAAATAATTATGACAAATTTTAACAAATTAAAAAATGTCAAATGTAATGGATGTCGATAAATGTTTTACTTCTATGAATTAATTATAATGAATTAATAATAATGATTTTTATTACACTTAAGCTATACAACCGCGTGAGTCATGTAAGTGCGCTGATAACCTGACAGCGGATCCATATTGCATTCTCTTATAGTTAGTAGTCACTTTTAGGCTTAGTAGCGTAATATAAAGACCATTTTTTTTGGTATTTTTTTATTGTATAAAAGATCCAATGTTTACATATTTTTTGGTTAATGTTGTAAAAAAAAAACCCCTGCGTAATAAAGACAATACATCAAATAGTTAAATCAGAAACGATAATGAATACATTAAGGACGAATAAAAAATTTTAAACATATTTTCTAAAATTTCCAGAACTATTAATAAATACCATAGTTACACGTAAAATATGTGGAAAAACAATATTCCCTAATGAAAACATTTCAATGATTACATGGAAATTGAATTAAACGCGATTCAACACAGCCTTAATTTATCTCGACTTGACGAATTACTTTATTACACGTGCGTGCAAGCAAAAATATGTCTTAAGGCTAATCTCAATTATTAAACCTCATAAAATCAATTGAATGTGCTTAGAGCTGAACTTTAAACATAATATGGACGCGTAAGTAATTGAAAGATAATAAAGAACATTTAAAAGAAAAAATGTAAAATATTAGTGACAAAAAAGAATTAATAATATGCTATATTCTTTTCTTCATTGCTTTTTCTTCTATGCTATATTCAAGAAGGCAGGGAACATCAGTGCAGTAGGTGTCGGTCGCTTGTTGGTTACATTAAATAGGCATTTTGAACTGTTACTACTGCTCTGTATTTTGTATATGTATTTTGGTTTATACGAATAAATAAATATGATATATATGATAAATATAGTAAAATTGTATAATGTATAACAAATATAGATATCAATATTACAATTAATTTAACACACAAACAAACTTTTGGATACGTTGGTAGGGGTGTTGGGGTGGGAAAGAAATTTATGAAAAAAAGGTTAGAGTAAGATAAACCTTACTTCTTTCAGCACAAGAACCCCGCGAAAACCGTATTCGCCTTAAGATTTAAGGCTATTTGGTTTGAGTGGTTGACCGCAGTTGGTGCTGTCTTACCCGTGGGAAAAAAAACATTACCAATCATTCGGTTGGACAAAAGGTCGGTCTCATTGCGTGTTGCTCTAATATTAATACAAGATTTTATCACCGTAAAATGAGTTATGAGTCGATTCGAGCGAACAACTTGACTGTTTTTTTTTATAAAATGACGCTTACTTGTTGCTAGCACTTGAGCTGAGAAAAATAATGGTGAAAATGGTTCTCTAGTGCCCGCATGTCGCATACCCAAAAATTCTTTTGTGAACGAGTAACCAACTGGGCTATATGTTACACTAGGTTGTAAGAAAACTGTCTGTATCTATATTATTCTGATGTGATCTAAACGGCTATGGTTGGTCTTCAAGAGCATTAATCTATACATAAAAATAATAATAATATAATAGTAATTTTTGGACATCATTTTCAGTTTCTTTACTTTGGCCTCTGACTATTTTT